>CM057454.1:1155138054-1156388054 GCA_016271365.2 Neoceratodus forsteri
GAGCACGCATTGTCACTCGCAGCTGAATACGGCATTGGAAAATCGACAGTGCATGACATCAAGGAGGCAAAAGAGAAGTTACAAACTTCACTATGTCCATGGTGGGTTCATGTGGTCTTGAGAAGAGAAGAATATGCGTACCTGTGATGATGATGCGAGGGATGACACCACTTATCTATGGTTCTCCTAGGAGCGGGGAAAAGGGAACTCCCATCTCCAACCCGCTCCTGAAAGAAAAGGCTCTTCAGTTTCACGAGTTGCTGTAGGGTGACCGTGGCACTTTCGCTGTGAGTGATGGCTGGCACGATTGATTTAAAAGCGCCATGGCATCCACCTAGCTGCGACTGTACAGAGAGCGCCTGAGTGCTGCTGGAGAATGGTATCTCCCTTCATTCAGCAATTGACTGCTCTTATCATTGCAAGCTTTGACATTGGATCAGATTTACAACACCGATGGGATGGGTCTCTATTGGAGTTGTTTACCAAACAAAGCGCTTTCTCATGGTAATGAAAAAGATGCTCCAGGCTTTAAAAAAGCCAAAGATCGTGTCACCCTGCTAGCGTGTGTCAATGATACTGGTGAGCATAAGTTGTGCCCTCTCCTCATTGGAAAATCAAAATAGCCCTGATGTTTTCACCATGTTAACATGGCAATGCTTCCTCTTTTGTACACCAACCAGAGGAATGCCTGGATGGACAGCACACTGTTCACCAAATGGTTTAAGGAAAATTTTGTCCCTGAAGTCAAGAGCTTTCTCCTCAGAAAAAATCTGCCCTTAAAGGCAGTTCTCTTGCTGGACAATGCTCCAGCTCATCTGGACATACCCCCTGTCACAACCAAGGATGGCACCTTAAGATGTGTTTTTCTCCCCCCAAACACCACATCTAAGAACCAGCCCTGTGATCAGGGCATATTGGAAATCTTCAAACGACACTACCGAAAGTGCTTATTGTAGGCTGTCATATTGGACACAAAATGAAGATTTGTCCCTCCAGGAAATCATCAAGTCCATACATCTAAAGGATGTGGTTTACATGGCAGGGGAGGCTTGGGATAATGTGAGAGTTGACACAATTGCCAAATCATGGGTTAAGTCAGGGATTATGGGGGCAGTGTCAGAACATAATTTAGTGGCAGACACAAACACAGAAATACAGAAACTGTACCTGAGATCGAGCCAGTCTTGGAACTTGACCAAAAAGCATAAATCACAAAAAAAAAAAAAAGGTTTCAAAGCACTTAACACATTACTTACAATGGCTTCTATGCACTTAAACCCTCATATACAAACTCCCATTTATACAACCTAATTAATTATCGCGAGGCAGGTCGGATAAACGGACAGTACTATATTTCGCTTACTTGCTACTGTGGTTTTATTAGCTTAAGCAATGGCAGAACTACAGCATTCTTTAAACATTAATTTGTTATCAAATATTATACCCAAACCTTTTTCACAGCTTATTTTGGGTCAAGAGTACACTATTTAATGTATAAGAGTGCCTCTGATTTTGTCTGCCCATGTGTACGACACAATACATTTTGCTATTAAATTTCACCCCCCATTTATTTGCCCATGTAGTTATGGAATAAATGTCATTTTGTAATGCTGCTATTCGCTCTTCAGTGTTACATGGGCTGCATATTTTGGTGTCATCAGCATATTTCATGATGGTATTTTTTACATTTTCATCGAGATCAGCAATGACTATCTGGAAAATTATTGGTCCTATTGCAGATTGCAGATAATCTTGCTTTCAGAGCAGGGAGCAGCTGACTAAAGAGCTAGAACTTTTCTTACTTACAGGACACTTCTGACTTAGCAGGAGTCAGAGTCTGTTGGGATTAAGCAAAAAGATACTTTATTAGAAGTGTGGGGTCTCATTTTGGGTAACAAAAGAGAGAGTCAATGTGTTTTTATGTGTTGGGGAAAGGGGACTGTATCAGCTTCTTAGTTTGCTAAGTCAGGAGGAAAGAACTCAATTGGGGGTGTGACTTAGGCAGTAGAAAACCAGATGTCTGCAATTACAGTTCCTTGTTGCTAGCTTTTGGTAGACAGCAATCTTGCTTTCAGAGTGGGGAGCAGCTGACTAAACAGCTAGAACTTTTCTTACTAATGGAACTCTATTAACTCAGCAGGAGTTGGAGCATGTTGGGATTAAGCAAACAGATACTTTATTAGAAGTATGGAGTCTCAGTTAGGGTAAAAAAGAGTGTCAGAGTGTTTCTCAGTGTTGGGTAAAGGGGACTATATCAGCTTCTTAGTTTGCTAAGTCAGGAGGAAAGAATTTAATTGGGGGTGGGGCTTAGGCAGTAAAAAAAAACAGGTTTCTCCAATTATAGTTCCCTGCTGCTAGCTTTTGGCAGACAGCAATCTTGCTTTCTGGGCAGGGAGCAGCTGACTAAAGAGCTATAACTTTTACTAATGGGACACTTCTAACTCAGCAGAGCCTGTTGGGATTAAGCAAACAAATAATTTATTAGAAGTGTGAAGTCTCATTTAGGGTAAAAAAAAGAAAGTCAATGTGTTTTTCTGTGTTGGGGAAAGGGGACAGTATCAGCTTCTTAGTTTGCTAAGTCAGGAGGAGAGAAGTTAATTGGGGGTGTGGCATAGGTAGTGGAAAACCAGGTGTCTCCAATTAGAGTTCCCTTCTGCTAGCTTTTGGCAGACAGCAATATTGCCTTTAGAGCAGGGAATAGTTGACTAAAGAGCTAGAACTTTTCTTACTAATTGCCCTCCTTCCCTCCCCTCCACCCTCCCACCCTTAGCCAGTTCCACTTTTACAGGCACAGGATTTGACTGACAACAGAAACCTCCTGTTCAACAGGAGGAAGGAAAGGATCACTGAGACCTGGCCTAAAAATCATTTTTGGGGGATGACTGTCCAAGGGACAGGTGCAATATTTATTTTGACTGTTCCACAGAATTTGTACCTGTCCTGTTAATTTTTGTTTACCAAGTTTACATTTCTATTTCCAGGTAAGAGTTAATGATAACTACAATAGTGTACCCCTGGCTGGTACAGTGCCCTGAAAAGGGCTTGATTATTAATGGTGCTCATTGTAACATGCCTTAAAAAGGGCTACTAAATATTACCCACTGTTTGCTACATGACCCTGAAAAGGATGCAACAAGTGTGTCCCTAGTTCATGGCCCTGATAGTGGCCAAGGGTCCTTAACTCCCTTCTGTTCAGCCTTGACAAACAGATCAGCTTTCTCTGCTCCTGTATATAATGCAGACACTAAATGTCCCTCCCTACTCAGTAACACAGACAAGGGCTTTTAACCAGCCTGCTCATCTCCTGTATGTGGAGCCCTTCCTGCTCTGACAGGGTGTTTTAACTGGCTGTCTACGTGAAGTCTAGTAAGTTCTCCACTTAATCTCTAAATGCAGTCTCCCTTCTTTCTGCTGTGATGGTCTGACCTGAAAAGGGTTTTCAAATATAGTTTTCTAGCCTTTAAAAAGGCTTTTAGTTATCCTAACTCAGGTTCCCATTAGTTAGTAAACAGCTGTGAAAAAGAGTTTTGAAGCTGCTTCCCCAAAACTCTGCTGCCTGTGAACAAAAATTTGTTCTGGACTGCTAGTGCAAGTGCAGGACACAGAGAAATGAGGCATGCCATGCAGAAAGGAAAAGGAAACCAGACAACTGCATATACATGATGACATGGAACATGTGTGCATTCTGGTCCTATTGTGTCACTGTTTTAATTTCTGCCACTTGAGGAAACCGCCAACCACACAGAAGAGTCTATCAGTGGATGTTGGGTCATGGACATCTCTAACATGTAGACACCAGGATGTCAGAACGTCTATAGCCCAGCCTTACAAGTGGCAACATCTCATGGGTCCTAGTATCCACTAATGCTTTTCACTTGGTGCACGTCCAGGAACAAGCAGAGAGAGATGAAACCAGCTGTCTCTGAGAAAACTGGGTGTCTGGGACAGGCAGACAGGTGATTATTTTGACCTCTGACTGAGACACATAGGTTTTGCCATCCTTGAAGGAAAAGAGTAGCTCTCCCTCTACCCTAGCTGCAGGAGGTCTAACTCTGAGCAATGAAAGATGAGACTATGGAAGAATACAGGAAGTTCCTGTCCCAGAACAGGAAGGGCGAGAGCTGTAAGGGCACACAGGCAGTAGAAAACTAGATGAAAAAATAAATAGAGGGAGAAGAGAGTAGGTATAAAAAGCAACAGGAAAGGGACCACAACATAGGCATGATGGGAGTGGTGCAGTGCAATGGTTTTAGGGCTGCCTTCTTTCAGGAGATGTTCAGGAGGCTGCAGTGCTGCCCTATTTGCCGGCACCTCTCTAGTCTGAAGGAGAAGGTTGCCCATCTCCATGCTGACCTGGCTAAGATTCATGAAACCTCCTACCCTGTTCAGAGACCACCAGGCCCACTGACGCTGCCTCACAGGTTGCCAAGAAAGAGGAGCAGTTGGACCAAGGTGGGCTCAGGGAGGGGGAGGGGGAGGGTGGTGGAACAGAGGCACATCCCTCCAGTTCTACCTTTCCACAATTCATACGCCATTCTGGCAGAGAGTGGTTCCTCCATGGAGGCACCTGCAGTGGAGACCAAGGAGGATGCTGGGAACTTCTACAAAGGAGACCCACAGAAGGGTGACACTGGACCCCATAGGGAAGAAACAACCCTGTGGGACCTGATCATTAGAGGGGTAGAACTGGGGAGGGAGGTAAAGTGTCTGCCTGGGGCCATGGCTTGAGGGACAGGGAGTGAATCCACAGGATCACGGGAGCAGCTGTACAGGGAAGGAGCTGGATGTCATTGTCCACTTAGTGGCAAATGACCTGGCTGGGAATGGGCTATAGTGAGTAAAAGAGGAGTCTGTGGAGTTGGGAAGGGCCTTAGTCGTAGCATGTATGGTAACCTTCTTGGAGGTGCCACCTGTCCATGGCATGGGTGAGGCTAGGTACTCTGCACCATGGGATTCAATGAGTGGTTGAAAAACTGGTGTGCAGCTCAGGGTTTTGGCTTCATTGGGGACTGGGGGTCCACCTGGAGGGATATAGGCCTATACTAGTGCAGTGGTCTGCATCTGTCCAGGAGAGGAACCAGAATCCTAGGTGATAGGTTAAAATGCTTCATTAGCAAGCATTTAAACTACCCAAAAGGGGAGGTACTAAAAAGGAACAGGGAAATCCCAGCCTCCCCCTACAAAACAGGGTAGTTAGTGAGGTAAACACCAAGGTAGAGAAGTCAATAGGAGCAGGACTGGAACAAATGGAGGAAAAGGCAAAGGTAGTAAAGACAGGGATGGGGCTAAAAAGGGTAAGGCCATCAAAGAACAGAGGGGATGTGCACCAATGCCAGTAGTCTGAATAAGCTTTCTGAACTAGTGGCCTTGATAAAAGAGGGTTGCCTGGATATTGTGGAGTCACAGAAACATGGTACACAGAGAACCATGACTGGGATGTCAACATACCATGGTACACAATCTACAAGAGTGACAGGGAGGGTAAAAGAGGAGAAGTAACTCTCTAAATAAGCGAAGGGATTAAAGCAATGGAACTAAAGGGTAAACAGGGAGGAGAGGAGGCAATGTGGGTCATCTTGAAGACAGAAAATGGCACCACAGTCTGCACAAGGGTTGTATACAGACCTCATCTCAGGAGGAAGCAATGGACAAGGAAATGATAGACGTATCCTTAGAATGGCAGAAAAAGCCCAGCCCGTGGCGCTTGAGGGCTGAGGCACTGGTCGCCACACCTCGCGCCACGCCTGGCGACCCGTGTTCGGAATGAGCACGGGTTGTCGGGGTCGATGGGAGAGATGGACTCGGCATCCGAGGACTGCCTCCATCTCCGGGTGGGATTCGGTGGCTGGTGCTGCCTGACTCAGCGGAGGCCAGATCAAACATGCAGCCGCAGAGACAGGGGAGCGGATGGCAGATGCTTGACTAGTGCACGCACGGGAGCGCAGGCGAGACCAGTCGCTGGCGCATTGCACGCCACGCCCGCCGGGAGAAAATCGGGAAAAATGGAGCCTGCAGCAAGACGTCGATTCCTCATCGCCATTTCGGAGGACGCCTCCTGGCATGGACCCATTCTGTGGTTGAGTCGCCTCCCACCACCCTGCCGCGGGCGTAAGTCGCGGGTGCCATGGGAGGGGTCTCATGTCCGGGATGGCTGAGGAATGGCGGAGGCGGGGGAGGCTCCTGAGAAATAACATCGAAAAAAAAAAAAAGAATGGCAGAAAAAGGGGAGATATTGTTGATGGGGGACCTGACTATACCAGATGTTAACTGTAGCACCTTTACTGCAGCCGCATCCAAGAGCAGGGTCATTCTTGATGCCCTACAGGGGCATGCCTCAGACAGCTAGTGTTGGAACCCACTTGTGAGGGAGTACTCTTAGACCTAGTTCTTTCAAATGGGAATGGAAAGAGGATCTCAGATTTAGAAGTGGGTAGCAATCTGGGAACAAGGGACTACCGAACAGTGTGGCTCATGACAAACACAGCCGTAGAGTCAAGCCATACAAAAGTAAGGGTATTGGACTGTAGGAGGGCTGACTTTGGGAAAATGGGAGAATGCCTCAGAAAAGTACTAGCAAATGGACAAGAAGGAGGAGTGGAGGAACAATGGGGAACAATCAAAACAGCCATCACAGAGGCAATAAGCCTTTGTGTGGAGCAAATCAACAAAACAAAATAGAGGAACAAACCACTGTGGTTCTCAAAAAGGGGGGCGGGAAAGGTTAGGGAGAACAAGATAGCATTCAGGAAGAATAAGGAAACACAGAAGGAGCAGGATAGAGAACTGTACCAGTTAAAGCAGAAGGAAGGGGACAAGGCAGTCAGAATAGCAAGGGTCCAAACTGAGAAAAAGAAAGCAAACTCAGTTAAGAAGGGGGATAAAACATTTTATAGGTACATTAGGGAAAGAAGAAAGACCAAGGGACGGATAGTGAGGCTTAATGAAGGGAGGGGAGGGGTGGGCAGAGTGTGACAGTAAAAAAGCAGGGATATTGAAATGAATACTGCTCACTTTTCACAAAAAGAAGAGGAGGGGATCTACCTAAACCAGACAATAGAAGCACTCTGGATAGGGGTTCAATATCAGTCAATTCACAGAAGAAAGGGTCCTGAAAGAACTCCTTAAACTGAAGGTGGAGAAAGCAATGGGGCCTAACAGATTCACTCCAAAATTTTAAAAGAACTAAGGGAAAAACTAGTGACACCACTGACTAACCTTTAACAAATCATAGGAAGATGGTACAGTTCCTGAGGACTGGAGGAGGGCAGATGTGATTCCCTTCTCCAAAAGTGGAAGCAAGGCAGAGGCAGGAAACTACAGACCTGTTAGTTTGACCTTAGTGGTAGGGAAAATGATGGAATGACTTCGAAGGAAAGAACTGTGAGTACTTAGAGGCCAGTGAGGCACAGGACCCAAGGCATCATGGATTCACAGTGGAAGGTCATGTCAGAAGAATCTAATAGATTTCTTTGACTGGATGACCAAATTAGTAGAACAGGGAGGGCTGTGGACATGGCTTACCTAGACTTTGCAAGGCATTTGACATAGTCCCACACAAAAGATTAATAAACAAGTTAAAGACAAAGAACCTCTGTGCAAACACTGAGGCAAGGGTTACTCAAAGGGCATTTGGCTGGGAAGCCAAGTTTCAAGAAAATACTAAATCACACATGCCCACACAAAGCAAAGCATCATGGGCTGCATATAATAAACAGTTAGCCAGCCTGGGAGTGGATCCCAGGGTTGTAGCTTGGTAAAACATTGGCTTGACAACAGGATGAAGAGGTTATAGTAAATGGAGTCCACTCCAAAGAAAGGGGGGGTTACATAGTGGGTATCACAGGGTTCAGTATTGGGACCAGTCCTCTTTAATGTCTTTGTAAATGACATTGCAGGGGACTGGAAGGAAAAGTGTGCCTCTTTGCAGATGACACAAAGATCTGCAACAGGGATGATACACAAGGGGTGGAAAGAATGAGAAGATACTTGGCAAGGTTGGAGGAATAATCAAAAATATGGCAGCTTAGATTCAATGCAAAGTAATGCACCTGGGAGACAAAACCCTGGGAAGAGTACATATTGTGGGGAAGTACTAACAACAACAAAATGGAAAGGGACCTGGGAGTAGTCATATCAGAAGACCTAAAGGTAGGTAAGCAATGTGAGAAGACAATAAGGAGGATTGGGGATACTGGGTTGCATAGGAAGAGGCATCACCAGTAGAAAACAAGAAGTTGTTATCCTCTGTACAGACAGTGAGACCCCATCTGGAATACTGCATGTGGTTCTGGAGACCCCATCTTCACAAGGACATAAACAGGATAAAGGCAGTCCAGAGGAGGGCAACTAAAATGGTGAAGGGTCTGCACCAGAAGCCATATGGGAGAGACTGAAGGAGCTTAATATGTATACCCTTGAGGAAAGGAGGGAGAGGGGGACATGATAAAAACATTTGAGTATCTCAAGGGAATCAACAAAGTCCAATGGGGTAGCATCTTTCAGAAAAAGAAATGTGAAAGAACAGGGGGGCACACTTTAGAGATAGAGGGGGGATGGTTCAGGGCAATGTAAGGAAGTAGTTTTTCACAGAGAGGGTTGTAGGTGCATGGAACAACCTTCCTGAGAAGGGTGTGGGGTAAAAAACTGTGGGGGAATTCAAGAATGCATGGGACTGACATAAAGCAATATCTTATGGGGGATAGGAGGAAGTAGGCTATTGGTTAACTGGGATCTGCAGCTTATCCAATAGGTAAGGAAATAGGCAGACTGGGTGGGCCAATCGGTCCTTATCTGCTATCAAAGTTTATGTTTCTATGTTTCTGTTACTGATCCCTGTGGGGATCCACTAGCAACTGGTCCTTCTGCAGAAAGGTGACCATGAATAGATACCATCTGTGATCTATCTTTTTAGCCAGTTGTTTATCCAAGTGATTATTTGTTTGTGGATATTTTATTTGTTTAGTTTCTGATTAATTGCATAATGTGCAACTCTATTAAATGCTTTACTGAAGTCGAACAGAAATGCATCCACTGGGATTCCATTATCTAACATTTTGCTTTCGTTGTTATAGAAGCATTTCAGATTAGTTGAACAAGTACATCCCTTCCTAAAACCTTATTGATTGTAATCAAATAAGGGTTTTTCTTTAAGTTGTTCTAATGTTCTAGTTTTTATAAGTGTTTCAAGAATTTTACACAGGACAGAAGTGAGGCTAATTGGTCAGTAGTTAGAGATGTTGGTTTTACATCTATTTTTGAAAATTGTCGTGACCCTTGATTTTTTTCCAATCATTCTGTACCAAACCTGACTTTAATGATTTCTCATATAATATTTTTAGGGGTAGCCAAATATGGATTTTCATTAATTTTAACATAGATGAGGTTATATTGTCTGGACCTGGGGCACTACAGTCTTTTAAAAGTTATTGATTTCCTGTAATATGTCTTCTTTTGTGATGACATGGGTCCCTCAGTAAGTATCATTTGTTGCCATGATATCATTAGGAGTCTGTTCTGAATATACTGAACAAAAGTATTTGTTGAATTTATTAGCTATTTGAATAGGATCTGTAATAACTTCCTTATTATCTATGATTGTGCATGATTCATCATTAACCATTTTTAAAGAATTAATATAACTGAAAAAACTGTTTACTGTTTGATTTATTAGCAGATTTTGCTGAATAAAGCTTGTAGTTCTTCTTTGCTTCATTAATTTTATTTTTACACTTGCTTTGTATTTTTTTGAACATGGACCAGTTTAACTCAGTTTTATTATTAATGTATTGACTCTATGCCTTGTTTTCCTTTTTTAAAAGTTTTATAATGCTTTTGTTTAACCATTTTGGTTTTCATCCTTTGTTACTGTATTTATTAATGCATGTGACATGATTATTCATGATTTTATGTATTGTAGTTTTAATGAAGTCCCATGTCTCATCTACAGATTTCCCTTCTAATTCTTTGTCCCGATTGATACCATTTAAGTTTGTGTTGATAGCTTCCTTATTCACTGTTTTATAAAGAAAAAAATCAGTACAACCCTTAATAGTGTGATTTTTATGTTCTAGGGTGAAAAACAGAGTGGAATGATCACTGTTTCCCACTGATGGCTTAGTAACACATTTGGTTGCATTGACATCATCAGATGTAATGACTAAATCTAATATGTTGTTTAATCTAATTGACATGGTTACATATTGGGTTAAACTGTTTCCAATACAGAATTCAAGAAATTTTCAATCTTGTTTATTAGCTGTGACCATAGTAACCCTATCAATATCAGGGTAATTAAAGTCACCCACTAGCACAACTTTATCCAGCTCTAAGGTGTTATTAATTTCATCTATAATTTTGTGATTTATGGCTTCAGTAGTGTTTGGGGGTCTGTAGCATAATCCTAAAATATATTGTTTTTTGGTACCATTTAAAATCTGGATCCATAATGTTTCAATCTCATCATTGTTACCTTTAATATTTTCAGTGATGTCTATAAATCTTAGTTTATTTGTTAGATAGACTGCTATTCCTCCCTTTATCTTTCCTGTCTTTTCTAATGATATTATATCCCTGAATATAGTTACCCCAATTATCTTTCTTGTCAAGCCGTGCTTTTAATTAATACCACATCTATCTTTCAGAATACAGCAGTACTCAGAATTCATGAAATTTGTCATGCAGGCTTCTACATTGCTAAGACACCTAATTGAACTTTTTACTTGACTTTACAACCTGTGCTGTTGAACTATCAATATACTGTAAGAGTCTGTCCAGCTTCCCCTGACAGCTAGTTTAAATTTATTGTTTCCATTTTGTTTTTAATTATGGAGCCCAAGAGATTCACCCTTTCCTTATTTAAGTGCAGGCCATCCTTATGTTCCAAAATTGTTCATGTTGCCTTGTTCATTTTTATCTTGTCATACTTTGTACATGAGTTAACAGGAATATTTGTGATGCAAATTTGCAGTATTGGTTTGTTATACTGCATTTCACTGTCAATAATTGCAATTGACCGTTGTGTGATCAATGATTCTGTTTTGCGCTTTAACTGTTTATATTGTAACACAGCGTGATAATGACATGAATCAATGTCATACCTCACCATAGGTGCCAGATCCGGGGGGGGGCGGAAGGGGCGGTAGCCACTCCACTTTTTATTTCTGTATGGCAAAAACTACTATAGAAAAAGTGCCCTTTGTACCCTCATAAGTGCCCTTTTGATTCTCAGCCCCCTCAGCTTTTACCATCTTCCGGCACCTGTACCTCACACTAATGAGTAATGTTAGGTACTATAAATGCCATCACTGTGTTGTGCCTGAAATGGAATTAATGTCTGGTATGACACCACGATATCTCCTCAATTCTGTAAAATTATGCTACACTAAGCTGTGAAGGCAAGAATAATTACACTTCATTTTATTGGAGCCCAATGTTTCAATCAGCATGACAACAAATACTTTCAGGTAATATGTTGATGACCACACACTGGTGGTGCAGAGAGCTGAGGTATGCTTACCCTTGTCTCACCCAGAGATGTACACCCTAAATTTGGGAAGCACCTCTGCCCATCTGAGACTCGGCATGGTGGTGCACTATGATTGAACAGCTGCAATGCCAGCCTCCTCTACTGGTGTGTTATGCCCTACCCATGTACTCTGCTGTCACTGTGTGGAGGCCCAGTGGTTTCCGTAGGCCCAAATGGAGGGCCAAGGAGCTGTGACTAAAACACTGTGGAAGTTAACTTATAAACAACAACAAAAATCTCAGCAAAATAGCAAATAGTTTTTGAAAGTTAAATGAGTAGTCATCACATCACAGTTGTAAAGGTTATTAAATGTTTAGTTACTAATGATTACATGCTTTTACTTCCCAGGCATTGATGCAGCATCTGGATTGTCTATAATCACTAGAAGACTTTCTTTGTCTAGGCTGTCAGTGATTGACTGCAGTTAAAATATATAGTTTCTGTTATTGCAGTATCACTGATACTTCAGTTCAATGTAATGCAAGATGACTTTCAGCCACTTTGTTTTAATAAAGATGTTATGATGACAAACTCAGCATGTTGCATGCTTTCTTGGAATAATACAAAGGGAGAGATGGTGCTGTACCAAGTTAGCTTCACATAGGAAAGGTTCAAAATTGTAGGTGGATTCAGTATCGGGGTTGCATCAAACACCATGAAGGTGCTATCATGCAGTAACATGTACAGCACACATGTGCAAAGTTGTGGCATGATCATGAGGTTGCCTATGACCTGTCCAGTATTTACATGACTGATCAGGGTCACCCACTGCATGTCTGTGTTTCCAACCAAATCCTATTACATTTGGTGGCATTCATATGCATACACTTCTTCATATACTTGAAGTAAGACAAGCTGAACTCCAGTTTATCACTTCATCATGAGTTTACTGCAGAATAATTTAATTAACTGTTTTACTTTTTCCTTGTGGGTTTAAAATCACATAAAGAACAGTAGTAAAACATTGAGTCTCAGATATTCAAAAGGGTTGTGCATGGTGCAGCAGTGTTGCACCATGCGTAACCCACTGATGCGCCCTGATGCGATATTCAAATGGGAATTGTGCCTGGCACAAATCCCGATGCACTGGAGTGCATCAGTAATGTATGCTGCACAGGTGGGAGCGGGCGTGCCCATGCATACTGCACCCGATATTCAGCCTGGGATGTGCCAAGTCCATGTATACGCAACTCCTACTTGCGCCGCACAAAGTTGATCCAAAAAAAAAAAAGGAATGGCTGACCACCCACAGGTGAGCTGCCATATTGCAGGGTGCAACACGGCAGCTGCCACCTCTGGGTGGCCACCCGCACTCCGGCTGCACCTGGCGGCGCCCCCCTGTGCCCGATCACAGGCATATGTACAAAAATGACCATCCAAACTCCCTGGTGGTCCAGTGCACCGCTGTCAGCCCGATTGCAGGCATTTGTAAAATAAAAATGAATCCAATATCCCTGGAGGTCCAGTGGACCACTGTCAGCCTGATAGCAGGCTTAAGTAAAAACGAAAATGAATCCAATATCCCTGGTGGGCCAGTGGACCTCTGTCGGCCCGATTGCAGGCATTTGTAAAATAAAAATGAATCCAATATCCCTGGAGGTCCAGTGGACCACTGTCAGCCTGACAGCAGGCTTAAGTAAAAACAAAAATGAATCCAATATCCCTGGTGGGCCAGTGGACCGCTGTCAGCCCGATCGTGGGCTTAAGTAAAAATGAAAATGAATCCAATATCCCTGGTGGTTCAGTGGACCACTGTCAGCCCAATCATGAGCTTAAGTAAAAATGAAAATTAATCCAATATCCCTGGTGGTCCAGTGGACCGCTGTCAGCCTGATCATGGGCATTTGTAAAACAAAAATGAATCCAATACCCCTGGTAGTCCAGCAGACCCCCCCATCCCACCTGTCCACCGAGCCCCGCCGCCCGCTCCCCTGGTCAGCGGCAGGTGGCACACCACCCACCTACCACCCGCTACCGCTGACTGACACTGTTGATAGGACTGTACACCCATTGGTTCTACAGTGTGAGCCAATGGGCGTACATCCATACTTGTACTACATATCCAGATGTGAATGGAGCCATTCCCATATCTGGAATGTGTAGTACATATAAGCTTGCAATCCATTGGCTCACGCTCAGACCAATCGGACACAGCCCTACTGATGGTGTCAATGGCGGCTGGCGGGTGGCTGGCATGAGGGTGCTGCCACCAGGAGGTGGAGCGGGGGGGCTTAGTGGGCAGGTATGGAGGGGAGTCCGCTGGACCACCAGGGCTATTGGATTCATTTTTGTTTGACAAATGCCGGCGATCAGGCTGACAGCAGTCCACTGGACCACCAGGGATATTGGATTCATTTTCATTTTTACTTAAGCCTGCGATCGGGCTGACAGCGGTCCACTGGACCACCAGGGATATTGGATTCATTTTCATTTTTACTTAAGTCTGCGATCGGACTGGCAGTGGTCCACTGGACCACCAGGATATTGGATTCATTTTTATTTCACAAATGCCCACGATTGGGCTGACAGCAGTCCACTGGACCACCAGGGATATTGGATTCATTTTCATTTTTACTTAAGCCCGCGATCGGGCTGACAGCGGTCCACTGGACCACCAGGGATATTGGATTCATTTTCATTTTTACTTAAGCCCACGATCGGGCTGACAGCGGTCCACTGGACCACCAGGGATATTAGATTCATTGTTATTTTTACTTAAGTCTGCGATCGGACTGACAGTGGTCCACTGGACCACCAGGATATTGGATTCATTTTTATTTCACAAATGCCCACGATTGGGCTGACAGCAGTTCACTGGACCACCAGGGATATTGGATTCATTTTTACTTCACAAATGCCCATGATCAGGCTGACAGTGGTCCACTGGACCACCAGGGATATTGGAGTTCATTTCTTTCACAAATGCTGCGATCGGGCTATGGGGCACATTGCCACGCTGCAGGGGGCTTCGTCTCCGACAGCTGCTGCCTGGCAGGGTGCCAGGTGCAAGTCACTAGAATCGGTGCAGCTGCATGCAAATGGAGCCTAGACGACATGCAAATGGCCCCATTTGTGCCTTGCATACATTATGGCCCCATTTGCATGTGCACTTTTGAATATTGTGGTTAAGCGCAAGTAGTGCAATGGAACTTGCGCTAGCGCATCCCCTGCTCCACTCTGGTCACTTGCACTGGTGCAGTGCCACTGCACCATGTGCACTGCGGGTGGCCAGGGTGTGATATTCAACCATGCTGTGCCATGGTGCAGCACCATTGAATATCGCCCAGTCAACGCCCCTGCGCAGCCAAGTTGTGCTGCACCCAGGCTTGCGCCACCGCCAAGTACAGTTTGAATATCCAGGCCTGTATGTATAAAGAACACTTTGATAACAATTCCTTTTTGTTTTGTGCTGTAATGTCTACACAGACATGTACATTCACTAACAATTGTAACAGCAAGGCATGCTATATAACACAACAGCTAATGAGGAATTAATAAATTAATGCAGGGCACAAAGTATAAACATGTTTATCTGCAAAGAATAAAACTTTGCACTGCTAATGTCATGGTTGCATCCAGGTTGACAAGCAGTGCATCATAAATAAAGTGCTAAGTGCTTTGTTACATAAAATTTATTGGCGAAAGGGTACCAGACCCACCTGTCAAAAACTGATGAGTTCAAAACCTTCCACATCATGACACATATGGCTACATGGTCTGTAACCTTCTCAGTGGGTGTGTAGCACTCAAGGTATTCAGTGTGTTTATTACCTGGCTGTGGATAATTTGGCAGAGGGTATCGCTTCACACTGTATAGTGCAATGATAAGTGGGTGACAGTCTGATATGCCAGAATGGTAATAACTGTAGTCAGTGCTTAGCAATGTCACAATTGGTCTACATGTGATTCTTTTGGAATGAAAGGTAAGCTGTCTTTACTAACATGATACCAATCTCATTGAAACAGAGTCATGTTCAATGTCAGCAAGATGCATACCATGCATCTATGGCCCTTCTGTATCCCCATGGTATATACAGCTCGGGGCGTGGGAACCGTGGTCAGTAAAAGCAATGAAAGGGATCTGGTAAACATCCCCTCAATTCACATTGAAAGGACCAAGAGTGATGTGGAGGGGACCACAATGACAGATTGTCATGCCTTCACAATTCAAACACAATTTGTGTTTCATTTGGTGTGTTGACATTACCACTCAGGGTTGGTTGTGGCCCCTAGACCTGCCTTATGTACGCTTCATAAAGTATTTTGACACCTTCCACCACAGAACAATGGAAATCACACCTTGGAATCCTATGGGTATGACATTAAATAACTTGGTTGGTGGAGAACATGATGAAGGGTTGAAGCCCTATGGTACTGAACAGTGTTGTCCACTGTTGGGGGGGGGTGCTACAGTTGGTACCACTTTGGTCTATGTTGTGATCCATGATTTCTACATTGTTTATGGCCAATATGGCAGGATTAATAGTGGCTAAGGTTCTGATAACTGCAGATGGTAAAAACATTGACAACAGGACATACACAGCAGTTTTGCTGGTGGCTTCACATCTGCAATATGGTGTCCACAGCAGTACTGCTGCTGTCCTTCAACTCTGCAAGACGGTCTCCACCCCAATATTGATGGTGCCCTTGATCGAGGCTGGGAAAATTCAGGAATATTAATGGTAAAAATGGCATGATACAATAAATGAATAGCACTGGAAACTGATGCACAAGGGTACTGAAAAGGTAAGGTTAATTTGAACAGTGGTGGGAGTGGGGAAATGAATGCAACACTGCAGGAGGGGTATCTAGATACCATTACTGGTAACAAGAGGTAAGCAATGCATGGAAAATTCCAGCCTCCCCCTACAAAACAGCATACTAAATGAGAAAAAGACCAAGGTAGAAAGGTCAGTGGAGATGCTGCTACAGAAGGTAAAACCATCAAAAATGGAGAGCAATGAGTACCAATGCCCATAGTCTGAGTAACAAGCTTCCTGAATTAGTGGCCTTGATGGAGGAGGAAGATCTGGATATCGTGGCAGTCACAGAAACATGGTACACACAGAACCATGACTGGGACGTAAACATACCTGGATACACTATCTACAGGAGGGACAGGGAGGGTAAAAGAGGAGGAGGAGTAGCTCTCTACATAAGAAAAGAAATCAAAGCAACAGAACAAAAGGGTAAACAGGGAGGAGAAGAAGCACTATGGGTCAATTTGGAGGCAGGAAATGGCATCACAATCCGCACAGGGGTTGTATACAGACCCCCCTCTCAGGGGGAGGAAATGGACAAGGAAATGATAGAAAGTATACTTAGAATGGCAGATAAAGGGAGATATCACTGATGGGTGATCTGAATATGCCAGATGTTAACTGGAGTGCAGTTGCAGCAGCCACTTCTAAGAGTGGGTTATTCTAGATGCCCTACAGGGGCATGCCTTAGACAACTAGTATTGTAGCCCACCGAGAGGGAGCAATCTTAGACCTGGTTCTCTCAAATGGAGATGAAGAGAGGATCACAGATGTGGAAGTGGTAGCCATCTGGGAACTAGCGACCATCGAACAGTATGGTTCACAATAAACACAGCAATAGAGTCAAGCCATACAAAGACAAAGGTACTGGATTTTAGGAGGGCTGACTTTGCAAATGGGTGAGTGCCTAAGGAATGCACTAGCAAATGGGCAGGAAGGAGGGTGGAAGAACAATGGGGAATAATAAAAACTGCCATCACAGAGGTAACAAGCCTTTGTGTAAAGCAAATAAACAAAATGAAACGAGGTAAGAAACCACTATGGTTTTCAAAGGAAGTGGCAGTGAAGGTTCAAGAGAAAAAGAAAGCATTCAGGAAGTACAAGGAATCGCAGAAGGAACAGGACAGAGAACTGTATCAGTTAAAGCAAAAGGAAGCTGGAAAGGCAGTCAGAACAGCAAAGGCCCAAACCGAGGAAAAGATAGCCAACTCAATTAAGAAGGGGGATAAAACCTTTTATAGGTACATCAGGAGTGAAGAAAGACCATGGGAGAGATAGTGAGGCTTAATAAAGGGAGGAGGTGGGCAGAGGTGACTGTGAAAAGGCAGCGATACTAAACAAATATTTTTGCTCAGTATTTACAAAGGAAGAGGGGAGGTACCTAAAACAAACAGTAGAAACACTCTGGATACAGAAGTTGATACCAGCCCATTTACAGAAGAGGGTTCTGAAAGAGCTCTTAAAACTGAAGGTGGACAAAGCAATGGGGCCTGATGGGATTCATACCAGAATTTAAAAGAACTAAGGGTAGAACTAGTGACACCACTGACTACCCTCTTTAACAAATCATGGGAGGATGGGGTGGTACCTGAGGACCGGAGGAGGGCAGATGTGATTCCCCTTCACAAAAGTGGGAGCAAAGCAGAAGCAGGAAACTACAGACTTGTTAGTTTAACTTCAGTGGTAGGGAAAATGATGGAATCACTTCTGAAGGAAAGAATTGTTGAGTATCTAGAGGCCAGAGGGGCACAGGACCCAAGGCAGCATGGATTCACAGCGGGAAGGTCATGCCAGACAAATCTGATAGATTTCTTTGACTGGGTGACCAAAGTAGTTGATCAGGGAGGTGCTGTGGACATGGCCTACCTAGACTTTAGCAAGGCATTTGACACAGTTCCACACAAAGATTAATATACAAGTTAGCCAGCCTGGGAGTGGGTCCCAAGATGACAGCCTGGGTAAAGAATTGGCTGGAGAATAGGACACAGAGAGTAATAGTAAATGGAGTCCACTCTGAAAAAGGGGTTAGTAGTGGGGTCCCACAGGGTTCAGTATTAGGACCGGTCCTCTTCAATGTCTTTATAAGTGACATTGCAGAGGGACTGGAAGGAAAAGTATGTCTCTTTGCAGATGACACAAAGATCTGCAACAGAGTTGATGCATAAGGTGGGGTGGAAAGGATGAGAAGGGACTTGGCTAGATTACAGGAATGGTCAAATGTATGGCAGCTTAGATTCAATGCTAAGAAGTGCAAGGTAATGCACCTGGGAAACAAAAACCCAGGGGAAGAGTACACAATGGGGGGTGAGATACTAACAACAACAAAAATGGAAAGTGACCTGGGGGTAGTCATATCAGATGACCTAAAGGTGGGCAAGCAATGTGAGAGGGCAGCAAGGAGGGCTGGGGGGATACTGGGCTGCATAGGGAGAGGCATCACCAGTAGAAAACAAGAAGTTATTATCCCTCTGTACAGACAGCTGGTGAGACCACATCTGGAGTACTGCGTGCAGTTCTGGAGACCAATCTCCACAAGGAACATAGACAGGATGGAAGCTGTCCAGAGGAGGGCAACTAAAATGTGCAGGGTCTGCACCGAAGACATTTGAAGAGACTTAAGGAGCTTAATATGTATAGCCTCAAGGAAAGGAGGAGAGGGGGACATGATAGAAACTTTCAAGCATCTCAAGGGAATCAACAAAGTCCAAGAGGGTAGCATCTTTCAAAAAAGAGGTGTGCAAGAAACAAGGGCACAATTTGAAGATAGAAGGTGGGCAGCTCAGAGGTAATTTAAAGTATTTTTCACAGAGGGTTGTGGATGTATGGAATGGCCTTCAGAGGAGGTTGTGGAGTCAAAACAGTGGTGGAATTCAAGCATGCATGGGACAGTCATAAGGCAATTCTAGGGGTTGGGGGTAGGAAGAAGTAGGCTGCTGGTTAACTAGGATCTGCAGCTTATCCATCAGGTAGGGAAATGGGCAGACTGGGTGGGCCAAGCGGTCCTTATCTGCCATCAAATTCTATGTTTCTATGTTTCTATCCAAATGTGGAGGCAAAGAAAATATTTTCCTCTCGTGCATGAAGAGTGTCAACATAAAGTGAAGGAGGAAGGTGGTGATCATGTTATAGTTCATTGTACGACATCACCTGTGGTACTGTGTCCAGTTCTATGGTGTACAGCTATGCACCACAATGTATGACACTAAATATAAATGTCAAAGTCAGATGATGATAGCTGGGCACTGGAAGCTGTATGGGGATACCGGGCCTGATTAGGATGTGTACCTGGGCCAAGGTAGAATTCAGAGCTGGTACCTCACTGAAATCTTTCACTGAGTTAAAAGGGGTTGATAAGGTGATGGATCACACATTATTCACAATGAGAGCACCTGCTACAACCACCTGTCATATTGTAATGGAGCAATGTGTAACATTTATGGTGTGCCTTCAATAGTGTGTTACTTTATGGTGGGTGTGGTGGAATCATGCAACAAAATGCCAGATGAAGGGGTTGATTACATTATATGACTGTCTCTTATGTACAAACTGGAAAATCCAAGAGAGGAAGGATGCACATATGATAGGTTAGATAGGTCAATTACCGCCATTCCATTCATGTGATTGCAGCATTATATTCATGTAAAGCTACACCTGTGTGGTGCATGCAGGAAAGAACACCACTAAGGACAGTGGCAACAAATGAGGTGGGGAAGAAAGGATCGGAGCAGGTAGAATCAATACAGGAATACTTATGCATGCTATTTGGAAGAAGAATATTGGTCTGCTACCCCAGGGGATGGGGAAGGTTGGCAAAGGGGGGAGGAGATGCTGCATGAGGTAAAAAAGAGAGCAGCCTATTGCAGGTTTTAATGACAATGAGGATGGATAAGGCACTGGGACCATACGGAATACATCATAGGGTGCTGACATAACTGCTGTAGGTCCTGGAGGGGCCACTAGCAGAGCTGTGCAATACCTGCCAGGAACCATGATGCGTTCCACAGGACTGGAGGATGCCTCATGTTGTGCACCTCTGAAAAGTATCCCATAGAATTAACCAGGCAATTAAAGTCCAGTAAGCCTCACATCCATTGTGACTAACCGACCAGAGACAATCTTGAAAGAGTGGGTGGTGTCCTACGTGAAGTCAATGGAATGCAGGAGAGACAGTAACATGGGTTTGCCTGAAGAACTTCCTGCAAGATAAGCCTGGTTTATTATTATGACTGGGTGAAGATGGGAATGGACATGGGCAACACAGTGGATGTCCTGTAGTTGTACTTCAGTAAAGATTCTGACTGGTGCCTCAGGGAAGGTGAGGGCAGGGAGGAGTTGAAAAACGTGTGTGGGGGAAAAAGATGGTGAACTGAGTCGAGAACTGGCTGCAAGGGAAAACAGCAGAGGGTGTAGGGTTGGGGCTGCACCAGTTATCTCCAAGGACTGTGTCAAGTAGGGTACCACATGGCTTTGTACTAGGCCCAGTGATATTTCGGTTATTCATGGCAGACACATCCCATGGCATTGGTAATAACATCAGTCAGTTCACTGATAACACCAAGTTAGGGATGGTGGTGGATGACGACAGTGGTGCCATAGGGGTTGCAGGAAAACCTGAATACAGTGGAGGAGTGGTCAGATACATGGCAGTTTGTGTTCACTGCTGATAACTGCAAAGCACCGCACTTTGGAGCAAGGATCCCAGGGAGTAAATAATGTTTGTGGGTGGTTCAGTTAGGTAGCACTGTAGAGGAAAATGATGTAGGAGTGGTTGTAACAGATCAAGTGACCAACTACAGGCATTGTGCAGGTGGCAACTGAAGCCAACAGGATGCTGATTTGTATATTATGCAGAGGAATCTCCTCTAGGAGAAGGGAGTTGATTGCACCTATACAGGTCCCCACTGAGACAACACTAGGGGTACTTCATGCAGTTGTGGCACTGATATTTGGAAAGGATGTCTAATGACTGTTGGGGTACAGTACAGAACAACAAAGAAGATCCAAGGATTGGATGACAAACACTACAAGTACAGGCTGAGTGAGTACATCTTGAAGGAGGGATGGACAGGGTTGATAGGACAGAGACATCAAAGTACGTAAAGGTGATAAAGAAGAAGATTCTTACAAAGTAGGTATTTCAGTTGAAGAGGGGAGTGGTAGAGGAGGCCATGGTGTCCTGTTGCTGGGGTGAGGATATAAGAGAGAAATGAGTAGACACTTTTTCACTGCAAGGGTTGTGTCTAACTGGAAACTCTGCCTGAGGAGGTGGTATCCTGTGACACAGTGGGTTCATGTATAGGGGATGGGACACAGTGACAGTAAGGGAAAGTGTGTGTAGGGAAGGGGTGGGTGGACAAGCTGCAATGTAAGGGTTTGGTGGCTGCACACTACAGCAGACTCGATAATCTTTCTGGTCTGTTTCCACTGGCAGATCCGTATGGCAGTATGCTTGTTACAGCATCATGCTCGGTCACATAAATATGACAAGGGATTGTCATGATGGTAAGGGTGGGGTTAGATAACAAGTCACTGAGAGGGATGGAAATGATCACTTCCATTTGTTTATATATATAACAGATTCGGACATGCCACTCATGTCATGTGTTCATGGCAGGTGTTAGCTTTACAGTATGCCACATTTGGGTGGTTTGAAGCACAAGTAATGGTTTTGCCATAGAGAGGGAAGAGGTCTACACTGAGTGACATAAACATCGCCACTGACGGAAATGTGCAACCTGGAATTTACACAACAGATGACTTTTACAACAGGCCACTGTCAATGTTAACAACTAAACATGACTAACAATGACAGTGTCATCATGGAGACAGAGAAGTGGTCTGAGTGAGTACATGCATGTAATGTGGATACAGTAATTTGCATGCAGCATGTCATGACAAATGATATTACAATGGCCAGATGCAGAACAGTGTTCAAAGAACAATGACAGGTATCCAGATTTCAGAGACGTTAATATCTTATTTAGAAGCAGTTTTCTACAACTTACAATCCAATTCAGCAATTTAAAGGTTGATGCTTGTAACTCTAACAATGACAAAACATATCAACAAGTGACTTGGTCAATCAACTCAACTGTCATGAGAACAGAACCAGTGGTATTACTTTGTCTCAGTCTGCATGGCAGGCCGCATATTGGACTGTCAAATACAACAACATACTGATCATAGCATTGATTACGTTTTAGGTAGCCACAGCATCATTCCTTATTTTTTGGTCCTGTTAAATTGGCATTTGTGTTGTGATACTAGTTCTTTTTCATCATGCTTCTCATATTTAGAAGCCACCGGTAGTGGCACATTCCTTTTAGGTACCTTGTCCTTGCCCAATCTGTAACTTGGGTACTGTTCACCCATCCAGAACACCTCATTCTTCAAGTCAGCAACACATCCTGTGGATATAAAAGCAACAGCAGCATATGAGCTTTCAATCTAGTTTTCGGAAGAACCACTCAACAACTACATCCCTCCTCAGGCTTACTGACTGTCCTTTCAGGGATAGACGATGGCCTGATCACCTCGGCCATCTTTGTTGACCTAGCCAATGCTTTCAACACTGTTTCCCATCCCCTACTTCTTGAGTCACTCTCCTCAGCTGGCCTTGCTCCATCAGCCACCAACTGGTTTAAATCCTACCTCATTGGTAGGACCCAATCGGTGAGAATCCCCTCCACTCCCCATCAACACAGGTGTCCCTCAGGGCTCAGTGCTTGTTCCCCTACTCTTCTCCATTTTCCTTAATGATCTTCCAACAGCTTGCCCATCCTCTTCTATCCACATGTATGCTGACGATACTGTTTTGTACAGTGCTGTGCAAACCAGCTTACAGCATGACTTTGACCAAGTTCAGCTCTGGTTTGCTTCTCACCAGCTTTTTCTAAATGCCAAGAAGACGGTCTCAATGACCATTGGCACCTGGCAGAGACTCTCTAGGCTCCCGGCCCTACTCACCTTCCACACCCTTGATGGGACCATCTTGGAGGACATATCCTCATTTAGATATCTGGGGGTTTGGCTGGATCAGCACCTAAACTTCTCTGTGCATATCGATGCTATCCTGAAAAAACTGCACCCCAAGCTTGGTGCTCTGTACAGGAATCACAGTTGCATCCCGCTGACTGTGAGGCGTGAAATTATCAAGAAGATGATATTCCCCATCTTTAACTACTGTGACATAGTCTATGGTGCTGCTCCCAAATCTTCCCTGACCAAGCTGGACACTCTCTTTAACTCCTTTCCCTCAGCTGTTCCTGCTTTAACCCACCTTAATACCTATCCCCAGTTTCTGCCTTCCTACCATGATCACCTGGGCAGGGTTCTCAACATCCTGAAGGGGGGACTCAGGAAATGGCTACCCCTTCTCCTCATATTCAGTTCTTCTCCACCTGCCCTTCTGGGTCACCAGTGTGCACAATCTAACCTCTTCCTTTTTACTCCAACAGCACGTGAGTACTACCTTGAGCCTGCTTCTGGTACACTCATGCACTATAAATGGTTCTACCCCATTATTACTGTTCTGTGCATTTATATGTTCTTTTGTATGATTTTGGATATGTACTGTAATTTACCCAATGTTCCACTACTGTTTATTGTACAATACCTTCTCTTCCAACTGTTGAACAATTTTGCAATGTTGTATTGTTTGTATTACCCACATACTATTGTAGCTGATCATTCGTCGCACCGTGAGATGAGCAACTTGTTGTTCAGTGTGCCCTTCCTGGTGAAACATTTCAATAAATAAATAAATAATTGAGCACATGGATAAAGCATTGCAACTTTAGCATGATGTACCACATCAGAACCATATGGTAAATCCTGCATATCAACAGCAAGTGACTTAGTATGACACTGCAGTGCTTTCATTCAAATCAAATCAAATCAATTTTATTTCTAAAAAAGCACAATTCCAAGGGTTGATCAAAGCACTTGTACAGTACTTAAACATACACAAACGTAATCATATTAATTAAAATCAACACCAACATCTAAAAAAAACATAGATATTTAAAAATCTAATCATACACTAGCAGCTTGTAATAGCAGTTCAAAAGTGCTAAGGACATTCCAGGAAGCCCATGCTGAAAAGATATGTTTTTAACGCAGTCTTAAAACTCTGGATGGTCAGACACTCCCTCACCCAACGAGGTGAAGAGTTCCACAGGGTAGGGGCCACAAAAGCAAAAGAACGGACCCCCAAACCTTTAAGTCAAACCGTGGGAACCTCTAGCATTCCCTTGTCAAAGTGGAGTGAGCGGAGGGGGCAGTAGGGACAAAGGAGATCTTGCAAGTAATGGGGTCCCTGTCCATGTAGGGCTTTATAGGTCAGTAATCTGACCTTGAAGGTGATCCACCACTGTACCGGCAGCCAGAGCAGTCCACTGAGCACAGATATGAAATGGCTAGATCTTAAGGAGCCAGTAACAACCTGGCTGATGCATTCTGCATCAGCTGCAAGTGGTGGATATCAACCACGGTAGCCCTAGGTAGAGGGCATTACAGTAGTCAAGGTGAGAGGTCACAAAGGTATGAACTAAAGTTGGAAGATCATCAGGTGGTACCAGCTGCTTTACCTAGGTGATATTTCTTGGATGGTAGAAAGAGGTCTTGACAACGGCTGACACCTGAGATTTAATCGTCAGGCTGTCATCAAAATTAATGCCCAGATTCTGCATCCAGTCAGAGATTGTCAGCTGAATGCCACTGAGCCAAAGCCCAGAAGGCTGTCCAGCCAGTGAACCCGTACCTCGACAACTTCGGTCCACCACCAACACCTTAGATTTAGTCAGGTTCAACCACAGCCAGCTGGCACTCATCCAATTTTGGATCTCAGAGAGGCAGTTGTTAAAGACCGAGATGGCATCACCCTGCTCGGGTACAAAGGACATGTGCAACTGAGTATCATCTGTATAATAGTGAAAACTCAGACCATACCACCTAATAATGTCTCCCAATGGCAGCATATACACTGTGAACAACATGAGTGACAAAGTGGAGCCCTGCGGTACCCGAGGATAGGGTGAGAGGGGCCAAGGAATAAATCACTGACACCACTCTCTGAGTCCTACCCTTGAGGAAGGATAGAAACCAACTGAGGACTGTACCAGATAGTCCACAGATGAACCACAGATGGTTGAATAACACACCATGGGCCACAGTGTCAAATGCTGCAGAGAAATCAAGAAGAACCAAGATCGGTACTATGCCTCTTCCTAAATCTGGACTGGAGAGGATCATAGACATTGTGGATGGACAGATGATCATCCAGCTGCAACGCAACCACCTTCTCAATAGCCTTACCCACAAAGGGCAGGTTAGAGACAGGTCTGAAGTTAACAAGACAGCCCGGGTCAAGGGAGGACTTTTTAAGGAGTGGTCGCACAATCGCCTCCTTTAAGGGGTCTGGAAAAAAAACCCTCTCCGATGACCTCCAGACTATCTCAGCCAGAACCTGACTGATTTCCTCAATGCACCCCACCAAGAGGTGCATTTGGCTCAGGTCCAAACTGCAGCAGGTTGGTCACAAGGTCTGGATGATCCTTACGATATTGGTGATCGCCAGCTGGCCAAAGTCAGACTAGGTAAACTGGGTGCTTGCAACCTCCTGCTGACCTCTGCAACACCCAATAGAGCGGGGCTGAACAGATCCCAGATCTGATGATGTCATAGAAACATAGAAACATAGACTTTGGACGGCAGATAAGGACCGCTAGGCCCATCTAGTCTGCCCATTTCCCTACCTGCAGGATAGGCCGAGATCCTAGTTAACCAACAGCCTATATCTTCCTGCCCCCACAAGAATTGCCTTATGTCTGTCTCATGCATTCTTGAATTCTCCCACAGTTTTAGACCCACAACTTCCTCAGGAAGGCTGTTCCATGCATCCACTGCCCTCTCTGTGAAATAATACTTCCTCACATTGCCCCTGAACCGCCCTCCTTCTATCTTTAAATTGTGTCCCCTTGTTCTTGCAAGTCTCTTTTTCTGAAAGATGCTACCCTCTTGGACTTTGTTGATTCCCTTGAGGTACTTGAAAGTTTCTATCTTGTCCCCCCCTCCCTTCTTTCCTCAAGGGTATACATATTAAGCTCCTTTAGTCTCTCTTCATATGGCTTCTCTTGCAGACCCTGCACCATTTTAGTTGCCCTCCTCTGGACTGCCTCTATCCTGTCTATGTCCTTGGGAGATGGGGTCTCCAGAACTGGACACAGTACTCCAGATGGGGTCTCACCAACTGTCTGTACAGAGGATAACAACTTCCTGTTTTCTGCTGCTGATGCCTCTCCCTATACATCCCAGTATACCCCGGCCCTCCCTACTGCCTTCTCACATTGCTTGCTAACCTTAAGGTCATCTGATATGATTACCCCCAGGTCCCTTTCCTGTTTTGTTGTTGTTACTACCTCCCACCCATTGTGTATTCTTCCCTGGGTTCTTGTTTCCCAGGTGCATTATTTTGCACTTTTTGCATTGAATCCTAGCTGCCATCGTCTGACCATTCCTCCAACCTTGCCAAGTCCCTTTTCATCCTTTCCACGCCTCCTTGTATCAACCCTGTTGCAGATCTTTGTGTCATCTGCAAAGGCATACTTTTCCTTCCAGTCTCTGCAATGTCACTGATGAAGACATTAAAAGGACTGGACCAATACTGAACCCTGCGGTGCCCACTAGTAACCGCCCTTTCTTCAGAGAGGACTCCATTTACAATTACCTTCTGTGTCCTGTTGTCCAGCCAATGTTTTGCCAGGCTACCACCCTGGGACCCCTCCCAGGCTGGTTAATTTGACTAATAATCTTTTGTGTGGGACTGTGTCAAATGCCTTGCTAAAAGTCTAGGTGGGCCATGTCCACAGCCCCTCCCTGGTCTACTACTTTAGTCGCCCAGTCAAAGAAATCTATTAGATTCGTCTGACATGACCTTCCCACTGTGAACCCATGCTGCCTTGGATCCTGTGCTCCACTGACCTCTAGGTACTCAACTATTCTTTCCTTCAGAGTGACTCCATCACTTTCCCTACCACAGAGGTCAAACTGACAGGTCTGTAGTTTCCTGCCTCTGTCTTGGTCCCACTTTTGTGATGGGGAATCACATCTGCCTTCCTCCAGTCCTCGGGTACCACACCATCCTCCCATGATTTATTAAAAAGAGTAGCCAGTGGTTTCACTAGTTCCTTCCTTAATTCTTTTAGAATTCTGGGGTTAATTCCATCAGGACCCATTGCTTTGTCCACCTTCAGTTTTAGGAGTTCTTGCAGAACCCTTTCTTCTGTGAAAGGACTGGGATCGACCCCCTATCAAGAGTGCTTCTGTTAATTGGATTAGGCACTTCCCCTCCTCTTTTGGAATACTGAGCAGAAATATTCGTTCAGTATTCCTGCTTTTTCACTGTCCCCTCTGCCCACCCACCGTTCATTCTATTCAACCTCACTATCCCTTCCTTTGTCTTTCTACGCTCGCTGATGTACCTATAAAGGTTTTATTCCTTCTTAACTGAGTTGGCTATCTTTTCCTCAGTTTGGGCCTTTGCTATTCTGACTTCCCTCTCTGCTTCTTTCTGCCTTAACTGGTACAGCTGTCTGTCCTGTCCTTCTGTGTTTCCTTATACTTCGGAATGCTATCTTTTTCTTCCTGACTTTCACAGCCACCTCTCTGAGAACCATAGTGGCTTTTTCTTTCATTTGATTTGTTTATTTGCTTCACACAAAGGCTTGTTGCCTCTGTATTGGCAGTTTTATAATTTCCATTGTTGCTCCACACCTCCTTCTAGCCTGTTTGCTAGTGCTTTTCTGAGGCACTCTCCCATCTTGCAAAGTCAGCCCTCCTAAAGTCCAGTACCCTCACTTTTGTATGGCTTGACTCTGTAGCTGAGTTTAACGTGAACCACACTGTTTGATGGTCACTTGTCCCCAGATGGCAACCCACTTCTAGATCTGAGATCCTCTCACTGTCCCGTTTGAGAGTACGAGGTCTAAGATTGCTCCCTCATGAGTGGGTTCCGAAACTAGCTGTCTAATGCCTGCCACCTGTAGGGCATCAAGAATGGCCCTGCTCTTGGATGTGGCTGCAGCAAATGTGCTCCAGTTAACATCTGGCATATTCAGGTCTCCCATCAACAGTATCTCCCCTTTCTCTGCCATTCTAAGAATGCCTTCCATCATATCCTTATCCATTCCTTCCCCCTGACATGGGGGTCTGTACACAACCCCTGTGCAGATTGTGGTGTCCTTTCCAGTCTCCAAGGTGACCCACAGTGCCTCTCTCCTCCCTGTTTACTCTTTTGCTCAGTTGCTTTTATCCCTTCCTTTACATAGAGAGCTACTCCTCCCCTCTTCTCCCTGCCTGCTCTCCTGTAGGTTATGTACCCTGGTATGTTAACATCCCAGTCATGGTTCTCTGTGTACCATGTTTCTGTGACTGCTACGATATCCAGGCATCCCTCTTCCATTAAGGCCACCAGCTCAGGGGCTTGTTGCCCAGACTACGAGCATTGGTACTCATTACCCTCCATTTCCTGATGGCCTTACCCCTTTGCCCCATCCCTGTCCTTCTTGCCTTTGTCGCTTTCTCCATTTACCCCTGCCCTTCTCCCTACCGACACCTCCATGTTAGTGTTTGCCACACTTACTACCGTGATTGTTTGGGGGGGCTAGGATTTTCCTGCTCCTTTCCAGTGCCTCCCCCCTTGGCTAGTTTAAAAGCTTGCCAATGAAGCATTTAAACCTATCACCTAGGATCCTGGTTCCCCTCCCAGACAGATGCAGCCCATCATGCCAGTATAGGCTTGCATCACTCCAGGTGGACCCCCAGTTTCCAATGAAGCCAAATCCCTGAGCTCCACACCAGTTTTTCAACCACTGATTGAATCCCATGGTACGGAACACCCTAGCCTCTCCTATGCCATAGATGGGTAGCACCTCCGAGAAGGTTAACGTCGTGCTACTTGACTAAGGCCCTCCCCAATTCCACAAACTCTTCCTGCACTTCTTAATCCTTTCTTAGCCAGGTCATTTTGTCCCTAGGTGGACAATGACATCCAGCTCCCTCCCTGTGCAGCTGCTCCAGCAATCCTGAGGATTCGCTCCTGTCCCTCAGCCATGGCGCCAGGCAGGCACCTACCTCCTTCTCCCCTTCCTTGCCCAGTTCTACCTTCCTAACAATGGAGTCCCCCACCAGGAGTTGTTTCCTTCCCCTGCAGGGTCCCCTGCCACCCTCCTGTGGGTCTGCTTTGTGGAGGTTCCCAGCATCCTCCTTGGTCTCCACTGTGGGTGCCTCCATAGAGGAACCACACTTTGCCAGAATGGCATAGGAATTATGGAGAGGTACAACTGGAGGGATGTGCCTCTGTTCCACCACCCTCACCCTCCCTGAGCCCACTGTGGTCCAACCGCTCCTCTTTCTTGGCAACCTCTGAGGCAACGGCAGTGGCACTGGTGATCCCTGGATGGAAGAGGAGGTCCCACAAATCCTGGCCAACTGAGCCTGGAGATGAGCAACCTCCTCCCTCAGCCCAGAGAGGTGCCTGCAGATGGGACAACACCGCATCCTCCAGAACATCTCCGGAAGACTGCTGCTCCACAGCCACTGCACTGCACCACTCCAATCATGTCTTATTTTTGGCCCCTTAACTGTTTGCAATCCTTACTCTTTCCTCTGTTTTTTCTCTCTCTCCTTACTTTCTGCCTGTGTGCCCTTTAAGCTCCTGATTGTCCTGTTCTGAGACAAGAATATCCTATATTTCTCAGTAGACCACTTACTTGTTCAGAGGCAGACCTCCAGCAGCTAGAGGGGGCCAGAGAACTACTCTTGCCCTTCTAGGATGGTGGGTCCTTGGTGGTTCTGTGATCACTCACTTCCTGCCCCTAAACAGGAAGTTCTGTTGTCAGTCAAATCCTGTGCCTATAAAAATAGAACTAGCTTTGGGTGGGGGGTGGAGGGAGGAAGGAGGGCAATATAGTCCCAGTAGAGAAGTTCAGTCACACAGCAGTCCTTTCTCCTGGTGTCTTCTGCCAAGCTATTAGCAGAATCTTTCTAAGGCAGTCTTTAAATGTAGCTTCCTTCTAGCTAAGCCACTCCCCCTACTTACTAGCTCTTTCTACAAGTAATTTAAACCTCACAGCAGTTAAGTCCTTTCAGTCACCTGAGATTTACACCGAGATAACTTTTCAGTTACCCATTCAGTTCAGTTAACCCAAATACACACTTTTTTTTGTTTTGTATGTTAGTTTTTTTTTACCCTAAATTAAAGGTCCAAATACAAAAGTTCTTCTACTTTAGTCCCAGCAGAGAAGTTCAGTCACACAGCAGTCCTTTCTCCTGGTGTCTTCTACCAATCAGAGATCTCCATCCCCAGGAGCAACACCAGGTTCAATGAGTGACCACGAATGTGGGTTGTGGAGGTGATTACCTGTGTGAGGCCCAACTAACATGTCAACCTTATCTATGAAAAAACAAGCAAACCCTTCACACTTATCTTGTGAAAAGGCCCCTTCAGGCTGAAGACAGATTGGATTGCACAATCTGTCAACAGTCTGGAAGACCCGAGCTGGTCAATTTTGCACAGGGGCAATCTCCCCGGACAGGAACTTTGCCTTCTTATGGGTGATTGCAGATTGATAGACCATATGATGATCCATCAATCTAAGTTTGTCAAGAGATAGACTTGTTTTCTGCCAGCACCTCTCCAACCTTCACCCCACTCTCCTCAACTCATTCAAGGTCCCATCAGACCATGGGGACCTTGGGTGGAGAGTGAGGGAAAGAACATGGACAGGAGCTATGGAATCCAGGGTCGCTGTCATGCCTAATTATAGGCATGTATCAGATCCCCTGGATCCAGGCATTTACCTGTTATACCCAATAGGTCCAGCGCTGCCATTAGGCCATCTGAGGTCACACCCCTCAAAGGGCAGTACCTGACCATCTCTGTAGGGGTAGACCTATTGGGAGGACCCGCAAAACTGAATCCTATGGTGTGATGGTCTGTAAACTCGACTGGTTCCAACACCAAGTCAGAGATCTCCATCCCCAGGAGCAACACCAGGTTCAATGAGTGACCACGAATGTGGGTTGTGGAGGTGATTACCTGTGTGAGGCCCAACTAAGTCATCAGTTGGAGGAGGTCTTGACCAAACTGTAAGAGTTTGTCATCAATCCAGGCATTGAAATTTCCCAGAATTAACCATATGGGGGACCCCAACACCACGTCAATGATTCTCTGAGACTTCCTGCAGTAACTCTTTTTCATCACTGGGTGGATGGTAAATGAGTAGCATCCTGCATCCTACACCTGCACCCATGATGCACTCAAATGATCTGGTTTCAAGTTATGTGACAACACATTTGGAGTCTCACTATCACTGCACACAAGATCTCACTAATTATGTGTATGAGTGCATAACTGCCCCCTTTTGTATGCTAAACACACTTGTCCCAATGCACCGTTGTGTCACAAGGGCTGGAAGCCTGGCAAGATGTGAATACTGTATTTTTGACAGCAAAAGTCACCAAAACAAGTGGCATGATGATAATCATTCACAAAATAACACAAACTTTGATTTGCAGAACTCAAGGGACCTTTGTTATTGGTTGTTGAAGGAAGTGCTGAAATTGTGGCTGTCCCCATGCAGCAACACTATTAAGTAAGTAAGCAAATGTACAAGTTGTTTCTTGCTGCCTTCATCACATCTCCTTTTTGATAGACCCATGCCATGGTTATGAATAGCCAGAAAGGGTACATGTACAGAAACACTCACCGGGCGGAAATGTTCAAAGGAGTTGCGCCAGCTCAAGTCTGAAATTGTGCCATAGTGCGATATTCAGCAGGAGGCAGTTGCGCCACAGAAAACATGCTGAGCAACAGCGCAATGCAAATGAAGGTATGCGCAACCAAAGGGGGTGGAACCATGCATAAAGTGCTCAATGTGATATTCAAAGGCTTGCGCAATGCGCAACAGTGGATCAGGCGGAAGTTGCGCCACAGAGGAAATGAGCCAAAATAAAAAGGCTCAAGGAAGAGGCGCAAGAACGCGACAGGGAATTCACATGAGGCAGACAGACAGAGCAGGCCACAGCAGGAACCAGTGCAGGCCAGGGAGTGTACAGGACAGAATAGGGGCAAGTGAAGGTGTGTGGGGCCACAGAGTGCAGAGGCCAGTAGGTGTACTTGGTGCAGTGGAGGTAGCAGTCAGAACAGCGGGGGTAACAGATCAACAACAGCTGGGGAGACACAAGCCAGGAGATGGACAGTGCCAGCTTCCACATGGAAGCTGTAATGAGGAAGGTGAGAAGGCATGCTGCAGGGGGACGTGGCCGTGGAAGGGCCCGTCGGCGGCATGCCCCAAACAGGCAGTACCGTGCCCGCATCAGCTTTGAGCTGTATTCAGACATAGAGATTGTGGGCCTGTACCACCTGAACAGGGCAATACTGAGGCGGCTCTGTGAGCTGTGCAGTGATGTGATGCAGGCACCCTCACGACGGAGTCACGCTCTGTCAGTGGAGACAAAGGTAACAGCCTGCATGTGCTTGCTCGCCACGGGTACCTTCCAGAGGCCAACAGGGACACCTCAAGCATAACACAGTTGGCCACATCATGCATCCTCACCCAATTCCTCAGCGCACTGCTGCCACATGCTGCGGAGTACATCCATTTCCCCAGCACCACGGCAGAGCGTACAGCAAACATACAGGAGTTCAACAGGGTAGCACGTATGCCTGGCATGCTAGGGGTGATAGACTTCACCCACGTGGCCATTTGCACACCACCTGGCCCCGATGGGGCTGCCTATCACAATCGGAAGGGGTTTTCCAGTGTCAACTGCCAGGTGGTGTGTGATGCCAGTGGGCACATCATCAATGTCTGTGCCACGCACCCTGGCGGAGCACACGATTCATTCATATGGTACCAGTTAGCACTGTGCCATCGATTCGAGAGTGGGGACATCCCCACAGGACATCTAGTGGGTGAGTATGCATGTAGGATTGGCAAAGTGGGGGCAAGGGCGGGTAAGCCACAGGTGCCATGGGAGTGGCACACAGGGTTAGGGGCAATATGAGCCTGAACATGACACTAACCTCCACTATCTCCACACAGGTGACAGTGGATACCCACTCCGTCCCTGGCTGCTCACACCCTACCAGCGGCCCATGACCCCATCGCAGCAACACTTCAATGAGGCGCATGCCGCCACACACAACATCATTGAGCGGGTGTTTGGGATGCTGATGGCACGCTTCCAATGCCTAGACACCTCCAGCGGTGCCCTACAGTACAGCCCCTCAAAGGCCTGTGGGATATTCCTGGCCTGTTGTATTATGCACAATATGGCCAAAGACTGTGGGATAGCCATACAGGTCGAGGAGGGGGACAGCGATGGGGATGCTGGTGACGCCAGTGATGACGGGGATGAGCAGCCCCCCCTTGGACGGCATGACCCTCAACTGATTCGGCTGGCCCAGCTGCACTGGGACACCATCACGAGGAGCACTTCGCACAACACAGATAAGTCATGGGGCCATGTGCAACCAACACTGTCCAGGGCACAACCCACATACACACAGGAAACACACCAGGGGTGCATGACGTGAGGAAGTGGCAGGGAACAGGGAGCACAAACACACAACCAGGGAGGGGTGAACAGTCACATACCACTTGGATAGACAGACACACACACCAGGCACAAAGTGCACAGGGGTCAGGTGCACAGCAGAGCAGGAACAGACATGAGAAACACACACGTCCACAGGCCAACACCACCACCTGTACTGTCCATGTACGTGTGTCAGATGCTGGGCACCCTTGCACCTTGGTGTACAGTGCAATGCAGGCATCATCATGCACACACACCTGTGGACAGCAGTAGGGAGGGTGTGCAGGTGGTCCGTGTGTCAGCATGTAGGGCAGGGCACCCACTGGTGCACTGCCCACCAAAACACACATTGCACACAGGGCAGCACCAGACAGGGCCTGCACTGGGATACAGCTCAGTCATGTGGCACAGTGCCACGGCCACCTCAGATGCATGGGCGGCCCCGCCGAGACCCAGCAGCACTGGCAGGCTGAGCATGGGCCACATGGGGTGGCACCAATGGACCACCAGGAGTCCCACTGTGCGAATGCGACCTTGTCCGCACAGGGGTCTGCAGCATACCGAACATACCTGCACCATGGGTGTTCGGGATGCCCACAGCTGAACCCGGCGTCGACAGGGTGGGTGTCGCATGACGCTGGGAATGGGGAGTGGATAGCGTACTGTGCGGTGTGAGCGGCACAGGGGCACCTGACTGTGTGCCCAATGTGGCCATGGCACTGACCACTGCCTGTGTCAGCCTGTCGATGGCGGCGGTCACATCCACCCGCATATGGTCAATCCGGGACAGTATCCTCTCATTGTCCCTGCTGTGCTGCTCCAGAGCCACACACAGTGCCTCCATGGACATTGCAACCCGCATCTGCTGCTGTACTGATGCCTGCAGCAGGCGGGTATGCTCATCAAAGAGGTCGTCTGCCACATCGGCAACCTGTCCCTCAGGGTCTGGAAGGGCCTGATGTACAGCACCCCTTGAGGGTGGGCGCTGCTCACCAGGACCAGATATGGGCATGTCCACAGGCGGTGCACCTCCATCACCACTGAGCCCTGTACCCCCCAGTCCCGGTGGGTGACTGCTGCTGCTGCCCCTCCGCCTGCTGTGCCCACAGGATCAGTGGTTCCCCTTCTGTGGCTGCAACAGTGCCAGTGACCTGCACAGCCACCGGTGCTGCCCCACCGGTGCTGACAGGCACAGCCTGGGACTGTGTTGACATGCTGGCACATATGTCGGAACCAGCTAGATCCATGGGCATGTGCTGGCCTGCTGTGTGTCTATTCTGTGACACACACATGTCAATGCACATAGTGGTTGGTGTATCATCAATGGTGCAGGTCTGTGCCACAGCCGCAGCGTGCTGGCATGCTTTGCATGCCAGACCGCTGGGACACAGGAAGGGCACTCCCCACACCTGTCTCAACATCTGTGAAGGCAGATGGCCGTGCACACTGCCGCAGTGCATGTCGGCAGTCTACAGAGGTGGATGGGCCCTCCTCCAACTCCGGGTGGCTGTCCGCAGTGGACAGGCCCACCACTGCTGACCCCTGCAGACGCACAGGATCTGTAACAGAAAGGAAGGACACGTTACTGCATGTGAACTACCTCCCCCCCAACATGACATACCATGCAGTGATGGGCTACCACCTGTCTGGAAGCCACCTCCAGGCACACCCTCAATGGCGCTGCGCTGCATGCTTGCAGTGAGCATGTCCTCCGACGGGGTCAGCTGCACCACCTCCGGCTGTCCACTGCCTGTAGCAGCACATGCCACCCTGATGGCTGCAACCTTCTCCTTCACCCTCCTCCTGTCGGTCCCCATCTTCTTTTTACACTCCTGCACAGAGCGCTGGTGGCTGCCATGCAGGTTGATGGCACGTGCCACCCCCTCCCATGCAGCAGCTCAGGCCTGAGGGGTGCCCCGCTGGCCAATGAGAAGTGGCTCCTTAGCCAGGTATGCCTCAAACAGTGCCTCTGTCTCCGCCTTGGGTAAAGTTGGGCCTCCTCTTCCACTCACCATCATCCTCCTCACCCAGTCCTCGCTCGGTCATTTCACAGCCTGTATGGGTGAGAGTGGTCACCTGTGACTGTGCAGTACACAGCTTCTCTGGGGCTATGGTCCATAACAGCAAAATGCATGCAACTCACCTATCAGCTGCAGTAACCGAATATGGCCACTGCAGATCAATGTCGCACATTTATAGCGCAATGCATGCAAATTATGACTGGAGCAACTTTAATGAGATGCAAATCACGCCGTTGCGCCATTGAATGGCTGATCGGATGATTTGCATATGACGGCTGAATATCGCGCTGTTGCACTTTGCGCAATACGGTTGAGCCGGCTGAGCCAATGGCGCAGTTCTGTGACTGCGTAGTACACAGCACTGCACATGCCCAGGTAGCTTACACAGGCGTCTGCCGCGCTGATGACATGCTGTGCACGATCGGCAATTCAGGACACGGCCACCATTGTGCCAGTGGTGCTACAGCGCCGGTCACCACATGGCGCTGTGGCACAACTGCGCAATAGTCCACTGTGGCAATGGCATGCAGGCGACCAATCGCGCTGGACGTAGAGCGTCCGATGGCGCTTGCGCGTGGCCTTGCGCCAGAGACCCATGACCTTGTGCCTGACCTTTGCCCCTTTGTGCTGTACATATGGCATGTCTGCAGCTGTATCGCGCTGTTCGGTAACAGGCGATAGGGACTGAGGCACTATATGAACAGCACGATAGGGACTGACGTGGTGCTGTATTGCGCAACATTTCCACGTGGCTGTTGCTGCCTGCAGAGCGCCATATTGCGCATTATATTCTTGCAGGGATGGCACGAGGAGAGCACCACAGTGGAGTGCGTTGAGCTGGCCAACCTGGTGGCTGTGGTGGAGCCTCACCATGGGCCACTGTTTGGGGATGAACCCCTGAACATGGCCTGCACACATGTGTGGCAGCAGGTGGCCACTGAACTGGAGGAGACCACTGGCCAGCGGTGCTCAGTGGAGCAGTGCAGGCACTGGTAGGGTGACCTACGCAGGAGGGAGCAGGCACTGCTGGCGTGCCTACGTTCATGTGCCAGGAGGGGCGTGGTGCCTAGGCCAGGTGGGTGAGCCGTCTATGCACCTGTATTGTCCACATGGGTAACACTGTGTATTGTGACCAGTACATGGGGGAGGGTTGGTCTATGGTTGGCTGTGGCGGTGTTTACAGGTGTGTGATGTATGGGTCTGGCTGTGTGGGCAGGCACACTCATTGGGGCAGGGGGCTGTCTACTTTGGGATTTCGCTGATGTGTTTCTCACCTTTTGTTTCCCACAGGCATGGCGGAGCAGAGGCGGGCACAGGATGAGGCACAGCGAGGGGTGGCAGCGGTGGCTGTACGAGGTGGTGGCGGTGTCGAGCCAAGGCATCAGCAGCAGCAGCAGCCGCAGCAGCGGTTTGATGAGGGTGAGTGTCATGACATCATGGACGCTATTGCATGCTGTGGGGAGGGGCAGGGCATGGCCACCATCCATGGACAACACTGCCATGCACGCGACGTGTGACAGTCAGCACTGTCCAGTGGCACTGCATGTCTGGGAGTGCATCACTGGTGGTCCATGCATGCACTGGGCACATGACTGTGGCACTAACTTCCCACCGCGTAGCCACATCACTGTACAACCTTGGTTGTGTTGTGCTGGTCATGGGAGGTGTGTGTGTGCAGTGGCAAACATGGCTGTTGCTGCCTGGTTGGGCTTGTCTTGTGCACGGTCACTGTGGGTGGGTGCAGTCCATCACAGGAGAGGGGCACTTGGCTGTATGCCATGTATGTTGGGTGGGCTTCAGGGTTGTGGACAGTCACAGCCATTGATTCTGTTCCCTTGTCCTAGGTGTCCAGATCCTGAGGAGGATAGAGCAGGCAGTCCACCACCTGCTGGACGTCTCTTTGGAGTCCCTCAAGATCCTGAGGGACATGCAACGAAGAAGAGTGAGGCATAGGAGGAGGGCCCGGGACCAGCAGCAGCCGGCTGATGTACGGCCTGGCGGGCAGTAGCTGCCACTCAACTATCCCCTTTACCTATCCCTCACACCCTGCCTTCCCTCACCCAGTTGTTCACCCCTGTCCCTTACCCACCCCCACCTTGTACCCATAGCCCCACCCTTGTCTTGTATATAGTTGTACATAGTTGTCTGTTCCTGTTGTTCCTGTTAATATTTTCATTATATAAATCTATTTTGTTATGAATACTGTGGTGGTCTCTGATTCACAGCTGGCTATAGGTGCTCAGTTGCAGTGGTGTGCATGGCATCTGGGGTGGTATTGTCCTGGGTATATGTGTGTGTGTGTGTGCGTGGGGAGGTGTCCCTGGTGTGGTAGTGGCTTTCAGCCGGTCTGGCCATGTGCTGCCACACACCGCTGGGTGCTCCTGGTGGGTCTGGCTTGTATGGTTCTGTGGTACACAAGGTTGCAGTGGGACGGGGGGGTGCATGGGGATTCCTGCAGTGACAGTGACAGTCACTGCTCATGGGTGGTGTCTTGGGGTACCAGTGCAGGGTGTGCTGTGCACAAGGGGTGCTGTTGTGCACTTGGGTTATCCGCCCTTTGGTGGCAGTCTCAGCTTCAGTGGGTGTGCTGGGGCACCATGGCCTCAGCTGTGCTTTGTTGGCTTGTCCCCATGGGCTGGTGGATATTCCGTCCTCCCCAGTGATGCTGTGCTTAGGGTGTGGGATTGTATTGTTAGTTCTGCAGTGTGTTCCTGTGCCCATCTGTGGCATGGGTGGTGGGCCCTGCCTACCTCCCTGGTTGTGCAGTTCCATTGCTCTGCTGTTGGGGGCTCTCTGCTTGTGCTATGGCGCCTCTGGACTGCTCAGCTGGGCTGGCCTTGTTGCTATGGCGCATCTTATGTGCTCAGCTTCCCTTCCTGGTTGCGCTATGGAAGCGGGTTGTGCGATATTCAGGCGTTGGCTGCTGCGCAATTTGACTTGCTCCATGTTTGAATATCGTGTCTATTGCACATGTGCGCAATTGACTTGTGCTTGCTCCAGCTTATTATGCTATTACTTTGGGCGAGTTTTGAATATCTGGCCCACCGTATGTAATTGGAACCTTTATCTGTTTCATGATTGGTGCACCACCATGAGATTTAGGATAGGAAATAGCCACATTGCCTCTCCATCACGCCTTATCTGCTGTGCTCTTTCAGAATTTTCATTAAAATGGAGAGCTATGATCTGCAGTCTGCAATGTAAAAAACTGTCGACCAGTCAACAAGTATCACTATTATAGTGTGGTGGTTACACCATTCAAAAAGCAACAACTTATCTATAGGCCTAGATATTCAAAAGTGTGCCCAGAACATGTGCAAGTGGATGCACAATGCAATTATGATGCACCATGGCACAAAACTGCAATATTCAGCAGATGTGCCACAGAAATGTGCCAGTACAAAATATGCAATATTGCAAAGATTCACCATGGCACAATCAGACTTGCACTGAGCAATCTGAAATGTGCTGGAGCAACAGTACAGGATGAATACAGCAAATGCAGCAAGAAGCACCAGGTGACAGGGAACACAGCCAGGGCTGTACAAAGGCACAGGGTCATGGCAGTGGAGGTAGGGCACAACCACAGTAGCAAATTAGCGTAGGATGGCATAGAAAATATGCAGAGCCCAACACTCATGGACACGGTGCAGAGCAATACACAGGCACAGGCAACCAATGGGACAGGGCACACAATGCCCACGGCATAGAGGGCTGCAGGGATTGGGGCCCCCCAGACCTGTAACCCAGCAGCCAACATGGAATAGCTAAGCACTGTTACCACCATGTAAAGGCAATGGGCAGACACAGTGGTCCAAAGGCACAGTGGAAGATGGGAACATGGCGGTAGACAGCATACACTAAACAGGCGCACAGGAGACAGGGTAAGGTACCATGCAGCACAGCAGCATGGGGAAGAGTAACACAGCAGGGTAGGGCAACATGCTGGACATGTGGATATGGGCACAGGACACTGTGGCAGGTGCAGGACCAGCCCCCAACACATGGATGACCAGCACAAAGAAACATAGATTTTGTTGGCAGATAAGGACCACTTGGCCCACCCAGTCTGCCCATTTCCTACGCACTGGATAAGCTGCAGATCCCATTCAACCAATAGCCTACTTCCTCCTACCCACTACAAGAATTTCTTTCTGTCTGTCCCATGTATTCTTGAATTCCCCACTGCTTTTGACCCCACAACCTCCTCAGGAAGGCTGTTCCATGCATCCATCACCCTCTCGTAAAAAATACTTCCTAACATTGCCCCTGAGATGTCCTCCCTCTGTCTTCAAATTGTGCCCCCTTGTTCTTGCACATCTCTTTTTCTGAAAGATGCTACCCTCTTGGACTTTGTTGATTTCCTTGAGGTACTTACATGTTTCTATCATGTCCCCCCTCTCCCTCCTTTCCTCGAGGCTATGCATATTAAGCTCCTTTAGTCTCTCTTCATATGCCTTCTGGTGCAGACCCTGCACCATTTTAGTTGCCCTCCTCTGGACAGCCTCCATCTTGTCTATGCCCTTTGCGGAGATTGGGTCTCCAGAACTGCACACAGTACTCCAGATGGGGTCTCACCAACTGTCTGTAAAGAGGGATAACAACTTCCTGTTTTCTACTGGTGATGCCTCTCCCTATGCATCCTAGTATCCCCCCAGCCCTCCTTACTGTCTTCTCACATTACTTACCTACCTTTAAGTCATCTGATATGACTACCCCAGGTCCATTTCTATTTTTACTGTTGTCAGTATCTCACCCCCCATTGTGTACGCTTCCCCTGGGTCTTTGTTTCCCATGTGCATTACCTTGCACTTCTTTTTTTTAAAACTTTATTTATTTATGTATAATTTTCCATAACCGAAATACATACATAGCATATTCGCTACATCTCATATGAATTATAACAGAGGCAATTTCATATTTAAGACCTTACTATTCCTAACCTGTTAATACATATCATCAGAGGTAATGGACTTTAGGCTATTATCCAACTATACATTTAATGTAGATTAGTTTGTCTATACATATATAAATTCAGATATTTATTAACTCATTCTCTTTTCTACACCCTTCCCCTCTAGCTTCCCAAATTGAAGGGAATACCTGGAGCTATGGTACAAAATCAGGCCTTTCCCCTGCCATGTATAGGACCCATCGTCTCCACAGCATTTCAAATTGGGATACCTTTTTATTCAAGGAAGCTGTCATTGCCTCCATTCTGTATATGTTTATCATAATCTCCTGCCAGTGTCTTATGGTGATGGGGAGATGTGACTTCCAACTTCTGGTTATTGCCTTCTGGGCAGCTAAGAAAACAATTTTCAACAATCTAGTGGTGGAAGTGTCCCTACATCCTTCCGGCATTTCTATAAACAAGAAACATGTGGGAGTTATTGTTATATCTGTTATAAACATTAATCCCAGGGTCTGTTGCAGCTCCTGCATGAAGGTGGACACCACTGGATAGCTCCAAAGCATGTGTAAATAAGTTGCTCGTAATTGCCCACTCCCTCTCCAATATTCTATCCCATCCTCAATAAGAACCCTACCCAAGTATTTTGGCGAGCGAAAGTACCTAATGAAAATTTTCCAGGCAAAATCTTGCCAACCGATTGCTACTAGGCCCCAGTGTACAGTAGAATGAGCCCTATTCCAAACCTCTTCCTGGACTTGACTTCCCAGGTCCTTCTCCCATGCTTTCCTTATGTAGTCCACGGTGTCCCCTTCCAAGCCAATAACTCCCTGTATAGAACAGAAATCATGTGGACCTGATAGGTTCTTCTCTATAGCATTTTTAAAGAAAATGCAATTTGGGGGAGGTCCATCCAACTTTGGTTGAGCTCCAATAAAACCTTTTTTGCCAAGTTCCTAACTTGAAAAAATCTAAATCTATCTTGCCATGAAATGCCAAACTTGTGGACTAACCCTTCAAAAGGGACAATCTCCCCATCTTCCACAAAATGCCATAGATGTAGGCCTTTCATCTCCCATTTCTTAAATCCTCTGTCCCACTTCCCTGGTGCAAAGGAGTCCAGATATGGAATGGAGAAAAACAGGAATTTCCAATTCTTAGCCCTTTTATCTCTTAGAATACTGTGCCAAATCTCTAGTGTAAGTGCTGTAAAGGGATTTTCTTGTCCGTCCAGAGAGGATCTCCCCCTTTCTCCTAGTAGTAAACCGTTTAAGTGACAGGGAGTGCCATCCAGGAACTCCGCCTCTTTCCACCTGGACATATATGACTCATCTAACCAAAAAAAGGCTGTTCTCAGATATGATGCATAATAATAGAGTTTAAAATTAGGTAATGAGAGCCCTCCCTCTTTTTCGGAATCTGGAGTACTGACAGCCGCACTTTGGCCTAAGTGGGCCCCAAAGAAATCCGGAGACTACTCTGTTTAAGAGGGAGAAATATGTATCTGGGACCTTAATCGGGATAGTTTGCACCAAATATAGAAACTTGGGAAGAATTATCATTTTTATGGCCTCTACCCTTTGAGCCAAGGGGATGGGAACCGATAGCCATAATTCTAGTTCAGTCCTGATATCTATTAAGATAGGGGAGAAGTTGAGCGAGAACAAGTTGTCAAACTGGAACCCTAGTCGTACCCCTAAATATTTAAAATTGGCTAAATTCCATTTGAACGGAAATCTTGCCTAATATGATCAGATGGGACATAGTGTTTAGTTAAAACTTCCGTCTTAGATAAATTCAGTTTGTACCCAGCTAAATTACTGAATTCTGATAAAGGGTCCCATAGTTTCCTAGGACTGATCCGGATTTTTGAGGTAAATTAATAGGTCATCCAAGTACAGGGCTAGTTTATGTGTCTTCCTCCCAACTCCCATCCCTGAATGCCCTCTTCCTGCCTCAGCGCCTGTGCTAGTGGCTCGAGATATAATACAAAAAGAAGAGGAGAGAGGGGCAACCCTGTCTTGTGCCTCTTTGTAATGATATTGGTTGGGAAACATTGCCATTAATTTTTATATATGCTTTTGGTTTTGTATATATTTTGGATATGATCTCCACAAACACCTCTGAGAACCCAAATCTTCTCAGTGTCTGTTTCAAAAAGTCCCATGCCACCCGGTCGAAGGCCTTCTCCGCATCTAAACTCAAAACCATGCAGGGGGCCCCCGACCAAGCGGCATGGTACATTACATGTAGGGTTCTTTTAATATTGTCTTGCATCTGTCTCCCTAATATGAACCCTGCCTGGTCAATATTGATCAATTCAGGCAGAATTTCCTCTAATCATTTAGCTAAAATTGATACCTTGCACTTCTTAGCATTGAATCTAAGCTGCCATACTTTTGACCATTCCTTCAACCTTGCCAAGTCCCTTCTCATCCTTTCCACCCCCTCTTGTGTATCAACCCTGCTGCAGATATTTGTGTCATCTGCACACATGGAAGCACCAGGCCAGGGAGCGGGTAGTAACAGGAGTCCAACTGCAGACACACGAATGGCCACACCATGGCCCACCCAGACCCCAAACATAGTCAACAACAGCACTGTTCAGCAACAGTCATGTGAGGAAGACACGGAAACACACAGGCAGATCTGCAAAAATGTTTCAATGAGGAGTCTGAACAAATACACAACCAAAACAGCACCAAACAGGAAACATATAGGAACAGAAACTGAGGTCCAGCAAAGAAGTGAAAAGTACAATCCATCAGGGGTGCAAAGGAAAACCACAGCAACAATCCACAGTGATGGCACTGGGATGGGAGAGCAACTAGAGGGGAATAATAATGCGCATGGGAAATAGGGAAATGAGGCAGGAGAACTGGGGCTATGTACAACTATATATGGTCCTAATGATGCAGCTGCCTCAACACCCCTGCAGTCTTTCCACCTCCACCACTAGCTTATGCGTTGCTGCCAGCCTCCTCCGTGACAGGCGTATGTGCACCGCCTGCCTCTGGTACATCCCATAGGCCAGCCGTTGAAGATGCAGAACACCTCCACCCAGGATGCCCAATTTACGTTGTCCTCTCCCTGGCCCAGGTCAATCTATGTAGGGGAAACACAGAACAGCAACAGGTCACACACAATGGAAGCCCCCACTCCAGGCTGTGTGAGTATAGGACTGTGTCCTGGCGAACCTAAGGACAGGCCTGCCAACAGCACACACACACGGAGTAGACTGACAGTGGTCCAGGAACCAGTGCCAGACAATAACAGGGATGCTGGCCAGGGAGTACCCAGTACTGAGACAAGTGCACATGTCACCTGCAGTAAGGCACAGATGGCCCCATGTGCAACAGACATGTAGGCCTTGCAGCACCCCCATGTGTGCACTGTGGGTCACACACAGTCAACTCCTGTGACAGCAACACCGCAACAGCACACAGAAGCCAAGTGCATGATGTGACAACCATATGCTGCTGGCCAATGCTGGCAACAGTGACTGATCACCAAGACATGTGCATGCACAGCACGCATGCAATGGTTCACGTGTGGAATGTCCCCCCACCAACATCCAAACCTAGGTACTGAGGACAGAGGAGAATATCACACACGTATCTTTGGCCTGGCGATTGTATCCAGCTTCTGCACCAGCGGCCGGCTGGTCCTTGCACCTATCGGCCTCCTCCCTGGCCCATCTGCACTCCCCCAGCCCTGAAATGGAAACACAAAGGGGGGGACTTATGCAACTACCAACTACCCTGCCCACACCCATGCAAGCCAGACATGAAGCATTACGCTGCAAAATGCCATGCTATGAACAGGGTCTGAAGTCAGGGCACAATCTGGTGGCCCACTGTCACAGGGCATCACAGAAACACACACTGCACATTCCTGCCTCACAACTGCACCAACACACTGACAAAAGGCGTCCTCTCCCTGTGTGCAGGTGCACATGCACCAGCCAAACACCCCAATGCCCCCACTAGCAGTCAGAACTGGCATGCACAATGCACACATATATGTACCTGGTTGCTGGACCACACCACATCAGGCATGGTCCTGCAGTCACTGCAAACAGTCAGGATCCTAGCGTCGCAGGTCACCATAATGGTGATGGCACTGCTCGCCTGTTCTGAGGACACCAGTGTGCCTTTCCAGGTGCTCTGCCAGACAGGCTCATACCTGGGACTGTGCCTCCTGCAGCTCCTCCTCTCCAAACAACTGACCCTCCACAGGGGCGACCACTGCCACAAGATTGGCCATCTTAACCTCACTCCAATTCCTGGCCCTAGGTCACAGACTCCCTGCACATGCCATACTGATTGCGCAACAAACTAGGCCCGGAACACTGTCTGCTGCTGAACTGTGTCCCAGTCGAATTTTAAATTAATTTACTGCTGTATTTATTGTTTTATTGTATTTTTAGGTTCTGTATTATATTTTAAATGTGAAGCACCTTGGTTATAGAAAGGCTCTACACAAATAAATATTTACTCACTTATTGTTGCACTGCTGCACCTGTTGCATGACTGGAATGCCCTGCACACTACTGCACAGCACATGCATGTGAGATAGACATGCATCAGTGGGAACCATCACGCAGTACCGCACATGCAAATTGTCTGACATTCAGGTGGGAGACTGGGGTCACATATGCAGCACATGTCCATGCATCCATGCATCAGCGCCATCTTGTGAAGGTCATGCACTGCCACACAGACTGCACACCAATGAAGCATGAACCGCACATGCGCTGTGATGGCCAGTGGCACAGCCTGCCTGCTTGTGTGGCAGGATAAGCTTGCGCAGTACAGCATGATGCATGATATGCAGTCACAGAGAGAGCACAGTGGGCTTCGTGCATGGCAAGTGCAGTAATGCATATCGCACACGCACTAGAAATGTGCCAGTGACTTGCCCCAGTGTAATCCATTTGCTCATCACACACTCTGTTGCGCTTGGAGCAGTTCTGCAATATTCAGCCAAATTATGCTAACTGCCTCATGAGCCAATGCATGCTGCAGGTCAGCACATTAGCGTCCCATTTCTGGTGTCTTCATACCTCATTTGCATGAGTTGAACCTTTTAAGTGACCACACACAGCACAGGTCACTGACAGGAATTGCAGCCTGGAAGTTAAGTGTGTGTACATTTAGATTGCTGATAACTGTATTGCACTGCCAGACCGTTCATGTAGCACAGCATCAGGGGATGCAATCATACTACTGATATGTGCACCATCCCTGTTCACAGATGGCAGAATGTCAGATTCAGAGAACACAAAGGAGCAGGTGCTGGCCAGGAAATGCAGGCCCAACATTATGAAAGAAGACCAGCAGGCCCTGGTAGAGGCATATTTAGACAGGGAGGAACTCTTGAGTGGGGCCACTGGGACCGCACAGGAGCAGGCAACAGGCTGGGAGGAGGTAGCCATATATGTCAATGCCCATGGACACCACAACTGCACTCCCCAGAAGTGCAAGAAAAAGATGGGCACTGACAAGCGCAGGACAAAGGAGAAGGTGGCAGTCATAAGGGCATCGTTCCACAGAATGGGTGGTGGACCCTCCACAGCATCCATCCTCAATGCGGAAGAGGAGCTTCTGGCATCCACCTTCACCTGGGCATCTGTTGCGAGTGTCCCAAATGGGTGACAGCCCATCACAGCACTGTTAGTATACCTGTGGGACATGGGGGGGCCCACAGGAGCAGGCGATGAATGTGCCTGTACACAGCAGGGGTGCCACTAGTGTGTCCACGTTGCTTATTGGTGTAGTGCACCTCTTGCACATCCACGCCAGGGTACAACACAGTCCGCTGTGTGCAGTGAGGCAGCTCAGGTCACACTGTCATGGATGTGTGGTACCTGGACCAGAGAAGTAGCTACCATTGGTATGCAGTTCCCATGGATGTCCACAGCAGATTGTGCATGCTCATGGCCACACATACTGAACACTTTCAGTGGCGTGCTGCACGGATGGTGTCACCACTGATGTACCATATGCTGGGGGGTGCACTGCATGTCAGTGTTGGCCATGTGCCACATGGTGCATTTTATGTGCATGGATGCAGACATGTGTCCTGTGTGATGCTGGCATCCTGACAGGCATGGGCCACGTTGCCAATGCACCTCACACAAGCTGTTACAGGCACACCTGCAGCAAGCATCCTGTCATTCCACTGTATAGCTGCCTACCCGCAATGCTTCAGGGACACACTAATCATTCTCCATTCTGTCTTATTGCTCCTTCATACCTCAAAGGTGCCATGCAGTCCAGACCAGTGACTGTGGCACAGCACAGTGCTGTGCCAGCAACATCCTCGGGCGTTGTGGCTGCCGCAGGGGGGCACCATCCAGACCTGGGATTGGTGGCCCTGCTTGGTCTTGATGATGAAGATGATGGTCCCTGGGCATCCTCCTCCTGCAGGACAGCCTCCCTGTGCTGGTGCCAGCAATGCTGGATGGAGTGGAATTCGACAGTGATGATGAATTAACACTGATCCTGGGGGGCGCGGGTGTTGACACACCTCCCATCATTCCTGTAGTTCCACAAGCAGTGGCAGGAAGCTCTGGTGGCCCAAGGATCATGCTTGTGACCCCCCCCAGGGTTGCCCTATGGCAGCAAGGGCCACCACTGCTGGTATTGCCTGGGGGTGTCACACAGGTGTGGGCACTGGTACTGCCATCCAGGTCCAGCTGGCTGACGTCATGCTGCAGCAGCCTGCAGGGCACATTGTGCAGCACTCTCCAGGGGTTGCTGTCAGTGCCCCCACCCAATCCCCAACCCATCTTCAGACTCCTGTACGGCATTCACAGGTGACAGATGCAGCACAGCAGACCAACAACCCCCCCTTGCATGTCGGCACCAGGACCATGATATGCCAGGTGCTGACATGCTGGGTGAGCACACCCGGCTTCTGTGGAACCCCACAGATCACCAGACTATGCTCACAGCAGAGATGTGTGTGCTGTGGGTTGAGGTGCACCAACTGTCTGAGTGCGGTGCCATTGGATATGCCCAGCTGATAGGTAAGATCTGGCAACTGCAGGAGGCCATGACTGCATTGCTGGACCACATTACAGAGACCATTGCTGTGGGCTTCACTTCACTGGCATCTATTGGTTGCAGCAGGGTGTCCAGGACTCCCTGTAGCACTATGAGCTACACCCAGGGCTCAGCATTTGGTGCCCCCATCGTGGCTGATGCTGCCCCTGCCTTATCCATCCCTAACACACCCAGCAATGGTCTGTTTGACTATTTGTACACACCCATGAGGACCCAATCATGTTCTCAGGCCTCTATCCCCATGGATGCAGTGGCAGCACCCTCTGTGACTGTTGAGCTGCCTGTGGCGGCCACACAGTCAGGGTATGGCTGCCCCCATGGTAGTGATGGTTATGGTTCCACATGGTAGTCCTGATGGGTGTGCTGCCCAGTCCATTCCCTGCTGCCATTGCCAGTCATGCACATGGCTGGCTGTGGCCCATATTGCATGCTGTGGCACACACATGGCCAGGGTCACAGCTGGCATGTGTGTGGGCAGTGGTGCCATGCCATGTGGATGGGCATGATGAGTGCACTTCTGTGTTGGTGATGCCTGCATGCCAGTAAATAACCTCTGATCCATGCCACAGCTTGCGGTACTGCTGTTTGTGTCCGTGTCACTGGGTGCAGTGCTGCATGTGCCTCTGCCTGGTGCCTGGTGCCTGGTGCCTGGTGCTGTATGCCCTGCAGTGTAGCCTTTTGCTGTACAGATGCATGTGCTGGCATGCATGTGTGGTCGTGGTCATGCAATGTACGGCAACTGACTGTTCTGGTCCACGTGTGTGTGTTGTGGGGGGGTGGGGTGCCTGTGCATGTCTGTGTGGCCACCTGTCTGCCCGGTAAGTGTCCAAGTATCCCTGCGTGCATGCATCCCTCTGTGTCTGTGCATGTGTGTTTGTTGGTGTGCATGCCTTGCTTGCCTGTGTGTTGCTCACCTGTGGTTCTTGTAGTGCTCCTCCACTATGGTGTCCCTGTACCACCTGGCACATGCGGCCAGCATGGGATCCCTCCTCTCCATGGCAGACTGCTCACCCCCATCCTGCTGGTCCTCCTTCCCATCATCTGTACTGTCACCCTCTTCAACCTGGACAGGTATTCTATGGTCAATGGCCATGTTGTGCAGCATGCAACAGGCCAGGGATATGCCAGAGGCTTTCTCAGGGCTGTATTGTAGGGCACCACTGGACCTGTCTAGACAATAGAAATGCATTTTGAGCATGCCAAAGATACGCTATGTGATGTTGCATGTAGCAATGTGTGCCTCATTGTATCATTCTTCGGACCCGTTTCTGGGCTGCTGTTTGGGGGTGAGCAGTCAGGGTCAGAGAGGATACATACCGTCACCTATAGGGAAGGCACATGTGGTAGTAGCCACCCTGTCTGGCCCTTGCTTGTCTCCCCCCCACTTGTCCACACTACCGACACCTACCCCCATGGGCCCTCTCCTCCCTCCCTACAGCCTCTATGTAAAGCACATGTGCTCAATAGCATACCAGCATGTGTGTCCTGCCTATCTGTTGCTACCCCCTCCAGGCATCTGGCTCCACATCACAGCTGCGTGCAGTGTGCTACTGTTCCAGCTGACCATTATGTCCACTGGAAGCTTGGCCACCCACAATGCCTCATGTCCATGGATGTGCATGACGGTGCAGTGCCCAGACCATGCTTACCCTGTGATACTCATGGCATGGGCCCCTATGTGCCTGCACCCATTCACTGTATTCAGGCTACATTTCCAGGCATGTCTTCACACTTGGCACTGTCCATGTTCCCCACAGTCCCTTCTGGCTGCTGTGTGGTGTTTCACACTACAGCAGGTGTTCTCTCCTTCTCTGTCCTGACTCACCAACTAGGTGACCTGTGGGGATGACCCCACTCCTGAATCTCTGGCACTGAATTGACTGGTGCCAGATGAATGCATCATGTGTCCCCAGGGTGCATGGTGCACACATTGATGATGCACCCTGTGGCATTGCGCACCACCTGGCAGTTGATGGAGTGGTATCCCTTTCAGTCCATGTAGGCAGTGCCTCCTGGGCCAGGTGGTGTGTGTGTGTGTGTATGGCCACAAGGGTGCAGTTAATGGCTCCTATCACACCAGGCATGCACACCACCCTGAAGAAATCTTGTATGTTTGCTGTTTGCTCTGCCTGTGTGCTTGGGACTGTGATGAACTCTAAAGTGCGTGACAGCAGAGCATTGAGGAACTGGGTGAGGAGGTGGGATGTGGCCGACTGGGATATTCCAGTGGTGGCACCAATGGTTTCTGGAAGGTGCCTGTGGTGAGCAGGCACATTATCGCTGTCACCTTGTTCTCCACCGACATGGCATGGCTCCTTCGGGTGGGTGCTTGCAGTGCATCATGGCCCAGCTCACAGAGCTGCCTCAGAATTGCCCTGTTGAGGCAGTACCTGCCCACTATATCTGTGTCACTATAGTTCTCAAATGTGAGCCAGGCATAATACCATCTCTGTTGGGTGTACCACTGACAGGCCCTTCCATGGCCATGTTGTTGTTCCTCCCTCCTCCTCACCCCTCCATTACCTGCACCATCAGGATGGCTGTGATATCCATTATTTATTGCTTCTACTGGTCTCTGCATGTGGGTGTGTGCAGTTAAGCCTCTTCTATGTGTGCTCAATAATAAGTCCAAAATGTTTTTCCATATGGAAGGATCTTTTTTCGTTTGAATGAAAAAGATCATACGGAAAAACAAACAAACAAATAAAATATAAGTCCAAAATCTTTTTCTTTATGAATGGATCCTTTTTCATATGAATGAAAAATGTCATACCAAAAAAGTGGAAGTGAGTCATGAAAAATGATTTAAAATGTAATAAAACGAAACAAAAAAATGTTTTGGGGTCATTGTTCCAACAGTTAAGTGCAGAATCCACCTAACGGAGTCCCAATGAGCAAGGTAGATGTCTGGTCTCTCTGCAAGATGTCATTTTGAAGGGTTTTGAATAAACAAGATGGCATCAAAAGAAAAATAATTATTTTCTCATTTCATATAGCTATCTTAACGTGCTTAATGTGTGCTCAGAACTAAAATTTGAAAAATTAATAACTTTGCAACAGATTAATATTTTTTCACTAAACCAGCCAAAGACACATCTTTGGGGCAAGCTCTTTCTACCCTGAAATGTTCAGATCAAAATTCCAAACCATCTGGTGCTAGGGGCTGACTACAAAATAGCAAAGAACTCTGAGAAAATTCACTTTTTCCACTATCCAGATCTCAGAATTCACACATCTGATTGAAAAAAACTCGGAACATGAAGAGAACTACCACATGAGACCACAGATGCAAACTTTCACACAAATCCAATGTATGGTTGCAAAGTTATTAAAGTGCAAAAACTGGGGTTTAACAATAACTCAAGCACAAGAACAGCCACCCCACAGCTAAGTGTGCTATTGACGAAAAAATACCAAATGAAGTCAAGCACTACTCACCACAGACCAAGTCCACACAAAGTGTCAATTCATAATACTATTTATTTGAGGCAAAAAGGAGTGCAGTTCCTCTAATGTGCAGAAGCACCAGTCGGGGAGAGGAGGCAGAACCCCACAAACGTTGACTGGTTCGCTAAGGTGTTATCAGAAAGTATTCTAAAGAATATTCATTACTGCCTTTTAAACCACCAATTTAAAGAGATGGTCTCCCACTTAGAAAGTATGCAATTTTGGAGAGAAAATAAACTTCTAATCTCATTAGTAACATAATTCACATAAACAAAATTCTATAATCTACAGTATATATATATAACATTCATCATGATTAAATAATTATGCACACTTAATATAGCATAAAAAACAAAAAAAGGGGATGGGGAGAAAAAAGGGAATAATAAACACAAATTAAGGTATGAAAAAATAATAAAGATATACACATGTAAAACATGTGAAGGAACAAGCTGGCATATGCTTATAGTCATAGACACTCAGTAAGCACATGTGATAAACAGGATCAGAACAATGTTTATAATATGTAAAATATGTAAACAAGTCAATACCCTTCAAAATTATGTACTGTCTCCTAATTAAAAGACAAAGCAGTACTATAAAGATGTGTTTGTATCTATAAGACAGAAATGTACCTAATATGTGTAAAATCAATCATGTCATATCAATATGGTCGGGGGGGGGGTATGAAATAGCTGATCCAATATTTCATGATAATAAGTTTTCCAAAGCTACAGTTTAGGTGCCCAGTACATTCTGGATGGACTGAATTAAGTACAAAACCAAATGGTAATCCTTACAGTTCCAACAGTAAATTATGTTTATAAGTCAAAAGAACAGATTTGCAATGAAATAATTTGGGCAAATACAGAAAGAAGGCTACATGATTGTACTGAAGAAGGGAAATGGGGAGACAAGGAAAAGGGAAGAAATTCTGACCAAACCACATCCAGGTCGTATTTAAATTTTTTTAGATATGTTGTTAAATTAATGCCATCATTAAGACCAGGATGTCTTAATGAGCCCAAGGTACAAATCCAAAAGGATTCCTTGTTGGATAGAATAGCTTTAACATCCCTTCCCCTAGATCCCAAAAATGCATGATTTATTCCACAAAAGGAAAATTCATTAATGTTTGTATCTGTAGTTTCTAACAGATGTGCACATAATGCACTTTTGGAATCCTGAAGTCTGATGAAACTACAGTAAGATACTCTCCTACTATAGTTTTAGAAGGCTGTGTGGTGTTTCTGACATACAAAGAACCACAAGTGCACGTGGCAAGATATAAATCAAAAGTTGTATTACAATTAATAAACTGTCAGATATCGAAGGGGCCATTGTTGTTAACAGAACTGAAAATGTTATTTTTTTCAATCACTCTACAACGTGTACACCAATAACAATTAAAACTGCCCACAGGTAATGACGGTAACCAGTTAAATGTGAGTTGTTTAGGGATAGACAAAAAAAAAGAGTGTACAAGGCTATCTCACAAATTCTTGCACCTTCTGTGTACAATACAAGGAGGGTCCTTAGTGATCACATTCAGGGCAGGCTTGGTAGATAAAATATGCCAAAATTTGTTTAAAGCCTCACTTGCTATGTGGCTGTCAGGTCCATATTTTGTAATGAATAGGATTTTACCCTCTGTTTTCTGGTCTTATTCATATTGTAACAACTCATACCTTGGTACCTGACTAACTTGAGTCTGTATCTTATCCATATGTGCGCTACTGTGCCCCTTCTCCTTAAACTTCTGACACATTTCAATGCACCTGACTTCAGCAACTCCCGGATTTGAACAGTTGCATTCGACCCTTAACAATAGTAACTTTGGAATGTTGTTGATGGTGTGGCGGGGTGATAGCTGTTTCACATGAGCAGACTATTCTTATCAGATGGCTGGCCCCTCTGGGCCCTGCACTCCCATAATGTTGTGTGCAGAGCCAAACAAACACCTGACATAGAAACATAGAAACATAGAATTTGACGGCAGATAAGGACCGCTTGGCGACCTAGTCTGCCCATTTTCCTACCTAACAGATAAGCTGCAGATCCTAGTTAACCAACAGCTTACTGTTACATGTTATCCTATAGAAAACACATGGAAATCTCAAACCTGCGTAACTTGACACCGCATTAATATATTATCATGAAGCCAGCAAAAGGAAAATAGGTGGGCGAAGCCCTTTGTACCCTGAAAATGTCAGAACAAAATTGCAAACCATTTCTTCACTTTGGAGTAACAAAGAAACAACTGGGTAAATCTCCCATTACAATGTTATTCTATGGAAAATGAGGCAACATTTAACCCTGTAGAATTGCTCGGCTGCGTAATATATTTTCAAAAAACCAGCAAAAGGCACATCTGTTGGGCAAGTTTTTTGTACTCTAACATTTTCAGCCCAAAATTCCAAACAGTTTCTTTGCTATGAAGTGACAAAGAAACAGCGATATAAAAATCCTTTTTTGCAAATTGCAAAAAATAATCCTTTACCTGGCTTCCTTTTCCACAATTTGTGATAAAAGAAAAATCCTTTTATCACAAATTGTGAAAAAGAATTCTGTTTTGTGGTGAAAGAGAATTCTTTTTCACAAATTGTGAAAAGGATCCTGTTTCGTATTACAAGATTTCCGCAATTTGCAGTAAAGGATTTTTTTGCAGATAAAATAAAGACATTTCTGAACATCTTTTTTAAACTGATCCCAGAATCAGATTCCTTGGGCCTCGATTAAGTAAACACAACTATTTGGTGTTTATTGAATACCTCTATTATTTTTAAAATTAGGTTTGCCTCATTAACCAAAAACAAGATGGCAGCACAAACTAGGATTCCACATTTGTGGAACAGGATTCCGTGCTTGCAAACTAGGATGCCGCATTTGTGATCAAGAATCCTATTTCAAATCTGACATCTAGCCTTTCCATTATGAAATAATGGGAAACTCACCAAACCATCAAAAGGCATCAAAGTGGCCGAATTCTTATATACCCTAAAAATTTCAGACCAAAATTCCATACAGTGTTTGTGCAACACGGTGACAAAGAATTTGACAAAAAGTGGTAATTCACACATTTTGTGACACTCCCCATCTCCATACTCCCACATTTGACTGGGACTACACTTGCCACATCAAGAGATCTTTGGTCCCTAATGGCACATGCCAAATTTCATGTAAATCATTTGAATGGCTGCAAAGTTATTGAAATTCCAAATTTTCAGTTTAACATAGAAGTGAAGATTTAACCGTAATATTGGGGCAGTACTGTGCCCCTATAATATCTTGAATTTGAATGTGTAGAACTGAAAAAGGACCTGGAATATACTAGTTAAGACAAAAACATCATTAATATTAAGCTACTATAGCATGAAGTATAATAAAACTTTGAATATAAATAATATGAATGGAAATGTTAATAAGTTACCTTTGTAGGAACTATATAGAATTTTATGGCTATGTTATAGGGATCAATCTATTTAATACAGATGGTCAACAACTTAAGGGGTGGCGAGTAGGTACGATGCAATGCAGCCTAACGCAACAGTGTGATTAAGTATTAAAGCATTGTCTTTGGGAATGTGTGATTACTGAAAAGACATTGATTTGATTTACAGAAACCTCAAAGAAGAGGACTATGTACTGTATATAACTATGAAAAAAGCCAGAATTAGACAGTATAAAATATTATTCAGCATGGGAGAACCAGAAGGGTTCTGAATTTGTAATATTTATGTTTTTGAAAAAAAGTGTCATGTCAATAAAAAATTTCCAATTTTTTTAAATTTTTTTAATTAAGTCCTCTGAAAAGTCATATTAGGAAAAACAGGACAGATGTGAAATAAAGCAATGAATATTGGAATATTCTGTGGCACTCATTTTTTTATTATGTTCATAAAAACAAAAAAAAAGAGGTTGATCCCCCACTGGACTAGTTTGCCTGAAAGAGGGAATTTCTAGGATTCAAGAAGAATCAACTGCAGTTCCCCATGGCACCCAGGACATTTTAGTTCCCAACAGCACCACCTGCTGCACCTCAGCAGCAATAACAAGTGAACGATAAAAGCTGAACGACTCATTAAAATTCAAGTTCAAGTTTACTGAGCACAAAAAGACTTTTCATACAAAAACAATTCACCAGAATTAAAACAATAAAATATAAATAAGATCTAGTAGCAAGACCAAAGCCGCTGTCCTAGATTAGCATAAAATGCATTCATGTTACATAGTACAAATCAGATATACATGGATTATTTGATTTATTTGTTTATTCTGGTAAGTCCATGGGCGAGAGACCGGTTTACAAGGTTGACCAGCGTACAAATAACAAAATGCAGTAAAATATAAACTAACAGCATAGAATTATAAAGAGCAATATAAAAATATAAAAAAGCACAGGTTACAAGTTCAGGGTATCATGTGATAAAGTGAAGGAATATGGGTGACCGTCAAAACAGCAACTCCACATTCAGCATTATTGGTATAGGCAATCTGCAAGGGTAGCGACTAGTTCTACTGCGAGAGTAAGGGAAAGCAACTAGAAAGGGGTAATGTTGAGCGAAAGGGGAGGGATAAGGAAGGGGGTTATGTGGAGGAGGTGTGCCTGCTACTGCCAAGCCAGTCATGTGGTGTTGTGGTCAGGGAGGCTGGCTCCAGCACAGCAGGTACTGTGTTCAGGGCTGGGGATGGGAGGGTTTGTATTTTGCCACTGCCTGCTGCTCCCATACTTTTTGGGGGAGGATTGTGCCCCCTTCTTAACATGCACCTTCCCCTGGAGTTAGGAATCCTAATTCAGGGGGGTGATGGGGGCAAAGCCCCCTGTGATGGGTGGTGCAGAGTGTGTGCAGCCCCCCTGCAAAAACACTTTAGGTTTCCAGGTGTCAGGTCACCAGGAAGTGTATGTCACTGATTTGCTTTTTGGCGATATATGCCCGCCATAATAGTGATCACCATTTCCCATTCGCTATTATGACACAGAACCCAAGTTCAGATTAACAGTACATCAGTTATCCAAAGCACTCACATATATTGCACTCTTAATCAGGTACTCCTTCAATAATTTTTTTAAACTTACATGTAGATGTGCCTAAACAGTCAATTTTGTAAAAATGGAGTTAAAGAAACCTGGCAGCTTAAAAGCAAAGACCTTTGTCCCATAGTAGTATTCATCTTTGGTATAAAAAATAGCAATATAACCTGACATTCTAGTTAAGAGTGGGTTTGCATATTTTATAAACAGATTATGAAAATCTCTAGGTACTTCTCTGATATAATCTTTTAGCCAGCATACACATCTTTAACTCATATCTCTGTTTCAGTGATAATATTCCTGCTTGTTTAAGAAGAAAGCAATGAAATCTTTTACAATTTAATCATTTGGTTATAACCTAGCCACCATTCAAGCTACAGCTCTGAAATGTGGAATGTACACTTTGTGTGTCAATGGCCACTAACTTGCCAAATATCATGAACTTTGGATGGGCAGTTTTAAAATTATAGGTGCTCAAATATTGTCATTTTATTGTTTGTGCGGAATTTCATGAACATTGTTATCTGCATATATCTTAACCGTCTCTTCTGTCAGGGATCTTAAATTTGGCATGATTTCTTGATGACAAGTGTTCTGATAATGGGCCAGATTTCATGACAATATGATGCATCGTCTCAAAATTATATGTGCTCAAAATATGTCATTTTATTTTTTTCATGAAATTTCGCGAAAAAAACTTCACATGCATATAACTCGGGCACCTTTGGAGCTAGGCATGTGAACATTAGTATGGATAACCTTTTTGTAACGCTTATATAATGGTCTTAATATGGACAGAATTAGATAAGAGATTTTTAAGTTACAGGGGTTCAAAACTTTACTACGTAAATATTTGCAAAACTTTGTAAAAACTATCAAAAATGTGGATGTTTGTAACTTCTCTGTTCTTGTATGCATAGAGTAAACATTTGACATGCATATTCATAATCAGTGTATCCTGATGTCTAACACAACTGGATAAATTCATTAAGTAGTTTTAATTTTGCAGAAGAAAAAAAAATGATTAGTAACATTGCTCACATAGTTATGATAGAATATTGTGATGGTTGGAACCCCCCCCACCCCCCGTAATTAGTGCTCAGCTAGCAGTAGTAAGAACATAGCATTTCTTTTGATGCTTATTCTCTCTCTGTTCAGTCTGTTGCACAACAGCACTCTAATACTATTTTCTGCTGTTTTATTCTTTTATTTCTGTTCCTCCATCAGCGGGTGTTGCTAGCAGTATGACCATCTGCTGCTACGTATTGCTGGAACCCCCCACTTTCCTTTCTCTAAATGCTATTGTTCTACTAACTGCATGAAAGCACTACATTCTGTATGGAACACATTATGTACATAAATAATGGTTCATTTTGGGTCTAGACAATATCTAGACATAACCGTTCTCAGTTAAAAGTAAAAATGGGTGTAGCGTTTACAGCTCACACGCTGGTGCCGTAAGTGTGGTTTTTAAATGGCTTGCACAGTGTATGATTCTTGTGCATGTATGCCGAATAAGGCCTAATATTCTATGAGGTACCCTTTCAATGGTCCTCTGGTTCATCTGTTTGGGGGAAAGGCCTGTGCCTAGAACACTGCCTCAGCTTCTAAGATGTTGTTTCCCCAAAAGTTAATAGAAAGCTGGTATTTGCAATCAGACACAAACGGTGGTTACTGCCAGCTCAAGTGTATAGATACAAGACTTGCTGTAATAGTATAATAGTCTTACTAAAACCAAATAGGTTAGCATTTTAAAATAAAAAGAGAAAAAGAAATATAGAGGACAATTAAAGTATGAACAACCTGTAAAAGCCTTAGCAACTTCATAGCTCCAATCAGGGTTCTTCTTGTCTGGTGCTGTCTCCTATAAGGAGTCAGCAGCACCTTACTCCTTTCTTTTATACGGTAGAATTTTTTTTCTCTTTTCAGGTGGGAGGGGTTTGCCTGTAATGCAGCCCACTTCTGCACAGAATCTCTTTGAAACACTGTGGAGCTTTGTTTGGCCAGTAGTAAAATCATAATTATGGATTATTTATTGCCATATAATCATTGCCTATACTACAACTTTAAAATTATTTGAGAAACCTATTTTATTTTTATTAACTAGTATAATAAGGAAGCGTGGCTATGTGTAGGAGGTGGAGTTTCTGCCTTTAAAATAAAGCCAACCTCAGTCTTAAAGTTAGATTTGGTGTGAGAGAGGTCCTGTGAGGATCTCCTGCTATGTTAATGCACAATCCATGTTTCTCTTCTAATCCCATGGCAGAGAAGCTGTGTTGATTTATTTCTTTGATTTGTTTGTAATCTATTCTCGTCAGTTCACTGCTGTAAACTGTTTATTTGCATTTGCCTTATTTTTATTTGGTTTCTTTCAAATAAAACGTATACCTTCAAGGTATAGTGTACCTAACTGCTGTTTCCTGAGTGACCTGATTTATTTAAAACACATTTGGTACCAGGAGTGGGGTTGATTGGAGATCCACAGGTGACAGGTGGATTCCAATGTACAGATACTGCACATAATATCCAGGCCACAGGTGGTTTCAGCAGGTACATGGCACAGAAACTGAAGGAAGGTAGTGCCTTATCTGGGGTTTTAACTAGGACCCAAGTTGCTGCTTCTGGTGACCCACTCCTCACTGGTTTACCACCTGTTACTCATCCTAAGATAAAACAGGACCTACAAACTACAGAGAAGAAACCTGAAGCCAGTATGAGGGAAACAGAGGAAGAACTGTTACACCCCTGAAGATCTCAGGGATTTTCTCTGTTGGTTGGCTGTTAGACAAATGGGGCTGGAACGCCAACGTGAAGCAGATGTTAAGGAGAGAGAAAAGAAGAAAGAAGGAGACAAAACCAGACAAGACACCATGCATGCCTTACAACTCATCCAAGCTGGTCAGGGGGCTGCCAAGATGAATCCAAGAGACACTAAACTCACAAAAATGACTCCTTCTGATGACATAGAAGCGTACTTAACAACTTTTGAACGTGTGTCCCAGGCTAGTAACTGGCCTGCAGCACAGTGGGTGGTAAGACTTGCACCCTATTTGACTGGCAAGACACAATTGGCCTACATGTATGGATACTCAGACATCTAGTGAGCATGCCTCTGTGAAAAAAGAAATATTGAAACAATATGACATTAATACAGAGACATATAGACAAAGATTTAGAAGCTTAAAACGTCTACCTCACATACCACCCCGGGAGACTTATACACGGCTGAATGACTTATGCTGGAAATGGCTACAGCCTGAAGGAAAGACTGTGCCAGTGATAATTGAACAGTTTGTGTTGGAACAGTTCATCCAGATTATGCCTGCCGATATGCAGTTGTGGATAAGGGAACATCATCCTGAGAATGCAGAGATGGCGATTACTCTTCCAGAGGATTTCTTATCCACACGACAACCGGTACAGAAAGGCTACAGAAGGACAGATAATCTCACGCCTGCTATCACTTCTTCATCTAAAACAGTAAGATCTTCCATTGTTTCACCAGTTGGGTCTGAGATCACTAAAGCCAGAGGGGAAGGATGGGATGTACCTACTAAAAAGACTGAAGCTAGCATTGAATGCCATTATTGTCATGGACTAGGACATATTGCTCGCTTTTGCAATAGAAAGAAACCTGTTTACCTTGCTTTTATGAATTTGGGGAATTTCTTTATAAAGACATTAGTAAATGGAAACCAGGTAGATGGGTTGGTGGACTCTGGGAGCAGACAAAGTTTAATTCAGGCTGACCTCGTGGATGCTAAATTGTTGAGTTCCAAACTAACTGGTTCCAAACTAACTGGTATAATCTATATACACGGTGATGTGCACCAGTACCCAACTGCACAAACACAAGTCTGTATTAAGGGACAGAAGTATGATATGACATTAGGGGTTGTACCCACTTTACTCATTCCCTTGATTATTGGTCAATACTTTCCAGCCTTCAATGAACTATTAACCTCTTGTGACATTTCTTTATCAGCTGTGACCACCAGGGCCCAATCAAAACAAATACAGCAAGAACCCATATTTTCATTTGGCGATTCTTTGTTTGAAGAGGGAAGGGGGACAAAGAAATCAAAAGCAGAAAAAAAAGACTTCAGAAAGACTGGAAACATAAACATAATGGAACTCATGTCAGTATGCCTTCATACCATATTGTGAATATTCCAAATGAACAACAAAATGATGATTCACTTAAGACCTTCTTTTTAGAGCTTTGGAAACAGACTCCCATTGGGGCCCCTCAGATTATACAGCAAAGAGGGATATTATATAGAATCTGTACAAATTCTATGTCCCAAGAACAGCTGGAATAGATGCTAGTCCCACACAAATATAGAAATGATCTTTAATTTTTAGCTCATGATGTACCCAGTGCTGGACATGCAGGGAGAGGGACAGAACATCTGCTAGATTACTGCAACGGTTCTTCTGGCCTGGTTTACAGGAGGATGTTGCTATATATTGCAGAAGCTGCCCCTCTTTTCAGCAGATCAGTCAGGTAACTCAAAGGGAGAAAGTACCCTTAATGCCTCTGCCATTAGTGACACAATCATTTGGCAGAATAGCAATGGAAGTGGCTGGACCCCTAGTAAAAAGTAGCAAGGGGAATCGATTTATCTTTGTTCTATGCAATTACGCCACTAAATACCCGGAGGCCTTTCCCCTTAGGACAGCCACAGCCCCAAAAATAGCCAAAAAGATTGTAGAGTTCTGTAGTCGAATGGGTATCCCAAAAGAGATCCTTACAGACCGTGGTACGAACTTCAATGCTATCCTTCTTACAGAACTACACAAATCTTTAGGCATTTCTACTGTTAAGACTACACCCTACCATCCTCAATCTGATGATCTCACTGAAAGGTTTAATTAAACACTTAAAAGAATGATCAGAAAGTTTGTGGATGAAGAGAGCAAAAAATGGGATCAGTATTTACCCTTGTTCCTATTTTTATAACGGAGGTCCCTCAAGCATCCATGGGGTTTTCCCCATTCACACTGCTGTATGGGAAGAACCCTCGTAGACCTCTTGATATTATTAAAAAGTCATGGGAAGGAGAGACCATGGTGAAGTATACTAATAGTTTAGACTACCTGGTTAATTTACGTAAGCAGTTGGTTGACTATTCTCAGAAAGCTCATCAACACAGTATGGTAGCACAAGCCAAGCAGAAACTTTTGTACGATGTTAAAATACAGGTAAAGTCATTTCAACCAGGGGAGAAGGTTTTATTATTACTTCCGTTCACTGACAACAAGTTAATAATGAAGTGGCAGGGACCTTTCACTATTGTTGCACAGACTTGTCCTGTAACTTATCAGATTGAGATCCCAGGGAAACGTATATATAAGCCCATATACCATGCAAATCTCTTAAAGGAGTGGCAAGAAAGGCCTGACCCTAGTTCCAACCCTTGCTTGTCTGTCCTGTCTAATAGTCCAGAGACAGAATTAGATCTGGCCTATACACAGATAGGAAGCACAGAGACTATTAAGGAAATAAATATCAATCCCGATCTGTCTCCCCAACAATGTAAAGAGTTGGAACACATTGTCCAATGTTATTCATCCACTTTCACAACTATCCCTGATAAAGCTTCAGATGTGACCCATACTATTAAAACAAATTCAGAACCTATAAGACAGAAAACCTATAGGTTTCCTGAAAGAATTTTGAAGTTATCCAAGAAATGGAAAAATTAAGTAAACTTAACATTATTGAACCTTCTAACAGTCCTTGGTCATCGCCTATGGTGATAGTCCCCAAAAAAGAGGGTGGGATACGATTATGTCTCGATTTTCATAGGCTCAGTCAGGTATCCCAATTTGATAGTTACCCCATTCCTAGGGTAGATGATATAATCGATCGTGTTGGGCAAACCAAATATATATCCACCCTAGACCTAACGAAAGGATATTGGCAGATCCCTTTAGAAGAACGATCCAAAGAAAAGAAAGCTTTTAGCACTCCCTATGGTCTGTACCAGTTTGCTTATATGCCCTTTGGATTACATGGAGCTCCTGCTACCTTTCAAAGATAGATGGAAAGATTACTTAATAACCATGCATCATATTGTTCTGCTTATTTAGATGATGTTGTGATATTCAGTACGGACTGGCTAACTCACTTAACACATCTGTCTAGAGTATTACAAACTATTGAATCAGCAGGACTTACTATCAATCCTTCTAAGTGTACCTTAGCTATTAAAGAAACAAGGTATCTAGGCTTCATCCTAGGTAATGGATTTGTATGCCCTGAAATAGAGAAGGTGGAAGCAGTAGCCCAGTGTCCCATTCCAGAAACAAAAAACAAGTTTGATCTTTCTTGGGTTTAGCTGGATACTACCTGCGGTTCATTCCCGATTTCACCACAATTGCAGCTCCTCTAACTGATCTAACCAGGAAAAAAATTCCTAACAAGGTTCCTTGGTCTCCTGTCTGTGATCAGACTTTTAGAACCATAAAGGCTACACTGTGTGCAGCACCAGTCTTACAATCACCAGATTTCAGTAAACCATTTGAAGTACAAACTAATGCATCAGAAACTGGTTTGGGTGCTGTATTATGCCAGACTATCAATGTTGAAGAGCATCCTATGGTATATATTATGCGAAAGTTACTCCCTAGAGAACAGAAATATGCTACCATCGAAAAAGAATGCCTAGCAATCAAGTGGGCTATAGAAGCATTAAAGTTTTATTTATGGGGGACCTGGTTCACACTCATTATAGACCATAATCCTTTATGCTGGCTTAACCATAAGAAGGACAAATATGCATGCATACTCCGTTGGTATCTGGCATTGCAACCATACTGTTTTGATATTAAACACAGACCTGGTAGCAAGCATAAAAATGCGGATTTTCTCTCTAGGTATGGTGCTTCAAACGATTTGACAAACCGATATAGGATAGCTTTGTTATATCCCAATAACCCCTGGGCAAACACAGAATGTATAAGATTGCATGTATGTATATGTTACATTTAACATTGTGTATTACTTGTATAGGGTGCCCTGGGGTGGGATTTCTGTGAGGGTGGGTGGAAGTCCCATCCCATTCCCTTGGATTTTTAACCAAGAGAATGTGGTAAACAAACCAACACAAAATCGCTGGTTTGTATTTAAGGAGGGGGAAATATGTGATGGTTGCCCTTCCCCCCGTAATTAGTGCTCAGCTAGCAGTAGTAAGAACATAGCATTTCTTTTCATGCTTATTCTCCTCTCTCTGTTTAGTCTGTTGTGCAAGAGCACTCTCTAATACTATTTTCTGCTGTTTTATACTTTTATTCCTGTTCCTCCATCAGTGGGCATTGCTAGCAGAATGGCCATCTGCTGCTACATATTGCTGGAACCCCCCTCCTCCCTACTTTCCTTTCTCTAAGTGCTATTGTTCTACTAACTGCATGAAAGCACTATGTTCTGTATGGAACACATTATGTACATAAATAATGGTTCATTTTTGGTCTAGACAGTATCTAGACGTAGCAGTTCTCAGGTAAAAGTAAAAGTGGGTGCAGCCGTTTACCGCTCACATGCTGGTGCAGTAAGTGCGGTTTTTAAACGGCTTGCACAGTTTATGATTCTTGTGCATGTATGCCGAATAAGGGTGTTTTCCACAAAACCCTTAACATTCTATGAGGTACCCTTTCTAGGGTCCTCTGGTTCGTCTGTTTGAGGAAGGGCATGTGTCTAGAACAGTGCCTCAGTTTCTAAGATGTTGTTTCCCCAAAAGTTAATAGAAAGCTGGTATTTGTGGTCAGACACGGACAGTGGTTACTGCCAGCTCAAGTGTATAGATATAAGTATCGCTGTAATAGTATGGTAGTCTTACTAAGACCGAATAAGTTAGCATTTTAAAATAAAAAGACAAAAAGGAATACAGAGAGAAATTGAAGTATGGACGACCTGTAAAAAGCCTTAACAACTTCATAACTCCAATTAATGATGTTCTTCTTGTCTGGTACTGTCTCCTATAGGGAGTCAGTGGCACCTTACTCCTTTCTTTTATATGGTAGAATTTTTTTTTCTCTCTTCAGGTGGGAGGGTTTTGCCTGTAATGCAGCCCACTTCTGCACAGAATCTCTCTGAAACACTATGGAGCTTTGTTTGGCCAGTAGTAAAATCATAATTATGGATTATTTATTGCAATATAATCATTGCCTATACTACAGCTTTAAAATTATTTGAGAAACCTATTTCATTTTTACTAACTAGTATAATACGGAGGTGTGGCTATGTGTAGGAGGTGAAGTTTCTGCCTTTAAAATGAAGCCAACCTCAGTCTTAAAGTTAGATTTGGTGGGAGAGAGGTCCTGTGAGGATTTCCTGCTATGTTAATGCACAATCCATGTTTCTGTTCTAGTCCCATGGCAGAGAAGCTGTGCTGATTTAGTTCTTTTTTTTTGTAATGTATTCTCTTCAGTTTGCTGCTGTAAGCTGTTTATTTGCATTTGCCTTATTTTTTTTGGTTTCTTTCAAATAAAACATACACCTTCAAGGTATAGTGTACCTAATTGCTGTTTCCTGAGTGACCTGATTTATTCAACCCATGACACATATAGTGTAGATGAAGCAGCCAGAATTTTTTTGTGTGTAGTATTTAACATTAAAAATGTACATATCATTACTTCATTTGATGAGCTGGGCTGAGCTTTTTGCAGTCCTCCTGTTTCTCTCTGGGTGACTATCCCCTTCTTTGACATAGCCAGATTGACTCGGTAGAACTGCTGATCTCACCAATATCCTCTTGGTTCTTTACCGTGACAAACTCCCTTAAAACAGGAGTCACCTACTCCTTTTCGTATTGATGTACCCTTTTGGGATAGCCAGAATTCTTTCTTCCTGCTGCCCAAGACATTGTCTTCCACCACTACATCTTTTTGAGTACCTCTAAGTCCTAGACTTGCATGTACACCAGGCTCCTGGGATAATAAATTAACTGGATGTGGTCCTTGAATATCCTGCATTCAGGCTGGAAATGTTAACATTCAGTGCTTTCTTGTTCCAACCTGGGGGTCTACCACTGTTTTGCTACCCAGCACAGCTGTCAATTTCTTGGTGAAACTGTACATCTAACACTAGAACATGGTGACCCCCTGTGCAACCTACCTCTTATACCCCTGTCTTCTAATTAGAATCCCCCAGATAAAGCTGAGTGAAATTAGAAAATTCAATTTTTTTATACTCAAGTTTATTCAATTTTAATCTGACTTGCAACATTCACAAGGTATTCATCTCATTATAAACCATCATGTATAACATTACAGGACTGTTAAAGAAAGTAACAAAACTGTTCCCAAAAAAGAAGAATATCAGCAAAAACTGCAACTATGACCAAAGAGGTTGTGCTATCTCAATTCCCTGAGGGAGGGAGGGGAGAAGGGCCCCTCCATCTCAGGTCCCCTGAGTGATCCACTGGTGCCAACCCCACATCCTTAAGTAGGACCACTAATTATTATTTTAAATTAAAAGTTGATTGATTTTACAAATGCATCTCAGAATGACAGATCATACAATGACGGATTTATGTGATGTGGGCGACCCCGCATGTGCGAGTCCCCACAGAGCGACTGACAGCGGGCGACTGCAGGAAGGGCAAGCACACAGCAGTGGTGAATGCGTGCACAGGGCAAATATGCAGAACAGATGAATGCCAAATGGATGAGAGCAAGGGGAGCGAGCATCAAAAGAGTGACTACGGGGAAGAGGAAAGAGGGAGCGGGTGCCTGTACTGGGCAGCACTGCTTGACTGCTGGGCAAGGAGCCAGCCCATAGCCCATGGCGTGCAGGTGCAGATAGTCAGATGGTCAGTGTCAGCAGGCAATCCATGGGCAGCAGGGCATGGTGCACACCTACCGCACACCCGTGGCTGGTCACATATGGAAGGTGAAATTGTGTGCCAGCCCACGGTGGTAGTAGTAGTAGTAATGGCTCCGGGTCTCATACTCCGCGACAACAGTGGCTATGTGGGTGTTCAGGTCCCTATAGCATCACTAGCCCTGTGGGACTTCTGCTGCAGAGACCAGCTGCTCAGAGCAGACCACTGTCAGCAGCTCTTCCTCACGGAGGCACTCCAGCAGTCTCCAGATACTGGGGTGGCACGCACCGAGTCATGTGTTGAACATTTGGTGCCACCGCTCCACCACATTGTTAGTTCTGGACAGCCCCTGGATGGCAGTATCATGGCAGTTCCACTACTTGATTGGAAATGTTGCCTTATGGTGCCCTGAGTGGGCACTGGGGTGACCAATCCAGGTGTCCTCAAAGTAGTCCATGACTGACTGCAACAGCTCCTCATTCTGCACCATGTACTGCCAGGCTCGCATCTCCAGGAATACCACTGGCACATCGCTGGGTGTCACGGATGCCAATGCCAGCAGCATCTGGAGGTGCAGGGCAAGGTCTGTGTCCATGGAATACTGGTGCAGCACCTCTGGGCACTGCTGGATCCTGCGCCAGATGGCCTGTGAAAAGTGGAAAAAACAGCCCCTGATGTTGGCATCAGGGAAGGTGCTGGACAGTGCGCGCCAGCTAGCACACTTGAAATCAAGCAGCACAGTGGTGGGGGCTAGTGCCGTACGGTGGTACCATAGCTGGCCCTGTAGGTGACTGTAGGTCTGGATCCTCCTGATGCAGGTGAGGGCATAGACGACTGGCAGGACCTCACCACACTGGACGGTGTGGATGGTGTAGAGCTGCCCAAACAGTGTCGGGCATGCCCTGAAGGTGCTGTCCATGAACCAGTCTGTGCAGTCCTACAGCTGCTGCAGACCCTGGTCACTGGCATATATCACTAGCCGGTCTAGCTCCTGGCCACTGCCATATAGCAGGAACCTGCCCCCTTCCTCTATGATGGTGAATTCAGCCAGTATGGCCAGGTCAGTGACTGTGGCTGGTGTCATTGGCCATCCCTGTGCTACATGACACATGTGCTGCATGGTCCGTTGCAGTAGGTGCACCTCTGGTAGGCGACCCACAATGTCCGTAGGTACCCACTATGTGCTCACAGCAACCACTTGAGATGCACTGTCCAGCAAACTATATGCTCTGTCCCGTAGTGACCCCAGAAACCGGTGCACAGCAAAGTCTGCTGCATCGGGAGCATAGTTATGCTCCCGTAGGGTGGCAACCACAGTGCCATCTAGGGTGTGCAGGTGGGCGAGGCAGCTAAATCTGTGTGCCTCGGCACATTGCCAATACACCTTTTCTGGGCCAGCTTTGTCCTTACGGTAAATGTAGCCATTGTACACAGCTAGCAGTTTCCCTTGTTGGCTCTGGATGTTATCTTATGGACATCCTCAATCCAGGATGGTGGTCCTGCTTCCACTGTGCCTGTCCCCCCCATTTGTATGTGGTCCACTCCCCCCACCCACTGCAGTCTGTTGCTGCATCTTCCGGTCTGGGATGTTTATCTGGTGCCCATCCATCAGCCCCAACCCCTTGTCCTGTGCCTGTCCCCTGGTGTCTGTGCTGGTCCATCACCCTGCTCCGGTGAGTGTCCTGTGTGCTGTGTTGTGTGGGGGAGGGGCCTGGTCTTCATCTGTATATTGGCAGTGTTGTTGTGCTGGGGTGTGCCACTTCTGTGCTGTGGGCTTGGGACTCAGGTGTGTATGCCATTCGGTGTGTGGCCACAGCCTCCTGCCTGTGCTCACCCCACTGCCTGTCGTCCTGTCTGGGTAGCTGTGCTTAGTGTCTCTGCATGAGAGTTCACCCATGCAGACTTGCTGTGTGTTTTGACCTGTTATTGTCGTTCAGCCACTCTGTGCGGTCACTCTTCCGGCACACACTGCTGTTGCCTTGCCCCCCATTACCACGCCATTGTTTCTGCACTCCACTTGGCAGTTACGTACAATGACATTACAATTAAACCCTTCCCCACCTCTCCCCTCCACCCCTCCCACACTCCCTCCCTCCCCCCATGGTGCCATCTGTGTGGACCCACTCCTAGTCACCAGGAGGAGCCCATGGAGCCTCAGAGGGCCCATTCAGGGAGAACCTAAAAATGCTCATAGGGTGCATGCAAAGCTCACTCTTACAGTGAATAAAGAACATGGAGTTTCTCCCATATCTTCTTGTATTTACCCATATGATTAAATAGAATAGCCATCATTTTTTTCTGTACAGAGGTTAGAGAGTTACTTCTGAACCCACTCCAAGTATGAAATGGGGGAGGAGTCCATCCAGTGCCTAAGCACTAACTTTTTCATTGAGAGGGCAATTATAGTGATGTGATACCTCTGATCCATTACTGGAAACCCACTAAAGTCCCCTACCAGGCACGCATCTGTGGTGAAGTATTCTTGCAAACCTAACAGAGGATTTATTCTATCCTTGATGGTTTCCCATAGAGGAATCACTCTGTTACACTCCCAGAACATGTGAAGCAGGGTACCTTCATCTGCATTACACCTATTACACAAGGGCATGCTCTTTCTGCCCATCTTGTACAATTTTTTATAGCGTCATGTACATATCATTGAGTATCTGTATCTACTTTCGGGAACACATTGGTATACAGGCTGGCACAGATGGTGGAGACAGCATGTGGGGCAGTTGCTAACTCCCTGCAGGCCTTAATCAGGTTATCCGAAATTGGTGATATCGCTCCCTGCTTGAAGTATTGAACAAGCATATGTCTAACCTGATATATTTTGAAAGCTCCCCTTTGTTCAATCCCATACTTAAACATTATTTCCACAGTGGATAACCAGTCTCCATCCCCTTTAATCAGGTCCTCCACCTAATCTCGTTCAACTGTGGGATCCAGTTAATGGGAATAATTTTCCCATCTATTCTGAAATTGGGGTTCTGGACTATAGGTTGTGCCAGGTCTCTTGTATTTGCATAATTCAATGATGCACACAGCTGGGATTGAGTGCGCACTGAGCTACCAATCACCGTCTGGTGCAGCCCTGCTGGGAGCATTCCCACATTATTGTAGGACAATGAGTCTGGGGAGATGCCATTATTCTCCATCATGTCTCTTTCCACCCTGAGCCAAAGAAGGATGTAAGAAGAGGACTCTAAAGCTTCTTTCAGAGTAATCCACTTTAGGTACTTACTAGCCTGACTGGCACAGTGATAGAGACTGAAATGGAGCAGTTTCAGTCCACCCAATACTGTAAGGGCTGCCAGTTTGCGAAACGCTCTCCTCGGAGACTTCCACAACCATGTGAAATCTGTGACACTTGTGTGGACTGCACTGAACCAAGCTTTGGGAAGCCACTGATTCATAAGGTTGATGAGGTAAAAAAAAAAACTCAGGTCATTCATCTTAACTATGTTAACCTACCCCCATAAAGCTAATGGGAGACCTTGCCAACGCTTTAAATCCTGCTGGATTGTTTTAAGCAGTGCATCCAAATTTAACTTCTTCATCTGGGTATCGCTTCTACAGTAGCTACCTAAATATTTTAGAGTTTTAGGAGACCAATTGAGACCCAATTCTATTATCTCTTGCTTAGTCACTCTAGAGTTAAGGGGAAAGACAGATGTTTTATCAACATTGAGTTTGTAATTAGAAAGATAATTAAATTTGTCTATCAATTTCAGAATCCCTGAGATGGAGCCTTTAATTTGGGAGATATGCAATAGGATGTTGTCCGCATAGGCTGCTATCTTCTTCTCCCTAGCACCTAATAATATGACATGGACCAGTGGGGATTCCTTAATTGAAACTATAAGGGGTTCCAGATAGAGGCTGAATAATAAGGGGGAAAATTGACATTCTTGTCTTGTGTCTGCTTGTAGAGAAAAGCAGGGCGAAAACACCCCATTACAATAAATACAGGTGACTGGGATATTGTATAAAGATTTGATTCATGACACAAACCCGGGTGAAAACCCAAATCTATGCAAATATCTGAATAGAAATTGCCAATCGACTTTATTGAAGGCTTTCTCTGCATCCAGGGAGACCAATGCCATAGCTTGGGGGGCGTCCCTGGAGGCAGAGAAAACATGAGACAATCTGCGGAGATGGTCCATCGAAGATCTCCCCCACATGAAACCCACCATATCAGGTCCAATGAGACATGCTAGTACCTTCTCTACTGTTTCGGCTAGCAACTTTGAGAGTATTTTGACATCATAGTTAAGGAGAGAAATGGGCCTATAGCTGGATTCCTGGGTTGGATATCGCCATGGTTTAGGGAGCACTATTATCATGGCTTCCAATAACCTAGGATCTACATGATCAGCCTCCAACATATTTCGGAAGACTCTTAATAGCTATGGGGCCAACTGTATCGCAAATGTTTTGTAAAAGTTTGACTAAAACCCATCAGGACCAGGGGCTTTATCCAGGGGAGATCTTTAATAACTCTAATGATGTTGTCCTCTGTGAAAGGGGCCACCAGCCTCTCAGCCTGGAGGTAGTAAGGGTAGGTAAGAGAATTTGGGCTAGATATTGATCAACCCTGTCTTGCTGATGCCTGTTGGGCATTTGACTGTATAAGCCCCTATAGTACATCTCAAACTCTTTAGATATACCTCTAGCTGTAACTTTGAGGGCACCATCCGATTCCGCCTGTATGGCTGTAATGAACCTCGAGGATTCTTGCTGTTTCAGTCTAATGGCTAGTAGACATCTGGCCTTTTCCCCTTGTTCTGAGTATTTGGCCTTAGTTTTTAAAATGGTCCATTCCACCTTCTCTCTAAGTAGCTCACTGTATTTGTCCTTAAGTTTGGTAAGGGTCTCCCTATCAGGATCACTTGTCTTGCTCGATAAATACTTCTCTCTTTCCCTAATTGAGCTAATAGATATTTAGCCTCTTCCTCCCCTTTCCTCTTCGTGGCCACCAAAATGTTAATTCTCCTCTTATATAGCATTTGAGGGCTCCCCACTCCATGGCTGGGTTCTGTGTTGATCCCCAATTATCTTTCTTAAAATTCTCTAGGCATCCTGCTATGTGTGTGGTAATATTCTTATCTTTCAAAATCTGATTGTTTATTCTCCAAACCTTATCTCCTGATTGAGTGATGGACAGAAAAAGTTGGCAACCCACCATGAAATGATCTGACCATACCCCATGCTCCATTCCACTGTTCAAGATCCCCCCAGAAGCGACCTGCTCAGGAGAAAATAATCAATCTTGGAGGCAGGCTCATGGACAGAGGAATGAAATGCAAATTCTCTGGCTGAGGGGTAAAGTACCTCCAGGGATCACATAGGCCTACATAGTCAACTAGATCTCTTATGGCTCTTTGTGCGGTGAAAGGCCAGGTCCTTTCCGTCCCTCTGACTTGTCTAGAGTTGGATCAAAGGGGAGATTCCAATCATCCCAAGTATAATAGGGAGGGATAGGAAGGGTGCTAGCAACTTAAGTGTTTCCATGAAAAAGGAGAGGGAATCAGAGTTAGGCCCATAAAAACACCCTAACACCAGTTCCGTGTTTAAAAGCGTGCCTCTTATCAAAATGTAACGCCTCAGTTTATCCCTAATACACTATTCACACACAAAAGGAAGAGAGGGTGTCAACAAAATTGCCACACCCCTGCTGACTGTGCTGCCCCCTGCTGCAAAAACCTGCCCCACATGCTGTCTCCATAGTAGGTTAGCTTCCTGATCTAATAAGTGAGTTTCCTGGAGCATTATTACATTCTCCTGAAGAAATCCCAGATGTTTGAGTACTTTCATTCTCTTTACTTGCTGTCTAACCCCCTTTACATTCCACATGAAAACTGTAGACGGCGATGCCATTTTTAAGGCTTGGTTGTGCTTGCCTTCAAGCCCTACAATCAAATGACACCATAACATTCATAAACCTCCACATTATCCCCCATTGGTACCATGGAGCCCCAATATCCCTTCCATTTTGGCCCCACAAACTCATACTCCCCTGCCGTCCACATCCTTTCCCCCTGATTCTCACCTCCCCCCATGACAGCTCCCTGAAACACATCCTCTTATTATACAATGAACAACCAAATTTAGATCCCGGAAACATGTGCCCGATACTAAAGTTGTGTGTAAACTCCCCCTCCCCCGCAATACTTTCTAAAGCTCGTGGGGTTCAGTTTACTGGCCATCCACCTTCCCCCATCCACCCGACCCCAAATATCCTATAGTATATCTTTAACTGTTATCTATTGAACACTATCTAACATATTTTGCTACACATACAAGTTCAAACTACAAGAACAGTTACCCTATGTTACCTTAAAACATCAAAACCTCCTAATATGAAACATCAAAACCAACATAGTACAAATCTGCCCACCCAAGGAAATACACTTTCAAGCCCCAGGCCTTTATGTTTACATTCCCAAGCAGCCAGGAAGTCTTAATAGTTTGTAAGCAGTTACCAATATGAAAGTAAAAGTTATTAAAAGAGAAAGCCAAAATTAACTTAAGCACAAGGCAAGTGGGCATCCATTATGCTATCGCCTATGAAGAAAGAACCCCCCCCCTCCTTGGATGGAACAAAACATTTAAATAATGGGATTGAGAAAGCCCTGATGCAAGAGTCCAAAACACAAATTTAGCCCCTGAAGCTTAACTCTCAGAGTGTGGCTGAGGCACATTCCCATTAAAGTCGATGCGGAGCGAAAAGCACAGTGTTCCCATTACTATGTCAGATCCTAGTTGCTTCATTATGATCTAGGACCTAAGAAAGCCCACTCAATTACCCTAGTGTAATTTTGGCCTTGAGACATTTGGTCTACTCAGTAGCTGCACCAGTTATTTGCTCTCATAAATGGGTGACACTGGTGTAAATCTGCAAATGATGCTAGCAGCGGGCTAGTAAAAACAAGTTCCTTGCAGCAAATTTCCTGGCACAATCCAGTCATAAAGCAGTGTACACTCGGGCCCTGTTGGATTCTAGGCCCCAGTTCCAAACATACGAACCCCCATTATCCGCATCCTGCCCCCTGGTTATCAAAGGCAAAGACCGTGCAGTATATTGCTCTCATCAAAAGGCTGGGGGTGTATAACAAATAGAAAATATTAAAGTTACTTTCATTCAGCAGCATGGGCCTCATGCCGATGGAGAATGCCTGCCTCCTCTCCAAGCTCCTTCAGTGATCAGTAAACAGAGCTGGCCTTGCCTTCTTTAACATGTCCATAGCTGTTTCAACATCCTCAAAATTAGACCAGGTCCCGTCTATCAGAACTTGCAACCTGGCAGGATAAGCCTTCTGGAACTTGATGCCTGATGCTATGCACTTCAAAATGATAGGGTGAAACAGGGCCTTTCTCTGTCTGACCGTGGATGGCAGGTCCTGAGAGACCCAAATCTTCTTTCTGTCCCATAACATGTCCTGATTCTCTCTTAACCTATTAAGAACATGCTGTCTTTCCTGCAAATTCAGGAACTGAAAAATGAGGGGTCGGGGGGCTGAACCTGGGGCTGGCATAGGTCAGAATGCCCTGTGCACTCTTTCAATAATATAGTTTGCCCCAAAAGGAGAAGGGTTGGCCAGTTTTATCAATAGTTTCTGCACAAACATAATGGTGTCGGATCCCTCTTCCTTCACGGGGAGTCCGATCACCACCACACTGTTTCTTCCACTGCGCTCCTCCAAGTCCTCTATCTTAGATTTGAGCTTCTTAATCTGTTGTCTGTTAGTTGTAGCAAGTGATTCCAGCTTCTCTGCATGCTTCTGTACTGAGATGACCCTCACCTCATTATCGGAGGTTCGTTTGGACATGACCTCAAGTACCTCGGTCATTGTTTTGACTTCAGCCATGATGCATCTGACTTCCTCCTTAAAAGGGTGGAACTCCAGCAAAAAGCACTCCAGTGTGAGCGGCGTTGATTTTGCCATGGTGGGCGAAGGAGTTCCTGAGGTCTGGGTGTGGCCTGTGTTGAGCTGTTGCACCCTGGGCTTTTTCTGTGCTTTTTCCGGCATTGCAGGTGGCATGTGTTTGGGGGCCGCCTGCCACATTTCCACCTCCATAAAATAATAACAATATCTTTATTTATTGAGCGCCTTTTAAAATTATCAAGGCGCTGCACAGAATTTTAGAAACAATTCATTAAAACACAGTATCAAAATCATAACAAATCAGGAAAAGCCTTGTTCCACAAAAATGTTTTTAGTGCCTGCTTAAAGCTCCCCATGGTTCTGCACTCCCGAAGCTGATGGGGCAGAGAATTCCGGAAGGTTGGGCCACAAACATAAAAGCATGGGCCTCAGAAGAATTCAAAGTAACCCTCGGGATCTCCAGCAACCCCTCGTCTGCTGAGAAAAGCTGTCACACAGGAATGTATGGAATCAGAAGCTCTTTCAAGTAGTTAGGACCAAGTCCATGTAGAGCTTTGTAGGTTAACAAACCTACCTTAAAGGTGATCTGTCACTGAATCAGCAGCCAGTGCAGATCGCGCAGCACTGGGGTAATATGAGATCTCCTAGATACCCCAGTCAATAAAGGAGCTGCAGCATTCTGCACTAGCTGCATGCAGCAGATATCAACCCCAGGAAGCCCTAAGTAAAGGGAGTTACAATAGTCAAAGCACGAGGTCACAAAGGCATGGACCAATACAGGCAGATCACTGGATGGAACAAAGTGTTTGATCCTGGCAATGTTTCTAAGATGATAAAAGGCTAACTTCATGACTGCCGACACCTGATAATGAAGGGTCAGCCCATCGTCAAGTACCACTCCCAGGTCGCGCATCCGTTCAGAGGTAAGGATCTGAGCGCCCCCAAGAATAAACCAGAGGGCAAATCAGTCCTCAACCCCTCTATCCTATGTGCTGGATCCACCACAATAACCTCAGTCTTACCTGTGTTCAACTTTAACTCACTCTAATTCATCCAGTCTTGGATTTCAGCGAGGCAGCTGTTAAATACCGAGAGAGCACTAACCTGGTCGGGTGCAAACGACAGGTAGAGCTGGGTATCATCAGCATAGCAGTGAAACCTCAGCCCATACCATCTTACAATGTCTCTGAGGAGTAGCATATACACTGCAAACAACATGGGGGAAAGCACCTAGCCCTGAGGGACCCCACAAGGCAGACAGAAAGACTCGGAAGAAAAATTCCCCGAGACAACTCTCTGAGTTCTACCAGTGAGGAAAGATGAAAACCATCTGAGCACTGTACCAGTCAGTCCACAGATGGACCTCAGGCACTCGAGCAGTACCCCATGGTCTACAGTGTCAAAAGCTGAAGAGAGATCAAGAAGTACCAAGATTGAATGGTTTCTCCAATCTCTCACCATCAGTCGATTTTCAGTTGCCAGGTCGATAGACAAATTGCGCATTAAAACAATATAAAGATAACATGTTTTTAGAGCCGAGTGGATGGAGCACAGATGGAGCATGTCCTATGTGGTTGATTGCATCACGTGACCAGGACCACTAATTATTACTACCCACTAGAGTAGATATAAGGGTGGATGGCAACCCAGCATGGCCGGCCCAGGCTCTACCATCTGAATCATATAACATCAACATCATTAAATGTAAATAAATAAATAAGGTGTAGGATGGGCTGACACCTGTAGACCCAAAAGCACTGTACCTTTGTTAACTATTTCACATCAACAATGTAAACCTAGAGCCAGCCCGGTGGTGCTGAGGTTGAGGCACTGGACGCCACACCTCATGTCACGCCGGTGACCCGAGTTCGGGAATGAGCCCAAGTCCCCGGGGGTTGGCAGGGATGGGGAAGGATTGAGCATCCCAAGGACTGCTCTCCTTCCCCGCGGGGGGGGGGGGTTCACCAGCTGATGCACTGGTGACCTCTGGTGGAGACTGGTGGCATCACAGTACATGGCTGCAGAATGCAGGGGATTGAGGCTTTGGCGGACATCTTCGGGGGTGCACAGGAGCGTACACCAGCCGAGCAGGATGTCATTGCTCATCTGAGCTTTGGGACAAAAACAGCAGAAAAGCCCTCTGTGTGCCGAGAGATGAAGGAGACTCCAGGGGCAAGTCCACATCTCTCTGCCGGCCCAGCACACAAGTAAACTCCACGGTCCGACCCGATGCTAGGTAGGCCCTTCTAACTACAGAAAAGGCCACCGAGGAGGGGCACACCGGTGATCCGGGGGCTGGACCTGCCTGGTTAGTTGGGGAGGACACTGGCAAAAAAGGTTCAGGCTCGGAGTAGAGACTTAGCCGAGTGGGTACTCAGGAAGGATGCCTGGCCCTCAGAGAGAGAAATAAAAAGTACAAAAAAACAATGTAAACCATAATATGCTCCTGGGTCAACTCTCCCTTACTGGCCTCTCCTTTGACTCTGTAAACCGGTTCAGGACGACCTCATCGGGAGTGTCCAAAAAGTGAAAATACAAGACACATTCTCCAAAAACTGTAGCGTCACCACAGGGGTTCCCCAAGGCTGTATCATTGGCCCCCTATTGTTCCATTTATTTCTAATTATATGAGAGGCATCTCCTCTCAGCCAATCAGAACACAGAATTGCCATCAGTTATTATCACACAAACTGCACCGGAGAACCCCCAGAGTTGGTTATTCAGTCAAACCCCACCCACAGTCATTTAATTAACCCATAGCCATGTCTACAGTCATTTAATCAACCCATAGACATACCTATAGTTGTTTAATCAACCTACAGCCATGCCCACAGTGGTTTCAATTCCCAACGGCGCAACTGCAGTGGAAAAAAAAACAAAATTCAATCTCTTGCCACGTGGTCTTTGCCTTCATGTTACAAGACTCCAGAAAGACAAAACCACAAAAACACACTCCAGAAAAAACAAGGTATGTAACTCCACCTTTCTAGTGTGACTGACTAACCCTTCAAATCACATCCACTATGTCCTGTGTTGTCGACGTGCCCACGCGATGGCGGCACAACAAAGTAAGGAACTTCCAGGCAGCTGAAAAGCTATGCGAGAAACTCCAACTCATATAATAGTAATAACATCCAGTGAGATGGAGTATACTCGCAATAACCTGCTTCTGTGCATGATTAAACACCTCAGCATTTAATCATCCACAGAAGCAGGTTATTCCTTCGTATACTCCATCTCACTGGATGATACCACTTAAACAAACTCCCACAATCTGTAAATAACCATGTTCTGCTTTACACAGATGACACGGTCCTATATTCATGTAATGCTGACTCCACTAAGCTTGAAAAGCAAATGAAGGCTAATTTTTCCTCTGTAGAACATTGGTTCCTTCAATCCAAATAACTCCTTAATTATATATAAAAAAAAATGACCATGTTATTCCCATCATCATGTAACAAACACCATACTCACCAACTTCACATTCTTAACAGTCAGAACTCTCCCCTTGAAATAGCCTAAACTTTTAAATACCTGGGAGTGACACTAGACAGCACCCTATCATTCAACAAACATATTGACTCAGTTGCAAAGTCATCCAATGCAAAACTGGACCTACTGTACAGACATCGTTAATGTCTTACTGCTGATATACTAAAAATTGTAGTAAACAGCTCAGTGCTCTCAGTGATCAACTATGGGTCAGCAGTCTATGGGGCTGCCTCCCAGTCCTCACTAAAACATATCAGAACAGTGCTTAAGAAAGCACGTTGTCTAATCCTAGGCATACCCTGCCTCACCCACATCTGTGAGCTATACTCTCAGATGGGGTGGCTCAACCCTGATTGCCACATTCAGTATCAAGTTCGCCTCCTCACCAAGAAATCTACTCTTGGACTTACCACTCTGGGACTGTAAAGCCTCCTTAACTGGCCTAACACCGTGAGATACATCGGGGTAAACAATTCGACCCTAAGTGTCCCCTTCTACTGAACCATGCAAGGTCAATAGTCCTATGAGTACTGGGCACCACTATGGTTCAATGTGTTGACATAGGTATTACAAAAGAAGTAAAGCTAGAACCTTTCAAGTTTAAACGTCATAATTATGGCCCTAGCCTCAAACAGCAACTGTGATTGTGGGACCTGATCCCCCTCCCATCGGCCTTCCACCTTCCTACTTGCCCTCTAATCTTGCTCCTCTCCCTACTTTCTGTTCTACCCCTGGTTCTCCTCCTCCTTTCCTCTCATTCCCCCCTTCTCCCCTCCACCACCCCTGCCTTCATCCCAGTGACACTCCTATTCCTTCATCCCTCTCTGTTTCCTTCCCTTTGTTTCCCTGTTCCTCCAACCCCACCCCCCTCTGCCCCTGGCCTTCCCCATGCTCTCCATCCCACCCCTCTCTGCCCATGGTTATCCCTTTGCCCCTCCCTCTGCCCAATCTCTCTCTCTCTCTGTCCCTCCCCATCTCCCTCATTTTCTTTTGTTCACCATCTCCCTCATTTTACTTTTGTTCACCGCCCTCCCACCCTGGTAAGTCACTTCCCATAGGTATCAGGATCTCTGCCTTGTCACTTCTCACCCTGGTAACATGGGCCTTACTGCTGTCTATCCTGATTATCACTTCAGACAATAGAACTGATGCTTTAACATATCCTGGCAACCTAGATACGTGTTTTCATAGTTTACCTAATTTTAGTTGTGATGCACACCATGTTTCCTGAAGCATCCTATAGTGCTAATTGCGTTATACTACTGTGTGACACCCTCACCCCAAAGCAACTGTTTATATCTGCAAAAGTGCATAACTTTACCAAGTGAACTTGTTCTAGCATTTTCTGCTCAGTATTTTGTACTCCTCTTTTGATACTTTTACTGGTTTCAACATTGACCTACTGTAAACTGAACATTTGATGACTGTGTATATGTAACCTCTGTATTTTGAATTTGTACATATGTGATTGCTATGACATGGAACCTCTATAAGAGAGCCTTTGGCTCACAGGTACTTTCCTAGATGATAGATAGATAAAAAATAAATAAATAAATACATAAATGTTTCCCAGGTGAAGTTCCCATCTTGTCCATCTGTTAATATACAATTCAGACTTTTGTTGTAGCTCAAAGGTCAACCTCTACATGACTTGAACAGAATTGATAATTTGCTTCCTCTTCCTTATAGATGGACAAGTTTTCTGAAGCCAGTTCCTGGTTATTGTTTTACAGGCTGCAACTAATAAAATATCCCAGAGATATAACACCTCCTTCCCTCGTAAAGAGGGTGGTGCTAAATTCAACAGTAAATGTTCCTGGGTGGGGGGAGGGGTTCTGTTAGACCCAATTTAGCCTGAATGTGAGAAACTATCATATTTCAAAATGAGGAAAAACCAGAAGAGTATAAGACTATGTGGCTTGAAGGCCTGTTCTTGACTGCAACCCCTCCAGCAGTGAGGGGAGTTATCCAGGGACCATCTTGCCAAAAGGTAGGACTAAAAAAAATGTATCTTAACTTTCCAAGTGTATTCTCTCCACAAAGAGGAGAGAGTAGTACTCCACGTCCATCTCCAAATCTGTTGCCACTGTTTGGGTGTCAAAACAATCCCCAGATCCCTCTCCCATCTACCTTTTAGTATGTCAGCCTGATGCCACTGGGTGGCCTCAGGCAAAAAGGTGATTGCCGTCTTCCCACTCATAGATGACCAGACCTCAAGAAACATAAAGGGATCCTCTTGCATCAGGGGGTGGGCAGAACTAAGCCTAAAACATTTGGAGATATAGTCTCTCATTTGTAGATATCTAAGTCTATCGGAATCCCATCAATTATATAGTTGTTGGACCTGTTCAAATGTAATTATTGTTAGTTTATTACGAAGCTGCCATGGGGTAAAAAACCCTCGGCTAGCCTGAATTTTGTACCAAGGGTCTTGGTTGGCCGGTGAAAACAATGAGTTTGCAAGCTACCACTTCTACTTCCATAGATGAATCTTCACTTGATTAGAGAATATTCCCCTGTGCCATCCCTCTAAAATAACCCCCGACTCTGAGGGGAAGGACTTCTCTATCAAGGAAAGATGAGAAGTGGAAAAAAGAACCACCTGCAAAAGGATGAGGGTCAGTCGAGAAAGATCAGTCATCTTCTAGTGTGCTCTATAGATCTGCATCCCCATAACAGTGCCAGTTTAATATGTACCACTGCCCAGTAATAAGGGAGATTAGGAAAGGCCAGGCCCCTCTTGATTCTTTGGAAGGATCAGTAATTGTTGGTGAATATGGGGTCACTTATACTGCTAAACAAATGATAAAGGAATCGTCTGCCATTAAGCAACTCTGAGAGAGGGACCGAGCAGGGAACACACTTAAAGAGATAAAGTAGAGACATAGTTTAGGACAAATAACTTTTCAAGTGTGATTCTAAAACCTACTGGGAACCCTAAAGGGAACTCATTTCATAGGACAGGAGGTATAAAAGGTGGCCAGGGGTATAAAATTGAATTCTAGAACCTGTGTCTTTTGTGCATTTAAAGAATAGCCTGATATGGTAAAAAATCTGTGAAGGTGGTCAAAAAGGATTGGCAGGGAAGCCTCCTGGCTCATCAGGAAAATCAAAACATCATCTGCATAAAGGGAGAGTTTATGCTCATAGTTAACCAATTGAATACCAGGGAGAAGTTGGTGCTATCGAATACTTTGGGCTAAGGGCTCTATATATACGGCAAACAGCAGAGGTGATAATGGGTAACCTTGATGGGTACCTCTTTGTATAAGAAAACCATCAGAGGTATGTCTGTTAGTTCTAACAAAACCCAGAGATTTATCATAAAGTTTAAAAAGAGAAGAAAGAAAAGCACCGGGGAAACCGAAGCGGGCAAGGACCCTTCACAGGAAGGCCCAAGACACCCTATCAAAGGCCTTCTCTGCATCAAGGCTCAACAGGACGGTTGGCATTTTCTGCCATTGCAGATGATGGATTAGGTATGCCATCCGATGAATATTATCTTGTGCCTGCCTCCCCAGAATGAGTTGAGCCCGATCCATATGAACCAGGGCAGAGATCATCTGCTGGAGGTGCACCACAAAAATGGAGGTCAATATCTTATTATCAATATTCGTAGGTTCCTTGCCCAGCTTTGGTATGATAGAAATGATGGCATGGGTCCATGGAGGGGGGGATGGTACCTTGGGAACTCAAAAGAAAAGACCCTCTGGAAAACTGGAGGGATTTTAGCTTTTAGGCTTTGTAAAACTCTCCTATAAGACCATCTGAGCCCGGACGCTTTCCCACCTTAAGTTTCTCGATCTGAGCTCCAATCTCTGAAATCGTGACTGGTGCCATTAAAGAGGTCTGGTGCTCATCCTGAAGTATGGAGAGATGCAATTCTTGGATAAATTGGTCTATATCTGTTTCTTGGGGGAGGGATGTTTAGTATAGTGTAGCAAATGATTTTTAAATGCTTGGGAGATATCCTGTATCATTCTGCATGGTTGAGTTCTGTTTGTATGAATAACATTAATAGTTGCCCTAGCCCTCTGCACTCTAAGGTGACCTGCTAGCAGATGAAATGCCTGAGGGCCTCTGTCATAATAGCATTGCCACAAATACATAAGTTTTTGCTCTACATAATAGTCTAACAAAGTATGCAACTGCTTTTTTAAGTCGACTAACTCCTTTGTATGCTGTTTATCTACCTTTTGTTTTTGTTGTTCCTCTAATAAATGAATTTTTGAAACCAAGGCCTCACACCTTGCTTCCCTCTGTTTCTTTTTCCTGACCAATATGTTTATAAATTTACCCCACAGGAGAGCTTTGAGGGTATCCCATAATATTGAAGAGTTAACGCCTAGAGTATCATTATTGGTCAAGGCCTGTGTCAAATGGTCTTTAATTTGCTGAATCACCTCTGGGTCCCAAGCAAAGAGTTAAGCCTCCAGAATGCATTTTTCTGAAATGACCCCACCCGCAATTTAATAAATATTGGGGCATGATCTGACAAAGTTATATCCCCACCCATGCCTTGGTGACTCCTTCAAGCAACCTCCTGCGGGGTCAAATATAATATATCCTGGAATAAATGGAATGCACTGCTGATAAATAAATATAATTTTATGTTGGACCATGAACAAATCTCCAGGTGCCACATATCTGATTTCCTTAAGAGTTTGACCACCTGATGAGTTACTTTGTGATCTCTTCTTGGGATTTGGGACATGGAGTCAAGTTTAGGTCAAATGTCAGATTTGATTCCCCCACAAATAATTTGTCCCTTCCCCACCTGAACCAATTTTAGAAAAACGTCCTATACATAGTGTAAGGCGAGTTAGGTGGCATATAAACTAATGAAAATGTTATTAAATTACCATTCAGCTTTCCCTTCACCATAGCATAGCATCCATCCCCATCCACCAGTTTGCCTTGTAGCTCAAATGGGAGTTTTGCTGGTATCAGTACTGCAACTCCTCTCCATCAGCCCCTTCTATAAGAGGATGTAATCCCATGAACAAATCTGAATCATTCTAGCTTTTAATGTTTGACCTCTGACAGGTGGGTTTCCTGTAACAGGGAAACATTTGTCGCTGATTTTCTCAATAAAGCTAAACTTTTGCTATGTTTAATGGGGTTAGTTAACCCATTAACATTGTAAAAACAGATATTATAACCTGTAACCAACATCATTAGAGTATAGATTTCTTGAGTGCATTTCCTTTACTCTATACAGTTGTATATAATTAAGGGTACCCCTCATTCCTCGATGGGCATGTATCAAAAACAATAAAACACACATAGTCAGCCAACATGGTTTCGTAATAACCTTAAACCTTCATACTTCCAAGGCAGGAGAATCAGAAATACCTGGTCTCTAGTTCTACCTTCTGCAGCAGGGTAAGACGATGGATAAACTGTACCCCTCCTTAATGGGGAAAGATCTCCCTCAGAGCCCACTTTAACTGTGGCTCAAATCAAAAAGTGCAAGCCTGAAATAAATAGTCACTGAGCAAATGGCTTTAGAACAGAAGGTCATTCCTCTCCTCAGATTCTTAGGACAAACAAATCTAACAGGAAATTCTGTTTGATAGAGGCAAAGGCACCACCTCTAACCAATTATCCTCTGAGGGGAGCCCCCTTCAGTAGCTTCTTATGGTGAGTCCCAACACAGGCTGTCTCTTGATACTCTCAGTAATAACCTAAAAAAACAGAAAGGGGCCATCTTTGAAATACTGTTCTGAGCCAGAATGTCTGTTACCCATCCTGTATGTCCCAAAAATAAAATGAACTTGCCCAACCACATTAAACCCTTGTCCAAAATTTTGGTTACTCATAAATAACTCTAAAAACAAACTTCATTAGAAATAACTGATGTCCAGTAGCTCAATATATAAAAGGGCATACTGACTTTGTATGAGAATCCTCTTCTGTAAATTATAAAGAAAAATTCACTCTCCCTCCAGCTGGCTGAATGTACCTTACAAGTTTATATTCTGACCATTCATTGTTCATTTGGCTTGAGGGAGACTAATGAAGTAGGTAAACTGTCAATGTGGAGAAAGTGCACCAAAGTAAACAACACAGCATGTGAAATGATTCCCAAACCAAGTTCTGATGGGACTACTTGGTGTACACGAAGGAGTCTCCACTCAAGCTGCCTATACAGTTCAATTAGAGGACATTCAGTCTGCATGTTCTAGAGCTGCATCAAGGTATCAGTACTTACAGGAAGAGTAAAAATAATTGCAGTATCTGAGCTCTGATGAACAGCTTTTCAGGCACTAACCATAGGTATGACAGTCAGGTGCTTCCAGCGAACCATGAACACCAAACCTAATGCTAACCTGAAAAACAACCCCAAAGGTGACTCCTCAGGGATTTGGTATTGAAGTTGGAGATCTGATGCATTCATCCATTTTTTCAGGAGGTCCTGTAACTGTTGGGCCACTTCCACAGTAGTAAGAGTACTCCCTTCTGTGTGCTTCCGGGGAAACACCTGTTGCTAAACTTGGTTCCCTGTTACTTTGTTGGGATTTCTCTGTTCCCCAAAATATGGTATCTGGATACATCTCTCTCTGAATGCTGTGCATGCCACCTGGTAGGATTTGTAAAGTTTTGAGCTCAGGTAAGAAAAGTATTTTTTGGACCAAGCACTTTTCAAAAGGTCCTCCTTAACTTTAAATGAGCTGACTTTAAACTTTAAAACTTTAAACTCATTTGAGTGAGAAGAACCTTCTACCAAATTCGATAATTTCTGTACTCCATCCTTAACATTGGAGACTCATTCCTCCATATGATCCAGATGGCCTTCCATTTTAGTAAGTCTCTGCTGCAATTTCTTGACATTCTTTTTTGTTTTCGGTTCTAGAGGCTTTTATTTCATGTAGTAAAGTCTCAAAATGGGACCAAGTTAACTGCTTCTGCTCCCCATCCGTGTCATAGTCAGCTGCCTGAGAATCCACTGGAGAGACTGATCTGCTGCGGTCATAGGCCTCAGAGTTTAATCTTGTGTCATCATTAGCTTTATTGCGACCCCTTGGTTGATTCTTTGTGCCTTTGTCTTCAGCCTCCCCCGCCATTTTAACATTTTTTGCTGAAATTATCCAATTTAGAGGGGATTTGTGTCCTTAGGATCAGGAGCTCCAGACATTAAGCAGCCATAAGCTCTGTGACATCATCGGAAGTCAGAAAATTCCAGTTTTATGGAATTGTTCATGAAATTCTACAATTTTCACAAAGACCCATGTGATTTAACTTTAAATACATGTTATTTTGCAATTTCTCACAGCAAACAATTAATAAAATTGGCACACAAACTCTCATTGTAAGGTCATATACTCACAAATTTAATGGTATTGCATTCTCTAGTTTTAAAATTGCAGGGTTTATAAATTTGTAGATTACTTCTTGCAAATTTTAAAATGTTAAATGTGAAAATTTTACTACTTTTAATTCAATCCCACTTAAAACTCAAAATATGAACTATTTTAGAAATGACTATGTGGTACAATAGTTTAAATGTTTCAACTCTGGTTAAATTTGGATATGTAGTTTTAAAATTAGAGGAACTGAAATTTAAATTTAGCAACATGTTTGGCAGGCTATAACTCAGTCCCATGTATGGCTAGAAATATGAAATAATGTGCATATACAAATGTAGTGATAACCTGTATACCTGTTAATTTTTGTAATATTTCAATGAATACTATCAGAATTATACTAAAATTACAGAAATCCCAATTTTGGCAAAATATTTGGCTAACTATACCTCATCTTCCATTGAAAGCTTGAGTCTTAAAACATAGTGCATATATGCATTTCTAGGTCCTTCTCTAAATCCTGATATTATGGATAAGAAATTTTAAAATTATCTCAAAATAACTGAAAATTACATTTTGATTAAATGTTTTGCCACCCATAACCCTGCCTTTCACTCTACAGATCTGAGACTTGGTACACTCTCATAAGCCACATTGTACTATTAGGGTTCCAAATTTGGTATTATTGAAAAGCGTACTTTTAAAATGAAAGCAAAATAACTGAAATTTAAAATTTCATGAAATTCCACAGAATTTTCATGAAAAGTCTGCAGAATTTAGTGTTATCAGAATGGTCATTCTGCAGGTATTCTGCAAGTGAAATTATAGTCCCAAGCAGTGTAAATCAGAAGAAACTGAAACATGGGAGGCAGGACTAGGACTGCTGAAGACAGAGAAATTAGGACAGGAGACCCTGAAGCACAGCTAGGCCAAAACCTGCCCTGCACCTAGAAGCAATGTCCGGATTGTAATGTTTCATAATAGTGTGGACTGAACTCCAGGTAGACATGGTGCAAATGTCGGCAGCTGACACATACCTGAAACAAGCAGTGGAGGCAGCCATACTCCTGGTAGAATGCCCCTTAACCTTCCCGGGAGGGTCTTACCATACTTCTTGTAACAAAAATGATGCAGTTTACCAGCCATTTGGATAAACACTGTTTGGAAACTGCCTCACCCTCTCTTATGGGGGCAAAGAAAACAAAAAGCTGGTCTGAATTCCAGACAGACTTTGTCCCGTTAGTGTAATAACGCAAGATTCTATGAACATGTGAAGTTTGAAGAACTGCCTCTCCCCAACTAGAATGCTGAGGGTAGTACACTGGAAGTTGAATTGACTGGTTCAACATAAACTCAGAAACCACCTTCAGTAAAAACACAGGGCTAGTATGAAGAACCATCCGGTCTCTATGAAAAATTAAATAAGGCTCCTTACACATCAAGGCCTTGAAACTCAGAAATCCTTCGAGCTGAAGTAACTGCAACTAAAAACAGCACTTTCCAAGACAAACAGCACATGTCAGAAGAACCAGCTGGCTCAAAAGGAGGCAAGGTCAACTTTTCCAACACAAAATTCAAATCCCAGAGTGATGCTGGAATGCACACCGGTGGTTTGAGATGCAGAATTCCCTTCAAAAACTTTTTGAGACTTCTAGCTGTGCTACTGTCCTGCCATCCACAAGGGTGTGGTAGGCAGAGATAGCAGATAAATGGACCTTCAGCGAGGAGTACCTGAAGCCTGAATCATAGAGGTGCAGGAGATACTCCATAATTGATGGAGCATGGCATGAGAATGGGTCCCAAAACTTCACAGTTGCCCAAATGGAGAAACGTTTCCACTTCATGGTGTAAGTGGTCCTTGTAGATAGTTTTCTGGCCTCTACAAAGAATTCTGCCACCTGGAGGATACTCCAAAAGGCAAAGTGGCTATGTCCTGAGGTGCCATGCATGAAAATGAAGAGACTTCAGCTCTCGGTGGGCTAGTGTGCCCTCCTCTGGGTCAGGAGGTCATTGCAGAGAGGCAGGGGAACCAGAAGCTCCACTGTTAGCTGCTGTAGGAATGGAAACCAAACTTGATGAGGCCAAAAGGGAGCAATCAGAACCATGTGGACTCCCTCAGCCCATAGCTTGAGCAGTACCCTCCTCGGAACTGAAAATGGAGGGAAGGCATACAAGAACCCCTGTCTAGCAAAGAGATACCAGGTCTCACTAGAAAACACCATGCCCTGGAGCAAGCAAGCAAAATTTGGGTAGTTTTGCATTGTATGGGAGGCGAACAGATCCAGTTCTGGCCTGCCCTATAGGTCAAATATATGGTAGACCACCTCTTGCTTGATCTCCCATTTATGGGCACTTACAGAGGTGTGGTGGAGACTGTCCACAAGGATGTTTTGCATGCATGAAACATGCATGGTTGTGAGGTGAATTTGATGCAGAACAGCCCAATTCCGCACCCGCATCACCTCCCTGCACATTAGATACAACCAGGTACCTCCTTGCTTGTTGAGATACCAGAGCACGTGCATGTTGTCCGACTGGACTAACAGGGTGCTGAAAAGCTTGATGGGCATACAGCACCACTCTCATCTCTAACATACTGATGTGCAGAGAAAGTTCCATCTTAGGCCACCTGCCTTGGGTTTTATGGTCCCCAGATGCACCCCACCCATCCCTGATGCATCCGTAGTCAGAGTCTGGGTGGGAGGAGGGGACTGAAAAGGACTCCCTGGTGAGATTGAAAGATCCTGCCACCACTGAGATCCCTCTGCATGGAACCAGAGACTATAACCATGTGGTTCAGGTTGTTCGACCTCTGGTCCAACCAACTGTGCTCTGAGTGTCCATTGTGAGATATGCATGTGGAGCTTGGTTAGAGGCACAGTAGGAATGGCAGCTGCCATGAGGCCTAGAAGTCGAAGAATAAACCTGGCCAAGACTCTCCTGCTGGAGGCCACCATACGGGCCTGCTTCTGTAAGGTTTCTGCCTTGTCGGGGGCAGGAAAGCCATACCCTGGGCTGTGTCCAGCACTGCCCCAATGAACTGCAGGTGCTGGGAAGGAATCAGCTGGGATTTTGGAAAATTTATATTTATCTCCACTTGATGGAAGAGGCTTAGGGTTGCAGACAGTGAAAGCTCCAACTGTTCCTCAATGGGGCTGACAGAAGCCAGTCATCGAGGTAAGGAACATACAGTGGCCCTGATGCTTCAGATCTACCGCCACTACCACCAAGCACTTTGTGAAAACTCAAGGTGCTGAGGACAGGGCAAAAAGCAGGGCCTTGAACTAGTAATTTCCCTGACAGGAGAACCAGAGGTAGCAATGATGGGCCCAGAAAATAGGGATATGCAGGTAAGCATCCTGCATATCCAGGGCACAGAACCACTGACCCTTGTGCAGGAGAGGGAGCAGACCTGGAAGGGTTAGCATCTGAAACCTCTTGTACTCTATGTACAGGTTCAGAGTGATGAGGTCCAAAATGGGATGCAGATCCACCGTCTTTCTGGGGACCAGGAAGAAGTGAGAGTAATACCTCTTTCCTTCCTGTTGCATAGGAACAGGTTCTATTGCATTCTTTTGTAACAGAACCTGAATTTCCCCAAGAAAAAGAGGAATGTGCGTCTTTTGATAGTGTGATAGGGCTGGAGGCCTGTCTAGAGATTTCTCCAAAAACTCCAGAGTGTGACCTTGCTCAATGAGCTGAAGGACCCAAGAATCAGTTGTCACTGCCTGCCACTCTAGCAGATGACAAGCAAACCTTTCACCCACTGGCTCCCCTGACAGATCTAGAGGAGGAGGGTCAGTCTGAATCCTGGTCAGAAGCCAAAGGCCCGGAATCTGAATGAGGCATAACCCTTGGGCCTGGTGTCGACTTATCAAGAGGTCAGGCCGATGTCAGATCCTTTGAAGGGACAGGTGCCGGCTGAGGAGGAGGAGCCAGAACTTGCCTCTCAGGCTGTGTTTCTGAGCCCCTAGGGGACTCCCTGGGAGGCTGATGACTGCCCAGGTCTGAAACCAGCTGCGCCTTGATCTCCAACCACCATGACTATAGGATTGCTCGGAAATCCATAGAGGTCTGGGGTTGAGACTACAGTGGCAGAGGAGGCTGATAAGCCAGGGGGTAGTCTGTGATGAAGTCCAGTGACGGAAACCCTGGCACATGGTAATACACCAATGGGTAACTTGGTGGAAGGTAAGCAGATGCGTTACCTGGTGCATGGAACCCTGATGGGGTAACCCAGAGAATTATCTGTTGGTGTCTGAGGAGATGGGTAACCTGGCTGTGGGAACCTAGACGTGGGGCCTGACAGGGGATACCCTGACAGTGGGCCCAGAGAATAACCTGATGGAGGACCCGATGGGACCTGGCCTGTTGGGGGGGCCAAAGAAAGGCCTGACAAAGGCCAGCCCAATGGAGGATCTGATGGTGCTCTAGGCCCTGATGGAAGACCCTGTGGGATGTCAGACCCTGAACATCCCAGTAGGGTCAGATCCTGTGGGGGTCACACTGGAGGAGGAGGAGAGACCCCTGACAGAGGAAGAGGTAGCTGGAGTCATCTGTGACCACGCCAGCCCCTAGCCACAAATCTGAAGGTGAGCCTGGTGAGCAGCCACCTGGTGGATGCCCCATCTCTTCAAAGCCTCTAAGAAAGGGCAATGGAGGCTGGTTCATGTCCCATGGAGCGGGGTAAGCCCAGTGGGGGGGGACCCCTTTCAGGGGAGGCTGAGCAACAACCTGTGACCGAGAGGCATCAGGCCAATCATAAGGGCCTGATGCCAGCTTGGTCGGGTGGACATCGGCAGAATCGGCACCTGACTTATCAGCCGACACGACCATGCGAACATTGGACTTGCCAACATTCAGCTTATCGGAGGAAGCTGGGTGGGATTCAGAGACCCCAGAGCCCAACGCAACAGCCTGAGTTGGGTGTTCATTGAATGAGCCAATGAATGACTTTGCAGCTCCTTTCAACTCAACAGACCCCCCCACAGAGATGGATCTGAATGCAGTCGAGGCCTCAGCCACAGCCAAGGATCCCACGGCCACTAAGACCAGTGGTGGTAGGGGGCCCAAGGACTTCTCCTGAGACAGGGCAGGCTGGGCCATGACGGCCAACTTCTCAAAGGAAGACGGTCGGTCACCTATCATAGGAGGGTCCCGCAGGTGAACTAGGACGAGAGGGGGATCGTTTCTGGGCCCGATGCTTCCTCTTCTTCTTCTTCTTCTTCTTCTCCTCATGCCTGGACTCAGTGGGAGAGGTGGAAGAGCTTCTCAACTTTTGAAGCTCTTTCTCCATGGTGACCATTCTTTTCTTTAGGAGATGAGCCTTGATGGCCTGTTGGTGGCACTTCTGTGTGGCCAGATTAAAGGAGAAGTCCAGCATAGATTCAGTTTATTTTTTCCCCTACCTGCAAATGTGTGGTTGTTCCTTAGCTCCTGCTGATGTCCCGATTCTGTTTTTCTCCAAAATCGTGCATCTGAATAAATTTTTATAAAGCTGCAAAGTAAATTGTGCCTTTGTCCTCCATGTTTGCTGTTTACTGGGCTTCTGAATGCGTCATGAGCACAATGGATGACAGCAGTGTTGCGATAAACAGTGTCCCATGCACAATGCTAGCTGTTTAATTTTGGTTCCCGTTTCAGTAATGGGGAAACATACAGGTGATACACACCTGCTGTAGTGCAGTATACAGCCCGAGAGTGATTGTCAGTGCGATGCACTGAGTTTGGAAAAAGTATTTTTATAGCAGTATGGTGGATTTTGTCAATAAAAGTCATTTTAAAACTAAGCAAAGTGCCTGTATTTTTTTTATTGTAGTTATGAATTAATATGATGTTATTTTACTTACTTTCTGTTTACTGCACTGCCACATTTTTTGTAACGCGTTGTTGCATTGGTCGATGAAGCGAGCATTCCCAATGAGCATTATGTGATGCTATTGGCCAATTATCAGAATTGTTATAATAAATTCCCTCCAGGACACAAATCCCCTCAAAAACACCCACATAATTTTTACTTATGTCATACTGACTCCACATTCATGCTGTGTCTCAGAAAGCAGTCTCCAGGAAAAAAAAACGGCATGCAAATATTTTACTATACATCTATTGCTTTTTCATTTTGTTTAATAGTGTTTACAGTACAGTGTTTGTTAGTACACTTTACATTCATTTTAAAATGCCTTGCTGCATGGTTCCCAGTCTGTATCCCAGGTTGAGCCGGTCCAGGCTGTGGCTCCTGGAAGAGTAGAACCCAGTGAGTTCAGGAAGCTGATGCCTGGCACACTGAGAAAACAGGTAGTGCCCACCCCTTTTAAGGGAATTCAATACCTTAAGCAAGCAAGGGGTGCCAACCAGAGAGACAAAGCCACGAAATACATTTTAGACAGATGGCTGACCCTCTGTGCAGGAGGCCACCTCAGTGGCATTGTAAGATGCCACCACTTCATGACATACTGCTGTCATGCTCCTTATAGCAGTGTACGTGGCCTGCCTTGTGGAATCACCAGTGGCATTCCAGACAGCAGGGTGTGCACCTGGAGCCAGACGTGATGCTGGTAATTTGTCATATTGGCCTGGTGAGCGCTATGGCCAGGGAGCACTTGCAGAAGTGCAATTCTTCCTACCCTAAGTGTCCATCCTACAGGAGTCCATACTGGGAATTCTACACCATCATGGGGACAGTGCCCATGGGGGCTGGAGAGCCAGTAACACTGATGATGGATGTGTTTGTCTCCAATGGAAGCTGGGCAACCACGATACTGTATCTGGAAGTCCACTGTGACAGGTGAAATGGAGTACAGACATCTCCATGTTGTCTAAGTTGCCACTTCCAGAGCCCTGGGCCCAAAAGGACCACAGCAGTTTCACTATTTGTTGCACATAAAGGAGTAAAGAGAAAGCCCATAGAGCAGAGGCAATGCACAGCCCTTGCAGCCAGCCAGGTCCAGTCGGTGGGGGGACTAAACACATCTGTCTATGCCTTCCTTAGGCTGTTCTGGATTTAGTTCCAAGTCCATTCAACAACTATACTGTAACAATGCCAGTTGCAGTTGGAATACTAAATACTACATGACTATGAGGAAAATAAGATGCAGTAGCTGTGTGGGAGCATTCCAAGAACAATGCAGTGCAAGTTGATCAAGGAAAGTAAACAATCATGTATTTGTGTGGTAACACCACTGTGGTTGGCAGGCTGTTTATCACATTTAGAAATAAAAAAAAGTATTCTGAAACATAAATCCAGCTACATCCGTAGTCTCGATGGAATGTGACCAACTATAAAATGTGTCTGTTTAACTAGGGACACTTCGAGGCCAAAGGGGGTTGACTGTGTCCCTGTAAAAACACATATTTTATATATATATACAATCAATGTATTTGAATTCTGGATGTGTACATTTCAGGTCTCTCTAAAAACTGCTTAAATGAGAAGTATACCTTTTCTAACTTTAGATGGTTAATAACATAAGTAAATGAATTAATAGCATTCTGAGAATGTACAACACAGGTGTACCTCAGTGAGCACCAAACAGGAATTATGTTTTGTGAAGCTGAAACAACACAGCCCAACAAGTGACATCAGTGTAATTTTAACACTAACATGGCCTGTACACACAATCAAATGTTCCACGTAACAAATACTATACCATTTTTTATTTCTATCAGTTAGTACAGTAAAATGTAGTTGAAATGGCCTCAGAATAGAGTCCCAGCACAATACAATCAATATGTCTAAAGTATCCGGTGGTCAACTGACTTTGTGCTCCATCACACTGCATGGTACCAGAAACAGCAAAATTACAGAAAAGTGCCTGCGGTGGAGTAAAGTCAGTCAGTAAATAAATATATATATATATATATATATATAAATAAAGGGGAAAAAAAACAGCTGCAGTTGAAATTCACTGATACTGAGGACAGGTGTCAGCTGAGTATTCAAAGCTGCTTTCAGCTCCAGCTAAGGCATGATTGTAAGAGATTTTCAGTCTCCTACATGCAGAATCTGATTACAGAAAGAAAACACACAAATGGGTTCATACTACAAATGTAGTGTCTTTTTGTCTTTCAGGCAGCTATTTTTGTTCTTGCTCATATAATTGAGGAGGACATGCTCGAGCTGACACTTGTTGAGCCACAAAGAAATGAAAGAATAGCTGGGTCTGAAGTCAGAGCAATGAACAAAAGTACTTCTGATAATGATCAGAGAGGACACTAAGTAAACAAATTAAAATCACAACTGTATAAAAACGTGTGTACATTTAAACTGTATTTTTTCCACTAGTTTATTCATAGCAGATTATGACCTACTGCTTGCCAGTGTAGTTTGATTGCATCTTTAGCAAGTGAGTCAACCATTGAGTGAAGCAGCTACATGTACATCATAGGGGCCATGGCATTACGGGCTGACATACTGTAAATCAGTTTTTTTTTTCTTCTGCCACGAGCAGCTTCATCTGTCACAGAGCAGTAAAACAGACAGGATCAGCAGTGGAGGGAATTTTTTTTTTACAGCATGGAATGAAATGCACAAAAAGGAGGTTAGGTACAGATGCAGAGAGGTCTGAAGAGGGGCTACAAGTGATAGATTGCAGCTGCAGGGTCAGACATTTGGGGAGCGGTGCTCGGCAGATCTGACGGCTGCAATTATGGTATAGATGTTTGCCTTAACACTTACTCTGTGATTTACTCTATGACTTATCATTGCACATTTTTTTTGACATCTCACACTTGCTGGTATACTACTGCTGGTTTACTACAGTTGTATGTGTCTGGATGATGGCGGACGGTGGAAAGGTGGGCAGTGGATGCATCCATGCAGGACAAATACAGAATAGCCACAATGGGTCAGTGTGTTCTAGTGCCAGTTATGCTAACTATTTTCATTCTGCATTTTCCCTGATTGCCTAGATCTCACTGTCTGCTGAGCAAAAACACTGTGTGAATCTAAAAGTGCTTGAGGTTAAAGTTTGGAGGCAAAGAATGCAGATGTTTAATACAAAACTCACGCTGCTATGCAGCGCCTTCTTGACCAGATATTGTTCTCTATCTCCAGTGTCACAGTGGGGGAGGCTTCACACAACACAGGCAGTCCTCCTACACAGCAAACATTTACACACAGATTGTTTTACAGTTTCGTTTCTGTAAAGAACTTTATTAAGCGCAGTTGCGGAGATCCACTATGCACACATCACATGAATGGTGCACTGCTCAGACGTCTCTATTGCTGTTGCGGCGATGATGTGTTTCAAGTGCTTCGAGAAGCATTATTGCGCATGCACCCAGTAAAGATGGCACGAGCTTCAAAATAACCAGCCAGAACGGAATGATTTTTACGGAGGAAAATACAAAAATCTGCATGAAGTGAGACGGGGGTGACGAACTACTTCAGGAAACCACACCACAAGGTATCAAAAAACAGTTTTATTGAACCTATTACAGTGTTTGTTCATTTTCACAAGCCTTCTCCTTTAAAGCTGGTGCAGGTCTCACAGTCCTCGATCTTGTGGTCTGGGCCTAGGCAGAAGAGGCAGAGGAATGTTAATCCTTATGCAGTAGTTGCATGCCACACAGAAGCACACTTATTTTGTGCTCGACAGGAGATGACAACATGCAGAAAAGGCAGGAAAACTGATTCTGATAAAGAAACTAAATGGATACTCATCTTAATAAGCAGCTGAACTGCAGCGTAAGATCTCCATGAGATCTAACGGATCAGGTTGACAGTGGGAAAGAACTGGAATATGGGCATGGGGACCGTCCATTATATAGGGTCACACTGACATAAGCCATGGGACATCGGATGAACTGTCCCCCGTTAGACACTGCTGGCTAAAGTTTCCGTGTGGTCCTGATGCCAGGGAGCACAGTCCTCAAGGTGATTACCTAATGCAAGAGCTCTCTTGAAATAAGATATAATAGTTACATTAATGAACCTTTAATAATCCTTTCAGCTAACAATGGTAACTACTGGAATCCAAACTGGGCTCCCATATCACAGACATTCAGTGGTCACAATGTTGGATAAGGATGCATTATGCCTGCAGTGACCAGAGAAACCTACAAATCCAAAACAAGGTGTTGCATTTATAGTATGGCACCCCCTCACAGCTTAAAACAATGGGTCTGTCTCCACTGGACAGCTGCTAGAGGTGTATGGCCCCAATGCAGACCTTTTGCATATACTATGGCAATTCCCTCATCTTCACAATTTATGGTTGGCCATAGCCCAACACTGCTCAAAAATCCTAGGGCCTTCCATCCCAATGGACCTCAGCTTGTGGTTGCTGGGTCTCCCCCCCTTGCAGGCCACTAGTTTCACTGGGCCACAAATGCTATGGATTATGTAGTCTTCAGTTGAGGTGAAAAGATTGATCCTGATGCACTGGAGGACCACAGAGATATCAACATTTGGGAGTGTCTCTATAGAACCCTAGCTTCCATACAAGGATCTTGCACTATAATAGAGGAACCTGCACAAGTACAAGATTATATGGTCCCCTTATATAGACTATATCTCAACAACCAGCAAGACATCAATATGCAAGTACTCAAAGTATACCTTTAGGCCCCCATGAGGCATTTCAAGATGCAGCTATACAACTTGGCCTTAAATGTGTGCTGTCTTTCCAGGCACCTGGACTCAATGACATGTGGTCTTCCACTAGAGCTCATAAGGCATGCAGTAGGTAAGGAATTTGACCCATCCCTTACTTTGTCTTATAGATCCAACATGTATACCTGTTTGACTGTCACAGAGTGTGGAAAGTCCATGATATTCCCCGCTCAATACTTCCTAAGTTTGTAACTGTGATTTCTTCTGTAAGTGTATACCAATGTAATGTACTGGCATGTCACTATGGAATTACATCCTTCTGGTTTGTTGTTTGTAATAACTGAAAAGAGCTACTCAATAAAAAGATTACCTGTAAAAAAATGGTAATTGCTAACCTAAAAGTTAAATATTCATAAGTAATGATTGTAATCAGAATAGATTTGAACATCAAAGTTTATAACTTCAAAATGAACAAGTGAGACAATCATGATAATAAAAGAAAAAACATAACAATAATTAGCCTTTAATGGCCCTTTCAGGTAGGAAAAATATGTGCTAGCTTGACAAGTTTCATGACCTATCATGCAATATTAGAAACTTGCAAACAATATGGGGAATCAGCAAGGATTCAGCCTTTACAAATCCTGTAACAGGAGTAAACTGGAGTTGTCCAAATTTGGGTCTAGGTACCCTACACCCTGTCAAAGTATTATCACCTGTAAGCTCAATTCCAATGACTAAATTTAGAACAAAAAGCCATGATTACTAAAAAGGGGATTATCCTCTTGTACTCCCTAGTACAAAATAATAGTAACATAGGGTTGTACAAGTCAAATAACACCATGAAATAAGTAAACTTAGTATGCACAGTTTTATCAATGACGACAAAAAATAAAAACAAAAACACCACAGAAAGTATGCAGTTATTGGATTGTACATATTAAACAAAGCACAAATTGTTTTATCTGGGGAAAGATTGTAACTATAAAGCACAGGTCCTACCCAATAACCTCTTTATCATGATACATTGGGCAGACAAGAGAAGTAATATGTTTTAGGTCATCATCAACTTCAGCACTACATTTACAAAATGCGGATGTTATTTCAGGACTTTTTTTCTTGTATATCACTAGCTTCAGAGAATTCCATCCTAAATTTGGTAATCATTTTTCATTTATGTGGACTGGATAAATGCATAACATATTATTCAAGTTGATGGCGGGTTCTAATCTGCTTGTACTATTTATAAAATATCAAGGAGGAGATATGTGGGAAGTGTTGGTCAATGGCAATATCCCAGATTCTAGTCTTTATTTGAATAATTATGTCCAATTTGAGTCTAGAATATATGTCATATAGAAAATTTCCCAAACCCAGAGGGAACACATGATCTTTATTACTGGTAAGTTTAATGGATGGATAAATGAAGCCATTCTGGGTATAGCTAATCTCCTCTTCCAAACATTGTCTGGATATTTCCTCAGATAAGAGAAAACAACTCAGGAGAAAGATTAATCATCTCTCTCTTACCACAGTAGATAGTGAGAACGGTCCCAATTCAAATCTTAATATGTCTGCTGGAACCAAGTTTGGTACAGATAAACCATAATGGTATATTTTATTTAAGACAATTTTCAGAGGCGATAAATTAAAAGAGGCCCAGATCTGGGCTGCATATAGGATACATGCTATAATTTTTGCATTAATAACTACAAAAAGACCCTTAATAGTATGTTTCCCTAATCCGCAGTTAAATCTGTTAAATGCATTAAATGCAATATTCATTCTGGTTTCTACTAATCTCAAATGTCCATTCAAAGGAAATTGTCAGAAAACCTCACATCTAAATAATCATGGTACTTTAGTGTTCCAATTTTTTGTTTCTCAATGAATAACCTTGGCATCTTCTTGCTCCTATTCCCAAAGACCACCAGCTTAGTTATATCTCTATTTATAACTAAATTTCTGTTTTTACACAATTTGACAAAATAATTAATTTTTCTTTGTAAGCCAAGTAATGATGTAAATAACAGGACAATATCATCAGCATAAGCTAGACAGCTCACACTTCTATTGATCACTTTAGGGAGTGAAAATCAGGGCTGTATAACTGTTCAGTAATAGAGTTGATATACACACTGAACAGTGTAGGAGCCAAAATACATCCCTATTGGACTCCCAATTGTGCCTGAATTACACAGGCTAAACTACCGGTTTAATGATATTGTATGTGAACTCAGGTATTTTGATGTCATCTAATAGGAACATACAACTAAAAAGGGCACATACTTAATGCCCACAAGCTCTGCTATAACAGTTTATGACTAAAACTTCTGAAGACTGCTTTAAGATCTATAAAGCAGCAACAGAGCTTTACTTATTTTTCTTTTAAATATGAGTATATTTATGAATCAGATAACATGTAACAATGTTGTAGGGTAGAGCGGTTACACCTAAAGCAGTTCTGTGACTGATCCATTAAATGGTTTTCTTGGATTCAGTCACCTAGTTTTTGTAATATCATTTTACAAAATATCTTTTGTGATGCATCTAGAAGACAAATGGGCCTATACATGCTGGGATCAGTCATTTGCCCCTTTTTATAAGTAGGATATATAATGTTGCCCTTCCAGCTATCAGGCAAATCTTTACTTTGAACAAACCTATTAAATATGTTAACAAAAATAGGAGTTTGGTAGCCTAGGAATGCTTTATAAATATCTCCAAAAATTTGTTTGGGTCCTGGGACCTTGTTGGCTATTACTGAAAAATGCTTATATAAAGGGTATGAGCTGGTGGGGAGAGAACTGGGAGGACAGTAGTTTCTATGCCAAGGACAGACTACACTAGAGTGAGGGAAAGAAAGTGTTGAAACAGAGGATGGAGGATTACATAGAGGAAGTTGGGAATTTAAACTAGGATCGGGGTGGCAAGCAGGCAAGAGACATGCTGAGACCACAGGCTGGAAGCCATATGAGCTTACCCCTGATAACAGTGACAAAAGACAAAATGGCAAGTACTATTGGTGATGCTAGTAAAAGAGGGCAGGATGGGAGGGAGGAAGGGGTGGAAGGTAGTCACCCTCAATGCTAGGAGCCTTGGGAGGAAAACTGCAGGGCTACAGATGCTCATGGCAGAGGAGAGGTGGACATTGCAGCCATCACAGAAACATAGGCCACCCAATGACTGGGACCTGTCTGTACCAGGGTACAGGTTATTTTGTAGGGATAGGGTGACTTGGAAAGGAGGGGGTGGCACTGTATGTGAAGGAAGGACTGAAGCGTGTAATGGAGGAAGGGAGGAGGGTACTATGGAGTAACTTTGGATGCAAATCCAGGATCCCAAAATAGGACTGTCAGAATGGCAGTGGTGCAGGCCACACTCTCAGACGGAGGAGTTAGACAGGGAACTAGCAGGACAGATCAGAAGGACCTATAAGAAGGGTAATGTGGTGATTGCTGGGACTTCAACATGCCAAGAATGGCCTGGAATACCCCAACAGCCAGGAATAGAAGTGAGCAGGTACTGCTGGTTGCACCAGGACAGCTTCCTGATGCAAATGGTGAGTGAACCAACCAGGTTAGGGAATACCCTTGACCTTGTGCTGGCAAATGGGGAGGTTGTGAGGAAACTTAGGGTGGAAGAACCACTGTCAGGGAGTGATCACCACTCAGTATGGTTTACATTGGACATGGGCAAGGAAGGAGTGGAATCTGGCACAAGAGTGCTGGACTTTAGGATGGCTGACTTTGGGAGGATGGGGGAAGTGGTAAAAGGGTACCTGGCCAGAATTCAACCTAGTATGGACATGCACCAGAGGTGGGAGCTCATAAAGCTGGGGATAGTGGAGGCAACCAGAACCTGCAGCAAGGCCCAAAGCAAGAAGGCTAGGGCTAAGAAACCAAGCTGGGTGAGCAAGGAGGTAATGGAAAAGGTAAGGAGGAAAAGAGCTGTCTTTAGGAGGTACAAGAAAACAGTGACTGGGAGGACAGGGAGGAGTATCTGAAGGAATAGAAGGAGGTGACACAGGCAGTAAGGGGCATCTGTGGAGCTCAGGCTGGCACAAGGCATTCAGAAGGGGAGAAGGACTTCTTTAGGTACCTCAGGGAGAAAAGGAACTGTAAGGATCACATAGTAAGGATTAGGAAGGAGGGGGTTGGGTGGAAGCAGAGTCGATAAGACAGAAGCATTAAATGACTACTTCTGCTCGGTATTTACTAAGGAGAAGGGGGTGATACCAAGGGAAAGAACGGCAGAAACATGGGGGGTGATAGATGGGGAAATCATGGAGGCAGAGTTCTGGAGGGTTTGAGGGCACGGAAGGTGGACAAGGTGCCAGGCCCAGATGGCATTCACCCATGGTACTGAAGAAGGTGGCAGAGGTCCTTGTGGGAACATTGATAGACCTATTTAATGCCCCACTACACTCAGGGTGTGTACCTCAGGATTGGAGGATGGCTCATGTGGTGCCCCTCCCAGGAGTGGCCCAAGGATGAACTGGGAACTACTATGCAAGCCTCACATCCACCGTGTGTAAGCTGATGGAGACTATCCTGAAGGAGAGGCTGGTGGCCCTCCTCGAGGCCAAAGGACTGCAGGACAGCAGACAGCATGCTTCATATGTGGCAGATCCTACCAAACCAACCTGGTGGAGTTCTATGACTTGGTAACTAGGCAATGGACAGGGCCATGCAGTGGATGTCCTGTATCTGGACTTTGACTCTATGCCACATGGGAGGCTGGGAAGTAAGTCAGAAGGCACAGGGGTGGGTGCAAAGCTGGTAAGATGGGTTAGGGAACTGGCTTCAGGGAAGGCAACAGAGGGTAGTAGTGTGCGGGGAGCTCTCATCCCCAAGGGTAGTGATGAGCGGTGTTCTACAGGGCTCAATGTTGGAACCAGTGTTGTTTGGGATATTCATTGCAGACATATCATTGGACATCAAGAGCAAGATCAGTCTGTTTGCTGATGATACCAAGATGGGAGCAGTGGTGGGTGACCTAGGGGGATGGCAGGGGTTGCAGGATGATCTGGCAAGGCTGGAAACCTGGTTAGACACCTGGCAACTGGGGTTTAATGCCAGAAGAAAAGGTGCTGCATTTTGGGGTGAAGAACCCAAACAGGAGTTAACAGCTGTGGGGAGTGCAGCTAGCCAAGACAGAGGAGGAGGAGAAGGATCTAGGGGTGCTCATTACAGGGTCAATGAGCAACTCGGCACAATGTAGGAAAGCAGTTGCAAAGGCCAGTGAAATGCTGGATTGTACTGCAAGGGGTATATCCTCGAGGAGGGAGGAGGTGATTCTGCTACTGTATAGGTCATTAGTTAGACTGCACCTGGAGTACTGTGTGCAGTACTGGCACCTGTATCTGAAGAGGGACATTAAGTTACTGGAGGGGGTGCAGCACAGGGTGACAAAGATGATCAAGGGGCTGGGGGACTTATCATATGAGAGGAGGCTGAGGAGTTGAACATGTACTGCTGGAGGAGAGGAGGGACGGGGACATGATTGAAATCTTTAAGTACATGAAAGGAATAAACAAGACCGGTACAGAGGGGCAGTTCAAAGTAATGGAGGCACCCAGGGCCATGATATGAGACTGGAGGGATGGCAGAAGGGTCAGGAGGGAGATGAGGAGACACTTTTTACAGAGAGGGTGGTAGCTGGGTGGAATGTATTACCAGCAGAAGTGGTATCCAGTAGAACAGTGGACTGTTTCAAAAGGGGCTGGGACAGGGCAAGGGGGAGGGTCAATAGAGGGGAAGGGTGGGAGAGAGGGGCAGCTGCAGAATAAGGGGTGCTACCTTCATATTCGAGCAGACTTGACAGACCTCAGGGCCTTTATCTGCTGGCAAATTTCATATGTTTGTATAATATCCACAGGAGAAATACTGACCGGCCTAGGAGATATGTAAAAGCGTGTGAAGTATTCAACTCATCAAGGATTGTCTATCTATGTTCTTCTGTTGAAGAGTTATAGTTCCTTAAAATGATCCTCCCAAGATTGGGGCACAATAAAAGCCTCAGTTCTCATGGAATATTGACTGTAGTAGATTTACCAGCATCCAAAATGTTTTGTCTTGTCAAAAACATTTTCTTTAATTTGTTCCACATGTTGGTTTGAAACTTCTTTTTTTCAAGGATTTTGTAATAATCATTCCTCCTCTTATTTAAAATACTAAGATTTTCTCTTGTCCTATGTTTTTAGTGCATCTCACTAACCTATTTACTTCCTGTTTTGCAGCCCTACACTTTCCATTGAACCATGTTTGTTTGATGTTTGTTTTATTCTAAACAATGATTTAGGAAATTTATTAATGACAAGCTATATTTCCATTACAGTTGCATTATCTCTGTCTATACTGATGATTATTTTAGTTCTTAAAGTAGATAAAGGTTCTAAATTGAGTATCATGGAAAATAGTTCAATTATGCCATTTTGAGATCTTGTTCTATTAGTGTTTATTACCTCAAGATTGTTCTCAGTAGGGGGAACCCGGTCTATTTCCCTATTGGGTCTTAAAGAACTGAAGGTAATAAGAATCGGTGAGTGGGCTGACTGAGTGATCCAAAACTTTGAAATCCAACAATTTCTCCTGGCCATCCTGATTAACCTATGCCAAATCAATGTCTGAAGATCCCATGGAACCCATATAAGTTAGCTCTCCTCTGAGTCTCCCAAGTCTGACCATTCACCAAAAATAAGTCCAAGTTGGTCATCATTCAATCCAGTAACTGACCTTGTTGATTGTTGTAGTGCCTTTGGAATTCCTTCCACAGTTATTCCTGGGTTAATTATATTACGCCTTAGATTTCATAGGATTTATGGGATTTGTACTGAATCAGTAATGCTAGCGTTATTTGACTCTCCATTATACAATGGAATATCAAATATGATTATGTAAGATGTAACTGTCTAGTACAATTTTAAATTAATCTATGCTAGGAGCATTTACTACAGTCTCCAGTAAATTGTTCCATGTATTCCAGTCAAAAATTCAATGAGGTTGGTCGGACATGACCTTCCCTGGTGAAACCATGTTGCCTTGGGTCCTGTAGTCCATTGACAACCAGATGTTCCACCAGTCTCCTTCAGTAGTGCTTCCATGATCTTCCCCATTACCGAGGTGAGGCTGACTGGTCTGTAGTTCCCTGCTTTCTCTTTGTTCCCACTTATGTATAAGGGGACTACATCTGCTGTCCTCCAGTCTTTGGGTACCTCCCCAGTTTCCAGTGATTGGCTAAATAGGATAGCCAGAGTTTCAGCCACCACATCTTTTAGTTCTTTAAGGACCCTGGGGTGCACCCCATCTGGCCCCATTGCTTTATCAACTCTTATTACTTCCAGTTCCTTCAGGATCCTTTCTCGTGTAAAGGGACTTGTGTCCATTTCTGCACCATTCTCACCCCTTGTACTCCCTTCAGACACATTACCCTCCTCTTCCTCAGTAACAACTGAGCAGAAATACCTGTTCAATATGTCAGCTTTACTGTTGTCATCCTCCATGCGGCCCTCATCCTCCCCCTTCAATCTCACTATCCTTCTTGCCCTTCTTTTTTTCATTTATGTACCTGTAAAGGTTTTGTCCTCTACCCACTGATTTTGCAATGTGTTCTTCTGTCTGAGCTTTGCTTTCTACTGACCTCCCTGCCTCCCTTTGCTTCTCCTGGTACTTCTCCTATCCCCTTCTGCCTGTGTCTTTTGTATTGCCTGAATGCAATCTTTTGCTTTCACTTTCTTTGCTACCTCTTTGAAAACCATAATGGTCTCCCTTCCTTTTCCTCTTGCTAACGTGCTTAATGCATAATTCTGTTGCTCTTGTAATCCCCATTTTAAATACTGCCCACTGTTCCTCAACCCCTGATTCCTGCTCCATTCCCCTTAATGCCTCTTTCAAGTATCTCCCCATTTTCCCAAAGTCTGCCCCCCTAAAATCCAGGATACATGTTTTTGTGTGGTTTGGTTCTGCTCTTTCTGTGATCTCAAACCACAATGACTGGTGGTCACTGTTCCCCAGGTGCTCCCCCACTGTTACCCCCATCGCACTGTCCCTGTTTGTGAGCACAAGGTCCAGTATTGCCTTCTGCTGAGTTGGTTCCATGACCAGTTGCTTGAGGAAGGCACTCCATGGTCAGCTTCCAACTTGATAGGGGTTACCATATTACTAGTGGGAGTACAGTTTTGTATGACTTTAAGAGGGTTAACTACTGTATATTCAAATATGAATTAGATACCTGGAACTGGCAGCAGGAGTTAGCTAATCTAACTGTACAGAAAATGTGGGACAAATTCATTAACAAAATAAATGAGTTGATTCAAAAACGTCCCAATTCGTAAAAAATATTACAATTCCAGGAGATCCCTGCCCCCTTGGATGATGCCTACAGTAAAAAAGTTGATAAAAAACAAGAATAAGGCATATTCTAGGGCAAAGTGTAGTGGTGAAGCCAGCTCGTGGGCTATCTAGAAATATTATTTAAAAAGGGTTAAAATAGCTATTAGGAAGGCTAAAAGGAGCTATGAACAAAAACTGGCAACAAAAGTACAGGATAACTACAAAAGTTTTTACACATATGTTAATAATAAAAGGGGCCAGGGCAATAAAATTGGACCACTAAAAGATAATAATGATAAAATAATAACAGAGAACAAGCAAATGGCTGACATGTTTAATACATATTTTTCCTCGGTGTTCAATTTAGGTCAAAACTCTAGAGTAGTTGATCACACTGTAGTGGAAACATCTGATGTTAAAATAGAGCTAGAGGATGTAAGAAATAGGCTTAGAAGTCTGAACCATCACAAAGTTAGTGGACCTGATGGTTTACATCCAAGATTATTGAAGGAACTGGCAGATAATTTGGCAGGGCCGGTCGCACAGATATTTCAACAGTCACTGGAGACAGGGCAGACTGTGCAGGCATGGAGACAGGCAATGATGATCCCTATTCACAAAAAGGGACAAAAAGCATGTAATGGGTAATTATAGGCCAGTTAGTCTGACGTCTGCACTAGGAAAAATACTGGAAGGTATTATTAAGGATTACATTATGGACTATGTGGAGCTTGAGGGGAAAAAGGATGAATCGCAACATGGATTTACTAAGGGACGTTCATGTCAAACAAACTTACTGGAGTTTTACAGTAAAGTTAGTAAATCACTTGATGAAGGCAGTCCAGTGGACGTTATATTCTTAGACCTTGCAAAAGCATTTGATAAGGTCCCTCATGAACAATTGATTAAAATTATTTCTAACTTAGGGATACATCCTAAAATAGTCAACTGGATATCGGATTGGTTGTTTGCAAGGAAACAAAGAGTATGTGTCTTGGGAGAGATGTCTGATTGGGCAGCAGTCACTAGTGGGGTCCCACAGGGATCTATTTTGGGACCATGTTTGTTCCGTCTCTACATGCCTACTATGCAAGTAACATCAGACATCAGGTTGTCCAAATTTGCGGATGACATGCATATAGGTCTTCCAGTTAATAGTAAAACAGATGCTTTAAACTTACAACTAGCTCTTGAAGAACTGGAGCTATGGGCTAGGGAAAATAGGGGGATCTTCTGTACAGACAAGTGTGCGGTTATGCACTTCGGTAAAAAAAATCTCGAAGTGAACTATAGTTTGGGTGGTAGTATCCTCAAAGTAGTACATGAGGAAATAGACTTGGGTATTAGGGTCAGCAATGACCTTAAGTTCCACTCACACTGTAATCAGGTGGTTAAGATGACAAATGGAATCCTCGGATGCATTCATAGGCACATCAAAAGTAGGGAAGGAGAGGTATTGCTCCCTTTGTATACCTCTCTCATGAGGCCTCATACAGAATACTGTGTGCAGTTCTGGGCACCAGGCTACAAAGGGATATAAAGCCCTGGAGAGGGTACAGCGAAGGGCAACCAAAAGAATTAACGGAGTTAAGGATCTGGCTTATGAGGATAGGTGGAAGAATCTGGACCTATATCCCCTTGAATACTATAGGTTGCGAGGGGATATGTGCCTAATTTATTGGGCATTATCTGAAAATCAGCTTTGGGAGCAATTGGACTTGCACCTCAGGGTACAGTTGCATAACACCCGTGCCCACCCCTTGCAGTTTAAGGTGGATAGATGTAAGACACAGTCTCGTATGTTTTGGTTTTCAAATAGGGTGGCAAGAGTTTGGAATGACTTGCCGATTGAGGTTGTAGCGAGTAAAACAATGACATCCTTCAAACAGCCTCTTGATACTTACTTAAGGGGCAGAAATATAGAGGGATATTAAATTTGCAGATAAGCGAGCCAAATGGACATTTGTCTTTATAAAGCTCTGTATTACCAATGTTACCAATACCTTGGATCAGTGCCTACCTGCTTGCTGCGGCGCACCCTGCACCTGTCCGGCAGCACCACCCATGTGGCCTGTATCCTGTGCCCATGCCCCTGCGGTGGCCTGCATTGGCCCACCTGCAGTGCCAGCCAGCCATGCCCTTCTTCTATTCTCAGGGCCTAGTAGGGAGACATGGAGAATGACACATCAGTACCTGACAACACCACATGCCCCTCCAGCACAGCATGCCCCCTGTCCCAGCGCAGTGGCAGTGCGCTACATGGACAACAGAATGCTTGCCACAGCCCCCACAGCATGGTGTGACACCCTGCTGGCCCCCACAGAACACTGGATTGGCACGGACATGGGCGTAGCGCACTTACCTGGACATGGCACGGCACCCCTCTGGACACGTGCCAGTGGTGCCCATAGCCTCTTAGGGCCCCTCCGCTGCAGGTCCTCATAGCGGTAGCGGCACTGCTTACTGATGCATTGCACCCCTGTGGCCTCCTCCAGCCCCTTAGCCACCTCCTGCCACACCTCCATTCGTTGCCGACCCAGGGGCACCTGGCCAAACAGACTGCCTGCATGTGGCTCCACATGGGCCACAAGGTTCACCAGCACCACCTGTGACCAGTTGGCTGCCCTTGCACTGCTGTGGCGTGGCATGGTCATTTCTGCAGTTGCACAACCAAAATGATGCCCAGTAGTGCACGAGCCACATGTGCTGTGGGTGCGTGACTTGTTTGGTGATGCGCTGCCATCTCCAATCGTGCATCCATGGTGCTGCGCGACACAGCTGGTGCAGTACTGGCACGTGCCGCAGGTTACCTGGAGGGTCAAGGCAATCGTGGGGTCATGGTCGGCACGCGCATCTGGCGCGACAGTGCACCTGGGCGCCATGCATGGGGGCGCATTAGGGACATGTGGGCCTCACGGTCCATGGGCCAATCGTGCACAGGTGCCATAGGGCATACAGTGCATGAGTGCCACATGCCCAATAGCGGCAGAGTGCTGTACCACGTATGGTGCAGTGTGCGTAGGATACACCACTGACAATGCAACGGCACTGTGCACATGCACACTGCCGGGCCTACTGCACATGTCATACTGGTGCGCCATGGCTTGTGCATGCGCAACACCAATGCGCCAGGCGCAACTTCGCGATATTCAGCCAACATATGCAGATTAGCTAATCAGCATATCTGTAGCGCATCGGAGGCATCTGTATCTCATTTCAGCTGCGCATCCCCTCATTTGCATGTGATGTGCTATAAAGGCGCCACAGGACTGCACAAGCACTAGACCAGTATTGCATCCTTCCAAGGTAAGCCACCAGGCTGTGGGCCTGTTGGGACAGTGGAATGGGAGGGTGGTGTGGGTTGTAGCCATCACTGACCACATGTTCATACCCACAGGACTAATAATGACGGATCGTGAGGAGGTTGAGGAGCGTGGGCCTGCACGGAAGCTGTTGCCCAACTTCACGAGGGCAGAGAGTGATGCCCTATTCGATGCCTACCTGGACCAGGAGCCTCTCCTGAGTGGCTCAACAGGCACCCCACAGGCCCAGTCAACAGCATGGGAGGGTGTGACCAGGGCTGTGAACCAGCAGGGCATGCATCAAAGGACTGCACAGAGTGCAAGAAGAAGGTCGGCACAGGCCAGAGGAGGATTAAGGAGAAGGTGGCTGCCATCCGGGCAGCACATGCTGCCATGGGCGGTGGACAGCCTGACGTACTACAGCTGTCACAGCAGGAGGAGTTGGTGGAAGCATCCATGCTGTGCAGCACCATTGAGGGGGTGCCCGGCGGCGGGTTCCAGATGGGGGGAGCAGCCCATCACTGCATGGTAGGTATGGCAGCACCTGGGGCAGGGGTGTGTGCTAGCGGCACTAATGCGACTGTGTTCCCTTTCAGCTCTGGAGCGCCTGCATGCAGGGGTGGGGGTGTCCACCAAGGGGGCGGTCCTGGACCTGGAGGACTGTCCGTTCACCTCCACCGGTGTCCGGGGTCCGGATCGCAGGCAGCCCAACCCCACTGTCCATCCGGATGCCTGTGGCATGGTTGCGGACGAGGTCCTGACTGTGTTTCAGCAGGATACCAGTCATGGCGTCCAGTATGCCGAGACACAGATCGGGCCGGGGTCCGGGACTGATGATGACGTGGCCATTATCCTGGATAGTGGTGTTGTCTTTCAGGGGGAGGCACCCATACCACACACCCACCACAGCAGCGCAGATGGTGCCCTGGTGGCAGTCGTCTGCCCACCGGCCACCACACCTGGCGATACTGTGGGCACCATCTGTGCAGTGCAGTCTGAAGGGGGTGGTGGTGCAGCTGCACTGGTGCTGATCCACGCACAGCGGCCAGAAGGGCAGCAGCAGCAGCAGGACGAGGTCGAAGGGGGGCCGGGTGCAGTGGCTGCCGATGGTGCACCACAGAATGATCAGCCCCAAGGGCGCCCCGCTGTGCAGCCCCCACCAGTGCAGGGAGCTGGGCTGTGGGGTCAAGCACCACCCGTGGGTCGGTGCAATGCCCATGCCCCCCAGGGCGCCAACCCCTTGACCGAGCACACCCGTCTGCTACGGGCCTCCGTGGAGCAACAGGTGCTGGTCGTGGCAGGGGTGCGTGTACTCTGCACAAAGCTGCGCCAGTCTGCAGGGAGGCATGACAGGGACTATGAGCAGCTCCTGGCCGAGACCACACATATGTGGGAGGACACGACTGCAGCCCTGGATCAGCTTACCGCTGCAGTCACCGCCGGCCTAGCACCACTGGCCACCCTGGTGCGTGGCCGTCTGCTGCAGACCCCACAGAGTGCTTTCTCCACCCCTCGGTCACGGCATCATGCGACCCCCTCAGTGTCAACGCTGGGATCCACTGTGGGCATTCCGGGCATGCCTGGAGCGGGCATGTTCAGGAGCCTGCAGACACCCGCGAGGGGCCAGTCGCGTTCCTCCAGTGACACACCTGGGGAACCATCAGAGACACGCCCTGTGGCCGTCGCACAGCCTGCGTCTCCTGGGCGGTCTCGGCAGGGCCGTCCACGTGTCCACCGCAGCCGTGTGTCCGTGTGGTGGTCCTGAGCCACCATCCTTTCTGTCCGCTGTCTGCCACTGCCCTGTGTGCACATTGGTGTGGCGTGTGCGTGTGTGTTCCAGGGATGTGTCATCCATGGTCAATGCCGCACACAAGGCCTTGTGCACACCCACCTGGCCACTGTGGCATGTGCATGATGATGCCAACACAACACCGGCCACTACTGTGCACCGGTGTTCAGCATCTGACACACGCCTGTTGGCGGCCTCTGGGCGTGCGCAAGTGGGTGCCTGTGTGCATGTGCATGTGTGTGCGGGTGTGTGTGGGGGTGTGGGTGGGGTGTTCAGTGCTGTACAAGGTGTTTCCATGGAGTTAATTCCCATGCCCATCCATGCTACCCTCCAGGCATTACTGTCATGGGGCCCACCCTTGCATGCCTGAATATTGTGCCATGATCCCTGGAACATGTGTGTGATCATGTTCACCTACCTGCGTGCACCGTAGTGCTCCTCTGCAATTGTGTTCTGGTGCTGCTGGGTCATCCTGTTCAGTCAGGGTTCCCTTTGCCCGGGGGGGGGCTGCCCACCACCACCTGGCCCGGCGGCCATGTCGTCCCCACTGCTGTTCCCCTCTTCAACCTCAACAGCTATCCCACAGTCGGTGGCCATGTTGTGTAGCATACAGCAGGCCAGGAATAGGCTGCAGGCCTTTGAGGGGCTGTACTGTAGGGCACCATCAGACCTGTCCAGGCAATGGAACTGGACCTTCAGCAGCCCAAACACACACTTGATGATGTTCGGTGTGCTGGTGTGTGCCTCATTGTATCACTTCTGCGCTTGAGTCGACAGGTGCTGGTATGGGGTGAGCAGCCAGGGCCGGAGTGGGTATCTGCTGTCACCTGTGTGTTGACATGTGTGGTTAACATGGTAGTCTGTGTAGCTGCACCCCCCCGCCTTCCCAGCCACACCCTCTGATGCCCATGGCCTGGCATCCCCCACACCCTGCCCTGTTGTGCCAGGCTGCCCATTCCAACAGCATACTCACCTACTAGGTGGCCGATGGGGATGTCCCCACTCTCGAACCTGTGGCACAGTGCTGACTGGTGCCAGATGAAGGCATCATGTGCTCCACCAGGGTGTGTGGCACAGACATTGATTATGCGCCCCCTGGCATTGCACACCACCTGGCAGTTGACGTTGGGGTAGCCCTTCCTGTTGATGTAGGTTATCCCCTCCAGGTCAGGTGGTGTGCGGATGTCTATGCGGGTGGAGTTGATATCCCCTAGCATGCCAGGCATACGTGCCACCCTGTGGAACTCCTGCATGTTCGCTGTATGCTCTGCCTGTGTGCTGGGGAAATGGATGTATTCCGCAGCATGTGGCAGCAGTGCGCTGAGGAACTGTGTGAGGAGCCATGATGCGGCTGACTGGGTTATGCCTGTGGTGTCCCCTGTTGGTCTCTGGAAGGTACCCGTGGTGAGCAGGCACATGACGGCCGTGACTTTGGCCTCTACCGACAGGGCATGGATCCGTCTTGTGGGTGCCTGCATCTCATCACTGCACAGCTCACAGGGCTGCCTCAGAATTGCCCGGTTCAGGTGGTACCGGCCCACAGTCTCTGTGTCACTGTACTGTTCAAAGGTGGTGCGGGCACGGTACCACATGTTCCGGGCATACCACCGACAGGCCCTTCCACGGCCGCACCGCTCTGCCTCCTGCCTCCTCACACCCCTCATTACTGCCTCCATCTGGAAGATTGCACTGGCCATGGCCTGGGCTGTCCTGCCCCCCGTGGCTGTCTCCCCAGGCACCCCCGCTGTGTGCTGCCGTATGCCCCTGCGCTGGGCACACACCTGTGTTCAAGGTTCCCAGCTGGTGGTCTGTTGGCTGTGGCCTCCGCCTCCCACCCATCCGAGCACTTTCGCTGCCACTCCTATGCCCGGTATCGCAGACTTACGCTGCTGTTGTTGCTCCCGCACCTGTCACACACACACACACACAAACACACACAGACGCTCACACACGCAGGCACAATCAATGTCACACGTCCAGTCCCACACTCTGTTGCACTTCCTGCCTGCCTCTGTCTCTGTCTTGCACCCCTCCTGCTGTTCTGCCTGCCCACTCGCTCTCCCTCACTATTGCTCCACTGTGGCACAAGCCTCCGTCCCTTGCCTGCTCCCTCTTTTCATGGGCTCAAGTTTGCTCCACGCATGTCCCTGTTGCTCCATGCTTGCGCCGTTTGCTTGCTGTTAAATATCACAGTGTGACGCTTATTCATGGCTATGCCCCCTGCACTTGCGCATACATTCATTAGGGTTGTACATTGCGCACTGCGCATTTATGCGCACATTGGCTCCAGCTGAATATTGTTTTTGTCACTTTTCAGACTTGCGCAGGCGCATCTCAGTTGCGCCATGGGCAACTGCTTTGAATATCTCACCCTATGTATTCTTCAGTACAGAAAATCACTCTCGTTTGTTTCAATATTCTATATCCACTGGATTCTCTAATGTTTGCCACATCTCCTTGTATAGCAATATCCATAGCTCTTTGTGTAGCTAGTCTAACAAACCTTTCATAATCTAATTGGGGGTCTAGCAGGGCATTATAAGGAAACCCTGCTTTATTCAATCCCTGGTTTACTCTTACAAACCAACCTTCCATTTCCTTAATTGGATTATTCATCATATCCAATCAACAACTGGCCAACATACTGTCCTCTGGGGCACTATAAATTTTTTTCAGATAACAGATAATTCTTTTTAAAATTCTTGCTTTGAGAGACCATGTTCCAGTCTCGACCCATACAGTGCTGTTCAAGGTTTATTTAGGAACCCCCAAAATGTTTTTCAGGAATACATTTTGTGTCGCCTCAAGTTCTCTTACATTGGTATAAACACTCTACACTGCTGCTCCATTTTAGCATCAAAACATCTGTACTGTGCTATATACAGTATGAGCCATTTGCATATGAGTACGCAAGCCTGTTTATTCTTAAAATGCTACTTTTCACATTATCCTTAGTTTTTTTATGTGTGATTCCCATTTTAGATCACTGTTAAACACTACTCCCAGATATTGGGATTTATTAACATCTGCAATATAAATACCCCAATATTCCATTTTTCTAAGTTTTTCTTTCTAGCACCAAACATTACGATCTTTGTTTTTTCAGTATTTAGGCATACATTTATTTTCTTCAAGGCATCCATTATTGAAATCATTGCCCTATTCAGACCCAGAGGTGTTTGAGCTAGTAAAATCATATCATCTGCATACACCAGTATCTGAACTGGTATATTATTGATTTCTAGAGCAAAAGTATCAATCTTAGAGATATCTTGCAGTAAGGTTTCAATGTAGATGCTACAAAGTGTAGGTGCCAAAAGGCAACCTTGCTTTACACCAGTAAATGCCTCAAATTGCTCTGATAGTGCCCCATATTTGCTATATCTTACTCTCAGTACCATAGCCTTATCTAGAAGCATTATCATGCTAAGTAAAATGTTTTCTATACCTTTGGACTCCAGCAGATTCCAAAGAATATTTAAGCAATAAGGCATGACCAGGGGTTATGTTAATGGTATGTTAATCACCCTCTAGGGGTGTAATGTTGTACGAGGCATAGCCAAGTGCCACATGCCCCTAGAGGGGATTAACTAACCATTAACATAACCCCTGGGAGTGCCTTATTGCTATTATAATAAAACAAGATTTTTTAGACAGTGTTAAACTTTGGTCAGCATATGATTAGGCTCTACATGTATGTTAATAAAAGATTAACATAAGGCTGATAGAATGTTTCCAGCCAATCAGAATGCTCTATTTCTCAGACCCTTATTATAAATCTATTTACTGAATCGAACGCTGTCTTTATATCCACAAAGGCGGCATAAATCTTCCCTTTCTTTTGTCTTACATATTTATCTAAAATATAGTTTAGGGTAAGTATCTGATCTACGGTGGATTCTCCATTTCGGAACCCTGCTTGAAAGGGAGACAATATCTTATGGTCTTCCAGCCCAAACTGGAGTCTACTAAGGAGCAGGTTCATAGGTTGTGTCTGAGCATAGAAGGCATATGTCCATATAGCTCGCCAATATCTTAGGAGTAACCCAATATACCCTTATCTATTAAGTAAAGATCAAGCCTCTTTTTGAAAGTATTCATGGTCAGACTTGTCACTACCTCACTAGGAAGAGCATTTTAGATTCCTGTAACTCTTATATTAAACAAGTATTGTATCCTTTTAGTATTATACTTGTCCTTAGTAGTCTAAGTAGTCTAGAGAATATTTTTAGGCTAACATTCAACAGTGTAATGGGGCGATAGTTCATTGGGATATTAGTTGCTCCCTCTTTATGTAAAGGAACACTTATTTCGGATTTCCAGTGTTCTGGGATAACTTTATTTTTTTATAATAAATTCAAACATGGGGATGGACAGATCTGCCCACCATTCAGGATCTGCCTGGTACACCTCAGCTCCAATACCATCAACCGCCGGTGCTTTATTACGTTTCTGTTCCAGTATTGCTGAATCACCTCTAGTCTAGTTATTGTCATCCATCCTTGCTCTCCAGCAGTACCCTTGGGATTGACAGCTTCTAGCATTAAATTACCACCCTGATATATTTCATATTTCCTATTAACCCCTCTGAAAACTTTCTTATAATGTTGGAATCAGTCTTCCTTAGATATAACTGCCTCAATATTGAATCTAGCTTTTCCTGTACCAAATGCAACCATATTCCAGAGGGTAATGTTATCTTTATTTTTAATTGCAGTTTGTAAAGTATCCCATAAACTCCTCTGATACAGTGACAGCGTTAACGTGCACCAAAAGGGCAAAAGTTGTGTCCTTTCTATAACTGACTCCTCTTTCCTTTGCCAGTGGGTCCAAATTGATGAACCTACTGTATAACATTATCTAAAGGAAGGGAACATGAACTGTTCAAAATCTGCCACTGATTATATTTTGACCCAGTAGGTTCCTCTTTAGACCCACATTTCTTACACAAGTGGGTCCAATCCGATCCATGTTTACAACCCCCCAGCACTGTCACTGCTCTGATATTTGACTTGTTTTCCTTTAACGACACCTTATTTTCTTTTTTAAGGTGTTTCATAGATATTCTATCTTCTACTGAATTAAACTTTATAATTTGTCTTCCAATTTTCAGAATTAATTTTCTCATAATCATACACTCCTTATCAAACCACTCTGCTTTGTAAAGCTTTTTAAATTTGTTAGACCTGTGATCCTTGTTTAAGTCCGGAAGAATTGTCTTCTCTATTTCTGCATATGGGTTCCATAGGTTTTTTCCATTACTATCTTCTGAACCATGTAACAAGACACATTTCTCTTTTAAAGGATTCATTACATCACTTTGCAATATATTCCTCACTGAGATGGCTGCTTGTTCTGTCCACTTAATTATTTTTGAATTATAAATCATCACATTCTCATCTGCAACAGATCTTCTATACCAGTCTTCATCTTTTCATTGTTCCCACATACCCCTTCGAAATATTTTTAAAGGTCTATGATCACTATCCCATTGTTCAACTACTTCAAGTCGATTTACATTTGCAAATAAAAAAATATCTACGATAAAATAGTCAATAACACATCCTCCTTTTGATATACATAAGTCAAATTTTCCTCTCTATCACCATGGCACCTGCCATTATTTATTCTCAAGTTCAGAATATTCAGAAGCTCTAACAGCAAAATCCCTTGTCTGCTAAGTTTTACATCCAGTGAGCTTCTGATAGGGATCCCTAGGGCATCATCTAAGTTCCAATCACTGCTTTTGTTTTCTAGATGTATGCCTGTTCTGGCATTACAATCTCCACCTAACACAATCATTGCACCAGGATATTGTGCCTGTATGTGCATTACTACATCTTCAAGTTTTGACAAATATTTTGTTATTGGTGTCATTGCTGTATGAGGTGGAATGTAAACATTGATCAGTATACGGGGGGGAGGTTCTTTCTTTGTATTTCTATACACAAAATATCATAATCACTATCCTTTAAAATGTGTTTTGCTATTATCCCCAGGTTAACTTTCAACAAGGTACATACCCCTCCTGATTTGCAACCATATTTACTTAATTTTCTAGCAGAGATATTCCAACACTGGGATCCTTCTATCTGAAAGCTATCCATGCTGGTAGCCCATGTCTCTTGTAGCACCACTATTGAGTGAGTAACTAGAAATTTCATACAACCAATGTCATTAAGCTTACTTGCTTGCAATACCAGCAATATTCCAGCAGAGAATGACCAGATTAGTATCAATGTCATTTTGTGTAATTTCTCGTAGTCAAGGGTCTTCTGTTTGATCTTCTAAACAGCTACCTTCCGAATCACTGCCTGTACCAGTTATGTTTACCTCTGCTCAAACTTGTACTATACTCTCAGAAAGCTATGTCAGATCCTCCTCACTCTCCAGTACTATACTGGAGTTTATTATATTGCCCTTCTGTAGTCTACTTCTTATAACCCTTCTGTTTTCTCTGTTTAGAATATCATCATCTGACTCCAAAACATATATCCTTTCAATGGGAACCATATAGATTTAGTTTTGTTGCCATATTGGTCCTTGTAAGAACAGATCCAGAAGCAAATGGTTTGATACCTTTTATTGGACCAACATAGATGTTACAAAAAGAACACAGTGTTTAAGCTTTCGGACTAAGCAAGTCCTTCCTCAGAAGCTTATGACAGTTATTTAAAAACTCACACACTATTAACACCCAGATCAAACACAAAAAACCCAGAAAGAATTCTCATTGGTTTAAATACTCATTTAAACCATAACTGAAGTTAAAAACAGTTTAACCAGATTTCACCAGTTTGCTATTAGCCGAGATGCCTTCCAAGGTCAAATGTCACCAGAATAAGATAAGAACCCTTTTAGCAGAAAGCTCCACTAACATAAATTCTGAATGTCTCAGTGTGTGTAGTGAATACAGTCTTAATGAAAAGCAAGACCCTTGGATTCAATACTCACTTAAATATATGTTAAAATCTGATATTATAGTATGTTAAAACAAAAAAAGATACAACAGAAATGCTCTATATATGTCATTAAGAGGGTTTAAAATAAAGTTAACCTAGTATGAGTAACTGTTTAACACCTCTATACCGTATAAAACATATCTGGAAACATTTTCCAACTATACACTCAACCAGTTACTATATACCATAAGCCTTTAGACCTTCAGTGGTGTAACAGGATTTTATACAAGGGTAATATCAATTACACAAGAACATAAGAACATGTCAGCAGAAGGGGACTGTATGATCTATCTAGTCTGCCGAGATTGCCTCCCCTCCCCCATTCTGTTCTTTTTCTGTTTTCTGTCAATTGTCAGTATAAGTGCCAACTTCAAAAAAACTGTCAAGGACCCCCAAGTAAATGAGACCATGCATCCTGATATGTTCAGAGTTCAATAATGTATCAGTAGATAATCAAACTATTATATGAACAGAAACAGTCTAAGGAACCTGAATAAAAAAACAAAATGGAATTAAACCCTCCCACCTGGTGGGAAGATAACTAGTTAGAACAAAATGTATATTTACTGTGTATGTGAGCCAAGAATCCTAACACACCATCATTTACACCAATCACTACAATATTTACCCAACTGAATTTAACTTGTCAAGGACCCCTAAGTAAATGAGATCATGCATCCTAATATGTTCACAGCTAAAAAATGTGACAGTATATTATAAAACTATTGAATGTACAATAGCAGTGTAAGGAATCTGAATAAAAACCCCAGTGGAATTACCCCGGAAGATAACTAGCTGGGAGGAAGTTAATATTCATTATGTATGTAACTTAAGAGTCATAACACTGTAACACCATTATGTCATGTACTTTAATATAAGCCTACCTTAACGTAATAACAACCCCACACCCACCACACCCACATAACCCCCACACAGAAAAAATTCCATACCCCCAACACACACAGTTCTTTGGTGTGAAACCAACATGTTGATAACCAGTTAAAAGGGACTCTATAATTATTAAAACAAAAAATGAAGACATCCTGAAGTCCTATTATATGTCCATCCTTTGAAGTAAAGGTCTGTGTAAGTTTAAGAAGGATAATGTGACATAAACCCCAAATCAATGTTCATGCCATCTTCCACCATACCAAGAAGTAAAATAAGCCTGATCTCAGAAGCCTGTCTCTGTTGTGTACTTTTGAAATGTCCTTTTAAGACCATTACTGACATCTGAGATTGAGTGGTCAGGCTGAAAGAAATGTTGCCCCACTGTTTTTTCAGCCATATTTGGGCCCTATGCACGAAAGGGCAGGTTATACGTGCCTGAGGCGTGTACTTGTGCAGTCCCGGACAGGTGCAGGGTCTTGTGGTATGCATGACTGCAAGTGCTTGTGGGCACCTGTCCATGGTCACGCCCTCAGTGCAGGGGTCACATAGGCGTTGGACGAGCTGTTGGACCCGGGTCGGGCATCCAACTAGATGCCCATACCGGGTCCCTCAGTGGATCCCTGTGCCCATATGTGGCAGGCACACAGTCTCTGAGACTGCTGCATACTGCAGCAACATCAGACTGCTACCAGGGCACTCACCTATGCCACCGCCCCAGCCCTACCCTGCAGCCTAGTGGGCTGGGGAGTCACAGAGGGCCATAGCCTGGTACCGCCAAGACCAGCAGATGAGGAACACAGGGTCGTGTACCATGTTACGCCAGGTCCTAGGAGGTGTAGCCGGCAACCCCTGCACCTGGCACTATGTGGCTTTGTGATCTCTATGTACCGTGTATCCGAGATACTACTTCTTCTACCTTGGTTATTTGCTGGGCCGTGTCTCAGCCCCCCTTACCTTGTCTACCTGTTTGCCCCTATTCTGTATATACTCCTAATTTCCACCTGGTTATATGCTATTTACTTAGTTGTATGTTTGTACATAGTATGCTGTTACATAACTGCCTCTACTTTTGCCCACATTACTGTACTCTTGTCACTGTACCTTGCACTTAGTACTGTGCATTCCTGTTAGTTGCTACGCTGATGTAACCTTGATTATTGTTTACATTATGTTGTTTCACTCATGCCTCATGGCCCGGGTCATGCCTGTAAATGGACATCTGGACCAGTGCACCTACCCCGTTACCAAAGTCAAAATAAAATAAATAAATAAATTGTGAATGCCATGTAGTGCAGGCACGCTCGACATCCCCAGTACAGTGTTCTCCGAGTGGCCTGGGAGGCGGGCATGTAAGTGCTCTTGTGCGACCTTTTGTGAATGCCGCCACAGCATTCACACAGATAGCTGCTCTACGACTCGGATACATGGCACGAGGCAACTTTTTGTGATAGTGCATAGGCCCCATTAATAGTACTGCCTGTGCGAATCTATTCTAGTGCAGAGAGGTTGGCTTGTCTTTCCAACATACCCTGTTTGTGGACATCTATTGCATTGAATGAAATAAACAACATTCTTTGATGCACAAGTATAATTCCCCTGTATCCTGACTGGGGACCATGTAAGTAGTAATCCTTTGTTGATGTTTTCGGCTATTTGTTTCCTTTGGTTCTTGCACAGTTTCCTTTTCTATCAATTTCATAAACTTCTTGTCCTGTGTTTTTTTTTTTCTGGACTTTTTTCTCCTTCCAGAATTACTATTGCTTCTGCTTTAATTCCCAGGGCCACAAGTTCATTTCTCATTGCTAATATTTTTGTCTGGCACTACTAGTTTTTCTAACCAAACACACCCAGCCTTTTTCTTTTCCCAATTTATATCTATATACAGAACTTAACTCTGGCCAGGAGAAACAACATTGGTAGGGAACAGTATTCCCAACTGGAGGTCAGCACAGATAACAAAAGGACGAAAATTCTTAAAGACAGTCCCTTTTTTTTATTTATTAGGCAAATCAGTGAATAAAACTTTTCCCGTAAAAAAACAGTGTTTTTACAGCTCACCACCCTTGTAGCTCAGATGAGTAGTAGGCAGGCAGACCTTTTAGCAATAAAACGGTAGTCTCAAGTTGATTCAGCACTGTCCCCATCCTGTGGTGTTTTTTACGGGAAACGTTTTATTCACTGATTTGCCTAATAAATAAAAAAAAGGGACTGTCTTTAAGAATTTTCGTCCTTTTGTTATCTGTGCTGACCTCTGATTGGGAATACTGTTCTGTACCAATGTTGTTTGCATCACTTGTTAAAACTTCCGAGGTAATAAAGTGCACACCCTTGAGCCACATTTAGCTTTAATGAGCCCCCTTTCTACTCTGTAGTGGAGTGGAACTGTGTTTTCTGGCCAGGAGAACTTGGACTCCAAAATCCCCTTGCAGACTGTATAGACAGCTAACTTAAGTGTGATGGGATTTTCATTTCTTGCCTTAGGTAATTCTTTTAGAGAATAGTTGGCACAATCAGATTCTTCTCTATCAGTTGTTCCTTGTCCTTTTCTTCCATAACCATTGCCCTTTCCTTACTTTTTCTATCTTTTTTGGAGTACTTATTTTCCCTAAAGGTTTTAATACGTTTTACTCCTTCACCGTTTTCAACATCTGTAATGAAGTATTTTTTCTTTTCCCTCCTTCCTCTAAAATTAAGACATTCTGTGTAGGACTTTTTTCACTTTCTTTATTGTCAACTTTCCCTTTCTCTGCTTCTGTTCTTTTGTTTTCCCCACCATCCAAGAGTTTGGTGTTTTCCTATTTCTTTTATCTTTTTAAAGTTACTTTACCAATTTTTTTGTCTCCTGTAATTCCCTAATTCCAACTTCCTCTGTAGTTTTCCTTAAAGATGTACATGTATCAATAATAACATTACCTTTTTCCTCCTTGTTTTGGCCCATATCGGCCAGGCAGTTAATCTCTGAAGTTGGAGTCTCATCTCTATTGAACTTGTGGCACAGTGCCTTTACAGATTGTTCTGGAATATCCACCCACTGTTGATTTGAGGCAGGCCTGCGTGAAAGAGCATTGGCATTGGTGTGGTTTAAGCCTGGTTCATTCTCCACTGGATAATCATATGTTGATAAAGCTGAAAACCACCTGTGTCCAGTAGCATCTAGTTTGCCAGATGTTTGGACGTATGTTAAAGTATTATTATCTGTTTTAACCAGGATCTTGGCACCATACAAATACTCATGAAATTGTTCTACAACTGCTCACTTGAGAGCGAGAAGTTCTAATTTGTGCACTGGGTAATTTTTTCTGAAGGTGTCAGACTTCTGCTGGCGAATGCCACTGGGGGCAATCCTTCTGTGTACTCTTGAGAAAGCACAGCCCCATGGCCACTCGGACTGGCGTCAGTATGTAGCATGTAGGGTTTGTTTGAGTCAGCATAAGCAAGAAAAGGTGCATGAGTTAATTAATAAATAATTTCTTCAAACGCTGTGTCGCAGTCAAAAGTCCATCTCAAACCAAAGGGCTCATTAGGTCAGAAATAAGTTTTTTTGGTCTCTTTGCCAGTGCCTTTTTTGAACTTTTTGTGAGTAGGCAGGTACCTTGAGTTAAGTTTAGCAATGGGCAAACTACTTTGGTGTAATCCTTGACAAAGTGCGATAATAACCTCAAAATCCCAGAAACCTTTGCAGCTCTTTTAAGTTGTTTGGCTTTGGCCAGCTAGTTAATGCCTCCACTGGTTGGTTTGTATACCCTCTGAAGACACGATGTGGCCCACATACTTTACTGAGCTCTGAAAAAACTGACATTTCTCTATAGACAGCTTTAGGTCAAACTCCTCAAGTCGGTCGAGTACTCTGAATAGGCAAGCCTCATGCTCTTCGAGAGTTTTTCTGAAAATGATGACATCATTAAGGTATACAAGATACTAAAGGAGGTTCATATTTCCCACTGCATGTTCTATAAGTCTTTGAAACTTTGCAGGTGCACCTGAAATTCCTTGGGGCATGCAGAGAAAGTCATAGAAGCCTAAAGGACAGACGAACACTGTTTTATCCCTGTCCTCTGGTGCCATCGGGTTCTGACAGCACCCGCTGTGCAGATCAGGAGCCAAAAACCACTTGCTCCCATTTAGACAGTCCAGAGCATCCCGTATGCATGGCATGGTATTTTGGCCAGGGATAGTTCTTTTGTTTAGGGTTCTATAGTCCACACACATGCATATGGAGCCGTTCTTTTTCTGCACCACAATAATTGGGGAGGTATATGGACTGCCTGAGTCCTGTATAATACCCGCTGCTAACATCTCTTGCAAATAGCAACATACATCATTGATGTCCACAGGAGCTAGGCGCCAGGACCTTTCTCTGAAGGAACTATCATCATGCAGGCAAATATGGTGTTCAGCACTGGTTATACAGCCAGCATCCCATTCCTTGAGGGAGAATACCTTGTTCTACTGGGCCAGCTTCTGGCTGATTCTGTCCCTCCCGCTGTCTGGGATGGGAGAATCCCCAAAATCAAACATGTCAGGAGATGCACCACACTCCCCTGCATTCTGGCACTTAGAGGGCAAGACAGCGGTGTCAGCACAATATACCTTTGCCAGGATGCAATCTCAGTTGACCTTGATGTCTCGACTGGTCCATAACATTTTGAATTTGGACAACCACTCACTGGGTATAAGCATGAGCTCGAACAGGAAGTACACTAGATTTAACTAGGAGTCCTTCAGGCAACTTTCCTTCTTCTGGAGCATCCAGCATTAGTATTTTGTTGGTCACATCCTTTTGCAAGCACACCTCTTCACTGACACTATACCAGGCGTTTGGAGAGAGAACAATAGCTGAAGAGTCCGTCTTCCACACAAATCCTACCAGTTCATCTTTGTCAACCTCTTTAGGGTGTATCTACATTTCACAGGCTCTCTGAATTATAGCATGGATGTGTAAAGCTCTCCTAGACTTTTGTGCTTGTCTTTTCTTGGCACATTTGAGCAAGGCAGCCAAACATATGCACGTCTGTACCAATTAACACTGGAATCCCAATCTACAGGCCAGAAGGAGGACATACTAGGGCTAATGTTTCCACAGGATGTCCTATGCCTGCCACGGGGAGGTGAAAGCTGCACTCAAAGAAAGCCAAGATAGGGATACAACTTATAACTTAACCCCCCCACACATGCAGTCTGTCAAGGGGCCTGTAATGGTTAGTCAGCTAGGTGCTGATCATACCAGTCTTTAAATATTATTGTGACTTGAGACACGCAGTCTAAAATGGCTCGGGCTGGGATGCCATCTATATGTACAGTAGTTTCCATAGATGGGCCTACCAACTCTGACCTGTCCAGTGGAGTATTTGCAGGAATTGCAGGAGCTGGAACAAATGACTTTGCCACACATAAGTTGGATTTGGGTTTGCCTGAAACTCCACTACACTCATTGGCTGTATCCCTCTGAAGCCTCTTCACTCTTTGAAGCTCCTCTCATAGTTTGTCAGTCACTTTCCGCACATCCTTTGGGGATCGACACTCTCCCTTCATATGGCTGTCCTTCCCACAATGATAGCAGAACACACTTCTCTAGCCTGCTTTGACTGTGGTGCTACATCAGAATTGGGTCTCCACTCATGGCTAGGGGGTTGTGAAGAATACCTATCTGAGGCTTGAGCAGGGGCACTGGTGGCAGTGCGTCCTTGTTCAGTTTCCCTTCCTCCTTGCCAAGCCTGGAGTTGCATACTACACCCCATCATTTCTTTTACCAGTGCAGATAACTCATTTATTCGAGTCTCTAAACCTCCATCCACAGAGGGCACCTGGGCATGCACTCCCACTCCCATAGCAGATCTGTTCTGACAGGTACCTTGCTCCTTAAGCATTTCCACAGCACTCTGTGCACTTACTATTAGTTCTCCCAACTTTTTCAGCAAGTCCTTCAACTGTTGCAAATCACTTTAAGTCTCTTTGGACTCTGCCAACCTCACTTTATGCCCTTGAGCTTTGACCGACTGAACACCATCAGTGGCAGACCCCCTCTCCAGGGCAGGAGTTACGGTTGTTACAGCAGTACAGAGGTCCCATGAATCTTCTTTGGCCTCAGCTTTCTAGATTTCCTTCACCAACACATAAAAGGATGGGGGAATAGCCTTTTGGTCATGCAGCTGTAGTTTAAGCAATGTCCAACTAGAGTACCCCAACAACCAAGAATAGAAGGGAGCAGGTACTGCTGGACGCCTTCCAGGACAGCTTCCTGCAGCAAATGGTCAGTGAACCAACTAGGTTAGGAAATACCCTTGACCTTGTGCTGGAAAATGGGGAGTTTGTGAGAGAACTTACGGTGGAAGAACTGCTGTCAGGGAGTGACCACCACTCAGAATGGCTCATATTGGATATGGGCAAGGAAGGAGTGGAATCTGGCACAAGAATGCTGGACTTCAGGAGGGCTGACTTTGGGAGGATGGAGGAAGTGGTAAAAGGGTACCTGGCCAGAATTCAATCTAGTATGGGCTCTAACCAGAGGTGGGAGTTCATAAAGCTGGGGATAGTGGAGGCAATCAAAACCTGCTGCAAGGCCCAAAGCAAGAAGGCTAGGGCTAAGAAACTGAGCTGGTTGAGCAAGGAGGTCATGGAAAAGGTAAGGAGGAAAAGAGCTGCCTTTAGGAAGTACAAGAAACTAGGGAGGGTAGAGGACAGGGAGGAGAACCTGACAGAATCAAAGGAGGTGACACGGGCAGTAAGGGGAACCAAGGCATCTACGGAACTCAGGCTGGCACAAGGCATTAAGAAGGGGGAGAAGGACTTCTTTAGGTACATCAGGGAGAAAAGGAGCTATAAGGACCACATAGTAAGGATTAGGAAGGAGGGGGGTTGGGTGGAAGCAGGATGTGATAAGGCAGTAGTGGCGGCGCTACACCGGGCACACCAGGGCACGTGCCCTGGTCCAAAAATGCTGTGCCCCAGTTCATGCCCTGGTGCTCCGACTGAACCGGCCTTAATATTTTTTTGCTGGCCTCTGTCCTCCTTGGTAAGCTGGAGAGCAGAGAAGGACCAACGTCGCGTCAGAAAACAAAAGTCAAGGGGCCTTTTCCGGGTTGCGGGAGGAGAGAATGAGGGCGTAGCCACTGATATACCTTTCAATTTCGCGGGCTTTTCCCATGCTTAAGTCACCTTTGTTTGGGTGGGCTTTACTGCTTAGTTTGCAGACATTTGAATTAAGTCCTTTATTAGGTCTGCCAGAAGGACGGCTAGGATTGGCTGCAACAGTCAGGCTGCGGGGGCATGGCTAGTCCTGGCAGCGTGTTTAAATGATGAGGAGCCAGATCCTATGTCACAAGTATTGAAAATTTCCCTCTTCCTGTGCCGAGAGGGAGAAGAAGCATGCCCTGAAAGTGCAGTAATTCACTTCAGTTTAGTATGCTGGAGGACTGGAGGAGTACATTCTGCGATGGCCGCATATTGTCTACTATGGCGGGGGGTACAAGCAGTGCAAGCCGCTGTGGCAAGACAGCCGACTGAGGTTGGGACCGGTCCGGTTGCGGGTACAAGGCTAGGTAGGTGGACTGATCACTGAGTGAGGAGTCGATGATAACTGGATATACAAAGTAGACTGTCCGTCATCACCTGCTTTTTCTCACTGATCACCTAGGTTGTGTTAGGCACTTCTCCTTGTAGCAGCTGGCTGCAGAGCCACCGAGCAGACAGAGGAGCCTGTTTTGCCACAGTTGTAATTATTTTTTGAATACTCCGGGTCGGGAGGGAGTCGGACGATTGGCGAGATGGCAATGGACTGAATTTTGACCTGTTGTCACTGCCTTTGTTTTAAGCCAGCCCTGCTGAGCCACCACCCACCGCAAACTGCACTGCAGACTCAGGTATGTTAAAAAGTAAATGTGTAAATCTTGGTGATGTAACAACAAACTGAAGCTGCTTGTTGAGTTCAGTTTGCTAACTGTCTGTTCTTTCCAGTTTCCACTGCTCGAAGTTCTAACCATTTCAGAGATTTTATTAACTTAATGATGCACTGTTTCAGAACAGAATTAATCTATCATGGCAGTCTGGCATAGGATGTGTAGTGGGTTGTTTGTTTTTCGTTTCCTTCACATGGACACATGCTTGTCAGTCAGACAAGTTTTTTTTTTTTTTTTACACTAGGAGGTTCTGTGTAAATTTCCTTGCAAGTCACTGGTCTGCAGTAATTCTAAAGTATTGTGTTCTGGGGGCATGTAATGTGGCTATTATGGGTGTCAGAGCTGCACTGGGACTGGTTAGGCTAAGGAAGCAGTTGGGACCATGAGTCTGGGGAATGGTAATGTGGCTTCTGTGGGGCCAAGGGCTGCACTGGGACCGTTTGGGATGAGGAGGCAGCTGGGACCATGATGTGGGTACTGTGGCAGCCAAGGCTACACTGGGACTGGTTAAAATGAGGAAGTAGCTGGGACCATGAGTCTTGGCGATGGTAATGTGTCTACTGTGGGAGCCAATGCTGTACTGTGTCCTTGGAGGGGGAGATGGTGACATGCCTATTGTGGGGACCAGGGCTGCACTGGGACTGGTTTGGATGAGAAGGCAGCTGGGACCATGATATGGCTACTGTAGTGTCCAAGGATGCACTGGGATGGTTGGAATGAGGAAGCAGCTGGTACCATGAATCTGGGGGAGTGAGGTTCTGTAATGGGGGGGGGCGCTGCACAACATTATCTACTAACATGTACACTGGGACCACATTGCACATATAAGGAATAATTTGTAGAGTGTTTAATGGTCCCCACAATAGCCACATCATACTCCCGGTTTCTGTAGGTGCCCTGACTGCCAACTTTGGTGCCCACCCAGTGCCCTGGTGACCAACAGAAGCTGGAGCCACCACTGTAGGGCAGAAGTGCGAAATGATTACTTCTGCTCGGTATTTACTAAGGAGAAGAGGGGGGTGATACCCAAGGGGGGAGGAATGGCAGAAACAGGGGGGGAGGGGATGACAAATGGGGAAATTATGGAGGGCAGAGTTTGGGAGGGTTTGAAGACACTGAGGTTGGACAAGACTCCAGGCCCAGATGGCATCCACCCCGGGTACTGAAGGAGCTAGCAGAGGTCCTTGTGGGACCTTTGGCAGACCTATTTAATGCCTCACTACACTCAGGGTGTGTACCTCAGGATTGGAAGATGGCTCATGTGGTGCCCCTCCACAACAGTGGCCCCAAGGATGAACTGGGGAACTACAGACTGGTGAGCCTCACGTCCATCGTGGGTAAGCTGATGGAGACTATCCTGAAGGAGAGGCTGGTGGCCCTCCTAGAGGCCAAAGGACTACAGGACAGCAGACAGCATGGCTTCATACATGGCAGATCCTGCCAAACCAACCTGGTGGAGTTCTATGACTGGGTAACTAGGCAACTGGACAGGGGCCATGCAGTGGATGTCCTGTATCTGGACTTCAGTAAGGCATTCGACTCAGTGCCGCATGAGAGGCTGGGAAGTAAGAAAAAATTACTCACCTTAGTAATGTTGTTTCTTCTAATGGAGTCTTGCTATACTATGACATATGCAGTTTGTCCCAGCCTTAGAACTGCTCCGGAGGTGAAAGAGTTAACTTTCCATGCAGTGCATGGAATCTTGAGCACGAGCTCAGTTGAAAATTCTGTCTGTTGTTCTTCAAACCCAAACTGTCAGATCTTTACAAGCAAAACTCACTGAGATTCTGTGTGGAAGCTGTAAACCTACACTAGCCAACTGGCTACTAAAATACTAACACATTTTTTGGTCCCAAAACAAAGACTCAAGTCAGGGGATCCATAAAATAACCCCAAAAAGAGAGGGGTGAAAAAACACAAGGTGGGCATCTACTAAGTGCCAACACTGCCCTGCCCACCCACATCCCAAGAGCAGAGGTTCTGAGAGGGGCAGGCAGGGGAGGTCATAATATAGCAAGACTCCATTAGAAGAAACAACATTACTAAGCTGAGTAATTTTTTCTTCAAACAACATGAAATCTTGCTATATTATGACATATGCAGACTACACAGCAGTACCTCCATGGAGGAGGGACAGAACCTACTTAGGAAATAGGCTCTGAAGCACAGCTGTGCCAAACCGAGCATCACTCCTAGCCTGGATGTCCAGAGAGTAATGCTTGGTGAAAGTGTGAACTGTTTTCCAGGCAGCTGCTTGACATACCTCTAAGATAGGGATGACCCTGGCAGCAGCTAGGGACGCAGCCGTACCTCTGGTAGAGTGAGCCCTCAGGCCTGAAGGGGGAACTTTACCCAGTTTTTGATAACAAAATTGAATACAAGAGACAATCCACCTGGCAATGGATCTTTTAGTGGCAGGTTTCCCTTTACCAACCTCACCATAAGTGAGAAACAGTTGGAGGGAGTCAAACCTGTGACCCTCGGTACGCTCTATGTAGTAACTAAGGGCTCTCTTTACATCTAAGCTGTGCAGCCTCCTCTTGCCAGAGGAGGAATGATCAGTGAAGTACACTGGAAGAGATATAGATTGATTAAGGTGGAAATCTGAGACCACCTTAGGCAAGAACTTCCTGTTAGTCCTGAGGACCTCCTTATCTCTGCGAAAAGAGATAAAATCAGGCTCCACTGACAAAGCTTGTAATTCACTTATGCATCTGGCAGAAGTGATGGCTACTAGAAACACAGTTTTCCAAGTCAAGTACTTAAGCCTGCTGAAGACAAAGGCTCAAAGGGGGGTTGCATAAGCTGAGCAATGCAAACATTAAGATCCCAGGCAGGAGCAGGGTCCCTGAATGGAGGGTTGGTGGAAGCAATCCCTTGAAAAACTTGGAGAATACAGGGTGATCAGAAAGGGAAGAGGGCTTTCCTGCTGAAATAAAAGCAGAGACAGCTGCCAAATGCACTTTCAGGGTAGCTGGCCTCAGCTAGGTGGACCATATAGTCCAGAACTGTGGGCAAATCAGCAGATTCTGGGGAAATATGCTTTCCAGAGCACCATATGGAAAACCTTTTCCGTTTGGAATTATAAGTAGCCCTGGTGGAAGGCTTCCTAGAAGCCTTCAAGATATCAAGTACACCTTGAGAAAGGTGTAGGTCAGCAAACTCTAACTCTTCAAAAGCCAGGCCTTGAGGTTGAGGGATTTCAGATTCGGATACCACACTCTCCCCTGGGCACAGATTAAGAGATTGTGATTCCTGGGAAGACAAAGGGGAAGGTGGACTGTTAAGGACAGAAGGAGTGGATACCAGGGCTGCCTGGCCCAATCTGGAGCAATCAGAATCATCTTGCAAGGCTGAGATCTGATTTTGACTAGCACTTTGAACAAGAGAGGGAAGGGGGGAAAGGCATAGAGAAACTTCCCTTCCCAGTTGAGAAGGAAGGCATCCAGAGGGACTGAGCCCAACATTGGGGGTCTGCAGCAAAACAGCGGAAGTTGGTGATTGTCTGGGGCTGCAAAAAGATCTATCTGAGGAGTGCCCCATCTGGCAAATACTACTTCCAGTACAAGGGGATCCAGAGACCATTCGTGATGGCCCTGGGAAATCCTGCTGAGAACATCTGCCAGTACATTGTCCTTGCCTGGGAGGTGAACTGCCATGATGGAGGTGTTCAGGGAATAAGCCAGAGACCACAACTTCATTGCCTCGGTGCACAAGGCCGAAGACCGAGTGCTCCCTTGCTTGTTGATGTACCACATTGTAGTGGTGTTGTCTGTTCTGACCTGTACCACTTTGTTCTGAACAGATGCAGAAAACACCTGAAGTGCTAGAAAAACTGCTCTGAGTTCCAACAGATTGATGTGGAGCAGAGATTCCTGAGGAGACCACAATCCCTGGGTGGTGAGGTTGCCCATGTGAGCTCCCCACCCCAAGAGGGACGCATCCGTAGTAAGGGTCAAGGAGTGAGACTGAGGGATGAAAGGAACCCCCTGTCTCAGATTGCTCTGATCCTGCCACCACTGCAGGGCCTGGATCAAGGTTCGAGTTACTGGGATCAATTTGGATAGAGGATCTCTCCTTTGAGACCAGAAGGCTCTCAAATGGAACTGAATGTCCCTCATCTGAAATCTTGCTCCTTGCACTAACTGCTGGAGGCAGCCATGTGCCCTAGGAGCTGTAAAAGTGCCTTGCTGGCGTGAGACATGCAGAGTGAAGGAGGAGGCCAGAGCCACCAGGGTCTTTGCTCTTTCTAGAGGAAGAAAGCTCTGGCCTGCTTTGTGTCCAGTTCTGCACCTATGAAGGTGAGTAACTGAACAGGCTCCAGAACTGATTTTGGAAGATTGAGAAGGAAACCTAGAGATGTAAGCAGCTGCTGGGTAACCTGAAGGTGTAATTTGACTTGGTCTGGAGACTGACCCACTATGAGCCAGTCGTCCAGGTAAGGAAAGATGGCAATCTTCTGCCTTCTTAAATGAGCAACTGCTACTACCAGGCATTTTGTGAATACCCTTGGGGCAGAGGTGAGGCCGAAGGGCATTGCTCTGAACTGGTAATGGCCTGAGGGCAGTTCAAATCTGAGGTACTTTCGGTGGGAGCTTCTGATGAGAACATGGAAGTAGGCATCCTTGAGGTCCAGGGACGCTAACCAGTCCCCTGGCCTTAGGGAGGTAAAATAATTCCCAGAGTCACCATTTTGAATTTTGGTTTTAAAAGGTGCTTGTTCAAATATCTGAGATCCAGGATGGGCCGCCATTCTCCTGTCTTTTTTGGGGTAAGGAAGTACCTGGAGTACAGTCCTTTGCCCTGGTGTAGGGGAGGAACCCTTTCTACAGCTCTGAGAACCAGGAGGGTTGAGACTTCTGCTTCCAGAGCGAGAGCCTCTGATGGATTTGCAGGTGGAAAGGATCTGGCTCTCATCTTTGGAAATTTTTGAAGCTGAGAACCAGTCCTGGCTTACCACTTCCAGGACCCACTTGTCTGACGTTAAAGACTCCCAGTCCTGGACGAAGTAAGCCAGCCTGCCCCCTACAGGTAGTGGAGAATCGGCCCTGGGCATCCCATCAGGGTGCCTATTTGGCAGGGGCTTTAGGCTGAGGGGTGGGAGCAGGCCGGCTAGTACCCCGTCTGCCTCTCCCTCTGAAGAAACCCCTCTGGGCATAGGCTGAAGAGGAGGCCTGGGCTTGGTAAAAAGGCCGGTGAAAAGGCCTGCCCCTGCCCTTGGAAAGCTGTCTCTGAGGAGTGGCTTGCCTTTCCTTGGCCTGTGCACTCCTATAAGTGGTCCTATACTCATCCATTTTCTTCATGTAATTCTCTGTCTGCTCCCAAACAGAGAATTACCCACAACAGGAAAATCCATGGCCTTAGCCTGGGTATCCTGTGACAGGCTAGTACACCTGAGCCAAGCCATTCTGCAAAGCCACAGATGTAGCCATGACTCTTGAAGATACATCATTAGAGTCCACTGCAGCATGGAATTGCACCTGGATGCCTCAATACCATCAGCAGCCACCTGCTCCAGCTTCTTGCAGCTGGCCAGGGACCTGTTTCGCTAGAGCCATAACAGTATCCCATCTGGATTTCTGGTATCTTGCAACATAGGCCATATAATTTGCCTGTCTGAGTCCCAAGGATGCTGCCATGTATTGTTTCTTTGCCATGGCATCAATCCTCCTGGAGTCCTTGTCAGGGGGGTGTGAAGCCAGGGGAATATTTGCCTTATCTCAGGCTGCAGTCTGCACTACGCCAACATGGCTGCATTGTTGTGAAAGGAACTCCATATCAGAGCCTGACAATGTGTACCTCTTGTCCATTTTTTTATCCACAGGAGGTATAGTGTTAGGAGCTTTTAAAATGTTTATTGTCTGCTTCCTAAAAGATTTATGTAAAGGAATAGACAATCTCCTGGACTCTGGGATATCCATCATTTCCACATAGTCAGGCTCCTCCTGTTCATCCACAGCTTCTTCCAAAGGGAGCTGGAGGGTTTCAGCAACTTTTTTATAAAACATAAAATGAGAAGGGACTCAGAAAGCCTAGGAGAGACACTTCTGAAGGTCTGTCTGGGGAGATGTCCGTTCAATGGGCACATCCAGACTTTCAAAATCACATTCACTCTCTTCATAATCCTCCTCCCTCCTCCGGTTCATAAAATTCCTCATATCATATTCTTGAACCGGTGGAACCGACCGAACCGACCGCTATTACCGATGGTGCCGGTTCGGTCGGAACGGGAAAGCGACTGGACAATTTGGATCGCTTTGGTTATCTCTGCAGCGGTTGGAGAAGGAAATTTTGGCTCCACACCTGCTGATTTTCTAGTCCTTTGCTGGAACTGACTCCTCTGGGTCAGCTCTCCGTTGCCGAGAAGTCTGCCCCTGGTCAGAGGGCACTCCCTCCAGTTCGGTTGGCACCGAACCGGCTGGCCATCCGGTCAGCGGACTCTTGGCCTCTCGCTCCCTGAGCCTACCAACTCTCTTATCCAGGGTAGCTGCAGGGAAATTCTTGCAAATCTGGCAGTCTGCATTGAGGTGGTCAAACCCCAGACAATAAACACATGTGGTGTATGGGTCAGCCTTGGCAAAGGCTTCCCCACAGACACTACAGTGCTGAAACCCAGTGGGCCCGGTTTTTCTTTTGGGTTTCTCAGACATAATGCCAGCCTAACCAAAAACTTGCCCTTTTACGGCAATTCGCCAAGCAAGACACCCTTATCGGTTCCCAACCGTGTCATGGTTGTGGAAAAAAACGTAATGAAATCTGTTTTTTTTAGAACCGATAAGAACCGGGAACCACACTCTAAATGCAATTTAATAAAGTTTAACAACAACCTGATCGGTTCAAACCGAACCGATAATATCGTTTGCAAGTTCCACACAGAAGAAATGTAAAACCTATCTATTACTTACGATACCACAGACAGAGCTTGAACCGACCAGTTGCGGTTAAAATAAGACAAATGCGGTATAAAAAACCTAAAAATTACACTTTTTAACCGACAAAATGAACCGAGCAGAAGGAGAAATCTCCGGAGCGACTGTTCAGTGAGGCGGAGTAAAGAATCTGACAGTTTGGGTTTGAAGAACAATAGACAGAGTTTTCAACCGACCTCACGCTCAAGATTCCATGCACTGAATGGAAAGTTAACTCTTTCACCTCTGGAGCAGTTCTAAGGCTGGGACAAATTGCATATGTCATAATATAGCAAGACTTCATGTTGTTTGAAGTTAGAAGGCACGGAGCGGGTATAAAGCTGGTGAAATGGGTAGGAAACTGGCTTCAGGGAAGGCAACAGAGGGTGGTGATGGGTGGAGAGCTCTCACACCCAAGGGTAGTGACAAGCGGTGTCCCACAGGGCTCGGTGTTGGGACCAGTGTTGTTTGGGATATTCATTGCAGACATATCATTGGACATTAAGAGCAAGATCAGTCTGTTTGCTGATGATACTAAGATGGGAGCGGTGGTGGACGACCTAGGAGGATGGCAGGGGTCGCAGGATGATCTGGCAAAGCTTGAAACCTGGTCAGACACCTGGCAACTGGGGTTTAATGACAAAAAGTGCACGGTGCTACATTTTGGAGTGAAGAAGAACCCAAGCAGGAGTTACCAGCTGGGGGAGTGCAGCTAACCCAGAGAAAGGAGGAGAAGGATCTGGGGGGTGCTCATTACAGGGTCAACGAACAACTCGGCACAATGTAGGAAGGCAGCTGCAAAGGACAACAAAATGCTGGGTTGCATTGCAAGGGGTATATCCTCGAGGAGGGTGGAGGTGATTCTGCCACATATAGGTAATTAGTTAGCCGCACCTGGAGTACTGCGTGCAGTACTGGTGCCTGTATCTGAGGAGGACATTAAGTTACTGGAGGGTGCAGCGCAGGGTGACAAAGATGATCAAGGGGCTGGGGGACTTATCATATGAGAGGAGGCTGAGGGAGCTGAACATGTACTCGCTGGAGGAGAGGAGGGACGGGGGAACATGATTGAAACCTTTAAGTACATGAAAGGAGTAAACAAGACAGGTATAGAAGGGCTGTTCAAAGTAAGGGAGGGGAGGGACACCAGGGGCCATGATATGACACTGGAGGAAGGAAGATTCAGGAGGGAGATGAGGAGACACTTTTTTTATGGAGAGGGTGGTAGCTGGGTGGAATGCATTACCTGCAGAAGTGGTATCCAGTAGAACAGTGGACTGCTTCAAAAGGGGATGGGACAGGACAAGGGGGGTCAATGCAGGAGAAGGGTGGAAGGGCGGGGCAGCTGCAGAATAAGGGCTGCTAGCTGTACATTCGAGCAGACTTGATAGACCTCTAGGCCTTTACCTGCTGACAAATTTCGTATGTTAGTAGTACCAAGCCAACTTAAGTATGCTATCCAGTCTCACTTGGTTTAGCTCACTGGAGGATATGCCACCTTTCCTGAAGATTTTCTGAAACAATGTCTCTATTCTGGCTATGTAAGCCAATAGAAGCTCTCCCTTTGCCTGACAGCCCTAAACTTACACATCAAGTCTTTAGCAGAGTTGGCACTCCCAAATACAGTGGGTGGGATATTCAGACTGCGCCAGGCTGTGGCGCAAGCCTGGGCACAGCGCAACCTGGATGCACAGGGGCGTTGACAGGGTGATATTCAACAGAGCTGCGCCATGGCACAGCATCGTTGAATATCGCTCCTTGGCCACCCGCAGTGCACATGGCGCAGTGGCACTGCGCCAGCGCAAGTGGCCAGAGTGGAGCAGGGGGATGCGCTAGCGCAAGTGCCGTTGCGCTAGGTGCAGCTACCGCGATATTCAAAAGTGCACATGCAAATGGGGCCATAATATATGCAAAAGGCGAAATGGGGCCATTGCATGACAATATAACCCCATTTGTCAGGTGCTCCAATCGCGCGACTTGTGCCTGGCGCCTGCCAGGCTGCAGCCGTCGGGGATCCAACGCCCCTGCACATGCGCAAAGTGCCCGACTGCTGCAGCTCCCCCTCGGTCAGCGGCGGTGTTGCTACCCACTTGCCGCTCCGCTGCCCGCCGACTGACTTCCATATGGTGGCACGCCCATTGGTTAACAGTGTGAGCCAAAGGGCAAGTAGTCTCCAGTACGTACACAGTCCAGATATGTGAATGGATCCATTCACATTTCTGGACTGTGTGTGATGAGTAGGGGTACGCCCATTGGCTCACGCTGTGGGACCAATGGGCGACAGCCCTACCATATGGAGTCAGTCAGTGGGTGGCGGGCGGCAAGTGGGTGGGGAGTTGCCGCTGCCGCTGACCGAGGGGGGAGCGGTGCGGTGGGGCCTCAGTGGGCGGGGAGGGGCGGGTACCGCTGGACCTATCAGGGTTGGATTGGTGTGTCATACGATATTACTGACGCCTGAGATCGGGCTGCGAGCAGTCCGCTGGACCACCAGGGATATAGGACTTATCTTTAGAACATATGCCCATGATCGGCTGCAGTGATCCACTGGACCACCAGGGATATAGGACTTATCTGTGAAACATATGCCCGCGATCAGGCTGCAGCGGTCCACTGGACCACCAGGGATATGGGACTATTAGTTTCTACATTTGCCCACGATCGGGCATGGGGGGGGCACCACCACGAAGGTGCCGCCGAGCTCGGGTGGCCACCCACAGGTGGCAGCTGCCACGCTGCGCCTCGCAATCACAGCAGCTCACCTGTGGGTGGCCAGCTGTTGCTCCTTTTTGGGGCTCACCTGTGTGCAGTGCAGGTAGGGGTTGCGCATGCATGGGCTCAGCACATCCCGGGCTGAATATCGGGATGTCTTGGAGTATTATGCATGGGCACGCCCCCACCTCGCGCCACATACATTACTAATGCGCTCCAAATTGCATCCAGGATTTGTGTCAGGCTCAATCCCCTTTCAATACCGCACTGGCAAGATCAGTGTTGTACATGGCGCAACTGTGTTGCGCCATGCACAACCCTTCTGAATATCCCGCCCAGTATATACTCCAGGGTGGTCAAATGCTCCTGGGCACTGGCATTTGGATTTGTGGCCCTCAATGAATGAATAACATCGAGGGTAGGTCTTCTGAGGCTCTCTATAATTAATTTCCATTTCTCAACCTCTGTACACTGCCACTCTTGCACTAAGGGAGCAGTATAATCCGACCAAGTTTCCCAATCTTCTTGTCTGGCTCAAATAGGTTTCACTCCTGAAAACATTTTCAGCCTCCTGCAGTGACGGAGCTATGGGAGGGGGCTGGGGAGGGCAGTCACCCCTCCTGGCTGCCCCAGTGTGAGTAGTGGAGCCCGCCACCATCTTTATGCACTGTTTAGTGCCCATTGTGGAGCTCTATTATTGACTGAATGTCTCTCGCTCCCAAATGCTCCCAAACCTCGCTCCACCAGTGGCCTCCTGTATGAGTCAGAGGAGCATAAATAGAAAAAGATCTCAAACTTGAACCTGGAGCCAACAATTACAGGGAAAGGGGTCACTAGCAGCAGACAGCAGAAAGTGGGAGAATGAGGGGCAATGTTTCCTCTCCCCAGGTCGCACCTGAAAAGAGCCTTGGCTCAGTGTGCCTTTCCTAGTTACCAATTTTAAATAAATAAATATGATAAATAAATATTCCCATCACACTGTACAATGATCACTAGTGTAGTGCCCCAAAGTACTGTATAGACAGACAAGAAAACCAAAGGAACCTCAGAGAGGGAAAGGGTTAACCCCCCTGTACCCACCCACATACAGTGCAAGCTGGCTTGCTTGCTTACTTACCAACTTCCTGTCCTTTCCCTATCCCCCTCTTCCCCCCTCCCCAGCCCTGGAGTTTTCCCACACTGGCTCCTTTGTTCTATCCCTGCCATCCCCTCCTAGGCCCCCAGTCAGTGCCTAAAGGGGCCATAATTCAGCCCAAGGGGCTGCCCCAGCCCCAGGGACTAAATTATCCGTCCAGAAGCCAAGACAACTCCTAAGCTAGAAATGATCTTCCCCACTAGCCAAAGGGCAGTTGTGGACCAGGCTGGCTAACAGAGTGGAGAACAAAGGGGCACAAGAGAATCATTGCCTATGCCAGCCAAGGATCAAGAGGGTCGGAGTGCAATGATAAATGGTACAGCTCCTTCAAACTTGAGTTCCTGGTGCTGGTGTAGGCAGTGATTGAAAAGTTCTAGCACTACCTGGCAGCCATCCTCTTTGTGGTGTACACTAACAATAACTACCTGATGCACCTAAACACTACAGTGCTAGAGGCCCTTAAACAGAGGTGGGTATCCCAACTGGCAAACTTCCACTTCACCATCCGCTACCAGTCAGGGTGAGTGAAAATCAATGCAGATGCCCTGTCGCAGTTGCCTATGAAAGATGAGCCAGAGAAGGAAGAAACCACTCAAGAGAGCCTAGAGATGCCACCATTCCTCAATGTGCCGGCTGAGGTGGTCCAGACCTGCTGTCAGAGCCTCCTGCAGAGTCTAAACACCAACAGTGAAGCCAAACCCTCTCCCCTTTCCCAAGACGAGGGCTGGTGGAGGCAGATCCAACAAGAAAGCCCAATCCTCCAACAACTCCAAGAGCTGATGGTGATGGGGGCCACAGTCTCACCCCAAGCACGGCGACAAGCACTGGAGGAACTCCCCCAACTCCTCAAGCACAGAGACTGCCTCTCCATCCAGCAAGGCAGACTGGTCCAAATAATCTGCTGCCCCCAAACCCATAAATCACTAGTACAGATCATATTGCCAAGACAAGCCACACCACTGGTACTAGAAGCCTTGCATGATCTGTCTGGACACTTTGGCCATGACAAATTGATTCTTGGCCCCGTACTATTCAGCCTCTTTGTCAACAAACTCCCATCAGTCTGTAAAGAGCGAATTCTGCTATATGCCTATGATGCCATCATCTACTCTAAAAGCACTGACCCTCACCTCTTAGAATCCCAATTGCAAGATTTCGCCACAGCAGAAGCTTAGTTTACCAAATACAAACTCCTGAACTACAAAAAAACCAAAGTAATGCTATTTGCTAACCCCCGTAGTAAACACAAAGACTTCCAAATGACAATCCTGAATAGCCTACACTCCCTCATTGAACAAGTGCAATCTTTCAAATATCTAGGCTTCACCCTAGACTGCTCCCTATTGTTTGTACAGCATGTAGATCATATTGTTAAGGTTGTAAACCCTAGAATTGACTTCCTTTACAGGTACTGTCATTGTATGGCCCAAGGAGTATTGTCACTGGCCACCAAAAGCTCCATCTTGTCCATTATAGATTATGGCCTGGTGATTTATGAAGCAGCCTCTGACTTCACCCTTAAAAGAGTGGGTGTTGCCCTTAACAAGTCTTGCAGGATGCTTCTTGGTGTGAGTCGCCTAACTCACAGTTATGACCTCTATGAGCTTTCCAATTGGCTCACACTGCAAGAAAGAATGTGGTACCAAGTATGTCTCCTCAGAAAAAAAATCCTGCCTAAGCCTTTCCCCTCCTGCCATCCAGAGCCTACTGTCCGTCACACCCAACCCCCACTGCACAAGGAGTTTATCTTGGCAATCACAGCTTGTCCCCTACTTTCGGACATCTGAAGCGCAAAGATCTTTTGCATATGGGCACCATGCTAGCTCAGTGAACTACCCATAGATATTACCTGCTAAACCAAGCTAGGCCCATTTAAGAGAAAACTATGCATATTCCTGTATAACCTGTGCAGCTGTGACTGCTAGCCTCTCCTCTCTCACCTACCACCCTCCTGCTATCCTGTCTCTATCTGCCCCTCCCCTTCCCCCCTCTCCTTCACTCCAATTGCCCTTCCCCTCCTCCCTAGCGCTATCCAGGACCACCCTTCTTCAATCATCTCCCATTCATCTGTTGGCTCTTATTTCCTCTCCCACTCTCCCCCCCCCATGCCAGACAAAGATATATTAATTCTGCTTCAACTAGTTTTGTTTTTAATCACTGTACTTATCGTCATAGACTATGTGCCTTACTGTCCTCTAATTGTTGTCTTCCCTTGTTTGCCCTGCTTTACAGAACAACAATGCACTCTACTGTTTTGCTCTGCTCCCCAGTTGTACTGAATGCCTAATTTTCTCTTGCTGATGCTGAATCAATATTTAAATTGTATTATAACTGTTTCCTATTCTTGAATTGTATGACCTGTTGACCTGGAATCTTTGTAAATTATCTGTTCCTACTGTGAACTGTATGCCTTGTTCTCCTTGTTTTGATGTGGAACCTTTGTAAAAGAGCTCCTAGCTCAAAGGTACTGAGATCGCAATAAATAAATAAATAAACAAAACAAAAAAAAAACAAAACAAACAAAAGGAACCTTCTCAAGCCCTTCTACTGGGTTGGCATGAGGGAAGACATTGTCAACTGGTGCAATGCCTGTATATCATGCAGCCTAAAATGCAACCTGGGTACTGCAGAATGAGCACCCCAGGTACCCATAATTACCAGCATGCCCTTAGAGTTAGTTGCAATGAACCACCTCAAGCTAGACCCCAGCAGTAATGGGCAAACCTATGTACTGATCATCACTGATCATTACAGTAAGTTCCTGGTAATGGTTCCTGTCCAAGATGTAACAGCCAAAACCACTGCCAGAGCCTTCTGGGACCACTTTGTCAAGCACTATGTGTTTGCAACCCAAATCTGTAGTCTCCAAATGTACAGGCCCACAGGTTTGGAGGTAGTAAGTGCTGCTAAATTCAAAAACATTGTGTGATAAAACAAAATCCAGTGCTTCTAATAGGAAATTAACTGGTATCACACTACTGAATTTATTTTCTAGAAAATATTTACAAGCTGGGAGATGCTTCAGCAGGAGAGGCAGTGGGCAATTCTCCCCAGGTTACTTTTATGAAAGCACAGAGGACAGTACATGGAACAAAGTAACACAGAGCCAGTTCCGCAGTAGAAAATAACCTACTCAGTCCACATGGCTACCCATGAGACAATCAGGAAACTACAAATGCATGAGGCATGACATATGTTAATATGTAAATGTAAGGAAGGACTTGGGAGCCTTCAAAAACAGCACAAGTGTAAAAATCAGAGAGCTGATTACTTGTAACACCACATTTATAGTTTACTTATTATGGTGTACTTGCGGGTTAGACTATATAGGGAGAAGAGTGCAGTCCCTAAAAGAAAGAGTTCAAGAACACATTCATTCAATCATTAACATAAAAGTAGTCAAACCTGTAGGAAGGCATTATGCAGAAAAACATAACGGCAACCCTGAAGGTTTTAAATGTATGGGGAGACTGAGACAGCAAAATGTGGGGACAGAGGTGGTGACAGACAGAACCTGCTGTTGAAACGAGAAGGCAGTTGGATCTACAGGTTTAATACTGTAAGCCTTATGGACCAAATGAACAATTCAGTTTAAAACTGTATCTAATATAGAAATCTGAATGTCTTATAACGCATAGTTAGTATTCTGTTATACCTCCCTGTGCCCCACCTCCTCTCTTGCAGTTTTACCTATACTGTACAATTTTGCTGCTCAGTTACCCTGTTCACCCCCTCATGAGCTACTCTGATTATTTGTGATTGTATTTTCTGCTTTCTGTCTGCGTCTTGACCTTTCCAATGTAACTGCCTTTTCCCCATCATCTTACCCCTCTTCTTTTATCCTTTCCTGCTTAAAGCAGCAATGCATCAATGTGGTGAAAATTCTGACCGATACTTGTTATTCTTTTTTGACTGCTCCATATCTATTGACTTGTATGATACCCTTCTTTCCATACTGTGAGTCTGCTTCCGTACTTTTTTTCACTTCTGAAATAATAAAAGGAGCGCTCCTTTTAATATGGCTTGGGCCAGGTTTTTATCAGTATCCTCAGCTGTTTTTGTGCATTGGTTGTTTAACATTCTATAGTGCTAATGTCTAAAGCATTGGGGAATTTACTCTTAGAAACTGAAGCTAACATCCTTTTAAAGTACAGTTACGTAAGAACTTACCGTAACAGCAGATCTTCGAGAACAGCTCTTGCAGCAGGTTACACCATTAGGACTGAAGCCGGCAGGCGTCAGGACCCCACGGAAATCTTCTAGCTAGCAGTCTTCAGCGGGATCGCCCTCCGACGCCGGTCCCACCCCGACGTCAGGCGTGAGTACATAAGGAGTAGTCCCGCTTAGAATCCCCAGTTTCCCGCTTGGAGACTTCCGCCGCTGGATGACATCAGAAGAGGAGACCGAGGACCTGCCATCAGAAGTTCAAGGTTGAGGACATTCTGCTGAAGCCTAGGCTAGGACTTCACTTCCTCCAAGGGGAATGGTGGGGGATGTACTGCTGCAAGAGCTGTTCTCGAGATCTACTGTTACGGTAAGTTCTTACGTAACTGTACTATCTTCTTCGAGATACAGCTCTTGCAGCAGGTTACACCATTAGGACTGATTCCCAAGCAATGGTGCCTAGAAACACCCTAGGGAGGAGGCAGAAACAGAGATCCTGGGAAACCCTGATTCTAGGACAGGAGGCCCTGCAGAACGGCGAGGCCGAAACCGGCTCTCCGCCGTGAGGCGATGTCGAGGCTGTAGTGCCTAAAGAAGGTGTGCACTGAGCTCCAGGTGGCTGCAGCACAGATGGCCGAAATGGAGACTTTTTTCAGTGGAGCAAAGGAAGTGGCCACCCCCCTTGTCGAGTGGCCCCTAACGGTACCCGGAAGGGGCTTCTGTCTGTTGTTGTAGCAAAAGGAAATGCACTGGATAAGCCAGCGAGAAAGAGTTTGCTTTGAGACTGGTTGGCCCAACATCCTCTCAGCAAAGGAAATAAACAGCTGCTCGGATTTGCGATGCTGTTTGGTCCTGGTCAAGCAGTATCTTAAAGAGCGGTGAACATCCAGGGTGTGAAGCAGTGCCTCTCCTCTGTTGGTGTACCTAGGGAAGTACACCGGCAAATCAATGTCCTGATTAAGGGTGAGGGCTGAGACCACCTTAGGCAGGAATTTTGGATTCGTCCTCAGGGACACCCTGTCCTGGTGAAAAATTAAATAAGGTTCCTTACACATGAGGGCATGTAGCTCGGAGATTCTCCTTGCTGAAGTAACAGCAACCAAAAATAACGTTTTCCATGACAGAAAACATAGCTCTCAATCTGCAGCAGGTTCAAAGGGTGGCAATGTGAGCTGCTCCAGGACAAAGAGCAGGTCCCATGGAGGGACGGGATCCTTAATGGGTGGTCTAAGGTGGAGCACCCCCATCAAAAAGTCACGAGAAGTGTCGAGTTGTGCCACTGTGCGTTGGCCTATAGGGGAATGGTAGGCTGAAATCGCACAGAGGTGAACCTTAATTGAGGAGTAGGCCAGACCTGAATGAAAGAGGGAAAGCAGGTATTCCAGAACTGATTTTTCTGGGCAGTCTAAAGGGGAGAGACCGCGTGCCTGAGACCACAGGCAAAACCGATGCCATTTCATGGCGTATGTAGCATGCGTTGCTGGTTTTCTGGCAGCAGAAAGGACTTCTGCCACCTCTTGCGAGACCCCGTGTCGCAGAATAGCTATGTCTCGAGGAGCCAGGCATGCAGGTTCAGTGAGCGCAAGTCCGCGTGGACTAGTGAACTCTCCTCTTGAGACAACAGATGGGAGCTGATTGGCAAAGGAAGTGGAGGTTCCCGGGACAATTGAGTCAAAAGCGGGAACCATATCTGTCTGGGCCAGAAAGGCACTACCAAGATCATCATTGCATGCTCCCTGCAAAGTTTGAGAAGGATTCTCTGGATCAATGGGATGAGAGGAAAAGCATAGAGGAATCTGCCCGCCCAGGAGAGGGACAACGTGTCTCGCCAGAAAACACCAGGCCCTGGATCTAGCGAGCAAAAATTGGGCAGTTTTGCATTGGATGGGGAAGCGGAACAAGTTCAATTCTGGAGTGCCCCATCGATGAAACAGATCCTCTGCTACCTCCTGAAGAAGTTCCCACTCGTGGACTCTGGCCTGGGAGCGGCTCAGACCGTCTGCGATCGTGTTGTCCACTCCGGGAACATGAACTGCAATCAGGTTTGCGCCATGTCGAATTACCCATTCCCACACTCTCATGGCCTCCCTGCAGAGGGGGTAGGAGTGTGTGCCGACTTGTTTGTTGAGGTAATACATCACCGCCATATTGTCTGTTTGAAGCAGAAGAGTACTCGGTGGAATTTCTGACTGGAAGGCTTGCAGGGGCATACAGGACCGCCCTCATCTCCAGAATACTGATATGGAGGTGGGCTTCTTGAGGGGTTCATGTTCCCTGAGACCCCACCTCTTCAGGTGTGCCCCCCACCCCAGCCCTGAGGCATCTGTGGAGAGGAGTACCTCCGCGGACGGCGCTACAAATGGGACCCCCACAGAGAGGGTCCCCGGGTTTAACCACCATTGCCAGTCCCGAATCACGGCCCTCGTGATTCTGACTGGCTGCTGCATATGGTCTTGCTTCTGGTCCCATTGCACTCTGAGCATTCACTGGGTTACCCGCATGTGAAGCCTTGCCATCGGGATGGTTGGAATGGCTGCAGCCATATGTCCGAACAGGCGAAGGACCAGTCTGGCTGGGACGGTCTTCTTTGCCGAAAGGTTCCTGATGAGGGACCTGATGCGTTCCGCTCTGTCCTCGGGAAGAAAGGCTTTCCCTTGGACGGTGTCCAGAACTGCGCCTATGAATTGTAGCTTCTGGGACGGTACCAGGAGAGACTTCTCAAAGTTGATAAGTATGCCCAGCAACTGAAAAAAAGCCTGGGTGTGCTGGATAGCCATCAACAGCGCCTCCTGGGAGGCGGCCATGAGAAGCCAGTCATCCAGGTACGGGAACATGTAGTGGCCCTGTCTCCTTAGAGACGCTGCCACGACTGCCATGCACTTGGTAAAGACTCTGGGGGCTGATGACAGCCTGAAAGGAAGCGCTCGGAATGGATAGTGGTGGCCGAGAAACTCGAAGCGCAGGAACCTCCTGTGCACTTGAGCTATGGGGATGTGCAGGTAAGCGTCCTGCATGTCCAGCGACACCAGAAATGTGTCCTTCTTCAGCATGGGTATCAGGCCCTGAAGGGTCACCACGCAGAACCGTTTGTAAGCAACCGACATGTTGAGGTCGCTGAGGTCCAAGATTGGACGGAGGTCCCCTGTTTTCTTTGGAACCAGGAAGAAGTGGGAATAGTAACCTGTTCCTCTCTGGTTCCCCGGGATGTACTCCACGGCTCCTTTGTGCAGAAGCGCGAGTACTTCTTGCCTGATGAGCAATCTGTGCTGACCCGAGTAGCGGGAGAGCAGTGGAGGCCTTGTGGGTGGCTTGTCTGTGAACTCTATAAAGTGGCCTTTTTTGACCAACTGGAGTACCCACCTGTTGGTGGTGATCGACTGCCACCCTGGCAGGTGGTCTGCAATGCGACCCCGACCTTGGAATCCCATTGATCCTGAGGGGCGAGGGCCGGGAAGGAGTCATGCTGTGGCGGCTGTGGGTCCTGCAGGTTGGGCCGACTTGGTGGAACGTTGGCCTGTGCCTGAGGACGACTTGCCCTGGGCTTTCCGGGGGAAGGAGCCCCTCTTTTGCAGGCCGGAATGGGACTGTTGCCTCTGGGTCTGGCTGCGGAAACGGCTCTGGTTCCTACGAAAGGAACCGGGCCTGGATCTGTACATGGCCTGGACAGATCTCACGGCCTTCCCGGCCTCCTGAAGCTTGGTGATGACCTTCTTCGAGGACTCACCAAAGAGAACTTCACCGTGAAAGGGGCCATCCAGTATGTTCTTCTGGATGTCCGGGGTGAATCCGGAGACACGGAGCCATGAGTGTCTCCGGAGGCATACGCCTGAGGCTGCCGCTCTGGTCGAGGAGTCCGCGGAGTCATACGTGGCTCGAAGCACCTGGGTTCCCACGTCTGAACCCGTATGGAGGAGGTGGAGTAGCTCTTCCTTCTGCTCACCTTCTGGTATCTTTTCTGCCAGCTCTTGTCCCTGCTCTCACAGGGCGTTCTGAAACCAGACCATGTGGGTAAGATAATTGAGGGACCTAATGGTGCAGGTCGCAGCAGCGTGTACGTGCGCCTACCCATCGTGTCCAATTGCTTGGACTCCGGGTCCGGTGGCTGGGTGCTCAGATGTTGCGGCCTTTGGGACCGGTCATGTGAGGCTGTGATGGCCAGGGAATCGGCCAGAGGATGAGATGCCAAGTACTGGTCCTCCCTAGGGGCCTTGTACAGGTGGTCAGCTTTCTTCAGCATCGCCGGGAGCGAGTGTGGACGTTTCCACGCTGCCTTGGTGATGTCCACGAAGGTGTTCACCAAGGGTGGTACCACCACAGGCTTTGGGTCCTTTTGCCGAAGATAACGCGCAAGGCGTAGCCTCTCGGGGTCAAGGTCTTCCGTGTCCCAGCCCATGTTCTCCTGGATATGCCTTATAATCTCTGAGAACGATGGGTCATCCGGAGGAGATCTTGGGAGTTCATGTGGGTCTGGAGAGGGGACGCTGATGGGAGAAGGGCATCTGGATCTACCCGAGATGTCCGATCCTGAGTCCTCCGTCGACGGCGAGTAGCTGTGTCTTCTGGGTCTCTTGGGGCTGGGTGACCCTGAAGAAGATATGGACAGAGGTCTCCTCTTGTCCGATGGTCTGCCCCTAGGAGATTCAGCAGGATCCTGGGGGGAAGGTACTCGGCTTGCTGCCCCGGATGGAGTGGGGGGCGCTGGGGCCGGTGGAGTCACGGGTGGAGGAGGAGGAGGAGGAAGAGGAGAGGGTGTGGGGACCACGTCCTTTTTAATGGTGTCCCACCAGAAAGTGTGAATAACTCCTTCACCTCAGCAATATTCAGGCCCGACGACGGGCCGGGCGCCGGTGGCCGGTCATCGGGTCCTGGCATCGCCCCCCCCCGGGGTCTCTGGTTCAGGAGAGGGTTCCCTCGGGGGCTTGACAGGACCGGGGTCACCCCCCTGGTCCACAGGCTGGGTCGACTCCTCCTCCGTGAGTGCCTCCTGGCCAACGTCGGTAGGCGGCATTGGGGTTCCTCCATCTACTGGAATGGACGTCGTTCCCCCGACCGGTGTCCGCGGTGGTGAGGGCCTGACCGGCGATGGCCATCTAGCTGTCATCGGGTCCTGGGACTGGTGATGCTTGGCCGACGTCAGGTGGGCCGACAGATCCGACGTACGTTTGAGCGAGGTCAGCTCCTTGGTTTTCCGTTGGGGGGGAGGAGGCAAGGAGACCGACCGGACGTCGGGGGCCGAGTGGCGGGAGCCGGACTTGTGGTGATGATGGTCCCCTGACCTCAGCGAGGCCCTAGACGAAGAAGAAGAAGGCCTGGGGGTCTTAACAGGCTGCAGAGTGGAGGAACCGGTAGAAGACTTGACCACGACCGTGGAGGCTGAGAGGGCCCGGGATGGAGAGCGGTCGGACCGGGAGCCAGAGCTGCGGGAGTCTGAGGCCCTAGAAGGGGATCTAGTTCTCACCCTCTCCCTGTGTTTCTCGAGGTGCCTGCTGGCTTTTTCGGAAGATTCCCCCTTGGAGGCAGGTTCCATGGCCTTCAATCTTTCTTCTAGAAGGTAAGCTTGGAGGGCCTTCTCATGACGGATCCGGGTCCGACTGTTGAAGCCTTGACAAAAGGAGCAGGCCCAGGTGTCGTGGTCCGGGCCTAGGCACTGCACGCAGGCCGAGTGTGGATCTTTGAAGGGAATTTGCTTCCCGCAGGCACACTTAGACGGATGGCCCTCCGCGGATGTTGGTGAGGACATCAGATGGCAGACAATTGAAGTAGGAGAAGTTTCTTGAAGAAGAAATGGAAAAAAGAACTTTTCCAAACGTCGGTGGCTAGACACTGACCGGAGGGTCGAGACATGCAAGTCGACGGCGGGAAAGAACTGAGGATTCTGGTGGGACCGCCTCCTTATGTACTATGCCTGACGTCGGGGCCGGGACCTACGTCGGAGGCGGTCCCCGCTGAAGACTGCTAGCTAGAAGATTTCCGTGGGATCCTGACACCTGCCGGCTTCAGTCCTAATGGTGTAACCTGCTGCAAGAGCTGTATCTCGAAGAAGATCAATAGATAGGGTACTCTATGGAATTATTAATGCCATTTGTCACGTATGCACTATTCTAATTTTAGATTAATTTCTGCATGAGATGTAATAATGAGAGATACAAAACTGATTTGTTCTTTTCTTTTTGATATGTCCATAGGACCAAGTGAATCCATAACTGGGCAATACATAAAAATATATGAATTACTGTGCCGTTCTATTATACACCGGTGGAGCCTCAGGAGATGTCATTGAAAGAAATGGGTGATCTCAAGCTATCAGTTATGGACACACAAGGAATTATTGCACCTGTATTTAAAGCACTAAATGTTTGACTTGTTCACATGTTTAAATATTCAAAATGTTTATAAGGTTTAAAAAAACTAAAAAGGACCGATAGGATTACAATTATTCAAGTACTAAAAGCAACAGCGATACAGCAAGTAAATGTATTAAATGAATAAAATGCATACATTTTATCTTATTTTTTTTTTACTTTAAGGCAGAAACACTATTTATTTAACTGTATATCAAAATCCTTGTTTATAAATTGCCTGGGAAATCGGACACATTGAAGGCTTCAATTTAAGTTGTATTAGCTTTAGTTCTCTCACTTGTTTTGATTTTTGTATTATGTGAAGCATAAATATGATGCAACCTGTGATGTCATCAGTGGGGACTATAAATTTGGTAATTTGTCTCCAGTAACCCACCCCCTTAAGAAGCCTTGTTTTATAGGTGAAGCACTGGGGTAAGGTATTCGTGTTTGGCCGGCAAGAGGCTGTAATTACATGTTCTAGAATAAAAGGAATTTTTTTCTGCAAAACAGCTTGAGCCTCTGTTTTGAAGTTGGAGTGCATACTTTTTGGAGCCATTTGTATGTTTGGGGTTAGCCGCCCCCAGTTGTACCGCACTCTTATCACTTGAGCTCAGGTATTGTGTGGACCTACAATTCTACTGCCAGCTCCTTGATTAATCTGGAATTGACACCATCAGAGCCTGGTGCCTTATATGGGTTTATTTTTGGGAGCCTAATCATAAGCTGTAGTTCAGTTAAGGTGATAAGTGAATTTTCTCTCAACCACATCCAAAACTGGCCCAGATACCTGCTTCCCAAACGCTGATGTAAAATAACCTCCATCGAACTCTTATCATCCCTAATTAGGTCACCTACTTGTGGCCCTATTTTGATTAACATAGTTACAAAAAGCTCTGTAGTTATCGTGTCACCAGTCCTGAGCCATAATTCTTCTTGGCATCTCTAATCCTGGCGTTACACGTCTTAGCCAATGTTTTGTATTTAGCCCAAGCTGAGATATTATTAGTTAATCTTGCTTTTCTGTATGCCTTTTTTCCTAGGTGTATGATTTATGATTGTACTGGTGCACCAACTTGGGATCCTTCCTGATTGATTGATTGTATTTTTTTCTTCTCTGGAATATGGAGCTCTGTCAGGCATGCTAATTTCTTAGTCAGTAGATCCCACATTTGGCCCAGATTTAGACCTTTAGAGGCAGCCTTCCAGTCCCATACTCGAAAATCCATCCTTATTTTATTAAAATCTACCTTATAGAAGCATTTAATCAAGGGGGAGCCATTTTTCATATTTATGGTCTGATTTATATGGAATGCAACCATATTACGATTACTATTTGATAGTGGCTCAGCAACTTTATAGTCTCCCACACGGTCAGCCATAATACTAAACACTAGGTCTAGTGTGTGGTCTCCCCTAGTTCCTTCTTTAACATACTGGTATAATCCATGTGTTGTTGTTATATCTAAGAAGTTTCTATCATTTGCTGAACTACCTTCCCCTAACTCCCAGTCAATGCCAGGAACATTAAAATCCCCAAGTAAAATGATGTTGTCTGATAGGTTCAGTTGTTTTAGGATATCAAAAAGTGTTTTACCTTGTCTTGCATCATTAGATGGGGGCCTTTAAATAACACTCATGATTTTCTTGTCTATCTATTTTTATCCAGACTTGATCGGGTTGCTCAGCAGTATCTATATGTATTTTCTCAGCCTGTATTCATGTATTTATTGAAATGTTTCACCAGGAAGACACACTGAGCAAAAAGTCGCTCATCTCCCAGAGTGACCTGGGGAGGAAGGGGTACAATTGGAATGCAACATTAAACATTCAAGTTACAAGATCAACATTAACATACAGTTGTAAGGCAGGTGTTACTGTGTTATAACAGTGTTGTGCATAACATGTAGAAAGAGTGGACAATAATAAGTGTCGGGTTAATAAGTAAACATGTGCTTATGTGAAATGGAAGGGGAAGGAAGGGTCATGTCCCTGGAGACCCGTTCAAGATGCAAGTAACCCTGCAAGGGGACTGGGGGGGGACCAGAGAGAAGGGGATAAGGCAGTGTCCCAGAAAGAGCCCTTTAAGATGGTGGGGGAAGGGAGTAGATGAGGGATACAGGCCCCTTGGGGGGCAGGAGAGGGACCCATGGAGAGCATTCGGGGTCCTTTACATTCTGTGAGAGATCAAGGGAGGCAAGTAAGGGGGAGCAATTTGGGGGGAGGTAAGTGTGCACAGGGTAAAATGAAGGTGAGGGTAGAGGGGTAGGGTTTGTCCAGGGCTTAGATGAGAGAATTAGGGAGGGACATGGCAGGAGCAGCTAGGTGCAAGGTAATTATTGAGGGCAGAGTTGATGGAGTAGGTGGAGGATGTGTGCTGGATTTGGGGGATTCCAAATTTGGGAGGCAGTGAGAGTAACTGGATTGGCCAATTTGGGTGGATCTGAGGGGACAACCAGAGTATGGGAGTCAGCTGATCTAAGGGAATGGGAGGGTGGGGGGGCATTATAAAGGAGGAGGTGAGGTAGGAAGGGAGCTCACCCAACCAGTGCTTGGAGGTGAATTTAGCACAGTGGGAGAGTCGCCTATTTGTAAGACAGGGGAAGGACAAGGCATGATAAAGATCACAGTGATGGGTGTGGGGGGGCAACCAGGGCAAAGCATCAGAAAGAATTGAAGAGTGTGTCTAGTCTGGCCGGGGAGGACTTAGTGGCAGCACCATAGAGTACATCACAGTAGTCGAAAATGGGCAGTATCGTCTTCTGAACAAGTTCATGCCTAGCCATAGGAGGGATGCAACTATGGTTTCTGAACAGGGCACCAAGCTTGGGGTGAAGTTTTTTCTGGATGGCGTCAATATGTCCAGAAAAGTTTAGATGCTGGTCCAACCAAACACCTAAGTACCTGAAGGAAGCTCAAGTAAAGTCCCATCAAGGGTGTGAAAAGTGGATAGGGAGGGAAGCCTAGAGAGTCTCTGCCTTGTGCCAAAGGTCATGGAGACAGTCTTCTTGGCATTGAGGAAAGGTTTATGGTTAGCAAACCAGAGCTGAACCTTGTCGAAGTCTTGCTGTAAGCTGGCTGTAACCTCATCAGGACAGGAGCCAGATGCATACAGGACTGTATCATTGGCATACATATATGTATAGCAGAGGATGGGGAGCAAACAGAGGGAAGGTTGTTTAAGAAGATGGAGACTAGAAGGGGTCCTGATACCGAGCCCTGGGGGATTCCAGTGCTAATTGGGAGGGGAAGTGGTGTCCAAGATCTTAACTGATTGGGTTCTACCAATAAGGAAGGCCTTGAACCAGTTTGTGGAGATAGGCCACCTGCTGGGAGTGAGTCAAGGAGAAGGGAGTGAGCGACTGTTGAAGGCCTTGGCCAGGTCGACAAAAATGGCAGAGGTAATATGGCCAATGTCTATCCCAGATAGGATGGAGTCTGTGAGCCATAGGAGAGAGGTGATGGTTGAATATGGACTCAATATATACAATGCTACCCCAACACTGATTTTATCAGGCCTGTCTTTGTAAAATAATTTAAATCTGCTTATATTCCTACCTCAGGTGTTATCCGCTCGCTGCCAAGTCTCAGTGACTGCGCACAGATGAATCCCTTTTTTAACCAAGATAAACTCCAACTCATCATTTTTCTTTATTAGATTTCTTGCATTCACCAAATAAACACTTCCATTTATTGGGCTTCTTTTTACCTTTGGGTTTTTTATTAGGATGGCCTTATTCTCTATTTGAGGTGCCCACTCCCCCTTGCCCCGGTGCTTTTAGTTTAAACAGGTCTCCAGTGTGTTATTAATATTAATTTTATTTGCTATAGGCTGGGAGGGGGAGTTGCTGGCAGTCACAAAGGAAGAAAGAGACTTGAGCATCATCATTACCAATGACCTGAAATCATCCAAGCAGACCTCTAAAGCAGTAGGTAAGGCTAGGGGGGTGTTAGGGTGTTTTAGTAGGGGTATCACAAGTCGGAAGAGGGAGGTAATAATCCCTCTGTACAAGACACTGGTTAGGTCCCATCTGGAGTACTGCGTGCAGTACTGGAGGCGACACCTTCACAAGGACATTAACCAAATTGAGGCAGTCCAGATAAGGGCAACCAAAATGGTGCAGGGACTGCATCAGAAGACATATAAGAACAGATTAATGGAGCTCAATATGTATACCCTAGAGCAAAGGAGGGAGAGAGGTGATATGATCGAAACATTCAAACACCTTAAGGGCATTAACAAGGTGAAAGAGTCTAACATGTTTCAATATAAGAAAAATAGCAGGACAAGAGGACACAGCATGAGATTAGAGGGAGGCTGATTAAGGGGTAATGTGAGGAAGTTCTTTTTCACAGAAAGGGTGGTGGATGCATGGAATGGCCTACCTCAGGAAGTGGTGGCTATGAATACAGTGCAGGGCTTCAAACAGGCATGGGATAGGCATAAGGAAGCAATACAGATGAGTATGAATAGATAGGCCACTGACAGCAAAGGACGATGGCACATTTATAAGGTAGAAAACGAAATGGGCAGACTGGATGGGTCTTGCGGTCCTTATATGCTGTCAACTTCTATGTTTCTATGCTAGAATCTTTGTCTCTTGCCTGTTTAAATGTAAACCATCTTTTCCAAATAATCTGTAATCTCAAAAAGTGTCCCAGTTTCTTTGTAATTTAAACCCTTCTCTGTTGAACCACCTACGTAGCCTGCCATTAAGTTGCATAATGTCACTGTTTCTTTTAGGACTAGCTCTTGGTACTGGCAGGACTTCAGACATTATTACTTCACATCCCACATCTTTTAACTTTAGTCTGACAAATTCAAACTCCCTTTGTGTTTCTATTATAGTTTTTCCCCTTATGTTGTTTGTGCCAACATGGAACAGAATGATTGGGGTACTAGAACCTTCAAAGTATCCTCTAAGATTATTACGGATATCGTGCATTTTAGCATCTGACAGGGAGCACATCATTGTATAGTACCTCCTGCCTTCACAGATGATACAGTTGGTGTACTTCAACATTGAGTTTACTGAATAAATACAGGTTACTCACCTGTAACAGTAGTTCGAGAAGTAGTATACTATAGCGAATGCCTTTAACAGATTATTCACGGACCTGTCTCAGTACACCTCGTCCTTCGCTTCACCTCCCACAGCATCTCAGCCTTACTGCACACCCCAGAGATCTGCATCTGGTGCTGACCACTGCCAACTAACTACTACCCCCCCTTTCCACTTTAAAGCTTTATCTAGATCTGAGGTCCAAAGGCTATTGCAAAACATATCCGATAACACTAGCCCTGGCTCAGATTCATCGAGCCACAACTCCTGAAGCTAGCGGCACCATTGATTGCCTCGCCACTGGCCAAGATTTTCACTCTGTCTCTCTCTCTCTCTTTTGCCGTTGTCCCAGATCTCTGGAAGATTGCCCGAGTTATGCCTATCCTTAAAAAAGAAGACCCAAAGGACATCAACAACTACAGGCCCATAGCCATCCTCTCTGTGGTAAGCAAGCTACTGGAGAAGCTTATTGCAACCCAAACCATTGACTATCTCACAAAGAACAACCTTCTCTCAGACACTCAGCATGGTTTCAGAAAAGGGCACAGTACCTTAACCGCTCTTCTCAAATTCTCCACCGATGTACTCTGCAACATGGACAAAGGCCTACTCACTGGGGCAGTATTTATTGATCTTACCAAAGCTTTCGATCTTGTTATCATCCCCTGCTTCTCTCAACACTGCATAGACTTGATTTCTCATCCTCAGTAGTTAACTGGTTTAACAACTACCTATCAAACAGATTACAACTTGTTAAATTCATCTCCGCTCTCTCGGATGTGACCAGCACTGACGTCAGAGTACCCCAGGGCTCCATCCTGGGACCCCTTCTTTTTCTCGCTATACATCAACAACATTGATTATGCCATACTCTCCTGCTCAGCTATCGTATATGCTGATTATCTCAGCCTCTACTCCAGTGCTGACAAAGTTAACATCATTAGCAAAAACCTCTCCTCAGATTTCAGGAATGTGCAAACATGGCTAAATGCTAATAAACTCATCCTCAACACAAAAAAGACCCAAGCCATGCTATTTGGCACTGCCCCCAAACTCAGGGCCTGTAAGGAACCCCTCCTAGTCCATGACTCGGGGAGGGGGTCTCTCATCGACTGTGTCACATCCTTTAACTATCTGGGAGTCCTTCTTGATAAATCCCTTGACTTCAGTCTGCACATCCAGTCAACCTGTAAAGCAACAAATGCCAAACTTGGAATCGCCTATAAGACTTGTCACCTGCTAACACCATCCGCCAAATTGGCAATTGCCAAAGGTATTCTGCTTCCAGCACTGACATATGGTGTCTCCACTTTTGCTAATGCCCATAAGACTGCTCTCCATAAATGGGATGTCGCAGATAACAACATATGTCGGTATGCCTCCTTCCCATCGCCCAAGCACCACTGCACACTGTATAGTGACCAGGCTGGCTCTCCCAACTGCCTACCGACTATACTCCCTAGGGACCCTCACAGACTCTGTAATCCGTAACCAAACCCCCCTCTTGCAGCTCTACTTGTACCACAGACACCTGCCCACAGACTATGCTCGGCAAACAAATTTCTACTTACTGTACCCAGGTGTCTTACTTCAAAAGGCTCTGGAGCATTTCACTGCACCGCCCCAGCCACCTGGAACTCCCTTCCTCCTGCTCTGAGGCAAGCTAACTCCCACCTAATCTTCAAAAAAGAACTATATTGCCACCTATCCCAGGACCCCTGCACATGCTTTGATCCCACTTAATGTCTCACAGCTAACCACCCTATTTCGCCTAAGACACTGCTGCACTTCTAAACAAGCTTTGCTATAAAATGTCTTTATAGCTCCCACTTAGCCCAGTTTCAGTTGTTATTTGCATGTACTAATGTCACTTTTGTCATCTCTGCATAGCTATATATATTATCTGGAGTACTGTCTGACTTGATCTGTATTCTAACCTACCTGTACTATATACTATGTACCTGTACTGTATACTATGTATTGTATAATCTCATCTCATTTTATGTGTGTATTCTCCCGGGTCATGCCTGAAAATAGTCAACTTTGGCTAGTGCACCTAACCCGTTAACAAAACTAAATAAATATGTTGTTCATGCACACTATCTGGCAGTGTCCTTTCCTTTAAGATGTGCTGGAAAGTCTTCCAGCTGGCTCCTCCCACCCACCTGGGTGATACGTCCCTTGGCTCTGCCCCATGATGCCAGATCTTGCCTGCTGGAAGCAGAGAGTGTGCGTCGAGGCTGGGGAGGTCAGGTGGGTCCGTGTGAATGAACAACATATACCACTCCTAGAACTACTGTTAAAGGTGAATAACCTGTGTTTCTAGGGATGTGGATATGTTGTTCTATCCACACTATTTGGCAGACTCCTAGCAGTTCTCCGGGAGGAGGGAGGCAAGGCGCACACCCCCTATTTGGGAAATAAAGATTGGAGAACTGAGGTCCCAAAACCAGCATACTGGCATGACTCTAAGTCAGTGTGGTAATGGGAAATGAAGGTGTGTGCTGACTTCCAGGTAGCAACCTTGCAGATTTCCTGGATAGGGACATCCCTAGAAGCAGCTATCGTCCAGCGGTATGGTGGGAAGAATGAGCCTTTAGCCCTCCGGGAGGCTCCCTACCCACCAATCTATAGCAGAGATCAATGCAGGATGTGATCCACCTGCTGATCGTCTGCATGGCTGCAGGTCTGCCAGGTGCGGCTTCAGCATAGGTGACAAAACAGCTGGTGAACCTCTCCCCAAACTCCAGCTGTGCACTCTTTGCAGTAAGCGAGTGCTCGCCTCAGGTTCAAAGTATGGAGCCTGTGTTCAACCTCCAAGGTGTGATTTGGAAAGAACACCAGTCATGTCAACACCTGATTCAGGTGAAACTCTGACACAACCTTCAGGAGGAACTTCCAGTTGGGGTGCAGAGCAACCTTGACCCTGTGGAAGACCAGGTAAGGAGACTCCACTGAGAGTGCCTGGAGCACACTGATCCTTCTGGCTGACGTAATAGCCACCAGGAAGGCGGTCTTCCATGAAAGGTGAGACATGTCACACCTGTGCATCAGTTTGAATGGCTTGCCCATGAGCCTTGCCAAAACCATCAACAAGTCCCATGGTGGTGGTGGTTCATGCTCCAGAAGGGAAATGCGATCTAAGCCTCTGAAAAAGTTCCAGGCCACCGTCTCCTGTGCCACCGACTGCTGACCGACCCATGCCTGGTAAGCAGAGATGGCTGCCAGGTGCACCTTGAGGGTCATCAACCAAAGCCCCCCTTTGGAGAGAGACCATAAACAGTCCAAGATGCTAGCCACTGGACAGGACAAAGGTTCCAGCCCCTTGCCATGACACCAAATGGAGAATCTCTTCCATTTGAAGGTATAGCATTTTCTATTCAATTATTTTCTAGATGCCTCCACTACAGTGAAGACATCTTCGGAGAGGCCCAAAGCCTGGAACTCTAGCCACTCAGGAACCAGGCTGTCAGGTACAAGGAATGAAGGTCCCAGTGGAGTACCTTCCCCTGATTGATGGAGAGCAGGTCTGGGCATGCTGGAAGACGCTACAGGAGCCTGTTGCTGAGGCTGAGGAAATCAGAGTGCCAGAGCTGGTGAGGCCAGTCCGGAGCCTCCAGGATCACCTGTGCCTTGTCCCTCCTGAACTGAAGAAGCACCTTGTGGATCAAGGGAAGTGGAGGGAAGGCACAGAAGAGGCCTGGGGTCCATGGCCTCAAGAAGGCATCCACCTGTAGTAAGCCTTGCTGAGGGGGGAAAGCGCAAAACGGCATCAGCTTTGTGTTCTCCCTGGTGGCAAACAGGGCCACCTGAGGTGTGCCCCACTGGGAGACCAGGCTATGAACTACCTCTGGATGGAGAGACCACTCGTGAGACACCTCGCCCACCTGGCTGAGGGTGTCTGCCAGCTGACTGGAGGCTCCTGCCTCATGGATGTGTAGGTGATCCACCTCCAGGCTGCACACAAGAGTCCAAATGTGGACAGCTTCCCTGAACAGTAGCAGGGAGTGCATCCCACCTTGCTTGTTGAGGTAGTACATGGTCGTGGTGTTGTCTGTCTGGACTTGAACCACTTGACTCTGAACAAACAGAGTGAATGCAGTCAGCAATAGCTGAACTGCTCAGAGCTCCAGCAGGTAGATGTGGTATTGGGACTCCTTGGGGGGGGGTCCAGAGACTGTGGACTCTGTGGTCTCCCAGATGGGCACCCCAGCCCATGAGAGAGGCATTGGTCATCAGGGTGACCATCGGCTTGGGGTGGGCAAATGGGATCCCTTCCGGCAGATGTCCTGGGACTAGCCACCACTGGCGGGCATCACACATCATCTGGGTCACAGAGACCAGCTGGTCAAAGTGACCTTTGCGCTGAGACCACTGGCTGGCCAGCTCCCACTCCAGAAAACACATATGCCAATGGGCCCATCAGACCACATTGGTGCAGGCTGCCGAGTAACCCAGAAGGCACAGGATGTCCTGAGCAGGGCGCAAGTGCCCAACCAGAAATGATCGGGCAAAGGAGGAGAGATCATCTGCCCTGTCCGCCATGAGCCGGGCTCTGGCTCGGCAAGAGTAGAGCTCTGCCCTGATGAAGCTGATCACCTGTGAAGGCACGAGTTCTTACTTGGCCTCACTGACTAGCAGGCCAAGGTTGATGCAAGTCTGGAGGGCCAGATCACTGGACTGCTCCACCTCCTGTCTGGAGGGGCCTGCTATAAGTCAGCCATCCAGGTAGGGGTAGACCCAGACCCCTCGGTGCCTCAGGTAAGCTACCACCACTGCTTTGTATTTGGTGAAGACCATGGGTGCCGAGGAGAGGCTGAAAGACATGGCCTGGAACTCATAGAGTGTTCCCTTGGCTCAGAAGCGGAGGAACCGTCAGTGAGATGGATGGATTGGGACATGAGAGAACACGTCCTGGAGATCCAGAGAGCAAAAACACATGTTCTACTTGAGAGATGGTGTGATCTGAGACAGAGTTACCATCCTGAAGGTGCAGGACCTGAGAAATTTGTTCAGGTCATGCAGATCTAGAATGAGGCACCAGTCCCCAATCCGCTTTGGCACCAGAAAGTACCTGTAGATAAATCTTGGGTGTTCCAGAGGATCCACTACTCTGACCACAACCTCCTTGCGGAGGAGCTGGGCTATGTTGTCTTGAAGAGCCGACCAAGTGTCTGAGGAAACCAAGTCCTCCCGTGGGGTGTGGGCTCGGCTGGGAGGGTAATGCTCAAACTCCAGAGGCAGACACTGACAGACCAATTCCAGAACCCACCTGTCCATGGTGACAGCGGACCAGGTGGAAAGGAACTGGCAGAGCTGGTCCCCCACTGGGGAACCCAGAGGAGGTATGATGAGCATGAAGGTGGAAGCCCCCATCCTGGCACTGCGCAGGCTTGGAGGAGGAAGACAGAAAACCAAAGGTGAACAGCACACTTAAGCCCGTTGCAGGATAAATCCAGGTCCAAACGTATAAACGTAATAAGCAAAGTATTTTATTGTATCTAAAAGACACAAAACGAACCAACAGGCAAAACAAAGAAACAAAGCACTAACATGCCCCAGCGCTTCAACTCCTCAATGAGTCTTCATTAGGGGGTAAAGATTGCAGGCTAAGCTAAGTCCATTTATAATCAAACATACAATTAACCAATTACAAAATACATGGATGTTTCTAACAGTCATTATAAATCAGCATGCAGAAACATTTAAACCTAGATAGGTCACTAGATGGTGCTATAACCGCGCTAACATCATTTTAATGGTAACAATACGAAAAACATATGTGCAGACTTTAAATGATGGAATGAAACAACATAAATGTTTTCAAAATTTTTGACGACAAGGATACAAGATTAGACCAAACCTCCAGTATATCCTGGAAGAGAGAGAGTGTGTATGCAAGGCTACCAAAATACAGGACCTCCCAGTAATTGAGGACAAGGCAGCTGGAGGGCAGTCAAATGAAATGGTAGTGAAACCTATAAAAAAGACAAACATAGTGATATAGTTATTAGGTATCTAGGTTACATACACTAATTCAATTTCATGTCAGAGAAATCTATCATATTTATTTCAAAAATGGTTTTAAATCCCATTTGTCATTGAGTCCCTGTGGTTTTACACTATGCAGTGCATGAATCCAATAACTCTCACGTTGTAATAGCAAGTTTGATCTGTCTTCTCCATTTTGCATTTATGAAACATGTTCAAAACCTATAAACATGAAACATGATGGTTTTGAATTATGAACATTTGAAAAATGTAAACCTACAAGGGTATCTTGTTTGTTATTCATAGATGGAACAAATGTGCTCTGTATTCTCTGTTTCAAAGGTCTGACAGTCACATACCATATACCAAACCACAAGTGCACCATAGTGCATACACTACATATGGGTGTTACATGTGATGAGTTCTCAATCTCGACCTTAATATTCATGTTGATGGGATGAATAAATTCCTTTGCAGAAACACCATATTTACAGATGTTACAATTGTTACATCTATAAAAGCCTCTAGGGCAGTGTGGTAACCACATCCCAGTAGTTTTTAGCACAAGGAATTCGACTATGTATTAACCTATCCCTGATGTTTTCATGTTTCTGTTAAAAGTGACTCTTGGCTTGAAAAAATTGCTCTTGAGAACTTGTCAAAAAAATCAGGAAATAATCCTCAAACCAGCTGATAAGGGAGGTAATACTGTGGTAATGGATATTGCACAGTACAGTGATATAGTATATTCACTATTAAATGACACTAATAATTACTGTAGATTACCCTCTGACCCTACACAGACTTTCAAAAAAAGAGTTATTTCAACTCCTTAAGTACACCGTAGACAGTGGACTTATTTCAGAAAAAGAATATAACTTTAGCTGGCAAGATAACCCTACTATTCCCAGTTTCTATATTTTACCTAAAATCCATAAAGATATAACTAAGCCCCCAAGGTAGACCCATAGTTTCAGGATGTAATTCGCTCACACAGAATTTGGGCAAATTTATTGATTTTTTTCTTCAGTTCCAGGTAGGGCAATCTGGCTACCAGTGGTTAAGCATTGATGTTGAATCCCTATACACCTCCATCCAACATCCAAAAGGTTTAGAAACTATTAAATACTGGATGGAAGAATTATCTAAAACTGAAAATGTCCCAGATGAGTTCATTGTAGAAGCAACTGAGTTGTTATTAACACATAACTACTTTGAATTCAAAGGAGATTTTTTTCTACAGAAATGTGGCACAGCCATGGGAGCATTGATGGCACCAAGTTATGCCAACCTGTTCCTGGGACTATGGGAAAAAGACATTGTCTTTTCTGACAATAATCCATTTGTCAAAAACCTTATACACTATCATCGCTTTATTGATGATGTCTTATGTATTTGGAAGGGACCTGCAGAAATCATCCTGAATTCATTAAATGGCTCAATGTTAATACATTCAATTTAAAATTCAGCCATGTCAGTGACCCATATAGTATTTCATTTTGGATCTTCACCTTTATATTAATCAAAATAAGACAGAGACTAAAGGCTTCAGAAAAAACACAGCCACAAATTCATTACTGTTGGCTAGTAGTGCCCATCCCCATACTTTAAAAAATTCTATTCCCTTTGGACAGATGTTGAGGTTAAGAAGAAACTGCAGCTCAAATGCTGAATTTGTAACTCTAACAGAGGAACTCATTGATAGATTTGAAACTATGGGTTATGACAAAAAACTTTTGGTACAAACCAGGGATAAGGTTCAAAAGAAGGATAGGAATGATCTTTTAAGGGGTGATAATACAGGAAACATGATGGTTACTGAAAAAATGCCTTGTACATTTGTAACAGATTTCAACCATGTGGCAGGCCAGATAGGAAATGTCATACACAGGAATTGGCCCATTTTACTAGGAGATAATACAGTGGGTATTTCTGTAGGCCCGAAGCCAAGAGTCACTTTTAACAGAAGTGAAAATAATAATAAAAATAATCTTTATTTTTACTGCGCCTTTCAAAAAATCAAGGTGCAGAACAGGCTTTAAAATACATCCAAATCCCATATCATAAAATACAATAAAATAATTAATGACATCCACATAATAAATAATAAGATTAGATCGACTCAGTATCCTCCCCAAATGCTATTCTCCATAAGAAATATTTCAGAGCTTTTTTAAAATCCCCCACCGTCGTGCACTCTCTAATCAAACGGCGTAGAGAATTCTAAAGGGTCGGCGCTGCAAATACAAAAGCCCAGGCACCAGATGATTTCAAAACTACCCTTGGAATCTCTAGCAACCCCTCGTTGGCTGAGCGGAGCTGTCGCTCTGGGATGTAAGGCACCAGAAGCTCTTTCAGGTAGTCAGGGCCCAGATCATGCAGGGTTTTATAAGTCAGCAAGCCAACTTTGAAGGAGATCCGCCACTGAACCGGCAGCCAGTGCAGACCCCTCAACACCGGGGTAATATGGGAAAGACGAGGCGTCCCAGTTAACAACCGGGCCGCAGAGTTCTGCACCAGCTGCATGCGGCGGATATCAACCCTTGGAAGCCCAAAGTAAAGGGAACTGCAGTAGTCCAGGCGCGAGGTCACAAAGGCGTGGATCAACGCAGGTAGGTCTCCGGACGGAACAAGGTGCTTAATCCTAGCGATATTCCTAAGATGGTGAAAGCATAGCTTACCGACCGCCGACCCTTGCTCACGCAGCGTCAGCTGATCGTCAAGAATTACCCCAAGGTTACGCACCTGTTCAGAGATAGGAAGCTCAACTGCCCCCAGGAGTAAACCTGAGGGATGGTCTGTCCCCCCCATCCCCCATCCGGCGACCTGGATCCACAACCATCATCTCCGTCTTTCCAGAATTCAACTTCAACCCGCTGGACCTCATCCATCCTTGGATTTCCTTGAGACAGTTATTAAACACCGAGAGTGCTCCATTCTGGTTGGGTGCAAAAGACAGGTAGAGCTGAGTATCATCAGCATAACAATGAAACTCCAGCCCATACCATCTTACAATGTCTCCGAGGGGAAGCATGTACACTGCAAACAACATGGGGGACAGCACCGAGCCTGGGACCCTACAAGACAGAGAGATAGGGTCAGAGGAAATACCCCACACCACTCTCTGTGTTCTACCAGTGAGGAAAGACGTAAACCATCTGTGGACCAAACCTGACAGCCCACAGATGTTTTCCAGGCACTCAAGCAGTACCCCATGGTCTACAGAGTCAAATGCTGATGACAAGTCCAACAGGACCAAAATGGACCATTTTTTATGGTCTCTCGCCATCAGGAGATCATTGAGCACCCGAACCAGCACAGTCTCGGTGCTATGCCTCTTTCTAAAACCGGATTGGAGAGGATCGTAGATGCTATGGATGGACAAATGGTTGTCCAACTGAGTAGCCACTACTTTCTCAATTACCTTCCCAACAAAGGGAAGGTTTGAGATAGGTCTGTAGTTAGCGAGGGAGTCAGGGTCCAGAGAAGCCTTCTTCAACACAGGTGTCACCGCAGCCTCCTTCAAGGAGTTGGGATATTCACCAGAATCTAAGGAGCACCAGACTATCCTCGCTAATACCAGGATGATGATCCCCCCACAGCCCTAAATCAGGGCTGTGGAGCCCGGATCTAAACTACAGGATGTAGTGCACATACCTTGGACAATCCTCATAACATCTTCGATATCCGGCCTTTTGAAGAGATTCCAGGAACGGGGAGGGAAAGCGACCAAGGACTGGTCCATGGCCCTTCCCATAGAGAGTGCTGCACGGATCTCCGCCCTAATGTCTTCCACCTTATCTGCAAAGAACCGAGCAAGCTCATCACATCGAGACTGTGAAAACGCTCTACGAACCTGTAGACAGGCTGGGTTGCACAGTCTGTCCTCGGTTCGAAAGAGCTGAGCCGGTCGGTTCTGTGCAGCAGCATTTTCCCCGGACAGGAACACTGCCTTCTTACGGGTAATTGCTGACTGTTAGAGTTGATAATGCTCTCGCAGTCTAAGATGATCAGTATCCAAGCGGGATTTCCGCCAACATCTCTCTAACCTGTGTCCTAAACGCCGCATCTCCCTCAGGTCCCCATCAAACCATGGAAACCGAGGGCGAAGGGAGAGAGGACGCACACGAAATGGGGCAATGGAATCCAGGGCAGAGGTAATGGCCTTATTATAGGCCAGAACCAAAACCTCTGGATCCATGCATATCCCAGGGAATTCTGATAGGTCAAGTGCCGTAGTTAGACCATTGGGAGTCACATCCAGTAAAGGGATAGGTTAGTACATAGTTGAATTCCTTGTGCTAAAAAAACTACTGGGACGTGGTTACCACACCACCATAGAGGCTTTTACAGATGTAACAATTGTAACATCTGTAAATATGGTGTTTCTGCAAAGGAATTTATTCATCCCATCAACATGAATATTAAGGTCGAGATTAGAGAACTCATCACATGTAACACCCCCTATGTAGTGTATGCACTATGGTGCACTTGTGGTTTGGTATATGTAGGCAAGACTGTCAGACCTTTGAAACAGAGAATACGGGAGCACATTCATTCTATCTTGAATAACAAACAATATACCCCTGTAGGTTTACATTTTTCAAATGTTCATAATTCAAAACCATCATGTTTCATGTTTATAGGTTTAGAACATGTTTCACAAATGCAAAATGGAGGTGATAGATCAAACTTTCTATTACAACGTGAGAGTTATTGGATTCATGCACTGCATACTGTAAAACCACAGGGACTCAATGATAAATGGGATTTAAAAATTTTTTGAAATAAATAAATATGATAAATTTCTCTGACATGAAATTGAATTAAGTGTATGTAACCTAGGTACTTAATAACTATATCATTCTGTTTGTCTTTTTTATAGGTTTCACTACCATTTCATTTCACTGCCCCCCAGCTGCCTTGTCCTCAATTACTGGGAGGTCCTGTATTTTGGTTGCCTTGCATACACACTCTCTCTCTTTCAGGATATGCTGGAGGTTTGGTCTAATCTTGTATCCTTGTCGCCAAAAATTTTAAAACGTTTATGTTGTTTCATTCCATCATTTAAAGTCTGCATATATGTTTTTTTATATTGTTACCATTAAAATGATGTTAGTGCGGTTATAGCACCATCTAGTGACCTATCTAGGTTTAAATGTTTCTGCATGCTGATTTATAATGACTGTTAAAAACATCTGTGTATTTTGTAATTGGTTAATTGATTGTTTGATTATAAATGGACTTAGCTTAGCCTGCAATCTTTACCCCTGATGAAGACTCATTGAGGAGTCGAAACGCTGGGGCACGTTAGCGCTTCATTTCTTTGTTTTGCCTGTTGGTTCGTTTTGTGTCTTTTAGATACAATAAAATACTTTGCTTATTACGTTTATACGTTTGGACCTGGATTTATCCTGTAACAGGCTTAAGTGTGCTGTTCACCTTTGGTTTTCTGTCATGTTTGGGCTGGCTGCCCTTCGCTACAGCACCACCTCATACAGCCATAGCTCGCAGCACGTCCTAGATTGATCTAATTGGAGGAGGAGGATCCAGCCGAGGAGCCACCAGGTCCCTTCCCTTTGGGTTTATGGACCACTGAGGCTGCAGACTGCAGACTTGGGCCGAGGTCACCAGGATTGAGCCTCCTGGCCCTGCTGTTGCTGGGCTGGTTTTGCCGCAGGAGTGGAGGGCCAAAAGGGCTTGCACTTCTGCTGTTGGGAGCCCTTGGAGTCCTTTTGTATGGATGTCACACACATGGCATTAGACTTCTCAATCCATTGGAGGTGACCATCCACCCCAGACCCAAACAGGTCGGTACCCAGGAATAGGACATCCACTAGCTTGTGCTCAGTATCCACTGTGATAGTCGAGATCCTCAACCAAGCCCTATGGTGCATGGAAACTGCAGCCACCACTGAGCAGGATCAGGAGTCTCCAATGTCCAGAGCTGTTTGGAGTTGCTGTTTGGCCACAGCCTGACCCGGGTCTTGGACCTGCTTGACTGTAGTCTGAAGGTCCACTGGAAGATGAGGAAGCAACTCATCCAGACAGCTCAACAGGGTGTGGGAGAAATGTGCTATCACAACGGCACAGCTCACCTGGCGGAGACCAAGGAGGCAGCAGCACAGATCTCTTTAGTTGGGTGGTCCAGTGTCTTAGACTCCTTGTCCAGTGGTTTGTTGATGTCCCAGTATTTCAAGATTGCTGAAACATGGAGTCGGTCACCAACCCTTCGGTTGAAGGGTGCTCTGTGAACCCCGAGAGGGAACCGATGGGCACCGCATATTTGCAGGCCATTCAGGCCGAGGGCGCTAGTCAAGAGGCGGGGTGCTGCCAAAGCTCCAGAGGAAGACCTCTGTCGGAGAGTCCCCTTTGTCTAGCATCTCTGTGAGGGGATAGCAAGCCCACTTTTGAAAAGACTCCAGTTTCATCCCTGTGGATTTGGAGAGGAGAAGGAGGATGCCCATGAAAGATGTGGGTCCTTCCTCCATTGAAAGGTCCCCCATCAACTCCATGTTGAGTGGACGGAGAGTGTAGTGAAGAATCTTCAGACTCTGAGGAGTTCGCATAGAATTGCCTAACACCCGAGCCACTTTAGACCTGCCATGGGCAGTCAGGTGTCAGAGTGACCAACAGCCAATAGGGAAGCCCCTTTTCTGGCTGATACTCCTTCATTGGAGCCCAGGTTGTCAGCTGTTTGGGCAGTGATTCCACCACGACTGGCAGAGAGACCAGCTTCGCCCGAGCCGAAAAGGTCCAAACCGGCATCCCCAAGCAGAGGATCGATGTCAACTGGCCCTGCTGGGGGGGGGGTCGGCATCGGCCTGTCGGGTGATAACCACGTGATGGTCGGTGTGTAAACCGGAGTTGGCTTTGGCCCAGACAACACCAACTGTTGCCACATGAGGTCTTAATAACGTCGACGCAACTTGCGCCAAAGCCTCTCCTCACCCGAGCAGGACGAAGACGAGTAGCAGCGGTGCTGCTTCCCATGGTACCGAGAACAAGACTGCTGGTGTCGGTGGGACTTGCTCGACCCAGAGGATGAAGATGACCTAGAGCTCGACCTCGGCTGCTGGTGATGGAGACAGGGGATCTCGGAGGGAGCCAGGGAGTGTCACGGCACCTCCTGGTTTAGGTCAGTGACTGGAGGGTCTGGGTCAACAGGCTGAGATGAATCTTTGGTGGTTACCAGCAGGACCAGAGTCCTGAATAAGGAGTTGTCAGCCTCTCTGGATGAGAACTGGTTGACTGGGTGGAGAAAGATCTCGTCTGTGTCATCAGCAAGCGTCTCGACCGACTGGCCTGATGGGGTCTCTGTGAAACCAGCGGCCAAGGCCACAGTTTTGACCACAGTCAAAACTGGGGAATCATGAGACTGAGAACGTTTCTGGTCCCAAGAACATCGACAAGTGAGTCTTCTCCTTTTCTTGTTCCGACTCCTTCTTGCGGGAGCAGGAGCCACGTGAACCTAAAGGGCCCTCTCCCTTAGTGAGGAGAGACTGGCACAGCTCCTTGAAGGAGCCGGAATGAGTGGAGCCCAACTTGAGAGGAACAAAAGCCGACGCCAAAGAGGACAGTATGGCAGCCAGAGCTCCCTCCTCCTCAAAGGTCTTGAGTCATTCCAGTTGTTCGGCGAACCCTGCAGCCACAGAGACCAACCAACGGGCTTCCTTGGATTTGACCGGAGGATGCTGTTTTTCTGGGTGGCCCAATATTAGGCGGGCAAGATGGTCCTCGATGACTGATGTATGAAATGATCAGCAAAACTCACAGGCCTGGGTATCATATTCATGGCCCAGGCAGTAAATGCACATAGTGTGGGGCTCAGTACACAACATCTTCTGCCCGCATGGGAACTGGTGAAATCCAAGCAAGGACTTTTTACCCATCATGGTTGCGAATGAAGATCATTCTGAAGATGAAACTCTTACAAATTTAAGTTTTGGAAGTAAATCTGAAGATTTGAATGCCAGGGGCTACTCAACACAGGAACGATAAGGAGGGAACCTGATTTTTCCAGCGGAAAGGAATATCTGGTGTCATGGGGTGGAGCCGAGGCTTATACCACCCGGGTGGGTGGGAGGAGCCAGCTTGAAGACTTTTCAGCACATCTTAAAGGGGAACAGTCATCAACAGGGTTTCTTAATGTCTGAAAGACCATAAACAGCTCATTTGAGTGAGCCATTGTGTTTATCTGTGAGTCTTTTCAGTCCAGAGTTATTCATATATAAATCAGTCTGTAATGAAGGGCTGGGGGCAGCCATATGTTTTAGGTTCCTGACAGGATACGATGTCACCAAGGATCTTGGCCCTCCATTGACTGTAGGTTAAATAGAAAATTGTCTTTTTTATCAAGTGTGTTTTAAAGTGTTCTTACAACACTGTCCACATTTATAATACTTGTTTTGTATGTGCATTAAAACTAGTGCGTTATCACCTTTACATTTCAAACTGTTAGTAAAAATATCCATCTTTAGGGTTGCTTTAATGTCTAGGCTATACTGCCAGCTGATCATCAAAAACTACACATCTCAAGGCTGGCTCTTGGTGCCAACAGGTACTGGGGCCTGATATCAGGATTTCTAAACCCTGTCTGTGTTCATGTCAGTACAGATTTCTGGGGCTGCCACAGCACCAACTTCTGTCTTTTTCCATTCCCTCTCTTACAGCCTTTTCTCTTACAATTTCGGTTGTGAACTCAGGTCTACAAGATGCAAATGTAGCTACGTACCTACTGGCCTGGTAGCATGGGGCCAGTCTTGAAATGTGAAGTTTTTGATTATCAGCTGGCAGGTACAGCCTAGAGATTAAAGCAAAGAGCTGTGAACAAGCTTTGTTTATCCAGCAGAATGGGTTTTGATTCCATCATGCTCTGTTTGTATATTGTGTGACCAGAGCAAGTCACTTAACCTCCGTGTGCTCCCAAAACACACCCAGGAACAAGCTGTATCTGTGTGCCTTTCCTGGACAAAGACAGTAAAAACAATCTGAGCATGTGTTATGATTCTGAAAATGTTATGCTCTTTCTATTCAGATTTGACTTGAAAAGAAAAAATAGGACACAATTATTTGTTTATTAATTGCAAAAACACATAGATGGACAACATAGTTAAAACATGCATAACCTGAAATGCATTATTAAAAGACTATTTTACTTCTTTTGATGAAGTTAAAGGTACAACACTTTCTTACTGAAATACTTTGGATGGAATGGGATTTTCTACTGTAAAGGAAAAAAATAAATCTGGTTGATCTTGCCGCCCATACCCTTTGAAAGTGTCTTACACTCCACAGCTATGTCGACGGACCACACATTTCCAGAATGCCATTCCCACTGTAATGCAGAGAATGACTATGCGTGTGTGTATGTGGTGGGTGGTGTGTTGTGTGTGGTGTGTGTATGTGTGTGCATGTGTGTGTGTGTGTGTGTGTGTGTGTGTGTGTATCTCTGACAGAAGTGCTTCACTAAATGAACTGTGTTGAAAGGGAAAAATATCACCATTAATTAATAAAATAATATATGGGTGGGTGTAAAAGCAGAATTTTGCATTACTCGTGTGGTGGATGCTTTATAAACCACTCAGACCTTGCCATTGGGGTTAATGTAGCATCCCACACATCAGGTGTGTAAAAGTTTGGTTACATACACACGCACATATATTATTCTATATTTTAATAATGCAGTTCAGATTATGCTTTTTTTAAACAATGTTGTCCATCCATGTGTTTTTGCAATTAATAAACAATTAATGGTGTCCATTTTTTCTTTTCAAGACAAATCTGGATAGAAAGAACATAACATTTTCAGAATCATCACACATGCTCAGCTTGTTTTTACTGTCTTTGTCCAGGAAAGGCACACAGCTACAGCTCGTTTCTGGGTGGTTTTGGGAACACAGGGAGGTTAAGTGACTTACTCTGGTCACACAATATACAGGCAGCGCATGTTGGAGTCAAACTCCATTCTGCTGGATAAATGAAGCTTGTTCACAGTTCTTTGCTTTAATCTCTAGGCTGAACTGCCAGCTATTAATCAAAAACTACACATTCAAGGCTGGCCCAGTGATGCCAGGCCAGTAGGTATGTAGCCACATTTGCATCTTGTAAACCTGAGCTCACACCCAAAATTGTAAGAGAAAAGGCTGTAAGAGAGGGAATGGAATAAGACAGAAGTTAGTGCTGTGGCAGCCTCAGAAATCTGCACTGACATGAACACAGCCAGGGTTTAGAAATCCTGATACAGTATGGGACCCCAATACCTGTTGGCACCACAGAGCCAGCCTTAAGATGTGTAGTTTTAAATGATTAGCTGGCAGTATAGCCTAGAGGTTAACGCAATCCTAAAGATGTATTATTTTTACTAACAGTTTCAAATGTACGGGTGATAACAGCTTAATCTGGTTCAAGGTCAGTTGGCATTCATCTGTATCCCTCTCCCCCGGGTCGTGCCTGAAAATAGGCAGGATTTGTCTAGTGCACTTACCCGGTCAACAAAAACGAAATAAATAAATAAATAAATAACTCACTAGTTTCAATGTACATGACAAACAATTATTATAAATGTAGAAAGTGTTGTAATAACACCTTAAAACACATTTAATAAAACAGACGATTTCCTATTTAACCTACAGTCAATGGAGGGCCAAGTCCTCAGTGACATCATTTCCTGTCAGGAGTCTAAAACACATGGCTGCCCCTAGTCCTTAATTACAGACTGATTTACATAAGACTAAGTCTGGACTGCAAAGACACTGATAAAAACAATCGCTCACTCAAATTAGCTTTTTATGGTCTTTCAGTTATTAAGAAACCCTGTCGATGACAGTTCCCCTTTAAAGGGAAAGGACACTGCCAGATAGTGTGGCTAGAACAACATATCCACATCCCTAGAAACATTTATTTTTATATATACACTGGTGTCCTCATCATTCCAGGTGGTGCCATGTGTCCTCTATCCGGTCTGTGGGTGGGGTGGGGGTGATGTGGGTCCCTGCATTTCACATCTCTGCTGTCAGCCCACTGCACCTAGTGCTACTGGTGAAGAACATGCCTGGGTATGCCGCAGGGGGTACTCTGTCCCTGCATCCATCCCTTTTGTCTGTGCCGTACCCACACCATTGACATGTGTTCCTCACAGTGAGGTAGCCATTCAGGACATGGGGTGTCTTCGAGTTCATCACGGTGCTTGCCATGTGTGGCAACAGCTTACAGTGATGCTCTCCTGTGTCCGCCCATGGTCCGCATACTTATGTTAGTGGCCGTGTCCCTGACCTGGGGGGCAAACATGGGCAACATGGTTTCCATTCTGCAGCCCTTACCTACATTCCAAGGGCACTGTCAATGCGCATGGGCTTGGGGGACCCAACTACAGCATAACCCAATTATCCGAAACCCTATTATCCGAATCTCCGGATTATCCGAAATTAGGTTATGTCCCTGCCCTCCGTGTGATATTATAGTATTTACTCTGTCTCCACACTCATTCAAAAGATTGTTTCTCATTTACCTATTCAGCATACTCTGTCTCCACATTAGATTTAAAGATTGTTGCTCATTTACCTAAGCAGTATAATTAATCATTGCAGTGTTTAACGTGCTCATTTGCCGCATTCTCCACACTTAGTTGCACTTTGTTGTTCCACGTTCAATTGAAGTTAATTGAACTAACCTGGTTCTGTAACAATCTGGTTCTCTTAATGTATGGCAACTGTCTTTCTCATTCATTCATTCATTCATTCATGCGATGGCTGGCAAGCGAAAACGCTGTGTGCTCCATATCAAACAAAAGCTCCGCATACTTGAATGCCTGGACAGTGGTGAAAAGATTGTTTCTGTCACCCGAAAATTTAACATTGGAAATGCTACTGTGTGTGATATCAGGACTGCATGACATAAAATATGGGAGTACGCTGCTACTATGGATTGTCCTGAGTCAAACAGCAAAATAAAAAGCATGAAGTGGACTAAGGACGAGGTGTTGGACAAGGCGCTTTATCTATGGTTCGTCCTGAACAGGGTGAAAGGAATCCTGATATCAGGGCCAATTATGAAACAAAAGGCAATCGCATTCCATAATGACATTAATGGACAAGACGATATGTTCAGTGCCAGTGAAGGTTGGTTAAATCGCTTTAAAAAGTGCCACAGAATACGCCAGCTTTCTGTGGCTGGTGAACTGTTATCTGCTGCAAATGATAGCATTGCCCCTTTCAGACAGAAACTGTGCGATCTCATGTTTGCTGAACAGCTTACTGCAACCCAGATTTATAATGCAGATGAGACAGGAGCTTATTGGAAGATGTTGCCAGAGAAGACTTTAGCTGCATGGTCTGAGAAATGAGCCCCTGGATTTAAAAAACCAAAAAGAAAGACTAACTGTCCTGGGCTGCTGTAATGCCACAGGAACACACTGTTTAAAGTTGTTAGTGATTGGTAAATCTATGCGTCCAAGATGTTTCAAGCACACCAACAAGCTGAGTCTGCCTGTGGCTTATACAGCTCAATCCAATGCATGGATGAATGCTGCTATATTTAAACAGTGGTTCCACACAGATCTTGTTCCCACAGTTCAATCACACTTACGGCCAGTTAACCTTCAGCAAAGGTCTATTTTACTCATTGATAACGCTGGCGCACATCCCGATCTGGACCAACTGACCTCTGCAGATGGAGCCGTGCATTGCGTTTTTCTCCCTGCAAACACAATGTCAAAGCTGCAGCCCATGGACGAGGGCATATTGGCCATATTAAAAAAGTTATACAGAGGCAAACTATTGGCTACAGTTCTGGCTGATGAAAATGACCAGCTTACTCTCACAGACGCTATAAAAAAATTAACAATCAAGGACGTATGTTACCTTTTAGGTGAAGCTTGGTCAGAGATCAGACAGGAAACACTGAAGCGCTGTTGGGAGAAATCAGAAGTTTTAACAGAGCCAAGACTGCAACATGCTGAACAACTTGTGGTACCACAAGAACAAGAAGCCAATGAGGCACTTATCTAGATTGCACAGCAAACAAATTGTACATTAGAGGTAGTGCATGAGTGGCTGAAATGTGATGCTGAAGATGACGGCTATGGCAAATTGAGCGATGAAGATATCATTGCAATTGCTCAGAACAACCCAGATGTCATGGGTGCCACAGCGGAGGAGGAGGAGGAGGACACTGGGGAGCAGGGAAACTCAGCTGTTCAGATACCAACCACATCAGAAGTGGTTGATGCATTTGTAATATGTATTTTGTGGCTTGAAAACCAAGATAACTCTGACTACCTACACACTCTGCTACTGCGAAAACTTAAATTACAAGCTACAGAAAAGTTAAACAAAGCCAAGAAGCAGAGTGCAATAACACCATTTTTTACAGTGATATAGACTGACAACTTTCCAGAGTGCACTATCATTTATCTGACATTAGCTCTTTATTCTCTGTACCGCGATAATTATCAGCACTGTTCAGCATGGTATTATTGCTGCATTATTTACTGCTTTTAAAATTTTATGTATGTTAACTGTACTGTATTAAAACATAACTTATACAAACAGCATGCTCCGATTTTTTTTTAAAAAAAAGTGCATTCTTCCGTTTAACCGAACCCCCGATTATCCGAAAAAATTTCATGTCTCCCGAGGCATTCAGATAATCGGAGTTGTACTGTATACCCGTCTGTGGGTCCAGGCACCTCTGGGTATATGTCACGAAATTCCCACGGTGACCTCTGTGGTGCTTCCCGGTGTTTTTCAGTGGATGGTATGAAATACTGTGGATTTCATATGTTGTGTCTGTCTCTGCATATTGCACTACATTATGCCAGCTTTCATGCACATTTCCCTATGCTAGTGTGTATGCTATGTCCACCACTGGGTGACCTGACAGATGTTGCCCTGCGTCATGTGTGCCACAGGGTGTCCATGCAATGGGTTCTGTCTGGTGCTGTGCCCATGAAGCCATGCAAGATGGCCATTCCATGCTGCACCTTGTGTACCTGTGTTACATGGCTTCAGTTTACAGCTGCCCTCCACCTCATGTAACGATGTATTTGATGGTCAACGTGCCTTCGTGAGGTAGTTCACATTATGCATGCATGTACTGCAATGCACACACACCACTATGCAGCCACACACCCCAGGCACATGTGTACTGTGCACAGCATGTAACTACCGATCTGCCCTTCCTGTGCCAGGCACAGTAACATACATAGAAACATAGAATTTGACAGCAGATAAGGACCGCTTGGCCCACCCAGTCTGCCTATTTTCCTACCTAATGGATAAGCTGCAGATCCTAGTTAACCAACAGCCTACTTCCTCCTACCCCCAACCCCTACAATTATCTTATGTCTGTCCCATGCATTCTTGAATTCACCCACTGTTTCTGACTCCACAACCTTCACAGGTAGGCTGTTCCATGCATCCACGACCCTCTCCATGAAAAAATACTTCCTCACATTACCTCTGAGCTGTCCCCTTCTATCTTCAAATTGTGCCCCCTTGTTCTTGCACATCTCTTTTTCTGAAAGATGCTACCCTCTTGGAATTTGTTGATTCCCTTGAGGTACTTAAAAGTTTCTATCATGTCCCCCCTGTTCCTCCTTTTCTCGAGGGTATACATATTAAGCTCCTTAAGTCTCTCTTCATATGTCTTACGGTGCATACCTTGCACCATTATTCATGAATGCTGCCTTGGCATGCCATACATGGTATACCATCATATACCATTGTGCATGTCACTTACGCACCACACATCTGCAGCCATGGCTTTGTGCATAGGCCCCATTTCCCCTAAACTGCATTACAAGAAATGTGGTGGGGGAATGACACACAATGCAGCTCCTTGTAGCAGCATGCAGCAGCCTGACTTATTTATTCTAGTAGTTAAGAAAAATTCTGAGAGTATGCAGTTTATGTATATTGTGTTTTTTTGCATCATTTCCCCTAAAGTGCATTATAAAACTGTATTGGTAGGATTGACACACAGCACAGCACCATGTAGCAGTATGCAGAGCTGAACATATTGTTTCTGATAGTTAAGACAAATTCTGGGAGCACAGCATTAAGTTAAATTGTCTTTTGTTTTGTTTTTGCAAATTTCCTCTAAAGTGTGTTACAAGAAATGTGGCAGTGGGGCTGACATACAGAGTAGCTCCACATAGCAGGATGCAGTAGCTCGACATATTTATTCTGGTAGTTGAGAACCGTCTGGGAGCACATAATTTACGTATATTGTGCTTTTTGTACTCTTCCTTTATTTTGCAGAGGCCATTTTGGGGAGTCTCTGCACGCTGTGGTGTGTACTGGTGACCTATTGTGAGATCTCTGTGGAGTGTCCTGAGCTCTTTGGAGTTTTTCAGAGCATTTCAGAGCATCATTATTGCAGACCTGCTTCTGGATCGGTTTAATCACCTTTGAGCAGTGTTGTGGTGGCATGCACGAGACCTATACCGCTGTTCAAACACACCATTCTGCTTGAACTTTTGGGTGTGCAGCTTCAACGAGCAGCAGAGCTATCAGTATAACTGTGACTGGTGTCAACTGCTTGTAACACCGCTAAATGCTGCACACAGACTCAGGCACCTAATTCTTTAAATTATGGGTCTCTTTGGCATCTGGACTCAGGCTCCCTTTTAGTATTGTTGCTGCTATGGACTTCTTGGTTCTCTCTCAGTTCTTTGCCTAACATCATCTGTAGCCTTGAGGGCCCCAAGTTTGTTTAATTCCTGCTTGTTTTGGTGAGGGTTGTGTGTCAGTGAGAGAGGCTCCAGCTCTTAATTGCCCTTGAACTTTGTGGGTGCCCCTGCTTTTCTGTGTCCTCTGTGTCAGTCTGATTTTTGTGAGAGGAGCTACTCAGACCATTTTCATGATTCTGTCGCCCTCTCCAACCCGAGCTTCATTTCCTGGACTTTTTGACTGAAACAAGAGGATGGTGAGAGGGTCTCTTTGATTTCAGCTTCGTATCCTGGAGACTTCTATATTTTCAGCTTTTACCCAGGCACTGTTGTTTGCTGGACATTCTTATGGACTTTAATTTAGCTGTGGCTTGATTTGCTCTCCTGTTAATTTTAATTTTGGTCATATTGTTTTTGCGTTAGTTGGGAGGGGTAGGTTTGGGGCTGGAAGGTTGATATATTTTAGGTGGGAATTTGGGGTCTATTTATATGGTGTATGTGTTGTGGTGTGATTGTAGGTTCATTTTATGTATTAGGTGTGCTTGTTGGGTGTGTGTGGATAGGTTGGCAGCATGTATGTGTTTGTGAATTATGTCTTTGAAGCTTTTTAGACAAAAATATCAGTCTGGTCCAGGAGGTACAAGGGTCTAGGATGGCCACGGCTCATCTATGAGCCCTCCCTGCTGTGCAACCTCCGGTCTTTACTGATCTCCCTGTTCCACCCATGATATCGAGGTGCTGTCAGGAGGTCGGGATTACAAGGAACCAGATTAGTTGGCAGTGATGGAGGGCCACAGACATGAGTGAAGGGGGCAGGATAGGGGTGGTCAGGTCTAGGAGATGCCCTGGGTTTAGACAGGACCTAGAGAGAGGCCAGACGTGTTTGGTTCCCATCCCCAGCGATCCCATCAGACTGCATGGGCAGGTAGCCACAGGGGCTGCAACACCTACCAGTCCCCTAAGGGCAGTGTTTTGTAATGCTAGGTCGATCATGAACAAGACTGCAGTTATAGACAACTTGGTTTCCTCGGTCAACCTGGCTTGCATTACAGAGACCTGGGTAGGTGATGATGCCAGGCCAATTTTTGAGGCAGCTGTCCCCCACCCCAGATACTCTGTGGTGTACTGCCCCAGAATGGAATGCAGGGGCAGAGGAGTGGCCATCTGTTTTAGATCCAACCTGGGCTTCACTGTGCTCCCAGTGGGATCTACTGGGTCTTTTGACTGTGTTGCCATGTGTGGAGGGCCAGGTGCAAGTTGCAGGATCCTCCGTATCTACTGCCCCCCCCCCCCCCAGGGCTGAGGGAGGATTCCTGCAAGAGGTGGCGGACTTCGTCATTAGTGAGATACTGGAGTCCCCAAGATGCTTAGTGCTTGGAGACTTCAATGTTTGGGCCAACGACGAACCCTCTAGGCTTGGTTCCAACCTCTTCCAGTTGATGACATCATTGGGCCTGTCACAAGAAGTTTCTTCCACTACCCATTGTGATGCTCTGCCCCTGCTTCTGGTTACCTGTATGATATTTATATTTATAAATAAATGGTCTGTGTATGAAATGTCAGTATGTGAGAGATTTGGTCTTTAACTTTCAAGGTCAGTAGCTGAAATTCCAGGATGTTGTAAAACAGACCAGAAGAACAAGTTAATTAAGACTTCCTTACAGAAGGGCATTTTATTACCTGTTTATGACCTGCCCAGGCTTTTGAAGTTGAAAACCAAATGTGAGTTTATGACGTTTCAGGAAGGAAGGTAATTGGGCTGGTTCATTTCAGCATTAGCTCATAGCCAGAAGTGTGTGAGAAGTCATAAAATCCCTCAGATCAAACTGTTCACACTATTGCACGCTGAGGTTGGCACTGTGAGAGCAGAGGGCCTGACCTGTGGAGTGAGTTTGTGACACCCATCACAGTAGTCAGATGTTGGATCTAGTGTTCTCTCGGGGCTTGAGGTAAGGGCTTCAAGACTGATCAGGTCACTTGGTCTGATCACTGCACAGTGAGGTTCTCGCTTGTGTGCCCCCAAAAAGCCCCCCACTGAGATGGTCAGTTACCACCCTTAAGGGGACTGTCCCCAGAGGGTTTCCTGGTGGCAGCTGATCTAGTCAGTGTAGATGTTGCATGTGCTAACAGCCTGAGTGAGGCGGTGGTTACCTACAACAGGGTAATGACTGCTGCACTTGACACCCTCGCACCAGTCTGTTTATGACCCATATCTTCTCACTTGAGGTCGCTTTGGTTTGATGGTGAGCTCAAGGTGATGAAGATTAAGAGTAAGAAGTTGGAGCATTGTTGGCTGAGGTCCAGGTTAGAGAAGGACAAACTGGTCCTGCATACCCACTATCGTAAGTATCAGGGGGCAGTCAACCATAAAAAGGCAGAGTTCCTGTCTAGGGCAATTGCCACAGGGAAGAACTGGCCACCCGCGCTCTTTTGCACTGTCGTCTGGCTATTACATCCTGCCTGTCTACAGCTGAAAAAGGTTTTTTCTGTCACCTTGTGTGAGGTGTTCACTCGGTTCTTCGCTGACAGGGTATCCTCCATCCAGCAGGGCATTCCTCCAGTGAGTCACGTCTTGACTCACAGTGATCACCTTGGGTGTAGCAGAGGTACTCCGCCTGTCTGGGAGGATTCCTTGAAAGAGGTGTTGGTGAGATCCCTTCTGAAGAAACCATCTCTCGACTCAGACATCTTGCTGAACTATCGACCTATCTCCAACCTCCCTTTCTTGGGTAAGGTTGTTGAGAAGATCGTGGCGTTGCACCTTGAGGAACACCTCATGACCTTTGCCATCTATGAGCCTTTCCAGTCTAGGTTTCCAGCCAGGCACAGCACAGAAACAGCATTAATTTGGGTGCATAATAACCTCCTTAGGGCAAGGTATAGTAAACAGGTCAGTTCTGATTCTGCTAGATCTCTCATCAGCTTTTGACACTGTAGACCACTTTGTGCTGCTTGATCATCTCAGAGAGTACTGTGGACTTGCTGGCACAGTCATCCGCTGGTTTGAGTCCTATCTCACAGACAGGAAGCAACTCATCCAGAGAGCTCAACAGGATGTGGGAGAAATGTGTATCACAACGGCAGAACTCACCTGGCGGAGACCGAGGGAGGCGGCAGCATAGATCTTTTTAGTTGGGTGGTCCAGTTTCTTGGAATCCCTGTGCGGTGGTTTGTCGATGTCCCAGTATTGCGAGAGTGCTGAAACGTGTAGTCGGTCACCAACCCTTCGGCAGAAGGGTGCTCTGTGAACCCCGAGAGGGAACCGATGGGCACCGCATATTTGCAGGCCATCCAGGCCAAGGGCGCTAGGCAAGAGCTGGGGTGCTGCCAAAGCTCCAGGGGAAGACCTCTGTCGGAGAGTCCCCTTTGTCTAGCATCTCTGTGAAGGGATAGCAAGCCCACTTTTGAACAGGCTCCACTGTCATCCCCATGGATTTGGAGAGGAGACGGAGGATGCCCATGAAAGATGTGGGTCCTTCCTCCATTGAAAGGTCCCCCACCAACTCCATGTTGAGTGGATGAGAGTGTAGTGAAGAACCCTCAGACTCCGAGGAGTTCACATAGAATTGCCTAACACCTGAGCCGCTTCAAACCTGCCATGGGCGATCAGGTGTCAGAGTGACCAACAGCCAATGGGGAAGCCCCTTTTCTGGCTGAGATTTCTTCATCGGAGCCCAGGTTGTCAGCTGTTTGGGCAGTGATTCCACCACGACTGCTGGACAAACCAGCTTCGGCCGAGCCGAAAAGATCCAAACCGGTATCCGCAAGCGGAGGATCGGTGTCGACTGGCCCTGCTGGGGGGGTGTCGGCATCGGCCTGTCGGGTGATAACCTCGAGATGGCCGGTGTGTAAGCCGGAGTTGGCTTTGGCCCAGACAACACCAACTGTTGCCACATGAGGTCTTAATAGCATCGACGCAACTTGCGCCAAAGCCTCTCCTCACCCGAGCAGGATGAAGATGAGTAGCAGCAGTGTCGCTTCCCATGGTGCCAAGAGCAAGACTGCTGGTGTCGGTGGGACATGCTCGACCCAGAGGATGAAGATGACCTAGAGCTTGATCTCGGCTGCTGGTGATGCAGACAGGGGATCTCGGAGGGAGCCGGGGAGTGTCGCAGCTCCTCCTGGTTTAGGTCAACAGGCTGAGATGAATCTTTGGTGGTTACCAGCAGGACCGGAGTCCTGAACAAGGAGTTGTCAGCCTCTTTGGATGAGAACTGGTTTACTGGGTCGAGAAAGATCTTGGCTGAGTCATCAGCCAGCGTCTCGACCAACTGGCCTGATGGGGTCTCTGAGAAACCAGCGGCCAAGGCCACAGTTTTGACCATAGTCAAAACCTGGGAATCATGAGATCAAGAACGTTTCTGGTCCCTAGAACATCGACAAGTGAGTCTTCCCCTTTTTTCACTTCGACTCCTTCTTGCGGGAGCCGGAGCTGCGTGAACCTGAAGGGCGCTCTCCCTTAGTCAGGAGAGACTGGCACAGCCCTTGAAGGAGCCGGAATGAGTGGAGCCCAACTTGAGAGGAACAAAAGCCGATGCCAAAGAGGACTGTGTGGCAGCCAGAGCTGCCTCCCCCTCAAAGGCCTTGAGTCATTCCAGTTGCTCGACGAACCCTGCAGCCACAGAGACCAACCAACGGGCTTCCTTGGATTTGACTGGAGGATGTCATTTTTCTGGGTGGCCCAACTTTAGGCGGGCAAGATGGTCCTTGATGACTGATGTGTGAAATGATCAGCAAAACTCACAGGCCTGGGTATCGTATTCATGGCCCATGCAGTAAATGCACATAGTGTGGGGGTCAGTACACAACATCTTCTGCCCGCATGGGAACTGGTGAAATCCAAGCAAGGACTTTTTACCCATCACGGTTGCGAACGAAGATCATTCTGAAGATGAAACTCTTACAAATTTAAGTTTTGGAAGTAAATCCGAAGATTTGAATGCCAGGGGCTACTCAACACGAGAGCGATAAGAAGGGAACCTGATTTTTCCAGCGGAAAGGAATATCTGGTGTCATGGGGTGGAGCCGAGGGTTATACCACCCGGGTGGGTGGGAGGAGCCAGCTTGAAGACTTTTCAGCACATCTTAAAGGGGAACAGTCATCAACAGGGTTTCTTAATGTCTGAAAGACCATAAACAGCTAATTTGAGTGAGCCATTGTGTTTATCTGTGAGTCTTTTCAGTCCAGAGTTATTCATATGTAAATCAGTCTGTAATTAAGGGCTGGGGGCAGCCATATGTTTTAGGCTCCTGACAGGAAATGATGTCACCAAGGATCTTGGTCATCCATTGACTGTAGGTTAAATAGAAAATTGTCTTTTTTATCAAGTGTGTTTTAAAGTGTTCTTACTACACTGTCTACATTTAAAATACTTGTTTTGTATGTGCATTAAAACTAGTGAGTTATCACCTTTACATTTCAAACTGTTGGTAAAAATATCCATCTTTAGGGTTGTTTTAACCTCTAGGCTATACTGCCAGCTGATCATCAAAAACTACACATCTCAAGGCTGGCTCTGTGGTGCCAACAGGTATTGGGGCCCAATATCAGGATTTCTAAACCCTGTCTGTGTTCATGTCAGTACAGATTTATGAGGCTGCCACAGCACCGACTTATGTATTTTTCCATTCCCTCTCTTACAGCCTTTTCTCTTACAATTTTGGGTGTGAACTCAGGTCTACAAGATGCAAGTGTGGCTATGTACCTACTGGCCTGGCAGCACGGGGCAGGTCTTGAAATGTGAAGTTTTTGAGTATCAGCTGGCAGGTACAGCCTACAGATTAAAGCAAAGAGCTGTGAACAAGCTTTGTTTATCCAGCAGAATGGGTTTTGATTCCATCATGCGCTGTTTGTATATTGTGTGACCAGATCAAGTCACTTAGCCTCCATTTGCTCCCAAAACACACCCAGGAACAAGCTGTAGCTGTGTGCCTTTCCTGGACAAAGACAGTAAAAACAATCTGAGCATGTTGTGATTCAGAAAATGTTATGCTCTATCTATTCAGAATTGACTTGAAAAGAAAAAATAGGACACAATTACTTGTTTATTAATTGCAAAAACACATAGATGAACAACACAGTTAAAACATGCATAACCTAAAATGCATTATTAAAAGACTATTTTACTTCTTTTGATGAAGTTAAAAGTACACTTTCTTACTGAAATACTTTGGATGGAATGGGATTTTCTACCGTAAAGGAAAAAAATCAATCTGGTTGATCTTGCCGCCCATACCCTTCGAACGTGTCTTACACTCCGCAGCAATGACGATGGACCACACATTTCCAGAATGCCATTCCCACTGTAATGCAGAGACTGACTATATGTGTGTGTGTGTGTGTGGTGGGTGGTGCAGTGTGTATATGTGTGTATCTCTGACAGAAGTGCTTCACTAAATGAACTGTGTTGAAAGGGAAAAAATATCACCATTAATTAAATAATATATGGGTGGGTGTAAAAAAAACAGAAAATTGCACAAACCCTTGGTGTGGGATGCTTTTATAAACCACTCAGACCTTGCCATTGGGGTTAATGTAGCATCCCACAAATCAGGTGTGTAAAATTTTGGTTACATACACACACACATATAATATTCTATATTTTAATAATGCAGTTCGGATTATGCTTTTTTTAAACAATGTTGTCCATCCATGTGTTTTTGCAATTAATAAACAATTAATGGTGTCCATTATTTTTCTTTTTAAGACAAATCTGGATAGAAAGAACATAATATTTTCAGAATCATCACACATGCTCAGCTTGTTTTTACTGTCTTTGTCCAGGAAAGGCACACAGCTACAGCTCGTTTCTCGGTGGTTTTGGGAACACAGGGAGGTTAAGTGACTTACTCTGGTCACACAGTAGGCAGAGCATGTTGGAATCAAACTCCATTCTGCTGGATAAATGAAGCTTGTTCACAGTTCTTTGCTTTAACCTCTAGGTTGAACTGCCAGCTTTTAATCAAAAACTACACATTTCAAGGCTGGCCCAATGATGCCAGGCCAGTAGGTATGTAGCCACATTTGCATCTTGTAAACCTGAGTTCACACCCAAAATTGTAAGAGAAAAGGCTGTAAGAGAGGGAATGTAAGACAGAAGTTAGTGCTGTGGCAGCCTCAGAAATCTGCACTGACATGAACACAGCCAGGGTTTAGAAATCCTGATACAGTATGGGGCCCCAATACCTGTTGGCACCACAGAGCCAGCCTTACGATGTGTTGTTTTTATTGATTAGCTGGCAGTATAGCCTAGAGGTTAAAGCAATCCTAAAGATGGATTATTTTTACTAATAGTTTCAGATGTAAGGGCGATAACTCACTAGTTTCAATGCACATGACAAACAATTATTATAAATGCAGAAAGTGTTGTAATAACACCTTAAAATACATTTAATAAAACAGACGATTTCCTATTTAACCTACGGTCAATGGAGGGCCAAATCCTCGGTGACATCATTTCCTGTCAGGAGTCTAAAACACATGGCTGCCCCCAGTCCTTAATTGCAGACTGATTTACGTAAGACTAAGTCTGGACTGCAAAGACTCACTGATAAAAACAATCGCTCACTCAAATTAGCTTTTTATGGTCTTTCAGTTATTAAGAAACCCTGTTGATGACAGTTCCCCTTCAAAGGGAAAGGACACTGCCAGATAGTGTGGATAGAACAACAGATCCACATCTCTAGAAACATTTATTTTTATATATACACTGGTGTCCTCATCATTCCAGGTGGTGCCATGTGTCCTCCATCTGGATCTGTGGGTGGGGGTGATGTGGGTCCCTGCATTACACATCTCTGCTGTCAGCCCACTGCACCTAGTGCTACTGGTGGAGAACATGCCTGGGTGTGCCGCAGGGAGTACTCGGTCCCTGCATCCAGCCCTTTTGTCTGTGCCGTACCCACACCATTGACATGTGTACCTCACAGTGAGGTAGCCATTCAGGGCATGGGGTGTCTCCGAGTTCATCACAGTGCTTGCCATGTGTAGCAATAGCTTACAGTGATGCTCTCCTGTGTCTGCCCATGGTCCGCATACTTATGTTAGTGGCCATGTCCCTGACCTGGGGGACAAACATGGGCAACATGGTTTCCATTCTGCAGCCCTTACCTACATTCCAAGGGCACTGTCAATGCGCATGGGCTTGGGGGGGACCCAACTATACCCATCTGTGGGTGCAGGCACCTCTGCGTGTATGTCACCCAGTTCCCACAGTGACCTCTGTGGTGCTCCCCGGTGTTTTTCAGTGGATGGTATGAAATACTGTGGATTTCATATGTTGTGTCTGTCTCTGCATATTGCACTACATTATGCCAGCTTCCATGCACATTTCCCTATGCTAGTGTGTATGCTATGTCCACCACTGGGTGACCTGACAGGTGTTGCCCTATGTCATGTGTGCCACAGGGTGTCCATGCAATGGGTTCTGCCTGGTGCTGTGCCCATGAAGCCATGCAAGATGGCCATTCCATGCTGCACCTTGTGTACCTATGTTACGTGGCTTCAGTTTACAGCTGCCCTCCACCTCATGTAGCGATGTATTTGATGGTCAAAACATGCCTTCGTGAGGTAGTGCACATGATGCATGCATGGATGTACTGCACTGCACACACACCACTACGCAGCCACACACCCCAGGCACATGTGTACTGTGCACAGCATGTAACTACCGATCTGCCCTTCCTGTGCCAGGCACAGTAACATACATAGAAACATAGAATTTGACGGCAGATAAGGACCACTTGGCCAACCCGGTCTGCCTATTTTCCTACCTAATGGATAAGCTGCAGATCCTAGTTAACCAACAGCCTACTTCCTCCTACCCCCAACCCCTACAATTATCTTATGTCTGTCCCATGCGTTATTGAATTCACCCACTGTTTTTTACTCCACAACCTTCACAGGAAGGCTGTTCCATGCATCCACAACCCTCTCCATGAAAAAATACTTCCTCGCATTACCTCTGAGCTGTCCCCCTTCTGTCTTCAAATTGTGCCCCCTTGTTCTTGCATATCTCTTTTTCTGAAAGATGCTACCCTCTTGGACTTTGTTGATTCCCTTGAGGTACTTAAAAGTTTCTATCATGTCCCCCGTCCCTCCTTTCCTCGAGGGTATACATATTAAGCTCCTTAAGTCTCTCTTCATATGTCTTGTGGTGCAGACCTTGCACCATTATTCATGAATTCTCACAATTATTCATGAATGCTGCCTTGGCATGCCATGCATGGTATACCATCATATGCCATTGTGCATGTCACTTACGCACCACACATCTGCAGCCATGGCTTTGTGCATAGGCCTCATTTCCCCTAAACTACATTACAAGAAATGTGGTGGGGGAATGACACACAGTGCAGCTCCTCGTAGCAGCATGCAGCAGCCTGACTTATTTATTCTAGTAGTTAAGAACAATTCTGGGAGTATGCAGTTTATGTATATTGTGTTTTTTTGCATCATTTACCCTAAAGTGCATTATAAAAACTGTATTGGTAGGATTGACACACAGCACAGCACCATGTAGCAGTATGCAGAGCTGGACATATTGTTTCTGATAGTTAAGACAAATTCTGGGAGCACAGAATTAAGTTAAATTGTGTTTTGTTTTGTTTTTGCAAATTTTCTCTAAAGTGTGTTACAAGAAATGTGGCAGTGGGGCTGACATACAGAGTAGCACCACATAGCAGGATTCAGTAGCTCGACATATTTATTCTGGTAGTTGAGAACCTTCTGGGAGCACATAATTTACGTATATTGTGCTTTTTGCACTCTTTATTTTGCAGAGGCTATTTTGGGGAGTCTCTGTATGCTGTGGCGTGTACTGGTGACCTGTTGTGAGACCTCTGGGGAGCGTCCTGAGCCCTGTGCTCTTTGGAGTTTTTCAGAGCATTTCGGAGCATCATTACTGCGGACCTGCTTCTGGATTGGTTGAATCACCTATGAGCATACCTCTCAACTGTACCACATTATGAGGAACGTTCCTCATTTTACTTCACAAAAGCTCTCTGTTCCACATTGTGAGGACTTGTCCCACATTCAGTGTTAACATTTTAAAGCAAAAATCTATAGTAAATGATGCAATAAATATATAATTTAATTAATAGCAGACATTCTGAACATAAATGCAAACATTTTAACAGTGTTGTGAGCTTCTAATGTAAAGATTTGATTAAGTGTTCCACATTTTGCCCATTCTTTCCACATTTTGAGAGGCAATGTTCCACATTTGGGGGACAACAGGTTGAGAGGTGTGCCTATGAGCAGTGGAGTGGTGGCATGCACGAGACCTATACCGCTGTTCAAACACACCATTCTGCTTTGAACTTTTACGTGTGCAGCTTCAACGAGCAGCAGAGTTATCAGTATAACCGTGACTGGTGTCAACTGCTTGTAATACCGCTGAATGCTGCACACAGACTCAGGCCCCTAATTCTTTAAATTATGGGTCTCTTTGGCATCTGGACTCAGGCTCCCTTTTCAGTATTGTTGCTGCTATGGACTTCTTGGTCATTCTCCTCGGTTCTTTTGCCTAACATCATCTGTAGCCTTGGGGGCCCCGAAGTTTGTTTAATTCCTGCTTGTTTTGGTGAGGGTTGTGTGTCAGTGAGAGAGGTTCCAGCTCTTAATTGCCCTTGAACTTTGTGGGTGCCCCTGCTTTTCTGTGTCCTCTGTGTCAGTCTGATTTTTGTGAGAGGAGCTACTCAGACCATTTTCGTGATTCTGTCGCCCTCTCCAACCCGAGCTTCATTTCCTGGACTTTTTGACTGAAACAAGAGGATAGTGAGAGGGTCTCTCTGATTTCAGCTTCGTATCCTGGAGACTTCTATATTTTCAGCTTTTACCCAGGCACTGTTGTTTGCTGGACATTCTTATGGACTTTAACTTAGCTGTGGCTTGATTTGCTCTCCTGTTAATTTTAATTTTGGTCATATTGTTTTTGCGTTAGTTGGGAGGGGTAGGTTTGGGGCTGGAAGGTTGATATATTTTAGGTGGGAATTTGGGGTCTATTTACTGTATATGGTGTATGTGTTGTGGTGTGATTGTAGGTTAATTTTATGTATTAGGTATGCTTGTTGGGTGTGTGTGGATAGGTTGGCAGCATTTCTGTGTTTGTGAATTATGTCTTTGAAGCTTTTTAGACAAAAATATCAGTCTGGTCCGGGAGGTACAAGGGTCTAGGATGGCCACGGCTCATCTATGAGCCCTCCCTGCTGTGCAACCTCCGGTCTTTACTGATCTCCCTGTTCCACCCATGATATCGAGGTGCTGTCAGGAGGTCGGGATTACAAGGAACCAGATTAGTTGGCAGTGATGGAGGGCCACAGACATGAGTGAAGGGGGGCAGGATAGGGGTGGTCAGGTCTAGGAGATGCCCTGGGTTTAGACAGGACCTAGAGAGAGGCCAGACATGCTTGGTTCCCATCCCCAGGGATCCCATCAGACTGCCTGGGCAGGTAGCCACAGGGGCTGCAACACCTACCAGTCCCCTAAGGGCAGTGTTTTGTAATGCTACGTCGATCACGAACAAGACTGCAGTTATAGACAACTTGGTTTCCTCGGTCAACCTGGCTTGCATTACAGAGACCTGGGTAGGTGATGATGCCAGGCCAATTTTTGAGGCAGCTGTCCCCCACCCCAGATACTCTGTGTGGTGCACTGCCCCAGAGTGGAACGCAGGGGCAGAGGAGTGGCCATCTGTTTCAGATCCAACCTGGGCTTCACTGTGCTCCCAGTGGGACCCACTGGGTCTTTTGATTGTGTTGCCATGCGTGGAGGGCCAGGTGCAGGTTGCAGGATCCTCCGTATCTACTGTCCCCCCCGGGGCTGAGGGAGGATTCCTGCAGGAGGTGTCGGATGTCATCATCATTGAGATACTGGAGTCCCCAAGATCCTTAGTGCTTGGGGACTTCAATGTCTGGGCCAACGACGAACCCTCTAGGCTTGGTTTCAACCTCTTCCAGTTGATGACATCATTGAGCCAGTCACAAGAAGTTTCTTCCACTACCCATTGTTACGCTCCGCCCCTGCTTCTGGTTACCTGTATGATATTTTTATTTATAAATAAATGGTCTGTGTATGAAATGTCAGTATGTGAGAGATTTGGCCTTTAACTTTCAAGGTCAGTAGCTGAAACCACAGGATGTTGTAAAACAGACCAGAAGAACAAGTTAATTAAGACTTCCTTACAGAAGGGCATTTTATTACCTGTTTATGACCTGCCCAGCCTTTTGAAGTTGAAAACCAAATGTGAGTTTATGACATTTCAGGAAGGAAGGTAATTGGGCTGGTTCATCTCAGCATTAGCTCATAGCCAGAAGTGTGTGAGAAGTCAAAAATTCCCTCAGATCAAACTAGCACACGAAATCAGCAAAGGGACATGAGTGTGGGATTGTTAAGTTCAAAAATAAATGTTTAATCAAAGGGATGTCATATATGGGAAATGGTTAGTTACAGATTTTTCAAAGCAATGACTCACATCCTCAGAGACACTTATGCTAGAAATGATCTAAGGGAGGTTCTAGCTGACCTCATCAAAAGGGGGTGGGGAAAGATAGAGTCAAAATGAAATATTGTATGTGGGATTGTGACATACGATTCTAGACTCTGACTGCGAAGGCACGAAGAAAGGTAATACTTAGAAAAAAATTAAATCTTTGTCATGAGTCTTTTGTCTGTAACTTCCTTTTTATTTTACATGATTTAAGCTGCATGATATATTGTTCTGTGTTTAATTTTGCATGTTTTTATCATCTTTTAGTAAACAACCTTTTCTTTGAAAATACTGCCTGGTTGTCATTTCAGTTTCTTTTTGCATGTGATGTATATGTGGTTAAGTCTGACAGCTGTTTTAAAAAGCTTGATTGTGTTACTGAGCTTGTGTAAAAAGGAAAGAATACACCTAAGGTCTCTCATAGAGTTTAAAGGGTTCATTTTGGAGACCTGGCTGGGTACTCCTGGCGAAAGATTGTACTGCAGTCCCACAGAGGGTACATATCTGGTCCTGCAATTGGGTATGCTAGCATAAGGTTCAAAGTTTGAATCCCCCCAGAATGCGAGGCTAAAGGTGATTCAAACCTAAAGGAGATAGGAGGGTTACCCTGTCTGTTACCTGTTCACACTATTGCACTCTGAGGTTGGCACTGTGGGAGCAGAGGGCCTGACCTGTGGAGTGAGTTTGTAACCCCCATCACAGTAGTCACATATTGGATCTAGTGTTCTCTCGGGGGCTTGAGGTAAGCGGCCTCAAGACTGATCAGGTCACTTGGTCTGATCACTGCACAGTGAGGTTCTCATTTGTGCACCCCCCCCAGTGGTGGAGCCAGGTTTGGGAGCATTTGGGAGCCAGGGAGGCCATTCAAGTCAATCATGGGCTCCACAATGGGCACTAAACAGTGAATAAAGATGGTGGTGGGGTGCCGCTACTCACACTGAGGCAACCAGGAGGGGCGACCACCCCCAGCCCCCAGCTCCGCCACTGCCCCCCAAAAGCCCTTCCCCACTGAGATGGTCAGTTACCACCCTTTAAGGGGACTGTCCCCAGAGGGTTTCCTGGTGGCAGCTGATCTAGACAGTGTAGATGTTGCATGTGCCAACGGTCTGAGTGAGGCAGTGGTTACCTACAACAGGGTAATGACTGCTGCACTTGACACCTTCGTACCGGTCCATGTATGACCCGTATCTTCTCACTTGAGGTCACTTTGGTTTGATGGTGAGCTCAAGGTGATGAAGATTAAGGGGTATGAAGTTGGAGCATTTTTGGCTGAGGTCCAGATTAGAGAAGGACAAACTGGCCCTGCATACCCACCATCGTAAGTATCAGGGGGCAGTCAACCATAAAAAGGCAGAGTTCCTGTCTAGGGCAATTGTCACAGGGAAGAACTGACCACCCGCGCTCTTTTGCACTGTCGTCTGGCTATTACATCCTGCCTGTCTACAGCTGAAAAAAGTTTTTTCTGTCACCTTGTGTGAGGCATTCACTCAGTCCTTCGCTGACAGGGTATCCTCCATCCAGCAGGGCATTCCTCCAGTGAGTCACATCTTGACTCACAGTGATCACCTTGGGTGTAGCAGAGGCACTCTGCCTGTCTGGGAGGATTCCTTGAAAGAGGTGTTGGTGAGGTCCCTTCTGAAGAAACCATCTCTCGACTCAGACATCTTGGTGAACTATTGACCTATCTCCAACCTCCATTTCTTGGGTAAGGTTGTTGAGAAGATCGTGGCGCGGCAGCTTGAGGAACACCGCATGACCTTTGCCATCTATGAGCCTTTCCAGTCTGGGTTTCCAGCCAGGCACAGCACAGAAACAGCATTAATTTGGGGTGCATAATCACCTCCTTAGGGCAAGGGATAGTAAACAGGTCAGTTCTGATTCTGCTAGATCTCTCATCAGCTTTTGACACTGTAGACCACTTTGTGCTGCTTGATCATCTCAGTTAGTATTGTGGACTTGCTGGCACAGTCATCTGCTGGTTTGAGTCCTATCTCACAGACAGGAAGCAATGGGTAGTGATGGGGAATTTCTCCTCCTCTTCAATGCTCCTGTTATGTGGAGTACCTCAGGGTTTGATCTTGTCGCTAATGTTGTTTGCAGTGTACATGCTGCCCCTAGGTGAGCTCACTAGGAAGTACAATGGGTTTTCACTGCTATGCAGATGGCACCCAGTTGTACTTATCCTTTGCCCCTGGAACATCCAGTGCTGAGGAAGTGCTTAATAACTACCTGTCTGAGATAAATGACTGGATGTCCTCTAGCTGGTCATGGCTCAATCCCGATAAGACAGAGGTGTTAGTAGTGGAACCATGTTGACGGTGTGATGGGAGTGCCTTTGGTGTGGCAACAGGTCTTTTCCTGGGGTCTATACTGTTGACGGCCTCCTCTGGGCTGCAAGATCTTTGCATGCTCCTTAACAATGGACTGACATTCGAATCTCAGATGGCATCCGTTGTCCAAAATGGATTTCTCCACTTAAGGAGCATAGCCAGGATTAAACTCCTAGTTCCGCCCGAGGACCTCCCTACTTTGGTTCATGCCTATGTTACATCCAGGCTCAATTATTGCAATACTCTGTACTGGGTCTCGGGAGGCACCCTTCCAGAGATTGCAGCTAGTGTAGAATGCAGCTGCTAGGATGCTGATAGGCCTTCCTAGGTCCTGTCATATAACTCCAGAGCTGCTTGAATTGCACTGACTGCCGGTCAGGTGGAGGGTTATCTCAAGGTGGGATTACTCACCTTTAAGGCCCTACATGGTCTAGGCCCTGGCTAGCTGTCTGATCTCCTAATGCCGCCACCCCAGTCCACTCCCTCTGTTCCTCTTCTAGGGGCCTCCTGGTAATCCTGTGGATGAGACTCAAAACAGCTGACGACAGGCGTTCAGTGTCTCCGCCCTCATCCTCTGGAATTCTTTGCCATCGATTATCAGAGAGGCCCCATCAGTTGAGGTTTTCAAGAGCCATCTTAAGGCCCATCTCTTTTTGTTGGCCTTGACAGACATTGATATCTAAACTTACTTCCATATTAATAATGATATCCTGTCTGGCTGTACCGATTACTTCTTTCGATGTACTACCTATGTATTTACTTCTCATTTTATTATTTGGCATGTTGATATGGGATGCAGTACCATGTGGCAGTAGCAACTGTAATAGATAACCACCATTTAATAATTTCTTGTTCGAGAAAACATTTCAAGAAGTGAGACATTTACATATTGTGCTTAAGCATTTGTGTCACCTAATGTTCCTAACAAATACTGTCTTAGGGCAACTTGAACAGTGCAGCAGTAGTTACCACCATTTAAACATTTGTTTACGAGAAAATTTCAAGAACTAAGAACAGAGGAAAAATGGCTGTATGGAGGGAGGGAATCAGTTTGACAGGGCCACTGATACAGCACAACTTCAAGTGCTGGACTGAAAAAAAAAATGTGGGCAAGACAATTTTTAATATGGTGCCTTTCAAATGCACTATATACATAAACAGCAGTGCTTTACAACAAAAAATAATAGTGATGACTAAATGACAGAGTGCATAAACAGCACAATTAAAGAAAATATAGATAGAAAAGTGAATTGTTTATTTTATTTTTTTAATCCTCTTCGGCAGGCTGCCTGCTTGTCTGCCAACCTACCGGACTAGGGGTCGTTCAGAGTCTTGTAGCGCCATGCGTGCCCTGGCGGAACCCCAGAGCCATCCTGGAGGCTTCATCCTAGGTGACCATCGACATTTCCTCCATTTTCTCCCTGGTTTGGTCCTACCCGAGGCCCCAGAAGTGGTGACGCATGCGAGTGGAGTAGAACATGTGCACCGCAGCTCCAGTACCAGCCTCTTCCACCCTCCCTCAGCCTAATGCCGGCACTCTTTGGAGCAATGCAGCCACTCCAACCTCCAGCCTCCACCGTGGGTGGCCAAGCTCCGAGGAGACCAAATTTTCCCTCCTGAGGCGGAAGGCCGACAGCTGGCAGCCGCTCACATCCTCCCCCCCGCAACCTCTGATAACCCAGACTCATTCCCAAACCCGTGTCGCTGGCATGGCGTCCAGTGCCTCAACCCTCTGCGGTACTGGGCCGGCTGCGAGTATGTTATTAATGCCCAGATGGAACAGCACCCGCACAGCCATGACAGGGCTCATCCATCCTCTCAATCAGCAGCTGCTGATTCTCAGGTATTTTCTTGACTTGTTTTTCATCAAATAAACTTTGTAGTGGAGGTCCCACATCTCCGTACGCAGCTGTATAAACTTTCCTGTGGTGGTTGTTGGCAGTGTTAGTGCTGTCCTGTGTCTCTAGCTATGGTGTAAACTGTTGAACTGTGTGCTGTCCCTTCAGTGGCACAGAAGGACCACTGCCACCATAACCATGACTCAGCACCTCCTGTTGTCTGGCCTCCCACTGGCTCAAGTGGTGGATTTTCATGTGCGATGGTGCCCACTGGTACCTAAATAGCTGCCCTTCTTCCCCAAAACTGACTAGTGCATTGCACAGGTTGCATTTGACAACACTACCATTGCTGGTGTCAGGGTGAAAAATTCCAAAATGAGGGAACACCTGGGCTGCTTCATTGCATGTGACACTGAGAAGACAGAAGAAGATGATGAACCATGACACTACCCTCAGAGGGAAAACCTGTGGCGATGGTGGCACCAAAAGGGCACAAGGGTTTCTGCTCTGCAAGAGCTGGGGAGGATGCTGCACTGCAGGTTGCTGCCATACTGTGGGGAGAGGGGGCTGCTGGATAACCCTTCCTGCTGCCCCTACGTCCCTGTATCCAGCACAGGCTTATGACACCACCATCAGTACGACACTACTCTGCCTAAACTCCATTATTTAGAGAGAAAGAGAGAGACAAAAAGAAAATTCGAAAGAAACAAATGGAAAAAGGCAAAATATAGCTAGTTAAAGGTTATCACTAAAAGTATGGAAAATATAGAAGAAGCAAAATGCAATTACTACTAAGAACATAAAGAATTCAATAAGAATGGATAATGGATAAAGGATAAGAAAGCAGCTGTTAAAATAAAGAAATTTGTTCTTTAATCCATCAATTTTCTGTTCAGAAGGCTGGTCAGACTTCTAGCTCCTTCACTAACACAGCAAAACCAAAAGTGAAACAGACTTACTATATAGAGATTACCATGTGACCTGCAGAAGCTCTTCCATGTGACCCTGAGACACTGGTTTACAGTAACCTCCTTTGGACAAAACGTTCTCCAGATGTACCCCAAGGGCAAAGTTGCAGGTGAAGTTGCAGAAGCAAATTTATTGATTTATTTAAATGGGTAACCGCAAATGCATAGAGAGTCGAGGTTTATTTCCAGGTGCTACCCCGGGAGGGGAGTACAGAAGGAACAGAGCAACAATGCACCTGAAGGGGGTTAAATAGGTAGCAATACAGATGTAGTAGCAAAGTGGTGACCAAGTATATTAACAGCAAGGATAAATGCAATGATGTGTGGACAATCGTGAGAAAATACAACAAAGTGCACAGCGACTGTTGGAGTGAGTAACAGTGCTAGCAGGATCGAGAGCCCGACCTTGGATGAAGTCACAAATAGCCTCAATATGGGGGATCAAGCAGGAAGAGAAAGGATGAAAAGTTAGGAGTGGGGTTAACAGGGACAGGATGCAGAAAAATGCCTCCTCTGGTGTGTTAAGGTAGAATGAGGGGAGAGGTGGAGGGGTGAAAAGAGCACATCCGGGGAGGTGGTATGAGAAAGCAGTTTGTCTCAGCAAAGGAGTGAGGGTGGGTAATAGAGAAGGTGCATGAATACCTAGAGCGAAAAGAGTAAAGTAAGTGAGAAAAGGTAGGAGGGGAGGAACCCAAACCAGAATTTAACAGTGAAGGAGGGACAATGGGACTGGCAATGAGACGGTAATGGGAGGATGGAGAGGAATGAACAGGGGGAGCAGTGATGAGTACAGAGGGGAGAGCTGGTAGCAAAACAACAGAAGGCATTGCAAAGGGTGTCCAGTCTGGCCAGGGAAGAAGAAGGGGTGGTGCCACTGACCACATCCGCATAGTCGAAGACTGACAGAACCCTTTTGTTAAGCAGCTCCCAGCAGACCTGGGGTAGAGGCAGTCTTAAATGTGGTATAAGGCTCCGTTTCTGGCAGAGTTTGGCATGGATGACATTGATGTGGGCAGAGAAGTTTACTACTGAGCCACATACTGAGGTACTTTTTTTTTTTTTTTCACTTAGTTGTTTAACCAGGAGTAGCACACTAAGCTGAAAGCTTTTTTAGAGGAGCGACCTGGGAGCACAGGGAAGTTAAGTGACTTGCTCAAGGTCACACAGTATGTAAGTGGAAGCTGTGGGATTCAAACCCAGGTCTGGTCTGCTGGATGTCACCAGATTTGTTGCTCAGAGCCTTAAACCACTGCGCTATACTGCCTCACTTCCTTGAACTTGAAGGCAGGGACAACCTCCAGAGGGGTGCCATCTAATGTGGAGAAAAGAGGGGATGATAAGAGACTGGCCACTTTCTGGATAGTGCCAAAGGTCATAGACAAGGTCTTCTTGGTGTTGATCCTGAGTTAGGTGGAGTGCAACCAGTGCAGTACGTTGTGGAAGTCATGCTGGAGTGGACCTTCCACAGCAGAGGTCAAGGGGCCAGAGGTGTAAATGACCATGTCATCCGCATACATGTGGATATGGGAAGAGACACAAAAGATGGAGGTCATTTAGGAAAGTGGAGAACAGGAAGGGACCCAGGATGGAACCCTGCAGGACTCTCCTAGGATGGGGAGGGAGGAGACAGGACACCACCCTCATGTACCGCCTGTTGATGACCAGTGATGTAAGAACAGAACCAGTCAACAGCAGATGCTGACAGGCCAGCAGAGCTCAGCTTGTCTAGGAGAGGGTGGGACACAGAGTCAAAAGCTTTGGTCAGATTGATGAATAAAGCTGTGGTGATATGTCCCTGATCAGTCCCAGTGAGGACAGGATCTGTTACTTGCAGCAAGGAGAAGATTGTGGAGTGGTGCTTCCTAAAGCTGGACTGGTAGGGGGAGAGGAAATCTGAAGAGTAGAGGAAGTCAGCAAGCTTGGCATAGACAAAGGTCTCCTGCAGCATTGCGAGACGGGAGGAGTGAGATCAGTCTGAAGTTGCCAGGGGACGGAGGGGGCACCCCCTTTGTGCAGAGGCAGAACCTTTGCAACCTTCCAGGCTTGAGGGACATTACTAAGGGAGAAGTTCAGAATGTGAGCAAGTGGAGAGGCAATGACAGCAATCAAGATACACAGAGGTTTGGGGCCCAGTTCATCAGGGCTGGACTTAGAAGCGTTAAGTGAAGTTAGGAGTAGAAAGACTTTGGTGGGGAAATGGAAACCTTCAGGTAGGTAGGGAGAGGCAGGGGAACAGAGGGGGTGGAGTGGTCAGGGGACAGAGGAGGCTAAATAGCAAAAATCAACAAACTGACTCACGATGGCGAAGTTGTTGAATTTGTATCAACACTGACGGCAAATTAAAATTTTGCAACATATATAACTTGAAGCAATAACAGGTAGCAGTTTCAATGGCAATGTACCAAACCCCTACCAAACAGCTGAGTAATCGGGGGAACAAATATTTATCAAGGTTAGGTGGGTAATGAACTATATGTATACTTTAAACTTTTACATTCGATCTGCTAAAGGAGCTTAATTCAAATAAACAAAAAAATGTGTTGTTAACAAGTCTGTGAAATAATAAAATCTTCACATGGTTTGTTTGCACTTTTCTTCTGATTTTTATTCAGTGTTTCTTTTTGCCCCCTACGTTTCGCTCTACAAGAGCTTGTTCACTGGGTTTTCTTTCAATTCTGTTAATAAAACATTAAATACATCATTTGTTTAGTTTTGTTCTCAATGTGATATATATTCAAAATGTTTTCATTACGTTATTTAGAAAGTTGTTCACCACCTTTACACTGTTATTACTTTGCCTATCTTCTCATTTATTTTAACATTTTTTGGCAATATTTCCTTCTGCTTAGAACACCTAAAATGTAAAAAGAAATCATAAATACAATACTTTAAACTGCATCTGAATGCATCATTACCTGAAATTTACTGTTGCCATAAAGGCCTACCACCCCATACCTGTGTGCAAGAGCATACCTGGTATAGAAGCCTGTATTTATTTTAATTGCTTTTCCCCTTAATTGGGCCCTTCAAATTTCTTTTTCTGTAAAACACAGACAAAGGTGCCGCTTAGTTCATTTGTAAAAATTTTTCTCAAGTCAATTTTATCTTTCATGAAACACTTGAAAGTGTATTGCAGTTTAGATACCTTACTGTGAAGCTACCCTTGTTTCTAGGCATTCTGCTGATACTGGTGTTTGTTTTGAATACTGTGACACAGGATTGTCTCTCGCTCACCATTCCCTCTCGAGTCCGTTTTGTTGGGTGTCACAGGGTGACATCATAGGCTCAGCCACGTGAGATAAGTTACTAGGAACCAGCCACTTTCCACTGAGAACGCTACCCTTCAAGACGGACTCTTTACGGTAGTGATGCATTAATATGTGCTGTAAAGGACAAATTTAAAAGCCCAATTACAGGATCAATACAATTGTATTTTAAAGTTCTTTGAATGATTCTTTGTTAACCAACTGCTTGGTTAGAACACCAAACTTTAGGGAGTGGGTATCTTATATCCCGGGTGGGGGATGGGTACCAAGAAAAGGCTTGCTGTAGAAAAAGGCTGTTTGCTTTTAGAATTCTTTTACATCATATATATTACACAACACTTTATTATCCATCCGCTACAAACAAAAAGCATCAATATTCTTCGTGCATCTAATGCTGATAATATATGCACAAATATTCTCTAAGCGACCTAAAAACTCTGTCCTGACCCATTATATATATTATTTTTGCTTTATAGCTGATATTCAAATTTTTGTTTAAACCGGAGCTATTTGAAGCTACAGCAGCATAGGTAATCTGTATTGCTGTAGCTTCAATTAACTCCGGTCTGGAGCCTACGTGTGTCCATGCTATACTGAGATCAGGTACAGACTTGCAAGGTGCTGTCAGCCAGTACATGGGCTTGGTATAGCACGGAAATAAGTAGGCTCCAAACCGGAGCTACTTGAAGGTTCTTCACTATATTGAGTCTATGGAGGCGCCCTGGCTGCTCCCGCACAACATGTCATACCGGGGACAGCCACGAGTGGTTGTAGGCACACCAGAGAGGGCTCTGAATTGTAAAGTGCTGGCGGGAAGGGCACAGGATCAACCAGATACACTTTTAAATTAAAAATCACACAGTAAGTTAAAAAACAAATATTTTTTATGAAACTGCTATTCGGGCCCTGCTTCACAAGGAGGTAGGGCTCAATCGAACATGGATGTTTCCCTTTAAGTATATCCTTGTGAGTTCTAAGGAAGCTTAACTCCACTTTCATCTGATCCTAAGCAAGGTCACCTCTTCTCATATGGAACTACTGCAACCTTTCTCTATGTATGCAAGTTTTCATCTCGACCCAAGCCCAAGCAGAATGTTATGTACCATATATGGCACATGTAGCTGCTGACGAAGCAGTTGCCAAGACAGTTGCTAGGGGTTTGTCCTTCTGAGCATGTGTTTATAAATATGGAAGGAAAACTTTGTTAGCTGAGAATAGCTGAGCTGAGGGCAGCTGAGCAGAAGTCCTGTTGTCCTGGATTAGGTAATACCTATCTGTATCTTTACTTTGTGTGATATAGTAATAAATGTTTTTACCAGTGGAATCTTTGGTGTCTACTCTATTTGCCCAGGTCTCATTTCCTGCAACAGAATGCAACTCCGAGTGAGCCTCTACCAAGTAGCCAGTACCACCCACTTCAAAGACTCAACAAACCAACTGCCCATATCTACTGGATAAAGTGTGGTCATCTGGCCTAGTGGGGTGATCTGATCTACCAGTAGCAACCCTGGGTCCCCTGGGGAGCAGATATCTGCTGCTTGTACTGAGCAGAACAGCATGGAAGGAACTCAAGGTTTGGTTCCAGTAGACCAGTGGTGGGCAACCTACGGCTCAAGGGTTGCATGTGGCCCCAAGCAGTCAACCTGTGGCCCCCTCATCCATCCAAAAATACATCTGTGCAAAGCTAGACAAGGGAGATGGGCTAAAGACTATGATAGATATGTTATATATAGCTTGTTTTTAATTCAAATGTAAAAAATTTGGCTTGAGACTGTGGTAAACGAGGGTCTTGTAGTCCTTGGCAATGTTTGAGGGCTGCACCTGTGGCCTTCTGATTATTTTACGTTGACCAACACTGCAGTAGATCAATATCTGGTGCACCACCATGTTCCCTGTGCCCGCCTTTGGAGTCTGGACTCAGGATTAGGATGTTTCTGGGATAACTGGATCCGAGAAGGATGGTGTCAGGATCTAGAATTGGATAGACAAAAGGTGATAAAATGCTGGACTGGTGGTGCTGAATGGCAAGGAGGTGTGAAGGGTGGAAGGTTGTGGACAGGTGGCTAATGTTAGCCAAAAATAAATGCAAGTGTGACCATTCCTTCCTGGAGTGGCAGCAGGTTCTGATCGGGGAAGGAGATTCAGTCACCAGACAACCACAGTGACTGCACAAAACAGCATAATTAAACACTGCACAATTCCTTACAAAGAGATGGAAGACAAAGGGAGGACAGGGTCAGGAGAGTCATCCGACCCCATCAGAATGAAGGTTGGGGAACACTGTGACAGACACAGAAGGGTGTGGGAAGGGAGATCACACAAGCAGGGTCACGGGTGTGGTCCAGGATGACTAGGATGGGAGTAAAGGACACTGGAGAAGCACAGATTTTCTTACTGCAGGTTTAGGATGTGGAATCAGAAATTTCTATTCTGTTTCTGATTCTGTTCCGATGCCTTAATCAGACTCGGATCACAGTTGGAAACAGAACTTCAAAATTCTGAAAATGGCAGCTGGAACAGATTTCTAAGAATCCAAGCACCCTTATTTCAAATCATATAAGAAAATAGCCAGTAGGGACATAAATGGAAATGAAGAGAGGAGAAATAATAACTTAATTACAAACACAAATCTTTTTTATTTTCAGCTTTTTGCTTCAATCCAGGCACCAAGTTGAAGAATCATTCACCTGACTCCTCCTCCTCCAACTTTCACTTTGCAGCCCACTAGCCTGCTTGCTGCCTTGTCTGCTGTCACATAACTGGGATGCCACACCACACTCAGGCGACCTTTGCTGTTTCAGTAATCAGTCCCTGACTTATTCCTCCTGACCCCACAAACAGATCTGTTGTCCACTGACTTAACTCAGCTGCTGGGCTGATCTCTCCCTGGTGGTTCAGAGTGTCCCACTCCTGACACACTACCCAATGCCGACAGTCTCTTATCATTCATCCATCTCTCTCTTAGATGGATCTCCTCAACTTTGGCTAAGGGAGGACAAGGCAGGCAAAAACAGCACAGCCCAGGAAGGAAGTACAGCTCTCTCCCTAAACTCTGGACTGCAACTGCTGCCCCACTATCTCTCTCTCTCTCTGGCTTGACCGACTGCTCAATGCTCCAAGTCCCCACTGGCTGCCTGCATCCTCTGAATGGAGTTCTGAGCCTCAGTGCATCAATGAACACCTCTGTGTCTCAAGCACAGCCATGCCAAAATGTCCACTACCTTCACCAGATGTGACAATGACTGATGTAAATGATGTCTTGGAAGCAGAGTGTCGGTGTGTGTGCGTTGGGGTGCGCGCTAAACAATGTTCACTAGCCTGACTGCTCCTTGACACTGTGTGTGGAAACAGGCAGCAGCAAGCAGTGAGTGAGTCAGGTGGGACTGAAGCCCTCTGGCAGGTGGGGACCCTAGACTAGAGACCCAGGACCAGGGAGGGAGACAGGACTGGCAGGAGCCATGATTAATGGAGTGGGGGTTAGACAGATAGAGAGACGTGGACGGTGGGGGGAGGGGAATCAGAGGAGCTGTGAGCAGGGCTTGAAGAAGGAGACTTGGCAGGAGCAGGACAAATTCTACCCAAAACAAAATCTTACTGCAACTACATTGTGTTGTGTTGAGGAATTATGTGAAGAATTTACATCTCAGAGTGAGGAAGCTATAGCAGTTATAACTTATTGCATGATTTTGTGGGAAGTGTTACATGACATATATTCAAGACAACAAAAATGTAAACAAAATCATATCACGAACATAAAGAATCACTGGAGATGGTGGGGGAGGGGCAGACAGAGCTGTGTGTGGGAGGGATAAGATTAATTTCATAATTGATGGGACTTTTTCAGAATGTCACTGTGCAGCCCTGATTTTCTGTGATCTTCCCGTTATTCTCCATACTTGCACTCTTATTGACAAGCTATTTGCAATACCTCCTATTTAAAGTTTGTTTTAGCAGATTATATGAAATGTACATGTGATGGAGTTAGGCACTTGCCAGATGAAACTAAAAACATAATAAATGATTTTGTCTGTGCTTTTCTATGCAAATGTGTCCCACTCTTAAGCATCATAATAAACATTATACTCAGCTGGTAATGAAAATAAAGACAAACAGCAAGTTATCAATGCAGGGCAGCAGAATGACAGTGCTCAATTTCAATCTCTACAGTTTGATTGTTTGCCAGTAATCTATCATTATTCAAAGCGATAAAAGACACACACTCAGGATTAAAAATGTATTTTTTATTATACAGGATGTGAACAAAGTGTTACGACTGTGACAGAAAGTATAGCACTGAATTGCCATTAAACCATGAATGAGCGTATAAAGCAATTGGGACATCATGGATCACAGTAGCTCATGCACCTGCTATTATTTTGGTGGTCTTGGTGAAAAAAAAGAAAAGTAGTACATTTAAAAAATGGGGAATTGAACAACTAACAGAGAGCGTTCATGTACCACTATAAAACAAAATTCACTACTAATTGGAAATATAAAACTTTGATCTCAGAGATTAAAAATGAAAAAAAAGACAGTGTCAGTATACAGTATCTTCAACTTTCTGATACAACCCAGAAAGTATCCCTTTTTGAATGTAGATCTGTGGACTGTATTGCCACCTACTGAAACAGGAGTGCAAACAATATTAACGATAGTGTCACCTGGTGCACTTCAGCAGCAATAATTACAAGTGAAAGTTGAAAGCTGTGACTCCCCACTAACATGTTTAACACAGCAATATGTAGCATTGCATTGCAGTACCTTGCATAATGTGGTAAAATCTGGTAATGGGGACGTTCATGATGGCCAACGCTTGTACATGCCTTAATCGGATTCCAATATCAAAGAAACTGGACTATAAAGATTGTCACTTATATAATGATATAATAATAATAAAATTTATTTATATGGCGCCAAAGCCAAGGCGCCTCACATTTTAAAACACCAATAATAATAAAATCATAACATATACAATAAAATCATGCACATATCATAAAATAAACAGCAAACTCAATTGTTAAAAGCCTGAAGCCACAGATAAGTCTTTAAAGCCTGCTTGAATGACTCCACCATTGCGCACTCCCGAATCCGACGGGGTAGAGAATTCCACAGGGTGGGTGCAGCGAACTCAAAAGCTCTTGCTCCAGAAGATTTTAAACATACCCTTGGAACCTCGATCAACCCCTCGCTGGATGAGCGGAGTGATCGACTGGGCTGGTTGGGAATCAGGAGCTCTTTCAGGTAGTCCAGGCCTAGTCCACATAGGGCTTTAAAAGTCAGCAAGCCGACTTTATAGGTGATCCGCCACTGAACTGGCAGCCAGTGCAGCTCGCGCAGCACTGGCAAAATATGACAAGATCGCAACGACCCCGTCAAAAGCCGGGCTGCAGCGTTCTGCACCAGCTGCAAGCGGTGGATTTCTACCCCAGGAAGCCCTAGGTAAAGGGAGTTGCAATAATCTAAGCAAGAGGAAACAAAGGTGTGGATCAATGTCGGAAGGTCATCGGATGGAACAAGGTGCCTAATCCTGGTGATATTCCTAAAATGGTACAAGGAAGTTCTGACGACCGCCGACACCTGCAAATGCAAGGTCAGCCCTTCATCAAAAATTACCCCCAGGTTACGCACCCATTCAGAGGTCGGGAGTGAGGCGCTACCCAGAAAAATTCCTGAGGGTGCACCTTCCCCCAACCCCCCATCCAACGACCTGGATCCACAACCAACACCTCAGTACATATCCCCCGTTATTAACACAGCTGTAGTCTCTATCCATAATCCCTACTAGTACTCAAAAATACTGTATCAATAGTAGCTTTGGAATCCTTTCATGAGTCCGATTTCAATTCACTGTACATTTTGGTTCTATAGTAAGTGTCTTTAGCAATTTTTTCCAACACTTTGTCAAATCCTTTGAGTCAGTGAGGACGAATACCTGACCTCCATGCTGTACCCTCAGTTTCTCATGGTAGATTGTATTGACTGGGATACTGAATTTGAGTTTTCATTCTGCCATCAACGCTTTTTCATCTTTGAAATGTGGCAAAGCTTAAGACCGGAAACATTATAATCCTGTTGCTATCAACCTTTATGTTTTTCACTTGCTTAACAGCCTTTAACACTGCATCTTTTTGGAGTATTAACCCCAGTTTAAGTAACAGCATGCAAGGTGATCATTACTAAACTCAGTTGCTACTGAGTCAAAGTCTAGTGCAAGCGCTTTCTCCCAACCAGGGCAAAACTGTACTAGCTGGGATGGCTCTTGAATCCCTCAGTGAGCGCATTCACCCTGACATTTTGTTCTTGTAGAAAATTTTCCAAGTTAATTTTCAAGGTGAGATGGTAGCAACTCATTTTATTTAACCAGACTTACTAAAACAGCTATGACCTTCACGCTGTGGGTCTATTCTGTTGCCGGTTGTTGCATGTTTACTGGTGGAATTTCATCCAGAGTTGCTGCTCTCCCAAGGGATTTCCCTAATTTTGTAATGCAAGTAGTCTTGTATTTATTTTCATGATACAAGAGTTTATATTTAGGTACTATGATGTCAATAAATATGCCTGTAGTCCCAGAATTATGAATTGATATATGGAATGTATAATCTTGGCGTACACTAATTTCTGTAAACTATTTGAGATGTTTCTTCTTTTCTGTCCAACTGGTCCAGCTCATTCTGTGGCCAGTCAATGACACCAAACTTGTATGAGAGCACAGGAAGGGCAAGTTTATTTGCAGCTTGCACTTCACTCTGTGTTATCACAGCAGTTTCCAATACAAGTTTCAGCCCCCCTAAAGTATTTCTTGCTGATCTCTTCTCTCATCTGTTCATGTTGCATTGCTGCTCCTATCTATTCCCAGGTACTGTACTTGTATACTCCTTCTTGCTCAAGGTCTTTTATGTTACAGTCCTCATTCAAATTGATGTTTTCAGTATAGGTTGGCTTTCCTTTAATGAATGTTGCTCTAGCACACCTGTGTAATTCAAAATGTCATCAGAGAAGGACTTGACAGTTTGCAACTACTCTGTTGGGTATTTGTCACATGGGCAATGGAGCTTTAAGTCATCTTCTTGCAGAAGATGTAATGCTATTTGATTATCCTTTTTATTTCTGGAGTTCATGCCGTACCCATACCCTAAGTTTTTAATGAGTCTGTTAAGTGGGTTTAAGGCAAGGGAGAACAGGAGTGGTGACAAATCTACTTGGAATATCACTTGTATCCTGATGTTTGTTACCAGTGTGAATTTGCTGATGCTTTATCAGACTACTCTTCTGTGTAAAATTCTTGTCACATTTAGTACATTTATATGGTCTCTCACCAGTGTGAATTTGCTGATGTATTTTAAGATTACTCTTTTGTGTAAAACTCTTGTCACATGTGGCACATGTATATGGTCTCTCTCCAGTGTGAGTGTGTTGATGCATTATCAGATAACTCTTCTGTGTAAATCTCTTCTCACACTGAGCACATTTATGTCGTTTCTCTCCCATGTGAATTTGCTGATGTGTTACCAGGTACCTCTTGTGTGTAAAACTTTTATCACATGTGGCACAGTTATATGGTTTCTCGCCAGTGTGAGTTTGCTGATGCTGTATCAGTTTACTGCGATCTCTAAACCTCTTGTCACATTTGGCACATTTATGTGGTCGCTCTCCAGTGTGAATTTGCTTATGCTTTTTCAGATTGCTTATCTGTGTAAAACTCTTGTCACATTCAGCACATTTATATGGTTTCTCTCCAGTGTGAAGCCTCTGATGCATTTTCAGACTACCCTTCTGTGTAAAACTCTTGTCACATTGAACACATTTATATGGTCTCTCTCTAGTGTGAATTCGCTGATGTGTTGCCAAGCTACTCCTGTCTGCAAAACTCTTGTCACATTGAGCACATTTATATGGCTCTCTCCAGTGTGAATTTGTTGATGTTTTGCCAGGCCACTCTTGTATGTAAAACTCTTCCCACATTCGCACATTTATGTAGTTCTCACCAGTGTGAATTCGCTGATGTGTTGCCAAGCTACTCCTGTCTGCAAAACTCTTGTCACATTGAGCACATTTATATGGCCTCTCCAGTGTGAATTTGCTGATGTTTTGCTAAGCCACTCTTGTATGTAAAACTCTTGCCACATTCTGCACATTTATGTAGTCTCTCACCAGTGTGAATTCGCTGATGTGTTACCAGAAGACTTTTTGTGTGAAACTCTTGTCACAGACCGCACATTTGTATGACCTCTCCCTTTGTAAATCTGTTGCTGTTGTTCAGAGATGAGGGCATGGAAAATCTTATACTGAAGACAGTGAGATTGCTCCTCGCTATGTGGCACATCTCATGTATCTTGAGAGATAGTTCCTGGCTCAGACTCATTGCTCTCAGCGCCCTGTTGACTAAAATAGATATTTAATTAGTATTCACTTACTGTGAGGTAACACGTCTCAGATTTTTTTTATCAGAATCTTTCTGAGGGCTATTAAGACTCTGCTGACATGTAATATCAGGCATGTCAGTTTTTCCAAAACTATTTGTCTCCACAAAATTGCAACTTGCAGGTGTTTAAAACTGGTTATGGCAGACACAAGATAGAAGTTAATCTGAACATGTACTTATACAGAGAATTACAGAATGGTCTGTTGGGGCACGGCCACCTGCCTTGGGTTCAGTAGTCATGTTTTTCATGAGGAAATGTGGAAAGAGAGATATGATGAAAACAGGGCCACATACAAAAGAGAAGCTACCATTTGCTAGGGCACCATAGCAAGAGATAATATAGACACGAGACAGAGGATTGCACAGTGAGTTATGAGTTCCCTCACAGAAGTCTAGTAAATAAGCAGGAAAGCTTGGAGGTGGGACAAAAGAAAACTATAGTAGGTGGGTTGAAAACTGGTTGGTGGGTAGAAGTCAGAGAGTGGTGGTAAACAGGGTAAATAGGGTGCATTCCATGATGAAGGGGGTAATGAGTGGGGAGCTACTACATAAGACACTAAATAAAATACAGAACCCAGTCAACATACAGAACCACACAACACAGGGCTACAACACCAGGAAATCCAGACACCAGATGAGACTCTAACCACCAACCCCTACACTAACACTCCTAAACACCCTACCCACAACATGCCCTACCCACTATGCAATGAAGTCAGCACAGCTCCTGACCACAGCAAACACACACTTCAGACCCAAGAACAAATGCGATATATGCTTATAAAGGGGGAGCTTTCTCCTCATCCCCAATGTGGGTGGCTCCACCCCAGCACCCCCAAACTATTATACTCCAACTCCAGGTTACACTATGGCCCACTACAGCAGAAACACCATAGGAATTACAGCTACCTACAGCAAGAATATCTGTGGCAATAAGTACAGTGCACGTTTTTCTTGTGCCTCTGGCTTTAATGAGTTCTTCACCATCTGGGTAGGTACACATTGCTAGTTTCTAGTTCATCCACTCCCCCAACATGATCCCCTGCCGTCAGTCAACTCTGTGTTCCTCTCTGCCTTCCATCTAAAGCTCGCAACCCTCATGGAGGTTCGCCGCCTCCTCATGAACCTAAGGCTGACAGCTCACCTAGCCATGACACTCTACAGCCTATATTCCTGAAGTTGGGAGTCGATGCCCTAGCCCGCCCTGTGCAAGATTTATATAATTGATCCTTCCTTACTTGCACCATCCCTGAAAATGGAAAGTAACGGTGGTCATCCCGCTCACAAGGGAGGTCTCAACTTGACAGTGGAAAATTTCCAGCCTATTTCAATACTTTGCTCTCTAGCAAAATTACAGAGTGGATAACCTATGACCACCTACAGGATTATCTTGACCTCCACCATCTGCTCTCAACCTCTCAGCATGGGTTTAGGAAAACCACAGTATACTTACAGCTCTAATTAAAGTCACCTCTGACATATTCCGTGAAATGGACCATGGCTGCCACTGGAGCAATTTTGTAGACTTGACCAAGGCTTTTGACTTGGTCAGCCATGGCCTTCTATTACAACAACTGCATGTCCTTGGCCTTGGTGCCACTGCCCTGTCCTGGATCCAAAGTTACCTTTATGGTTATACCCAAAAAGTAAAATGGGCAGGCTCCCTATCTGATCTTAGGCCCATTACACATGGTGTCCTCCAGGGCTCCATATTGGGCCCATTACTTTGTTCTCTGTATATTAACGACCTCCTTAATAACTGTGGTGGGGCATTTGTTCACCTACATGCAGATGATGCTATCATCTACCTTTCTTCTCCTGATATCGGGTGGCTCAATTCAATGCTAGCCTCTGATTTCCACACCCTTGAGGACTGGATCCTTCAGAAGAAGCTTGTCCTTAATACTAAAAAAAACAAAGAGCATGTTATTCTTCAACTCATCCACACCAACCCTCCCCCCTCTGGCTGTACTCTCACATACTGGAGATGCATTTGAATTGGTCAGGTCCTTCAAATACTTGGGAGTCACCTTAGATCCCTCAGTTACCCTGGATGCACATGTTACAGCCATCACCAAAACTATAAACCAAAAAATCGGTGTCCTCTACTGCATCTGTCTGTTCCTTACATTGACCTCCTGCCGCAAGATTGTGGATGCCACTCCTGCCCCTTCTCATGTATGGAGCTCTATTACTACCCTCTGTTACCACATCCGTACTATCACACCTATCACAGGCCTACCACAGAGCTGTCAGGTTTGCTCTAAGGCCAATGCTCGCACCATCACTGTAATGTCCTATCTGTCCTGGGACGGCTACCCTATGAATTCAAATTATGCTATGCTACACTAAGCTTTATACATAGCTTGTCGATCACGCCACTCCTCCTTGTCTTGCCGATCTTGTTCAACGCCGCTCCCTTGACATGCCCTCAGATCTACTTCCTTGCCCCTTCTCTCAGTGCAAATGTATGACTCTCCATGGCTCAGAGATCATTTGCATTTTCTGCTGTGTCCTACTGGAACTCTCTACCTTCTTCTATACTGGTATGCACCTCCCTCTCTCAATTTCAGAGTTTGCTGTTATCTCACCTAACCCCCCCACCTTGCTCCTGCTTCCACTGACTCCTAACCCCAGTTCACTCCTTGCATGATTCTCCTAGCAAAACTTTCCACTTTCTCAATCTCCTGCTCTCCAAGAAAAAAAAAATACTGTAAATGATGCCTGTATGTAAGGTTTTGTTGACTGTGCTTTACACTGCTTATTTTGCATAATGGATTGTAATTGATGTACTCTCTTACTGTCTAACTATTCCTTGTCTAATTTCTTGTATCAATGAATGCACCATCAATGTACTGCACTTCCGGTCGCCCTGAAAAGGGACTGTCTTGTCTCAGAGGGCCTACCTGGTTACTAAAATTCAATAAATAAATAAATAAAAATATTATTGCCACACTATTATGCGGTCATGCACAATCCTTAGACATATCGACTGAGTACCCATCAAATGAGCATGAACTGTGTGAAAGGCTGAACCTCAGATTCAGGAGCAAATCGGGGGGTTACGAGGGCAGCCTGTGTTTTCTACAGCCACCCCCTGCACTGAGTACCCAATCTTTTGTAGCCACACCAAGGGACTCTCCTCAATGACCAGACCTTCCTCCAGCTACAGATCCATCAATTGGATGACTCCTTCTGTTCTGTGGCTACACACAGCCCACAGAATTTAAACAGACTCAGCGTTGTCTCAATCCTCACTGTGCACGCCAACTTCGAAAGCAGATCAGGGGTCAGCAAGGGCAGCATGCGTTTTCCACAGCCCTCCACCTACACCAAGTGTCTCTACACTTTGACAACTGCACCTGGGGACTCCTCTCAATGACTGGAGCTTCCTCCATTTACGAATCCACCAATCTGACAGCTCCTTCTGTTCCATGGGTGGGCCTTCTTCATCTTGCTGAAAGCTCACTTTCCTTTAGCAGCCGTCTGCACTGTGGTCCAGAGTGCTAAAGGCTGCAGCAGCAAGGGTGTCACACTGTTGGTGTCAGCTACCAGCTGACCCTGCTGCCACACTAGTGTGTGACTACAAGACGGGTGTACTGTTTCTCTGTTGCACTGCAGCACATTTACTCACAAGCGTTGGGACCTTGGACTCTCCTCCTCTGTTCACTGTTGGCTTATGTAATCGCTAGCACTGCTAACTAATGTAAGGTTGTGATACTGAATATCTACATATTCTAATGCATGCCATAATGTACTGTTGTACATATGCATGATCTTTTAACTTAACATGTACAGTAAGTTTCTCTAGCTCATACTAAGGAACTGGCTGAACTACCTATCTAGGGTCTGTATCCTTGCCAAATTTAAGTGGTCAGTAATCCAATATCCTACATTTATTAGTGGCCTGTCCTACTCCCTAACTAGGGTCTGTCCAGTTCTCTAATTAGTGCTGGTTATCTGTGCATGTCAACTGCCTGTTAAAATGAATTATCTTACATTACTTTTTGTTCCTGCTTTATTATCACTTAATCTTAGTATGTTTACAGCTAAGACCAATATTGTATTGCCTACCAGTGCAATTTCATACTGTTCTGTTTGTACTGATGTCTATCTAGGACCATATTTCTCTCTACTGACTCACAGTTGGGTATCTTATTTATTAAATTCAGCTATAGACAGTTACAAGTTTTACAGTTTGTGGCAGCACCAGTATGTCTGAAAATGAATTGGCTCACCTAATAATACTATTAGAAAATGGGCCCTTGTTTGCTCTTGCTTCTAGCCAAGGCCCCTTGTATTCTGCAAACTACCCACTGTGGAGTTTTCTGTGGAATTTAATGTAAACCGCAGAAAAATTATTCTGTGGTTTACATAAACTGCGGAATTATTCCACAGTTTACATAAACTGCAGAATATTGTTCTTATTGTTCCACAGTTTACATAAACTGAGGGATATTGTTCTGCAATTTACATAAACTGCGGGATATTGTTCCGCAGTTCACATAAACTGAGGGATATTGTTCCGCAGTTTACATAAACTGAGGGATATTGTTCCGCAGTTTACATAAACTGAGGGATATTGTTCCGCAGTTCACATAAACTGAGGGATATTGTTCCGCAGTTCACATAAACTGAGAAATATTGTTTCACAGTTTACACAGAAACATAAAAATCTGTCAGCAGAAAAGGACCACCTGGCACATCTAGTCTGCCCTTTTTCCTCCCTTTGGCTCTTTTGCCATTCTGACTTTATTCCCTGCTCTTTTTCGTACCATTGCCTCTCATGTTTAGTTCTATATTGGCATCCCATGCCCCCTTGAATTCTCCCACTGATTTCGCTCCCACCACCCACCCACTCTGGGAGCCTATTCCAGGGACCCATCACCCTCTCAGTGAAGTACTGTTGCCTCACATTTCCTCTGAAACTGCCTCCCTCCAGTTTTAAGCTGTGCCCCCTTGTTGCTGTGTTAATCGCTCATTTTGAAAATGCTCCCCCTTCCCTCAACCTGTTTATTGCTTTCAAATATTTAAAAGTTCTATCATGTCCCCCTCTCCCTTCTCATTTCCAGTGAGTACAGGCCAAGCCTCGTCCAGCCATTCCTCACATGGTCTCTTGTGTAGGCCCTGCACCATTTTTGTAGCCCTTCTCTGGACCCGCTCCACTCTATCTTTGTCCTTGCAGGTGCGGCCTCCAGAACTGTACCCCCATACTCCAGGTGTTTCCTAACCATAGACCTGTACAGCGGCATAATCACCTCCTCCTCCTCACTATGATATCCTCGCCTCATACATGCTAGTATTCTGTTTGTCTTCCCACCATCTTGCTGCACCAATTTGCCACCTTTATGTTATCTGGAATGTTAATCCCAGATCGCTTTCCTGCTTTGTTGTTTCAATTTCCTCTCCTCCCAGCCTGTAACTTACCTTTGGATTTTTGCACCCTATGTGCATAAATTTGCACTTCTTTGCATTAAATTTCAATTGCCACCTCCCTTGACCACTCTTCCAGCCTGCCCAGATCCTCCCTCATTTTTTCTAACCCCCCCCCCTCCCGGTGTATCCACCCTATTACTACTACTACATAACTGAGGGAAATTGTTCTGCAGTTTACATAAACCGAGGGATATTATTCCGCAGTTTACATAAACTGAGTGTCATTGAGGCACAGGTCAGGAAGCATAGGAAACACCAGGGGCAGTTGTAGAATTCACCAAAGAGAAGTTATTTACACTAGCAGTATTATAAAATAAACTTGTTCAGTATAACTATTTACAAAGGCAAAATAAAGTTTTCTTTCAGTCTCTGTGTCCCTTGTTCTCCTAATAATCTCTTGCAGTTGCAGCTTAGCTCTTTTATAAGTCTTTTCAACCCCCATTCTTAGCAAGCATTCTGTTTTGGTAAATATCAGGCAGGGCTGCTAGACCACAGTGTGCTTGAGCTGAGAGACCCCCTTTTGCAGCTTTTACAAAGGCTCAAACATTTGCACTCAAGTATCCTCTGGAGTTTTCCATTAGCTTTTTACAATCATCTCAAAATATAATTATATATATTTCAACAGTAACACTATATATTTTCTAAACAAAAGAGATCCCGATATCAGTTACATTTCCATACAATGATTTGCACATACTATTTTTATATTAGCATATACTGTATGTAAGGGAGGAAACGCACACAGCAAGAGAAAAATTGAGAGATACTGGGAGGCAAAAGAATTGCGAGATTGTCTGGGTGATCAAATCTAAAGTCTCACAGGAACATTTGGTTGTGCAACTAGACAGAGAAGAGACAGAAAAGGAAAGAATAAATCCTTGCATTTAAACACTTTCTCCATAACAAACAGGACAAGGTCCTATTCCACCCTGTCACACTGAGGGATACTGTTCTGCAGTTTACATAAACTGAGGAATATTGTTTGCAGTTTACATAAACTAAGGTATATTGTCCTGCAGTTTACATAAACTGTGGGATATTATTCTACAGTTTACATAACTGAAGACTACTGTCCCCAGTTTACATGTTCCCTGTTTACATAAATTTAGGAACACTGTTCCGCAGTTTACATAACTGAGGAGTACTCTTCTGCAGTTTACATAACTGAGGAATACTCTTCCACAGTTTACATAACTGAGGAATACTCTTCCACAGTTTACATAACTGAGGAATACTCTTCCACAGTTTACATAAAGTACAGTTACGTAAGAACTTACCGTAACAGTAGATCTTCGAGAGAGGCTCCTGCAGTAGGTCATTATATGTAGGACTGCTCCCTCTGGTGTCAGGACCGCATGGCAAACTTTTCCAGCAGTGACTGGCAGGGGACCTCCCATCAGCCATCAAGTGAAGAACATCAGTGTGACACTATATAGTGGGCAGTCCCCCGACCTGCCTTCCAGTTCTCCCACCGAGATCCATGTAGGATGAGACAGGAGAATGGATGAAATCCTGGAGCCCAGTTCCAGAATGGCTGAAAGAAACGCAGAAACTGGGGATGGAGGAGGGAGGGTGGCCTACTGCAGGAACCTCTCTCAAAGATCTACTGTTATGGTAAGTTCTTATATAACTATATTACCTTACTTCGAGAGGGTTCCTGCAGTAGGTCATTACAGGTAGGACTAAATCTCAAGCAGTCACTCATAGAGAGACTGAGAGAGTCATGGGAGGAGGAACAACTGAGAGACAGCACAGGACCAGCCTAAGACAGCAGGCCCTGCAAGACGGCAAGGCCGAACACAGCCCTACACCTAGAGGCAATGTCTAGACTGTAGTGTTTCATGAAGATATGAACAGAACTCCAGGTTGCTGCTGCACAGATCTCTGCTGCAGAAACGCAGTAGAGGTAGCCATGCTCTAGTAGAGTGACCCTCTGACCTGCCCCGAAGAGGTTTGTTGTACTTTTGGTAACAGATGCGGATGCAGTTACCAAGCTACTTAGAAAGTGCCTTTCTAAGTAGCTCGGTTTAGAAACTGCTGACCACAAGGATTTGAGAGCAAAGGAGACAAAAAGCTGATAAGACTTTCTGGACCCCTTAGTTCTGTGAACATAACATCTGAGAATTCTATGAAATATCCAAGGTGTGAAGGAGATCCTCCCCCCTGTTTGAATGAACAGGGTAATAAACCATGAGTTCAACCGTCTGGTTTAGGGTGAATTCAGAAATCACCTTAGGAAGAAACTTAGGATTAGTACGCAGGACTGCCCGGTCCTTGTGGAAAATCAAATAAGGCTCCTTATGCATCAGGGCCTGAAGCTCAGAAATCCTACAAGCAGAAGTAATGGTAACCAAAAATAGTGCCTTCCAGGAAAGGTAGCGCACGTCGCAGCTCATCGCTGGTTCAAAGGGAGGAAGCATAAGCTTCTCTAACATAAAATTCAAATCCCAATGTGGGGTGGGGTTACAATGGGAGGTTTGAGATGGAGGATCCCTTTCAAAAAGGCCTTAGAGACCTCCAACTGAGCCATGGTTTTTCCTCCCACCGGCACATGGCAGGCCAAGATGGCTGACAAGTGAACCTTAAGGGACAAATATGACAGGCCCGAATCAGACAGGTGCAGGAGGTACTCCATGACCTAGGGAGCAGAGCAGGTAAAGAGGTCCCAACCTTTAGAAGTCGCCTCAAATGGAAAAACGCTTCCATTTCATGGCATATGTGGATCTGATGGAGGTTTCCTCACTTCCACCAGGATCAGAGCCGACCTTTTGGGAGACCCCAATGAACTCTGATTATGTCTGAAGGAGCCACGCATGAAGATGCAGGGTCCTGAGTCCTGATGTAACAACTTTCCTTGATCCCTGAGTCAACAGATCATGCCTCAGAGGTAAAGGAATTGGGGGTTCCACTGAGAGCTGCTACATTAGCGAAACCAGATTTGCCTCGGCCAGAGCGGAGCTACCAGGATCATCCGAGCCCCTCTGCCTGAGCTTGAGAAGTGCCCTCTGGAATGGGAAAGGGAGGAAAGGCATACAAGAACTTCCCTATCCAACATAGTGACAACACGTCATGCCAGAAAGCTTCAGGCTCTGGAACGAGCGAACAAAAGTTGAGATATTTGTGTTGGATGGGAAGGCTAACAGATTAATGTCTGGCCACCGCTCTGAAATAGAGAGTCTGCTACCTCCTGACTTAATTCTCATTCGTGAGCTAGGATGACGCCTGACTGAGGCTGTCCACCAGGACGCTAGAACACCTGGAAAATGCATGACTGTAAGAAACAGATCGTTGGACTGCCCAGTTCCACATCCTCACTGTCTCCCTGCAGAGGGGTATGACCAGGTGCCTCCTGTTTGTTGATGTACCAGACTACCAAAATATTGTCTGTCTGGATTAGCAGTGTTCCTCTCGATATGATGGTCTGAAAAACCTGAAGGGTGTAAAGAACCGCCCTCATCTCCAGAATATTGATGTGCAAGGACATCTCCAGCTGGGACCATAAACCCTGAGTTCAATGGTCCCCCAGGTGCGCTCCCCAACCGAGACAAGAAGCATCTGTGGTGAGGGTCCAAAGAGGAGGGGAACTTCGAAAGGGAAGTCCCTTGGACAGATTCAGAGGATCTGACCATGATAGGAGATCCCGCTTGACTGTTCTGGAGACCAGAACAGGATGGTCCAGGTCGCCTGCGCTGGTCCCATTGGGCACGTAACGTCCACTGGGAGATCCAGATATGCAACCTGGCTAAAGGAACTGTGAAGAAAGAGGCTGTCATCAGACCCAGCAAGCATAGCAAGGCTTTGGCCAGAAGAGATCAGGATGAGATCACCAGGGTGACCTGCTCTCGAAGAGTCTCCACTCTGTCTGAGGGGAGAAAGGCTCTGCACTGGACCATGTCCAAGACCACTCCTATGAACTGACGGTTCTAAGAGGGAATTAAAGATGACTTGGGGAGACTGACTGTGATGCCCAGTCGGGAAAAAAGGACCACAGCAACCAAGGGGGAGTCCAGAAGGCTGTCCCTGGATGGAGCTGTCAGAAGCCAGTCATCCAGGTAGGGGGACACGGCTATACCCTGATGGCGTAAGGCCACTGCCACCACCACCGTTAGGCACTTGGTAAAAACCCTGAGTGCAGAGGAAAGGCCAAAGGGGAGGGCTGTGAACTGGAAGTGCTCCCCCTGCAAACAAAATCGCAGGAAATGGCGGTTGCCCAGGAAGATCAGGATATGCAGATAAGCATCCTGCATGTCAAGGGCACAGAGCCAGTGGTCCTGCTGCAGAAGGAGCAGGAGGCTCTGAACAGCCAGCATGTGGAACCTCTTGTACTTGATGAAGAGGTTCAGGATGCTGAGGTCCAGGATTGGTCTGAGGTCGCCTGTCTTTTTTGGGACCAGAAAGAAGTGGGAGTAAAACCCCCTTCCTCTCTGAGACACAGACACTGATTCTATGGCAGCCTTCAGTTCCAGAGTCCAGATGTCTTCCTCAACCAATGGAGCTTGGTACGGGGAGTAATGCGAGCGACGGGGAGGAGAGTCTGGAGCAAACTCAAGAAACTCTAGCGTGTGCCCTCGAGAGATGAGTCGTAGAACCCATGCATCTGAGGTGATACCTCCCACTCCTGGACGTGAAGGGCTAATCTTCCCAGACTGGCTCCACATTTTGAAGTGGAGGGAGGGAGACTGGGCAAATCAGGAGGCATAGGGACAAGGGGCAAAGGCCCTCCCACCGATCTCTGGGATTTGGTGGCCAGTGGAGAGGAGAAAGAGGAGCCCGTGGTTCATCTTTTGGATTGCTTCTTTGGGTGATTGCTTCCCTTGGCATTTGAACTGGCACTGAAAAGGCTGTTTCTTCTGAGTGCCGGTCCTATACATGGAATGGACTGATCTGAGGGCCTGACCACTACCTTGGAGGCCTGTAATCAAATCTTTAGTGTCCCCTCCAAAGAGGACCTATCCCCAAAAGGGAGCATCCTGAATGGCTGCCTGTACATCCGTCGACAGTCCAGAAATGCGCAGCCAAGCATGCCTCTTGAGGCTGACCACAGTAGCGAAAAAGCGGGCCACTGCATCCACCATAGGTGGCCCTAAGAGCATGTCTGCAGGAAATCTTGGACAGACGGAGCTCTTTCGCAATCTCCTCCTTGAGATCTGAATCCTCCAAGAATGAGATCTTAGCCTCAAGCTAAGCCATGGTGGCCTTTTGAAAGGACACCATGTGCACCACATAATTCAGGGAGTGCAGGGCACACATGGCTGAGGAATAAACCTGCTTCCCGAATTGGTCCAACCGCCTGATTCCTTGTCCAGAGGAGACATGTACATGTGCTTGGCGTTAGCAGTGGTCATGAGAGGCAGTAATGACAACACAGTCTGCCTTGGGGTGAGAGTCCAGGAAGGGACACTTTCGGAGAATGGTAAATCCTGTCTGCCTCTTGGGGACAGCAGGAATTGGAATGTGGCAACTGCCAAATGGTGGTAGTAAGGTCCTCGTGTGGAGATGTCCAGGGAGAACTGGTACGGAGGAGGCAGCCTCTAGATCCAGGTGATCAGCAAGACGCTTCCTCTTAGGGTCCATTTCTCAGCAGTCCAACCATTTGCAGGTTGGATTATGTGAAGGAGTTCGCTGAAGAAGGGGTCCTTTGGAGGAGACTTAGGCGACTCTTTGCCCTTGGGAGGGGAGGACAGCTTGTTGTGATCAGAGTCAGGGGGCTCTTCCCCTTCAGGACATTAAAATTCTGGGAGGGTGGTGTCCTGTGGAGTGGTGCCTGAGATATGCATAGTAGAATGCAGTGAACTGGCAGGTGACGAAGAGGGAGGAGGCACTGCCACCGGGCTAGGAAGCCTACATTCTAGATCCGAGACAAGCTGGGACCTTGTGTCCTTCCACCAAGAATGGATGAAAGACTGAAAGTGTGGTTGTGGAATTTAAAGGAGAAGGGGAGGAGGAGGAGGGTGGGCTGGGGTAGTATAATAGTGTGCCCCAAACCCGGATATTGAGGAGGAGGTACCCGTGATAATATGGGTAACCCTGCTGGTACCCAGGAAATAGCCCTGAAAATAATGATGTGTCGACAGGCCAGACAGCTGAAAAAGAGGAGCCTGATGTCCACTGGAAAAGAGGGGAACCAGAGGTCAGGTCCGGACCTGGCGGTCTGGGAGGACCCAGAAAAATATCCGAAGTTGCAACAGTTGACTTCAGAATAGCCATCAGTGGAGCAGTCAATGAAAGTGGAATGAACATTGGGGCAGCTAACGTGAGGTGAGCTGATGTCAAACCCATAATCATCAGACCCTGTGTGAGGGGCCGAGCGGAGGGCCCTGATGGAGGGAGCTAACGTGAGGAGTCCGACAGTGCTCCTGACATCAAGGGAGGAGCAGCAGGTGGTAGGTGACCTGATGCCAGGGTAACTATAGGACCTGGCAAAGGGACAGTATCCCGCGTGGGTATGTGAGGGACCACCAAGGGAGTGAGTGAAGAAAGAACCACTTTCAGGCATCCTTCTTCCTCCTCTACCCCCAAAGTAGGCTGTGGGTCAGGAGAAACCACGGGGAAGGGCTGACCCGAAGGAGCCAGCATGCTCTGTCTGATGTTGGTTGAGACAGTGTTAGCCCCCGATGGGCAAGCAACGCCCGAGCAGTCATCTGAAGATTGAACAACTGACTGACTGGGTGAAGCAAGGACTGGGTGGTGGAGGGAGGAGCCCTCGACCAGCTTATTGGTCAGAGTCGAGCAGACTACTGGCTGCTTTTGGAGGGAGTTTGACTTATCGACTGCTGAGCAGGCCCTAGAGGAGCCGGGGTCCAACCTACCGGCCAGGACCGGGCATTCACTGGAGGAGCCAGAGGACAACGTACCGATTGGAAGATAGCAGAAGCACTGGAGGTCGTCCCCAAAGCTGCCTGGGTCACCACGAGGTTGGGTGGTGGGGAAAGGGCCTTGCTGGTCGAAGGCTTCCTAACAGAGGATCAGTCCCAATCTTCTGGATGCTCCTTTTCTCTGTGCCTCTCCTTGTCCTTTTTATTCTTCTGCTTGGACTCAGATGAAGGGGAAGAAGCTGTGTCCCGGAGTTTCTGCATCTCCTTTTCAAGGGTAGCCATCCTGACCTTGAGGAGATGGGCCTCCAAAGCCTGCTGTCATCATCTGTGAGTGGCCTGGTTAAAGGGCTGGCAGTCGGGACAGGCTGCAGTGTCATGGTAAAGGCCTAAACAGAAGCGGCAGAGACGATGGCCGTCTTTGTGGGGAATTTGCGCCCCACACTTGATCCACTTCTTCTTTGCCTTTGGAGGCGGAGATGGAGAAGACAAAGTGCTAGAAATGGACTGGTTTTGAAAGAAATAAGAAATAATAGCGATCAACAAAGCTGTAGAATACCGAGAGGTACTAGTGCAGGTCGACAGCGGGAAAGAACTGGAAGGCGGGCATGGGGACTGCCCACTATATAGGGTCACTCTGACGTCTGTCACATGATGTCTGGTGGGTGATCCCCCACCAGACACTGCTGGAAAAGTTTGCTGTGCGCTCCTGATGCCACAGGGCGCAGTCCTACATGTAATGACCTACTACAGGAACCCTCTCGAAGTAAGATCTGAGAAATACTGTTCTGCAGTTTACATCGACTCTTCAGTGCAAACCGAAGAAAAGTATTCCATGGTTTACAAAACTTTCTACAGAATGCTTTTTGGAATTCCACTGAATTTTAAAAATTTTCAGAAAAATAATTTGGAACAGCACGGTGGAGGGATGCTAGCTAAATATTTAAATAATATAATAAGCACCATGATTTCTTGCTGTTAATTTATAGGGTGCTTAAGCCAGGCATGTACCATGTGATTTTATAAATATAAGAAAAATCAGTTTTGGAACAGTATACATGCACAAGTCACCTTATTTATGCATTGCAGAACTCTGCCCACCGCTGCAGAAGTAAGCCTAATGGTGCCGCAGAACTTTATAGTCCCTGCCGCATGTTAGGTTTACTGTGCTGCAGAGAACGGGGGGCCTTGCTTCTAGCTGGTAACATTCAACCCAATGACCCAATAATTCTGGTAATTTCAGGTGAGCATGATGCAGACACTGTGACCCCAAATACACTTTATCCATTGTTCTCGTAAACATTAGAAGTTTATTAAAAACTAGATGAAATCAGCACATGGGTGTTGGGGAATGATTTTGATCTGGTCACAGTGTCTGGGACGTGGTTATCAAACAGAATATTCTATTCAGAAATTGCGATTCCAAACTATTGTTTATTAAGAGGAGACAGGCCAAGAAAACATGAGGTGGGGTCTTAATCTATTACAAGGCTTGTTTTTCTTTGGTGGTTGACTATTTCACTAATCCTTATTCAGCTAAGCTTGTAACTTTCTTCCATCCTGTTATGTTTGGGGTGCCAAGAGCCTATTGTTAGCTACCTTACATTCTTCATGGTTATTCTAGGATGGACTCCTCTTACTGTCCTAATTCAGGCAGTCCAAACATGGCATGAAAGAAATCCTTCTCTTGGGAGATGCCAATATAAACTGGAATCATAAAGCAAACTGAGATGTAGAGACCACCTTTAGAGCTTGAATTTTAAGCAAGCGATTTCCTCAGCTATTAGACTAAATTACAAGGCTGGCATGGAGTCCCTAATAGACTGGATAGTCACTTTTATACCAGATCATATCCATCAAGCCCATCCTTAACCCAATAGCTTAAGTGACCATTCTCTGGCTATTTGATATTGGCGTGCTCGCAGGCCTTGTTCCCTTCTCTACATGTAACCTCCAGATCTGAACATTAGTGAGTTCAGGAATTCTCATTTCACAGATCAGCTGGTCTTCTTTGTATGCAATCCCCCAGCAGATTTGCTGTCGGATTATATTTATACATGAATTTAATGGGGTCTGAAATTACTTTGCCTCATCTGTTGCTTACTGGACTAAAACAGAATCAGGAATGGATCACCCTTGTCTGGTACAATCAATGCAGGAGAGAGACAGGACCTGGAAAGATTTTTAGGAAACAATGAACAAATCCAACACTGTTTTATTTATAAAAAAAACAACTAAGAAATGAATGTAAATAATTGGTTAAAAAGACAAACGTGGATTATTTAAACTTCCAGTTTCAATTTTCAAACAGGCAAATTGTGAAATAATAAACAATCTCATGAGGAAAGACCTGTTCCACAGCACTTTATTTGTTACTTATTTTTAAAAAATTGGCAACCAGGAAAGGCTTATTGAGATGAGGCTAGATTCCACATGTGAAACAGAACTGATGTATACCAAACAAATATGATGCAAACAAATGTAGTGCAACGTGGCAGAAGTGCAAACTAACAAAAACGGGCATCTGGAACATGGCACATTCTGCATCCTTAAATACAATCTGATAACTGGTTGAAGACACCAGTGCAATGAAATTAGGAGATGTAAAACCAACCCCTGAGAAGAAGCATGAAGTGGGGAGGTGAGTCAGGGTAGGGAGCGGACAGGTGGAGGAGGGATAGGGAAGGAGTTTAAGCGGTGGTTAAGGGAAGTTGGGTAGGGTGAGGGATGGAAGAGGGAAGGAGGTTCCAGAGGGAGGAGAGGTGACAGGAGAAGGCCGACGGCCCAGCAGAGGAGCACAGGTGAGTGAGCGAGAAGGTACAGGGATCTCTGGAGTGAAGGGAAGCAGAAGGAAAGGGAGAGATGAATGTGGACAGTTACTTTTGTAACTGTACACAATAGGGTTGATGAGAAGCATGTCTTGGTTTGCAGAATGTCCCAAATAAAATTAAGACAAATTATAAACAATAAATGAACATTAACTAACGAGCACACACAAATCAGTTAGTAAAACAATTACAGACAGATTTTTCCTGGAGCAACAATTTTTTAAGCCATGCTTGAAAGTGGCAAGAGAAGGCAAACTTCTTAGCTGAGGGGACAGATTGTTCCAAGAAAAAGGGGCCCCATAAGAAAAGCATTCTTTGCCAAACTTGTACAGAATTTAGGTAGCAAAAAGCCATTCTGAGGCATGTCTCTGAAACTGTATTTGTGAGCATGAGTTATTAGTCTTTCAGAAAGACAGATGGGGGTCTAGTTATTAGCGATTTGTAGATGATGGATGGTCAGTGAAGACTGCACCTGGAGGGAGGAGATAACCAGTTCAGTTGATGTTGTAAGGAGCAGTGATGCTCATTCCACTATATTTTAATATAAAACAAAGCAACTGGAAATACACAGTGTTTAAAGGAAGAAGATGCAAATCAGTGGATGGCGATAAGTATTACTGTAACTGAGGAAGGAAAGAACTGCTTGCCCAATAATATGTTTACGATCTGGGGTAGACAATGTCTAGCATGCTTTGGGCATCCCAGGCAGTGAAGAACCTTAGAAACAGTTTTATCAATATGTGGCTTGAAGGTCAAAGAGTCAAAAATGAAACCAAGATAAAGTACAAGCCACTTAATGGGATGCGGATAATTGGGATGTCTGTTTTATTGGGACCTCCCTCTGGGCACTGATTAAGTGACTCTATTATCCTACGGAGGCACTTGATGCTTAAATGGGACATCTATGCCACCTAATTGGGATGATCTAGTATGAATTTGGCAGCCTAATCTCAAACATAGATGCAGTAATCCCCCTCAAACATAGATGCAGTAATCCCCTTATCAGATCCATTTCTCACGTCTGATCAGATGTGAATTGCAGTTGTTCACAGCTCTCCCCATCTCTCCTCATTGGCTTCCTGCCCAACAGAGAGCTGCGCTGTGGTCTCCATGGATGAGGATACAAGGTTCACCAATGATGAGTGAGGAAGATACAGGGACATGCTGCCAAGCTGATGGTTTTTGTCTGTTTTCCAAAGCACTGTTCCTTAGGCTGTTTGATGGTTTGCTGCTCTCCAGATGCAAAGTGGCAGAAAAGAAAGAACCAGTTTCCCTACAGCTGCATTTTTTTTCACCCGTCCGCTACTGATTTGCCTACTGCCTGAACACCACAATGAATAGTCAGTGCTGTGTCTCCTCCTGTGGGGAGCCGATCACTGGAGAGGTACATGCTGCCAGAAAGAAACAAACAACTGGGTTCACATGCTGGCCTTTTTCCAACTCCCTGCTACCACTTTGTTTTGTCTGCTACTGCTGCTGTTGCCCACGTTCATTCACCTGCTACTGATTTGCCTGCCACCTGAACACCACAATGAAAGAAACTTTTGGGTTCCCACATTCACTTGCCTGCTACCAATTTGCCTACCTCCCAAACACCACAGCAATTATTCAGTGTTGTGTATTTTCCTGCAGGGAGATGATCACTAAAGAGGTACATGGTGGTAGAAAGAAACAACTGGGTTCTTATGCCATCCTTTTCAACTACCCGCTACAAGTTGGCTTTGCCTGATACCACTGCCACTTTGCTTACCTCCTGCCTGAATGCCACAGTAAGTAGTCAGTGAACAGTTTTACAAGTTCTAATGAGGACAAATCAGGGTGGCTTAAGTGTATAGTACCATATTCTGAGACTGACAGCAATGTTAAAAATAAGTGCTTCTGTTAATAGGGATGGCTGCTTAATTGGAACGAAATACCAGCCTCCAGGGCATCCCCAATTAAGCGTCTTCATCTGTACTTACATTCATTAACATGTTTCAAAGGATGGTCTTTCAAAAGGAATCAGAAAGAAAAACTCACTGAAGACAATGAGTGCTGAGACCCAAACAGCACTGCTGTAGTTTTCTTACTGCTTAAAAGTAGCAAATTATCAAAAAAAATGTCATCACTTTATCAAAGTCACCCTGGAGAGTTGTGGTAAGAGAAGAAAGGGAATGTGCCTCAAACTTGTATTTAGAGATAAAAGATGCACAGTGGTGCAGGCAATAGGAGTGAGGATGACCAGGGAGGAGCAGCGTGAGCAATGATGGGTGCGAGGGGTGAGTCTGTGACAAAATGACAAAAGGCATTACAAAGGATGTCCAGTCTAACAAGGAGAGGAGGAGGCAGTACCATAAGCCACTTTCACATAGTCAAGACTGGTAGCACCATTTTGGTAACCAGCTCTGACAGACACACAGGGTTAGCAGCCTACATTATGGCTGAAGGCACCAAGCTTGGGGCAGAGCTTGGCATGGATGGCATGATGTGGAAATAAATCAAACCTGCTTTCAAGCCACACAACAAGATATTTGAAGGAATTAACCACTTCAAGGGAGAACCATCCAGGGTAGTGAAGGAAGGGAGGGACAAGCCTGGCCAGTTTCTGCTGCTGGATCCAAAGGTCATGGACACTGTTTTCTTGATGCTGACCTGGAGTTGGCTGGCCTGAATCTACTGCAGAACACTGTGGAAATCTTGCTGGGCGAGACTTGCAGGCAAGTAGGGTTACTAGTGGAGCACCTCAGGGTTCAGTACTGGGTCCAGTCCTCTTTAATGTCTTTATGGGTGACATTGGAGAGGGTCTGGAAATAAAAGTATGCCTCTTTGCAGATGACACAAAGATCTGTACCAGAGTTGATAGACAAGGGGGTGTGGAAAGGATGAGAAGGGACTTGGCAAGGCTGGAGGAATGGTCAGACATATGTTTAATGTAAAGAAGTGCAAAGTAATGCACCTGGGAAACAAAAACTCAGCAGAAGAGCACACAATGGCAGGGGAGGTACTAACAACAACAAAAATGGAAAGGGACCTGGGGGTAGTCATATCAGATGACCTAAAGGTGGGCAAGCAACGTCAGAAGTCAGTAAGGAGAGCTGGGGGGATACCAGGATGTATAGGGAGAGGCATCACAAGTAGAACAAGGGAAGTGGTTATCCCTCTGTACAGACAGTTGGTGAGACCCCATCTGCAGTACTGCGTGCAGTTTTGGAAACCTTATCTCCACAAGGACAGAGACAGGATGAAGGCAGTCTGGAGGACGGCAACTAAAAATGGTGCAGGGTCTGCATCAAAAACCATATGAGAGAGAATGAGAGAGCTTAAAATGTATACCCTTGGAAAGGAGGAGCGGGGAGGGATGATAGAAATGTTTAAGTACCTCAAGGAATCAGCAAAGTCCAGGAAGGTAGCATCTTTCAGAGATGTGCAAGAACAAGGGGGCACAATTTAAAGATAGAGGGAGGATGGCTCAGGGGCAACGTGAGGAAATATTTTTTAATGGAGAGAGTGGTGGACGTATGGAACCACCTTCCTGGGAAGGGTGTGGGGTCTAAAACAGTGTGGGAATTCAAACATGCCTGGAACAGACATAAGGCAATTATAGTGGGGGGTAGGAGGAAGTAGGCTGTTGGTTAACTAGAATCTGCAGCTTATCCAATAGGTAGGGAAATGGGCAGACTGGGTGGGCCAAGCGGTCCTTATCTGCCATCAAAGTCTATGTTTCTATGAGACTTCCACAGCCTCAGTTGACAGGCCAGAGGTGTAGAGAACTGTGTCATCTGAATCCATGTGAAAATATACAAGTGGAAGCAGGCGGACGGGGAGGTCATTGAGAAAAATGGAGAACAAGATGGGACCCACCATGGAGCCCTGTGGAACCTCAGCCTGGATTGCAAGTGGAGGGGACAGGATGCCAACAACCTGTACTGACTGCTGATGGCTCGAGAGGTAGGAATGGAACCATTCAACAGCGGGCACTGAGAAGCCAGCAGAACTCAACTTGTGTCCAAGAGGAGTGGCTTGGCCACCGAATCAAAGGCTTTGACCAGATCAATGGAAATGGCTGCTGTTATGTGCCCTTGAGTCAGTGACATATAGCAGGGAAGAGACAGTGGCATGGGTTTACACTTTATTTTAGTGCCACTTAACTACACTGTACTTATGGTGTAACGGTTAACTGCATTACAATTGCAATGTATCTGCATGCAACAAACACGTAATCATAGTGTAATTACCTTATTGCATGCAATTAATGATTGGTTACATTGAAACAAACAAGCACTTGCATGCAGTTAATGATTGGTTGCACTTAATGATTGGTTACATTGAAACAAACAAGCACTTAAAGTGTAACAGTGGAATGGTGCTTTTGAAAACCGGACTGGAATACCAAGAAAAAGTTGGAGAGTATAGGAAGTCAGACAGCTGGGAGTAGACCGATTTCTTTTGCAACTCTGCAAGAAGGGAGGAAGAAAATTGGACAGATGTTGCCAAGGGAGGAGGGATTATTCCTTTGTGGAGGAGACCTCTGGCCACCTTCAAGCCTTAGGGACTATAGGGTGAAGGAGCAGTTGAGGAGGAGAGTGACAGGAGGTGATGGCAGAATCTGAGAGAAGGAAGTGTTTAGCTTCCAGGCCATCAGGGCTATATTTGGAATGGTTGAGTGAAGAAAGGGCAAACAGAGTTTCCAGAGCAGAGACAGGAGGAAATGAAACCCCAAGGAGGGTAGATGGAAGGAGAGGGAGAGAGGAGGGAGGGAGAGGTTAGAAGGGTAAGAGGAGAGCATGCAAGTGTGAAAAGTCACTGAAGTGAGCAGCAACACGAAAAGGGTCTGAGACTGGTGTACCATTTACTATGAGGACTGGGGAGCAGACTGGGTTGGGGGTCAAAGAGGTCACCTTCTAAAACTTAGTAGGGCAGTTGAGATTGTTCTGGAGGTTGGCCTTAAAGTAAAGAGTCTTGGAGGTAAGTGCTCTGTAGGAGTGGAGGCCAGGCGGTGAGAATTTGAACTGTGTGCAAGCATTATACAAACTATTATACAAATCAGTGAGATCAAGGGTGATCAAGTGATCAATTTCTGACTGCTGAACAAGCTAATTTGACAAATACAACTGAAATACCACAGTGCTCAATACCACGTTTTGCTGAGTCACAAAAATTGCTCCACTGGTTGAAGTATTAGATCTTGAGCAGACTGGGATCAGCTGTGGTTGTTCAGATTCTGGTTTTAAGTTTAGAACACTAATTGTAGATAAAACTTTAATGCTTCTTTTTTTAATTTTATTTTATTCTTTATGGGTCCATCCTACTGCCAGGCATCTGCCCGGTCAAGGACCCCCTCGGCTGTGGTTCCCCCACATTAGCTGTCCTCCCGGGACCCCATGGATTGCCCCCCAGGGTAGGGTCACGGCACCTGGCCCAAGGTGCCATAAATGACGGGATAGGGCGGGAGTCGGCTTGGGGGAGCCGACTGCAGCTGGAGGCAGGCTTCATAGAGGCAGTAGGTAGGCTGTTTTTCCCGTTTGTGGGGGTGGGAGCGATGCAATGCCACCAGTGTCCATCCCACCCCTTTGGATCCTTGCTGATGCTATCTGCTGTGGAACCCCCAGCCTCCGCCAGGGGTTCCCGTGCACTGGTGACACCCACACCCTCCCCGGAGGACAGAACTCTGCTCAATCCATCTCCCCACGGCCGGCCCTCCGATGTTCCAGGTCCATTCCTGAAACCGATTACGCTAGGCGTCATAGTGGAAATCCAACCGCTGTGCCGATGGGCGGCTAAACTTTAACGCTCTTATACACAGAACTTAAAATCTAGAATTGGCCTGAACAGTGTTGATCCAAAACTCTTTCTTTGGTTATTGATGTACTGGCTAATCTTCTGTGCATTTTGTACAACCATCGTTAGCTATTGGTGAGGTCTCAACAATGTGGAAGCGGGCAACTGTGGTCCCTATTTTTAAATCAGGAGAGCAAACTCTAACCAAAATTATGGACCAATATTCCTACTTGCCCCATCGTCCAAGTCCCTAGAGAGGATTGTTTCTGACTGATTTATGGAGTTCCTGGTAACTGAGCAAGTAGCTAACACCTTGCCAGGATGTTTTTCGAGATAATCATGGCACCTCACAGCTGTGCTTGAAGTCACTAATGATCTTCAAGGTGCCTTGGACTATGGGAGACAGAGTTGGTGTGCTTCCTGGATCTTTCGAAAGCATTTGATCTGGTACCCTAAGGACAGCTGCTTGCCAAGCTTTTGGGCTCTTGGTCTATATGTATCTGCAGTATCCTGGTTCCAGAAATAATTAATTGACCGATCTCACTCAGTCTCTTTGAATTCCTCTTTTTTTCTCCACTCATCAAGATCACTGACAGAAAACCCCAGGGATCACTCCTGGGGCCTATTTTGTTTAGTGTTTTCTTGAATGATCTAGCCGATACTTTGCGTAGCTCCGAGTCCTGTATTATAGTGTACGTAGATGGTATTGCTTTGTACACAAGGGTATCTAATGTCAGTGACATAACCAGATATTTGCCGCCTGAATTTGAATAGGTACAAAAATGGTTATTAAAAGATAGATTTCTACTGACTGTTGGTAAAAGCAAGTATGTGTACTTTGGAACAAAACAAAATTGAGAGGTCCCCCTCCCCCCCCATGGCTTAATTGAAGATCTGATTGGCACCTATGTTGACAGAGTGGACAAGTTCAAGTATCTTGATTTTACTACATTCAGACTCCCTTTGCTCAACTTTTCAGGCTAAAATGTGCTTGTCCACTCACTCTAGAGGCCTGTTTACATGACTGCCTTTGCAATGCAGCAACCTGAATACACATGGGTTGCAGCAGCACAAAGCAGCCATTTACACACTTACCAGAGTATGGTAAGTCATCTCTAATTCTCTACCTGAGCCAACCCAGGGGTAGGGATGCATTCTGGAGTGAGCGGCTTAGATTGGTGCTGAAGGGGCCATTTAAATGCACAGCAGGATCATTCTGGGTGGTCCTGGAAAAAGCATGGCACAACAGCAGATACAGCACATCAGCCACGTAAAGAGGCCTTAAGACAGTCTTGGCTCAGTCCCTACTCCTGTCATTAGTGGACTATAGGCTTCCCGTCCATGCCACTGCTAATGTGACTGACTTACAAAGAGTTACAATTCTATATGCAGATTTTCTGCCTCCAGCTCCAGATTTTCTCTTCACTGTACTCTTCACAAACACCCTAGTTGGCCTTTTCACACTGTACTTATTTTACCCTCATCAGTTTTAGACATTTCCTAAAAGGCCTATTTAGATTCTTGTGTAGCTGATGCTAGCCCAGAGCTGGCTCCCCAAGTGCTAGAACTGCTCATACTCATTTCTTAAGACCACCCCTACCTTTTTCTCTTCCTCCCTGGACCAACATTCTTTTATTAATAAAGGCATTACATTTTGCAATAATTTACCTGCTTTGTTACACTCGATCAATTTGTAGAATATATTTAAAATGGTATTAAATAATAATGTTTGGGGCCATCCCTCCGGCACAGTGGTAGCGCAACCTCTTGCAACACCGGTGACTCGGGTTCGGTAGCGAGCCTATGTCGTCGGAGGGCTGGCTGGGGGGGGAGAAGAACTGAGCACCCGATGGGCCGCTCTCCTTCTCCGGGCGGGGTGGGTTGCACTCCTCGCCACAATACCGCCACCAACTGGGTGGCCATGGGTGGTGTTGGTGCAATTGAGGAAGGCAGGCTAGAGGGAAGGGGTGGACGTCAGCCGAGGACCTGAGCAGAGGTGCATCTCTGCGCAACTCTGTCTCCTTGGTCCTCCTCAAGTGCTGATGTTGGCAGGGGAGGAGACCAGAACAAGGAAAACCCCATGGCTGGTCTAGGCGAGGCTCCCGCACCATCGATGACCGTGGAGGGACCATGGAAAGCTCAGGCTGCACACTTCTCTGAAGTCTCAGAGGTCAGGGTCACCTCCACCCCACCGAGAGGTTATCCAGGAGTTCAAGTAGTAGATTAGGAGCGAGGGCACTACAGGAGGCGATCCCGCCCCCTCGGTGGCTATGTACTTGTCCTTGTGCAAGTGTAATGTCACCCATTACTGTGTACATGAATGTGTTGCATATTTATTTTGTGTTGTTGCTCTTGTTTTACATTTCTGGGTCCCTCTTAAAATGGGCATTTAATGGTCTTTGGTCCTATCTGGTTAACACATTACAAACAAATACAATAATCATAAACATTGCAAATCATAACAGTACAGCAGGTGTATGTAGCAAGATGAAACTAGATTTTGGTTAGGCAAGGGATATTATCGTTATGGGCACGGGGTGGGGAGCAAAATGTCAATGGCAACATGAGTAAAGCAGAAGGTGATCAAAAGGCAGAGATCATGGACAATTTTATGACAGTATAGAAAACAAAATATGTACTAGATAAACTGCCACTCTATTTTCAAGCATTTCATTTAACTTCAGGTGCCTTCCCCTGCAAAAGAGTAAACAAACATACTGTAAATTACATCTTACAATCACAATAAATGTACCAGTTCAATCTGGTCATTGAGACCTAACCATGAGAGTGCTCCTAGTTGGTATATCTAATAAACCTCCCTTTTGGTCAGATTCTTCTCAGTGTCACCACCTCACTCCCCAGTATGCCTTTTCGACTCCTATGAACACTGGACAGTGTACATCACCCCCTGCCCATTTTATGTGCTACTGCCGACATGTGTTCCAATTTCCTTTATATTAAACTTCCTCTTTGTCCATGCAGTTTAGAACGTCCAACAGGGAATAATTTTAAACAGATCACAGGAGAAATTACATGATATTTCAAAATAATTTCCTTTTCTGTTAGCTCCAACATTGTTAATGGGGAGTTAATACATGTGTGTAATGAGCACCCTCATTGGGGTAGTGGTACAGCTCAGGGCTGTCAATCAGCATAGAAAAACAAGCGAAGTCTGGAGCAAGCTCAGTGGTTCCACAGGAAATTAATTTTATCCTTTAAAGTGCAGCCACCCCAATGCAATCAAACAGCCAAAGTTCAAGTATGGGAAGGGGGTGCATAAGTAATGAGAAGCAGCAACTTTCTGTTGATTCGTGTTCTTTTTTTTTTCTCTTTTCACTTTCCATTTCACTTTCCAAACTGGTGACTGGTAAAAGACATACATTATGTGAATCATTAGATTACAATTAAGTTTTTTTTTGTGTAATTGTAGGTTATAGTACCATGATGGGTCTAAAAATAATCTTTAGAATATATTACAAACACATACTAGCAGTAAGTAACACAGGACTTTGAAACTAAATTTTATTAAGATTTTTTGATGAACAACATTATAAATAATATTCATATGCTTGTGAATAGGTTCAAAGGCACTCTCCTGAGGAAGCTTACATCTCATAAGTGAAACCTAGAGAGTTTCAGCCATATGAAATGTGAAAAAGTTATTTATTTTATTTTTTATTTTGTTAACCGGGATAGGGCACTAGAATGAGTACATTTTCAAGCCCAGCCCAACAAAAAGCACAGTCACAGTAAAACAAGGCAATTACTTGACAAATTACAAAAAACAATAAGAGTTCTCATCAGACATTAAGAATTGCTTAAATTTAGTTTTAAAAATATGCAGTGAAGAGGCAGTATTAAGATTTTCAGGTAAATTATTTCAGAATACCGGAGCTAAAATAGAAAAAGATCTTAACCCTGGTTGGGTCTTATCTATAACATAGAAACATAGAATTTGATGGCAGATAAGGACCGCTTGGCCCACCCAGTCTGCCCATTTCCCTACCTACTGGATAAGCTGCATATCCTAGTTAACCAGCAGCCTACTTCTTCCTACCCCCACCCCCTAGAATAGCCTTATGACTGTCCCATGCATGCTTGAATTCCACCACTGTTTTTGACTCCACAACCTCCTCCGGAAGGCCGTTCCATGCATCCACAACCCTCTCTGTGAAAAAATAAACAGGGTGTAAAGCTATACCCTGAGAAGATTGTAGAAAAACAGGAGAATTACCAATGGACACCAAATCAGCTAAGGGAGATTTTGAGGATGAAAAAAATAGATTTAAATATTTGGCACCCAAAATAATACGCAGGTTTAGATTTAGGAGATAATCAAGATAATTGTGGCTATAACAAACAATGATGAGTTCAAAATCGTGAATTTAAAACAAACCGACAAATGCTGTTGTATGCTACTGTTAAAATATTAATTTCCCTAGAACCAAGGTTCTACAAACTTGCACAGTAATCAGAATGAGGCATTGATGATCCCTGGGCAATCAAGCACTGGATATCAGGGGAAAAATAGTGCTTAACCTTATAAAGTGACTCCAGATTTCTATTTATAATACGACTAGTAGCCGACACTTGAGAAGAAAAAGTCAAAAGAGGGTCAAGTAGTACGCCTAAATATTTAAAATCATGAACTTGTTCTAACAAAGCACCTGAAATATCATGAATTAAAAAAGAAGGGTTAGATCGTAACATGTTAGAAGTTCCAAGCAACATGGACTTGGTCTTTTTCATATTCAGTACTAAACCATTATTCAAGAACCAGTTGCTGACAAGTGCAAATTCTTTTCATAACTGAGGACAACTCAACAAGTGATTTTGACTGATAAAATAAAACCAAGTCATCAATATAAAGACGACCGTCACAACATTTAGCAAATGGAAGGCAACTGATTAATAAACAAATTAACCATGAGGTACCCCAAAGTTCACTGCAGAAACAGAACAAACAGTAGTCTCAATAGACACAAATTGAGAACGACTAGTTAACTAATCTGTACACCAATTTACAACAGGTTCTGAGAACCAAGAACCTTCAATTTCTCCACTAACAAGTTGTGTTTGATGAGACTGAATGCCTTGGTCAGGTCCACAAATACCACCCGTTATCAGACCTTTTCAAAACCTAGAATGGTGGAGTTTGTGAATCTGACCAAGGCTGTCTCAGTTCTATGACATCTACGGAATCCATTTTGCTGTGTGGCTAATACCTCATACTTTTCCAATTATTCAGTAAATTGCTTTGCCACAATTTTTTCTAAAATCTTACTAATGGGATTTAAAATAGAGATGGGCCGAAAATCATCAGGAGATGTGGCATTAGGTTTTTTGGGGACAGGGACCACTTCAGCACACTTACAAACAGAATCACTGAATCTGTCTGGAATTGACATTAATAACTTCTCAACCTCCTTTCTTGTCACTCTACAGAAATAGAATAGTGGCCTATTGATTAATTTAGGTACCAAATCAGATGCTGCTAAAGAGGGAATATCACTGCGCTTTCTTATAATGAAAATCTGAAAACTTAGCATTAAGCACGTTAACAATATCTGGTAGATTAGTGAATTACCCTCTCTAGTAAGAAAGCTTTGTAACTGAGGCTTTCTCTACCCGAATTAGACCATTAACTGATTGCCAAAATATCCATGGATATCCATGGATCAGAACAACTGGCATTCAGTTGGTTATTCCAAAAGCTTGCTTTGCAGATTTCACCAGTCTGATAACCTTATTGTGCAGGAAACGATAAGTATTCAGTAAGCAGCCCTCTTGTAATCCAACCAGGAGTTGTACCTCCGCTTTGTCCAGTCCCACAATTCACTAGTGAACTATCTATTATGGGTTCCTCCAACTCTAAAGAAGCACAGCGGAAATAGTTTATTTTGGACCTGTAACAACTGCTGACAAAAAAATTCAACTGCATCATCAGGATAGGGTATGAAATCAATACATGACCAGTCAATAGAAAGTAAATTAGATTGCAAAATGGAGTGGTCAATTTTTTTAAAACTGCGGAAATGTATGAAACGGGGAGAGATTTTTACGAGTTTAAAATTCAGGACACTGTAAGTGGCCTGATGATCGGACACCGAATCAGATAGAACCCCCATATGGGAAACAGCCTCCAGTATATTAACAACGACCCAGACCAAAAGGGTGTGATTCCCTGTCTGAATGTTCAGCCTTGTAGTATCCTTAACAAGTTAATGCAAGTTAAAAGATTGTAACAGAGATTCGAAGCCCTGACCATCCGACAAATACCAGTTCAAATTAACATCACCCAATAATATAAAATCAAAATCAGATATATACGGGGTAATGATGGACAAAAAATCCTTCAAGTCTTTGGCTCCAATTTGGGAGGGATTATGAAGACACCCAACTGTAACAAACTTCTTCCCCAAAAATCAAATGAAGAAGTCAATCAAACAGAGAATCAGATGAAACACCAGTGCTCAATAAAGAAACTTCAAGCTATCCTTAAAATATATAGCAACCTCCATACGGTCAGCTCTTAGAATTTTATACCTGGAAATTTTGCACAGTGAATCTGGAATTGAAGGTTTGAGCCACATCTTGGAAACAGCTAATAAGTCAGGCTGATAGGAGTGGGCAATAACCTCATTTTCACCAGTTTTGAGATTAGACTTCTCACGTTCAAATGCATTAGATATAGAACTATGACACCCAGATACAGGAGTAGATGGGCTGGGATTAACTTCTACATCCCCAGACAATAGGAGTAATGAAACAATATAAGAAAACGAAGCCAGAACTAACCATACCCAACCCCATCAAATTATTTTGTCTAGGAGAGCGATCAATAAAAAACATATTTGTAAGCAATATTCTTCTCAAGCGCTAGTAAATTATGAATATGAAAACAATACCAGTGTTCAGTCAATGCCTGTGACATAGCATAGTTATCCTGATCAAACCTGCATGGCTGCTTATAAGATGGTATACTCATACTAACTGTACTGAGCAGAAACAAGCAGCAGAACCACAAGCATAACCAAGTCCAGTTTTAGCCCCATTGCAAATACTTCAACTGTAATACAACAAAACACCAGAGTTAAAAACCTCAGAACACCTAATTTATCAGACTCCAAGCATAAATTTCTGCTCCAAGCTCCTCAGCTGTCTCGGATTCCCAAGTGTACATGGGCACACTTCACCCAAGTCACCACTGTAAACACCACTGTGTTTAGTGGGCTTAAGAATTAAATCCCTCAAGCTCACCAATTGGCCTGCCACCACCAATCGGGGGTAGGGGGTGCAGCAAAACTGCAAGATGTAAAGCAGCACATAACAGTGTACAATTGCCACAGTAACACACATGGGTAGAGGAGTAGATTAATGGGGGACTAGAATCTGGCTGTGAACCTGCACAGCAGCTAGCAGAATACAGTTCAGTCACAGTAAAGCACTCCTTGGATTCACTAAAAAAAAGAACAAGAATTAACAGAAGGTTGCTGCTTGTCATTACTTATGCACCCCTCCCCCTCCTCATTCTTGAACTTTGGATAATCAGCAGAGAACCCATGGCACTTGAGGATTTTGAGAGCAGCAGTTACTAGGTCTTTGCTGTACCACTGAAGAAGTAGGCAACATTTTTTTTTAAACTTTCTCTATGCTCCCCTCTCAGGCCTCTTAGGACTCTCTCTGGTGTGGTTTGTCAGACCGGCCAACTGCCGCTCCGCCTGAGGTTTCCCCAGACCTAGCCTCCATCCTGGGATCTCTCACCACTCTACTACCGACCCCCCAACCTCCCAGCTCTGAGCCCAAGGTGGGACCGCCTACTCCTATGGCACTTTATCTAGAATCTAGTACGGCAGCTGGAGTGGGAAGGAGATTCAGAGGCTAGCTGGGGTAGACCTGGCATTGAGCATGTTGGCCATCCACTAGACCCACCTCCGCCTTCTTGGGTGCCAGGGCCTTTTTCAGTATTTTCAAGTTCCTGGAGGTGTGGACGTGCAAAGATGCCCAGTGCATGGCGGGCGCGTGCTCCCCGCCCACCCATGGGACGTCCGCCACCACCTCCATACAAAACATTAGTGCCCCGCTAGTTGCAATGCTCCCAGTCTCCACTGGGAGATGCTGGAACTACAGGATGCACAACCCAGCCTCCCCAGGAGAGGAGAGTACTCCATCGGACGCTCAATCCTCTTCTCCCCGGCTGACCCCCGGTGACCTAAGACCACTCCTGAACATGGGTCACTGGTGTGGCGCAAGGTAAGGCTAGCACCTCAATCCTCAGCACTATCAGGCCGGCTATGTGATTTTCAAATTGATTAACCTGCTATCTAACACTCTTTTCATTGCCTACAGTGAATGATTTTAGGGCCACTTGCCTTTTTTGTAGGGTAACAGAGGTCTCTGGTCTTTATCCAACAGTCTGGTGCCTCAGGTAAGTTTTCTTTATTAACCCTTGCTGTGCCACAAACTGATATGTCAGTCCAAAATTCCTATACGTTCTAATTCTGTCAGCAGCCTAAGGGTTAAGGAGGCGGGGCACTGTTATTTAGATGGCAGGGAACCGCATTCTGTTATTAACTTTATCTCTCCCTAGCATTTTTCTGGTGACAGCTGATCCTCCTCCCTCCATCATCTTCTGTCTGTAGCTTGTGAAGTGAGGGACTGATTTTGTAGCATGTTCCACAAACAAGTCTACAGTTCATGGTGACCCCAGATTTTTCACCTTATCTACAGCTCCAAGAGCAATACCATTTAAAGCAGCAGTACTAGCTTTAAGGATGATAAAATGGAACTATCAACTGTTCCTGCTGAACCATTAGGACCTGCCTTGATCAGAAATACCTCTATCTTACAAGGGCTGCAGAGCCAGCTTAGCCAGCTGGAGGTCATCTGATCACTGACTTTATACAGAGAACTGCCAACACAGAGACCACAACAATTCTGTTTGGTTCACAAGACAGGTAAAACTGGCAGGGAGCACACTGCTGTCCCCAGTGGGCCTCTTTCTCTCTCTCTAAAGTTTTGCCCTGTAACATAGAAACACAGACTTTGATGTCAGCTAAGGACTGCTTGGCCCACCTAGTCTGCCCATTTCCCTACTTACAGGATAAGCTGCAGATCCTAGTTAACCAACAGCCTATTTCTTCTAACCCCCCACAAGAATTGCCTTATGTCTGTCGCATGTATTCTTGAATTCTCCCACAGTTTTAGACACCACAACCTCCTCAGGAAGGCTGTTCCATGCATCCACCACCCTCTCTGTGAAAAAATACTTCCTCACATTGCCCCTGAACTGCCCCCACCCATCTTTAAATTGTGTCCCCTGTTCTTGCACATCTCTTTTTCTGAAAGAAGCTACCCCTTGGACTTTGTTGATTCCACTGAGGTACTTAAAAGTTTCTATCATGTCCCCCCCTCCCTCCTTTCCTCAAGGGTATACATATTAAGCTCCTTTAGTCGTTTCTGGTATGGCTTCTCTTGCAGACCCTGCACCATTTTAGTTGCCCTCCTCTGGACTGCCTCTATCCTGTCTATGTCCTTGCGGAGATGGGTTCTCACCAACTGTCTGTACAGAGGGATAACAACTTCCTGTTTTCTGCTAGTGATGCCTCTCCCTATACATCCCAGTATAGCCCCCAGCCCTCGCTACTGCCTTCTTACATTGCTTGCTAACCTTAAGGTTATCTGATATGATTACCCCCAGGTCCCTTTCCATTTTTGTTGTTGTTACTACCTCTCCCCCCATTGTGTAATCTTCCCTTGGGTTTTTGTTTCCCATGTGCATTATTTTGCACTTCTTTGCATTGAATCCAAGCTGCCATACCTCTGACCATTCCTCCAACCTTGCAAAGTCCCTTCTCATCCTTTCCACGCCTCCTTGTGTATGAACCCTGTTGCAGATCTTTGTGTCATCTGCAAAGAGGCATACTTTTCCTTCCAGTCCCTCTGCAATGTCACTGATAAAGACATTAACAAGCATTTGTCAATGCCGAATGTTCGCTTGCAGGTATTTGCAGTGGTGTTTGGCATGTATGGTGCTTTACCCTAATGCCCTGTGCTATTGCTGGTATTTGGACAATAAATTGTCAGCATGACCTTTTTGTTAGCCCCATTGTGCGCTACATAGGCAGAAACACGTTTTGGGCAGGATGTGAAAAATGACAGCTGTACTGCTCATAAGGAAGTGTGATAAAATGGCAATGTTGAAAATCTGGAGTGGAAATATTGAAAATTCGCAAACCTAGGAGCATGCGTGGGAACTGTGCAATGCACGCTCATAAAACAGTCATTGTTAGGATTTTTTCACCAAATTGTCAACATTAGCATTTTAAAACCTCTGCTAATGAACAGTGTCACTGTGATTGTCTTACTGTGTGCCATACATTGATTTTGCACACCGACTGGCGCCCATTGTGCACTACATGGGCGGAAACACATTTGGGCAGGATGTGAAAAATGACAGCCGTACTGCTCATAAGGAGGTGTGGTAAAATGGCAATGTTGAAAATCTGGAGTGAAAATATTGAAAATTATAGAAATTTACTGATGCATTAGCGAGAACTGCACAATGCAGCTTCAGAAACAGTTATTTTTTTGGAATGTTCACCAAATTTTCAACATAGCCATTTTAAGATCTCTGCTCATGAACAGTGACAGTGTGATTTTCTAATGTGTCCCATACACCGAGTTCACACAGCGACTGTGCCATTCTCTGCGCTACATGGGCGGAAACATCGCTTTGGGCAAGATGTGAAAATGACAGCTGCAGTGCTCATAAGGAGGTGTGGTAAATGGCAATGTTGAAAATGGAGTGAAAATATTGAAAATTCAAACTTACAAGCGTGTAGGAACTGCGATGAACACTAAATAAAACAGTCATTTCTAGGAATTTTTCACCAAATTTTCAACACAGCCATTTTAAGACCTCTGCTCATGATCAGCGTCACTGTGATTTTCTTAATGTGTCCTATACATTAATTTCGCACACCGACTGCGCCACTGTGCGCTACATGGGCGGAAACACGTTTTGGGCAGGATGTGAAAAATGGCAGCCTGTAGTGCTCATGAGGAGGTGTGGCAAAATGCCAATGTTAAAATTTGAGTGGAAATATTGAAAATTAGCAGTTTCAAGAGCGCATGTGGAACTGTGCAACGTGACGTCAGAAACAGTCATTTTAGGAATTTTTCACCAAATTGTCAACATTGCCATTTTAAAACCTCTAATGAACAGTGTCACTGTGATTTTCTTACTGTGTGCCATACATTGATTTTGCACACCGACTGCGCCATTGTACTACATGGGTGGAAAGACGTTTATGCAGGATGTGAAAATGACAGCTGTACTGCTCATAAGGTGGCGATAAAATGTCAGTGTTGAAAATCTGGAGTGAAAATATTGGAAATTAGCAACTGCGAGGCATGCGTGGGAACTGTACTGGCAGCTTGTAAAACAGTTATTTGTGCAATTTTTTTCACCAAATTTTCAACATAGCCATTTTAAGATCTCTGCTCATGCAGTGACACTGTGATTTTCTTTAATGTGTCCCATACACTGAGTTCAAGACACCGACTGTGCCATTAAAGCGCTAATGGGCGGAAACACGCTTTTGGGCAAGATGTGAAAATGACAGCTGCACTGCTCATGAGGAGGTGTGGTAAAATGGCAATGTTGAAAATCTGGAGTGCAAATATTGAAAATTCACAAACGTATGAGCGCGGCATATAGGAACTCGCGCAACGCATCACCAGAAACAGTCATTTTTATGAATTCTTTTCATCAAATTTTCAACATAGCCATTTTAAGACCTCTGCTAATGAACAGTGTCACTGTGATTTTCTTAATGTGTCCCATACATTGATTTCAAGACAACCGACTGCGCCATTGTGCGCCATATGGCGGAAACACGCTTTGGGTTAGATGTGAAATGACAGCTGCACAACGCATAAGAAGTGTGGATAAAATGGCAATGTTGAAAATCTGAGTGAAAATATTGAAAATCACAACCCACAGCCGCGAGAACCGCGAATGCACGCCAGAAACAGTCAATTTGATGCATCATTTAACATGAAAGCGCATTCTTCAACGATGTCACTGTCATGGCATTAGTGCCCGGCGCGATTTCGCCGCAGGACCGGGCGCGAGTGCCCGCGAATCACCCTTTGGGGCCGTAATAACGCTTATGACAGTGACATCATTCATGAGAAGGTCCCAAAACCCATGTTGAAAATTTGGTGAAAAATTCCAAAACATGACTGATATGCAATAATAGTTGAAGTCCCCTATTTAGCCCATTATACAGCTTACCGGCATTTTCAGTCAGCGGTCGCTTTTGAAGAGTGCAGACGTGTTCCCCGGTCCACCAAAGATTGTCAGCGCCAGAGTCCGGAGGTAAGTATGGGGGTGTGGGAGGCTGGGCAGGTTGTGGGGGCTGGGAGACGTGCCAGGACAGTTTCTTCTTTCACAGGTTAAAAAACGACGACGTGAACGCTTGCCACGCTGGGGTGGGCCTCGTGCCGTGGTGCAGATGGCTGGGGGGCTTTTGAGAGCCAATCGAGATTGGGCACCCCACAAAACCATATGGGGTTGCCAAGAGTCGACGGGATTGGGCACTTCGTCAGCAACAAACGCTGACCGCTACGCGTTGGGGTGGGCTTCCCAGCATGGCAGCAGGATGGCTTGGGGCGTGAAGTCGACTGGATTGGGCACCCTGCCGGGCAACAACGCTTTGCCACATTGGGGTGGGCTCCCAGTGTGGCACCAAAGTTTTGGGGCGCGTGACGCGCCTGGGATGGCGGCGGTGTTCCAGTATGGCAGTGGTGTTTTCCTTGAAGCAGAGGAACACCACTGTACATAGAGCTCCTGCACCCATTGGTGCAGGACACGCCACGCCTGCTCAAGGGAGCAGTGCATTGGATGGGAGAGGCACACCTCAAAGTGTGCTACTCTCCCAAAACGTTCCTTGCGCATGCGTGCAAACGAACGTAAAAAGGACTGGACCCAATACTGAACCCTGCGGTATCCCACTAGTAACCCCTCTTTCTTCAGAGTGGACTCCATTTACAATTACCTTCTGTGTCCTGTTGTCCAGCCAATGTTTTACCCAGGCTACCACCCTGGGACCCACTCCCAAGCTGGTTAATTTGACTATTAATCTTTTGTGTGGGACTATGTTAACTGCCTTGCTAAAGTCCAGGTAGGCCATGTCCACAGCCCCTCCCTGGTCTACTACTTTGGTCACCCAGTCAAAGAAATCAATTAGATTCATCTGACATGACCTTCCCACTGTGAACCCATGCTGCCTTGGGTCCTGTGCCCAACTGGCCTTTAGGTACTCAACAATTCTTTCCTTCAGATGTGATTCCATCACTTTCCCTACCACAGAGGTCAAACTGACAGGTCTGTAGTTTCCTTCCTCTGTCTTGGTCCTACTTTTGTGAAGGGGAATCACATCCGCCTTCCTCCAGTCCTCAGGTACCACACCATCCTCCCATGATTTGTTAAAAGGGGTAGTCAGTGGTTTCACTAGTTCTCCCCTTAATTCTTTTAGAATTCTGGGGTGAATTCTGTCAGGCCCCATTGCTTTGTCCACCTTCAGTTTTAGGAGTTCTTTCAGAACCCTTTCTTCTGTGAAAGGACTGGGATCGACCCCCCTATCAAGAGTGCTTCTGTTAATTGGATTAGGCACCTCCCCTCCTCCTCTTTTGTGACTCCTGAGCAGAAATATTTGTTCAGTATCCCTGCTTTTTTACTGTCCCTCTCTGCCCACCCACCGTCCATTCTATTCAGCCTCACAATCCCTCCCTTTGTCTTTCTATGCTCCCTGATGTACCTATAAAAGGTTTTATCCTCCTTTTTAACTGAGTTGGCTATCTTTTCCTCAGTTTGGGCCTTTGCTATTCTGACTTCTCTCCCTGCTTCCTTCTGCCTTAAATGGTACAGCTCTCTGTCCTGCTCCTTCTGATTTTCCTTATACTTCCTGAATGCTATCTTTTTCTCCCTGACTTTCCCTGCCGCCTCTTTTGAGAACCATAGTGGCTTTTTCTTTCGTTTTGATTTGTTTATTTGCTTCACACAAAGGCTTGTTGCCTCTGTGATGGCAGTTTTGATGTTTCCCTTGTTGCTCCACCCCTCATTCTAGCCTGTTTGCTAGTGCTTTTCTAAGGCACTCTCCCATCTTGCCAAAGTCAGCCCTCCTGAAGTCCAGTACCCTCACTTTTGTATGGCTTGATTCTGTAGGTGAGTTTATCGTGAACCACACTGTTTGATGGTCACTTGTTTCCAGATGGCAACCCACTTCTACATCTGAGATCCTCTCACTGTCCCCATTTGAGAGTACGAGGTCTAAGATTGCTCCCTCACGAGTGGGTTCCAAAACTAGCTGTCTGAGACCTGCCACCTGTAGGGCATCAAGAATGGCCCTGCTCTTGGATGTGGCTGCAGTAAATGTGCTCCAGTTAACATCTGGCATATTCAGGTCTCACATCAACAGTATCTCCCCTTTCTCTGCCATCCTAAGAATGCCTTCTAGCATATCCTTGTCCATTCCCTCCCCCTGACATGGGGGTCTGTATACAACCCCTGTGCGGATTGTGGTGCCATTTCCAGTCTCTAAGGTGACCCACAGTGCCTCCTCTCCTCTCGTCCCTGTTTACTCTTTTGTTCAGTTGCTTTTATCCTTCCTTTACATAGAGAGCTACTCCTCCTCCTCTTCTCCCTCTCCCTGTCTCTCCTGTAGGTTATGTACCTGTGACCCTGGTATGTAACATCCCAGTCATGGTTCCTCTGTGTACCATGTTTCTGTGACTGCTCACGATATCCAGGCATCTCTTCCATCAAGGCCACGAGTTCAGGAGCTTGTTGCAGACTATGGGCATTGGTACTCATCACTCTATTTCCTGATGGCCTTACTCCTTTTGCCCCATCCCTGTCCTTGTCTTTGTCACTGGAACCAGGACCAGCCTTGAGGCCATCAAGGTCTCCCTCTTTAGCAAGTGTGTTGATGCCAGTGCTCCAACAACACCTTTGTCTGCCACCTTCTTTTCTTTAGACTCTCCATAGTGAGGGTCACTGCGCTGGGTAGCCACACATTGCTCTCTTGGGGACAATTTACCCTGCACACTTTATCTAGGTACCTTTCCTCAGGGATGCAGTCACACACAAATCAGTCTTTATTAAAAAAAAAATATTCTTTATTAATAAACACTGATTAGACAGCTATAACAATTGTAACAGGTTTGCACAATATTTACATGTAATCCATACAGACAGTAAGCACAACAGGATTTAGAAAATAAAGCCAGCAAATTAGACTGAGCTTTCTGTGTTGATCCATTTGAAATCCCTCTCCTCCTCTCCTCTCCAGATGTTAAATGAAGTTTTGAGTCTGTGACCTCCCTTCCCACGTAGCAGAGTTTATCTAACTGGATGAAGCAGATTTTAGACAAAGGGCATCTTGGCAGCTCACAAGCAATAAAGTGGGACCTGGGTCATGTAACCACTGGGCACAGCCCAAAGGTTAACTGCAGCACCTCTTCCACAAAATGGACTAAATATCCCTGCAGGATGGCAGATTACACATTCTCACCTTAGACCGGATACTGCCAACACACAACATGCCACTTATGAAGATCCCAGTTCTAATGGAGGATATGTTGTCAAGAAAAACACAAACTTCTTTCATTTCTGTACAAACAATACTCTAGACTGAAGACAAGGAAACAGCATTCTACAGTGTGGAAGAGTAGCTCTGGTCAGTCCTCTGCAGTAATTCCCCTTGACAGGAACTTTGTCTTTTATAAGGTCACTGTATGCTAAGCCTCATGGTAATGAGTCCTCAGTGCCTAACTTATTTATTTATTGAGATCTAAGATTACATATTACCTTTGAACCAGAGGTTCGTTTATAAAGGTTCCATTTCAGAATACAAAAGAACAATACAAGCGGAATGAGACAAAATGCAAAATGTACATGTAACCCCCCTGCAAATGGGGGTTCCCAAAAGACTTCCAGGAGCTTGCTTGAATGCTCCAAGCCTGAATGGTGTTTGGCATTTAAGCCATTTATCAGTGAGTGTTTTTAGAGCCTCTGGTACTGTCTTTAAGAGCTGTCTGCTTGCAGACATAATTAGTTTGTATGGGGACTGTGTTTTCCTGATTGAGTACCACTCAAGTTGCTGCTAATTCACTTCATTTTTGCAGTCACTAGGAGTGCAAAGGGAACCTATCTGAAAGATGTAACTGTTTGCCAGAAATTATTTAGAGTAATAATGAAATTGCAGTTTGTCTACTAGCTGCTTTTGCAGTCAGAATGTGTGTCTAGTTCCCATTCTAGTTTTGAACTGCTGAACTGGACCAATCAGTGTGGGTAAGCTAGCTCTAAAATGGTGCCTTGGACGAATCAGAACTTGGACTCATAATCTGAGCCAGCACAAGAGGATTGTATGGGCAGTGACTTGGGAGATGTAGTTTAGACTTTCAGTGCCTTTTGGACCAACAGCAGCAGTCTATTGTGAGTGACAGCCAATCCAGTCAAGAACTGGGAGGAACTCAAAGGAAGTGCCCGGTTTTGTCAGTTGGAGTTTCAGTTGAGCTTTGGCAGTGAAGAAGGAAGGAGCCCTGTGCTTTTTCAGTGTGCAGTTTTAGTCAAAACGTGTGTAAGGCCCAGAGTTCCGGGTCTGCAGCTTGTGTAACAGCTTGTTAGGGACTGAACTGGCCCTGTGAAAGAATCAAAGGATCTCTGAAGAGTAGAAACCAGGCTCACCTCTAGAAGACTGAAGGAATTGCTGAAAATTGCACTCTGTCTGTCAGGAACTGAATCTGCTGTGTGTTCTCCGGGTATTGTGCAGTAATTGGAATTGGGATACAGATGCAGCCTGCCTGGTATAGTGCTTTCTTTTATATATGGATGTGTGAAGAGGTTTGTGTACTCAAGGTGAGCCCTGTTGACATTGAAGGACCCTATCTTATTTGGAGGTCGGAGTACTAATTCAGGGTCGCCTCCTGTTGAATTGCCACATTAAATCCAAATGGAATTACTGTACTGCTGACTGTTTAATTCCTCCTTTCTCTGTGGAAAGGGCCCCTACCAGCTGCCACGGTTTGGACTAGCCACTAGGGCTTGGGTACCCAGGGACAGTAACTGATAGGGATAGGCCTGTGCACAGAGCCATAGGTAGATTATTAGAGTGATAAGCTAATTAACCTGATTTCCCTGTCCTTGTTATATCCCCTAATAAATCAGAGCTGCTTGTTTCAGCAAAGTTATACTGCCTGGAGGTATTTGTCTATGTTAAAGTACTGTACTGTGATTGTTGCACTGTATCTCATTTCACAGGAGGTCCCAGTGCCGGAACCAGTCCTGGGGGTAAGTGTATACTGTGAAGGTAATTTGATATATTGGGGCCACTAGTGGGAAGAAAGGGGTTGCAGTGTCCCAGAGGGCTGTGACCAAGTTAGTTTAACTATTGCAACCCTGACCTCTGTGGTGAGGGCACCCGCTATTGATCCAGGCCCCTCAACCTGTTAGTGGCAAATCAGGTAGTAGTAGCCCCTGGGATAGGCCATCTAGGGGTTACATCTTGGAGGCTCACCGCTGGGATTGTGTGTCCTCTAGTGGCCATATTTAGAACCACTGTTAAGAAAAAATGGGTACCCCGACAGACGTGGCTGTGCACCGGCTGGTGGAGTGGTGTACTGGGAGGAGATCGACCTTCAAAATGCTATGCTTATCCTGACATCCCCCTGTGTATCAATACTGGACACTGGCAGGGAGTACTTTCCAAGGTGGAAGGTTTACAAACCCTGTGGTGGTGTCGGTCATGCTAATCTGCTCACCCACACTTCCTGGCCCTAGTAGAGTTTAAGGATCCTATAGATAGCTCCAAAGTGCCACAGACCATTACCCCAGAGGGAGCCCTCACTGCTTGGAGAGTGATAACTAAGGACAGTAAAGACCCGGGGAATCAGCCCCCACCATCTATCTGAAACTTTTGAGGAGAAATTTGCTGAATGGTTGCTGGGAGAGGGAAAACTGTGGGAAGACTTGAAGAAACTATTCTTTGCCACCTGGGGTGTTCCTCCCCAACACCCTCTCCTGCTCCAGTGCCCGTAATGGTGGCTGAACCAATGCAGACTCCTATTTCTGCACCTGCCATTAGTCACGACTTTACATCGGGTTGCAGGATCTTCTCGGCACTCCTCCCACTCTCAAGGGAGGATGACTGGGAGACCTGGATAGACTATGTTGCCCCTCAAGTGCTAGAATGGCAATGCCTCGGAAGGCGAAAAGCCGAAAGAGGGTTAGTGAGAGCCTCCGAGGTCCTGCCCTGGCTACCATCCGACGCAACGGGCCAGTAACCCGAAGCAACTGCACAGGCCTCATCTTGAGGCCTTGAGAATGTGTAGGGAGCCCAGATTCTGATGAGGACCTGTGGTGGAGAGGTAAGAATGCACAACAGTACCAAGGGGAGTTGTTGTCTGTGTATTGTCTCTCGCTGGAAAATTGTTGCAAGAATGCCTCAGAAAGGTGTAGTTTGCCAGCTTCGAACTGGACCGAACCAGACTGGACAGAATCCTTAGTCTGCCCCTCTTCTCAGAACTGCTGTTGCTTCAAGTTACGCCTGGCAAATCGACTGGAATCCCCACCCTCCTATGATGAGTTAATGAGAGAAATTCGAGGAGTTGAGAAAAGGCGACTCGGGAGGTACCTGCACCAACAGCTGTGGCTACTTCGACGTGTGACTGAGGGTGACCCATCAGTGAAGTCTAGGGCAGAGGTTGACAGTCAATGAGTGCTCTGACAAGGAAAAGATATGCCACAATGGGGCGAACTGTTGAGAGAGATCCGGGAATTCAAAACAGTCCTTTATGAAGGCCACGCCTGCAAGTACGGCCCTGACCTATATCAGACTGCATCTGCTATGGGGTGGGGTACCCACCCATGTATCTCCTGCTGATAACAGCCCAAACTCAATTCCTTGACCATGGAAGTGGAGAAACTGACGAGATGTCTCCAAATGCTTATCACGCCAGAGACAGAGATGGCACCCAGGTTTCCAGTTAGTAATACCCCGCCCTGGCTCCAGTGTGGGCCTGCCAGCTCAAACCCAGAAAGTATGTTTTGCTATAATTGTGGGAAAGATGGGCACATGAAAAGGGAATGCCAGTCCCCAAAAGACACTGACAAAGTTGCATATAGGCTGCAAGGAGAGCTTGGGAGAAATCAGTGGTTAAGAGGTACCCGACATGATCCCAGTGAGGGCACCAAAATGCTAATTCACGCCCTTTGTGGCAAGGTCAGTTGCCCAGGCCCCACTACCGCTCTCCAGACTGGTCCAGAATAGTGGGTCCTCCATGGAGACCACTGTAAAGGTGAATGGAGTGTCTACAAGAGCTGTATTAGACAGTGTTCCCAATGACAATTATGTTCCAGGATTGGTATCAGAAGTTGTCATCAGACGACCTTACAACCATTAGAAGGACTGCATGTATGGGGTTAAGTGAGAGAGGCTACCCCTATTCCGGAGTATGTCCAATTTGGCTGTCTTTCCCCACCCTCCGTGTGGCTGGAGTGGCGAACAAGTGAGACCTAGCCTTAGTGTGTCCCCACTGACTGTATGATGGTGTCCCTTTGTTGACTGGAACAAATGCTCATATGTTCGGAAGATCACACATAGTTGTGTTATGAAAACAGGTCGTCAAAAGACTAGTAGAGCTTTAAGAGTTCCGCTTTAATTAAGAAGGCCTATGAGGCACAGAGATGCTGAAAAACAGAACCAGAGGAACCGGTCGGAATTGTATGGAAGAAGGATCCTGAGTCTCTGATCCTGGCGCCAAATGCCCAGTGTACCTTACAGGGAGAGGTCCGTATCAGAAAGGATGTTAAGAATAAAATATTAATGTTGGATGCACCAGGCGATGGAAAATTTCCAGAGGGACTGCTGGTCAAGTCCAGTATTTTGCCCGCTAGAGCCCATGCTTATGCCAGAAGGGTAATGGTCCAAGTTCATAATGTGTCTGAAAGAGACATTCGAGTAAAACAGAGGTTGCATCCTGGCTAATGTGCATTGTGCAGACACTGCAGTGCTACCCAGCAGCAAGAGTTCAAGGAAGAATGACAGAGTAACGCCTGACTTGTTTGATTTCAGCGACTCCGCTGTCCAGCTGAATGGAAGCGTGAGGATCAGTGAGAAGCTTGCCCAGAGACCAGGTGTTTTCTTTAAAGGAATGGGATGTAGGATGCGTGCAAGGAGCTGAGAGCACAATATCCGGTTGCATGACTAAGGTCATTTCGTGAGAGGTCTCGACGCCTGGCACCTGCTGGGATAGATGATGTGAGACGGCATCTGCAAGAGAGATGTTAGCTGCTGGTGTAATACAAGAATCCAGAAGCCCTTATGCTTCCCCATTGTGGTAGTGGAGGAAAAGAATGGAACAGTAAGGATGTGTGTGGATTATTCCATCTTAAACCGGGCGGACTATCCTCGATCAGTACACACACCGCCCCGATTCAGGATGCTTTGGACTGCTCTAAACGGGAGCAAGTGGTTCTTCTGTGCGATCTCCGCAGTGGGTACTACCAGATCCTCGATGGCCCCAGAGGACCGTGGAGAAGACGGCCTTTATCTGTCCATAATTTTGGCTTCTATGAATTCATGAGGATGCTCCTCATGATTTCAGGTGCCCCAGCCACTTTTCAACGATTGATGGAGCGTGCAGTGGGGACATGAACTACTAGAGTGCCTGGTATACCTAGATGATGTTATTGTGTTTGGCAGCTCACTGGAGGAACATGAGAGCAGATTATTTAAGGTATTGACCGACTGGAGGACTTTGGCCTTAAACTGTCCATTGATAAGTGTCAATTCTTTCAAACATCAGTAAAGTATGGGACACATAGTATCCACCGAGGAATAGAGACCGACCCAAGTAAAGTTGAGGCCTTGACCACCTGGCCACAGCCCAAAAATCTAAAAGAACTGCAAAGATTCCTGGATTCTGTGGTTATTAGGCCTACGCCATCATGACTATGTCTAAGAGTGATCCGCCTTTTCTAACCTTATTTCAAGGGTATCCCCAACCCACAAAAATACCAAAAGTCAGCGTCCTCAAGACTGAAAGAGTGTATTTTCATCCGAGTGAAATATTTGGCCCGCTGGACTCCTGATTGTGAGACTGCTTTTCATGAGATCATATCAACTTACCCATGCTCCAGTGCTGGCCCATGCCATCCAAGAAAAACCTTTACGCCCTGCACACTGATGCTAGCTTGCAAGGTTGTGGGGCTGTGTTGTACCAAGAGCACGAGAATGGCCTGAGACCAGTGGCCTTTGCCAGTAGTAAGCCTGACCCCATCCTAAAAGAACTATCCTGTACATAAGTTAGAGTTCCTAGCTTTGAAGTGGCTATTGTAGACCAATTCCATGAGTACTTTTATGGGGCTAAAATACTAGTAAAACTGACAATAATCCTTTGACCTATGTAGAATACTCAGCTAAGTTGGATGCCACTTGGCCATAGGTGGCTTTCTGCATTATCTACATATGACTATGCTCTCGATCACACGAAAGCAGGTCTGAACCACATAGATGCTGATGCTCTTCCCCGAGGCCTGTTCCCCAGAATGATTGGGTCCGATTAGCAGAACCTGGAGCACTCAGGGCACCTGCCACGGAAGTTTGACAGGGAGGAACAAATGTCCACGGACGTAGGGACTGCATGGTGGATTGCTTGGGACCCTCTGAGAATTGCATACCTGCCGCTTATTGCCACTTTTCTGCACAGACATTGGTGCACTGCCTCAGCTGGACAATGACAGTGTCCCGGCGGGCTCAATCCTCACGATCCCATAGATCAAAGCAGCTTTAGAAGCCCCTATGCAGGAAAAAGATGTCCAAATTGATGGCCCACTGATTTGAGAACTGTACTGTTATACAAAGAAGGTCCTAAGTTGAAACTGATCAATAAACTGTTATACAGAGAAACAGTAGACAGAGGGGACAAGTAGACAACAACAACTGGTGCTGCCCACTGCCTTCGAGACTCAGTACTGAGGTCCTTGCAACCACATGGGGCACCTTTGGTATAGACAGAACACTTGACTTGGTGAGATCCAGATTCTATTGGCCTAAGATGGGGCTGATGTGGAGCAACACATTCGAACTTGTAGTCTGCTATTACAGAGGAAAGCTTTTGCTTCCCGAGGGCTGCCCCTTGTTAACATCACCACCAGTGCACCCATGGAGCTGGTCTGTATTGATTTTCTGAGTTTGGAGTCAGATCAAAGAAATATCAGTAATGTGCTGGTGGTCACTGACCATTTCACGAGATATGCCCAAGCTTTCCCCACCAAAGACCAGAAAGTGCAAGTATGGAAAATAGTAATTTGGCTTCAGAGGTTGCTGGATCTTATTCTACGTTATACAGGAATAACAAGGGTCAAAATTAGCACCATTCCATTAACCAAAGGCTGGCAGAATTTGTATTGGGCTAGTAAGGTTTTGCTTTAACTAGCCTGCAGACTCTGCACTAGGGAAGGTAGCATTTCAATAATTATACCAGCTGCAGCAGTGGAAAGGTCTGTGAGGCTAGTGGATTTTCCCAGTCACTAGCCCTGCTAGCTAGTGGCTGCAAAACTTAATTTCAACCCCTGAATAGTGTCTCAGTAGAGTCCATCATCCAATTTCCAATTATGAGTGTGCCGTTACTGTAACTCTGAATGGTGTCAGTGCTATGCAATTGCATTTAAAGAGTAACTGACGCCTCTGGGAAAATGTTGGAAAACATAATATTTAGACGCAGTTTCACTTGCATTTAATACATCTAATATAGATTTCACCTCTCAGTTATTTATTACTAAAGAAATCCCCACAAAAACACAATCTTTATTCCTTAGAATTCATCTGCCTCTATATCTTATTCCCTACTTGAAAACATAATGCTCTGTTGTGACTTTATAGTCTGTTGTTATGGAACTCACTGTGATGTTACACGCACAGTATTATGATATCAAGTTGGGAAGAAGCAATATGAGCTGAGGAACCCTAAAGGAACGGCTATCCTGTTTTCATGCATTTGACGCCAGTAATAAATAATGAGGATGTGAAATACAGAACTTATGCAAAACATAAGCTGCTTTGTGTCCAAATATTATGTATTTCAAACTGCTTCTCAAGGCGTCAGTGGCTCTTTAACTGTGTACTTGTCTACACTATGTATTTGTCCCCCTTTCCTTTCCCCAGGGATGCACCTAAAAATAAACATTGGTTCAGTGTGCCTTTCAAGGTCCCCAATTTTCAAATAAATAAGACCATTTTAATCACTTAATCTCAGCTGAGGGTGTCTTTTTTTCTTTCTCCAGACCCCACACAGCTTCACGTACTGGTGTACGGAGTGTGTAGGTCCTTGGGTAGTTCCTGTCACCAGTGCTCACCTCTGTGTAACTCTGGCTAAGAGCTTATTTTTGGAGACAACCTTTTTCCCTTAGTCACTGTACACCACAACACTGGATCATGTAGCATACTCCTGAAGGCATATGAAATCCACTGCATACCAGGAGATAAAGATACGCACTGAGTCCTTTTGCACAAAAATAGTCTCTGTTATTCAGGCATGAAATACAGAGCACTTTACTGTTGTTCAACAGGTAAAAAGCATGGTTACAAATTTATTTATTTATTTAGATTTTGTTAACCAGGTAAACCCACCGAGACCGGAGGTCCCTTTTTCAGGGGCGACCCGGGGTGAGTACACCATCAACTTTACATTAGGTACAGTATACAGCTTCAAAAATACATATACAGTTTGAACAAGAGGTTGGGTAACAGTAAGGCAGAGACAGAAAGCACGTAGCAAGTAACAGAGTAACAGATTCAGAGAAATTTCATTGCCAGTGGGGTTCATAAGTCCATGGGTCATCCAAAAAAACATAACACAGTTTGTACAGAGGAAACAGTCAATAGAGGTTAGTTAGTACACAGGGAGCCAAGGATTTGTCGGTAGCCAAATTTCGGTAGGAGAGGTAGGGAGCTATCTAGCAGTTGCAGCAGCAGTGGCTCAGATGTACAATTAATGTTCATTCCCCAGAACAACACAGAGTTTGCAAGATTCTGGTCGCAGCTCAATATCTGGATTCCCAGGACTAATTTGTTACTGAAAACAACTCTCAGTCTATCTGAAATGCTGCTGCCCTCCCACCAAGAGACTGATGCTCTCTGTTCTCCAGTGGACACACTTTATGACCCCTTATTTCTGGTGTGATAATTTTCAGGCATGAAAGCTGTGGTCCGCGTGCATCAAGAGTCCACACATTTTATCATTTTTTTTCCAATTTATTTTCTCAGGCTACCCAGGTAATCTGTGACCGAGCTCATTTCCTGTGTCGCAGGCTAACAGGTTCTGATTATCCAGTCTGTGATGGAGCTTCATTTCCTCTGTCACAGGCTGACGGGTTCTGATTATCCAGTCTGTGACCGAGCTTCATTTCCTCTGTCCAAGACTTAACAGGTTCTGATTATCTGATCTGTGATCAAGCTTCATTTCCTGTGTCCCAGGCGGACAGGTTCTGATTATCCAGTCTGTGGCCAAGCTTCATTTCCTCTGTCCCAGGCTGACGGGTTCTGATTATCTGGTCTGTGACCGAGCTTAATTTCCTGTGTTCCAGGTAGACAGGTTCTTATTATCCGGTCTGTGACCAAGCTTCATTTCCTGTGTTCCAAGTAGACAGGTTCTTATTATCGGGTCTGTGACTGAGCTTCATTTCCTGTGTTCCAGGTAGACAGGTTCTTATTATCCGGTCTGTGACCAAGCTTCATTTCCTGTGTTCCAAGTAGACAGGTTCTTATTATCGGTCTGTGACTGAGCTTCATTTCCTGTGTTCCAGGTGGACAGATTCGGATTATCTAGTCTGTGACCGTTCTGATTATCTAGTCTGTGACCACGCTTCATTTCCTCTGTCCAAGGCTGACAGGTTCTGATTATCTGGTCTGTGACTGAGCCTCATTTCCTATGTCATGTGCTGACCAGTTCTGAGTATCTGGCTACAAAGCAATCCTATAAAATGCAAATGTGTTTTGTTCTCACTTCCTGCTTAGCCAATATGAAACATTATTGTGAAAAAGGCCTAAATCTATCATTTTCATTACTGTGAGCAAAAGTGCAGACATAGCTGGGTGGTCCTTTTTAGCTTTGTCTACTTCTGATTATAATTAATATTTCTATTATCTGGTTTCTGTTTGTCTGTTTTTTAAATAAATATGCAGGCTACACAATCCCCAAGGAACACTTGTTATTGCTGTTTGAGAGGGATGATGAACTCCCCATTGACCACGTGAAGGAAGAAGAGACTGAACAGCAGAATGAAAATCTTGAAGACACCCCCAGCAGTAAGTAGATGGCTGTTGAGGACCTTGTAGAGGATTTTTCCAACAGTGGTTAAGAGGAATTTAGGAAGGACAGGAAGAAGTCTAAAACACTTCCATTTCCATGAGCAGTCTGGATAGACTAGTGAGCCTTTGTCTGTTGTCAGAATGTATGTATGCATTTCCCTTTGTAGATCTTAATGTTTGCCATATTTAGAAAGGCAAAGATACTTAAATACATTCTGCCTCTTTCCAGGAAGGTTCATACTCAAATTTAATACTAATGTCTTTATTATAGGGGCACAATAGTGCCCCTATAGTTAGGGTTGGTACAGCACTTCAAAGTTAAATCTCAATGTTTGCACCTTAATAACTGGCATCTTACAACAAAATTGCCCAAAAATTGGAATGTCTTGTCATTTTATCAGTGTCACAAGATGTGGAAAGTTTCATGATGGCAGTTTTACGGTTTTGGAGATATAAAGTGATAAAAAGCCAAAATGGGTGTTCCCCATAGGATAATATGGAATCTTTTGCCCTCTTCTGCAGCACACACAGAATGAAAATTTTCTGAATTTTTAGGCATGATGGGGTATGTGCCAAGGGTGTGCCTTTGAATGATTTGGTGAAAAATATATTACCATTTTGAATTATAATGATTTTTGTGATAGATGCAAGACAGGCTGTTTGAATGGTAAATAACATTTACTGTTTGAACTGTACTATTAGAATAGTAAATGGCCATTTACTGTTCTAACTTTTCTGTTCGAATAGTAATTTAGAGTTACTGTCAGATAGTAAATACCATTTACTGTTCAAACAGTAATGAGATTCACAGTCTTCGTATAGTAAATACCATTTACTGTTCGAACTTTACTGTACGACTGGTAAATAAAACCATTTAATGTTTGAACAGTAAATAAACATTTGTGGTATATTTATTGAATGGGAGAAATTTGGCCAGGACACCGAGGAAATTTGCCTACTCTTTTTGAAAAGTGCCATTGGATCTTTAACATCCACCTGAATAACCACCAGTACAGACAGAAGGAACTTCGGTTTAACGTCTCATCCGAAAGATGGCACCTCTGAAATGCAGCATCCCCCTTACGATGCACTACAGTGTCAGTATTGGGATTTTACTCCAAGTGCCTGATGTGGTGATTGAATCCACAACCTTCTGATCTTCCGGCCTCAGAGGCAAGTGTGCAACCTACTGAGCCACTGGCACTGAGCAGTAATGAACAGTCAGTGGAAACAGGTATGGTGGCTACAGAAGACTCTCATGGAATGCTGCTGCAAACTTGAATTGCAGAATTCCAGTATTCCATAATGGATTAGATTCAGCAGGGGTGGCTGATTAATTCTTTTGTGTGATAAGGCTCTACTTGAGTATTAATCAAAGATTAATGCACAGTAGAGTTTGTATCACTGGCCAATCAGATTGTTGAGATTTAATCTACAGAGCTATAATTTACATTTACAAAGCTGTCCCTTACAACCACCTCCTTTGTCTAAGCACTAATTGCTAGTGCTTGAACACATTGGTCCTATCACCTTTATCCTCCTTTTCAGCAAAACTAAATGGGATGGATATATATATATATATATATATATATATATATATATATATATATATACACACACACACACCACACACACACACACACAATATTTCAGGCATCTGTGTGTGTGAGTTTTTAGTAGCAGTAAATCTCTTATTGATTGGCTATATAGCCATTACAATGAAAACATTCATGCAGTCTCACAATTCATATAATTTTACATCATATATACAAAATACAAATTTCCCACATTCTGATAAAATCCAGTTTATGTCAAATTACAATACCTCAGCATTAATTTATTACAGGAGCAACCTTAATGATAGTAAACTATTGTTTCACCATTAGTACCTGTCTAGTTCTTTTAATTACCATAAAATATTTTGTGAGTCTTTCAACTGCCCAAGCTTCTGCTGTATGAATTAAAATGAGTGTTAAGGTACTAGTATCAGTCTCATGTAAGTAACTAATAAACGGGCCTAACCAATATTTCCTTCCTTTAGTGTACCAAGGGCAGACCCACATTACATGAGACAAATTTTCTTTCCCTCCTACTAAACAGTTACATTTGTCTGACATCAGCATACCTTTATTGTGACAAAGTGCCAACACATTGCTGGCAAAATGCTCAGATTTGTAGGTAATGAAAGCTTGTGTCAATTCTGGGTTGTCTAAAATATCAAGATACATTTTATAAGCAAAATTAGCAAACCAAGGTGAGTAACGTGACTTTCTAGTGATTTCTAGACCTGTGGTTTTCCAGAAATTACTAATTTCCTTTGTAATATATTTCTTGTATTGCTTACTTAATGTTTTTTTTTAATTACACACCCGAGGTGTGTGATGACTGATAAATTTCTCAAGAGATTTATGAGGACATCATACATCGAGGGTGTGTAGAGAAAAAAAACATAAACACTGATGAAATGAGTAGTATTAATTTATAGTAACTGGTCCCCTGGCCAAACTGCTTTGAAAGGAAGAACAGTGCCGAGTAAGACTCGCAGTTTCACTTTTCTACTGAACGCCTCAGGTCTGATGGTGCCAACTGTAGCTTATGCTATCAGTTCAGAGCTGTTTCTCAGGATTCCGAGGTAATGCCACTGAAGAAATACTGTAATGACTGCATGTGACATCACACCCAGTTATTATGGTGTTTCACGTCAACCGATAAAGCCCCTCTCTAGTAATTATAGTACCCTTATTGTTTCATGATAGTCTGTAAATAATCTCTGTTTAAGACAGAGACAAACCTGGTGAATATAGTCCTCGCTTACTTTAATTCACTATGTAGCTCTATACGTGTTTAGCAAAAATATCTAAGAAATTCTTTGTTTCTTGACTATAAAAAATACTGATATTGTAAATGTCTCTCTTTTTTTTAAGTCAGCAGTAGATCAGAGTGCAGTAAGAATCTGAGCCTGCAGTCATTACGAAGAAAACACATGCAGAGTGGCACATCAGAGAAACCATATCTCAGTACTCATCAGCAGAGATGCACCAAAGAAATTAGACTATATCAATGTACTAAACTGGACAGGAGTTTTACATTGCAAAGATACCACATTAAACATCAGCAAATTGACTCTGGTGAGAGACCATATAAATGTACTAAATGTAACAGGCGTTTTAAAGATCTAAGTGCCTTCAACCGGCATCAGCGAATTCACTCTGGAGAGAGACCGTATAAATGTACTGAATGTATCAAGGGTTTTATTCAGAAGTGTGACCTCTTAAAGCATCAGCGAATTCACTCTGGAGAGAGGCCATATAAATGTACTGAATGCGATGTGTCTTTTATACAAAGGGGTGACCTCATAAAGCATCACCGAATTCACTCTGGAGAGAGGCCATATAAATGTGCTGAATGTGACAAGAGATTTACACACAAGAGTTGCTTTGTAGCACATCAACGACTTCACTCTGGAGAGAAGCCATATAAATGTGCTCAATGTGACAAGAGTTTTAAAGATCGTAGTACCCTCAAAAATCATCAGGTAACTCACTCTGGAGAGAGACCATATAAATGTGTTGAATGTGACAAGAGATTTACACGGCAGAGTAACCTGAGAGCACATCAGCGATTTCACACCGAAGAGAGACCATATAAGTGTACTAAATGTGACAAGACTTTAACGCAGGTGGCAAATCTCAAATATCACCTGCTGAGTCATAGTGAATGCAGACCATATAAATGTACAGAATGTGACAAGAGTTTTGCAGTGAATAGTAGTCTCATAAAGCATTTGCAGCTTCACTCTGGTAAGGGAGCATATAACTGCACTGAATGTGACAAGGGTTTTATGAAGAAGAGTGACCTCAAAAAACATCAGCGAATTCACTGTGGAGCAAAACCATATAAATGTACTGAATGTGGCAAGAGTTTTGAACAGCAAAGTTACATGATAATACATCAGAGGTTGCACACTGGAGAGAGACCATATGGATGTACTGAATGTGACAAGAGATTTACACAACAGGGTCACCTAATAACACATCAACGAATTCACTCTGGAACGAGACCATATAAATGTCCTGAGTGTGATAAGGGTTTTATACAGCCTAGTGACCTCACAAAGCATAAGCGAATTCACTCTGGGGAAAGGCCATATAAATGTGTTGAATGTGGTAAAAGTTTCAAGGATCTGAGTACCCTCAGAAGGCATCAGCGAATTCACTCCGGAGAGAGACCACATAAATGTGCTGAATGTTCAAAATGTTTTACACGGCAAAGTAACCTGATAAAACATCAGCAAATCCATGCTCCGTGCAGCATGGATTGAGTGAAAAAACATTTGATAATATTCCACGTTCTTTGATCCTTCAGTGCCTAAGAATCTGACCCATTCTCATTAAATCACCAAGAAAAAGTGTCAGCTACATTGCAGTTAAACCTTAATAAAGGCCAGAGCACCACTATAGGCATCAGGATATTGCAAGGCATAGTCCAAGGAGATTTGTTATCACCCCCATTTTGTCTCGCCCTCATCACACTAAGCTGCTTCATTAATAACTTGGATTATGGCACAGCTTGATAAGAAAAATAAGCATTGAATAACAACTTCTAATCTTCTATTTGCTGATAATTTTAATCATTATAGTTCACATGATGAAACTGCAGAAGAGCAATTACAAATTGTCAAGTCCTTCTCCGATGACATCAGGATGAGATTTAAATTAGACACGTGCTACAGCAGCATTTAATAAAGGGTACACTGCAAACTGCAACTTGAAGGACTGTAACATAAAAGAACTTGAGCAAAAGGGATTACACACGTACCTGGGAAAAGATGAAGGAACAGTAATGCAGCATGAACAAATGAGAGACAACATCAGCAAGGTATACTTTATGTGGCTAAAGCTTGTACTAAAAACTCCTTTGACAACACGAAATAAAATGCAAACTATAAATCAACTATCCCTTCAATGTAATCTCACACAGTGTTTTTTAATTGGCTGGCCACAGAATGAGCTGTATAGCAAAAACAAGAAAACTTCTCCATGGATATTATTCAGTTTACAAACAAAAAATTCTTTATGAGGAAGGCAACTGTAATGGCCACTACTAGAGTGTGGCTGGTGCTGCCAAATAAAAATGAAACAGGAACACAGTAACTGGTGCTGCTCGCCACATGCAGATAAACCAGATTGGACAGGTTTCTGCAGCTGCAACATAAATTTAATCCACAATTAGGATGCACAGCAAACAAAAGCACACTACAGGTACTGTGTGAGGAGTGTAATAATGTGGACTAAACTTGTGTTGCAACTGCATATACATGTTCAGCCTGGTTTATCTGCATGTGGTGAGTAATGCCAGTTACTGTGTTCCTAAATAAAATAAAAAAATGCTAAGATGGTTTATTCCTCTGCTGCCATGCTGGCTTCCTGGTTTCAGGTATGGACCTGGGCTGCTCGGGGGTTGGCCTGGGGGAGGACGATTAAGCATCCCAATGGATGCTCTCCTTCTCCAGGGAGGGAGGGTTGCCTGCTCTGCTGTGTGACTGCCACCTAGGTGACCATAGGTGGAGGTACAGGCTTCAGCAGTGGTTCGGGAGGGAGGACGCTGTAGGTGGAAGACGTCGGCACGCAGCACACATAAAGTTGTCACACCTCCCAAAGCATCTGAGGGTTGGGAGACATAGAAAAATAGAAACCCCTCTGACCTGTAGAATGAAACATCCTCTCCTTTGCAGGCCCTGCACCCGCCTACAGGGAATGTCATTCCACAACCCAGCTAAGCATCTCCCGGGACTAGGGTCACCCAGGGGCTCCACCACAGAGGATAATCTCTGGGGCACTGCAAGAGGTGATTTGGTAAGTCCCAGGGACAGTGGGCTGACAGGGCTGGGGGAGGTGGGGCTGATGGGGTTAGAGCAGGGTGACCAAGGGATAAAAAGAAATCATTAAAAAAAAAAAAGATGGTTCATTCCAAGGTGTGAAGGAGGCATGGGCCTTCTCAGGATTCACTACACGTACAGTTTGACATATTGTGGAGCTGCAGGCATTCTTACTGTTATCTCAGGATCCAAACATAGTTAAGCTTTAGCAGCATGAAAATAATGAGCCCAAGACTACTTCCATCACCAAATTAGGGATACCCCTCAGGAGGTAATTAAATCTCGATGCCAATCTACCAGTAGATCTGGAACAACTGGTACCAGACTGGGAATGAAGGCAGAAGAAAGTCTTTAAAGACTAAGACAAATAGCGAAGAAAAGACAACTGCAGAGCCCCAACTACAGTGGGCAATACAGGCATCTGCTGCAGGAACCCCATGTTGATGAGGTGCTTTCAGGGCGAGCTCTGATCTTGTAAGTAAAGAACAGTATTAAACAGGCTTTTTTTGACTAATTCAGCCAAAAGGTGACTAGAGTGACATATAAAAGCAAGGGCTTCAGATATTTGGTGGACATTTGGAAGATGGGTAGGCCAAGAGTAGCGGTGAAGCCAGAGACTTTGTGAGCTGGAGTGGGGACTATGAAACCACCAGTGGGGCAAAAGCGGAGGGTGATCAGCCAGCTACAATGGGTTCTCTACAGCACGCACTCAGTATGTTTACACAGACAATTCAGTGCATAGACAAAATAACTCAATCAACAGACTGAGAAGCTAGGCCCTGTGGAGTAATGAGTGGAGTCCGTGGTCGGCTTGGTTAATGATGACTGGAAACAGCTGGGAAAACGTTGGCTGCAGTGACCATGCTGATTAAAGAATGAGAGACTGTCAAAACTTGCCTAGATCACTTGAAAAATATTGTGAGAGCAGTTAATGTCAAGTGTCTAGGGATACCAGAGTGCACTGAGGAGGGATATCTTGTAATATTTCTGAACCGGTGGTTTACAGAAGCCATCAGACCTACAGAACTGCACCACATCATGCTAATATAGCTACTGAAGGTCCTCGCACCATCCTCTTTACTACTTCCACCTCAGATATGAGGGACTAAATTCTAAAAGCAGCAAAAGAACAATCTCTGACCATGTCGGGGGAACAGAAAGCGTCATTTTTCCCCAACTGTTCATATGCTACTGTGCTCAGAAGCGTGACTTTTGAAGGAGTGATGCAAAACAGGTGGCCAGTTGGCACTGAATACGGAATTTCTTTACCAACTTGCTTGCAGTTTTATTACAAGGATCACCAGTATACCTGTAGCTTTACATTCCCTAAAGAGGCTATGGACTGTCCTGCCAAACTCCTACAACAAAATGAAGCTGAAGGGGACAGTAATGTGCAGCTGGAGTGAAAGAACAGTGACCAGTGACTATATTACCCTCGGAATACTGAACTTAATTTCCGGGAGTTTGCTGTTTAATGGACAGGGAGGTACAGTATTTATCTCAGACCTCTCCTTATTGTGGTTTAAGGTAATATATGTAATGTACATATATGCTCTTGATGGGGAGGCTGATAATATACCATGACCAGAACATTGAATCCCCTATGTGAACAGAAAGTGTATTTGTACAGTATGCTCTCTTTTTGCAATAATGGCAAGTTCAGTATTTTATTGGTATCTTGTATATAATTAAGCTTGCTGCTGGATTACACACATTCGCACTTACAGTGAGTGAAGTGAGCCAAAATGGTGGCACCCATATGTATGGAGTAGCGCCTTGTGCTCAATCCCATATGGCGGAACAGTCTCTCTCTCTCTCTTTCTCTCTCTCTCTCTCTCTGGAGCACTGAAGTGTTGGGGCAGCTAGAAAGATGTCTACATGTCTCAGGTGTCTTTTACACAGATCCTGTGCACTGCATTTTGAGTCCCAGTTCCTCTTCGCTAAGGTTAATGCCTGTTATATTCCAGTTAGTCCTTCTATCAGGAAGAATATAATACTTCTGAGTTACCTGCCTTTAAATATGATTCACTTAATATCAGTTTTTGAATATCCGGTGTAAAGCTGTTTTTTTTTTTTTTTTTCTATTTGATTGCTAAGCTATATCATAGGCTGTATACTTTGTTGTAGGGCCTGACCGTTCTAAGACACGTACTTTATAGTGCCTCCATGTTTCTAGTTAAAAAGGAACTTGTACTGTAGTCAGAGGGCAATGTCTTCATAAATGGTATATTCATACTATGATGTTCCCGCGAAGCATGGGCTACAATAGGCCTCTTTCCTACTGTGTGATCAGTTATAGCTTTACGTGTTCTTTCCATGTGGGATTTATGGAAGTGTGTAACAATAATTGCTGTATTAATTACTGTGCTTCACTTTCAATGGTGGTATACCATTTCTTGATTGCAGTCTCATGTATTGTTTTGCTCGTTTATTGTTGTTGTTTACCTGTCCATTAGTTGCTAATATACCTAATGATTGATATATTTCTGTGTCTATGTATGCTACTATATTTACTTATATTCTGTATTATATTGCTGTTTTTGTTTACTGCTAACATGTCTCCCCTTCCCCTGCCCCCAGGTTGTATCTGTAAACAAGGTTGTTTGTATATCTGTGTATGCCTACCCGATTAAACACTTTTAAATAAACAAAACATATCTCAAAATATAATAAAAAAATAAAAAGAACTTGATGTTGACCAAGATATGACCCATGAGTGATTAAAAAAGGAGACTTCAGGTCCCAAGATATGATGTTGATAATGTATTAGTATCCTAGTTCAGAAGAGTATGCACAAGATGCCTTCTCAAACAGCATAGAAAAAATAAAATAATGCAAGAAAAACAGACAAATGTAGGTTCTGTAGTACAGAGTTGGAAACAATTTCCCATCTAGAATTCCCAGCTTGAATTCATTACTATCTGTGCTCTCTCCTCTGCCTCATCCCCTGGTCCTTCACCCTCTCTATGCTCTGCTGCCTCTCCCCAGTCTCACTCAGCTGAGGGTTTCCACATTGATCATGTCTCCCCTCATGAAGTCCTCCTAGCCCTCACATCACTTAACCCAGCAAAGTCCAGCTCTGACGGACTGGACCCTAAACTTCTCCATATCTCAGCACCTGTTATTGCCACTTCATACTTTCACCTTCTGAACCTCTTCTTTTCCCTCAGCACTATTACTCAGGCCTGGAAGATTGCTAAGATTCTGCCTCTGCACAAAGGGGGTGATCCCCCCCCCGGCAACCTCTGACCTATCTCACTCCTCCCCTTTCTTGCAAAGCTGCAGGAAGGTATTCACTCCATATTTACCGACTACCTTTCCTCTCCTCTTACCTCATCTCTCCCTGCCAGTCTGGATTTAGGAAGGACCACTCCATGGTCACCTCCCTTCTCCAAGTAGGCGATGCTGTCCTCACTGGGATGGACTAGGGATACATCACTTCGGCCATATTTATCGATCTATCCAAAGCTCTTGACACTGTATCCCACACACTCCTCCTGGACAAGCTGAGTTCTGTTGGTCTGTTCATTCCTGCTGTGGACTGGTTCTGTTCTTACATCATGGGCTGTCAACAGTCAGTACAGGTGGGAGGCATCCTGTCCCCACCCATCCCCATCCTACCCGGGGTCCTACAGGGTTCCATACTGGGACATATCCTTTTCTCTGTCTTCCTTAATGACCTGCCCTCTGCTCATGTCTGCATATATCCATATGTACACTAACACACTTCTTTACACATACACAGCCACTGAAGGTTCACTCCAGCAGGACTTCCATAACATTCTGTGCTGGTTTCACACTAACCAACTCCAGGACAACACCAAGAAAATGGTGCCCATGATCTTCGGCACCAGCCAGAATCGAGCCAGGGTATCACATTGCCCTGTCTTCTCCACACTGGATGGCATCCCTCTTGATGTTGTCCCTGCCTTTAAATGCCTTTAGAGTTGGGTAGATAGTAAGCTTGACTTCTTTGCCCATGTTAATGCCATCCACACCAAACTCCACCTTAAACTAGGTGTCTTGTACCACAACAAGGACTGCCTGTCCCCTCAGGTCTGCCAGGAGTTGGTCACCAAAATGGTCTTTCCAGTCTTTGACTATGCTGATGTGATCTATGATACTGCCACTTCCTCCTTCCTTGCCAAACTGGACACTCTCTGCAATCCTTTCTGCCATTTTGCTACACATTCACCCCTTGTACTCATCACTGCTCACTCTGCTGTTTCCTTTCTATCCTCTCTCTCCCCTCACATCACTAATTCCACTGTGCCTTATTCATATCTGAATTCTGGCCTGGGTCCCTTCCTTCCTATTTCTCCTCACTCCTGTTTCCTGAGGCCCCTCCTCCTCCCACCCTCTCTGCTCTAGGGACCCACATACCTTCTCCATTCCTCATCCTCGCATCTCTGCTAGGCAAGCTACCTTTTCCTATTGCCTCCTCTACCTCTGGAAGCTGCTCTACTTTTCCTCCTCTGCCATGGCCCATGAATACAATCTAAGATCCCTTCCCAGTCCCACCTGACACTGTTAGCCCTCATTCTAACTCTCCCTTTCACCTCCAATCCACCCATACAGTCTCCTTCCTGTACTTGCTGTCTGTGACAAAGGCTGACTTCTGTTAGGTGACAGTACTACAACCACCTTCTCAGACACAAAGCACTTTACTCCATACTCGCATGATTGTATTGTCTTGTTTTGTATTTACCAAGCCCTTGTTATGATCAATTGTAAATTAATGCCTGTTGTACCTCTTCCAGTTACCTGTTGGTGTGCCCTGCAATCTAAGCCATCACAGAATTGCTTACTGATGTGTGTCTGATATATTGTCTTGTACTTCCCACCTCCTTCCCCTAGGCCACACTTGGAACTGATCCTTGGCTCAGTGTACCTCGCCCACTTACCCACTTTAAATCAATCAATCAATCTAATGGCAGCATGTGAGGTACTCATATCAGAAGACCTTTATGCAGAATGACACAATAACAGCGAGGCTGGGTCATGGAAAATGATGCAAACATTTTAACATAGGTGTAGCAAAAAACCACTGGAATCACAATTCCAAAAGGATCATAGAGAATAAACTAATACCAAGAACTTAAGACCACCCAATGCCTACTGTCAATCTAGTGGATACCAGAGAATCAGATACTGCAAAACAAGGAAAAAATGAGTACAGGTAATAGACATGTGTACCTAGTGACTACTGTGCTGCAAATGGAGAGTGATAAAATCCCTTAATATCAACCATATGCAAACAGAAACAAAACAAATGTGAAAGAAATGCACGTATATAATCCCAGCGATTGTTGGACCCTCAAGGCTAATCACAAAGAACTTCCAAACACAACTGAATGCGTTATGAATAACAGTGATGCCTAACAAACTACAGAAGTAAGCTATTTGAGGAAAAATGCAAGTATTAAAAATAGCTCTTTTAGCAAATGAGAATGATTGATTAAGATGGTACTGATTTCCTGCTTTTGAAAATCAAAAACAGCTTGGCTTGAAAATGGAGTGCATTCTTCCCATAGTATTGTAAAAGCCTGAATATTGGATACCTTATCCCCAAGAGAGAGATCATAAAAATTTACTGCATGTGTCAAGAGCGTTAATCAACTGCCACATCGCAGATGTCCCCAGCAGACTAGAAGGAGTGTGCGGTTACATACAAGATGATTCATAGACTGCATAAAAGAAAACAGGAAACATAGACAAGCGTCAGTTCTGTAGAACTGAATTAGACAGTTTTCCATTTATTGGCTGGTAAGATTCTCATTTAAGAAACAATAAAGGCACCAGATGGGCTACAGGCAGCTCAAGTGCTAGTCCCAAATAACAGCCCAAGAAAATCAAAATGGGATGTGCTTCAGTCAGAAAACAGAGGTGAAGGCAACAGCACTTTATTAATCCAAAAGTGCGGCAGCCAGAAATACACCTGCACAAGCTCTGACACCTTAAAGGAGTAGTACACCCTCCATATCTTGTAAATGTTGGTTTCCTTGTCAACGGATCACTCTTTTCATGCAGCTGTTGGGGATATATGTATTTGTTTTCATTTGTTTCCACTGTTTACAACAGCCTCTGTGACTAGCCTGGGTGGGGTTGGGGGTCTCCATATTCTGGTTGTTGAAATCCCAGTCCGCTGTTTTGCAAGATGTGACATCCTTCCACACCATAGGAACTGGTGTAGGTGGTGCTGTGATCTTTGGAGGGCAAACAGATGTAAGTGAATTGTTTCATAAAATGACATTTCCGCTATGTGATTACCAAAGAGGGGTCATACAGGTCCCAGACCTCTGCACATTTACATCCTCATCCTTGTCATCCTGAGCAACTGTTTTCAAAGAAAAGCCAAATGTTGGGCTAAGAAAAGACATAACTTTTAAACAGAAGTATAGTGGAATTAACAAATTATGATTAACAATGTTACTAATTTTGGCAGGGGATGTGGAGGCCAATCCAGGGCCACTACACCACCAAGACAAGCCCAGGAGGGAAAGAGTTTGAGGACTAAAAATTATGCACTTAAGTGTGAGAAGCCTTTTGGCTCACTTGGATGAAATAAAGGCTTGGGCAGAACTAGGGGATTATGACATCATAGACTTTAGTAAAAGCTGGTTAAAAGGACTTCTCACAAATGACCAAATGTGCTTAGAAGGTTTCGCAATATATAGACAGGATAGAACAGGGTGTAGAAAGAGGGTGGGTGGGTTATGTTTTACGCAAAAAATATTCTGGTGGTTCAGGAGGTAAGGAAGAGAACCAACCGGGAACAGATGGATTATTTGACAGGAGGTAGGGGAAAATGAGAGAAGATCTGAAAAAGCTGGAAGACTGGTCAAGAATCTGGCAACAGGGCTTCAATGTCAAAAAGTGCAAAATTATGCACATGGGGCACAGAAAACCAAGAGTAACATATCATTGGGATGGGGGGTTAGCAACCACAAAACAAGAAAGGGATCTGGGGTGGGTCATCATATCTGATGATCTGAAGATAGCAAAGCAGTGGGGAGGCTAGCAGAATGCTTAGGGTGCACAGGGAGGGGTATCACCAGCAGAAAAAGGGAGATAGCGATACCCCTGTATAGGTCAAAGGTGAGGCCCCACCTGAAACACTTTGTCTAGTTCTAGAGGCCCCATCTCTGGAAAGACATAGACCAGGTGGAGGCAGTACAGAGAAGAGCAACCAAAATGGTGCATGGCCTGCACCAGAAACCCTATGAGGAAAGACTTGGAATTAAATATGTACTTTCTAGTGGAAAGGAGAGACATGATAGAAATATTAAAATACCTCAAAGGTATCAGTAGATACAGGGAGGTAACATTTTGCACACAAAGAGATGCTCAAGGACAAGGGGGCGTGATATATGTCAAGACCCCACTCAGCAGGTCAGGCCCTCTGCTCCCACAGTGCCAACCTCTGAGCACAGTATTGTGAACAGGAACAGAAGCAGGGTAACCCTCCTGTCTGTTTTGTGGGTTCAAATCAACCCTTGGGCTCAAGTTCTGGAGGGATTCAAATAGTGAACCTCTTGCTAGCATACCCAACGTACAGGCTCAGATAATTCTGCTCTTCGGGGGGCCAGATATCTTTCGCCTAAAGGCACCTAACCAAGTGTACAAAATGAACCCTTAAAACTCTATGAAAGACCTCAGAATAAACTCTTACCGTTTCCCAGTTTGGTATTACCAGTAAGCTTTGCACAGTGTCAACTTTAACCATATATGCTTCACTTGCCAAATAAAGACTTTCAAAGGCACACCAAGTAGGCTCTTAAAATAGAGGTTTACTTTAAAATAGATAAAAATGTAAATACAGAACAATATATCACAAAAACATACAATCACTTGAAAAAAAAGGTTTTAAAAAGTGCAAATTAATTCCTAACACCAGACAATTAGACTTGTCTATCTAAAGTAGATATTTCTTCTTCAGAGTCCAAATATGAATGTCTCTAAGTGGAAAACAATACTGTTTAAAAGTGGCTTTGCCAACCACTTTGTATAAGGTCACCTAGCTCCTCCCTGTCAGAATATAAAAATTATACAAAACAGGATGTCTTATCATTCAGAAGGTAAATTAAATAGTTGATATCAGCAAAAACTTGTTTCCCCATGTGACTTCCCAATGAATTCTGTAATTTTCCAAGTTCTTTCTTTCATCCATGAGCAGCATCCTGCTCTTCACAGACATCAAAGGAATATTTATGATTTAGCACCTAAGTGACATAACCTGGTTTCTTCCTCTAAATGTCATAAAAGTTGATGATTTCCTATCCTAGCAGCTGTCAGCTACAATCAAGCCAGATAAACAGGAGATCCTTAATTTGTGTCTCTTCTAGCCTGTAATTATCTCCCGGCTTTTAGGATAACATCCTTTAGTTGAAACCTGGGGCATCCCATAGGCTGTCTCAGCATGTCTCATGACAGACACTCAATAACACATTTTAATATTACAAAAATCATAGAGTAATCAGAACCAGCTGTACAAGCATCACAATATGAAGCTGGAAGGGGCAAGATTTAGAGGGGATAAGAGGAAATATTTCCTTATGGAAAGGGTTGTGGACATCTGGAACAGCCTCCCAGAAGAGGTGGTGGGTACTGAAATGGTAGGTTTCAAACATGCATGGGATAGATACAAGGGGACCCAGGTAAGGGCTGGGGGTAAGGTCGGAGATCAAGTAGGGTCTACAGTAGCAAAGTAGGTAAAGACCTTTGGGCAGATTAGGTGGGCCAGTAGGTGCTTTTCTGCCAACAGTTTCCGTTTCTAACATAATGCAAACACTTGTGGAAACACTTATATTTAACATGCTTTTATAGCCCACCTAAGTGCAGCTCTGGGAGTCATCAGATTTTTGAGTCCTGGATAGCATGTCACAAAAAAAGAAAGGAACACATAATGTTAGGTGTTATTAACCTAGATTGGGGTAAGAAAAAGGAGGTAAGTAAAATCAAACAAAAAATTGAGGCATTCTATTTTACACAGGAGATCGATTCCCCTAACTCATTTTAACAGGGAGGGGCTGTGGACATGGCCTACTTAGACTTTAGCAAGGCATTTGACACAGTCCCACACAAAAGATTAATATACAAGTTAGCCAGCCTGGGAGTGGGTCCCAAGATGACAGCCTGGGTAAAGAATTGGCTGGAGAATAGGACACAGAGAGTAATAGTAAATGGAGTCCACTCTGAAAAAAGCGGGTTAGCAGTAGGGGCACCGAGGGTTCAGTATTAGACCAGTCCCTTCAATGTCTTGTAAGTGACATTGCAGAGGGACTGGAAGGAAAAGTATGTCTTTTGCAGATGACACAAAGATCTGCAACAGAGTTGATAAACAAGGTGGAGTGGAAAGGATGAGAAGGGACTTGGCAAAGTTAGAGGAATGGTCAAATGTATGGCAGCTTAGATTCAATGCTAAGAAGTGCAAGGTAATGCACCTGGGAAACAAAAATCCAGGGGAAGAGTACACAATGGGGGGTGAGATACTAACAACAACAAAAATGGAAAGGAACCTGGAGGTAGTCATATCAGATGACCTAAAGGTGGGCAAGCAATGTGAAAGGGCAGCAAGGAGGGCTGGGGGGATTCTGGGATGCATAGGGAGAGGCATCACCAGTAGAAAACAGGAAGTTATTATCCCTCTGTACAGACAGCTAGTGAGACCCCATCTGAGTACTGCGTGCAGTTCTGGAGACCCAGTCTCCACAAAGACATAGGATGGAAGCTGTCCAGAGGAGGGCAACTAAAATGGTGCAGGGTCTGCACCGGAAGACATATGAAGAGAGACTTAAGGAGTTTAATATGTATTGCCTCGAGGAAAGGAGGGAGAGGGGGGACATGATAGAAACTTTCAAGTACCTCAAGGGAATCAACAAAGTCCAAGAGGGTAGCGTCTTTCAAAAAAAGAGGTGTGCAAGAACAAGGGGGCACAACTTGAAGATAGAAGGGGGCGGCTCAGAGGTAATTTAAGGAAGTATTTTTTCACAGAGAGGGTGGTGGATGTATGGAACGGATTCCAGAGCAGGTTGTGGAGTCACAAACAGTGGTGGAATTCAAGCATGCATGGGACAGTCACAAGGCAATTCTAGGGGTTGGGGGTAGGAAGAAGTAGGCTGCTGGTTAACTAGGATCTGCAGCTTATCCATCAGGTAGGGAAATGGGCAGACTGGGTGGGCCAAGCGGTCCTTATCTGCCATCAAATTCTGTGTTTCTATGTAACTATAGATGTAACAATCATTCAGTTATACATTGGCTCATTACTAACCATCCAAACAGCATTTTAAGACATGGAACATTGTCTGACTCTGTCTCAGACCACTGCCCTATCTTTTGCAATAGAACATTTAAGCAGGACCAAATTCAGTCTAGGATGATTCAAAATAAAAATTTAAATAAGTTAAATGTGGGAGGGTTTTTACTGGATATTGTTTGGCTTCAGTGGGAGCAGAATTGGTCCAATGCAACTCCTGATGCAATAGTAGAACAACTTACTAGTCATTTGATTAGTGCATATGAGAAAAACACCCCTATCACAAAGTAACAGGTAAAATCAATAACTCCCTTTCTTCAGCCTCGCATTGTAAAAAAAATCTCACAAATGGCAAATAGGTTACTCAACTGTGTTAAAAAGACCTTCACTGACAAAAATGCTTATTTTATTATACTCTATATATGTACGCATTTGGACTGTTGTTCCCCCTTTTGGAATCCCAGTTTAAATCAAGACATTAAACTACTTGAACAGGTTCAGCACCGAGTAATGGAACTGATTTCCAAGTTAAGGAATTAATGATATGAGGACAGACTCAAAGCCACTGGTTTAGTAACTCTCCAAGAGAGAGAAGAACAAGGGCGATATTTTAAAGATATATAAGATACTTCAGAATCCTGCCTTATCAAAAGAAAGTGGCTTTCTTTTTCATGATCGTCAAATGTCATTAAGAAGTCATAACAAACAGCTAAGTATCCCAAATGTACATACCAACAGAAGGGAGAACTTCTTCTCAATAAGAGCAGCCAAACTTTGGAATGCCCTGCCTCAGGATACTGTAGATTCAGCCAATGTTGACATGTTCAAACAGAGGCTTGATAAACACTTAAACTGGGAAACTCAATGATGAGCTTTACTCACATTACGGTGGGAGACATTCCTGATGGGCCTTGGCTTTCTTATGTCTACAAATCCTAGTAATCAAAGTAAAGAGTAAATTCTCCCTATGGTTGAGTAAAGATATTAGGAACTTAGTGAGAAAGCAGGATAAGTTGAGAAACCTGTATTTAAAAACCAAGGACATAGAAAGCCAGTTTCAATATAAAGCTTTAGGAAATAAGGTTAAAATTGAGATAAAGAATGCAAAATCGCAATATTTCCATCAACAACAAATAAACAATTCTGGTAACCCCAAAGTCTTTTGGGCTTCATTTAAGCAAATAAGTAGCCTCCCAAGATAGATCGGGACTAAAACATAAAGAAAGGGATAAATTATTACATGACAAAAAAAAAAGATGGTGGACCCATTTAACAAACATTTTATCTCCAAAACTTTACAAAGGAAAGGGGCAGCATGAATTATGGGAACAATTCTTACCAAATTGATACCACAAGGGTAATGGATGCAAATGTTCCAATATTTAGTTTTGCACAAATTGGGGAAAATGAGGTTTTAGAATTACTGAATGGATTAGAAGAGGGGAAGAGCTGTGGACCTGATAAACTTTACCTGAGACTCTGGAAGTTAGCTGCCAGTAGGATTTCAGGACCAGTGTCATTCTTATTTAATTTATCTTTGACAATGGGTGTCGTACTAACCAAATGAAAGGAATTCATAATTATTCCCATATTTAAGGCAGGGGATAAACTTAGCATTACAAATTACAGGCCCATCTCCCTGTTACCAGGTTTAAGTAAGTTGATAAAGAAATGTGTGTTCTAGTAGCTGATGCAGTATATGTAGGAGCATAGATTACTAAATGACCAACAACATGGATTCAGGAAAGGACTGTCCACTTTAATGGCACTGGCCAGGTTTGCAGATGCTGTGCTCGGGGCCTGTGGGGTGGCCAAAGGTGCAGTGTTTGTTGATCTGGCTGGCACCGTCGATACAGTGAACCATAGGATCTTACTTCGAGAGGGCTTTTGCAGTAGGCAATTACATATAGGACTGACGCCGGCCGGTGGCAGGACCCCACGGAAAAATTTCTAGCTAGCAGTCCTTGGCGGGGATCGCCCCCACGTCAGGTGACCGGCATCAGATGACGTTGGTATAAAGGGCCGGTCCCGGACGTCTGTCTTGCAGTTTTTTCCCACCGTCAGCTCGTGCAGCGCCTCGCGGTTAAGTTCATATCGCTCAGTCCTGTTACTTCGTCGGTTTTTCCAAATAGTTTTCAGTATAGAATTTTATTCTTCTTTCGTCAGGTGAACATCAGTATATGTCGTCCCCTTCAAAGAATAAGTGCGACTCGTGCGGCGCCCAACTGCCTCAGAAAGGCGGTCACTCCCTCTGCCTTTTCTGCCTAGGCCCCGACCACGTGGTCGACAAGTGTCCGCACTGCCTCCGATTCAATGCGGCCACCTGTAGACGATGCCAGCAGTCCCTCAAAGCCCATCTCCTCAAAAAGAAGATGTCTGCGATGGAGAAAGAGTTGAGAAAACTTCGGCAGGTGTTGACCTCCCCTGAAGGGCATAAGAAGCAGGACAAGGAAAGGCACCGGGAGAAGGCCTCCTCTTCTACGACTCCGGCCGGAGTCGCGGGCAAGGTAACATCCCCTCCGGGGGATCACCCGACGGCAACCTCCAAGGCTTTGGAGAAGGCATTGGCCCGCCCGACGGGTTCGCGTTTGAGCCCGCTGGGCATCTCCAGGCAAAAGGACACTCCAGCCCCCAGTACCACAGCAGGCCTGCGGCTTACTGGTGCGGGCACCTCCCTTAAGCTGGACATCAGCTCCTCCGACGTACACCAGGAGAAGGCCACCTAGATGCTCGACCCTTCAGGGCGGCATATGGCAGTGTCTCCCTCGGACCGGGCCTCCTCTCATCCTCGGCTCGCCTCCGATGAGGGACCCCCGAAGCCGGACGCCGGCTCCTCTGGCGTCTGCCGGGATTCGGCCCATAAGCCACACGTCGGCCCCTCCGATGTGGGCCAGGCCTCGGAGCCTACGGCGGACCCTGCCATTTCTGTTGTACCAGGCTCCCTGCAGCCTTCGCTGCCGTCAGGGGATCCCCAGTCCCCCCTGCCTGACCCCGGGGATTTTTTCCCCTCCATCTCCGGATGAGACTCAGGACCCTGGGCTACCATCCGATCCTCTTCCTGAAGATCTGTATCTGACGCCAGCTCCCCTGACGCCGGCTCCAGTGCCGGCCCTGGCTCGTCCGATGCCGGCGCCAACACCAGCCCCGCCGACTCCAGTTCTGACACCAGCCCCTCCGACACCGGTGGGGAATTTTCCTCTTCCTTCGGGCCCTCCACCCCACGGGCCTATCCCGGCTGATCCGCACATGGAGTACCCGGCTGGGCCGTCTGCTCCAGCAGCTCCTCTAGTGCCTGGGTATCCACCATCATATCCGACACCGGTCTTCCCAGGTCGCAGGTATCCTCGCCCGCGTGCCGGTGCCGACTCCTTCGGCTGCGGTACCTGACACCGCAGTACCCAACTCCGGTATACCCTTGGCGGATTCACGGATACCCTCCTATGGATTTCCTCTGTGCAATTATCCTCCTCCTCCTACACTGCCCCTAGGCCGGGTGGATCTTCAGGAGACTCTTGCCTCCTGGTGGGCTGAGGCCAAGGCTCAGCTCACCAAGGAAGTTGAGAGCCATCTTACGGCGATGGTGCCACCTCCGGCTCCTGTACGCCCTAGACGGCACTCTCCCTCTCCTCCTCCGGATTCCCAGGTTTTGCCCTCGGGATCCAGAGAGGGGCAGGACACACATTCTGGGATCCCTCCCAAGGAACCCGTTCTTCCCCCTAGACGAGTTAGGGAGTCTTACTCTGCTTCAGATTCTTCCTCCCCTTCTCTCTCAGACTCCTCGGATGCTTCCAATGAATGTTCTGAGAAAGATGATGAGCCACCCTCTCCGTCCAAGCCCCGGCCGAGGACTCCTCCGAAGTCTCCTCCGGAGGATCCTTCCTTCACGGAGTTGCTCAGGAAGATCCAGGAAGTCCATCAGTGGCATTCCTTAGAACCAGATCCTCAATGGGTAAAACTCGCTGAACATCTGGACTTGCCCCTTACGGCTCCTACCTTAGTGCCACCCTGGATCGAGCCTCACGCCCACCTTGTTTCCACTATTTGGAAGCAACCGTCGGCTTTAGCCCCACTTCCCAGGAAGTCGAACAGGCTATACCAGGCTCCGGAGGGTGTAGACTTTTTAGACTCTCACCCCCGTGCAGACTCGGTTGTGATTAGCGCCGCTCACGGCCGGTCAGCACACCCGAAACACTTGAGCTCGTCTCCCCCGGATAAGGAATCTCGCCTTCTGGATCAGTATGGAAGGAAGATCTATGCTTCTTCCACACTGGGGATCAGGGCCTTGAACTATATAGCACATATGGGGGATTATCAGAAGGCCGTCCTTACCCAGGCGGAATCCAAGATCGACTCTTTGCCTGACTCTCAAGTCAAGCAGGAGTTGGCCGATCTGGTCCGTTCTGCTCGTTCAGCCAGTCGTCACATTCTGAGGATGACCTACGATGCAGTGGACACCACAGGACGCAGCTCTGCTTTCGCCATAAGTCTTCGGCGTCACGCATGGCTCCGTGTGTCAGGTCTGGTCCCAGAGGTGCAGTCAGCCATCCAAGAAGCACCTTTCAGGGGTTCTGTGCTTTTCGGTGGCGATGTCAAGGACATCATCACTGATTTGCAGGAGAAGGGGACAGCCCTTAAATCCATTGATTCTATGTACCGTCCCCATCCCCCACAGTGCCGTCCCTTTCGCAGACGCAGCCGGCCTCAAGCAAAACCTCAGGGAAGACAGGCCACTAAACATCGGGCCCCCACAGCTGCCAGGCCCTTGCCGCCCAAAAAAGCAACAGGTGCCCCAGCTGCGGCGCTGCCTCACACCACCTGGCTCCTTTCCTCTCCCACTGCCTCCGGACACCCCGGAGGAACCGGTAGGAGGGAGGTTCTCCCTCCACCTTCTGGATTGGGAGAGGATAACTTCAGATTCATAGGTGCTTCAGATCATAGCAGAGGGGCACTCCATAGAGTTTCTACAGAAACCTCCACGTCACCCCTCTAAACTCCACTTACTCAAGGGACCATCTTCCTTTGGTCAGGGAAGAAATCTTGGCGCTCCTTGCGAAACAGGCTATAGAGCCCGTCCCTCCTCACCTCTGTGGGACGGGTAACTATTCCCACTTCTTCCTTGTTCCAAAGAAGATGGGAGATCTCAGACCTATTCTCGATCTCAGCTCCCTGAACCTGTATGTGGAATACAAGAAGTTTAGGATGCTCTCCCTTCAATCCCTTTTGCCTCTGCTTCAGCCAGGCCAATGGCTTTGTGCACTAGATATGCAGGATGCGTACCTGCACATCCCCATTCGCCCTTCACACCGAAAGTACCTCAGGTTTGCGTTCCAGGGGGTCCACTACCAATTCCGGGCCCTTCCATTTGGTCTTTCCTCGGCCCTCTGAGTCTTTACCAAATGCCTGGCGGTGGTAGCGGCCCACCTGCGTTCTTTGGGAGCTCAGGTTTTCCCTAGCTGGATGACTGGCTCCTGGCAGCCCCGTCCAGGGAGGAACTCCTGCATTTTCTCTCCCTCACCCAGCAGGTTTTCACTGGCCTGGGTATTACCATCAACCATTCCAAAGTCTCACCTGGATCCTTCACAGAGGCTCCAGTTCATCAGGGCAATTCTCGACACAACTTTGTGCAGGGCCTTTCTGCCTCCGGACAGGGGGGCTTCCCTCCAGTCCCAGATTTCCCTCCTATCAAAATACAGGAGGGTCCCGGCGAGGTCAGTGCTCCATCTACTGGGGCTTATGGCGGCGGCCATCCCGATGGTTCCGCGCGCACGCCTCCACATGAGAATCTCTCAGTGGACTCTTCGATCTCAGTGAGATCAACGAGTAGATGACCTAGATCATCTGGTTCTGATCTCCTCAGCAATGATAAGAGACTTGCAATGGTGGATGGTTCGAGAGAACCTCTTCCGGGGGGTCCCCTTTTTTCATCCTCCCCCCGATCAGACTCGGCCACGGACGCTTCAGGCGAAGGTTGGGGAGCTCATCTGGGTCCCCACCGAACCCAAGGCCTTTGGTCAAGGTTGGAGATAGTTCTCCACATCAACGTGCTCGAGCTTCAAGCAGTGCTGTATGCGCTCCAGGTCCTTCACCAATACATCCTTCCTGGTCACCTAGCTGTCCAAACGGACAACGTGCGTGGTGTGGTACATCAACAAGCAGGGAGGAGCTCAGTCCTACCTCCTGTGCAGGGAAGCAATGAGGGTCTGAGATTGGGCAACCCTCCACAACCTTCACCTCATGGCGATCCATGTTCCGGGAGTCGACAATGTCCTGGCAGACAGTCTAAGTCGCTCGTCGGCTCTTCCACATGAGCGGGAATTGGACGAAAAAGTTCTAAAAAGCATCTTCCAGATCTGGGGGACACTTCAGATAGACCTGTTCGCTTCCTCCCAAAATGCAAAGCTTCCAATCTTTTGCTCGCTCGCTCCAGAGCGAGGCGCTTTCTGGAGCAATGCTCCATCTCTAAGCTGGAAGGACAGATTCGTCTATGCTTTTCCCCCCAATTCCTCTGGTCCCTCGTGTGCTACAGAAGCTTGCTTTAGAAGGAGCGAGAATTATTCTGATCGCTCCTTTCTGGCCCAGGCAAATCTGGTTCTCTCTTCTACAACAATACTCAGAGGTTCCTCCTCTTCCTTTATCTCCAGAATTGCTGACCCAGGATCAGGGGACCCTGGTCCATCCAGACTCAAGTCCCTTCAACTTCACGCATGACTCCTACAGACCTAGCTCAAGCTCATTTTGGCATTTCTCCTAAGGTGGCCGAGATTCTGGTGGAGGCTAGAAAGCCCTCCACCAGGTCCACCTATGCCATGAAATGGAAAAGATTTTCTATCTGGGCTGTGTCTAAGAACATGGAGCTCTTTTCCTGCCCTGTGACCATTCTGCTTGAGTACATGCATCATCTTTTCGACCTGGGTCTCAGTCACTCCTCTTTGAAAGTCCATATGGCAGCTATTTCAGCCTACCATGTCCCTTTCGTGGATAAGGCATTTGCCCAGCTGGAGGTATCCAAAACGTTCCTTAGAGGGGTCCTTCATCTCAGGCCCCCTGTCCAGGCTCCAGCTCTGCCTTGGGACTTAAACTTTGTCCTCGAGAAACTTATCCTTCCCCCCCGTTGAGCCTGCAACCTCCGCAGACTTGGAAGTTTTTATTATGGAAGACGCTCTTCTTGGTGGCCATTATGTCTGCTCGCAGAATTTCTGAGCTCCAGGCCCTCATGTGCAAAATCCCTTATTTGATTTTTCACAAAGAACGAGTAGCTCTTCGCACGAATCCTAAGTTTCTTCCAAAGGTGGTAGCGGAATCTACCTTGAATCAGTCTATTGAATTACCTGCTTTCTTCACGCAGTACTCCAATCAAGGAGAATACCTGCTCCATACCATCGATGTTCACAGGATTCTGAGATACTACACCGATAGGATGAAGGATCGCAGAAAGACTGATCAGTTGTTCATCTCTTTCGCTCACAAAAGAGAAGGCAATGCTGTCTCTAAGCAATGCCTATCAAAATGGTTGGCCCATTGCATCACTTTCTGTTATGATAAGTACAATAAGACCCTCCCGGGTCAAGTCAGAGGTCACTCCACTCATGGAGTTGCCACCTCTGTGGCTTGTTTTAAGAATGTGTCTGCGGCAGACATCTGTGCTGCCGCCACCTGGACTTCTGTCCATACATTTACTAAACATTACAGTTTGGACATTGCCTCTCACCATAGAGCAGGCTTCAGGTTAGCGGTCTTGCAGGGCCTCCTTTCTTCAGGTTTGCAAGCTTTCTTACTACTTATTTGAGTAGTTCCTCCTCCCGGTGCCTTTTCATTTGTTCCAGACTGCTTGGGATTCTGTCCTATATGTAATTACCTACTGCGAGAGCCCTCTCAAAGTAAGATAGTACAGTTACGTAAGAACTTACCATAACAGTAGATCTTCGAGAGAGGCTCTTGCAGTAGGTAATACCTTCCCGCCCTCCATCCCCCTAGGTTTTTTCAGCTCCTTTTCCATTGAGGGAAATATCTGCTTCTCTCTCGTCTGGGCCTTCCGGGCCTGTGCCAGGAAAGAACTGGAAGGTGGGTGTCTGGACGCCTTTATACCGGCGTCTCTGACACCGGTCACTTGATGTGGAAGTGGTCCACAGGGACTGCTAGCTAGAAGTTTTTTCCAGGCCTTGCCGCCGGGCCCAAGGCCAGTCCTGTATGTAATTACCTACTGCAAGAGCCTCTCTCGAAGATCTACTGTTATGGTAAGTTCTTACGTAACTGTACTTTGCTCATAGATACACTGGGAAAAATAGGGGTGAAGAGTCTGAGCCAGATGTGGTTTGACAGCTACCTGAGAAATTGTGTACAAAGGGTCAGAACAGGTAATGAAATCTCAGAGCCTATGGTAGTGACAGCTGGAGTACCCCAAGGGTTCGTGTTGGGCCCCCTGTTTGTTTTTGGTTTTTTTTTATTTTTGTTAATGGCATGCCCAGCATCTTCTCTAGTGGCAACAGTCTGCTATACGCAGACGACACTATAATCTGGGAGTCTGCCCCATCAGTACCGGAATTACAAAAATCTTTACAGGCCAAGTATTACATCTTTGCCTCATGGGTGGAAGTAAATAAGTTAAAGCTAAATGAAAGTAAGACTAACACAAAGGCATTTGGGTCCACCTAGAGATTGGCTAGGGAGAAATATTTATTGCAGATAGTTGGGAAAAATGGGTACCAACCGCCATTAGTGTCTCGTGTCTAGCTTTAAATATCTGGGGGCCTATTGGATCCAAGTTGGTACCTCACATTAAAATGGTATCGTATGTCTTTTTTATGTCAGGCATGACTGAAAAAGGGCTGTGCCCAGTTCACCACCTAGTAAAACATATAAAATTACTTGCGGTTCACTTACCTGCACACTGAATGTGTGCCACTGAGCTGCAGGTAAGTGGTGCACTGAATTTGTGTTTCCTTGGCAGGTAACAGATCAGTGGTTCAAATCCTGGCAGGGACTTAAACATTTTTTTTACATTTTTTTGGTAAGATGCAAACTCATTTGAGTGGTGTTTTGTGGTGGTGTGGAGTTGGAATAGTAAATTATATGAGAAGTGAGTTTTGCTAAGAACAGCAATTTGTGAAGGCATATCATCTGCTGGGATTAGATCCCCAGTTTCTTGTTTTGCAGGTTGTGACATACCTCTACACTGTAGGAACTGCAACTCACTTTTATTTTGTTATTTATTTTTATTTATTTATTGGATTTTAGTAAGTGGTTAATGAGACAAACTGCTTCTTTCTAGGGACATGGATATGTTGTTCTATCCACACTCTTGGCAGTGTTCCTTTCCCCTTTAATTCAGCTGGAACATCTTCAAGCTGGCTCCTCCCACCCACTGGGCTAATAACTCCCCTAGCACTGCCCCATGACATCAGATCTTCCTTTCTGGTGGAAGAAGAAGGTTTCCTCCTTATTGCTGTTGCACTGGGTAGGCCCTTTGCTGTTAAAAACTTCTAGTTTGTAAAAAAAAAAAATGTTGTCTTCAAGTGACTTCTTCTCCTCATTTGGTATGGACGACCCGAAGTCGGCACTGGGATTTTAGAGATATGCCTGTGGGCAGAAAATGTCTCAGATGGATCCATATGCCATGTGAGTGTACTGCTTGGGCCACAAACATGATCCCCAGGCTTGCGGCCTGTGCCGCATCCTGCATCTATCCACTTTAGAAGATCGGCATGTCCACCTTCTGTTGAGACATCCAAACGACCGGGATCCTCCCATTAAATTCAGGGACACCCGTTGTGGTCTCCACAACTGTGGGGTGCACTGAACAGCTTGCAGCTTTTGAAAAAGCTGTGGCCCAAGCTGCAGCATAATCTTCATTGGCTCCAGTTTTTTTTGCCATCTCCTTGGAGGCTTCATTTATGGGGTCCTTTAGGGATTTGTGCCAGGCCCTTCCCACCCTTGAGCAGGGTCCCTCTTCTGGCACCAAATCCAAATTGAAGAAAAAGACCAAGAAATGGTCTCGTTGTTGATTGTGGGATCATGAGCACTCTTGGGTCTCAGATTCCCATGCTTCCTCAGAGGTTCTGACTTTGGTCGATCCTTGAGCCCAAGACACCAGCCCTACAGTCTCCCTGTTGGGCCAGTTGGTCAAGATGCAAGGCAATCTTCCAGCTGAGATTTTTCTCAAGCCAGTCAACCCATTGTCACAAGATGAGGCCGATACCTCCTTGTCTAGAACTCCAGTCCTGCCACTCATCTCTCAGGGAGGGATGGACCAGTTTGCTGATCTGCCTCCTCTCACCCAGGATCTTCCAGACCAGGAGGAGGCTTGGCCCTCACCAGCCCACTCTGAGACCCACCGATGGTGGCCCCAATGGTCAAGGTCACGGTCCCGATCAGGCAGCCCCAAGTCGAGCAGCACACGTTCACATTGACACTCGTGCTCTCAGCATTTGGGCAAGCGGTACCACCACTATTCGTCTTTTTCTTCATCCTCCTCGGGCAAGGAGTGGCTTTGATGCAAGTTGTGTCAGCACTATGAGGACTTGATGTGGCATCAGCTCATATTCACCAGGGTGAAGCTCGTCCCAGCCTCAACCCCAGCCATTACATGACTTTTGCCACAGAGGCCACAGTCTTCTTTGCCTCAGCAGGAGCTAACTCGACTGGTACCGGCTCAACCTTCCTTGGCCTCTCCACTGATTTTGGTGGAGCCACCACAGAAACAGCCGAAGTCTGGCACTCCATCCAAAGAGGCCTGCCTGGCAATGGGGCCTCTTCAGCTGTCAGTCCCTGTACTCCCAACTGACCCTGTAGGGTCAGCAGAGACTCTAGCAGTTAACCTTTATTCAGTGACTCCTCAGAGTCTGAGGGCTCCTCTTCGCAGTCTTGTCCAGTGGACGTGGAGTTAGCTGAGGAGTTGTCGATGGAGTAATGCCGTACTTCCTTCATGGGTCTTCATCACCTGATCTCAGAGTCTATGGGTCTTCCAATGGAACCTGTCCAAAAATGGGTTAGGTACCTGCTCACTGAGATCCTCGACTGGGGAGATTCCCTTGGGGAAGCCTTCCCGGTTCCTGAGGCCATCCTTGGCCCTGCATTGAAGCTGGGGCAGCATCTGGCCTCTTGTCCTGCTCCATGGGCCCAGATAGCCCTCAAGTATGCAATCCCTACCTGTTCCCATTCAGAATTCACAGAGCACCTCTCGGCTGAGGGTCTGGTGGCCAACTCTGTGTTTTGGCACATTTGCAACATGGGAGACGTTGATAAGCCTTCTGACAAGGAGTTCAAAAACTGGACCACATGGCCAAAAAAGGTCTATGCTGCCTCCTCTCTTGGCCTTCAGCAAGCGAATTCAGCCCTTTTAATGGCCCACTTCAATGCCTTTCTGGGCACCCTCGATGAGGTGCTTCCTCATCTCCCAACAAACTTATGGACCATGGTCAAGCAGATCCAGTATCAAGGCTGAGCAGTGGCTAAACAGAAGCTCCAGACTACTATGGACATCAATGACTCTTGTGTTCAGTCCATGGTGGCCACGGTTGCCATGCACTATAGGGCTTGGCCGAGGATCTCATCTTTTACAGTAGAATCAACAAAGTCCAAGAGGGTAGCATATTTCAGAAAAAGAGATGTGCAAGAACATGGGGACACAATATGAAGATAGAGGGGGGATGGCTCAGGGGTAATGTGAGGAAGTATTTTTTCACAGAGAGGGTGGTGGATACATGGAACGGCCTTCCTAAGGAGGTTGTGGGTTCAAAAACAGTGGAAGAATTCAAGAATGCATGTGTATGACATAAGGCAATTCTTGTGGGGGGTTGGATGAAATAGGCTGTTGGTTAACTAGGATCTGCAGCTTATTCAGTAGGTAGGGAAATGGGAAGACTAGGTGGGCCAAGTGGTCCTTATCTGCCATCAAAGTCTTTGTTTCTATGTTAGATACCCAGCACAAGTTGGTGGATGTCCCTTTCTTGAGTAACGACTTGTTTAGGCCCAGGGTTGAAGGGCACCTCACCTGCATTGAAAAGTCCAGTGCCACCTTGGACTCAGTGACTTCCACCCAGAGGGATCCCAAGGGCTCTAAGCAGCAGAAGAAGAAGCCATTTTGGCTTCTCTGCCCCTGCGGCCAAACCCGGCCCAGCTTCAGGCTGGACAACAGACTCAGGTTTGGCGTCCCCAGCTGAAATCGGTGGCTACGGTTGTCTGAAAGCCAGGAGGTTGGGGCCCCTGTGACTCCTCAGCTGGTCCTTCCTCCGCCTCTAAGCCTGCCCAGTGATGGGATGGGGGGTGCCTCCCCCATGCCCATCCTGACTTCCCTGGGTCCTCCCTTGAGGGGGGGCCACCTCCGACCATTTTCTTTCCACCTGGTCTGCTGTCACCACAGACAGGTGGGCCCTCGAGGTGGTCAGTCAGGATCTGTCTTAGGAATTCGAGGCTTACCCCCCTGCCGAGCCCATGCCCCATGAGAATACATAGTGTCCATAGACATTCTTTCAGCCCTTCAGAACAATATCACCCAGTTTCGAAATCACCCAGCTCCGACATCACCCAGCTGTTCCACAAGGAATTCATGTCTCCTGTCTCAGACCCTCTAGGACAACCAGGGTTTGTCTCCAGGTACTTCCTGGTGTCAAAATGGATGGGGGGTTGGTGCCCACTCTTAGATCTGCACAACCTGAACAAGTTTCTCAGGCTGCACACCTTCAGGATGCTCACTCTCAGATCATACTGTCTCTTGAGCAGAACATGTAGTTTTGCACTCTGGATCTCTAGGATGCATTCTTTCATGTCCCAATCAGTTGATCCCACTGCCCATTCCTTTGATTCTGTATGAGGTAGTCCTCTACAAGTTCTAGACCATGCCATTCAGCCTCTCCTTGGTACCCAGGGTCTTCACCAAGTGTATAGCAGTGGTGGCAGCTTACCTGTGGCTCCGAGGGGTCCGAGTCTATCCCTACCATGATGACTGGCTAATTGCAGGTCCCGCCAGGGCATAGGGGGAGCAGTCCAGGGATCTGGCCCTCCAGAACTGTGCCTCCCTTGGCCTCCTAGTTAATGATGCAGAGTCAGAACATGTGCCCTCACATGTGATTCACTGTATCAGGGCAGAGCTTGACTCTTGCAGAGCCAGGGCTCAGCATCTGGTGGACAGGGCAGAGGTTCTTTCCTTCTTTGCCCCATCATTTTGGGTTGGACAGTGGCACCCTGCTTGGGACTTCTTGCACCTCCTGGGATTCATGGCAGTTTGCACCAGCATGGTCTGTTGGGCCCAGTGGAGAATGTGCCCTCTGCAGTGAAAGCAGGCCCATCAATGGTCTCAGTGCAGGGGTCACTTTGACCAGCCAGTCACTGTGACCCAGCTGATGTGAGATGCCCTCCAATGGTGGTCAGTCTTGGAACATCTGCAGGAAGGTATCTTATTTGTCCACTTATAGCCAACAGTCATCCTGACAACCGATGCCTCCATGTTGGCCTGGGGTGCCCACCTAGGGGAACACAGAGTCCACAGGCTGTGGAGCCCTGAGGAGTCCCAATGCCACATCAACCTGCTGGAGCTCCTGATGGTTCCACTGGCACTGGCAGCCTTTGCTCCACACATCAGGGGTCAGGTTATTCAGGTTGTTCTTCACCACAACCCAAAGTTCCTCTCAAGGGTTGTGTTGGATTTTCACCTTAACCAGGTGATTAATCTCTCAGTGTACTTCACCAACCACCTCGGAGGCTAAGCACAGGCTCCATACTTTGGACTTGTAGTGAGTGCTAGCCTACTGTAAGGGGCACATGGCTGGAGTTCAGGGAGAGGTTCACCACTATTTGTCACCTATGCTGAAGCGGCACCTGGCAGATTGGCTGCTAAGTGGATGATTGGCAGGTGGATTGTGTCCTGCATCAACCTCTGCTATAGGTTAGTGGGCAGGGAGCCTCCTGTATGGCTAAAGGCTCATTCAATCACCATACCGCTGCTTCGGTGGCTGCTTCCAGGGATATCCCTATCCAGGAAATCTGCAGGGCTGCTACATGGGAGTCAGCACACACCGTGCTACTCCTGGTTAAACAACTAAATAAATAAAAAATTAAAAAATAAATACAAATTTCCCACTACCCCATCAACCTTCAGTCATGCCAGAATGCTAGTTTTGGGGCCTCAGTTCTCCAGTCTCTGTTCCCTAAAGAGGGGGTACACACCTTGCCCCTTCCTCCCAGGAGACCTGCTTGGAGTCTGCCAAGAGTGTGGATGGAACATCATATCCACGTCCCTAGAAAAAACAGGTTACTCACCTGTAACAGTAGTTCTAGTAGTATATGATGTGCATGCACACTGACCCACCTGACCTCCCCTGGCAAGTGGACACGGGTCTTACTTCCAGTGGGTGAGATCTGATGTCATAGGCGATGCTAGGGAAGTTACCACCTGGGTGGGTGGCAGGAGCCAGCTTGAAGACATTCTGGTTGAATTAAAGGGGAAAGGAACACTGCCAAGAGTGTGGATGAACATCATATACCACTCCTAGAACTACTGTTACAGGTGAATAACTTGTTTTTTCAGGAGTGACCTGGAATTAACTGTGTCGAGCTACCCACTGCTAGTCCTTATTTGTAGATATAATTCTGTTGTATATATGTTTTTTTAAATGTAATTCTATGTATATGCACATGCTACAAAATGCCAGTGTTAATACAAAGGCACATAGAGAAAAGACTGGATTTAAAAAAAAAAAAAAACATTTTGACCTGGAAGGCCAACTTGCTTGCCAGAAATCTGACAAGTTATTATCAAAGGCTTTGGGGATGACTGATCAAAGGGGTATTTTCAACAGTTAACTGACCAAGAGAAACAGAGATGAATAAAATGTTTGGGAGGTAGCCCTTTTTTACTTCAAAAAGCAGGATGCTGTGATCCAAGGTACTGCCTTTGATGAGATAAAAGAAAAAAACAGGAAACATCCTTCTAACGGGCATTTATGAGATTGTAATGCTGGGTGACATCATCAGGTGGCAGAACATTGTGTTGGGGAAGCACAAGAGTGACACCCAGTGGCCTAAAATGGAAGGGCTAGCCTCTATCCACAGACTGGGATGGCCGTCCCTATAAATAGCCCCAGATCAGGGCATTTGAACACCCACACACATTTTCATCGTGACACTCTGCTTGACACACACCAGAATCCAAACTGTTGAGACCCAGTGTTGCTGCCAAGAACTAAAGGAAACAGACTGGATGGGCCTTGTGGACCTTATCTGCCTTCAACTTCTATGTTTCTATGTTTCATCCACTATTTCTGGACTTCAATGTACTGTAAATATGAGGTAGACTTTTTAGCTAACAGTTTTAGTGCATTTCACCATGTATTTTTTCCATTTTTGTTTATGTACACCGTAACCCAAATAGTGCATGTTCTTTTTAGTTGTAATTGCATTTAAGTAAAAACATTTGTTTTTCTAAAGAAATTTTGCCTGCATGAGATTTCTATATTTGTGTGTAACTGTAGAAAGTTTATTAATAATCTGTGACAACTGTTAATTGTTTAGAGAGGCCACCATAATCAACCAAACTGAGAAAAGGGTCTGTAAGGGATCTGTAAGGATAGGGAGAATATTGATGTCTCAGGGATGAGTCTGCAGGGATTTTGAATCAGGCTGTTGCATGTCCTGTAGGGAGAAGGCCAAATCAGGCTTACAATGCTACCCCAAAGAGAGTATGAAGCCTGGGTTTTCCTCCTTTGTATAATAGCCAAGGAAGGGTTCATATTTAGCCACAAGACTCGAGACTGGTATTGTGCCCTTATCCACAGTTAGAGGGACACCCTGGATCCTCATGGCAGAGATTCAGTCACAACCTCGTCGAGCATTCTAAAAGCAGAAGGAGGGTATCCCTGTTCCCCCTGTCATGGATTACACTTAAGGGTGGGCACTGTGAGCTCAGTGGGTCTGACCTCTAGGAGCAGGTTTGTGACATTAATGACACAAAATATATTGAGGAATACATTCAGATAACACTAACAAACAGTGCATAAGTAAGTGGCAAAATGCAGTGCAGACAATGGATATATATATAAGGGGTAGCTAGACACAGGATACGGAAGCACTTGGTTCTGCTGAACAATGGAACTATTGAGTGACAAGTACAGTGAGTTAGAATTAACAGATAATCTAGCTAAAGCAGTCACAGGGTTTGTTAACAAACAGATACTCCTTCATAACTGATCAGAAGTGTGCAACGGTCAGACATTCCATGGCCTTAAGTGGGAGACTGTTCCATATCCTTGATGCAGTGGTTGCAAAGGATTGCTAACCAGCAGCAAAGAGTGTCCATATACTGTATACTGTACATGCTCAGTGACAGCTAAGTTGGCGGCCAGCCATGGTGGAGAGAGGAAGGCTGTGCTGGTCACCAGCTCGGTTTCGGGATGGGGGGTTGTGGGTCACTACCTGCCAGGGTGTGGGGTGGGGGTTCCACTAGACCACTAGAGAATGGATTACATTAACTGTACATGGGATCAGGGATAAAGGTGTTATACTGGACACCAGGGTGCACAACTCCCCTCTTATTGGTCACAGCATCCTGCCTTCCCAGATGCAATCCTGCATTTCACTTATCAGGGCTGTCAGATCCATCCCTAACGTGATCCTGCATACCAGAAGATTTAAACTCCCTGCTGCATACTGTACTCTTTCCTTCTTCTTATCCTGCTCCTTGCTGGAGATATAGAGCCAAACCCAGGCCCCCAGGCTGGTCCCCAACCGCTATGCTCTCACAAAGGCCTCTCATTTGCCCACATAAACATCCGAAGCCTCCTACCCAAAATTGACCTATTAACCTGCTGGGTAACCAAGCACTCCCCTGATATCCTCTGCCTCACTGAATCCTGGCTCTCCTCAAGGCTCCCAGACACATCCCTCTCTGTCTCTAACTACACACTACTCAGGCAAGACCATGGTGAATGAGGTGTCGGTGTAGCCATATACACAAAGCAACCCCTCTCACGCTCAGTCCATTTCAAGGAATTACGTCCCAGTTCCTACAAAGTCCTTCTAGCCCAACTTGCCCTACCTGCTTCCCTCCCTTTATTTATTGGGGTACTTTAAGCCTCTCCCCATCTCGCACATGAATCCCTTGTCTCTACCCTAGCTGCCTTTCCTTACATGATGTCCAAAGGGGAACTGGTCCTGCTAGGTGATTTCAACCTGGACTGCATAGGCCCAAAGTTTCACGAACTGGAATGCTGGTCACTGTGGCCGAGGAGTGGGGGGGTGGTCACTGTAATTGAAATCAAAAAAGAATAATGAAACAACTGAGTTGGTTATTACTTTATAATTTAATTTGCAACTACTTAAAGTCTCATGAATGGTGTAATGTTGACAAGTAACCAGCTTCAATTTTTGACGTTACCAAATCCACCCCGACTTCTACATTCACATGCTTATCCACATGAAACATTGCAGCACAGATTATGAAAGTGACATCAAGCTATATTATAGCAAAGGGACACACTGTCAACCTATTTCTCATCATATTATTTCTCATTAAAGACCTGGGCTCGGATATTCAAAAGTATTGCACCAGAGGGTTGTGGATGCATGGAACAGCCTTCCAGAGGAGGTTGTGGAGTCAAAAACAGTGGTGGAATTCAAGCATGCATGGGACAGTCATAAGGCAATTCTAGGGGGTGGGGGTAGGAAGAAGTAGGCTGCTGGTTAACTAGGATCTGCAGCTTATCCATCAGGTAGGGAAATGGGCAGACTGGGTGGGCCAAGCGGTCCTTATCTGCCGTCAAATTCTATGTTTCTATGTCTATGTTTCACTCGCAGCCACTGATGCACCCCAGCGCGATATTCAAAAGGGAAAGTCGTGGCACAAATCTGATGCTGGAGTGCATCAGATGTCTGCTCTGCAGGCACAGGTGGGTGGTCGTGCCCATGCATACTCTGCATACCCAGATATTCAGCCCGGGATGTGCAGAGCCATGCATGCTCAACCCCTACCTGTGCCAGCACAAAGTTACGCCAAAAGAAAAAAAGGAACAACTGATGACCACCCGCAGGTGAGCTGCAGCATTGCAGGGTGCAACACGGCAGCTGCCACCTGTGGGTGGCCACCCGAGCACCAGCTGCACCTGGTGGCGCCCCCCATGCCTGATTGCAGGCATTTGTAAAAAAAATGTCCAATATCCCTGGTGGTCCAGTGGACCGCTATCTGCCCGATCATGGGCATTTGTATTTAAAAATACACATATTTCTATATCCCTGGTGGTCCAGTGGACCGCTATCTGCCCGATCACGGGCCTTTGTAATTACAGATAAGACATAAGTCCAACATCTCTGGTGGTCCAATGGACCGCTGTATGCCCGATCGCGGGCATTTGTAATGATGAACATGAATTCCCCCAGTATTCCTGGTGGTCCAGTGGACCGCTATCTGCCTGATCACGGGCATTTGTACTTAAAAATAGACATATTCCTATATCCCTGGTGGTCCAGTGGACCGCTATCTGCCCGATCGCGGGCCTTTGTAATTACAGATAGACATAAGTCCCAATATCTCTGGTGGTCCAGTGGACCGCTGTATGCCTGATCGTGGGCATTTGTAATGATGAACATGAATTCCCGCAGTATTCCTGGTGATCCAGTGCACCGCTATCTGCCTGATCACAGGCATTTGTACTTAAAAATAGACATATTCCTATATCCCTGGTGGTCTAGGGTACCCCTCTCCCCACTCATCCACTGAGCCCTACCGCTCCCCCAGTCAGCCGGTGGTGGCAGCACCCATCCGCCTGCTGCCCGCCACCTGCTGACTGACACCGTCGGTCGGGCGGGTGGTGGGCGGCTGGGGGTGTGTGCCACCGACCGCTGACCGGGGGGAGCAGGGCAGGTGGGGAGGGGCACCTAGACCACCAGGGATATAGGAATATGTCTATTTCTATACAAATGCCCATAATCGGCATACAGTGGTCCACTGACCACCAGGGATATTGGGAGAATTCATGTTCATCATTACAAATACCTACCTATCGGCATGGAAGCGTCCACTGGACCACCAGGGATATTGGGGGAATTCATGTTCATCATTACAAATGCCCGTGATCGGGCAGATAGCGGTCCACTGGACCACCAGGGATACAGGAATATGTGTACTTTTAATTTCGAATGCCCGCAATCGGCAGATAGCGGTCCACTGAACCAGCAGGAATATAGGATGATTTTTTTTTTACAAATGCTCAGGATCGGTGGATAGCTATCCACCGGACCACCAGGGATATTGAAGTGATCTTTTTAACAATGCCCACGATCGCGGATGCAGGGGCATCGTCCTGAAGGCTGCTGCCTGGCAGGGCGCCAGGCACAAGTCATCGAGATCGCACACCTGCATGCAACAAGAGAATGACATGCAAATGGCCCTATGTGCCTTTGCTTACATTATGGCAACATTTGCATGTCAACTTTGAATATCGCGGTTGCTGTGCATGGCGCAATGGAACTTGGCGCTAGCGCATCTCCATGCTCCACTCTGGCCACTTGCGCTGGTGCAGTGCCACTGTGCCATGCACACTGGGGGTGGCCAGGGTGCGATATTCAAAGCTGCTGAGCCATGGCACAGCTCCGTTGAATATCGTCCAGTCCACACCCGTGCACAGCAAAGTTGAGCTGCGCCCAAGCTTGTGCCACAGCCTGGCACAGTTTGAATATCTGGGCCCTGCATTTCATGATTGCTTACATTCTCTAAAATTCATTGATGTTACTGTTTGTTTTGTGTGTCTCCTTGTTTATAACTGAAGTGCATGCTAATGTATATTTATAAACAACTTTGTTTTGTTTACATCCTGTATCTGTTCTTACTGCATGCTTCCTGAGCATTAAAAACACACCTAAACAATGCAGTCACTCATGAGGCAGTAGCTTCCTAAACTCCCAACCCACTGCATCATGAGGTGCTGGACTGTTGTGGGTGTTTCCAATTCCAGGAAAGATGCAGTTGGAGCTGATCAAGGAATGTAAACAAACCTGTGTGTGGTAACACCAGTATGGTGGGCTGTTTGTTTTTCACTTTTTTTTTTAAGAAAAAAAGAGAATCAAACTACCAGCTATATTAGCAAGTTTTACAGAATGTTGGCAATAATGAAATGTGTTATTTAAGCTAGGGGACACTTTGAGACCTAAGGGGGTTTGACAGTGTCCCTTTAATACTAACAACAACATTGGTTAATTTCCAATTCTATAATTTGCGACCTGAATTCCCATCAATGAAGGGAGTGTGCTGTAGACAAATGACAAACTTTTACTGCTTTGCATCACTCAAACATTTCAAATCTACTTACTTTCTACATTAGAAAGACTGGCATTGGCTATATAACAATAAAAGAGAAAGAAAACAAGATTGGTTAACTTCAAAGTATCTGAAACTTGGATTCCCGGGGGGCATGGCTAGCAGCTGACAGGAATAGATGCCCCTCATGCTGCACCAGACCTTTACAATAATAAAAGCTTAACATTTCTATTTTAACAAACTTCTCCTCGAACCGAACTTTCATTTAGAGAAAAGCAGTACTACAGCCTCTCGTGGAGCAAGTATTTGTCAACTCAACAATGGGAAGAACCAAAAACAAAGTGTTTAAAGATTCTGGCCGAGGGAAAGGCCTCGCACCATTCTCCAGCGGAGCTCTGACTAGTACGCAGTCGATCGAGAAACCCGGGGATCTAGAGACCAAAATAAATGCTATCCTTCAAGCAGTGCAACAACTAGGTAATAAGTTGGACACTTACAATACTAGACTAATGACTGTGGAATCTAAAGTCACTGCCTTGGAGACAAATCACTCTATCCTTAGCTCAACTGTTACAAAAGCAGCTACAGTGACTGATGGAGTTCTAAAAGAAAACAAGCTCTTACATACCAGGCTCGAGTTTCTTGAGAATGGAGCAAGGTCCTGTAACCTCCAATTTTTGGGCATACCCGAAGGAGCTAATTTGGTTGATTATCTGCACCATTTCCTCCAGGATGCATTAAAAATGAGAGCGGACTTATCCGGGCCTATCGCATTACCCCACAAAGGAAGCCTAACATCTCTGATCTCCCCAGGACTGTCCTAGTGGTAACATCTGAAGTACATATGCGGGACATGATTTTGCAAAAGGCTAAAACAACTGGGGCACTCACCCTTCCCGATGGCTCAGTAGTACACTGCTTCCCTGATTTAAGCTATTTGACCAGAATGAGGTGCCATGGATTTGACTCTGTTCGAGCGGGCCTTTGAGAGCTCGTGATTAACCATGCTTTACAAATGCCGGCGACTCTGAAAATCATCTGTGCTGGGAAAACTTACTTGTACAATGACCTAGCAGACGCAGGTCATAGGCTGGAGCTGATCGGGGAGGATTTTGCCAAAGCTGGGCATTCAGACTCGGAAGAGGGTGATGGCGAACTCTGATGCTGGGACTCTCAGGCTTAAAGATAAGGGTTGGTCAGCACTGAACTGTTCCTAGTAATAAAGCACTGGGAATTGTTTGTTACTGCTGAGCAGTTTCACTATTGTTATACATCTCAGAGATACAGTAGCTTTAAAATTGTTTTAAAGTCTTCTCAAGCTATTCAGCAAATGTTTAACACAAGCAATATATCACAGATGTATACAGTGTTACTAGGGACTGAGCTACCACCTCGTGGAAGTATTGAGGAGGGAGTGAATGTTTGAATTTATTAAAAATGTTGGGGGCTTTTATTGTTAAATGTTCATACCTTACAGATTAAGGTTAAATATATTGAAAGGGAATGTCTGTGAGCATTGATCGAGGGGCATCTTTACTAATTACATAAAAGGGATCGATTTCCACTATCTTTAACATTTCATGGACCCCTGTGCCATGTCAATTGACGATGGCCTTTCTGAAAAGAAGGAACTCTCTGGACTTATGTTCAACTATTTTAGGTAGGGATGTCCATGCTCCTGCTGCAAATAGCCTATTTTGGTTAACATTTGTATATGCTATTAGATGCCTTTAGTCCCCTCATTGCTGTAACTAAGAGAGATGGGCTCTGTATTACCTATCATAACATTTCTTGTATCTACTCCTATACCTGAAATCCTGTCGGGTACTCTGTGGTACACTGCCCAAGGAGGGATCACAGGGGCTGGGGTGTAGCCATCTGTTTTAGATCTAGCCTGAATTTCTCAGTACATCTGGTGGGTTCTACCTCATCGTTTGAATGTGCGGCAGTGTGAGAGGGTCCAGGCGCAGGTTGCAGAATTCTCATAGTTTACCACCCTCTGGGAGCGGATGGAAAATTTCTGCAGGAGGCTGCGGACTTCATCGCTGACAGAGTTTTGGAGTCCCTCAGATGGCTTGTTCTGGGGGACTTCAATGCATGGGTCAATGATGAATCCTCGCAACTTGGTTCTGACCTCTTCCAGCTGATGACTTTGCTGGGCCTTGCACAGGCAGTTGCCTCTGCAACCCACCATCACGGCCACGCCTTGGACTTGGTATTCTCACTTGGTCTTGAGGTCACAGACCTCGGAATTGATCAAGTCACTTGGTCTGATCACTATATGGTGAAATTCTCATTTGAGGCAACCCCCGAGAGTCCCTCCCCTGTTGAGATGATCAGCTATCACTCTTTAATAGGACTGTCCCCATGGGACTGATGGCAGTAGTTGATTTTTCTGGTGTTAGTGCTGTTTGTGCGACAGGTTTTGGCAACGCGGTGGCTGCCTATAACAGGGCTGTCTCTGAGGCACTTGATGCTATTGCACTGGTCCATATATGACCCAGGTACTCTCGTCTGAGACCCCTATGGTATGATGGGGCTCCCAAGGTGATGAAGACCATGGGTCAGAGGTTGGAGCATTGCTGGTGAAGGACTCAGTCAGTGGAGGATAGACTGGCTTTGAGAAATCACTATGCTGATTATCAATGGGCAATGAATCATAAGAAGGCAGAGTTCCTGTCCAGGGAGATTGCCGAAGGGAAGAACAGACCAGCTCAGCTCTTTCAGACTGTAGACAGGCTTTTTCATCCAGTTTGTCTACAACTGAAAAGAGCTTTTTCAGTAGCACTTTGTGAAGAGTTTGCTCTGTTCTTCTCTGACAGGGTATCCTTTATTCAGGCCAGGATCTCACCAGTGGGTCTAGATCAGTCCTACAGGGTGAGGTCTGCACAGCGCAAGGATGCTCCCATTGTCTGGGCAGAGTTTCAGCCAGTGGAGGTGGCTGAGGTCTCCAAGGTGATTTTGAAGCTGCGGCCCACTTGTTGCGAACTGGACCCTGGCCCGACATGTCTACTAGTGAGCTGCATCGAGACTATTGATCCAGTGTTCGCCAGGATAGCCGGGTGCTCACTTTTGGAGGGGGTCTTCCCTGACAACTTGAAGGAGGCGTTGGTGAAGCCTCTTCTGAAAAAAACATCTCGACCCCAATGTCCTGGCGAATTACAGACCTACCTCCAACCTCCCATTTTTAGGGAAGGTTGTCAAGAAGCTAGTGGCTCTGCAGCTCTAGGAACACCTGGAAGCCTTCGACATCTGCAAACCATTCCAATCTGGGTTTAGGAAGAGGCACAGCACAAAGATGGCACAAATCCCAATGCATAATGACCTCCTCAGGGCAAGAGATCGAGAGGAATGGTCAATTCTCATTCTCCTCGATCTGTCATCAGCATTTGATACAGTGGATCACATCATGCTGTTTGATCATCTTAGAGAGTATTGTGGACTCAGTTGAGTCCTTTCTCTCAGGCCAGAGGCAGAGGGTAGTGATGGAGTATTTCTCCTCCTCTCCAGTGCCCCTGACCTGTGGAGTTCCTCAAGGTTCAAGTCTATCACCGATATTGTTCAAGGTATACATTCTGCCCCTGGGGAGGATCATCAAACAATACAGTCTGGGCTTTCACTGTTATGCAGACAATACTCAGCTGTACATGTCTTTTGTACCAGGGACAAATGGTGCTGTCGATGTGTTGAATAAATGCCTTATCAAGATCCAGGACTGGATGAACTCTAACTGGCTGAGACTTAACCCAGATAAGATGGAGGTACTGGTGATTGAGCCAGGTCATGGGCATGATGGGGATGCCTCTGGGATGACAACAGGTTTGGTCCTGTGGTCAACCCTGTTGATGGCGTCCTCTAGGGTGAGAAATCTGGCCATTGTCCTTGATGACAAGCAGACATTTGAAGCTCAGGTGTCAGCTATCGTCAAAAGTGATTTTTACCATCTAAGGAACATCACCCATATTAAACCCCTAATTCTGCCCGAAGACCTGCTGTCACTAGTGCATGCCTTTGTAACATCCAGACATGACTACTGTAATGCTCTGTACCTCAGGGTTAGTGGAAGGAACCTCCACTGGCTGCAGTTAGTGCAGAATGCAATGGACAGGCTGCAGACAGGGCTGTCTAGGTCCCGTCATGTGACCTTGGTCCTGCAGGGTCTGCACTGGCTGCTGGTCAGGTGGCAGGTTCTCTTCAAGGTGGGCTTTCTCACCTACAACGCCCTAAACGGATAGGGCCCTGGCTACCTCTCAGATCTCCTCACTTCTGTCATTCTGGCCCACTCCTCCATTCCTCCACCCAGGGCCTCCTGGCAGTTCCAAGGGCCAGGCTGAAAACCTCAGGTGATTGCTCTTTCGGGGTGGCCAGCACAGTCCTCTGGAACTCGCTTCCGAGGCCTTTGCGGGAGGCCCCTATAGTGGAGGCATTCAAGGGGGCCTAAAGACTCAACTTTTTAACCTAGCTTTCCCAGCTGATATCTTTTAATTGATAAGAAATATTTAATTACTTTTAATCTGTATTGGGATAAATCGTTTTGTTCTGAAATTTTTGTACCACTCTGTAAATCTTTTGTTGTACAGTGCCCAGAGCCTCTAGGATTGGACGCCATATAAATAATAAATTACTTACTTCAACAAGGCTTTTGATTTGGTACTGCACGAAAGGTTGCTCAAAAAGATGGAAGACCTGGGTGCAGTTAAAACTGTAGTGAATTGGGTGGGCAATTGGCTAGAAGAGAGGCAGCAGAAGGTGGTAGTCAATGGGGTTAAATCAGAGGAAAGGGAGGTTACAAGCAGGGCTCCACAGGGATCTGTCCTGGATCCAGACCTCTTCAACATGTTCATTAGTAACACTGGTGAGGGAATCCAGGGCAGACTATGGCTCTTCACAGATGACACAAAACTATGCGGGAGAGTGGACAGTGATGAGGGAATAAGGGATATGCAGAGGGACCTACAAAAACTGGAGGGGTAGCACTAGAACTAGCAGTCAAAATGCAATGCCATCACAGCAAGCTAATGCACCTAGGGGGAAAAGGAACCCCAGAGTACTGGATTTTTTATTTTTATTTTTAGTTGTTTAACCAGGAGTAGCACACTAAGCGGAAAGCTTTTTTTACAGGTGCGATCTGGGAGCAAAGGGACGTTAAGTGACTTGCTCAGGGTCACACTGTATACAAGTGGAAGCTGTGGGATTCAAATCCAGGTCTGGTCTGCTGGATGTCACCAGATTTGCAGCTCAGAACCTTAAACCACTGCGCTGTAGTGTCTCCAGTATAGCACAGAGCCTTAGCAAGAAGCGGAATGGGATCTAGGAGTTATCACCAGTGACTTCCTTAAACAAACCAGTGCAACAAGGCCAATAGCAAGGCTAACAGGATACTAGGACGTATCAGGAGGGGTACTGATAGCAGAAGAAAAGAAGTAGTAGTTCCCCCATACAGATCCCTGGTGAGGCCTCACCTGGAGTACTGCATCCAGTTCTGGAGTCGTTACTTCATAAGGGACAGGGATAGGATGAAAACAGTGCAGCATGGAGTAACAAAAATGATTCAGGGCCAGCAGAGCAGATCCTGCTTTGAGGAGCGCCTCAATGCATTAAATACATACTCACTGGAAACCAGAATGGAGAGGGGAGATATGATAGAGATCTTCAAGTTCCTTAAAGAAATTAACAAAGCAAACTGTGGAGGATAATTTACCCTGAGTACCAACTCAAGGTCACATGATCACGATGGGAAATTAACAAGAGGTAGGTTCAGGAGGGACGTGGGGAGATACTTGTATATGGAAAGGGTGGTGGAGCCTTGGAACTGTCTGTTAGCCATGGTGGTGAGTGCAAACACAGTCAGGAGATTCGATAAAGCATGGAACAGAATGAAGGGAACAATGCTCGCCCAGGGCGACAAGACCAGGGAGGAGACTGGGGATAGGATTAGGAGGGTTAGCACCCTGGAGGAACAATAGGTTCCAGGGAAGGTTGCAGGGATTATAGGGAATATGGGCAGACTGGATGGACCTATGGTCTTTTTCTGCTATCATGGTCTATGTTTCTGTATGTTTCTATGTACGTGGAAGCAGAACTGAACCAGCAAATAGTCTGAGATGCCAAGTAAGCCAAATAGTTGCTATGCAGATGGGGAAGTCCCCACCCCCTTCCTCCAGTGTCTCTTTGGCTTATTTCTACCATCTGTGTGGCTTCCCTTCCCATAGGTAGTCCCCTGTAATATTTTCTATTTCATCAAACCATGTGTGTGAAATTCTGACTGTGATGGGATAAGACATGCAAAAATGTAGAGGTTAGCATCACCTTGGAGGTGTCCAACTTACTTGCCAGCAACATTGTTAGATGTCTCCACCTATCCAGTTCTGTTCTGGCATTCTCAATAAGAGGGGTCAAATTAAGCTCCACCATTTTTTGAACAGAGGTGGATGATAATACTCAAATAAGTTAGCCCCCTGTCCCCCCCACTTGAGGCCACTGTTATTAAAAAGTTGAGCTTTGGCTTCATAGTTTAAAGGGAGCTCCTCCGTCTTCAATTGATTAATCCTGAGGCCAGAAACTGGAGAAGTTGTCCATGAGGTCCAGTAATGCTGGGAGAGCAGCCTCTCCATCCTCCGGTAGGATTAACAGGTCATCTGCATGTAAGCCCCCCCCCCATGGGTCTTACTACAAGGCCCAGAGTGCAGTGGGGTCGTAGGTACTAGGACCCATAGTGAGAAGGCAGGGACCTGGACCGTCTATAAATTAGGGCTCTGCACCATAGGAGGGTCTTCCCTGAGGCTGCTGACCGGGTGGGGTGTTGTCCATGGAGTAAAAGAGCCCAGGAGGGCTTGAGGCCTGGGTCTGGGCTGGTGGGTCAGTGGCACCCCGACCCCATCCACTGAAGTTTGGTCATTCAGAACACTGCCAGAGGACTGAGGAGAACAGAGTGTCTTTCCTACACCCTAGACTGCAAGGAGGCCCGGATTCTATAAGAGGGGGAGCTGAGGCCTGGGATTCAGGGCCTGCGCTGTGATCCTCGGCACTGGGGCAGACTGGCATGGGAGCCCTTAACAGTCAAGGTGTCAGTGGCTGCCATGGCATGGGGCGGATATGAGAGACTGTCCTGTTGGGGGGGTCCCAAGGTGGCAGTTTGGACCTCCATGGCCTTGTGGTGGTGTATCCACCAAAAAGAGTGGAATACCCCAGTGAGCAGGAGCAGCAGTGCCCTGTTTAGTTCTCTGCACTGCTGGGTGGATAAGGGACCGCTGGGGGCTGAGCTTGGATTTGAAGCTGGCTCCACGGGGTGCCTGCATAATGAGAGGTAGCCGGACTAACTGGTGACTTGTTGTATCTGATCTGTCGACCAGCATATGAAGTTTAGTGCTGGAGTGAGAAGGAGGGACACTCTGGGGAATATGGTTTGGGCAGTGAAATGCTGCCATCAGTTGGGACTGCTGCTATCAAGATTGGGAGCCCTATGGCTCCTCAGAGGTAGTCATTTAAAGGATTTCTGAATTCCATCCAGGATCAAGTGTGCCTTAGCACCCACAATGTGACTGTAAACAGTACCCCCACTGCTCCATGGAGCAGTTACGAAGTGAGGTGAAATGTTACTTCAAGTCTGGACAATGGATTTTATTCCACAGAGATTTCAGTTGCTCTAATGAACGTGTGTCTATTTCCTCTAACAGGTTTTGTGCTTCCCCCTCCACCGTGCATGCTTCCTGCACCCCAGTGTGTAATTAGCACCCCAATGGAGCTCATCCATCACCTGGCATCACCTGTTGCGACCAAGGTAATTCCATCTTTTCCTATTTCCTGGATTGCTGTTCTGGCTGCTAGCACTCCATCCCTTCCCTAACTGTATCATCTGTGAAACATATCCCTAGACCCCAGAGGGGGGCTACATGCATATAACAGGGCCCTGTATCATGTCCCTCCAGCTCTGGCACTAGTAAGGAAGGGATGGTTATGGATGGCAGTTGCCAAGGAGTCTGTGACCATTATGAACAAAAGGGGTGACAGGGGAACCACTGCCTTTTGCCCTTCTGTAGTGGGAAGGCTGGTAATTTCAGGCTGCTCATGCGTACGCTGGCTATTAGGAAATTACAAATGGTGGAAATCCATCTAAAAAACACGTGATCCATCCACATGCTTTCCAATGCACCACTAGGGTACCCCCATGCCACATAATCAAAGGCTTTCTCAAAGTCTATTGCTAGTGCAATTGCCGGAGTGGGGGAGTTTTGTGCTGCATGGATTAGATTCAGAAGAATCCTCACATGACCTGTGTTATGGCAGCCTTTCATAAACTCAGCTTGCCAGGGATGCATAAGCCCCTGTGGAACTGGCTCTCGCCATGATGCCAAGACCTTAGCTAAGATGTTGGCATCTGTATTTATGAGGGAGGCGGGTCTGTAACTACCTGGGAATGTTGTATCTTTTTGCCTTCTGTGGAAGGACTGATATCACAGCCTCCATCATAGTGGGCGGTAGGGCTCTCTATGTTAGCAGTGTGATACATAGGCAGAAGGGTGGGGCTGGCTTCATCACACAGCATTTGGTAGTAATCTGCTGGGAAGCCATCCCCTCCAGGGGCCTTACCTTTGCTAAGGGACCTGATGGTAGTGCCCACCTCCTGAAACATGAAAGCTGAGTCTAGAGAGGTTGATTGGGTCAGGGGATCCTAGGAATAGGGAGGGAGCTGAAAAATCTTTTAATGGTTTTGGCTTCAGAGGCTGTGGGAGGCATATAATGTTTGATAAAAAGTTTGCATAATTTTGCTAATTTTCTTGACCTCCATTTGTATACATCCTTACTATGCATGAGAAGGAACATTGTTCTTTCAGCTTTTCTAGTTAATTTATTCAACTTAATTCTAGTGCTAGAAATTCTTGCAATTAAAGCTGGAAGGGGGTTGCTTATAACCACGCCCTAGTTTTAGTTTGCTTTCCAAGGAGTGAAGTTCTGCCTCCCTCATTCTTCTGTGCACCTCAAAACTAATAAATTTTCCCCTCCTGGTGGCCTTTTACACCTCCCATAATATGCTTTGGTCACCTCCCCTGTGTCATTTATGTCTCAAAGGACAGTGTGTCTGCCTGCACCATCTTAAATGCAGGATCTCATATCAGAAGTGGGACTAAACTCCAGGACTGTGTCTGTGGGCTTGCCAGCTACCACACTAGGGAAACAGACAGGGATGCATAGTCAGATATTATGATGTGATGTATTCTGGTATCAGTGGTGTTATGAGTGATCTGGGGGAGGAAAGTCACATGTCAGTATGGCTGGAGGTGAAATAGACTGCAGAAAAACAGGTGTAATCCTAGACATGAGGGTATTGTAGGTGCCACACATCCACCAGCCGATGCTCTTTAAGGAGCTCTCCTGGAGCAGCCCTGGCCTTCGAGCATGACTCCTATGTCTCCAGACTTCTGTTTATGGCTGCGTCCATTATTATATTAAAGTCCACACTTGAATAGAAGGGGCACAGGAGAAGAGAAATGGCTTCGTGCCTGGCTAAATCTGTGAATGAAGTCAGGGTCATCAGTATTAGGCCCATAAAGATTAATCAATATCAAGGGTCCCTCTGGGGTGAGGACTTTCAGCTAACACCCATCTACCTTCCTTGCCCATAGAAGTGTGTTGCACAGTCCACATCATACGTTTGTGCAAAAGTGTGGAATGGACACCCCTGCTTTTTTTTTACTGCACCTGCACTCTATGGACCTCTGCACCCACTCATTCGCTCTTCAGCTTGGCTACTTCATTGATTAGCTGGGTCTTCTGTAAAAGGGCCACATGTACTTGTAGCCTTTAAACTTGTGCTAGGAATCTTTTCTTTTAACCACCGAGTTTAGACCACACACATTCCAGCTGACAGCCCCAATATAAGCCATCCTGCTAGATTAAGGGTTGAGAGCAGGTCTGGTGCAGCAGGTAGACCACTACCCCTCAGTGCACAGGAAATACAGACCACTCACCAATTAGATATAAAAGTCATAAATATTTATTCTGAATTCATAAACCAAAGAAAAAGCACCCTAAAATCCAGAGTGTTTTTTCTTTACCTTATGAATTCAGAATAAATACTTAGGATTTTTATGTATAATTAGTGAGAGATCTGTATTTTCTATGTACACTATGGGATTTTCAGGTTGTTCACAGGGACTGATTACTCCCTCATTGGAGTTTACTGTTTGCCTAGTGAGGATCTGGAACGTCTTTCTGAGACTACTACTCGTCCCATAATCTCAGTACCCATTCTAACAACATTAGTCTTGCTACCCAACGTAAACAGATTTAGGCTTTCTGTCAGAAGTAGATTAGAGGAACATTGTCTTCCCCTTTACAAACTGTAAGAACCATTTGCTCACAACAGGAGCCAACAGCATTTTTGCTCCTCTGTATTCCCTTTCCTTTTTTCGATATCAACACCCTGGTCCCACCCCTATTATCCCTCTCCCTTTCTCCTACATTCAGCTAGTGTTCTTCTATACAAATGTCAAAGTGCCTAAATGCCAACACTAGGGACTGAGCTAGGCTGATAGACCTTATTCCCTACCCCATTGTATCCAGTCCCCAATCCTGTAATTGGAGGACATAGGGAATGTGTTCGACTGGGAAATCTGTGCTGTGCCCCAGCTATCAAAGCACATCAGGAGATAAGGTCTCTAACTGTTAAACTTAAGACGAAGCCTGACATTTTATCACCAAGCTTGTGTGTGTGTGTGTGTGTGTGTGCTGGGGGAGTAGTAACTGAATATCTGTGGAGCCCACTCACCCTCCACCAAATGGTGAGATAAATGGCAACAGCCCCAGGCCAACAGGAAGTTGTGGTTCACTTCTCCAACCCATTTACCCCCAAGGGGAAAGAGACTGAATACTGGGGACTGATATGCACCAGACAAATGCTGCAGCCTCTGCGAATGAGGAAACAAATAGTTAATGTGAAAGTGTACCATTTATACTGGGCTGTATGATGATACAACCCTTTGCATTTCCTTGACTTAAATCATAATTGTTCACCTACAGTGTGTCTTAATAGTCCTAATCCCTGAAAAGAGAAAACAAAACTATGAGGTTGTGTTTTATCATTTTGAGAGGGCCACATGCCTAGAAAAGTGCAGCCCCAATGGGCAGCAGCCTTGTGAGGTTGCTCAAGCTGCCCCAATTTTTAGCCAAGCTGTACAAGTGTATGACAGAATAAAACACTTGAGCTCCTACCTGCGATACGACTCCCAGCTACACGGTTCACAGCCAGTGGTGAGAATGCAGGCCTTGGGGATCAAAGAGCAAGGAATAACAGAGTAGGGGGATCCTGTAGCCCCAATATTTCTAAAACAGGTACCTTCCTTCAATGAAGAGGAAAAAAAAACAATCATAGGAGTCATAGGATTATGCAGGGTGTGGTAGACTATTGTCCATAGAGTCTGCCACTAGCCTAGTTATTATACCCTGTTAGATGCACGGATCTACAATAAGTATCCAATTTTGTTTGAACTCACCCATAGTTCTACTACCTATGATATCTTCAGGGAGTGAATTCCAAATAGGGACCACCCTCTGACTGAACCAGTACTGTCTCTTGTTGGTCCTACATGTTTTTCCAGACAACTGCAGTAAATGTGATCTGGTGTTATATACATGACTATTCATCTCCAACCCTAGAATGTCTCACAAATCTGCATTTGTCATCTCCTTAAACTGTAAACACATGTCCCCCCTTAGTCTATGATATTCCAGGGTGAACATTTTTAAATTTTCTAATCTGTTCTCATAATCGAGATTCCACAAATTGTATATCATCCTTGTTGCTCTTCTCTGTATTTTTTCCAGCAGTACTGCAATGTGAGCCCCACCTCTGTACTGTACATCCTCAGAAAACAATCAACTGGTAACATCTGAAATCAGCCAATCCATAAAGGGAAAGTACATAAAACATGCACAACCTGTGATGAGAAAAGGATAGAAGAAAATGGGGTTAACAACTACAGATCCATCAGTCAATTCAAGGATACAGCTCAGCTGCCCTTTTAAGAAGCAGTCACTACTTACTTAATCATCTGTCCTGATAGGTTTCAAGATCACCAAATCAGCTCTATTGTGGGGGGGGGGAACGATATGAAAAAGACCCTTGGAGTGTAACCCCAGGTAGCGCTATCCCATGGGCTACTACCCCTGTCTGCTCGGCTACTGACAGGTTGTGGGACCTAGGTTCTGTGACGGGTGCCTCCACCCAGAGGTCAGGGTTGATAGTGGCTAAACTAGCTCGGGCACAACCCTCTGGGACACTGTGATGCCTCTTTGTTCCCACTAGTGGCCCACACAGTTCACAGGAGTTACCTTCCCAATACCCCACATACGAACACCGATTGCACATATAGTTACCACTTACCCTTGAGACAGATTCTGCCACACGTCTCTGAGGACCCTCTGTAAAACAAAGGTTAAGCAACATACACAAACACAGATTGCAATGCTGGTTCTATATGTACTGACACTTCAGACAGTATAAAGTTCAATAATAACAAATCTGGTTTATTCAGGGAACTAGAACATGGAAGGGGGGAAATCAGGTTGATTGGCAATATTCAAATCACAGTAATGTACAAGCAAATAGGGTCCAAAAGTCACACTCTGGGTACCCAGGATGGTGGAGGGCTAGCCAGGTCCATTGCCCGGGGTTGGCCAGCTGGTGCAGTTGGATGGGGCCCTGTAGGAAGAAAATACATGCACAAACAAATTGTAATCCGGAGCCGGATGGCTCAGTCCACAAACAGAAGCACACAAAACAATCAGTTGACACACTTTGATTAAATGAAGGTGAGGGAGGTACCTATTTGTACTCACAAACCCTAAAACCGAGAGCTGAATTGAGGAGGTGGCTCTGGATGGCCAGGATGAGCAGGGCATGGAGATGAGACCCCTGTGACAGGGCCTAACTGATTTGGAAAACAGACGGATGCAGTCCGATTAGCTTTGAGTCCAGCTTCCAGCTTCAGCTCACAACTCACAGAACAAGGAGAAAAGGTATTGCTATCCCCTACAAACACTAGGCACATTTATATGTAAAGGAAATTACTATACCAGGCAGCTGCTTCTCGATCCCGATCACAAATACTGCAAAACCTGAGAACACTCACAGCAAGAGTCCCCGACAGGCCGATCGCACTTCTGCAAATCTTCGGTCTTCCAGGCGCAAGCCTGGTTCTGCACACTTCCTCCTTCTCTTTTCACAACTCGGATTCAGTCCAACTGAGCACTCGCTAATGGCTACAGACCAACTTCAGGACCTTACACGTGCTTCCCGCGTGAACTGCATGCCGCGACAGAACAGAGCTCCTACTCCCTTCACAGTCAACTTGCATCTGGACCTCCAGCAACAGTTCAGGGCATTTCCCTTAGGCTCCACACAAGTTCGGTTGGTGGATTCAGCTGTCAGTCACTTCTGGGCTCCCTCTGTTGGTCACAAAAAGCGCCAGGTCCAAACTACAGCTCCCAGAAGCACCTGCCATACATTTCCCCTTTAAGCAGGCTCCAGGTGAGAGTCCAAGTTCTGGTTGGCTCAGGCAGTCTCCATTTTAGGGCTCCCCTTACCCAATTGGCCCAGATTAGCAGTTCAGGTCCAAAATGGAGGAGCAACACACACACAGAGTCCCAGCTGCAATAAAGGCAGGTTAGACAAACTGCAATTTTACTAATGCTCTAAATGATTTCAGGACAAAAGTTACATCTTTCAGATGGGCTCCTTCTGCGCTCTTAGTGACTGCAGAAATGGAGTGATCAGACAGCAGCTCAGGGCAGGATTCGAGCATTAACTAAACAGTCCCCCCCCCATTCAAACTAATTTGACCTGCGAGCAGGATGCTCTTAAAGAGACAGTACCAGCGCCATGGGGACCGGTTCCTAGGGACTGGATTTGGCATCTGTCTGCTTGCTGCTGCACTGCTTTTGCCTATGGAAGGGGTACCAGAGGATCATCCTCGATTGGTGGAGACTGGAGCAGAGGGCCATAGTTCAGGTGTAATAGAGTCAGGGCCTCCAAAGCAGGCATAGTGTCCATTGCTTGGGCCTGGTTACCCCTCCTCCCTCTTCCACATGTTACTACTCCAGTCCATCTTGGACCAGAATTTTGAAATGAAGATCCCTGCAGCCTCCATAGCATCAAACTGCTTGGAAGCTCCATTTTTGTGTGATTGGCTGCAAGGTGAGCTACTAGAGAAATAAGCAACCTCTAAGTCCATGAGGAATCTCCTGGCTGAGATATAGGCCTTCTGGCAAGCTGAAAGCTCTTGAGAGAAGACTGGAAAGATGTTAATGCCGTGCTTCTTCCATGATAAATTGTCCTTCTGTCTGCCTCAGCTCATAATCAGTTCTTTGTCTGTGTGCCATAGAAAGTGGACTACTATAGACCTATGCCATTCACCAGGCTTGGGGGGGGCACATGAGATCGATGAAATATGTCAGTCTCCAGGGTATCTGGACATTCCCTAGCAGTTCTGGTAGCATTTTTTGAAGGAACAAACTGGTGTTTTTACCTTCACATCCCTTGGGGAAGCCAATAAATGGAGGTTGTACCATCAACCCCTATTCTCAAGATCCTCCACGTTCTGCCATAATAGGCAATATGGCTTGATCCTTGTCTGTGATGTGCATGGTAAGCCTCGTATCCTGCCTTCAATGTCAGCTGCCTGCTGCTCCACCACATTAAATCTTTGTGTAGTCGGCACAATGTCCACAATTGTCCGCTATGCTGATACCCCCAATTTGTTGATTTGAAACATCAGTTGCTTGAACATGAGTTTTGTTTCTCCGATGGTTGTAGAGTACTTATAAACAGGGATGCACTGTGGATATAACAGTGGGCAGGCCCATTGGTACCAGTGATCACTGTACAGTGTGGTTTAAAGAGCCTCTGATCGAAAAGTGCAACACCACAGAATCCGAATAAGCATACCAGTAAATCTCATACCAAAACTAGATTTCTGTGTTACTTCATTTAAAAGTTATGAGCTATTTTGTAACCCTGATTCCACTACCTGTTCAAAACAGCTTGTGTCAATGAAATGCTACTGATGATGTAATCTCTGGGCCTCACAGTCTAGTATTCCCTGTCAGCTAGCTTACAGAACCTGTTTCTCCAAAGTTTTAAAGATCATGTGAGAGGGTTCAATGATAAAAAATATTACACAAATTTGCAAGTGCCAACTTGGGAAAGACAACCTATTACATCTATTGATTTTATATTCCTTTATATTCAAGAAAGAAATCTGAACTTGGGTAGTGTATTATTAAACTTTAGACATGAAACTTAAATATGAAGTGAATGCATTATTGAAATCCAAAAATACTGAGATATTAGAAAGTGTTGCATTGTTCTGTAAAAAGATAGAACATAAGAAACTGCATATTATAAATAAGGAATAGGTTACTATAAGGGTAACACTTATATTTGTTACTAAATCTTAGATGTAGAGATGTGCAATAGTTTAATTATAAACATCTGAATGAGTTTATTAGTAGAAATACTAATTTAATTGTACTACTAAATTTCCCTGTATATTTATTGGTAATTGTACCTCTATGGATTTTAACAATGTAGAATGTTATATACGTATATTTATGTATGTTAAAATGTATTGTGCAATATTTTGTAATGACAATTCTGTCTTGTCAGTCAATAAACTGAACTGAACTAAAGATTATGTGCAATGGTTCTATGTGATAATAGCTAGCACCAAATGGCGACCCGTATTATCGCGTCTTCAGGTGGCAAAAACAATTTTGCTACCCTAACATCCTCGGGGCACGGAGGAACGGTGCCGGGGACTTGATTCTATTGCTTTCTGTGGGGGCTGCACCCACACCCCCCTACTAAAGGATTTTCAACTCCAGGGAGGTACATGTCGGGGTGCAAAAGAAAAAAAAAAAAAGTTTCAGGTCGGGCAACAAAAATGCAGTAGCGCCTGGACCCAGACCTGAACCTGGTACCCCATGCACCACAAGCAGAGGCCAACCCCCGATGCCATGGCATAGCTCGGCAGCTGACTGCAGCGCCACCCCCTACATCCCCTCCACCCCCTCCCAGGCCATGCTCGCTGTGCTCACTCCCCCCCCCGCGAGTGTGTGTGCATATAACAACATCCTGTCGCTGCAGTTGCTCACCCCACCACATCTGGTCACCTTCCCCTCCCATAGCCATTCGGCCTTTCGCCCACATCGCATCGCCGTTTCGGACGGTGCCTTAATTCAGGCACCAATGTCACAGGCTACCATGTGCAATAGTTGTCTAATCCACATCCAACAAGTATCTTCCTTGGCCAATGCCAGGTTGGGGATCCTATACAGACATAGGCACTGCATTCCCCCACAGGCGATGCATCTAGCAGTGTCCTCCTCTATACTACCCTTGATTGACTACGGCATAGTAATTTATGGGTCTGCTGATCATACTGCCCTGCGTAGCATCAGCCTCGCCCTCAACAAAGCCTGCCGCCTGGTCTCAAATTTTAACAGGCTAACCCATAGGTGTGAGCTTTACAAACTCACTGGCTGGTTAAACTTCCATGATAGGGTAAAATATCACACCTGCCTTCTAGCGAGGAACATACTAAACAAACATGCTCCGACAGGCCTCCACCTCTTATTCAAACAGCCTCACTCAGGAGGGCACGAAAACATTCTGCAAACCCTCCCTTACTAGTACCACACTGTAGAACCTCCCTTGGGCAACGTTCCATCCGTTATCGTGCCCCACTGTGCTAAACAACCTACCATCCACAATCTCTCTTACATCCAGTTTCAATCAATTTAAAGCTGGGTTTAGGACACTCCTCAATTTGACAACCTGTGACTGTAGATAACGTTAAATCCGGGTTCAAATGACTCCTAGGTGGGACACCCCCTCCACACCAGTACTCTCGTCTAGTCCCCTAAGCTAGTATCCTCAATCTCAGTTTGTACTGCGCTGTAACCTTGTTATTTATGTGTTGGTTGTAGTTATACTGCCTGTTTAAACTTATTGCTCTAACTAAGTGATTACAGTCCTGTTTTTGCTGCTTGTATTCTCTGCTGCTTTTTTCTCACTGCCCATGGTCTATGGGAGCCTGCCTTTCAGTATTTCTCTAAATCCCGCTCAAACGGTGACTTTTACAAGACCCCCCCGCTGTTTTTTTCCTTTTTTCCCCTAACTCCTGCACTGTTAACTCTCTGCAGTCAGCTCCCCCCGCTTTTAAATTTCTCTAACTCCTCTTAATCACCCTTTCTCTGTCTCTCTAAATCCCCTCCCACTCCTACCTCAATTGCTAATTTCTCTTTTGTCTAGAATCGCACCCCCAGCCACTCCTCAAGCTCCTGTCTGCCCCCTGCCTAACTATAGCTCCAACTTAATCTGCCTTTATCTAACGCTGCTCCCCCTCTTTCCTCGCAGGCTGCCACCACGCCCCGAGTGGCACCTCCTGACTCTGGCGGCATCTCCACTCGCTGCCGCCAACCCCTCGGACGACCTCAAGTTGCCCTCCTGGTCCTACCGCCCGGCCAAGCCTCTCAGGTACTGCCTCCAAAACTCCCAGAGACACCCAGCTTCCTGCAGCTCTCCCATTGGTCCGCCTGCTGCCTAGGTGACTCCTGATTGGCCCGTCGGGTAGCCCTAAGCTCCCGATTAGTGCGCCTTTTGACCGAGGTATCTAAGCTGCTGTACGGCTTTCTGAAGCCCTGCAACCGAATTGCCTTAGCGGTCGCTACCCAAGGCTAACAAAGTGCACAGCCAGCCTCTTTTTTCTCCCGTCCCCACCACCTCCTCCTCCCAGGCCTCCTATTAAATAAGTTCCTTGCCCCACCCCTTATACTTACTCTACCGTTATTGGCTTCTAGCTTCCTCCCCACGACTATCACCCTCCTGACAGCCACAAACAACCGCCCCTCTCCCCCCAACGCATATCTGGTTTCATTTCACGCCCCCTGTGCTCCTTCAACCTTGGCACAGAATACAAGGAACCTACTCCTCATCTTCTCCTTCCTATCCTATGCACCCACTTTAATTCTTCCTCTAACCTACTACCCCACCCCCTCAATCGATTGCACTAACTCTCCCTACCCATGTCCCCCACACTGCCACCTCACCCCTTCCAGCCACCACTTGGACCTACTTTCCAATGAGTCCCCCCCTTCGCTTTTAACCCTATCCTGCTCGTTATTGTCCATCCACCAAATTACCCTCCATGCTTCAAATGCTGGGTATCCCAGTCCACCTACTAGAAGGCACTCTCCCAAATCAAAATGTTTGCACATCCTTTCTCACCATTTAACTATTGCCTTACTGCTCCTTGCTGTGGGGGACGTACACCCAAAGCCTGGCCCAGCGTCCTCAACTTCAATGTCTCTTCCCCCCTGCCAAGGCCTCCACAAATAACCTGTCCAGCTCCCTACCCCGGGGGCTATGCATACTCCACCTCAACATTCGTAGCTTAGCCCCTAAGCTTGATCTCCTCCAAGTCTTAGCCACACAGCACATCCCCGATATTATAAGCCTGTCTGAGACCTGGCTAAACCCTAACCTTCCAGACCCAGCCATTGCCATCTCGGGTTTTAATATCACTCGGCAAGACAGACCCTCCTGTGAGACAGAATGGTATCTATACCAAATCTGACCTGCACTTTTCGATCATGCTCACAAAATCTGAGCCCAAAGCCTATGAACTACTCATGCTAAAACTGGCCCTACCTTTCTCCCTCCCTATCTATGTGCTGGTATTCTACTGCCACCCTGGTACCCCAGCCGCAACAGTCACTGACCTCCTAAACCACCTAGCCTCTTCAGCCCTTGCGGGTGAGCTCTATATCATGGGTGACCTAAATCACAACTGGCCATCCCCTGCATTCAACAAAGCTCGCGCTGAGATTACCGCCCTCAGTCCAGCCCAAACCATCTCTGAACCCACACGCTCAAACCCTAAGACTAACAATCACTCCCTACTTGACTGAGCCCTCACCTCTCACCCCCACCAGGTCATCAGCTCTGGCCTACTTCCTGAATCTATAAGCGACCACCACATCACCTACATAGTCCGCAAAATCCCCACAAAATATTCTACTACAAAGGTCATACAAATCCCTAAACCTCACCCCTCTCCTCTCCTGGATGACCTAGCCCACTCTAGCTGGGACTTCCTTCTTACTGGTAATGATATAGATGAAGCCTTTGCACTCTTCCGGAATACCTTTCTCAGTATCTGGGGCAAACATGCCCCCCTGCATCGAGTTGGAGTCCAGGGAGCCCACCTCCCCTGGATCTCCCCCCAACTAATTGCGTGCCAGAATGCCAGGGACAAGGCTTGGCATTTATACAAATCTATGCACCTCCCTAGAGACAATATCTCCTACCGCGTGCTCCATAACAAATGTACCAAGGCTACCCACTTAGCCAAGGCCGAATACTTTAATAACACCTTAAATGCCAACCTCGGTAGATCCTCTAAATTCTGGAAAGTTATCAACTCCCTTTTCTCCCCTCCATCCTCAATTCCCACCCCGCCTACTCACACAACGGACTCATCACTGTACCCCTCACGGGTCGCCTCCAATTCAACACCTACTTCACCAACTGTGCCACAACCCTACTTGCCTCTCTCAAAAATAACCTCACCCTCTCAGTCTGAAACCCCTAAACCACTGGGACCAAACTACTTCACTTTTAAACACCTTGCACCCACCGATACTTTAGATGCCCTACTCTCCTGAACCTCGAAAAGGTAAATCACCGGACCGGTTAGATAACAAACTTTCTTCCTATCTGCCCACGTCATTGCATCTCCCTTGCCACCCTCCCAAACCTTTAATTTGCCACTGAATCAATTCCCAAGGTGTGAAACATACCACTGTTATCCCTCTAACAAAAGGAAGTGACCCCACCACCACAGAAAATTACCACCCCAACTCCCTGCTCCCCACCCTAGTGAAGCTGCAGGAGCACCTAGTACTCTCGCAAATCTCTCACTTCCTCTCTGAGTCACACTTCCTCACGCCTTTCCAGGCAGGCTTTAGAAAAAAACACTCTACCGCCACCTCCCTGCTAAGGCTCACAGATCCCATCCTTACAGGGATGGACAAAGGCCAAATTACTTCAGCCATTTTCATCGACTGAGCTAAAGCTTTCGACATAGCATCCCACCCTCTATTACTAACTTGCCTATCCGCTGCTGGGTTATCCACATCAGCCACTAACTGGTTCAGAGTCTACCTGGAAGGTAGAACCCAGTCTGTAAAAATAGCGGACTCCATCTCATCTCCACTCCCTATCCTCACTGGCGTCCCACAGGGCTCTGTTCTTGGCCCCTTCTCTTTTCTGTCCCACTAAATGACCTGCATAAAACCTGCTCTACTACCTCTATAAACATGTACACAGATAACACTGTCCTCTTCACCTCCGGCCAGACCCAAGAAGAAGTCACTTCCACTCTCCAGGCTGATTTCAACAAGGTACAGCTGTGGTTTACCTCCCACCAGCTCTCCCTCAATGCAAAAAAGACAGTCTCCATGACTTTTGGCTCTAGGCAGAGACTATCCAGACTCACCTCACAACTGATTTTCCACACCCTTGATGGAACAATTCTAGAGGATGTGCCCTTTTTTAGGTACCTTGGAGTCTGGCTTGACTGTCACCTGTCCTTCTCTGCCCATGTGGACGCAATCCAGAAAAAGCTTTGCCCCAAGCTAGGCGCTCTCTACAGGAATCGCAATTGTCTTCTGTCCCCGGTGAGACACGAAATTATCCAGAAAATGATTCTACCTTCTTTTGACTACTGCAACATAGTCTACAGCTCGGCCCCAAAATCCACCCTATCCAGCCTGGACCCACTCTTCAATGCTTTCTGCCGATTTGCCCTAGATGGCCCCCCCCCACGTACACACCACTTTGAGCTCTATCACTCACTGGCCCTCCCATCCCTGAGCAACCATCGGCTAATTCACAGTATCAATTTGTGTCCAACTCTGGCTCGTGCTCTCCTTCCTACCTTACCTCCACCTCCTCCCTACCAACCCCTTCCCACACCCTTAGGTCTTCTGATTCCCAGCTATTGACAGTCCCTCTGTGGACCACCGCAGGCCAATCAGCCTTCTCCTACTATCTCCCCAAGCTATGGAATGCCCAACTGGCCCAAATCCGCCACTCTTCCTCTAGACATTTAATATACTCTGCCCTACTTAACTACCATGCTACAAGCTGTTCCTGCTCTTGACCCCTCCCCCATTGTCATATCCCCACTTCGACCCTCCTTCTTATGCAGCCCAACCAGTGGCCTAGCATTTCTCCTCCTATGCTGGCATATGCTCATCCAACCCGCACTTGCCCCCAGCACTTCTTGCTCAGCCCCCAGTAACTCATTTATCCCACTGACTATGTCTGTCTGCTATGGACGCGTTCTAATTCCTGCGCTTTCCTACCCACCCTGCTCTCAACCTCTCCATAGACAACTAGTCCTAGTCACCAGCAGTACAAATTCTCAGTATCACTCTATGTCTGTATTCTATACACGATATTCCACCTCCCCCTGTATGTATCTGCACTCTGTAAACCTGTATGTAGCAATGTACCAAGATCCTAACGTAATCTCAACGTAATGTATTCCCTGTACACTCTGTATCATGTACCATGGTCTCCTATGTATAACTCTATGAAATGTATATGCTATCTCCCATGTATTCCCCCAGATCGCACCGGGAGATGAGCATCTTTTTGCTCAGTGTGCCCTACCTGGTGATACTGTTCAATAAATAAATCTCACTGTAATCATATCCTGTCTCAGGGCCTATTTTTGTAAGACCCTCCGAAACTGTAGTACTGTCATGTGAGTCTAAGTGTAGAGCTGGGACCCCTTTTAAAGATCCCAGATGATGTAGCCCTACATTAACGGTGCACCAAATGTTTAAATCCTCTATCAATGTTTCAAGTTTACTACTGTGCCATATGTTTTAAGTTTGGACTGTTGCCCAATGTATAACAGTTGTACCCAATGTCTAAACTACATAAACTACGTAAACTCAGCTACAGAGTCAAGCCATACAAAAGTGAGGGTACTGGACTTTAGGAGGGCTGACTTTGGCAAGATGGGAGAGTGCCTCAGAAAAGCACTAGCAAACAGGCTAGAAGGAGGTGTGGAACAACAATGGGGAATTATCAAAACTGCCATCACAGATGCAACAAGCCTTTGTGTGAAGCAAATAAACAAATCAAAATGAAAGAAAAAGCCACTATGGTTCTCAAGAGAGGTGGCTGTGAAAGTCAGGAAGAAAAGATAGCATTCCAGAAGTATAAGGAAACACAGAAGGAGCAGGACAGAGAGCTGTACCAGTTAAGGCAGAAAGAAGCAGGAGGGAAGTCAGAATAGCAAAGCCCAAACTGAGGAAAAGATAGCCAACTCAGTTAAGAAGGGATTAAACCTTTTATAGGTACATCAGGAGCGAGAAAGACAAAGGGAGGGATAGTGAGGCTGAACAGAATGAACGTGTGGTGGGCAGAGGGGACAGTGAAAAGCAGGAATACTGAATGAATATTTCTGCTCAGTATTCACAAAAGAGGAGGGGAAGTGCCTAATCCAATTAACAGAAGCACTCTGATAGGGGGTCGATCCCAGTCCTTTCACAGAAGAAAGGGTTCTGCAAGAACTCCTAAAACTGAAGGTGGACAAAGCAATGGGTCCTGATGGAATTCACCCCAGAATTCTAAAAGAATTAAGGAAGGAACTAGTGAAACCACTGGCTACTCTTTTTAATAAATCATGGGAGGATGGTGTGGTACCCGAGGACTGGAGGAAGGCGAATGTGATTCCCCTTCACAAAAGTGGGACCAAGACAGAGGCAGGAAACTACAGACCTGTCAGTCTGACCTCTGTGGTAGGGAAAGTGATGGAGTCACTTCTGAAGGAAAGAATAGTTGAGTACCTAGAGGTCAGTGGAGCACAGGATCCAAGGCAGCATGGGTTCACAGCGGGAAGGTCATGTCAGACAAATCTAATAGATTTCTTTGACTGGGTGACCAAAGTAGTAGACCAGGGAGGGACTGTGGACATGGCCTACCTAGACTTTAGCAAGGCATTTGACACAGTCCCACACAAAAGATTGATAGTCAAATTAACCAGCCTGGGAGTGGTCCCAGGGTGGTAGCCTGGAAAACATTGGCTGGACAACAGGACACAGAAGGTAATTGTAAATGGGTCCACTCTGAAGAAAGGGCGTTACTAGTGGGTACCGCAGGGTTCAGTATTGGGTCCAGTCCTTTTAATGTCTTCATCAGTGACATTGCAGATGGACTGGAAGGAAAAGTATGCCTTTTGCAGATGACACAAAGATCTGCAACAGGGTTGATACACAAGGAGGCGTGGAAAGGATGAAAAGGGACTTGGCAAGGTTGGAGGAATGGTCAGACGTATGGCAGCTAGGATTCAATGCAAAAAAGTGCAAAATAATGCACCTGGGAAACAAGAACCCCAGGGAAGAATACACAATGGGTGGGGAGGTAGTAACAACAACAAAACAGGAAAGGGACCTGGGGGTAATCATATCAGATGACCTTAAGGTTAGCAAGCAATGTGAGAAGGCAGTAGGGAGGGCCAAGGGTATACTGGGATGTATAGGGAGAGGCATCAGCAGCAGAAAACAGGAAGTTGTTATCCCTCTGTACAGACAGTTGGTGAGACCCCATCTAGAATACTGTGTCCAGTTCTGGAGACCCCATCTCCACAAGGACATAGACAGGATAGAGGCAGTCCAGAGGAGGACAACTAAAATGGTGCAGGGTCTGCAAGAGAAGCCGTATGAGGAGAGACTAAAGGAGCTTAATATGTATACCCTTGAGGAAAGAAGGGAGAGGGGGAATGATAGAAACTTTCAAGTACCTCAAGGGAATCAACAAAGTCCAGAGAGTAGCATCTTTCAGAAAAGAGACTTGCAAGAACAAGGGGACACAATTTAAAGATAGAAGGAGGGGGTGTTCTAGGGCAATGTGAGGAAGATTATTTCACAGAGAGGGTAGGGATGCATGGAACAGCCTTCCTGAGGAAGTTGTGGGGTCTAAAACTGTGGGGAATTCAAGAATGCATGGGACAGACATAAGGCAATTCTTGTGGGGGGCAGGAAGATAAAGGCTGTTGGTTAACTAGGATCTGCGGCCTATCCTGTAGGTAGGGAAATGGGCAGACTAGATGGGCCTAGCGGTCCTTATCTGCCGTCAAAGTCTATGTTTCTATGTTTCTATGTTTCTAAGTTTGTGATCCTTAGTGTATGTTCTCATTGACGTGGAGCCTTTGCAAGGGAGTCAATGACTCAAAGGATTGTAATTCTGATGTCTTTCAGTAAATAAAAAAATAAAAAAATAAAGTTAAACAGGCAGCACCATTCAAAAAACATTGCTATAAAAACTATCTGTGTTTCAGGTTTTGTAACAAGGTTGACAAAATAGTATTTTATAATGCTTTTGGTATGGTCCATTTCTCAAGGGTTGGTGGATGCTGAGTCAGCATGCCTCCAGGCTGCAGAAGCCATTTGGAGTGCTACTCTACTGTGCCTGTTAGGAAGTTGTACTGTACTACTAGTATTGTAATGTTGGTAACTTCTAATGTTGGTAACTTCACTGCTGTTTGTCAGTGTCTGCTTACAATATGTTTTAATATTGTCCTTATATGTGTTAAGTCCTACAAGGGGTGGAAGTGTTGGCTCTGGCAAAATGATATTTTTAATTTAGAGTAGAGCATAGATGAGCCTGAATGTACGTCAAAACAGCTTAACAGGGAGAGGACATTGTGCTGGCTAAATTAGAAACTTCTAGTAAGTTTTCAAAACAGCATTACCTCTCCCACCTCCATTGACAAGTAGATGGAATAATTGTTTTAAAGCGCCTTTCTTAGAAATTGCTTCAATTGAATGATAGGTGTGAATGATCTCAGCCTTTCACCACATCAGCAACTTATTCAGTGTGCGAACCTCACAACAGTGTGCTATGAATGACCCAGCATCCAGTAACCCTGGAAAAAAGGACCACAACAAAAAGACACATAAACAAAATATTGTCAGCTTTGTTACAAAACCTGAAACGCACACAGTTTTTAAAACAATGCTTATTGACAGGTGCTGCCTGTTTTACTTGTGAAAACCATTGCACGTGATCTTTACAACTTTGGAGAAACAGGTCCCATACGCTTGCTGCCAGGAAATACTAGACTGTGAGGTTCTGAGGTAACATTATTAGCAGCTCTTCACTGGTACAGGCTGTTTTGAACAGGTAGTGAAATCAGGTTACAAAATAGCCCATAACTTTAAATGAAGTAACACAGAAATCTAGTTTTTGGCATGAGATTTACTGGGGTATGCTTATTCTAATTCTGCAATGTAGCTCTTTTGGCCAGATAATGTCAGTTGCTCTTTAACACTATTTATTTATTTCAAAAGTTTCACCAGGAAAGACATACTGAGCTGATAACAGCTCGTGTCCGGATGTATCCTGGGGAGACTAGGGAGAGGAGGGCAAAGAAGAAATCAAGAAAACAAATTACAAAAAAAAATAAAAATTATGTAATAGGTGGTCTAGGAACTAAGCATCATACATAGGCACTTTATGTAAGGATGAGGAAAGTAAACTATGCAGTGAGGATTTGGAGGGGAATAACAGTGTTAGGGGATACATTAGGATGGGAGCAGAGGCAAGCCACATGAGGAAAATGGTCCTGGATTTTAAGAGGGTGGATTTTAAAGAAATGGGAGACTGACTTTGTAACTGCCTAATAGAGGGTATTGCTGGGGGGGTGGAGGAAGATGGGAAAGAATAAGGAGCATGCCAGATAACATAAAAATCAATGGCAACCATTTTACATATTGTTAATGAAAGCTTGAATTCAAGTCCCTGTGTCATGGTTAGTGTTTCTTGAAAATGTCATGCTATTTGGTTTTGTGGTTTCCTTTAAATCAGCATTTGTTAACTTGTTCAGCACTAACTGAAAACAGTCAGGCTGTTTCTTTCCTCTGAGTGAGCCTTGGAGAGTGATGACATCATATTGGGTAGCTGGCTACTTCAGCAGTCTCAAGTCCCTGCTTGACTTGAAGAGCTGTTTCACTTCCCAGTCAGAGCATTCTGTAGAGTTGTTTGCTCCTGAGGGATTTTACTAACACAGTCTCAGGTTTGTGTTTAGAATGATTAGTTTAAAACCTATCATTCGTTCTTATAAAAGTTGATAATTTGAGTTTCAGTGTGGAATAAAAGTGGTATGAATGTGTCTCTGTGAGAAATTGGCTTGTCCTAGGGACAAATGACCTGGCTGGGAAAGGGATCAGAGCAGTGCAGGAGAAGTTTGTGGAGTTGGGGAGGTGCCTTAGACAAGTAGTATACACGGTAACCTTCTCAGAGGTGCTGCCTGTCTAATGGCATGGTGGAGGTTAGGGTGTGCTGCACCATGGGGATTTTAATCAATGGTTGAAAAGTGGTGCAGAGCTCAAGGTTTTGGCTTCATTGGGGACTGGGGGTCCACCTGGAGGGATGCAGGCCTATACTGGCACGATGGTCTGCCTCTGTCCACTAAAGGAACCGGAATCCTAGGTAATAGGTTTAAATGCTTCATTGGCAAGCATTTAAAATAGCCAAGGGGGGAGGCACTGAAAAGAAGCAAGCAAATCCTAGCCCCCCCCCCAAAAAAATGAGTGTAGTTAGTGAGGTAAAAACCAAGATAGAGAAGTCGATAGGGAGAAGGGCTGGGGTAAATGGAGAGAAAGACAAAGGCAGTAAAGACAGGGATGTGGCAAAAAGGGGTTAGGCTATCAAAAAATGGATGGTAATGAGTAACAATGCCAGTAGTCTAGGTAAAAAGCTCCCTGAACTGGTGGCCTTGATGGAAGAGGGATGCCTGGATATTGTGGCAGTCACAGAAACATGGTACACAGAGAACCATGATTGGGATGTCAACATACCAGGGTACACAATCTACAGGAGGGACAGGGAGGGTAAAAGAGGAGGAGGAGGAGTAGCACTCTACGTAAGGGAAGAGATCAAAGCAACGGAACTAAAGGATAAACAGGGAGGAGAGGAGGCAATGTGGGTCACTCTGGAGACAGGAAATGGCACCACAATTTGCATGGGGGTTATATATAGACCTCTGTCTCAGGAGGAGGAAATGGACAAAGAAATGATAGAAGGCAACCTTAGGATGGCAGAAAAAGGGGAGGTATTGTTGATGGGGGCCCTGAATATGCCAGATGTTAACTGGAGCACCTTTGCTGCAGCCACATCCAAGAGCAGGGTCATTCTCGATGTCCTACAGGGGGCATGCCTTAGACAGCTAGTGTTGGAACCCACTCAGGAGGGAACAATCGTAGACCTGGTACTCTCAAACAGGGACAGAAATAGGATCTCAGATCCAGAAGTGGGTAGCCATCAGGAACAAGTGACCACCAAACAGTGTGGTTCACTTATAAACAACCGCAGAGTCAAGCCATGCAAAAGTGAGGGTACTGGACTTTAGGAGGATGGGCTTTGTCAAAATGGAAGAGTACCTCAGAAAAGCACTAGCAAACAGGCAAGAAGAAGGGATGGAGGAACATTGGGAAAACATGAAAACTGCCATCACAGAGGCAACAGGCCATTGTGTGAAGCACATAAACAAATCAAAATGAAAGAAAAAACACTATGGTTCTCAAAAGAGGTGGCGGAAGGTTAGGGAGAAAAGACAGCATTGAAATATAAGGAAACAGAAGGAGAGGACAGAGAACTGTACCAGTTAAAGCCAAAGGAAGTGTGAAAGGTAGTCAGAACAGCAAAGGTCCAAACCGAGGAAAAGATAGCCAACTCGGTTAAGAAGGGGGATAAACCTTAATAGGTACATTAGGTGAAGAAAGACCAAGGAGGGATAGTGAAGCTTAATAAAGGGAGGTGGGTGGGCAGAGAGGGACAGTGAAAAGCAGGGATACTGAACAAATACTTCTGCTCAGTATTCACAAAAGAAGAGGAGGGGGAGGTACCTAATCCAATTAATAGAAGCACTCTGGATGGGGGGGGGGGGCGATACCAGTTCTTTCACAGAAGAAAGGGTTCTCAAAGAACTCCTAAAACTGAAGGTGGACAAAGCAATGGGGCCTGATGGGATTCACCCAAGAATTCTAAAAGAACTAAGGGGAGAACTAGTGACACCACTGATTACCCTTTTTAACAAATCATGGGAAGATGGTGTGGTACCTAACGACTGGAGGAGGGTGGATGTGATTCCTCTTCACAAAAGTGGGAGCAGGGCAGAGGCAGGAAACTACAGACCTGTTAGCTTGACCTCAGTGGTAGGGAAAATGATGGAATCACTTCTGAAAGAAAGAATTGTTGAGTACTTAGAGGCCAGCGGGGCACAGGACCCAAGACAGCATGGATTCACAGCGGGAAGCTCATGTGAGATGAATCTAATAGGTTTCTTTGACTGGGTGACCAAAGTAGTAGACCAGGAAGGGACTGTGGACATGGCCTACCTAGACTTTAGCAAGGCATTTGACACAGTCCCACACAAAAGATTAATAAACAAATTAGCCAGCCTGGGAGTGGGTCCCTGGGTTATAGCCTGCGTAAAAAATTGGCTGGACAACAGGACACAGAGGGTAATAGTAAACAGAGTCCACTCCGAAGCAAGAGGGGATTACTAGTAGGGTACCTCAGGGTTCAGTACTGGGTCCAGTCCTTTTTAATGTCTTTATAAGTGACATTGCAGAGGGACTGGAAGGAAAAGCATTCCTCTTAGCAGACGACACAAGGATCTGCAATAGGGCTGATACACAAGGGAGGGGTGGAAAGGATGAGAAGGGACTTGGAAAGGTTAGAGGAATGGTCAAAGTATCAGCTTAGATTCAATGCAAATAAGTGAAAGCAATACACCTGGGAAACAAAACCCAGGGAAGAGTGCACAATGGGTGGGGGGTATTAACAACAACAAAATGCAAAGGGACCTGGGGTAGTCATATCAGATGACCTAAAGATAAGCAAGCAATGTAAGAAGGCAGTAAAGATGGCTGAGGGATACTGGGATGTATAGGGAGAGGCATCACCAGTAGAAAACAAGAAATTGTTATCCCTCTGTACAGACAGTTGGCGAGACCCCATCTGGAGTACTGCATGCAGTTCTGGAGACCCCATCTCTGCAAAGACATAGACAGGATGGAGGCTGTCCAGAGGAGGGCAACTAAATGGTGCAGGGTCTGCAACATAAGTCATACAAAGAGGACTAAAATAACTTAATATGTATACCCTTGAGGAAAGGAGGGAGAAGGGGGACATGATAGAAACTTTCAAGTACCTCAAGGAGTCAACAAAATCCAAGAGGGTAGCATCTTTCAGAAAACAGATGTGCAAGAACAAGGGACACAATTTGAAGATAGTAGGGAATGGTTCAGGGCAATGTGAGGAAGTATTTTTCACAGAGAGGGTGGTGATGCATGGACGCTTCCTGAGGCTGTTGGGGTTAAAAATAGTGGGGATTACATGGGAGAGACATAAGGCAATTCTGGTGGGGGTAGGAAGAAGTAGGCTGTTGGTTAACTAGGATCTGCAGCTTATCCACTAGGTATGGAAATGGGCAGACTAGGTGGGCCAAGCAGTCCTTATCTGCCATCAAAGTTTATGTTTCTATGTTTCTGTGTAACAGCTGTCTGTTCTTTCTCAACAAAACTCTGTGTTTTGTTCTAGCTATATAATCCAAGTTAGTTTATTTAATGGATATAAAATAAATCTAAATTTTGTTCATTCATAGAAGTACTTTGTCTTAGATGTAGCCTCCACAAATAGGTTCATTTAAGAACATTTTTTTCATTTGAGATTGACAAAGAGGTGCCTGCCACATACTGCTATTTAAAGCACATCAAATCAAATAAATTTTATTTATAAAAAGGCCTTTCTAAAACCAAGGCACTTTACAATAAATACATAAAATAAGATAAATTATTCTAAACAAACTATATTCTTCAACGGACAGCAATATAATAGCAGCATAGGAAAGCAACTAAACCTCAGTCAATAAATGCCGGCTAAAGAGATAGGTTTTCAAAGCTATTTTTAAAACTCTGGACGGTTAGGGAGTCTCGAACCCGATGAGGTAGAGAGTTCCACAGGGACAGGGCAGCAAAATTAAATGTCCTTGCTCCAGATGTTTGCAGACATACCCTGGGAACCTCTAACAATCCCTCATTGAAGGATCGGAGAGGACAGTAGGGACAAAGAAGATCTTTCAAGTAACAGTCCCTGTTCTTGTAGGGCCTTATAGGTTAGCAAAGCAACCTTAAAGGTGACCCACCACTGTATAGGCAGCCAGTGCAGACTGTGGAGCACAGGTGTCATATGACTGGCTCTTGATGCACCAGTCAATAGCCTGGCTTCGCGTTCTGCACCAGCTGCAAGCGGTGGATATCAACCCCCAGCAGCTCTAGGTAAAGGGTATTGCAGGAGTCAAGACAGGAGGAAACAAAGGCGTGAACCAATGTTGGAAGATCATCGGGAGGAACCAAATGTTTGACCCGGGCGATATTTCTCAGATGGTAAAAAGTTTTAACAACTGCTGACACCTGTGATTTCAGGGTCAAGCAGTCATCAAACATAATTCCCAGGTTCCACACCTGGTCTGAGGTAGCTAGTTGAACACCTCCGAGCCATAGACTCGAAGGTGAACCTGCCAACATAACTGCCTCTCGACGCATCTGGGTTCACGACCAACACCTCGCTTTTTTCTGGGTTCAGCCTTAGCCAGCTCACATTCATCCAGGCCTGAATTTCAGTCAGACAGCTGTTGAGCACCGAGATAGCATCATCTTGTTCAGATACAGTATGAACTCACACATTTCAGTTCTTTGATAGTTTCTGTGTGAAATGTATAACTAGAAACATTATATGGAACCCTGATGCCCCTGTATCCTACTCGGCATTTGAGGCAGCTGCACTCTGCTGCCTCGTCCCTTGCTCCACAAGCCCCCTGTTTCGCCCTAAATTTGAGGCTGCTGCATGTTGCTGCCCACTGTCTTTCCCACACAGTCAGGGCTGCTGCACCCATCCTCTGCCTGAACAATCAGGGCTGCTGCACCCATCCCCTGCCTGAACAATCAGGGCTGCTGCACCCATCCCCTGCCTGAACAATCAGGGCTGCTGCACCCTGTTGCCCCCTGCCTGAACAGTTGGGGTTGCTTCACCCTGCAGACCTCTGTCCCTCATCACCACAGTCAGGGCTGCTGCACCATGTTGCCCCCTGTTCCTGTCTTTACACTTGGGGGTGTTGTGTTCTGCTATGCCTAGAGTCCCATGTCCCCTGCTTCCCAACCTGCTTCCATAGTTGGGGCTGCTGCACCATGCCACCAGAGGAGGGGCTCTTTTGCTGTACCCTACTACCCACTTCCTCTTCCCCAAATAGGCAGGGATGCCACACTATGCACACCCTGTTCCACAGGGCTGCTGTACTCTGATGCCCCCCCCATATCTTGCCTCACAGTGGCTTCTACTCTATGCTGTCCTCTCTGTCCCCTGCCACCACAGCCAGGGCTGATACACCCTGTTCCAGTCTACACAGTTGGGGCTGCTGTGGCCTGATGAAGTAGTAGTAGTTGTAAAAACGTTCATTCATTCATTAAATGAATCGGTAGCTCAGCTCTGACAAGATCATTTTCAGTGAGGTCCTGATTATCATAGTGATTACTTCAGTTGTTATTATATCAACGACAGTCGAGATAGTTAGTTACAAAAATAGTTTAAATATACATACAATATATAAAGAAATATACAATTATACACAAATACAATTCCAGTACAGTCCCAGGTCCTATCTAGCTCTCCCATCCCTAAACCAAGATTTTATTTGTGCTATATGTTTCTTCCCATCTTTATTTCTAATTGATAGGTAATGTATTCCATAAATACGGCCCCTTATAAAGAAATTGAGATCTTCCTAATTATGTATTACACCTAGGAATTTGATATTCTACTCCTTCTGCAGATCTTAACCCTCTGATCTCTCTAGTATATAATCTATTAGTAATGTAGTCTGGGGCTTCATTTCTAAAGCACTTATCCATAAACAATATCGCATGGAGACTTCTTCTGCCATTAGGGAATACCAGTCTGTAGCCTGGTATAGTTCACTTATATGGGTTCTTATAGGTGTCACAGTAATATAATGGGCAAGTTTATTATAGACAACATCTAATCTACTTAATATGGAAGCACTGGCAGCAATAAACATTACATCTCCATAATCCAATAAGGGAATTATAGTAGTGTTAATCACATATTTTCAAACCAATTTTGTTATACAATGTTTTACCTGTACAGGGCTCTGTAAACATCTATTTACTTTCTTCACAACCTGATCTACATGAACATCCCATCTGAGGGAACTATCCAGGTAAATACCCAAATATCGATACCTGAAAACCTGTTCAAGCACTGAAATGTTCAGTGTCTTAATCTGGAGAGTTCCCTCACCTATACCCCTACCCTTTTATGTTGTCTTGTGTAGAGTACAGCAACATTTTGTGACAGCTTGCTGGAGTAGTAAGGTTGTGGAGGTGCGGCCATGTTGTGACCAATGGCATCACTGCTTTTTGGGCTGTCTCTGTGGCACCAATGAATGAGAATGCTATCTATGATGGCCCTTGAGAAGCGTGTCACCAACTTGAAAGAATTTCAACACTGCATTGAGGGAGCACCCCATCATTGCAGGGTGTGCCTTGCCTGCTGAAACATTTCAATAAACATGGCAGTGGTAGTCGCCATCCACCTCTCATAATCCTTACAAAGCTGACTACGGGCTGCCCAGTCCCCCGATGGCATGTTTCAACCCCTCAAGATGTGTGGCACACTGGGAGCCCACCCAGTGTGCTTCCTGTGCTCTGAAGTCGACCATGTTGGCATGTTTCTGCCCTGCCCCACCCCACCACCATTGTGGAGCCCATTCCAGTGTGCCAACATAACCCCCAAAGTCATGGGGCACACTTGGCCCACCCCAGTGTACCCAACAGTTGTTTCATTTCACCTGTAAATAAAGAAAACCTCCTCCGATGTCCATTCCTGAAAATAAGAATATGGTTCGTTCCCTCTCCCCAGCCCACACCCACGCCTGACACCCCACCTCCCCACCCCCTCACCCCATATTTACCTCCAGAGCCTGGTGCGATGATCTTTGTGGAGCAGGACATGTCTGAACTCTTCAAAAGCTGACCACAAACTGAAGAAAATCATGGTAAGCTGTATAATGGCATCAATGGGGGGGGGGTCAACTTAGGTGAATATCTCACCCATTTTTGTGACTTTTGGCTCCAAATTTTCAACATGGGGCTCCTGAGACCCCACTTTATGAACTCAGTCACTGCCATTTTGTTATTCAGTCCCACAAGGTGATTTCACAGTCACTGTTTGGAGTCACCTTTCGGGACCGAGTAATGAAACAATAAGTGTCACTGTTCATGAGGTAGGATCCCAAAAAGTCTATGTTGCAAATTTGGAAAAATTCCAAAAAAAAAATGACTGTTATGAGCATGTATTTGTACAGTTTCAATGCACACTCATTAATTTTTTTCAACATGGCCATTTTTCACACCTCCTTATGAACAGTACCGCTGTCATTTTTCAAATCCTGCCCAAAATGTGTTTTCACACATCTGGCACACAATGGTGCTGTCACTGGGAAATCAACATTTGGGACAGATTAACAAAATAACGGTGCCACTGTTCATGAGTGGAGGTCCCAAATGCTTTCATGAGGTGGGGTCACAAAAGCCCATGTTGAAAATTTGGAGTGAAAATACCAACAAACGCCTGGGGCATTAGGGTTTCTAACCACAATGTCCCACCCTGTAGAGGCTGACAGGTGTCAGGGGTGTGACTTTGGACTGTCAGCTGTAGTGCTCATGCCATTCCACCCCCACCCCCACCCTGCAGCCAGTGACAGGCATCAAGGTATGCCTTGGACTCTTCGGCCCCAAAGTCCACCCCATTCTCTTGTACTGCACCCATCTCAACATATTTCCTTATGGAATGGGGTGAGTGTAAAGTCTGATGACCTCAAGGCACAACGCAACACTTGTCAGAGTCTGCAGGGTAGGGTGAGGTGAAATGGCATGAGCTTTATGGCCGATAACCCAAAGGCACACCTCAATGCTTGTCAGTCTCTGCAGGGTGGGGTGGGGTTGGCATCAGTTCCACACTTCACTGCCATTCCTATTATGCATCTCTTTAACTCCTGCACTACCAATGCCAATGCCAGCAAGACAACATTTGGCATTGACACATGCTTGTTTTTCCTGTGAAATACCATAACTTGTGATTTTTAAGAATTCAGGACTAGTTTTGATTGTAACTAAAAAAATCTGTAATTCATCAAAAGCTTCCTGCAATGTTTATTGAATCTGAATATCAGATGTATCAGTTACATAAATGACAGTATCATCTGTGTACAGATTATAGTTAAAGAGCAGCTGACACCTTCAGGAGAATCTACAAAACATAATATTTAAACACTGTTCAGCTTGTATTTCACATTAGTTCTAGTTTCTCACCATTATTTACTACTGAGGTAATTTGCATGAAAACATGATCTTTGTCCTGAAGAGTTCATCTTCTCTTGTTGCTTTCTCCTGAGGTCATAATGCACGCTTGTGACAGCCGCAGTTACTCCATGACAATAGACTGTGATGTCACAACAGAGGATTATGACTTGAAGTAGAGGCAGATGAACTCTAAGAGAACTCTAAGGGATAAAGATCATGTATTCATACACATTTCTTTGGTAATAAATAACGGTGAGGAAAATATATAGAATATATGTGGAATGCAAGCAGAATCGCATTCTAATTATTATGATTTTCAAGGTTTCTTTTGAGGCGCCAGTAGCTCTTTAACATCTGGGTTGGTAAATTCAAGCGAGTTCATATAGAGGTTGTATAACACTGGACCAAAAGTAGACCCTTGGGGACCCCAGACACAATTTGACTTAGACTTGATTCCATCGCTTTATGGCCACTAATTGTGCTCTACCTTTAAATATGATTCAAACCACTCCACAACCCTATCAGATAATCCACTCTTTCTGGAGCCTGGACAGGAGGATATCATGGGCCACAGTGTCAGAAGCCTTAGATAGGTCAATAAAAATAGCTCCAACTGACATCCCCGTCCAGGCGCTCACACAGATGTCCTGTGAAATGTAACAAAGCAGACATGGTTCCAGGGTGTAGTCTGAATCCTGATTGATGTTTATCAATTATCTTCCCTTTTTCAGGAAGTTTTGTAATTGTTTAACCACTAAACCTTCAAATACTTTGGCAACTATAGGCAATAATGATATAGGCCTGTAGATTTCTAATAAATATTTCTGTCCTGCTTTATAGCAGAGCCACATCCAGGAAAATATGGGGTGGGAGATGGAAGACCTAGACCCTGAATGATGATGCCTTGCCCGGTACCTCAGGCAGAAAGATTCCAAGTCTGTGGTGGTCCCACCACTGATATACACCTTTACTGACATCATGAAGGCCATGTGAAAGCACTCGCATTCCACTCCAGCGGTACCAAAGAAGGTTGATCTCCTCTATAGGGCGCCCATAGAAGACCCCTATTTGGAGCAGCAACCCTTGGCTGATTCTCTAGTCCATACAGCCTCGCATGACCGCTTCCAGAGACCTCAGCACTTGAGCACCCAGCCACCGGACCAGGAATCAAAACAGCTGTATTCCTTGAGGAGACGCACGTACTCTTCCTCTACATGCTCGATAAGGTCTCTTAATTACCTGATGCACACGGTGCAGTTTCAGAATGCCCTATGGAACAGGGCCTAGACCTTATCAAAGATTTTCCTGAAGGTAAGAAAAAGGAAGAGCTCTTGAACCTCCTCCGTACTGGGTCAGACGTGGGAACCCAGGTTCTTCGAGCCGCTTATGATTCAGCGGACTCAGTGGCCAGGGTGCAGCTACAGGTGTTTTCTCTGGAGACATTCTTGGCTGAGGGTCTCCGGTTTTACCGGATGTCCAGAAGAACATCTTAGATGTCCCTGTGAACGAAGCAGTCTTTTTGGTGAAGAATCTGAAAGGGTAATCACCAAATTACAGGATGCTGGAAAGGCAGTCAGGACCATACAAGCCATGTACATAGGTCCAAGACTGGTTCCTTTGTGGAACCAGAATCGCTTGCACGGTTGGCAACAACGGCAGCAACCACGCTCCGCCATCTGCACAGGGCAACTTTAACAAAAGAATCAACCCAGATTATCTGCAGGGCAGGCCAGAAAGAACAAAAATCTTCCCAGCCCTCCAGTTCTAATGCCACCACAGCATGACTCCTTCCGGCCCTGACCCCCGGATCTGAGGGAAGGAAGGGTCAGCGGTTGTATCTCTACCACCTCTCAAAGTGGCAGAGGATAACCTCCGACAGGTGGGTTTTTCAGATAGTAAGTCGCGGACACTCCTATCGAGTCTGCCGATGCCCACCCTAAGGGCCTCCTCTGCTCTCCTCAGTTATTTGGGTCAGCACGCCTTGCTCATCAGCATGAGATCTTGGCATTCCTAAACAAGGATGCCATAGAACCTATTCCACCAAACCAGAGAAGGGAAGGGTATTATTCACACTTCTTCCTGGTTCCAAAAAAGACAGGGGACCTGAGCCCGATACTGGGTCTCAGCGATCTCAACACTTTTGTGTTCTACAAATGCTTCCGCATGGTCACTCTTCCGTCTCTCATTCCCATGCTCAAGCAAGGCACACGGCTTGCATCACTGGACATGCAGGACGCATATCTCTATTTCTCCATGATTCGAGCACACCGGAAATTCCTGCGCTTCGAGTTCCTGGGACACCATTATCAGCTCCAAGCCCTACCTTTCAGACCGTCCTCTGCATGTCATATGTTCACGAAGTGTTTGGCAGTCGAGGCAGCAGCCCTGAGGAGATAGGGCCACTATGTGTTCCAGTACGTAGATGACTGGCTCCTTATGGAACCCTCTCGAGAGGCAATGATAGCCACGACCCGAGACACTCGATTCCTCTTCGGATTGCTGAGCATCACAACCAACAAGGAGAAGTCGTGCCTTGTCCCTTCACAGAGGTTACAGTTTATCAGTGCTGTTCTCGCCACCGATCAGGGGAAGGCTTTCCTCCCTCAGGACAGGGCGGAACACATTCGGTCCCTCATCAGGGACATGATAGGAAAGAAATTGGTACAAGCCAGGACCATTCTTTGCCTACTCAGACACATGGCAGCAGCCATCGCAACGGTCTCCCTAGCTCGACTCCATATGCAGATTACTCAATGGATGCTAAGAGCCCAATGGGACCAAAAACAGGATCATCTGCATCAGCCAGTCCGGATCACGAATGCAGTCATCCAGGACTGGGACTGATGGCTCATCCCAGAGCATCTTTCAATAGGAGTCCCCTTCTTAGCACCTGCTCCAACTCTGACACTCTCTACGGACGCCTCAGGGTCTGGTTGGGGAGCCCACCTGGAAGGAGTCAGAACACAGGGATCTTGGTCAACCCTGGAGTCTCATCTCCACATCAACATCCTCGAAATGTGGGAAGTTCTGTATGCTCTACAGGCCCTCCAGTCAGAGATCACGCCAGGTCTTCTGTTACTTCAAACAGACATTACATCCGTGATGTATTATATCAACAAACAAGGAGGCACTCACTCCTACCTCTGTGCAGGGAAGCAAAGAGGGTATGGGATTGGGTACTACAGCATGGCGCAATGATCACTGCAGTACACGTTCCTGGTGTGGACAACACTATCGCAGATTGCCTGAGCTGGTCGCAAGCCAGGGCTCATGAATGGGAACTACTGCAAGAAGTAGTAGAGAATCTGTTCCGCAGATGGGAGACGCCAGATTTAGACCTATTCACGTCCCCATCCAACGCAAACTGCCCAATTTTGCTCGCTAGATCCAGGGCCTGGTGTTTTCTGGCAAAACACGCTGTCCCTCTCTTGGACAGGCAGATTCCTCTATGATTCCCACCCTTCCCTTTGATCCAGAGGGTTCTATTGAAGCTCCACAAAGAAGGAGCTGCAATGATCTTGGTGGTGCCTTTTTGGCCCAGGCAAATTTGGTTCCCACTCCTGTACCAATTGACCCAGGAGCCACCATTTTCTTTACCAGTCAGCTCACATCTATTGTCCTAGGAGGACAGCCCCTTGGTCCACCCAAACCTCAGATCACTGAATCTGCACGCTTGGCTCCTAAGGACATAGTAGTCCTCAGACACGGGGTTTTGCAGACAGTTGCGGACGTTGTCATTGCGGCAAGAAAACCCTTCACTCACGCCACCTACACCATGAAATGCTGCAGGTTTTGTCTTTGGGCTCAGGCCCATGGCTTAGCATCGCTTGACTGTCCTGAAAGGTCAGTACTGGACTACCTCCTATCCCTTTATCATGCTGGGCTAGCATAGTCCTCCATCAAGGTACACCTCTGTGCCATTTCGGCATACCACTCCCCGGTCGGTCAGAAGTCACTAGCACAGCTAGAGGCCTCCTCATTTTTCTGCGTAGTATCCTCCATTTGAAACCTCCTATCAAGGACCCTATTCCACCTTGGGAACTTCTTTTCATCCTACAGCAGCTCATGCTGTTCCCGTTTGAACCAGCCACAGATTGTGAGCTATATCTTCTCTCTTGGAAGACTTTATTTTTGGTTGTGGTTACTTCTGCCAGAAGAGTATCTGAGCTTCATGCACTCATGTGTAAAGAACCTTACCTGGTTTTTCACAAGGACAGAGTGTCCTTAAGGACAAATCCTAAGTTTCTTCCCAAGGTGGTCTCAACATTAACTCATAATCAGGATATTGACCTTCCGGTGTACTATCCCAACCACTTTAACCAAGGGGAAGCTCTTTTGCACACACTAGATGTGCATAGGATCCTCAGGTACTATCTTACCAGAACCAAGTCCCATCGCCAGTCAGATCAGCTTTTTCTCTTCTTCACTCACAGGATGCAAGCAGCACCTGTGACAAAGCAAACACTTTCCAAGTGACTGGTCAAGTGCATCACGCTCTATTACCAGAAGCACAACAAGCCTTTACCAGGATCGGTGAAAGGTCATTCTACAAGAGGAGTGGCTACCTCTTTCGCGGCGCTTAAGAATGTCTCTACATCAGTTATCTGCGCGGCTGCCACTTGGAGCACAGTGCATACCTTTATCAGGCATTACAGTATGGACATCGCCTCTAGGTGTACAGCTGGCTTTGGCCTGGCAGTCCTTCAAGGACTTCTGTCCTAATTTTGATTCACTCTAGGATCCCTCCTATCCTCCTCCTGATCTAGGTATTTGCTCCCATACTGCTTGGGAATCAGTCCTAATGGTGTAACCTGCTGCAAGAGCTGTTTCTTGAAATAATATAGTACAGTTACGTAAGAACTTACCGTAACAGTAGATCTTCAAGAACAGCTCTTGCAGCAGGTAGTTTCAAACAACATGAAGTCTTGCTATATTATGACATATGCAGTGAGTCCCAACCTTCGAACTGCTCCAGAGGTGAAAGAGTTAACTTTCCATGCCAGGCATGAAACGCTGAGCTCGAGCTCGGTTGAAAACTCTGTCTGTTGTTCTTCAAACTCAAACTGTCAGATTCTTTACTCCGCCTCACTGAACAGTCGCTCCAGAGATTTCTCCTTCTGCTCGGTTCATTTCGTCAGTTAAAGTATTATTTTTTCGGTTTTTTGACCGAATTTAAACCGCAACCGGTCGGTTCAAGCTCTGTCTGTGGTATTGTGAGTACTAGATAGGTTTTACATTTATTCTTCTGTGTGGAACTTGTAAACAGCTTATCAGTTCGGTTTGAACCGATCAGGTTGTTTAAAATATATTAATCTGTCCTTTAGGGTGTGGCTACCGGTTCCTATCAGTTCTAAAAAAAAACGGATTTTATTACGTTTTTTTCCACAACCCGTGACACTGTTGGGAACCGATAAGAGAGTCTTGCTTAGCGGATTGCCATAAACGGGCAAGTTTGGTTAGGACTGGCACTATGTCTGAGAAACCCAGAAGAAAAACCGGGCCCACTGGGTTTCAACACTGCAGTGTCTGTGGGGAAGCCTTTGCTAAGGCTGACCCCCACACCAGCTGTGTTTATTGTCTGGGGTTTGAGCACCTCAATGCAGACTGCCAGATTTGCAAAAATTTTCCTGCAGCTACCCTGGAGAAAAGAGTTGGTAGGCTCAGGGAAAGGGAGGCCAAAAAGTCCGCTGACCCAGATGGCCAGCCCGGTTCGGTTTCAGCCAAACTGGAGGGAGTGGCTTCTGACCAGGGTGAGATTCCTCGGCAAAGGAGAGCCAACTCAGAGGAGTCGGTTCCAGCAAAAAGGACTAGGAAATCAGCTGGTGTGGAGCCAAAACTTTTCCCTCCAACCGCTGAGGAAATAGCCAAAGCGATTAAAATTGTCCAGTCGCTTTCCCCGGTTCCGACTGAACCGTCACCATCAGGTAAGTGTACGGTTCAGCCGGTTCCACCGGTTCAAGATTATGAGTTAGAGGAATTCTATGAACCGGAGGAGGGGGAAGAGGAGTATGAGGAGAGTGAATGTGGATTTGAAAGTCTGATGTGCCCATTGAACCAGACATCTCCCAGACAGACCTTCAGGAGTGTCTCCTCCTAGGCTTTCTGAGTCCCCTTCTCATTTTATCTTTCATAAAAAAGTGGCTGAAACCCTCCAGCTCCCTATGGAGGAAGCTGTGGATGATCAAGAGGAGCCCAACTATGTGGAAATGATGGATATCCCAGAGTCTAGGAGACTGTCTATTCCTTTGCATAAATCTTTTCGGAAACAGACAGTAAAAATTCTAAAAACTCCTCACACTATACCTCCTGTGGATAAGAGAATGGACAAGAGGTACACATTGTCAGGCTCTGATATGGAGTTCCTCACACAACAATGCAGCCATGTTGGGGTAGTGCAGGCTGCAGCCTGTGACAAGGCAAACATTCCCTTGGCTTCACACCCCCATGAAAAGGACTCCAGGAGGACTGATGCCATGGCAAAGAAACAGTACATGGCAGCATCCTTGGGACTCAGACAGGCAAATTATATGGCTTATGTTGCTTGATACCAGAAATCCAGATGGGATACTGTTATGGCTGTAGCAAAACAGGTCCCTGGCCAGCTTGCCAAGGAGCTGGAGCAGATGGATGCTGATGGTATTGAGGCATCCAAGGTGCAATTCCATGCTGCAGTGGACTCTAATGATGTGTCATCAAGAGTCATGGCTACACCTGTGGCACTTCGCAGAATGGCTTGGCTCAGATGTACTAGCCTGTCACAGGATACCCAGACTAAAGCCATGGATTTTCCTGTTAGGGTAATTCTCTGTTTGGGAGCAAACAGAGAATTACATGAAGAAAATGGATGAGTATAGGACCACCTATAGGAGTGCACAGGCTAAGGAAAGGCAGGCCACTCCTCAAAGGCAGCCTTCCAGGGGCAGGGGCAGGCCTCTTCATAGGCCTTTTTACCAAGCCCAGGCCTCTTCTTCAGCTTACATCCAGAAGGGGTTCTTTAGAGGGAGAGGCAGACGGGGTACAAGCAGGCCTGCTTCCACCCCTCAGCCTAAAGCCCCTGTCAAGCAGACACCCTGATGGGGTGGCCAGGGCCGATTCTCAACTACCTGTAGGGGGCAGGCTGGCTTACTTTGTCCAGGACTGGAAGTCTCTGACATCAGACCAGTGGGTCCTGGAAGTAGTAAGCCAGGGACTGGTTCTCAGCTCCAAAAAATTTCCAAAGATGAGAACCAGATCCTTTCCACCTGCAATTCCATCAGAGGCACTTACCCTAGAGGCAGAAGTCTCTACCTCTTGGCTCTCAGAGCCATGGAAAGGGTTCCACCCTCACACCAGGGCAAAGGATTGTACTCCAGGTACTTCCTTACCCCAAAAAGACAGGAGAATGGCGGCCCATCCTGGATCTCAGATACTTAAACAAGCACCTTTAAAACCAAAATTCAAAATGGTGACTCTGGGAATTATTCTACCCTCTCTAAGGCCAGGGACTGGCTAGTGTTCCTGGACCTCAAGGATGCCTACTTCAGATTCTCATCAGAAGCTCCCATCAAAGTACCTCAGGTTCGAGCTGCCCTCAGGCCATTACCAGTTCAGAGCAATGCCCTTTGGCCTCACCTCTGCTCCAAGGGTGTTCACAAATGCCTGGCAGTAGTAATTGTCACCTAAGAAGGCAAAATTGCCATCTTTCCTTACCTGGATGACTGGCTCATAGTAGGCCAGTCTCCAGACCAGGTCAAGTTAGATCTTCAGATAACTCAGCAACTGCTTACCTCCCTAGGTTTCCTTCTGAATCTTCCAAAGTCAGTTCTAGAGCCTGTCTAGCTTCTCACCTTCATAGGCACAGAACTGAACACACAGGAAGCCAGAGCCTTCCTTCCTTTGGACAGGGCAAGGACCCTGGTCTCTCTGGCCTCCTCATTAACCCTGCAGGTCTCTCGACCAGCAAGGCACTTTCTGCAGCTCCTGGGACACATGGCTGCTTCTACAGCAGTAGTGCAAGGAGCAAGATTTTAGATGAGGGACATCCAGTTCCATTTGAGAGCCTTTTGGTCTCAAAGAAAGGACCCTCTAATCAAGTTGATCCCAGTAACCTGAACCCTGATCCAAGCCCTACAGTGCTGGCAGGATCAGAGCAATCTGAGACAAGGAGTAACCTATGTCACTCAGTCTCACTCTTTAATCCTTACTACAGATGCATCCCTCTTGGGGTGGGGAGCTCACATGGACGACCTCACTACCCAGGGACTGTGGTCCCTCAGGAATCTCTGCTCCACATCAACCTGTTGGAGCTCAGAGCAGTTTTTCTAGCACTTCAAGCTTTTTCCAAGTCTGTTCAGAACAAAGTTGTTCAGGTCAGAACAGACAACACCACTACAATGTGGTACATCAACAAGCAAGGAGGCACTCGGTCTATGGCCTTGTGCACCGAAGCAATGAAGTTGTGGTCTCTGGCTTAGTCCCTGAACACCTCCCTCACGGCAGTTCACCTCCCAGGCAAGGACAATGTCCTGGCAGATGCTCTCAGCAGGATTTCACGGAGCCATCACTAATGGTCACTGGATCCCCTGGTCCTCGGGTAATATTTGCCAGATGGGCACCCACAGATAGATCTTTTTGCAGCCCCAGACAATCACCAACTTCCTCTTTTTTGATACAGGCCCCCAGTCTTGGGCTCAGTCCCTCTGGATGCCTTAGTTCTCAATTGGGAAGGGAAGTTTCTTTATGCTTTTGCCCCCCTTCCCTCTCCTGTTCAAAGTGTTAGTCAAAATCAGATCTCAATCCTGCAAAGTGATTCTGATTGCTCCAGATTGGGCCAGGCAACCCTGGTATCCACTACTACTTTCCTTAGCAATCCATCTTCCCCTGTGTCTTCCCAGGAATCACAACCTGTTAACCTGTGCTCAGGGAAGGGTCTGGTACCCAAACCTCAAATCTCTCAATCTCAAGGCCTGTTTCTTGAAGAGTTAGAGTTTGCTGATCTCACACCTCCCAAGGTGTAATGGATATATTGAAGGCTTCTAGGAAGTCTTCCACCAGGGCTACTTACAATTCCAAATGGAAAAGGTTTTCTACATGGTGCTCTGAGAAGATATTTCCCAGAATCTGCTGATTTACCCACAGTCCTGGATTATATGGTCCATTTCAACACTTTGGAGCTGAGATCAGCTACCCTAAAGGTGCATTTGGCAGCTGTGTCTGATTTTATTTCAGCGGGTAAACCTCTTCTCTTTCAGCTCATCCTGTATTCTCCAAGTTTTTAAGGGATTGCTTCACACACCCTCCATTCAGGGCCCTGCCCTGCCTGGGATCTTAATGTTTGCATTGCTCAGCTTATGCAACCTCCCTTTGAGCCCTTGTCTTCAGCAGAGCTTAAGTATTTGACTTGGAAGACTGTGTTTCTGGTAGCCATCACTTCTGCCAGATGCATAAGTGAATTACAAGCTTTGTCAGTGGAGCCTGATTTTATCTCCTTTCATAGAGATAAAGTGGTCCTCGGGACTAACAGGAAGTTTTTGCCTAAGGTGGTTTCAGATTTCCACCTTAATCAATTTCTCTTCCAGTGTACTTCACTGACCATTCCTCCTCTGGCGAGAGGAGGTTACACAGCTTAGATGTGAAGAGAGCCCTTAGTTACTACATTGAGTGTACCAAGGGTCACAGGTTTGACTCCCTCCAACTGTTCCTCACTTATGGTGAGGTTGGTAAAGGGAAACCTGCCACTAAAAATCCATTGCCAGGTGGATTGTCTCTTGTATCCAGTTCTGTTACGAAAAGCTGAGTAAGGTTCCTCCCTCAGGCCTGAGGGCTCACTCTACCAGAGGTACATCTGCTTCCCTGGCTGCTGCCAGGGACATCCCCATTCTAGAGATTTGACAAGCAGCTACCTGGAAAACAGTTCACACTTTTACCAAGCATTACTCTCTGGACATCCAGGCTAGGAGTGATGCTCCGTTTGGCACAGCTGTGCTTCAGAGCCTATTTCCTAAGTAGGTTCTGTCCCTCCTCCATGGAGGTACTGCTGTGTAGTCTGCATATGTCATAATATAGCATGACTTTATGTTGTTTGAAGAAAAAATTACTCATCTTAGTAATGTTGTTTCTTCTAATGGAGTCTTGCTATATTATGACCTCCTCCTGCCTGCCCCTCTCAGAACCTCTGTTTTTGGGATGTGGGTGGGCAGTGCAGTGTTGGCACTTATTAAATGCCCACCTTGTTATTTCACCCCTCCTTTTTCTTGGGGTGACTGGGAGTTGTGTTTTTCATTTTTTGGGTCTTCTGACTTGAGTCTTTGTTTTTGGACCAAAAAATGTGTTCTTATATTTAGTAGCCAGTTGGCTAGTGTAGGTTTACAGCTTCCACACAGGACCTTAGTGAGTTTAGCTCGTAAAGATCTGACAGTTTGAGTTTGAAGAACAACAGACAGAGTTTTCAAACCAATTCGGCTCAGCGCCCATGCCTGGCATGGAAAGTTAACTTTTCACCTCCGGAGCAGTTCAAGGTTGGGACTCACTACATATGTCTTAATATAGCAAGACTCTGTTAGAAGAAACAACATTACTAAGGTGAGTAATTTTTCTTCCTCCCATCTTCCCTCAGGAGGTTTAGTCTTCAGACCTGGTCTTCGGACTTGTGCATCTCGAACGCAATCAGATTATACTTAGTTTCAAGCTCTTCCTTTGAGGTGGATCCTCAGTCTCCCTTCAGAAGTCACCTTTATGCTGGGAGCCTCTGGTGGAGAACTGAGGTATGTTGGGGACCGCCCATTTTATATGATGATGGACGCCGGGGTGGGCTGACATCAGAGCCGGTCCCCTGCTGGATATTACTAGCTAGAATTTTTCCGTGGGGTCCGGCGCCTGCTGGCTTCACTCAAATGGTGTAACCTGCTGCCAGAGCTGTCCTTTAAGATCTACTGTTACGGTGAGTTCTTACGTAACTGCATTTCTTCCACTCTTAGTTCTTTTTAGAATTTTGGGTGAACTCATTGGACCCCATTGCTTTGTCCACCTTAAGTTTTAAGTGTTCTTCAGAACCCTTCTTCTGTGTCTGGACTGGTATTGACCCCCCTATCCAGAGTGCTTCTATTGTTTGGTTTAGGTACCTCCCCTCCTCTTCTTTGTGAATACTGAGCAGAAGTATTCGTTCAGTATTCCTACTTTTTCACTGTCACCCTCTGCCCACATTCTCTCCCATTTATTAAGCCTCAGTATCCCTCCCTTGGTCTTTCTTTGCTCCCTGATGTACCTATAAAAAGTATTATCCCCCTTCTTTACAGAGTTGACTATCTTTTTCTCAGTTTGGGCCTTTGCTATTCTGACTGCCTTCCCTTCTCCTTCTGATTTAATTGATATAGTTCTCTGTCCTGCTCCTTCTGTGTTTCCTTATATTTCCTGAATGCTATCCTTTTCTCCTTAACCTTCCCTGCCACCTCTTTTGAGAACCATAGCAACTTTTTCCTTCATTTGTTTTGTTGGTTTGCTTTACACAAAGGCTTGTTGCCTCTGTGATGGCAGTTTTGATTTTTCCCCATTGTTTCTCCACCCCTCCTTCTTGCCCATTTTGCTAGTGGTTTTCTGATGCACTCTCCCATTTTGCCAAAGTCAGCCCTCCTAATGCCCAACACCCTTGCTTTTGTATGGCTTGACTGTAAAGCTGTGTTTATTGTGAACCACATTGTTTGGTGGTCGCTTATTCCCAGATGGCTACCCACTTCTAAATCTGAAATCCTCTCTTCATCCTTATTTGAAAGTACCAGGTCTAAGATTGCTCCTTCCCGAGTGGGTTCCAACACTAGCTGTCTGAGGCATGTCCCCTGTAGGGCATCGAGAATGACCCTGCTCTCGGTTGTGGCTACAGTAAAGGTGTTACAGTTAACATCTGGCATATTCAGGTCCCCCATCAACAATATATCTCCTTTTTCTGCCATTCTAAGGATTCCTTCTATCATTTCCTTGTCCATTGCCTCCCCCTGAGATGGGGGTCTGTAAACAACCCCTGTGCAGATTGTGGTGCCATTTCCTGTCTCCAGGGTGACCCACAGTGCCTCCTCCCCTCCCTGTTTACCCTTTAGCTTTGTTGCTTTGATTCATTCCCTTATGTAGAGAGCTACTCCTGCTCCTCTTTTACCCTCCCTGTCCCTCCTGTAGATTGTGCACCCTGGTATGTTGACATCCCAGGCATGGTTTTCTGTGTACCATTTTTCTGTGACTGTCATGTTATCCAGGTGTCCCTCTTCCATCAAGGCCACTAGCTCAGAGAGCTTGTTACACAGACTACAGGCAATGGTACTCATCGCCCTCCATTTCTTGATGGCCTTACCCCTTTTAGTCCCATCCCTGTCCTTACTGCCTTTGCCGTTTTCTGGATTTACCCCTGTTCTGCTCCCTACTGACCTCTATCTTTATGTCCATTTTGCTAACTACCCTGTTTTGTGTGTGTGTATGTGTGTGTGTGGGTGGGAGGCTGGGATTTCCTGCTTTCTTCAGTCTCCCCTTGGCTAGTTTAAATGCTTGCCAATGAAGCATTTTAACCTATCACCTAGGATCCTGGTTCCTGTCCCAGACAGATTCAGACCAGCATACCAGTATAGGCCTGTATCCTCCAGGTGGACCTCCAGTCCCCAATGAAGCCAAATCCCTGAGCTACACACTAGTTTTTCAACTATTCATTGAATCCCATGGTGCAGAGTACCCTAGCCTCACCCATGCCATAGACAGGCAGCACTTCCAAGAAAGTTACCTTGTGTGCCACTTGTCTAAGGCCCCTCCCCAATTCCACAAACTCCTGCTGCACTGTTCTGATCCCATTCCCAGCCAGGTCATTTGTCCCTAGGTGGACAATGACATCCAGCTCCCTCCCCTGTGCAGCTACTCCCACGATCCTGAGGAGTCGCTTCCTGTTCCTCCAAGCCATGGTGCCGAGTAGGCATCTTACCCCCCTTCCCTCCCCCATTTCTTTCCCCCTAACAATTGAGTCCCCCACCAGGAGTTGTTTCCTTCCCCTGTGGGATCCCATGCCACTCTCCTGTGGGTCTCCTTTGTGGAGGTTCCCAGCATCCTCCTTGATCTCCTCTGTGGGTGCCTCCACAAAGGAACCACACTCCACCAGAATGGTGAATGATTTGTGAAGAGGCACAACTCGAGGGATGCACCTCTCTTCCACCACCCTCACCCTCCCTGAGCTCACCATGGTTCAACCTGCTCCTCTTTCTTGGCAACCTCTGAGGCAGTGGTGGTGGCCTGGGTGGTCCCTGGGTGGGGGAGGAGGTTTCCCAAATCCTCGCCAGGTCAGCATGGAGATGGGCAAACTCCTCCCTCAGACCAGAGAGATGCCTGCAAATAGGGCAGCAAAGCAGTCTCCAGAACATCTTCTATTTTTTATTTTATTTATTTATTTATTTAAGAATCAGTTTACAACCTTTGAGCCAGAGGCTCGTTTCCAAAGGTACTTGTCACATAAAGACATACATTGCTTCGTTACATAGCAAAGATTTGCAAAAATCAATAGGCATTCACCAGAGGTGCCACATCACATTGTGGTCAGACAAATACAATTGGGTACAGGGTACATGTAATTGATAACAGGTATTACACAAGTCGGTATCAAGTGAGCATTCTGGTAGATAAACATTGAAAACAGCTAGCACTGGCCAGGTTAAACCTAGGCATGGTGTACAGGGAAGTGGTGGAGGGGATGGTTGGGTGGAGAGCTGCCCGGGGGGCATTGTCAAGAGAAAAGAGGTGAGGCTATGTTCAGAGACAGAAGCAGTTACGAAAAGGAAGATGTGGTTCCAAGTGCGGTTTTGAATGTGGAGATGGTGATGGCATTGGTGATGATGGCAGGGAGAGAGTTAAACCAGGTTGGGGCTCTATAGCTGAAGGACCTCTGGCCACGGCTGGTTCTCGTTCTGGGGACCTTTAGAGTGGTCTTGTAGGAAGACCGTGTTGCAATGGTGGGAGGGCTCTGGTGGATGGATGCCATACCCCAGGAGGAGGCCGAGTAGGGTTTTTGGTGAGGAGACAGGTCTGGTATTGGAGCCGTTCATCCAGGGGTAAGCAGGTTAGCATCGACCTATAGCTGACAGGTGTGTGTGAGCCTGGGGGCACCAGTAATCAATCTGCACGCTTTATTCAGGGTTAGGTGAATTTTGTTGAGTGCAGTGGTGTCGGCAGCATCGTATACTGGTAGACCATAGTCTACAAGGGACAGAACGGATGATGTAACAGCTAAGGAGAGCATTTGGGGAAGGCAGGTTTATGGCGGAACAGGATGCTGCATGCCAGTTGGTGGCGGATGTAGGCGTCGATGTGGTTGTGAAATGTGAGGGCTGAATCAAGGTAACCCCAAGGTATTTGTAGGAGCAGACTTGTTCCAGTGGTTGGTTGGTGCTTGGAAGGATATAAAGTGGGTGGTTGCTAGCTTTGTTTTGGGGTGGAAAAGAGCATAGTTTGGTTTTCTTAAGATTGATGACAGTCTGCGCTCCTTAAACCAAGCCTCGGCACTGTTGAAAGACTGCTGTAGGGAGTCCTGTAGGAGATGGGATTACGGTGGGTGGCAAAAGGACAGCGTGCTCTGCATACAGCAGAATTTTGCCAGAGCATGCACTGGGCAGGGTGTTCAGATACAGCGTAGAAGAGAAGGGGCCCAGGATGGAGCCTTGGGGACCCCAGAGAGAATGGGATGGGTATCGGAGAGTGTGTTATTAATCTTGACACACTGGGATCGGGTCAAGATAGCTAGCACACCATGCCAGGGGCCAGCCGAGACCAGTGAGGCAGAGTGCATTCAGCAGCAGTGGATGGGAGACAGTGTCGAAAGCCTTTGAGAGGTCAATGAACACTGCACCAGCTAGGAGCTGGTATCCAGGAGGAGTGTAGGTAGTTGGAGAATTCAATAGGGCAGTGCTGGTACTGTGACCGCAGTAGGAAGCCTATGTTGCTCTGGGCATAAGATGTTATGCTTAGCCAGATAATCAGTGATTTGAATGGCCACCACTTTTCCAGGGCTTTAGAGAGGGAGGGAGATGAGATTGGCTGGTAGTTGTTGGCCGATGACCTGTCACCTCCTTTATGAATAGGTGTGATAATGGCTTGTTTTCAAGCTGTGGGGAATTGTCCCAGGCAGAGTGACTGGTTAATTAGGCTTGTGAGGTGCAAGGACTTCATCTAGCACCAGCCTGAGGATGCTGGGGTCCAGTGAGTCACTGCCGGGATTGTTGCCATTGAGAGCTTTGATTAGGATGGGTCTGGCTTCCTGGGTGGAAATCTTTGCAGGAGGAAGCTGGGGTGCTGGAGGACAGGGAGTTTGGCTGGGGGAGGGTCAAGAAATTACTAAGGAGGACTGAGCTAAGGTCAGTGAAAGTGGTGTTGAACCAGTTAGCTATGGTGGCAGGCTCGGTGGAGGTTGTCCATATTTCTAGTGAGCTGGATGGGGCAGTGGAGCAAGCTTTACCATTGAGTTGCTTAATATTATCCCAGAAGGTCCGGGCTGAGCCCCAGGAGGAGGTAAGGGAGGCCTGGTAATGGTCTGCCTTGGCTTTCCTGATGGCCCATGAGCATTTATTTCGGGCTGCATTGTATGCTTGCCTATCAGACAGACGACCTGTTTCAGTGGCAAGGTGCCAGAGGTTATCCCGTTTCTAAGTAATTGTAGGAGGGCCGGGCTAACCCAGGGTGCGTTCTGTTTCTTGGACCGGGTTTTGGTTAAGGGTGCAAAGAGATCACAGGCCATGTTGAAGGTGTGAGTGAAAAAGGTGAGGGCAGTATCAATGTTGGTTGCCTGCTGAATGGGGGACCAGTCTATCTGGGTGAGGAGTGCCTTAAGTTTCTTCAGCCCACCAGGGCGGAGGCACCTACGGAGGGTGGTCTGGGCTTTGGGCTTGGGATTGGGGCTACCCAGTGGAATAGGATAGGGAGTGGTCACTCAGGAGTCTGGGAGGACCTGGATGTTTTGGATTTTATGGGGTAGGTTAGTTATAATAACATCCAGCAGGGTGCTGGTACCACTCTTAGGTTAAGTCTCGTGGGCTGGGTGACGAGTTGTGTCAGATCTTGGGCAGCAAATGAGTCTCTGGTGGTGGATGAGGAGGTGCTGAGCCAATTTACATTAAGGTCCCCACTAGGACTTGTTCTGCCTTATGGTGGAGGGTGCTAGGTAGTCTGTTAAAGATATCAGGCTGGGTGCTGGTTCTTTGGGGAACGAGGCTGTGGTGAGATAGAGAGGGCTCCTAGAGGGGTCTGGGGTGAGTCTGAGGGTAAGGGCCTGGGCCCCATTTATGAGGGTAGGGGTGGGGAGTGCATGTCCAGGTATTGTGTCCCTGGTGTGATTGCACAGCCTCCCTCGTTTGCTCACTGTCCTCCCGTATAAGGTATAGCCTGGGAGGAGACAAATGAGTCAGGAGTTGATTTGGACAGCCAGGTTTCAACCAGGGCTATGATGTCTGGTTGGTGAGCCATGGCCCAGCACTGTAGGGCGTCAAATTTCTTCAGCAGGCTGCATATGTTCATGGAGGCTACTCGAGACCAGTGGGCTGAGTGGGTGGATGGGAGGGGCAGGGCCTGGGTTGGGGTGTATGTTCCCTGTTAGGAGCAGAAGGAGGAGAGTGCTCTGGTCAGAGGGAGGCAGATGGAGAGTTTACGGGAGCGATAGAATAAGGAATGGGGTTTGGTTGCACAAGGGGTGGTAGGGTAGCACAGGCAGAGAAGGCCTGAGTGATCAGAAGTGCAAGGGGCTGTAGGGGAGTGACAGGTGATGTCTGGAAGGGGGGTGAGGTGGAGAGGAGCATATGGGATGTGTGGAGGAGGAGGGAGGGGTAGGAGCAGTGGTAAAGGAGGAGGGGAGGACAGGAGGGTAGGTAGGAACACTGGAGTAGTGAGGCTGAGGGTTAATAGGGACACTAGGGTATGTGGAAGGCAAAGGGAGGAGGAGGAGGAGAAGAGATAGACTGGTGAGCAGGGGATGCATGTGCATAGTTGGGAAGGCTGGTGGAGCTGAAGTGAGGAAAGAATGGGGGGACTAGGATGAAAGAGGGGAGATAGTAGTGAAAGATCACCTCTGAGTCTAGTTGCTGCTATAGTGTGGTGGTAGTGTATGTGCCTGAAGTGCATAGAGTAGCAGGTTCAAGTCTTGATCAGGTAATAGAGAGAGCTAGACTAGTGGCTGTAGCAGCAGGAGTTGGGTTCAGGTTTGTAGAAGCACTTAGATAACACTTTAGTTGTGTCACAGGGTTAGTGCGTTCTTTATAGTTATGAAATCCTGCAGTAAAATATGCAGGTGTTCTAGGTGAGTGGTGGAACTGTGGACTTTGGAAACAAGGTGAGGGTTCAAATCCTGCAAGGCAGCAGGAAGAAGAGGTAAACTTATATTTTGGCAGATTGGGTAGGGAAGTGATTAAGAGGCTTAGAAAGTAGTAATAAATAGGTAGGCACTGTGGCGCAGAGGTAGAGCAGCTGACTCTAACTGCAAGGGTACTGGGTTTGAACACAGCTCAGGAACAGAGTGTAGACAGGGCCAATATTTTAAATCTGGGCAGGAGGGAGTGAGGTATGGTTAAGAGCATAAAAATAGAGGGAGTTGTTGGGCTGGTTCATTGGCTCAGAGGATAGTCAGTAGAATTTAGAGAGAAAGGTACCAGGTTTGATACTAGCAGTTGCTTAGAGATAGGATGAGTGCAGAAAATAGGTAGTAGAAGGAATCCAAGTGACCTCTAGTGGGACAGCTGTGAGGTAGTAGCTAGGAGGGATATAGAGAGACAGAGGACCTAGAGTGGAAAGTGCAGTGACCCCTAGTGGTTGGTGCCTATAACCTGCAACTGGGAAAGTGGACACTTAGTAATAAGGACTGCCTCTCCACAGCCAGTGCATTGCACCACTCCCCACATGTCTGTGCCCCTTCCTGTTTAAGAGAGCTTTTTTTTTGTTAGTGTGTGCAAGCGTGTGAGTGTGTTTACCCCCTATTCAGTGTGCTGTGCATTTAAGGATATGAACAGGTGTATGTCCTTTGCACTTTTGGAGAAGTGATGTCAGAACCCTGATCTAAAGGAAATTGTGGACTTGGGGCAGGTAGGGTGAGGGGCAGGGTGGGTGGAATAAGCCAGTGCCCTCCAGAAACAATCAACTACAACTCTGACCCACCATCCCAATGAGTGCCTTCCTTCCTTTCAGATACCTATTTTACAGAGTTTAATAACAGGTCTTGTCACAAATGACTGCAAATATTCTCTCAGCTAAATTTCCTCCCTGGAAAATGAAAGTTACACTAAGAAAAGTCAACCCCAAAAACAGAGAACCAAAACACTGACTTCTCCTTACTTACACAGGCCCCAAATTAAGAATTTAATTCAGTGTACTTTTTTAAATCACCTCCTTGCTATAAGGAAGCTGGTGGCTGCTCTTTGTCTTACCTACAGCAGACAGAGTCCACAAACAACTCATTTTGAATCTAAAGTTCCTCAGGCCCCTTTCAGCTCCTCCCCTTATCAGACATCTATTTCACAGAGCTTAAAGGGAAACGTCCACATACAGTCGGGCCCCACCTCCATGTGAAGTGGGGCCTGATTAGCAGATGCGATAAAAAAGAAGTTAAAATAAACTTACTCACTTCACATTTATTTGAAAGTATATCTGGTTGATCCTGCGCCCCTGTTGCCCCGGCATTTTACGATGCAGAACCCTCCCTGTCGTGCCCACAAGCACCCGTGGCTGTCCCCGTGATGACGTTTCAGGCGGGGAGCAGACGGTGGCATCTATATACTTGATATGAGACTCCTTTTTAAAATAGCTCCGGTTTGGAGCCTGGACATTCGTGGGCAGGTGTCTTATAAGCAGATGATGACCAGTACCATGCCAGTTGATACATGGTCTCGGTGTAGCCCGGAGATGCATAGATTCTAAACCGGAGCTATTTGAATATTTGGCAATACAGATACAAATGACTGCAAATATTCTCCCAGGTAAATTTCTTTCCTGGCAAATGAAAATTACACTGAGAAAAGTCAACCCCAAAAAGAAAGAATCAAAATACTGACTTCTACTTACTTACACAGGTTCCAAAATAAAAAATTTAATTCAGTGTACTTCTTTTAAATCACCTCATTGCTATAAGGAATCTGGTGGCTGCTCTCTGTCTCACCTACAGCTACAGTCTCACCTACAGTATAGTGATATTTTTTTATTTACGTTTATAATTGGCCAAGAGTTACCCTTGTTCTTTCCTTGGCACCCCCCATATCAGGTCCCTAAGGGCCGAAGTCCACTTAATCATAATATAGTCATACACCATCAAAAATCAACTTATGCTGAAAAAGCAATACTGGAGCTCTGCTACAAGGACTGCAACCTTAGCATGGTATGGATAGGCCAGAACAAGGAATGTTACAGAATTCCATAATCTTGGATCATTTACTGCCTAAAAATATAACACCCCTCCCCTGATCAACTTCTTTATGATCACAATGAGAATGTGATAGCTCACCTTAAGCCTAAATCATGACAAAGTCTAGAATATCAACCCAGCTATCAGAATTTAGTGAGAAATATTCCAAACAGACTAATTTTTACCACTTCAGTTCTGTTTCAACCTCAGTACACTAAGAAGTATTTTTAACAACTTGGGATATAGGTCTTACTGGACCTCCAGAAACACCATGGAACCCTCCCCCAAAAAAAACAACTAACCTCCCAATCATAAATGACTTGAAGGTCTAAAATTAGATGAGGAACTCAGAAGGAGCACTTGTACATAGTCAAGACCTTCTCTTAAGATGGGATAACATTTAGGCTAGATAAAAGTACCAAATCAGTTTCAAAGGACACATCCATATCCAGTGGTGATCACAGTTTAGAAGCCTATGAAAGCTCCTTCAAATGACGTATTGTGCTTACTGTGTCTGTAGCTGGAAGCAGGTCCAGAGATATAGTAGATGACTGAATTTGTTCAATATTAAGACCACAATTCATCCTTATTAGAACATTGTGATGACATCAAGGAACAAGCTGCGCCTAACTATACTGAGTCAAGCGCAGCATGTTCCATGATGATATCACAATGTTCATAAAATGGTTGCAATGTAATATTAAAACTGAACAGATTCAGTCGTTGTTAACTCTGGAGTGCTTCCAGCTACAGGTAAGCCCAATACCGCATTTGAAACAGCTTGTTGTGGTCCTTCAAACTCTAGCAGGAGCTGTCCATGAATGTTTCCCTTTAAATGTTTTATTTATTTATTGAATTTTTCACCAGGAAATGTACACTGAACTCACCTGGGGAAGGGTAGAGGAGTATTACAGAATCAAAACAGTTTATAAGGAACACAATATAGTACATTAGCCATAATACAACATAATTAGTCATACAGAATCAAAAGCAAATTATAAAGAACACAGTGTAATACACTGGACATAATACAACATAATTAGGCATAACTAGGCAGTGTTTAACATATCAGGACAGGACAGGACAGACAGGGAACAGTACATGTTCTAGCTATAGGCACACATGGAGAGAAACTAGCCTCTAAAAAGTATTAAAATTTTGGCATTTCACATTTCAAATTTCACAGGCATACATACACTCATGTGTACTAGGGTGGCATTTAGGGGCCAGTGGTGCTAGGGGGCAAGAAAGTGCAGGTAGTGCAAGGGTGATGTGGTTGATAGCAAAGAAGTGGTTTCAACTGCCTTAGAGGGTCAAATAGTGAAAAGCTTGGTCCCACTGTTGGTCAATTGTAAGTACAGTTGGTGATTAGGCAGTTTTGTAAGGCATATGCGAGTGAGCCAGTGGAAGAGGAGTGCCAAACCTGTGGGGGGAGTGAGTTCTATAATTTTGGCAGGTGATAGGAGAAGGCTATTTTGGCCAGATAAAGTGGAACGGTGAGGGATAGCTGGGTCCCTGAGTCACAGGATCTTAAAGAGTATTGGGAAGGGGGAGGGATGGAAAAGAGGAGGAGATATAGGAGGAAGAGAGCAAACCAAAATTTAGAGATGAATTTGGTGCCATGGAGTGCATGCCTGTTAGTCAGGGTAAGAAAGTTCAGAGAGTAGTAGGTCACAGTGGTGAGTGAGGGAGGGGACATCAAGGGCAAAGCAGCAGAAGGAGTTGAAGAGAGTATCCACTCTGGCAAGGGAGGACTGAGGGGTGGCACTGTAGACTATGTTGCAGTAGTCAAATATTGGTAGGATCATCTTCAGTACTAACTCACGCCTGGCCATAAATGGAATGCAGCTATGGTTTCTGTATAGGGCACCAGGTTTTGGCAGCAGTTTTTCAGAATGGCGTCAATATGTACAGAGAAGCTGAGGTACCAGTCTAGCCAGACTCCTAGGTACCTGAACGAGGAGGTGTTCTCTAATACAGTCCCATCAAGGGTGTGGAAGTTGGGCAAGTTGGTTTGCCTAGCAAGTCTCTGACTTGTGCCAAAGGATATGGAGACTGTCTTCTTGGCATTTAGGAAAAGTTGATGAGAGCTAAGCCAGAGTTGGACATTGCTGAAGTCAAACTGGAGCATGGTAGTGACATCAGTAAAAGATTTGCCAGTTGTACAATATATATATATAGCTGTGTCATCAGCGTGCATGTGTATGCAAGCTGACATGCAAAGCTGTGGGAGGTCATTTAGGAAAATGGAGAAAAGAAGCGGGCCAAGCACCGAACCCTGAGGGACACCAGTGCTTAGGGGCAGGGGAGATGAGGTGGCATAAGCAATATGGACTGATTGTGACCTGCCAGTCAAGTAGGCATTGAACCAGCTAGTGGCAGAAGGGGCTAGGCCAGCAGAGGAGAAGCTGCTCAGCAGAAGAGAATGGGAGACTGTTGAATGCTTTAACCTGATTGACAAAGATGGCAGAGGTAATTAGGCCATTGTCCATTCCAGAGGAGATGGCATCAGTCAGCCTTAGCAGGGAGGTGGAGTGATGTTTCCTTAACCCAGACTGGAAAGGAGTTAAGAAAGCAAGTGGAGTCATAGAGGAAGACAAAGAGTTGATCAAGGACAAGATGTTCTTGAAGTTTAGCTAAGGTAGGGAGGAGAGAGGTAGGTCGATAGTTGCCTGGAGAGGATGTGTTGCCACCATAGGTAGAGGGAGCACAACTGCATGTTTCCATGCTGATGGAACAGTGGCAGATGAGAAAGATAAATTTAGTAAGAGGGATGGGGGTAGGCGATAGCAGGTGTAGAAAGTGACAGAAGCTTAGGGTCCAGGCCATCAAGCAAGGAACCTTTGGAGGATTAATAGTCAGGAGCACCTGCATGGCTTCTTCAGGAGCGATTGGTGTGAAGGAGAAGGCAGCCAAGGAGAGGAGACTGGGGTGGGGAGAAGGAGGGGGTGGGGAGGTAGGAGAGGAAGGTTATCCCACACTGAAAACATTGACTTGGATTGGGGTGACAGCACAAATGAACTAGAACAAGAATGGACATACAAATGCTTGAGGATAGACAAAGGAGCAACAATACACAATAAAAGTTTGAGAAAGAAGCTGAACAAGAAGGAATGTCTCAACAGACTGAAACTAGTATTAAGAATAGCTATTTTGGGGACCTGGATGGCTAAATGGATTGGTAGCATGTAAATGAGCCTTCCACCTGTAGTTCACGGGCTTAAACCTAGCACAGGTCAGTAGTGGTCGTCAGAGCCATTATCACCTGAGTGCTGTTCAGTGACCTATGTGAAATAAGTTGGGTGGTCTCAGTCCAGTTCCCAATGGGCAGGTGTCCACATCACAAAAGCACTAGCACCATTGGTACTAATTGGCAACCTTTTGCAGTCTTACATAAGAGGCCAAAATTAAATGGGAATGGATTCTGAACAAACCTGTCACCTATGTGGTAGTCCCTTAATGGGAAGGTTGAGGCACATTGGTGGGTTAGTGGGGAAGCATGCACTGTGATCATCCCCATTGTATCAGTCATGTGGATAAACAGAGTATTTCAGGTTCCACTGCTGTCAATCCAACACCTTTCACAAGCAATAAATCCACACACAGGAAGAAAAAAAAAAAGAAATTCCCTGTACACGAGAGTACAAACTGTACCCTTTTTTGTCAGTGTTAAGCAAAAAAAACAAAAACACACATTTGGAAATACTGCCCCTAAGTGAAAACTTGTAATAGTATTGACTTGTGGATGGCTTACTTAAAACAAATCTTACTAGGCATCAGACAAATGGAGACAGGAAAAATGGAATCGGCAGTTCTACCACAAAACTGTGATTCTATTCCATAATGTTATGGGGTATGTCTGTAATTCTGTCACTCAGCATTTCCTGGAGGAGAGGAGGCAGGGTCTTTCTTTTACTGGCTGCTGCTGAACCGTGGCTGCAATGGAATTAGAAGAGTCAGAGAATGGGTACTTTACTAATTTAGGAGATGGGTGCTGTCAGTTATGGGGATATGGCAAGGATTACAGCGAGACCTTGGTGGTGGTGGTGGTGGGGGCATGCCATGGAATTATGTTTTTAAAGACCTCGGAAGGTAGGAAGGGGAGCGATTGTCACTGTTGATTTTATGAGAAGGGTGGAGCTATCCAGTAATATACTGCAGGTTTTTATCTCAGTATACTATCAGATTTTTATGGTTAATTTAAACATATACCGGATATCAGTTCTGTTAAAATTAACCATTTATTCCATGATAACTACTCTGAGGATTTTTGGATAGCTGCAATATCTACAGGGCAGCAAATGTGTCGACAGTGCACTATCCAAACATTTTAAGACTATATGCAAAAATCCCACATTTGGAGACCCTGAGGGAAACATTCCCAATGTTCAGACTATGGGAAGCAAGGCTGAATCTAACAGTGTCATAAAGGAGAGGGGGAGCTAAACATTTTTTTTTTAATTGAGTCCTGAGTAAAGAACCCACTAATTTGGAGGTAATCTGAGAATTAAAAGGTAGTTCTAACCCCCGAACCCCCCCAGCTAGAAACACAGAAAGCTACAGGCATAAAAAGACCCGAGATCCATCCAGTCTGCTGAATATGCCCAAGTGATTAATTAAGCAATTAGGCATGACTGGGGGTGCATTATGGTGGGATAAGGCCCACCTCAGATGGGTTAAAGCACGAGGAGATAAAAAAATTCAATGACCTACTGGATTGGTCAGTACTTCCAACAGTACACATGCATAATGTCACATATACTATATATACTATATGATTTCACAATTTATTTAATTTCATTTTTATGTTTGATATCAGGTAAGGTATACTGGAAAATATATACTCCTTTTTCAGGTATGACCTGAGTTCATGGCAAAAGTACAATACAAAAAAATACATATTTACAGATAAAAAAATAATTTCATAGTCAAAGATCATGGCATAGAACAACAAACAATCAGTAACAGAAGCATGAATTAAGGCTCTTAAAACACTGTGGAACTGCATCCGAAAAATAATTGTAAGTAGAAGAGTGTTTAATGTGATCAGGTAATGAGTTCCATAGAACTGTTTTATTTATTTATTTAGTTATGTTTTGATAACCAGGTGAGCAAACTGATCAAAGGACCATTTTCGGTTGCAACCCAGGCCGTACAGTGGCACAGACAACAGGTACAAGTTCTAATACAGTAGGTACATATAATACAGTGAGTACAGTGGTATCAGACACAGTGATACATAAATATCACATTTAAATAACTGGGGTTAAGGACATAAAAAACAAGCTCATGACAAATAAAGCGACATTTCTCTGCTTGCAAAGAACTAGGACATATACTTACAGCAAATCAAGACATTATTCAGCCAGTCCAAGGTTTACAAATAAAGTGCATAAGGGGTTACACTATAGCAATCAACATTTTCACAATGGAGTCAAAAATGTGTCAATTGTATATGTAGTAGTCAGTACTTGGGAAGTAAGGCAAATGGTACACTGGGCCCCTGAGGCTGATTTCTGGTGAGAGTGTTTCCAAGGGAGCAGGCACAGGTGGTCTGAGACATGAGCCAGTTTCTTCACTTCAATTTGAAGGACTGATGAGAGGGTAACATGGATAGCAGGTGGTACTCTGTTCCAGAGGTAGGGGGCAGAGACAGAGAAAGCCTTGCTCCCCATGACAGTAGATACATGGGGGACTACCGGGAGGGGACAGAAGAGACCCTGAGACACTAGTTACCACTCCCTGTCGTGAGAAGTAGGAGTATGGGGACTTGTGTGAGTTCCTGAGAAAGGTGCTGACCAGACAGCCCGTAGCATATTTAAAATGGCCCTGCAGAGAGAACCAGCCAAAGGACTGACATAGAGAGCAGGGATGAGTGGAGGAAGGGACCTGAAGGGCAAAGCAACAGATAGAGTTGTATGTGATAGTTAGACAAGAAAGAAGTGAGGAAGACATGGAGGAGAACACTGGGAAGCAATAGTTAAGTAGGGGCAGTAGGTTTCCCTGGGCAATTGCAAGACGAGCCTCTGGGGTCAGGAGGTGGTTAACACAGTAGGCTGCCCCCAGCTTCTGGTGGACTCTTTTCATAGTGTTAGAAATGTGGTCATTGTAGGTGAGGGGAGGATAAAGAGTCACTCCTAAGTTTCTGAAGGAGGATACAGTGTCAAAGGAGGGCCTGCAGGGGTGACTGCATAATGAGGTTTCTGATTTGGTGACCTTTGCAAGGTATGGCTTTGAGCCAAAGAGCATGGCCTTCATTTTTTCTATTTACAAGAAGTTTCTTTGAGAGGAACCAATGTTGAGCTGATCCATAGTTTGTAGTGAGTGTAGAAGATACAGATTCGAGGGACTTAGACACCAGTATGGATGGGTAATGCAGCAGAGGTATCTTTGCCTATCAGAACAGACTGGGATCTGTTAGTGAGGTAGTTGATAAATAGCGGTGGTGTCCGGGAGAAGCCTAGGTTTAGCAGGGTGGATTGGAGAAGGTGGTGGCCAACAAGGTCAATGGCCTTTGACAGGTCCACAAACACTGCACCTGTGGCCATACCCAAGTCCATGTTTCTAAGGACATGGTTGGAGAAAAGGGCCAAGGCCAAAGAGGTGCTGTGGTGGTTGCGGAAGCCATGTTGGATCAGGCTCAGAAGGTTGTACTTATCCACATGCTCAGATAGCTGGTGGTGAATGATTTTTTTCTAATAGTTTGCTTAGATGTGGGAGGAGGGAGATGGGACAATAGTTTTCCAAAGCAGCGGGAACACTGGATTTGAAAATAGGCACCACATGCGCACGCTTCCTTAAGTCAAGCATAGTAGATGATGAGAGGGCAAGGTTAAATATGTGGGTCAGTGGCTTTACAAGGGCAGGGGAGAGGAATTTCAGAAAGGTGGGATACAGACCATCGTTACCTGGGCTGCCTCTGGTGGGTAGCGTCTTTAGGAGTTTGCCAGTTACACCATGGTCGATGGCTCTGAAATAAAAGACAGTGCTTGATGTCTGTGGGCAGCATGACTGGTTTTTCTGGGTAGAGGGAGGCTGTGGAGGGAGTTTTCTGGTGTAGGTGGTAAGGTCAGTGAACATTCTATTGAAAGTATCAGCAATCTTGCCAGGGTCAGTAATGGGACTGGAGGGGGAGGTAAGTTCTGTTATTTGTTTATTTGATTTGGGATTGAGGAGGGTGTTAACTGAGGCCTAGAATCTGCGGGGGTTGCCAAGAGACTAGTTTTGTAGGTTGTAGTATTTAAGCTTGAGTGACTTCACAGCCTGCTTGCAGGAGTTAAAGTCACCTGTATGCATTCCATAATTGGGGGGATGGGGATGCCTTGAAGGCTTTACAGGTTTTGGTCTTACTTTCATTTTGGCCAGAAGTTCATTTAATAGCCAACGGTCGTTACCACCTTTAACCCTCCTGGTGGTGATAAGGAAGTATTTGTCCTGAAGGTTGAGAAGAGTTTCCGTAAAAAGCATCATTGCCATGGAGACATCTTTGAGTTGGTATAGTGAGGACCAGTTTATGGCCCAGGCATCCCTTAGCACTAAGTCCAAATCCTGGGATTTAAATTTCCTAAACGATAGCAATTTGCGGGGAGGACGTATTGATTTGGTGGTTAGAGTGATAAATGTATGGGTGTGGCCACTGATAGAGTCAGTCATAGTGTCTGCTTGGAGGACTAGATTTGCACAGTTTGTGGCAATCCAGTTGAGGGTAGAGTGGTTGGGAGAGTGGAGGTTGTATCTAGTAGGAGAGGAGATGACTTGTTCAAGGTGATGCGTCCTTAGCAAGTGTGCATATTCCAGTGCTGGGGATTCTGTCCAGTGGAGGCTGAAATCCCCAAGTATGATGGTGTCCCTGGAGGAGGGGGCAGAAGCAAGGCCATCCAGGAAATCTAATAGTCCCTGTGCACCTCCTGAGGTAGGATTGTAGCAGCAGCCAATATACAATTTTTTTGATGCACTGAGGACAGTTTCAGCAACAAGTCAATCACTGACTGGGGGGGGAGGAGCAAGCAATAGTGGTGGCACTAATATGGTCCTGCACATATAGTGCAATGCCACCACCCTTCTTTCTGCCAGGCCTGTCAAGACGCAGCAGTGAGTAGCCAGGGAGTTAGTAGGAGGCATCACTGTGGTATGGCTTAAGCCATGTTTCAGATAGATCCAGGACATGTGGCTTGTAAAGGACACCCAGGCTTCAAGTTCAGAAACTTAGCTGGGAGGCTGCACACCTTAGGTGCATGCAGCATCCTGTCCAGATAGCATTAGCATGGTTAATCCCAGGATAGCCCACCGAGATGCCACATAATGTTCCCAGTGGATCCCTTTTCTACCCATTTCAGTGGCTGGGTGAACCAGAACACAGAGCGGTTGCTACTGCTAGCTTTTTGGCAGACAGTAGTCTTGCTTTCGAGCAAGGAGCAGCTGACTAAAAGCTAGAACTTCTCTTACTAACTGCCCACCTTCCCTCCCCCTCAGCCAGCTCTACTTTTATAGGCACTGGATTTGACTGACAACAGGAACTTCCTGTTTGGCAGTAGGAAGAAAGGATCACTGAGACACATAGGTTTTGTCATCCTTGAAGGAAAAGAGTAGCTCCCTCTCCCCTAGCTGCTGGAGTTCTGACTCTGAGCAAGGAAGAAGGAGACTACCGAAGAATATAGGAAGTTCCTGTCCCAGAACAGGAAGGTCAAGAGCTCTAAGGGCACATAGCAGTAAGAAAGTAGGTGAAAATAAACAGAGGGAGGCGAGAGCAAGCATACAAAACAACAGGAGATGGGCCATAAATAAGACATGATGGGAGTGGTGCAGTGCAATGGCTGTGGGCAGCAGTCTTCGGGAGACATTCTGGAGGCTGGTGTTGCCTATTTGCAGGCACCTCTCTGGTCTGAGGAGGAGGTTGCCCATCTCAGTCTGACCTGACTAGGATTCGTGAAACCTCCTCCCCACCAGGGACCACCAGGGCCACCGCCGCTGCCTTAGAGGTTGCCAAAAAGAGGAGGTTGGACCAAGGTGGGCCCAGGGAGGAGAATGCAGTGGAACAGAGTGCATCCCTTCAGTTGTACTCTCCATAATTCATATGCTTTCTCGTGGAGCGTGGTGCCTCTATGGAGGCGCCTGCAGTGGAGACCAAGGAGGATGCTGGGAACCTCCACAAAGGAGACCCACAGGAGGGTGGCACGGGACCCCACAGAGGAAGGAAACAACTCCTGGTGGGGGACTCAATTGTTAGGGAGGTTGACCTGGGGGAGGAAGGGGAGAGGGAGGTAAGGTGCCTGCCTGGCACCATGGCTTGGAAGGTCAGGGAGCGAATCCTCAGGATTGCGGGAGCAGCTGCACGAGGGAGGGAGCTGGATGTCATTGTCCATCTAGGGACAAATGACCTGGCTGGGAATGGATCAGAGCAGTGCAAGAGGAGTTTGTAGAGTTGCTGAGGGCGTTAGACAAGTGGCCATGTGGTGACCTTCTCAGAGTGCTGCCTGTCTATGGCAAAGGTGATGCTAGGGTACTCCTTGAACATGGGATTCAATGAATGGTTGAAAAACTGGTGCAGAGCTCAGGGTTTTGGCTTCACTAGGGACTGGGGGTCCACCTGGAGGGATACAGGCTGTACTGGCATGATGGTTTACATCTGTCCAGAAGGGGAACCAGGATCCAAGGTGATAGGTTTAAATGCTTCATTGGCAAGCATTTAAATTAGCCAAGGGGGGGGGAGCAGGGAAATCCCAGCCTCCCCCCACAAAACACGGTAGTTAGCGAGGTAAACACCAAGGTAGATAATTCCATAAGAAGTAGGACAGGGGTAAATGCAGAAAAATGCAGTAAGGACAGGGATGGAGCTAAAAGGGGTAAGGCCATCAAAAAATGGAGGGTGATGAGTACCAGTGCCCATAGTCTGTGTAACATGCTCCCTGAACTAGTAGCCTTGATGGAAGAGGGACACCTGGATACCATGGCAGTCACAGAAACATGGTACACAGAGAACCATGACTGGGATGTCAGCATACCAGGGTACATAAGCTACAGGAGGGACAGGGAGGGTAACAGAGGAGGAGGAGTAGCTCTCTATGTAAGGGAAGAGATCAAAGCAATGGAACTAAAGGGTAAACAGGGAGTAGAGGAGGCACTGTGGGTCACCCTGGAGACAGGAAATGGCACCACAATCTGCACAGGGGCTGTATATAGTCCCCATCTCAGGAGGAGGCAATGGACAAGGAAATGATAGAAGGGATCCTTAGAATGGCAGAAAAAGGGGAGATATTGTTGATGGGGGACCTGAATGTGCCAGATGTTAACTGGAGCACCTTTGCTGCAGCCACATCCAAGAGCAGGGTTCTTCTCGATGCCTTATAGGGGGCATGCCTCAGAGAGCTAGTGATGGAACCCACTCGGGAGGAGCAATCTTAGATCTGGTACTGTCAAATGGGGACTGAGAAAGGATCTCGGATTTAGAAGTGGGTAGCCATCTGGGAACAAAGGATCACCAAACAGTGTGGTTCACGAAAAACACAGCCATTGAGTCAAGCCATACAAAAGCAAGAGTATTGGACTTTAGGAAGGCTGACTTTGAGAAAATGGGAGAGTGGCTCAGAAAAGCACTAGCAAATGGGCAAGAAGGAGGGATGGAGGAACAATGGGGAAAAATCAAAACAGCCATCACAGAGGCAACAAGCCTTTGTATGAAGCAACTCAGCAAAGCGAAGGAAAAAACACTATGGTTCTCAAAAGAGGGTGGCGGGGAGGTTAATGAGAAAAGGTAGCATTCAGGGAGTATAAGAAAACACAGAAGGAGCAGAACAGAGAACTGTACCAGTTAAAGCAGAAGGAAGCGGAAAGGCAGTCAGAATAGCAAAGGCTCAAACCGGGGAAAAGATAGCCAACTCAGTTAAGAAGGGGGGATAAAACCTTTTATAGGTACATTAGGAAGCGAAGAAAGGCCAAGGGAAGGATAGTGATGCTTAATAAAGGGAAGAGAGGGTGGGCAGAGTGTGATAGTGAAAAAGCAGGGGTACTGAATAAAAACTTCTGCTCAGTATTCACAAAAGAAGAGGAGGGAGAGGTACCTAAACCAAAGAATAGAAGCACTCTGGATAGGGGTCGATACCAGTCCAGTCATAGAAGAAAGGGTTTTGAAAGAACTCTTAAAACTGAAGGTGGACAAAGAAATGGGGCCTGATGGGATTCACCCCAGAATTCTAAAAGAAATAAGGGTAGAACTAGTGACACCACTGACTACCCTTTTTAACAAATCGTGGGAGGATGGCATGGTACCTGAGGACTGGAGAAGGGCAGATGTGATTCCTCTTCACAAAAGTGGGAGCAAGACAGAGGCAGGAAACTACAGACCTGTTAGTTTGACCTCAGTGGTAGGGAAAATGATGGAATCACTTCTGAAAGAAAGAATTGTTTAGTACGACAGCAATTCAATGCCCTGATGGATCAATTGAGAGAACGAGACCTAGAATTCTTTATAGCATACCTGGCGGTGGTTAAAGTCTGTTGGGAAGGTGCCACATTCTCCTTTTGGGAACTGGATAAGTTGCAAAAGTACATCGATGAATGGGATAAGAAAAATGGTTGAATACTTGGGGAGCAATCTGTAATTTTGAGACCTCCTCGTTTTCCCATGGCCAATTGTGATCGGCATGGACCTGGGATGGGGGAGATGATGGCAGGGGTCTGAAGGGACAATGTGTAATATGGGGACATTTTCAAAGGTTCAGACATACTTAATGCTTACTAAATGGGACATCCCCACGATTGGCTGATGTGTTTTAATTTCTTTTTTTTTTTGTTGTGGGTTTGCTATTGAAATGGAGGATGTGAGGAATCCACAATAGAAACATAGACTTTGACGACAGATAAGGACCACTTGGCCCACCCAGTCTGCCCATTTCCCTACCTACTGGACAAGCTGCAGACTTTAGTCAACCAACAGCCTATTTCCTGCAACCCCCTACTATAATTGCTTTATGTCTGTCCCATGCATGTTTGAATTCCTCCACTGTTTTAGACCCCACAATCTCTCCAGGAAGGCGGTTCCAGTGCCCACCTCACTTCTGTAAAAAGAATTTCACATTACCCTGAGCTGTCCCCTCTAACTTTTAAATTGTGCCCCTTGTTCTTACACATCTTTGTTCTGAAAGATGCTACCCTCCTGGACTTTGTTGATTCCCTTGAGGTACTTAAAAGTTTCTATCATGTCCCCTGTCCCTCCTTTCATCAAGGGTATACATATTAAGCTCTCTCAGTCTCTCTTCATATGGTTTCTGATGCAGACCCTGCACCATTTTAGTTGCCCTCCTCTGGACTGCTTCCATCCTGTCCATGTCCTTGCGTAGATGAGGTCTCCAAAACTGCATGCAGTACTCCAGATGGGGTCTCACCAACTGTCTGTATAGAGGGATAACCACTTCCCTTTTTCTACTTGTGATGCCCTTCCCTATGCATCCCAGTATCCCCCTGGCTTCCCCTACTGACTTCTCACATTGCATACCCACCTTTAGGTCATTTGATATGACTACACCCAGATCCCTTTCCATTATTGTTGTTGTTAGTACCTCCCCTGCTATTGTGTACTATTCTCCTGGATTTTTATTTCCCAGGTGCATAACTTTGCACTTCTTTGCATTGAATCTAAGTTGCCATATGTCTGTCCATTCCTCCAACCTTGCCAAGTCTCTTCTCATCCTTTCTACCCCCCCTTGTGTATCAACTCTGTTACAGATCTTTGTGTCATCCTAAAGAGGCATACCTTTCCTTCTAGACCTCTGCAATGTCACCTATAAAGATGTTAAAGAGGACTGGACCCAGTACTGAGCCCTGAGGTACTCACTAGTAACCCCTTTCTTCAGAATGTGTTCCATTCACTATTACCTTCTGTGTCCTGTTGTGCAGCCAGTTTTCTACCCAGGCTACCACCCTGGGACCCACTCCCAGGCTGGCTAACTTGATTATTAATCTTTTGTGCGAGACTGTGTCAAATGCCTTGCTAAAGTCTAGGTAGGCCATATCCACAGCCCCTCCCTGGTCTATGACTTTGGTCACCCAGTCAAAGAAATCGATTAGATTTGTCTGACATGACCTTCCTGCTGTGAATCCATGCTGCTTTGGGTCCAGTGCCCCGCTGGCCTCTAGGTACTCAACAATTCTTTCTTTCAGAAGTGATTCCATCATTTTACCCACCAATGAGGTCAAACTAACAGGTCTGTGGTTTCCTGCTTCTGCCTTGCTCCCACTTTTGTGATGGGGAATCACATCTGCCCTCCTCCAGTCCTCAGGTACCACACCATCTTCCCATGATTTGTTAAAAAGTGTGGTTAGTGGTGTCACTAGGTCCTCCCTTAGCTCTTTTAGGATTCTAGGGTGAATCCCGTCAGGCCCCATTGCTTTGTCCACCTTGAGTTTTAGAAGTTCTTTCAGTACTCTTTCTTCTTTAAATGGACTGGTATCAACCCCACTATCCAGAGTGCTTCTACTGTTTGGTTTAGGTAACTCATCCTCTTCTTCTTTGTGAATACTGAGCAAAAGTATTTATTCATTATCTCTGCCTTTTCACTGTCTCCTCTGCCCTCCTCTCCTTTATTAATCTTCCTATCCCTCCTTAACCTTTCTATGTTCCTAATGTACCTATAAAATATTTTATCCCCCTTCTTAACTGAGTTGGCTATCCTTTCCTCGGTTTGGGCCTTTGCTTTTCTGACTGCCTTCCCCACTTCTTTCTGCTTTGATACAGTTCCCTGTCGTGCTCTGTCTGTGATTCCTTATACTTTTTGAATGCAGCCTTTTTCTCCTTAACCTTCCCTGACACTTCTTTTGAGAGCCATAATGTTTTTTATTCCGCTTAGTTTTCTTTATTTGTTTCACACAAAGACTTGCCTCCATGATGGCAGTTTTGATTTTTCTCCATTGTTCTTCCACCCCTCCTTTCTGGCCATTTGCTAATGCATTCCTCAGGTATTCACCCATTTTGCCAAAGTCAGCCCTTCAAAAGTCCAGTATCCTTGTATTTGTATGGCTTGTCTCCATGGTTGTGTTTATTGTGAAGCACACTGTGCAGTGGTCGCTTGTTCCCAGGTGTCTACTGACTTCTAAGTTTGTGATCCTCTCTCCATTTGAGAGTACCAGGTCTAATATTGCTCCCTCCCGAGTGGGTTCCACCACTAGTTGTCTAAGGCATGCTCCCTGTAGGGCATCGAGAATGACCCTGCTCTTGGATGTGACTGCAGTCCATGTTGCCCAGTTAACATCTGGCATATTCAGGTCCCCCATCAACAGTATCTCCCCTTTTTCAGCCATTTTGAGAATGCCCTCTATCATTTTCTTGTCCATTTCTTCCCCCTTGAGACGGGGGTCTGTATACAACCCCTGTGTGGATATGTGGTAAACACTTATGGAACACTGAAATGCATGGCTACAAACTGCAGACCCAAATTGGACGCTTTGGAAAGAGACACTGTGTACATATAAATCCTCATTTGGGGGTGAGGAAGTGAGTTTGGGTTAAACGGAGGATCGCTACGTCCACGAGGCATGAGGGGGCACTCAATACCCAGGGAAAGCTGCCACTTAGGGAACTCAAATGTGGCGGTACAAACCTTGGGTCTCTGAGGGGGCAACAGGCTTAATAGAGCATGCTGGTTGCATCAGCCCCATGAATTTTGGGGGCGCAATCTGTAATTTTGGGATTTCCAGGTTTCCTCATAGACAAATCTGATCGACATGGTTGGGGGGGAGGATGATGGAAGAGGCCTGACAGGGCATTGTTTAATGTATGGACATTTCCAACGGCTAGGAACACTCAATGAGCAGCAATAGGAATACTGTCATGTATTTGTGGTAATTACAATAGAGTTTATGAAGTACCCAGATTGTAGTGTAAACATCAAGGAAATGCTGGAATGCCTTACTAGGATCTGCAAACTCGGATCTGAAACTCTGTCAAAGGTCATGGCACATGTTTGAATCATCACATGGGGAGGGGAGGATGCAGGTCCATGGCTTACAGAGGGTTACTATGACCACAGGAGGAGGGAGATGCTTCACTACCCAGGGACAGATTTGAAAGCCGCTATTAAGGAAGATCAAACATGGCGGTACAAACTCTGGATTTTCAAGAGGGCAACAAGCCCAATAAAGCTAACCTTGTCAAGGATAGTGTTTAAAAAGTGGGGTTTAAAATAAAATGCAAAGAACTGATGTGATAAGGTTGATGTGGAGGGAGGTGGGTGTAGAGGTTGATTTCAAAGACAATGAGAAAGAGAGAGAGAGAGAAGAGATACATGACAAGTTACTGAGTTGGGGAGAGGGGGAGCAGCGGGAAATGTTTTAACTATTTATGTTCAATATTACTTCGTTAAGCACAAGTTTTACTGTGCACCTGTTGTTTGTTACTGTTTATGCCTTGTTAGAGATCATAAGGGTGGGAGATACTTGTATGGAGAAATGTGTGGGAAGCAACCATGGGGAAAGAAGGGGCTGACATTGAGAAGGCAATATGGATAAGATCCCACAGTGTAATCGTATCCTGGAATGTTAAGGGTTTTCCTCCCGAGTGAAAAGAGCTAAAGTCCTCACAGCACTTAAAAATAAAGGCACAGATGTTGCCATGTTGCAAGAGACCCACTTGATGCCAAAAGGACATACTAAGCTGGTGGGAGGGTGGGTGGAGCATGTTATGTCTCCTCTTACAGCTCCCACAACAGGGGAGTGGTGATCCTGATTAAAAAGAGATTTCCTTTTGTGGTGCACTGCATGGTTAAAGATCCCTTGGAGGGGTGCTATATTGTTTGTGGTGGGAGAGGTTAATGGCCAAACTATAACCCTGGGGAATATATATGCACCGTTGGTGCTAGACCCAACCTTTTACCAGTAGATTTTAGATATCATGGTGAGGAGCAATTTCCCCATCTAATACTAGGGGGTGATTTCAATTGTGTAGCAGACCCAAAATTAGATTACTCAGGAACCAGGAGCAGGGAGGTAGCAGTGGTTCAGCAATGGCTGTTAGGGCTTGTGGATCTGGATTTAATAGATGTGTGGCATACAGCCAACCCCGGTGCCGACGAATACACATTTTATTCCCACCCCCATGCTACATGGTCCCACTTAAACTATTTGTACATACCAAGGTGCGGATATGCGCAGGTGACCAATGTGAAACACAGTCCCATCTTTTATCGGATCATGCAGTGGTATGCCTTGAAATAGAGTTGGGACAACAGGAATGCAGGAGTGGAAATGGAGATTTCAAGCTACTTGTTGGCAAAAGAATTTAAAGAATTCTTAAAGGATCAAAAGAAAATCTACCAAGAAATGAACCAAGGTATAGAGGAGGATGAGGGTATATATTGGGAGGCCAGAAAAGCATATATGCAGGAGGTAATCATTGGCTACACTGCTAAATTGAAAAAAGTAAAGCAAAAACAAAGGGAGTCATTAGAAAGTAAGATAAACATTGCTGGAACAGAGAGTTATCAAGAATGGTGGGAGGCAAGCCTGAAGGACCTGCAGATGACAAGCAAAGCATTAAATGAATGCCTCACGGTGGAAGCCAGATCAAGATGTATGTATGTGAGGCAGTGCATATATGAGCAGGGCAACAAGCCAGGTCCATTGATGGTAAACTTAATGAAAAGGGGCAAAACAACTAAAAAAATACTAAATATAAAGGACAAAGGGGGAGTGGTCCTTCAGGCTGAATCACTCATAAGGAAGAGATTTCAGGAATTGTATAGAACACTACACAGCCAGTGTAAAGGGACAGACTACTTAATAGACAGGTTTATAGAGGGCCTCCCATTTCTGACTCCGATTGGTGAACAATGAACTTCCCTGGGGGGAGTTATTATTAAGGAGGAGATTCTCAAAGCCATAGGTTCACTGAAAGGGGGGAAGGCCATGGGCCCTGATGGCTTCGGACCCAAATATTATAAAGAACTCATTTATTTATTTATTAGATAATCGGTTTACAGATGTTGCAGAGCCCCTGCATAGGGTATTGTAACAGGCCAGAGGGGAGAGGGGGCTGCCCAAGTCATGCTGTGAAGCCACTATCTGTGTGCTCCCCAAGCCAAATAAGGATCCCAGGAATGATCATACAGACCCATTTCTTTACTGACCCTGGATTGTAAAATTATGACGAAGGTGTTGGCCATGAGACTGCACAAATTATTGCCTTCTATCATAAATCCAGACCAAACGGGGTTTGTACAAAGCAGAATGTCCTACCACAACATGAGGAGGTTACTAAATGTTGTACGGGGGGGGTCAAGAATCCGGGGCAAGCATATATCCTCTCAATGGATGCAGAAAAAGCATTTGACCAAATTGAATGGGAGTATATGTTAAAATTTTGGGGAGATTTGGATTAGGAGAAAATACCTTCAATTAGTACAAGCCTTTTACAGGACCCCAATGGTGAGGATTTTAATTAATGGAATGCCATCAGAGGAATTTTGGCTTGAGAGGGGTACTCGACAGGGCTGCCCCCTCTCCCCTCTCTTATTTGCTATTGCCATAGAACCCTTGGTGATTAAAATTAGGGAGGAACAACAGATTCAGGGTAAAAAAGGTCAAAGACACACCATCGTCCTTTATGCGGATGATATCCTTCTGTTCTTAACGAAACCAGACCAATCAATCCCTGCACTGCTGAGAATAGTGGACTCCTTTGCAACCTTCTCGGGTTACAAGATGAATATCAACAAGTATGAAGGGGGGCAGAATGGGGCATACAGCAGAATGGGGCATACAAAATACATGGGGGGTCCGGAAAGATCAAAAAGCAGTAACATACTTGGGAGTGAAAGTGGGCCAAGATATCATGGACATACATGAGCTGAACTATATACCCCTAATGGATACCATCCTGAAAGGGCAGAATAAATGTCCTAAAGATGAATGTACTCCCTAGAGTGCTTTATGTTTTACAAATGATGCCTATGGAGCTAAAGAATAATGATATTAAAAGCTTGGAAAAGGGGTTTGGGCAGTTCATCTGGCAAGGGGAAAAAGTAGAGAATCAGCCTTAGAAAGCTGAAAGCCACTAATGAACTGGGGGGCTGAATTTCCCTGACATCAAAGGGTATTACTTAGCAACCCAATATAGATTTGTTCACAACTGAGTCAACAAGGGGACAGCTGCTCAGTGGTTAGACCTGGAGAAGGAAGGATGTAGGATTTATCAGCTTATTTTGGGTCAATAGGCTTGAATGCTTATAAACGTCTGCGGCATCCCAATCCCATGGTTATTAATAGCCTAGAGGTATGGAACAATACCAAGAACAGACGGGGAGGCATGAGGGATAATACCATTCTTGCCCCAGTATCAGGAAATCTGGAATGTCTACCAGGATTAGAGAATGAAGGCTTTGTGATATGGCAGGAGAGGGGTGTACAGTGTGTGGGAGATCCTACTACCAGAGATGGAATTCATAGATTTCAGGATCTACAGAAGGGATTGGGCCTTCCAGCATCACATTATTATAGGTATCTGCAAATTCGTAACTATTGGAAGAGCCTCAACAGAGGAGGGAGAGAAACCATCACAAATTATCCCCAATTGAAAAAGAAATTTGGAGGGCAATAGTACAAGAAAAGGGGTTAATAGGTAGAGCAGCAAAATTGGACAGGGCATATTTTCAGGGGGAGACTCAAAGTTAAAACATGGTGGGAACAGGATCTCGGGATGGTTATCACAGATTCTAACTGGTAATTACTGCTAAGATCCCATATGGGATTACTAACCTGTAGTAAATACAAAGAGATGCAATTTAAGTTCCTCCGCAGACTATACCATCCACTTAGTTTAGTAAGTAAGTTCCACCCTGGGATTTCTCCCATCAGCATGAAATTTAGTAGAGACAGGGGTATACTAATGCATTATTACTGGCACTGTCCAAGGATTCAGAGGTACTGGAAAGGTATGGCTGCTGAGATAGCCAAAATTGAGGGTCACGCTGTAGTTCTCTCCACATTCCTTACTCCTTGAGGTTGTCTCCCAGGATGGAGAAGACTGGGACTTGTACCATAGATGCATCAGGATCTTGCTGGTAGTGGCCCGACAGGGCATACAAAATTTATGGCTCTCCCAGAGTGTCTCCACAGTAGAAAACCTGGCCCTCCAAGTACTAGCGGTGGACAGGCTGACATATGTACTCAAGGGGAAGAGATTCCTGCAGGTCTGGAAGCTTTCCTGGGGCCACTCTCAATGGGAGAGGCAACAATCCTGCGAGAGGGTTGGTTAGCTTAAATGAGCCTCAGCAAGCCACAGCAGCTCGAGCTTTGTTGTATAAAATGGCCATCAAATAAGCTGGTTTTGTGCTCTGGCAGCTAATGCTGCTTATTCCATCTGGTGCATCTTCTTCAGGATGCAAAAGTATATTGGATAAATTTCTTATTTTCCTTAAGGAACACTCAAAACAAGGCAAAGTCTGATTGTTTTAATATTTTTCATTATTCGTATAAAATTCACAACTTAGGCCATTAACTTTGTTAAAGGGGTACTGTAGTAATCACTTAAATCAGGTATGAAGACACCTCCTTTATAACTTCTGTGTCCTTTTTTTTCTTCCTCTTTTTTTTTTTAAACAAAAACAGTACAGGAAGAAAGATGATTTTTTTTGTAATGTACTCTGTACTGTGATGACTAATGCTGAAGTAATTGTGTACATGTATGACTATGTGATATCCTACAGTCATGGCATGACCTGTATGTACTATATTTGGAAAAAACAATACAAATATAATACAAAAAAAAAAAAAAAAAGAAATGATTGAGCAAAGGAGGAGACAACCTCTGCCCTGTCCACCAGGAGCCAAGCTCTGGCTCAGCATGAGTTGAGCTCTGCCCCGTAGAGGCAGATCACCTGTGAGGGCACGTGTTTCAACTTGGCCTTATTGACCAGGAAGCCAAGGTCGATGCAGGTCTGGAGGTCCCGGTCCCTGGACTGCTCCACCTCCTGCCTGGAGGGACCTGCTATCAGCCAGTCATCCAGGCAGGGGTACACCTGCACCCCCCGGCACCTCAGATAAGTTGCCATCACTGCTGTGCATTTGGTGAAGACCCTGGGGGCTAAGGAGAGGCTGAAAGGCATGGCTTGGAACTCGTAAAGGGTTCCCTCTGCTTAGAAGTGGAGGAACCTTTGGTGGGACAGACAGATCGGGTCGTGAAAGAACACGTCCTGAAGATCCAGAGAGCAAAACCACATGTTTTGCTCCAGAGATGGCATGATCTGGGACAGAGCTACCATCCTGAAGGTGTGGGATGTGAGGAATTTGCTCAGGTTGTGCAGATCAAGAATGGAACACCAGTCCCCCATCCACTTTGGCACCAGGAAGTACCTGGAGACAAACCCTGGGTGTTCTGGAGGATCCACAGCTCTGACCATGACCTCCGTGCGAAGGAGCTGGGCTATGTCGTCTCAAAGAGTCGACCGAGTGTCTGCGGATACAAAGTCCTCCTGTGTGGTGCAGGCTCGGCTTGGAGGGTACTGCTCGAATTCCAGAGACAAATCCTGACTAACCACTTCCAGAAACCACCTGTCCATGGTAACAGCGGACCAGGCAGAAAGGAAGTGGCAGAGCTGGCCCCCCACAGGAGGACCCAGGGGAGGCGTGGTGGGCATGAGGGTGGCAACCCCCACCCCGTCACTGAGCAGGCTTTAAGGAGGAGGAGCCGGTTGAAGAGCCACTGGGTCCCTTTCCTCCGGGCTTTTGGACCATCGAGGCCATGGACTTGGCCCGAGGTCACCAGGACTGAGCCTGCTGTCCAGACTGATGCTGGGCTGGCTTTGCCGCAGGAGTAGAGGACCGAAAGGGCTTGTGCTTCTGCTGTTTAGAGCCCCTGGAGTCCTTCTATTCAGATGTCACAGAGTCCAGGGTGGCACTGGACTTCTCAATGTACTGGAGGTGACCCTCCACACTGGGCCCAAATAGGTCGGTGCCAAAGAATGGTATATCAACCAGCTTATGCTGGATGTCTGCCATGAAGATTGAGATCCACAACCAAGCCCTATGGTGCATGGCAACCATGGCCGCCACTGAGTGGGCACAGGAATCTCCAATGTCCAGGGCCATCTGAAGTTACTATTTGGCCACAGCATGACCCTAGTCCCAGACCTGCTTGACCGTAGTCTTGAGGTCTGCAGGAATCACCTCATCCAGAGAGCCGAGAAGGGTATGGAAGAAGTGTGCCATCATGACGGCCAACTTCACCTGGCAGAGGCTGAACATGGAGGCAGCATAGACCTTTTTAGCCGAGTGGTACAATTTTTTGGACTCCTTATCTGGCAGTCTATTGACATCCCCCATATTACCAGAGTACCAGAACACAGAGTCAGCCACCAACCCCTCAGCCGAGGGATACTCCGTGAACCCTGAAAGGGTACCAGTAGGCACCACATATTTGTGGGCCATCCGGGCCAAGGGCGCAGGGCAAGAGGCAGAGTGCTGCCAGAGCTCCAGGGCAGGGTCAATGATGGCCTCGGCCACTGGGAACCCCTCCGGAGAGTCCCCTTTTCCAGAATTTTTGTAAGGGGATAGCGAGCCCATTTTTTCATCCCCGAGGACTCAGAAATGAGGTAGAGAATGCCCATGAATGAAGTGGGGCCTTCATCTGTTGACAGATCCCCATCTTTTCTGTATCCAGCGGACAGCAGTGCAGAGAGGAATCCTATGACTCCGAGAAGTCTGCACAAAGTGAGTGACCACCTGAGGCACTCTCAACCCTCCTCGGGTGGTCAGGAGAGTGACCAACAGTCGATGGGGAAGCCGCTTAGTCGCCTGAGACTCCTTGGACGGAGCCCTGGTCGATGGCTGCTTGGTGGTGGCTTCATCAATGGCCTGCGGGAGAAGTCGGGCTTCGGCCAAGCTGAAACGGTCTGGACCGCCCACTGTGATGAACAATGTGTCAACTGGTCCAGGCGGGGCATCAGCCTTTCGGGTGACAGCCAATTAATGGCTGGGGTAGTAGCCGGCATCGGCTTCAACCCGGTCAGCACTAACTGTTGCCACATAAGGTCTTCGTAGCATTGACGCAACTTGCGCTGAAGCCTCTCCTCACTCGAGGAGGATGAAGATGAATAATGGTGGCACCACTTCCCATGGTGTTGAGTGCGAGACCTCCGATGTTGGTGGGACCTGCTTGACCCAGAGAAGGTAGATGACCTCAACCTCAGCTGTCGGTGGTGTCGACAGGGGACCTCAGAGGGAGCCGGAGTGATCTGTGGCTCCTCCTGGTCTAGATCGGTGACTGGATGGGCTGACTCAGCTGGTTTGGATGCCCCATCAATGGTCACTGGCAGGACTGGGGTCCTGAAAAGAGAGTTGTCAGCCTCTTCAGGTGACAACTGGTCGACAGCGTTGAGAAAAATCCTGGCCGCATCATTGGCTGGTGTCTCAGCTGACTGGCCTGACGAGGTTTCAATGAAGCCAGTGGCCACAGCTGTGGTTTCGACCGTAGTCAAAACCGAAGATTCCAGAGAGTCGAAAGCTCCCGGTCCAAGGATCATCAATGATGAGTCTTCACTTAATCTTTCTTGGACTCCTTGCATGAGCAGGAACTGTGCATTCGGAAGGGCCCTGCCCTTGGTCGGGAGGGACTGGCACAGCTCCTTGAAGGAGGCTAAACAGTGAGCCCAACTGGAGCAGAACAAAGGCCGAGGCAGAAGAGGATAGAGTGGTGGCCTTGGTCCCTCCTCCTGAAGGCCTTGAGTTGCTCAACTGCTCAGTGGACCCCACAGCCACAGAGACCACCCATTGGGCATCCTTTAATTTGATCAGCTGATAACATTTCTCCAGACAACCCAATTTCAGGCAGGCATACGGTCCTCCAGGACTGCTGGGTGAAATGACCAGCAAAAATCGCAAGCCTGAGGATTGTGATCCAGACAGTGGACATGAGGCGTGGGGGTTGTCACGTGGCATCTTCTGCCCGCATAGGCACCGGCGAAATCCAGGCGAGGATTTATCCTCCATCATGGTTGCAATCGAAGATCGAGGTGAAGATGAAACTCAAATGAGTTTTAGTTTAAGTTTTGGAAGTAAATCCGAAGATTTAAGCGCCAGAGCCTACTCAACATGGGAGCAGTAAGGAGGGAACCTGCTTCTTCCAGTGGAAAGGAAAATCTGGCATCATGGGGCAGAGCCAAGGGAGTTACCACTCGGGTGGGAGGGAGGAGCCAGCTTGAAGACATTTCCGGGCAAGCCTTACAGAGAAAGGCAACTGCCAGAAAGTGTGGATAGAACATCATATCCACGTCCCTAGAATTATCATTAAAGCCTAATATAAACAAGAAAACTATGACATAACAGTTCACACAGTATGCCTAAATGCTAGTAACAAGAAGTGCTTCTTCAATCTAGATTTTATTTTATTTATTTTATTTCAAAGGTTTCACGAGGAATGGCATACTCATCTGCTACCGGCTTGTTTTCAGATGCATCCTGGGGGTGAGGGAAAGTGGAGCTAGAGCAAGAGAAGGAAAAAAAAACAGTAATGACAACATTACATTACAAAAATAGAAGTCATCTACAGAAATATAGTATACCAAAGGAGCATAATCATAAATATCAGCACAACAGATATATGTAGTATACAAAATAGTTATGATAGTAGTAACACACTGACAAAGGTCAGATACTACTGGTTGGGGACTTCAATTTACCAGATGTAGACTGGTACACCTTCACTGCCTCCTCAGAGAGGAGCAGAGAATTCCTCATTGCACTATGGGGGCGGACTTAATCAACTGTAGAGTCACCCACTAGGAATGTGCCATGCTGGACCTGGTACTCACAAACAGTGCTAGGGTGTCAGACATGCAAGTGGGGATCAACCTGGGTACCAGTGACACAGGTCAGTCTGGTTCTCAATTAAAACACAGAGAATCCCTGTCACACCAAACTCAGGGTGCTTGATTTCAGAAAAGCAAATTTCCCAAGAATGAGGAAAGTATTAAATAACTGATGGTAACTGATGCCACAGGAATGTGGAAGACGGTTGGATAAAACTGAAAACGCTATAACTACAGTCACAGAACAATGTGCAAAACAAATAAACAGATCCAGAAAAATCAAAGAACCCACTCCAGTTTTCCAAAGAGATGTCAACTATAATTAGAGATAAGAAAAAAGCTTATAGAAAGTACAAGGAGACCAAATCCGAGAAGGACTGAGAAGAATACAGGATTAAACTCAAGGAAGCAGGAAAAGCAATTAGGGTAGCCAAGGCCCAGAGGGAGAAAAGAATAGCAAAGGCAGTGAAGATGGGGGACAAAACATTCTTTCATTATAGACGGGGAAAAAAGAAACAGTAAGGGAGGAATAACCAAGTTAGCAACTAAAGAGGGTCAGCTGGTGGAGAATGACAAAGATAAGACAGAAGTACTCAATGAATTCTTCTGATTGGTCTTCACTCATGAAGACAAAGGTAATGGTCCAGCACTAGCCAAGTCACATCTCCACAACTGGGAAGTAGACACCAGCCCCTTTACAAAAGAAAGGGTCCTTGAAGAGCTATCTAAATTAAAGATGAACAAGGCAATGGGGCCGGATGGAATATACCAAGAGTTCTGAAGGAACTGCGGGAGGAACTTGCAGACACCACTAGCCGAACTATTTAACAAGTCACTGGAAGATGGCATAGTGCCACAGGACTGGAGAAGGGCCACAGTTGTGCCACTGCACAAGAGTGGTAGCAGGAAATAACTGCCCAGTCAGCCTGACCTCAGTGGTGGGTAAAGTAATGGAGACATCACTTAAAGAAAGGGTGGTGGAGTTCCAGAAAGAAAGTGAGAAACTTAACCCAAAGCAGCATAGCTTCACGGCAGGATGCTCATGCCAAACAAATATGATAGAATTCTCCAACTGGGTTACAAGAGCAGTGGACAAAGGTGCAGCTGTGACATAGTATACCTGGATTTTAGCAAAGCCTTTGATACAGTTCCACACAGAAGGCTAGCAAATAAATTGAGCAAACAGGCATATGTCAGAAAGAGGTCAACTAGCTGGCTACAGGACAGGACTCAGAGAGTTACGGTAAATGGCACTTTGTCGTGGGGGGGAGAGTAACCATTGGGGTTCCACAGGAATCAGTGCTTGGCTCAATCCTTTTCAACATATTCATCAGCGACATCACTGAGGGACTGAAAGAGAAAGTCTGCCTGTTCACAGATGATACAAAGTTCTGCAACAGGATGGACACATAAGAAGGGATCAAAGGAATGGAGGTACATCTAAGAAACCTGGAGGAATGGTCCAAGAACTGGTAGTTCAGATTTAATGCCAAAAAGTGTAAGACAATGCACTTGGGAAGACAAAGATGGAATGGATCTAGGACTTATGATATTGGATGATTTAAAGGTAGGAAAGCAATGTGAAAAAGCAGCACTAAGGGCAAGCGACATCCTTGGATGCATAGGTAGAGGTATGACTAGCAGAAAGGATGAGGTAATCATCCATCCCACTCTGTAGGTCCTTGGTGAGGCCTCACTTGGAGTAGTGTGCGCAGTTCTGGAGGCTACACCCGAAAAAGGACAGACAGCCTGGAATCCATGCAGAGGAGAGCCACCAAGTTGTTGCAGGGACTACATCACGAACCTTATAAAAATAGGCTCAGCCAGTTAAATCTGTTCTCCCTAAAGCAGGGAAGGAAGCGAGGAGACATGATAGAAACATTTTAAATTTGTTAAAGGGATAAATGCAGTACATACACGCAACCTGTGTCAGGAAAATAGGACTGCGTGACAAGAGGGCACAACTGACACCTGGTTTGCGGTAAATTCAGAACCAATGTTAGGAAGTACTTTTTCACAGAGAGAGTCTCGGACCCTTGGAACAGTCTGCCACATGAGTTAAGACTGTCAGAGAATTCAAACGGGCATGGGACAGTCAATGTAGCCATCTCAACAAGAGCAGCAGATGGGGGGAGGGTAGACATCTCAGGCAGACTAGATGGACCACACGGTCTCCTTCTGCTGGCAAACTCTTAAGCTATTACAACAGGCTGGAGGTAAGGAGGAAACTGGGGGGATTTATAAATGTTTAGAAAATGGCAAGAAAAAAATATAGAAATGTCATTGTCCGACAGATGTCACCTAACCAATTAAATCTCTATGAACACATGGGCAGGTGTCAGATCTCATTTCCCTCCCAAAAAAACCTACTTAGAGCCATTTTATATGTGTAATAAGCTCCTCCAGGGTGTGCATCATAGGATTTTAATGCACATTCCAGGGGCATAAGGACATTCAGCCTCATGCCTTACTAGACGCGTGGGGCATGCATCAAAATCCTACAATGCACAACCCGTCATGGCTTATTACTTACTTATAGAATTAGCAGTATGAATGTTTTCTGGTAGCATATTCCAAAGGACTGGGGCTGCCACTGCAAAGGCTCTCTCTCCTGGTGGCTTGCAACCTAGCCTGTGGAACCAGGAGCATGCCCTGTGATCTCGATCTCAAAGTTTTGGTGTTTGCATAAAGAGTCAGGAGCTCACTGAGATATTGGGGACTGTGATAAACCACCTCTCTCTCTGGGCTGTAACAGCTTTCAGAAAGGTGTCTGTCTTTGTTTTCACTGCCACCAGTTGGGGTTCACCCAGAAAAATCCACCTTGCCCTTTACAGAGCTGGAAGGTCAAACATGCAATTACACAGGTTAAAGTCTAGTAGTGTGTCTCTAGGATGGCGGAAGCTAATAGAGTTTTGCCCAGCCAGTGTAAATCATAGCCACAACTGTTGAGTAAATAAATAGCTCTTAACAGAAGGTCAAAAGTTGCATTACAGGATATATATGTCTAACTCAAGAGAACATTGTTAAAGGAAAAGTAAACAAATGTTTTAAATAACAGATGAAAAAAAAGGCTATTCCTAAGTTAAGCTATTTTTCTTACCTCTCTACTACACTTGGAGAGACTGGATCTCTATACTATCTGTCAGCTCTCACAGACATAGAGCAGTAGACTCAAAGTTTAAACACCTCGGATGTAATTTCAGCAGAACACTGCCTTGATGTTACTGTCTTACAGCATCTTACAGTCCCCCTTTAAATAGGTAATTCTTGTGCCCTTTGAATGCAACAACCATTTACCATGTATCTGTTTGATTGTTCCAATCAGTTTAAACAGCCCTATAGATATCCAATTAGATCAATTTAACATCCAGTTTATATTTGAGTGGTCCAATCCTTTGTGTGTGTGTGTGGTTGTGTGTCCACTCCTCCTCTTACTCTCACTGAGATTTATGACCAGACCATCACCTATCTAGAAGCTGCTAGGGCAGTGGAATCCCAGTGTTATGTTTTTCAGAAGGTCAGAAACTCCCAGCTGAAAATCACGCCAACTCCTTCCTTCCCATTTCTGTTACCCACCCCCCCAAGGTAATGAAGGCATGTCATTTGGGCCAGATCAAGTGACACAGCCATTCATGCAGCTGCTGGGAAGTGCCCAAAGTATCCAGCCATGTTGTTAGACCTGCTTAGATAGCCCATCCGCATTGGCATTTTGTTTACCACTGAGGTGCTGGATGGTCATATTGTATGCTTGCAGTACCAAGATCCAGTGCAATAGTTTTCCATTTTGCCCACTTGACCTATGAAGCCAGATCAGGGGATTATGATCTGTGACCACAGTAAATTCTCTCTCATATAGGTAAGGCTGCAGTTTCTGAAGGGCCCACACTATTCCCAAGCATGCCTTCTTGACTGTGGCATAAGCCCCCTTCCTGGGCAGAAACCTCTGGTTGAGGTACAAGATCGGGTTCTCCTCTCCCTACTGTGTAACCTGACTCAGCACAGTACCCAGCCCATGGTCTGAGGCATCCACATGGACAATGAACTTTAGACTGTAATTGGGGGTGGCTAACACAGCTGGCCTGCTTAAGGCTTTCTTTAGCTCCTGGAAAACACTCTCACAGCCCTCTGTCCATGGCAACTTATCTGGCTTTCCCTTCTTGGTTAGGTCTGTCAGTGACTTGGCCAGATCACTATAGTGAGGGACAAACCTCCAGTAGTACCCCGCTGTCCCCAGAAATGCCCTTACCCGGTGGTAGGAGTGGGCCAGGCCCAGGATGGCATCGACCTTGGCAGGCTCTGGGTGGATGCATCCGCTGCCCACCAGTGCCCAAGGTAGGGACACATCTGCCATACCTATCTGGCACTTTTCTGTCTTGACTGTCAGAACCTGCATACTTCAGCCTGCTGAACACCTCCTGCACATTCTTGATGTGCTCCTCCCAGGTCTGGCTGTATATGGCTATGTCATCCATATATGCCAATGCAAACTCACCTGCCCCAGACAGAATGCGATCCACAAGTTGTTGAAAGGTTGTAGGTGCAGTCTTCATTCCAAAAGGACATTACCTTGAATTTGTACAAGTCAAATGCAATGACAAAAGTTGATCTCTCCCTGGTTGTAGGGGTCAGAGGTACCTGACAGTAGCCCTTTGTTAGGTCTATTGTGGTCAGATACTTGGCTCCCCATCACTCCAGGGTCTCGTCTGTTCTGGACATGGGATAGGCATCTGACTCCATGCAGCTGCTGAGCCTCTGGTAGTCAATGCAAAATCGGGTTGTGCCATCCTTCTTGGAGATCAGTACCACAGGTGAGGCCCAGGGGCTACTGGATTATTCCAGGTTCCAGCATCTCCTTGGGCTCCTCTTTCACGGTCTACTTGACCTGCTCAGGTACCCTGTAGAGAGACTGTTTCAGGAGCACCTGGGTCCCGGTATCCATGTGGTGCTCGGTCAGCATGGTGTACCCGGTTCCCTGTGAACATGTCCTCAAATTCTCTCAACACATCCCAAATCTCTTGCACCTGGGCTGGTGTCAGCTGGTCAGAGAGGGGTGAGGCTGCCCACAGAGGATCCAACCCGGCCTCCTCCAAAGGTCACCACCAGTGGGTCAGCCTCAGTTTCCTCATCTGGGGTGCTGCATACAGTGAGGACCACCTCCTCCCTATCATAGTAGGCCTTTATCATGATACATCTCTCACCTGCATCTCCTGCCAGGTAGTTCTATTATGTAATTGACATCACTAGCTTTTGGACAATGGAGATGGCCCTTCCCATGCTGCTGTAGTTTATTCTGTCGGATAGGATGAGTGCCATCACTAGCTGTCCCACCTCATATTCTCTGGCTTGGACCCTGTGGTCATACCAGACTTTTGCTGATGTTGTGCAGTGCCCAAGGCTACTGAGCAAGCCCCATGAGCTCAAGGCGGGTCCCAAAGTCACGGGCATACTCCAAGCAGAATCCTTGGGAGGCATGGTCACCCTCCCAATCATCCCAAACCAACAAGGGCCCCTCACCCGTAGGCCAAACAGGAGCTCAAAAGGCAGAACCCAGGGCTCTCCTGTGGGACTTCCTTTGTATGCAATTAGGAGATGTGGAAAATATTTGTCCCATTCCCTCTTGTGCTGGTCAGCAAAAGTCCTTAATGTGGTCTTAAGGGTTGAATTAAATGTACAGGGTTCAAAATGTTGCTCGACAGAATGTCGTGTGACTTAATCATGTCAGCGCAATTTACTTGTTTATTATGATCTCGGAGGTTCCACCCCACACCCCCCATTATGGGGGTCTGTGCCCCCACAGACCTCCACACTTAGGATTTTAACTCTGGGGGGGTCCAACATGGAGAGCGCACAGGTCCGGGGTTCGCGCATAATGCCGTACACTATTAAGTGTACGACATTATGACCCGGTAGAGAATTCAATCACTCCACCAGACCATTAGTTTGGGGATGGTACGGGGAGGTTTTGAGCTGCTTTACCCCACACTTCTCCTACAAACTACTCATTAACCCAGACAGGAACTGGAACCATGATCTGTCAGTATCTCCTGGGAAAGCCCACTCAGCTAAATATTCCCAACAGTGTGTCAGCCACCTGTTCTGCCTCAATGGATGATAGGGCCACTGCCTCTGGGCATCGTGACATAGGTCGATTACGACCAGGCTATACAGCTTGCCAGTGTGACTTGGGTTGTGAGTGGCCCTACTATGTCCACAGCTACCCTCTTGAAGGGTTTGTCAATAATGGGCAGGGGCACCAAAGCTGCCTTGGCCTTGTCCTCCATTTTCTTACCCTCTGGCACTGTGGGCAAATCCTACAGTAATTTACCACATTTTTGCCAATACCAGGCCAGAATAAATTTTTGGTCAGCTGCTTTTTCATGCACCTCACACCCAAGTGGCCTTAAAAAGGGAAATTGTGGGCAAAGGCCAAAAGCTGCCGGCGGGGAACCTTATGGACTGTCAGCTGCTGGAGCACTTCTCCATATAGCCCTTCCCCTGCTGTACATTCTCTGTACAACAGCCCATTGTCCCAGTAAATGACTCTTTACCCCCCGAGAGGGCCCTTAGCCCTGTTAGCTACTTCCCTCAGGTTTTGCAAAGTAGGATCAGCCTGCTGCGCAGCGCCCAACTCCCATCATCTGACCCCTCACAGCTCCCCTTCAGAAGGAAGTCCTGTGAACTCCTCCATTTGTGACTGGGGCTCAGGACTGCTGCTTCTAGCCAGCCTCTCCCCCAGGCTAGCTACTTCCCCAGCTGCTGAGGGAGGGGCTGGAGCCGGCTGAGACACCCCCTCAGAAGCTTGCCCTTTTGCCTGGCTGCAGGTTGTAACACACCAGAGATTCCTTGTAGTCAAAATCATTCCATATGATCACATTTACGGGGAGATCCTCCACCACTCCTATTTCCTTTTCTCCATGCCCCCCCCCCCAGCTCAGGAAGACTCAAGCCATTGGTATTTGGACTGCTGGCCCTGTGATTTCCTGGACCTTGGAGTATTGCCCTGGCAACATCTGCTCCACCTGGATTAGATCCTGCCTCACCAGGGAGATGTAAGTGCCAGTGTCACGCTCTCCCTTGGTTACTGTCCCATTAGCTACAAAAGCAGTAGTAGTAAAACTTTTATTTTTACATAGGGTAATGTCATTTAGGTAAAAACCCAGTCTGCAAGACAGTCCTGTTATTGTTTAACAAAAGAAAATCACATACAGGCAACACACTTAAAAACACAATCAAACAAATATACATCCCCAGAGATTAACAATACACATCACTAAAAATTACTAAATATACATAAAACAAAATCAGAAAGGCAATCCACAAATTTTATATATACCATACAGGTATTAAAGTACAACCTCTACCTACATGCATCTAAATTGATTTATTTCATTTATCCCTGGATGAATATTCCTAACGAAGGTGAAGTACGAATTATATATGGTAAATTATTCCAATATTTTGATGCCCAGTAATTCAATGTTAATTTCAATGTCTATTCTGAATTTTAAAGGTATACATTTTTTCAACATGGACTGTCCTCTAATCTTATCAATCTTTCTTTGCTTATCAAATAATGTTATATTTATATAATGGTTTGGGAAAAGCACATGACATCTGTATATTAATTTTTGCCATAATCTAATATAGTTGATATCCAAAGACTGCCATTGCAACTGGGACAAAAGTGCACAATGATGAGTTCTGAACTTACTCTGTAATACATATTTAGCTAGTTTATACTGTACTCTATGTAATGTATTACTTGTGTATTTGCTGTGCAATATACAAGGTCACCATAAGTTAACACAGGCATGATTAATTGCTCTGCCACAGCCTTTCGAGCCTTCTTTCCTAAACATTTTGTTGTTCTGCATAGAGCTCCTATTCTTCTGTTTACCCTGTCTACTAATGTATTCACATGTGCACCGAAAGACATTTGAGTACCAAAAACAACTCCCAAATAACAGTATTGGTCTACCTGTTCTAATGTTTCAATACTATCTATTTTTACTTTAATTGTTCCTTTACTTTTACATGCAAAATGCATTATCTTAGTTTTCTTTGGGCATATGCTTGGAGGAGGCATGTGGTTCTTTGGGCTGTGCACATCCTACCATCAGACCAGTGCTATTTTGATCACCCTCTCCCCAGGCCTTTGCCCCTTAACCATTTTCTGAGGGCAGTTATACCTCAAATGCCCCACTTGATTACAAATATGATATTTCTTGGGTCACTTTAGAACCCGAGGATTCTGCTTTGGGCTGCCCCCCATGGGACCCTCAGAACCATGTGCTGCTCCCATGTGACTTACGCTGTGCATATGGTCTGCTGGCCACATACAGGTCAGCCCTTTCTGCCACCTCCTTTGAGGAGCTGCATGCCCTGTCTAGCAACCATATTCGTAGTTCATCAGGTACAATTCTAAGTAAGTGTTCCTTTACCATTAAATCTTTTATCAATTCCACTGTGTCTGCTTTTGCCCCATCCACCCTCCGGTCAAGATAAGTGTACAATTGAACACGCAATTCTGTGTAACTGTCTTCTATGCTTTTTTTTAACTCCCTAAATATTTTTCTATAAGCGTCAGGAGTTAAACCAAAATGTTTTAATAACACAGTTTTAACCCTATCATAGTCAACATAGTCTTCATCACTCATTTTAGTAAATGCTTGCAAAGCCTGTCCCATAAGTAAGGGTGTGAGATAAGTTGGCCATGAAGCCTTTGCCAACTGAAATTGTTCACATACTCTCTTAAACGACCTTAAAAATAGATTAAGATCATCTCCCCTCTCTAAACGGAGGAACCAATTTAGAATTAATTTTGGCTTCATGGGGAAAGCCCCTCCATCATTACTCACATTTTGCTGGTTGCGCGGGGTCATGATTTCCTTCTCATGCTGTTGTGTCTGGATTTCATGTTGCCATTCTTTTTCTCTGTCCTGATATTCTTTTTCTCTGTCCTCCAGTCTTTTTGCCTCCGGTTATTTTTTCTGCTTCCAGCATTTTCACATCCAGTTCTTTCTCTGCTACCAGTTTCTTTGTTTCAAATTCAAACCTTCTCACCTTGAGGTCCAGTTACTGCTGACACATCTGCATTTTCACAAGCTCAAGCTGATGTGGAGAGTCTGCGACCCCAGCTCCTAGCTCAGCCCTGGGGACCTTCTGCTTCTGGACATGAGCCACCAGGGTGGATATGAGGTCATCCTTTTTCTTCTGTATTAGACCCTCAAACTGGACCCCCTTTTCTTGGCACTTGTCAGAAATCTGTTGCAAGATAAGCAAGTCATACTCTATGGAGCTCATTCTCTTAAGCTACACTAAACTGTTCAAACCAGAAACAAAAAAAACTATTGTATATGTGTACTCTCTTGTATATCCCTTTTTGCGACTGCTAAGGTAAAACAGTTCCATTGGCAAACTCTGTCTCTTAATGTGCTAGAAAGTCCACAGTCACCCTACCACTGCCTACCAATTATGGACAAATCACCTCATCTCTCTGAGTCAGAACAGCTTTCAGAAAGGTGTCTGTCTTTGTTTTCGCTGCCACCAGCTGGGGTTCACCCTGCAAAATCCACCTTCCCTTTAAAGAGCTGAAAGGCCAAACATGCAATTACACAGCTTAAAGTCTGGTTGCGTGTCTCTCGAACGGCAGATGCAAAGAGTTTGCCCAGCCAATGTAAATCATTAATTACCTTAGTAATTTAAATCACAGCCACAACTGTTGAGTAAATAAATAGCTATTTACTTAACAGAAGGTCAAACGTTGCATCACAGGCTATATATGTCTAACCCAAGAGAATAATATTGTAACAGGAAAAGTAAACAAATATTTTAAATAACAGATGACAAAAGGAAAAAAGGCTATTTCTAAGTTAAGTTATTCTTCTTACCCCTCTATTACACTTGAAGAGACCCTACCGCACTTGAAGAGACCCAATCCCTAAGCTATCTGTCAGCTACCACAGACATAGTTAGAACAGTAGACTCAAAGCTTAAACCTCTCGGATGTAATTCCAGCAGGACACTGCCCTGATGTAACTGTCTTACAGCATCTTATAGTCCCCCCCGACTAGGTAATTCGTGTGCCATTTGTATGCACCAACCATTTACCATGTATCTGTTTGATTGTTCCAATCAGTTTAAAACAGCCCTACAGATATCCAATTAGATCAATTTAACATCCGGTTTATATTTGAGTGGTCCAGTCCTTCAAACTGTGTGTGTGTGTGTGTGTCTCACTCTCCATCGCTACTCTCACGTCACTTATCACCAAGACTATCACCAAGTTATCTAGAAGCTGCTAGGCAGGAAATTCAGATGCTGTTGGTTGTTGTTTTCAGAAGGTCAGAAAAAAATCAACCAAAAATCCAAGCCATTAACCCTTCCTGTCCCATTTCTGCAACATTATGGGCTTCAAACAAAGAAGAACTTGAAGTCAATGTGCCACTTAACAGGCAGCCAACCCAGGACCCATACAACAGTGTAATATGGTATGATCTCTGAGCAGAGGTCAGAAGTCCGCTGCTGCATTCTAGACTAACTGCAGGCAGTGCAAGTGACCTCCAGGTAAGCCCGGATAGAGAGTACAACAGTAGTCAAGGCATGAAATAATGAGGATGTTCACCAGCATGGTTAAGTTAGCAGCATCAGGCAGCGGACACAATCTAGCAATATTTTTCAAATGATAAAAGCAACTCTAGACAACAGAAGACACCTGTGAAACAAATGACAACAGAACCACTCCTAAATTACAAGCTTCCTCTGCCACCTTAAATTTACTGCTACAAGGGTGGGTAGATTCAGGTCTTTATGAAACGTTAATAACTGCTTCTCACTAACCAAAACCATTAATTCAGTTTTTGGATGGGTTAAGTGATAACCAGTTGGAGGGCATCCAAAGCCTGATGTCCCCCAAGTCTTACTCTAATCTTTGCATAGACAATGTCCTACCAGAAGCAAAGGACATGTACAGTTTGGTATCATCTGCATAACAGTGAAAATCCACACTGCAGTGCCTAGTGATCTCTCCTAGCAGATGTATGTACACTGTAAACAAGATAGGTGCCAAGACAGATCCACGAGAGACACCGCAATCGAGGGCAGACGACTGCAACTGACAAGAGTCGAGCATTATCAACTGCTCCCTCTCAGGAAGGACGGAACCACCATGTCTGTTCTGCAACCCAAATGGTCTACAGTGTCAAATGCCGAAGATAAAGCCAGAAGAATCATGACAGAAATCTCCCTGTGATCCCTCACTATGTGTAGAATATACCATGATAAGAGTCGTCTCTGCGCTATGCTTACTGTGGAAACAAGGTTGGAATGGCTCAAAGAGGTTACTGTTCTCCAGATACACCACTAGCGGCCTTGCAATCACTTTCTCCACAAGCTTTAGCCAAAAACAGATGGTTGGAGACAGATCGATAACTGGTCGGGTTATGAGACTCTAAAGAGTCCTTCTTAAGGATAGGCCTCACCACTGCCTTTTTAAGGGCACTGACAACAACCCCTCCTCCACAGAGGAACCAACAATCCCAGTCACAACTGGAACCAGAACCTCCCATCCTGTTTTGAGTAACATGGTTGGGACTGGATCTAGAACACAAGTGGTGCATTACAGGCTCTTGACAACACTGGGGACCTCTTCCTCATCCAAGTGGTCAAACTCCTCCCAATCCATCACCACACTTCTTGTAATTAAGTCCCTATCCCTGTTACCCCTGTCTATGTGGATGGAGGAGATCTGGCCCCAGATGCCCACAATCTTGACTTTAAAGAAACCATTGAATGTGCAAAACAGCAGAAGAAAGCCTTTAAAGACATAGACCGGTAGTGAAGGAAAGCCAACTGGAGAGTCCAAACTGCAATGGAAAATACAGGGATCTGCTGCAACAACCCCATGTTGATCAAGAAATGACCCACAAGTGGTTAAAAAGAGAATTCAGTTCCTGATTTAACATAGAAACATAGACTTTGACGGCAGATAAGGACCGCTAGGCCCATCTAGTCTGCCCATTTCCCTACCTACAGGATAAGCCGCAGATCCTAGTTAACCAACAGCCTATTTCTTCCTACCCCCCCACAAGAATTGCCTTATGTCTGTCCCATGCATTCTTGAATTCTCCCACAGTTTTAGACCCCACAACCTCCTCAGGAAGGCTGTTCCATGCATCCACTACCCTCTCTGTGAAATAATACTTCCTCACATTGCCCCTGAACCGCCCTTCTTTAAATTGTGTCCCCTTGTTCTTGCAAGTCTCTTTTTCTGAAAGATGCTACCCTCTTGGACTTTGTTGATTCCACTGAGGTACTTAAAAGTTTCTATCATGTCCCCCCCCTCTCCCTTCTTTCCTCAAGGGTATACATATTAAGCTCCTTTAGTCTCTCCTCATACGGCTTCTCTTGCAGACCCTGCACCATTTTAGTTGCCCTCCTCTGAACTGCCTCTATCCTGTCTATGTCCTTGCGGAGATGGGGTCTCCAGAACTGGACACAGTACTCCAGATGGGGTCTCACCAACTGTCTGTACAGAGGGCTAACAACTTCCTGTTTTCTGCTGATGATGCCTCTCCCTATACATCCCAGTATACCCCCAGCCCTCCCACTGCCTTCTCTCACATTGCTTGCTAACCTTAAGGTCATCTGATATGATTACCCCCAGGTCCCTTTCCTTTTTTGTTGTTGTTACTACCTCCCCACCCATTGTGTATTCTTCCCTTGGGTTCTTGTTTCCAAGGTGCATTATTTTGCACTTCTTTGCATTGAATCCTAACTGCCATACTTCTGACCATTCCTCCAACCTTGCTAAGTCCCTTTTCATCCTTTCCACACCTCCTTGTGTATCAACCCTGTTGCAGATCTTTGTGTCATCTGCAAAAAGGCATACTATTCCTTCCAGTCCCTCTGCAATGTCACTGATGAAGACATTAAAAAGGACTGGACCCAATAAGCAGTTGATACTGGCACAGCAGCTATACATAAGGATGTTTACTAACGACACATAAAAATAAGGAAAACAGACAAATGTAGGTTCTGTTTTACAGAGTTAGAAACGGTTTCCAATCTCATGGTAGGAAGTGAAGTAGTCATGTCAGAAGACCTATAAACAAGAAAAATCAATAATGTAGCCAGACTGATCGGCTGGAAACTATGCAAACACTATAACATACAGGTAGCAGAAAAACACTGGAATCATGACCCCAAAAGGATCATAGAGAATGAAGATGTAATAATCTCATGGCACCACCCAATATCAACGGGTAATCTAGTGGATGCTAAATAAAACAGATATTACAATATAGGAAAAATGAGGATGGTAGCTCAGCTAATTGAAGTGTCCATCCTAACTGACTACAGTGTCTTATGCACTGAGACACAAAAGATACCAAATACTAGGATATGTGAACAGAAATAAATCTGGAAGAAAAATACAGAAAGGCCCTGGCTTAAGAATGGGGTCCATTCCTGTCATAGTCTTAGAAAACCCTGAGCAATGAAGACACAAACCTAAGAGAGACCATATAAATGTGCATAATGTGACAGTGTGTTCTGTTCTGAGGTCAAAGTTTATGTTAGATGTGTGTGTGTGGGGGAGAGGGGGCTACAGAAAATGTACCAGATGAAAATAGAAGTTGGGGCAATATGTCACTCACAAAATTATACTATGACTGGTATCTGGTAGTCTCATCTGATCCTGATTTCTTCCTTCTCTATGATCCTTTTGGGTTCATGACTCAATGTTTTCTGCTGCATGTAGGTATAATGTTTGCATAGTTTCCAGTCTTCATATGTCTCTCTTGTTTTGGAGGGAGGTTAGTGTCCACAATGCTTTGTTTTTTTAATAACAGGACAAGAATGGGCCCTATTCTGAAACCAAGGCATGTTCAAAAATCAGGAAATCGCTACTGTATCTTTAGTATCTGCTGAAAGTGCTTTCCTTAATGATGGCTTCCCTTTGTCGTTCTAAGGTGTCACAGACATTGGCAGCATAATCAGATGTTCCTGAAAGTTCTTTTTAATTAGCCCTGTATCTCCATGGACAGCTGAGGTCATTTTTTTTCCCCTCCACATTCATTTTGATTCCATTTGCATATATTGATATTTCATGATCTTGAGTCTCTCCATGCTCAGGACACTGTAGTTGCTCGTGATAGACACTTCAATTGGCTGGCTTAACATTCATTTTTTGTGTACTGTAATGCTTTTTTCTGGTATGCACTGAATTGACAGTTGGTACTGGGTGAACATATGTGATCATTACGTCTTCAGTCACTGTGATCCTTTTGAGTTCATGCAATGCACCTTTTTTTTTAAATCCAAAGGTGGTGCAGGCTGTTCTTTGCCCCCCCATCTCCATCACCTGGCATTCCAGGGGCTTACCTGAAATGCTGGGTCTTCCTTTATGGTTTACTCCCTGTTAGGGGGAGGAGTCAGCAGCCTCTCCACCAGCTATCAATGATTTCAGTGTCTTGCAGAGAACTCTGTAACCAGTATGGGGCCTAGGTTGGGGGCCAGCTTGCCATGGTGCTCTGCCTGGCTATTTTCTCCTCCTTTTACTGTGGGAGGATGGATGCTCACACACATGCTTCCATGCATAGAACGTTGCAGGCCACTGCTCTTCCGTTCCCAGCTTAGCGTTTCTTTGACTGCCTTGCCGCCATCTGCCACTAGAGGGCAGGATAGTGAGGGGTTCTGCACCCCTCCCTGGAAGAGAGCAGTCTCAGATGCTCTATCCTCCTCCACCAGCTGATCCTTCAACATCCCAGGTTCGCTTCCAACACTTGGTTGTCACCACAAGCAGTGGCTCTATACCTGTGCTGGGGCTTCCTCCATGGCTTACTCCTAGTGCATGGTGGGAAGGTCAGTGGTCTCTTCACCTGCTGTCAATGGATGCAGTATCTTGAACAGGACCCTGTAACCAGTGTGGGAGCCTGAGAGGGGTCAGGCATGCCATTCTGCTCTGCCTGGCTATTTTCTCCTTTGATTTTCACTGCAAGAGGATTGGACATGCAGTCCATCCAAATGCTCCCACACCTGTTCCCATGCATAGAACTTTGCAGGCCACTGTTGTTCCACTCCCAGCTTAGTGGTCCTCTGACTGCCTTGCCCTCACCCACCGCTAGGGGCCAGGCTAGTAAAGGGTGCTGCAGCCCTCCCTCCCCAGAAGAGAACAGTCCCTCAGATGTTTCATTCTCCTCACCCCAGCTGATCCTTCAACATCACAGGCTCGCCCTGACCCTGGGTTGTCAGCAACACAAGCAGTAGCTCTATCAGTGTGTTGGTGGGTTAGTTTGGTTCATGCAGTGTGAATTTGCTGGTGTTTTATTAGGTTACTCCGCACTGTAAAACTCTTGTCACATTCAGCACACTGATATAGTCTCTCTCCAGAATGAACTCGATTATGTACTGTGAGGCTACTCTTCTCTTTAAAACTCTTTTCACATTCAGAACATTTATATGGTCTCTCTCCGAGATGAATTCGTTTATGTTTAATGAGGCTACTCTGCTCTTTAAAACTCTTGTCACATTCAGAACATTTGTATGGTCTCTCCCGGAATGAATTGCAGATGTGTTATCAGGTGATTTTTCTCTTAAAACTCTTGTCACATTCAAAACATTTATATGGTCTTTCTCCAGAGTGAATTGCTGGTGCTTTACAAGGCCACTCTGCTCTTTAAAACTCTTGTCACATTCAGGACATTTGTATGGTTTCTCTCAGAGTGGATTCGCTGATGTGTTATTAAGTGACTCTGTTGTATAAAACACTTATTACATTCAGTACATTTATATGGTCTCTCTCCAGAATGAATTCTCTGATGTTTTATGAGGCCACACTTCTCTTTAAAACTCTTGTCACATTCAGTGCATTTGTAAGGTCTCTCTCCAGAGTGAATTCGCTGATGTGTTATTAGGTGACTCTGCTGTGTAAAACACTTCTCACATTCAGCACAAATATATTTTCTTTCTCTGAAGTGAATTCGCTGATGCCGTTTGAGGGTACTCAGATCTGTGAAACTCTTGCTACATTCAGTACATTTATATAGTTCTTCTCCACTGTGAATTTGCTGATGTGTTAGAAGGCCGCTCTCCTGTGTAAAACTATTGTCACAGTTAGCATATTTGTAAGACCTCTCTCCAGTGTGAATCTGGTGATGTATCGACTGACTCAATGCTATAAAACTACTGTCAAATTCAACACATTTATCTTGTCTCCCTCTTTTGTGTATCTGCCTTTGCACAGAGATGAAGGCATGGAAACTCTTCTCACACTGAAGAGACTGATGTGGTTTCTCTACTATGTGACACATCTCATAACTCCTGAGCGATGACTGCTGGTTCAGACTCTCACTGCCCTCAGAACTCCTGCAGACTTAACAGAAACAGTATTCAGTTAGTATTTTCTTGTAATGAATGTCAGTTTCTTTAAAATACTGCTTGTTCCACAAAACAGAAACCAGCTGCAGTTTAAGGATGGCCATGGCAGGCACATTAGGAAGGCTGCTCTAAATATGTTTTACTATTGAGAAGTATAGGGTGGTCTTTTGGGGGGAGGTATAGGGGCCACCTTTCATTTGCTATTTTTATCTTGCTAAGTAAAATCTGGGTTATATTTTGTTTTGTGAAAAAGAAGGCAGTTAAGACTAATAACAAGCTTCTCTTAAGATACATGCTAACATATGGAATTGTATTAGTTCAGTGAAAACAAACACTCAAGAGCCACTGCAGGGTTGTAGTGCTTCATGCAAAATAAAAATCTCTCAATACGCATAGCACAGCATTCAACGCTTCTGTTGCAGCAATAGCTTCCATCAAAGAAAGCAGACAATGACCATATATACAACATGCAGATTTTTCTTTCTTTTTTGCTACTACTTTCTCCTCCTGGCATACCTGGTCTGCTCCCATATTCTGGCAACCCCCTCAGGACTCCAGCCACCATCCATCCATCTGCACTCCATCAGGGTCTCACCTTTTGTCCCCTGTGGCTTACCCCCTGCAGCGGGGTGGTGGACAGCCCCCAACTCACACACCCTGTCCAGATCCAGATTCAGGCATACCCTGAGCTGGTGTTCATCGGACGGCCATCAAACTGTTTTACCAGGATGCCACTCATTTTGTTTTTCTCCCTGGAGCTGGGGGCATGCAATGATGCCAGCAGAGGGTGCGCCGCTGTCATGGCGCTCCCTCCAGTGTCTTTCCAACTCCTCCCATGCTACAGCATGGTGCCTTGTCCCCAGCCTCCGCCAGGGGGTGAACAGATGCTGACTATTGAGGACCCCCTTCCCCGGAGAAGGAAAACAGTCCATCAGATGCTCAATCCTTCTCCCCTGCTGACTCCCGGTGGCCCGTGCTCATTCCCAAGCACGGGTTGCCGGAGTAGCGCAAGGTAAGGCGTCCAGCGCCTCCCTCCTCAGCACCACCGGGCTGGCAACATGCAGATTTTTAATCAGCTTTAAAACCCATAAGCAGGCAGGAAAAGCAGTGACGTCCCCAGCAGCACAACCCCCAATGTTTCACATGTACCTAGGCTTTCTCAAGGGTGCTGACCATTCAAACAATCAGCCTTTAATGTGTTTTCTTAAAGGCACATAAGAGTAGTCATTGATGAAAAATACCCAATAAAGGCCAGTAGAGCCACGTGCAGTGGCCTGGATTTGAGAATGAGCTAGGACCATCAGAGGGCCAGCTGGTGGGAAGAATTGAGCATCCCAGGGAAGGAGAGGCATATCCCGCTGCTATATCTGCCACCTGGTAACCATAGGTGGAGGTGCAGGGCAGCAGCGAATAGGAGGGAAGCTGGAGCATGGCTGTTAGCAGGCATATCTGGTGAGCCAGTGTCTACAGATGTCACACATTCCTGGGAGACTGGAATATAAGGTTGCAAAAATGGCACTGCCTTCAGAGGATGAAACACCCAACCACCACATCTATGTTGGACCGTAGCTGCCAGAGCCTGTGGACACCCCCAGTTGCACCTCCACTATGGGTGGCCAGATAGATTGGGGGAGAAGCTGAAGCAGCTGAACGACACCCCGGCCCCAAGGGGGAAGTCAGGGGAGAAGTACAGCAGTGTGTCACTGGTGGGCTGTTAGGGATCCTGGGTGTTTGGCCAGGATCTTGAGGGGTGGGATACAGGCATTGGTGGTAGGTAGATGGAGGTCCAAGGCAGCAGAGCAGGGGACAGAAAAATAGAGGTCAGCTGTGCTAAACCACATGCAAATTACAAAACGTGCAATCCAATGACCCATACAAAAATGATAGAAACACAATAGTGCACTCTAGTTAGGGTTAAGTATGCAGGTCTGTGTTAAACTTTAATTTTCAGCTACTTTTAACTTGGTCATCTATAAACCTAGGGACGGAAAAACTGACACGCCTAATTTTTGTGGCAAAGTCTTATGGAATGCCAAATTTGAACAAAATTGTTAATGGAGCTTTAGAGTTACAGTCTGTGCAAAACATAGGAAGACATTATTTTAAAATGTTTCTGTGCTCACCGATTAAAATTGGTTTTGTTTTTAATCCTGAAAGTTTCAGATTTGTTAGATCTATCCACATTAATTTATTTAAAATCAAAGGTGCTGCTGCCCCACATATGCAGATGCTATTTGCATTAATTTTTAAGGCGTTTTTACAGGCCACATTTTGGCAGTGTCCAATTGTGCTTCCACAGAGGGTGACAGAAAAAAATTAAGTTTTACATATAAATACACTGCTTTCACCAGCAGGGATAACCGTGTGAGACAATGGAAATAGTCAAAGTGGGCTTTTTAAAATGATTTACCAAGATTAAGTAATGCTTTGCGTTTGGTACCTTACATCAGCAAAAGCCCATCTCTGTACATGTTATTATATTCTGTGCAGTCATTATGGAAGTGGAAGGATTGTATTTTGGCCCCAGAGGTAGCTAGCCAATTCCTTTCCTTCCTTATCAATCGATTCACCCTTGCCCATACACATTATGATGTGTTCCCAGGTACAGCAGGGGGCATGCTCTATTTGGGATTTAGTATAGCACAGTGGATTAAGACTCTGAACTGCAGATCTGGAGACCTGGGTTTGAATCCCACAGCTGCCTAGGCGCATAGTGTGTGATCCTGAGCAAGTCACTTTACTTCCTCGTGCTCCCAGGTCGCATCTTGAAACAAGTTTTGGCTTAGTGTGCTACTCCTGGTTAAGCAATGTTCTCTTTCCTTCCTATTAAAGTCTATGGGGGGCACTTTTAAGAATGATTTTATAGAGAATAATGGATAGGCAAGTGTGTGTTATGAATATTTTTTTCACACTCGAAGTGTGTGTGATGACCCATAAACCTCGAGAAGCCGAAGCTCGAAGGTTTATGTAGTCATCACACACCAGGGAAGAAAACATAAAACACCTACTACATTTTATTTTACAATTACTGGTGCAGATTCTTAGCCAGCGTTTTTCTTGTGGGAAAAAAAAGATCCTGGATTTTGTTCAGAACTAGTTTTATTTTAAATTCATAGAAGGATAAGCTTTGTTAAAGTGATTTTGCAGTACTTTTTTAAAACTATGAGGAACAGTATATTTGTTTTGTCTAAATATGCAGAAATTTAAAATTATTTAAATACCTGGAGTCAAATGTCCTGAGAAGTCCAGTGGGTAGCTTGTAGAAGTCCACTGGTGATCTCAATGAAACGGTAGTGAACTACTAAAAGATTAATTAAAGCAGCAGTACTATGCAAAAAAAAGCTGCATTTTTTCGACAGTTTATTTCCTGTGCTCTGCTGAGCATGCACCTGGTACTCTTTCCTGCCAGCAATGTATTATCAAATTATAATGTGCTCAACTATCCTTTGTTTACGTTTATATTTCTGCCACCCGCTCCATTGACTAGATATCGGTTGCCATATTTGCTGCGGCGCTACAATGGCTGTAACGGCTCACTTCCTGGTTGGGTAGTACTGTTGTTTTAACATTTAAGAAACTTTATTTAGAAAATCATTTAAAACATTTAGTAACTTGTTTGAAATTCTGTTATTTGCAGCGCGCCAAGCAGGAAGTGTTTCTGTGGTGACGTAGATCTTCCGGTTGCGGTTTTTTCTACAGGTGCTACTAAGGAAATGGCAAGAATAGAGACAGTTGTTCCAAAGCTCGCAGTGGTAAGCAGAACCGCTGTGCAGGGGAAAGTCTCTGAGTTAGTGTTCGAGCTGTCTTGAATGCAGAATACCGCTCAAGAAATTTGACAGTGACTTTGAGATTGTGAAACACCGTAATAACTCAATTTGGGTTATTATGGTGTTTTTACAGTGTCTAAATTCAGGTTGTTAAAGGGGTCACCAGTATTATATATATATATATATATATATATATATATATATATATATAATAATGGCCATTTGGAGGACACTGGGGCAAGGCAGTCAAGAACCGCTAAGCTGAAGTGAAAGAGTAGTGGCCTGCAACGTTCTATTTGGAGGGACACTGTCAACCCTGTGTGACTGAGAGGAGGCTGAGAGAGATGGCTGACCACTACGTGCTCTCTCCACTTGAGGAGTAAAGGAGAGAAGTAGAGAGATAATGCTAGTATTTTATTTAGAAAACGTAAGCCATTGTTGCCTACCGCTTGTCTTCTATACCAGAAGAACTTATTGTGGTCCCCCGTTGTGCAACTTTTCTCCCACTGTCTTTCTGCTCCATTTTAGGCCACGCAACAGACACTGGAATAATCGGTGGAACAAATACAGTGGAGCCCTAGTCAGGAGCACAGAACAGGGGTAGAGGTCCTTGGACAGACGCTGATAGGGAGAAAAGTGCTCACACCAACCGAGAGGATGGTACAGACCTCTCTCTCTCTCTGATGGAAAAAAAAAAAAATAGAAATAAGCAACTTTGCTGGAGTGTTAGAGATTATGTAGTGTTTGTGTAAGCAGAGTGAACATTTTTGGTCTGACTTAGAAAGGATTGAGACTGAGTCACGGACTAGAAACAAGAAATATTTGTGGCATTTTCAGCACTTTCAGCAAAGGTTGCTGCTCTACTTATGCCCTGTAACAAGGAAGACTTGATTTTATTCAAATTGTTTATAAACCTCTTAGACTTCTCCTTTACTAGGAAACTTGAAAATAAACAGAAGTAGTGAGAAGTTTTAATTTGGTGTTCGTTTTCTTAGTTTGTTTTAGTTAAATTTTCTTAGATTTCAAGGATATAGTTTTAAATAACTTGGCCAGAAATTTAAGATAGATCCACGACCAAGTATCCTCCATTTAAGCACTGACTTGGGACTGACGTCAGATGCTGAAAACTGAAGTCATTTTTAGATGATGATCGGACAGAAGGTGTAAGCTACAAAAGCTTTGTTTGCCGTTTAAAATCTGAACCTTACGTATTTCTTCTTTTAATTGTGATTTTCCAGAGACACCATTGTGTGGATGTGTACAACAAACAGCCTCCCCCTGACTGGTGCTTGTCTCCACTCTGCAGCTGTCTTTACATAAGGAAACGCTGCATTGAAAGGTTTCATCTACCAGCTTTTCTAGAACCAAACTGTTTTCCTTCTTATTCCTTAGAACTGCCAAGCTGTGAATTGGTGGAGGATCCTAGTAGCCTCAACAGGGCATGTTATTATAACATATGAACAAGTAAGCCTTTCCCTTTGGAGTTTACTCTGTCTAAATGTTTATTTAATAGTTAACACCTGAGACAGGCGGGGGAGAACAAGCAGAGAACATGCAAAGTGGCAACAGCGCATTAGTAGTTGGAATTAATTTTAAGTAATTTTAAATTAAAATGATAGTTTGATAGATGTTTAGGTGTGCAACTTTGGAAGAACAATTATATAAATAAGCTATTTGAACTTCTAGTTCCCACTATTTTGTTTTTATTTCCAGTACCCTTATAGCCAAGATACAGGAGGACTTGCTAAAGCTAGCAAGGCACATAAAACTGAGTGAAAATATTTCGGACTGGGAATCAGATTTTTGGATGGTGGACTGTAAAGGATAAATAAAAACAAGAGGATTGAAAGAGTAGAAATGTGTGGAATACTGCTTGTGGCCTAACCTGAACTTACTCACTTTAAAGAGACTGGAACTATAAGCGAAGTGGACTCTAGAAAAATTATATTTTTGGCACTGTTAATATTTACTGTTGCAAATTTAATATCATATGTTGTCTGTCTCTCTATTGTACTTATGAGTTTTTATTGTACTTGTAAGATCTGAATGCTCTAGGTAGCCATGATCACAAGACAACTTAAAAGCGAAAGAAGGAAAAAAAACTAAACCAAGTAATTTTACAACCAAAAACAGACAAGAACAAAGTAAAAAGAAAGAATAATATGAGTACTAAGGGTAAAATTACTAGTTATCTATTAGCTCTAGAAACAAGACTGATCTGGTAGGAAGAGGGAGGTTTTAAGAATACAGAGTACTAAGTTTGGTACCACTGACCTCTTCGCCAATAAAAATACAAACTCTATTGACTGAACATCTGTTATTGCAACAGATCAGGGAATTAGAAAAAGAACCAATAGAGATAACCTGCCCAGTTCAAGGAGAAACAGAGGTAGATGTAAAGTAGTGGCTCAGAACAGTGATGAAAACACCTAGGGAAGGAAGTAGGGTCTCCCAGGAGGAACTGAAAAAAGGAAGATAGGATAGGAAAGGAACAACATAGAGAGTAGAATCTGAAATTAAATTAATTTTTTTAAATCAGTTTGATGCATTTCTCACTCCATACTCTACTAAAAGAATAATGCTAGATCCACCCTCTAATGTCCCCTATACTTACCCATCATGAGAGAAAGTAAAGAAAAGACCAAAACAAAAATCCTCACTCCCCACAATTAAAATTTTACTAAGAAAAAAAACAACAACTATAATGAAAACAACAAAAGAACACCCAACATATCAGCACAGGAATTGAAGAAAAATAGTAAAACTCTAGAAAAACTTAAAACAAAAAATAGTATAGTAGTAATTTATTACAGAAATTCTTGCAATACTGAAGAACAACACGAATAAAGGCAACATGGAAGGAGATGTGTTAAAAAGAGTTATGCACAATGTTTAGGTGTGATAGATGAAGGTCAGAAGAGAAGGAAAAAAAAAAAAATATAAGGACTATAAAAGATATAACAGTAGAAAGTAGGTAGGAAGGAAAATCTGAAATACAACAGCTTTACAACAACTAAAAGTACAAAGTGTGAATGAAAAAGTAAAACAACTGGAAAAGGAAAGGGTGAAAGAGGACATCTATGCAAGGAACATTTTAAGACAAAACCAAGTATGAAAACTGAGAACAGGAGAATACATTTAGAAGGAAGAATATAATACTTATCCCAGCATTGCTTTCTCCCCAAGTAGGGAGATCATAGCTGTAGATCAAAATAAGGAAAAGGGAATATAAATGGTTAGACTGCAAAATGAACAGATAGCAGAGGACTTAGAACCTAGAAACCAGAGAAAGGTCAGGAGAGGAGAGAAGAACAAACAGTTAGGAATATTAACACCAATGTTTAATAATATGGTGAAAATGGAAAAATTCCTTTAAATTCGTCCCTGGTGTGATCGTCCCTATACATAAAAAGGACCTATAGAGGACCAGGTAACTATAGACCAATTACTCTACTAAGTATAAGCTCCAAATTTTTCGCCACATTCCTATTGGTAAGACTAGAGCAGTGGGTAGAAGAAAATAATATAATATCCTTATTCCAGTCTGGATTTAGAAAGCAAATATCTACTTTAGACCCTATATTTACACTTTATTTATTTTATTTATTTATTTATTGAAGTTTGGTGACTGGGTAGGTCCACTGAGTCAATTGTAGTCCCTTTTTCAGGGACGACCTGGGAGAGGCAGAAAACAAGGCAGTAGAATAGGGATAAGTTATACAAGGTATAGAAGCTCAAGTTCAAGTTTATTGCAGGAAAGACTCCGTTGAGCAAGCTCATTCACAAGGAGGTCCTGAGGCACATAGACATACAGTTTGCAATTACACAGACAGGAGATATAAAATGTAGAACAACAAAGAAAAAAAAAACAAAGAAAAAATATATAATACAAGAGGTATACACAATAGAAGTCCTTATGCTATATATGCAGTACATTCCAGCTTTAACCTTGCCCTAAATTGTGCAACACATTTCAGCTTAATAAGTGAGAGGGCCAGTTGGTACCTAGGAAGTTGACTTGGTGTTGGGGCCTAGTAGCACCTACATATGTCTTTTTAATTTAGAGATAGCTAGTGTTTTGTAGGAGTTAATTGATATGATGCTGGTTAGCTTCAGCATGGCTTGTAGTTGGTTCCAAATGTTTGGGAGGGCATATGAGACAGCTCTTTGGCCAGCTGGGTACGTGTCCTGGGAACATCTAGTAGGACGGATTTCCTTAGGGAGTAGGCGCTATGCGAGATATGTATGAGAGACGTTAAATAGACAGGCAGTTTGTGGAGTAGTAATTTGACGGTCCAAATGCCAGCATGCAGGAGGTGTCTGGTGGCAAGAGAGGTCCACCCAACTGCTGCATAAAGATCACAGGGGTGGGTCCTGTACGCAGAGTTAGTAATGAAGTGAAGAGCACGGTGATAGAGTACGTCCAGTTTAGATAGGCTCAAGGTTGGGGAGGAGTAAGGTTGCAGTTAAAATATGCAGTTCAAGGTACATAAACAAATGATACAAAGCATAGGTAAGACAATATCAAATAAGGAGACGTTATATACAAAAGCCTCAAAACCTGTCAGGCAGTATAGTACAGAGTAAAGGTAACAGTGTGCTGAGACAAGCTAGCAGGAGAGTCAAGCTTTATGACACAAAACATTTTATACAAAGTACAGGCTGGTATGAACATATATACAAATTATACTTGTTCATATAGTAAATAAATATGTAAGAAAGGATGTAGAAAGCTATACGTAGCATTTATAGATATTAAAGCAGCATTTGATAGTGTCAATAGAAAATATTTGTGGGAGATTCTGGAAAACAAGGGGATAGATAGTAAATTACTTAAGATGATTAAATTACTATATAAAGATACTGGAGTTGTAATAAGATATAGCAAAGATGGTTGTAACCCCTCACCCCTGCCTTTTTAGCAAACTGACAGGTGGCATGCTGTTGAAGCTGATAGCAGTACCTGGTGGGGACTGGGTTCAGGGAGGATGAGGTTACCAGCACAGGGACCTAGGTTTGGCTACTCTGCAAAGGCACCCAAGTAAATCCAGAACACAGGAAGCAATAACTGTAATGTCCAGAACCAGGAATGGGATTCTACGGTGGCTTTTATTCACATCCAAGCTGAACAAACAAAACATAGATCGGCCCGGCTACATTCCTGGTAATGCACATTAGAGACAACAGAACACTTTATCACTATTTCCAGCCCTCAGGCTCTAGAACCCACCAGGCACACAGCCAGGACTTACGCAGCTTTGGGTACACAGCCCGACTTGTACACTACTTAGGTTTTTCCATGGCTCTCGCTCCCCACGCAACTTGATCCAGCAGTCCATTTTGGGAAATGAACAATTATCCTGTTGTGGCTCTCAAACCACCTTAGAGCCTTCACTCCTAGAGGGAATTCTTCCTTCCAATTCATCGCCTGGGTACTTCCCCTCATCACTGGCCAAGTGCCTGAGGCAAAGTAGAAATACACAGAGCAAACCAGAGAGGTGGACCTTGTCACTAAAGATGGGGGTCTCCCACCTCCAGCTCCCAGCCCATACCCGTCATTTCTCTGGAAACTAAACAATTCCTTTACTGAAAACTTGCAAATGTAGATTCCTGGGTAGACGTATGTCACATCTCCTCTACATATCATTTTGATCCCAATAAGCACTGGACTTAAACATAGAAACATAGATTTTGACGGCAGATAAGGACCGCTTGGCCCACCCAGTCTGCCCATTTCCCTACCTATTGGATAAGCTGCAGATCCTAGTTAACCAACAGCCTACTTCTTCCTACCCCAACCCCCTAGAATTGCCTTATGACTGTCCCATGCATGCTTGAATTCCACCACTGTTTTTGACTCCACAACCTCCTCCGGAAGGTCATTCCATGCATCCACAACCCTCTCTGTGAAAAAATACTTCCTTAAATTACCTCTGAGCCGCTCATCTTCACATTGTGTCCCTTGTTCTTGCACACCTCTTTTTTTGAAAGATGCTACCCTCTTGGACTTTGTTGATTCCCTTGAGATACTTGAAAGTTTCTATCATGTCCCCCCTCTCTCTCCTTTCCTCGAGGCTATACATATTCAGCTCCTTAAGTCTCTCTTCATATGTCTTCCGGTGCAGGCCCTGCACCATTTTAGTTGCCCTCCTCTGGACAGCCTCCATCCTGTCTATATCCTTGCGGAGATTGGGTCTCCAGAACTGCACGCAGTACTCCAGATGGGGTCTCACCAACTGTCTGTACAGAGGGATAATAACTTCCTGTTTTCTGCTGGTGATGCCTCTCCCTATGCATCCCAGTATCCCCCAGCCCTCCTTGCTGCCCTCTCACATTGCTTGCCCACCTTTAGGTCATCTGATATGACTACCCCCAGGTCCCTTTCCATTTTTGTTGTTGTTAGTATCTCACCCCCATTGTGTACTCTTCCCCTGGGTTTTGTTTCCCAGGTGCATTACCTTGCACTTCTTAGCATTGAATCTAAGCTGCCATACATTTGACCATTCCTCTAACCTTGCCAAGTCCCTTCTCATCCTTTCCACCCCACCTTGTGCATCAACTCTGTTGCAGATCTTTGTGTCATCTGCAAAGAGACATACTTTTCCTTCCAGTCCCTCTGCAATATCGCTTATAAAGACATTGAAGAGGACCAAGACTTAATACTAAACCTCATGTACCCCACTAGTAACCCCCCTTTCTTCAGAGTGACTCCATTTACTATTACTCTCTGTGTCCTATTCTCCAGCCAATTTTACCCAGGCTGTCATCTTGGGACCCACTCCCAGGCTGGCTAACTTGTATATTAATCTTTGTGTGGGACTGTGTCAAATGCCTTGCTGAAGTCTAGGTAGGCCATGTCCACAGCCCCTCCCTGATCTACTACTTTGGTCACCCAGTCAAAGAAATCTATCAGATTTGTCTGGCATGACCTTCCCGCTGTGAATCCATGCTGCCTTGGGTCCTGGGCCCCTCTGGCCTCTAGATACTCAACAATTCTTTCCTTCAGAAGTGATTCCATCATTTTCCCTACCACTGAGGTTAAACTAACAGGTCTGTAGTTTTCTGCTTCTGCCTTGCTCCCACTTTTGTGAAGGGGAATCACATCTGCCCTTCTCCAGTCCTCGGGTACCACCCCATCCTCCCATGATTTGTTAAAGAGGGTAGTCAGTGGTGTCACTAGTTCTACCCTTAGTTCTTTTAGAATTCTGGGATGAATCCCATCAGGCCCCATTGCTTTGTCCACCTTCAGTTTTAAGAGTTCTTTCAGAACCCTTTCTTCTTGTAAATGGGCTGGTATCAACTTCTGTATCCAGAGTGTTTCTACTGTTTGTTTTAGGTACCTCCCCCACTTCCTTTGTAAATACTGAGCAAAAATATTTGTTTAGTATCTCTGCCTTTTCACAGTCACCCTCTGCCCACCCTCCCACCTCTTTATTAAGCCTCACTAACCCTCCCTTGGTCTTCCTTCGCTCCCTGATGTACCTATAAAAGGTTTTATCCCCCTTCTTAACAGAGTTGGCTATCTTTTCCTCGGTTTGGGCCTTTGCTGTTCTGACTGCCTTCCCAGCTTCCTTTTGCTTTAACTGATACAGTTCCCTGTCCTGCTCCTTCTGTGATTCCTTGTACTTCCTGAATGCTTTCTTTTTCTCTTGAACCTTCACTGCCACTTCCTTTGAGAACCATAGTGGTTTCTTACATTGTTTCGTTTTAATTTGCTTCACACAAAGGCTTGTTACCTCTGTGATGGCTGTTTTTATTATTCCCCATTGTTCTTCCACCCCTCCTTCCTGCCCATTTGCTAGTGCATTCCTTAGGCACTCACCCATTTTGGCAAACTCAGCTCTCCTAAAGTCCAGTACTTTTGCCTTTGTATGGCTTGACTCTATTGCTGTGTTTATTGTGAACCATTCTGTTCGATGGTCGCTAGTTCCCAGATGGCTACCCACTTCTACATCTGTGATCCTCTCTTCATCTCCATTGAGAGAACCAGGTCTAAGATTGTCTCTCTCGAGTGGGCTCCAATACAAGTTGTTAAGGCATGCCCCTTGTAGGCATCTAGAATAACCCCACTTTGAAGTGGCTGCTGCAACTGCATTCCAGTTAACATCTGGCATATTCATCACCCATCAGCAATATCTCCCTTTTTCTGCCATTCTAAGTATTCTTTCTATCATTTCTTGTCCATTTCCTCCCCTGAGAAGGGGTCTGTATACAACCCTTGTGCGGATTGTGGTGCCATTGCCGGTCTCCAATTTACCCACAGTGCTTCCGACTTGAACCTACTTTTACTTGTTGGCTAAGCCTATTACTCTAGGCCTCCCACTCTCTCAGAGTTCAATCCCCACATTGTCACACAAGTCCCAGGGTGAAAACATAGGCCCTTTCAGGAAGAGCAGACACTCATCCTCCGTTGCAGGTGCACAGGCGATTCACAAGTCTTCTTGTTCCCCAAAAACTCTGGAACAAATAGGCAGCTTCTCCATTACTAGCAGAACTAGGGTGTTGCCCCAGGAATATGCAGGGAACCATTTCCTGCCCCCATCCCCGGAGGGAGGGGGCACTGAGACCCGAAAACAGCGGTCTCCACCACTTCAATTATCTTCTGTGTCTCTCTTTTGGTGGAGACACACCCTTTTTACCTAAAAGTAGCCCTCTGTCAGGGCTGAGGCTCATACAGCCTACACTGAGCTGCTGTGCTGCTTCCTCAGCAAGCTCCCAACACCAACTGGCTACAGACTCTGTTCAAACCTCCCAACATTCTATTCCAACTCCCTTGCTGCAGATTCCATTGTGGCTCATGCAGCTGCGATAGTTCTATTGGTGATGTCATCCCTCAGTCTCAGCTGAGACTGAGAACAGAGTGAGACAGTGTGAAACCCATTTAACTGGAATTTCACAAGCTGCCTTCCTGCCTACCACTAGGTCTTACTGGGATTCTAGTAACCCGGGTAACAAGGGGGTTACACTGCCGCCCTTGACCAGGAAAATGACTGTCCGTAGTCATTGTTTACCTTAGGCTATCCCCCCCCCGTGCTACCTGTGGAGGGGGTATTAGGCCCCTCCTACCATGTGCTAGCACAGGCAGGCAACACTAAGGGCCTAGAGGCCTTTAGCTAACATAACAGCCTCTACACTATCCACTTATTATGGACATCTAGTGGCTCTGGTGTAACTATCCAGAGCACAACCCTGATAGGTCAGCACTGTGGTCCCTACTGCAGGTCAGGGCCACAGCCTGTCTATCCCCCCAACCCTCTAGGGAAAACCTATCTGCCTTTAACCTAATACCCCAAAAACAAAAACAACCCGGGGACCTCCCTGACCTTGGGCAACCTGCAACCGTACACCATTAAAATACCACATTTTATACCATGTTACTGCCTCCTCCCTACCCCCACAGCCACACCTGTGGAAGGAAAGGGTTAATACAGTAACAACAACAATAACAACACCACAGTACTTTAAATTTCTACACACTAAAGTACTAATGAGGAACTCCGATAAGCCCTCCTCCTCGTCTTGTCTTTTCTTTTGTCTTCTCCAGGAACACCTGCAAGAAAAAGAAAGACAACACACACTCCTAATCTGCATACACAGTCTACCCAAAACCCCTACCATCAAAACACTGAAGAATCCCATAAAGATTTTTTTTTAGAATAAAGGTAGAAAAACAGTATTTACATTAGAAAACAACAACATTATTTACAATACACATTTGGGGGATGGAGTGCCCTAAAAGTCCCAACTAGTGACCACAATGCCCGAAGGCTAGTCCAATAAAGAGTCTCTCCTGGGCCGGAGCCCGGTGAAGCACTGTTCTAACAGGCCAAAGTCCCGAAGGGGAGAGTCTTTGTGGACAGTTCACACATTTTGGAGTCTGCTAGTGTAGGGTGTGTACTGCAATGTCAAAGATAGAAAAGTTCGGACTTACCAGCCCTTTGTAGAATGGAAAATTCTGCACAGACCTGCACCTCTGATGAAGACTCTCCCTGGCAGTATTTCTTCTGATACAGCTGGGAGGACATCTTCCAGGAACCACAGGAGGGCACATCTGGGAACTGCTGGGCTGATGTCATCTCTGGAGATGGAACCTAGAACAGGAACAAAAGAAAACAGCTGGTCCGGCGTCATCCGATTACCAGGCAATGGCTCAGGATACAGCTGGGCTGGTGTCTCTCTGGAACTAAGTCATCAGGTGGGCCAGTCGATGGATTCTGGAAAGGCCAGTACACTGTAGAACTGATGAATGTGGGCCACCTGAGTCCTGAATGTCCATATTGGCGAATCAATAAAAGCACTTCACAGTCTGGTGTGGCAGTATTGACTACCACTGCTCGGCTTTCCATTTTGTAGGCTCGGGCACATTTGCTGGGAGGTCCTTGCACTGAGGCCAATAGTACTGGGGGTCAGAAGCTTGAATTATTACTCCATCTGGGCGCACATAATTCACACAGTGGGAGATTTCACATCCTTCTCTGTCCACTATTCTCACTCTGTCTATAAACAGTATCCTGCCTCTTTTCCACTGGGTATACTTCTGTGAAACAGTCTGTTCTTTACATGCCTGTTGGCCCCAGGATGCACACTTTTCATTGCTTTGTCCCAGATCCAGGATTTCCTGCTGTTCTCAATCTCCTCCCAGACTTTCTGAGGAAAGGAAGGAAAGGTCATACCATAGATCTCATTTGCCTTTCTATGAACAAGTCTCTCCTCTTTACTTGCTTTGGTCAATCTGAGGCCGCTGGCCTGGCTTGGGGGTGGCCAGTCCTGGTTCTGCCAGCTTCGCATCCTTAAAGAAATTAGAAATGGATCCCTGACTTCTTCCTCTTGCAAAGCCAGGGCAGTGGCATCACCACTTTCTTCCATGCATTCCTCCGAGGCAAGATCTTGAGGTTGTGTACCCGTTCCTGTTTCACAAGGTCACATAGGTTCCCCCTCATCTTCCTCTTCACTGAGGATCTGAGCCCAGGAGTGAGCAGTCGTTCTCACTCCTGAGACTATCCACTCATCCTTGGGCACGGAGGTAGACACCTCCCACTCAAAAGCCTCCGCATCTCATCTTCGCCTAAGAGACTGGGCTAGTCTCCCAGGGGTCTATTGATGCTTTATCCGAACTTTCCTTCTGGGATCCAGCATCCGAAACTTCAACTTCTGGTTCTGTCTCTAACTCTGCACACTCTAGCTTTGTGCCACACTCCCCCGAGGGACCTTCCTCCACAGGCTCCGCCTAGTGCTGTGTGCTGCCAACTGCAGATTCCTGAACCTTTGTCCATGTGGGAGCCAAATGAATTTGAGGCACTTTATACAAGCCATATTTTTCTAGGCATCCAGCACAGTGAGGAATCATGAAGACGTCCCTTCCAGCTCTCAAGCATATTTGACACACATGCACTGGATATCCAGGAACCGTCACATGAGGAGGCAGTTGTCCTCCACAGAACCACTTTTCAATATCCCTCAGTCTATTCACTGCTGCTGTTACTGCAATCCGGGCATGATCCGGGTAACAAGCTGGTCCTGAGGCCATAACTGCAGAAAAACAAACAAAAGTTCACTGTAACTGAAAGTCCCACTTTACTGAACACACTCTTTAGTTGTAAAATGGCTCCTCTGCTGCTGTGTTTACTTTACTACCCCACCCTGTAATGGCGGCGGCAGCATTCCTGTGCATCGACATTCAGAAATTGGGTCAAGCCACTGCACACCCGATTTAAACAAACTACTGATAACTTTTGCTCAAACTGCACAACTTGCTCTGTTCTTGTTTTAAACACATTTACTGGATTTTCCACGGATTTTTCACATGCTGGAAACATTTACTTGATTCACAGTCCCTTAAAGCTTCAGGTTTTTAAGCACAGGATTGCCTGTATAACTAGTGCTGCACATTGGCTACAACCCACAGTCTCTCTCTCTGGCTTCAAATTTTAAACTGAGGCTGAATTCATTACTATGCACATAGTCAATGGCTTAACAGACTTGTACTTGCTGGCAGGACTTGACACAGTCATTACTTGCAAGCTGATCACACTGCTGCACACATTTATATGGCATTGGGCAGAAAATCACTGTTTGAGCAGTTTTATGTTGTTACTTACTGATATCAGTAGCAGTTTGCTGTGATGGGGAAAACGGCCTGCAGCCAGTTCTTGGAGGCCTCAGAACAGAAACGGGCAGGCAGTTCTGCCGATCGTCTTCTCAACCACCACACTTGCAATTCCGATGATCGATTAGCGGGTTGAGCCCGATTTTGAACAAGATAGTCTATTTTTACAAGGTTTACAGCGATTTTAACACTCCTCGACGCTCCTCCAGTAGCCAGTACATGCACTCCACTCACACTCCCTCTCGAATGCTGGGGCAGTCACTGTAGAGCTGGCTGAGAGGCGGGACTGACTGCAGCCTGACCAATCACACAATGCCTTGCAAATGAGCCTCTTCTTCCTCGCGAGTGCTCTTCTCCTCACGGCAATCGTTGAGCAGGCAAATTTAAACTGCAGAATGCAACTTTTTTTTTTTTTCCAACTGACTCCACGGCGGGAGCCCATTTCAGCCATTTAACATAGCCATTACACCTGCAAGTCTCTCATTCATTCAAAAAGCATTTCCAATGTCCAGGGCACAATTTTCCTGTTGCTACCCCTAGTCTTCCACACTTTTCTTTACCACAGTTCATTTTGAAAGCAGGCAAAACGCTGTAAACAATTTGATGCAGGACAAGGGCACACTCTTGGCTTTACTGCTCCTTGGTAAACAGTTGAAAATTTTAAACAGCAGCATAAGATCCACAGCACACAGCAACACACTAGGTAAATTGCTTCAGCTTTTTGGGCTACCCACTGCCAGATAGCCAAAACGCTAGCCCCCTTGCCCAAGCACCTTCCTCCCTAAATAAAATCCAAAGCGGTGCCTCCATTTTTGTAACCCCTCACCCCTGCCTTTTTAGCAAAATGACAAGTGGCATGCTGTTGAAGCTGACAACAGTACCTGGTGGGAACTGGGTTCGGGGAGGATGAGGTTACTCGGCACAGGGGACCTAGGTTTGGCTACTCTGCAAAGGGGCACCCAAGTAAATCCAAACACAGGAAGCAATAACTGTAATGTCCAGAACCAGGAATGGGATTCTACAGTGTGGCTTTTATTCACATCCAATCTGAACAAACAAAGCACAGACGGACCCCCACGGGGCTACATTCCTGGTAATGCAGATTAGAGACAACAGAACACTTTATCACTATTTCCAGCCCTCAGACTCTGAACACACCAGGCACACAGCCCAGACTTGCACGCAGCTTTGGGTACACAGCCCGACTTGTACACTACTTGGGTTTTCCCCACGGGCCCAGCTCCCCTGCCGGCCACTTGATCCGCGGTCCATTTTGGGAAATGAACCAATTATCCTGTTGTGGCTCTCAAACCACCTTAGAACCTTCAACCCTAGAGGGAATTTTCCTTCCAATCCCACGCCTGGGTACCTCCCTCATCACTGGCCAAGTGCCTGAGGCAAAGTAGAACACACAGAGCAACTGGAGCGGTGGACCTGGTCACTAAAGATGACGGGTCTCCCACCTCCAGCTCCCACAGCCCATACCCGGCCATTTCTCTGGAAACTAAACAATTCCTTTACTGAAAACTTGCAAATGTAGATTTCTGGGTAGACGTATGTCACACCTCCTCGACATATCATTTTGATCCCAATAAGCACTGGACTTGAACCTACTTTTACTTTTGGCTAAGACTATTACTCTAGGCCTCCCACTCTCTCAGTAGTTCAATCCCCACATTGTCACACAAGTCCCAGGGTGAAAAACATAGGCCCTTTCAGGAAGAGCAGACACTCACCCTCCAGTTGCAGGTGCCCCACAGGCGATTCACAAGTCTTCTTATTCCCCCAAAAAAACTCTGGAACAAATAGGCAGCTTCTCCATTACTAGCAGAACTAGGGTGTTGCCCCAGGAATATGCAGGGAACCCTTTCCTGCCCCCATCCCCGGAGGGAGGGGGCACTGAGACCCGAAAACAGCGGTCTCCACCACTTCAATTATCTTCTGTGTCTCTCTTTTGGTGGAGACACACACCCTTTTTACCTAAAAGTAGCCCTCTGTCAGGGCTGAGGCTCATACAGCCTACACTGAGCTGCTGTGCTGCTTCCTCAGCAAGCTCCCAACACCAATTGACTACATACTCTGTTCAAACCTCCCAACATTCTATTCCAACTCCTTGCTGCAGATTCCATTGTGGTCATGCAGCTGCGATAGCTCTATTGGTGATGTCATCCCTCAGTCTCAACTGAGACTGAGAACAGAGTGAGACAGTGTGAAACCCATTTAACTGGAGTTTCACAAGCTGCCTTCCCTGCCTACCACTAGCTCTTACTGGGATTCTAGTAACCCCGGGTAACAAGGGGGTTACATGGTGCTTGTACTCAACCGCCTGGAAATTAACTATGGTGTAAGACAAGGATGTTTGCTGTTGCCAACACTTTTTAATACATATATTGAAACGGTGGTAGAAGAATTAAAAAAAATTGATACCTTCCCACCCAGAATACTTCAGTTACCTGTGAAAATGATGTTATATGCAGATGACACTATTATTATGTTTCAAACTCCGATGGGGTTAAAAAAAGCTTTAACCTCAGTTTTTGGCTTACTAAAGGGGATTGATTTAGAGCTTAATATACAGAAGACAAAGATCATGGTGTTTGAACAGGGAAATTCAAAACCACATAACTGGATAATAGGAGATAAACATTTTGAAGAAGTGAATGTCTTTTGTTACCTGGGTCTCTGGCTCTCTAAGAAATTAACTTGGAAAATTCATACCCCAAAAATAGAGGAAAAAAACATGAGATAAGTCCAGGCAATAGCAAAGTTTGCTAATACTTTCGCCCAAAATTCTTATGTGGCACAAATTAGACGCTTGGAGGTGAAGATTAATGCTCAGATATTATATGCCTCAGAGATTTGGGGCGTACTAGGGGATACAAATGCTCTGGAATCAATACAAAATAAGTTTCTAAAACAACTTTTGGGGGTTTCTATGTACACCCATAGCTCGATGGTAAGAGCAGAAACTGGAGTATATTCAATCAAACAAAGATATGGAAAAGAGCAATACATTTATGGTACAGAATAACTAATAATGAAGACCCCAATCTCTCCCAGTATTCATTAGTGGAGGAATGTGAAGAAAGATACAGGGGTACAGATATGTGGATGCCTATTTTAAACTCCATCTTAAACAAGTTGGGATTAGTACAGTATAACTACATTCTACAACCTGACAAGGCTATCTATCTGTTTAAGAACCAGGCCATCCAAAGATTACTTCGATGCAGCTGCAGCACAGATATAGGGCTAATACATGACTGTGGGGAAGGAAAATATACAGAAATATAAATGTATTTTCAACAGAAAAATATCTAGTTTTCTGTGATAACAAAAATCAGAGAAAAGCCTTGAGTAGACGTCAGATGGAACTGGTTAATCCGGGGGTAAAGTATATGATAGGGAGAGCACTATCTCTGGTGTCATGTTATTGCAACGAAAACTGTAAGTGGGAAATCCCTCATGTAATTTTTGAATGCCCAGTTTTTGATATGCCAAGGATAAAGTGGATTTGGCCTTTAAAAGACCACTTAGAGGGGGCTGATTCCCGGTCTAAAACTATGAGTATATTCAGGTCTGGACATTAGCCAGTAATATCTGCATTCGCAAAATTTGCACAATATGTATTCTATTATGTGGAAAAAAGAATCTATGAGGAATGAATAACTAGATATGGGCACTTTATCTTAAGTATCCAACCATGGATTTCCTTACCCCTGTTTGTTCTCTTTTGGTATTGTATTTAAAGCTGTTTTGATTATAAGAATGGAAAGTTTTAACTGCTTGTAGTCTGCATTTTTTAATATGTTTTTAAATTTGATATGTAACAAAATTATTTTTATATACAAGTGTGTAAAATAAAATTTGAATCCTTGAATCCAATGTCTAAATTCAGGTTGTTAAAGTGGGTCGCCAGTAATCATATACAGTATGTAATAATGGCCATTTGGAGGGACACTGTCAACCTTTTTTGCGTCATATTATCATTAGGGAAAAACCCACATTTTATGATTATTTACTTCCTATAAAATTCATTGATGTTGCTGGTTGTTTTATCTGCCTCCTTGCTTATTAGAGCCAAAATACATGGTAATGTATAGCTATACTCAGCTTTGTTTTGCTTCATATCACTGAACTACTCTTGGTGCACACTTCCTGAACATTACAAACACCCTCAAACAGTGCAGCCACTCATGATACAATAGTCTCCTCTATTCCCACTGCATAATCAGTGTCTAGACTGTATTGGGGTGTTCTTGAGTCCAGTAAAAATGCAGTGGAGGTGGTCTAAAATGTAAACAAACATGTTTCTGGTATAGTAACACCACTATGGTGGGCAGTCTGTTTTCACTTTTAAAAGAAAAAGGGTCTGAATCTAACTACCAGCTGCATCAACAGTCTCTGTAGAATGTGAACGATCATAAAATGTGTTTTTAAACTAGGAACACTTTGAGGCCTAAGTGGGTTGACAGTGCCTTTATCATGGCGTACTGGTCGACTAACAATGGCATTATTTGTCACCCAGTGCCCTTAATTCATCTCCAAATTACCATTATTATATACAGAAAAAATTGCCACATACAGACTTTCATGGAGCGAACCCCCTCACTCTCCCTGGCACATGTCATTACATGACTGAATGCAGATGTGGATCGATTGACCGGGAAGTGGAAGCAATCAGCTAGCTGCCTCTCTGGGGCCAAAATACTGTATGATCCCTTCCACTTCCAGAATGACTGCACAGAATATTATAAAATCTACAGAGACGGACTTTCACTGATATAAGCTACCAAAAAATTTAAGTCATATCTTAATTTCATTCACTCGGAAACTCACTTTAACTGTATTACCTGTAACTGGGTACTCCAATCAAATATACCAAGAACAGGAATGGCATAAAGGAGCACTCATACACATGCAGCTTGCTGTGCAAGTCTATTTAATCCAGGTTTTCTTTGTAGTCACACTAGTAGGATAAACAAGCATAAAAACTCAGATACAATACCCCAGTGCTTTGAGGCTTAGATGCCTCTTCATTTCTTTAGCAGACTGCAGTTAGTCGAGGTGGCAGGAAGTCTGTGGCAGCTGTCCAACACTGGATCATTTTAAAAGGTGTGTGTTGTAGGGGGATGGTGTGTATGGGTGCTAAGTCAGTGGAAGGATGGGGTGTTATTTTACTTGTATGGGGAGGAGAGCAGCATGAGTGCTCTTGAGTTGGAGTTTTACTTGCCCAATAGCAGGATTTGGCACCCAGTGTTAGGAACACAATGGTGGGATCTGAAGGGAGCCACAGGGGTTTGGTACACAGTGTGAGGAACACAATCTGAGAGTTTGTAACGAGCCACGAGATTTTGGCACCCAGTTTCAGGAACATAATGGGAGGGCCTGTACCAAGTCACAGGGGTACAACACCTAGTGTAGGGCACTCAATGGGGTCTGCTGCAAGACATGGAGTTTTGCAAACAGTGTCAGGAACACAGTTTGGGGGTCTGTAGCAAACCACAGGGTTTAGCACACACTGGCGTCAGCAGCATAATTTGGGAGTCTGTAGTAAGCCATAGGGGTTTGGCACCCAGTCTCAGGAACGCAATGGGAGGGGCCTGTAGCGAGCCATGGGGGGTATGGCACCTAGTGTCAGGAACCCAATGGGGGGGTCTGTAGTGAGCCACAGGGCTTTGCAAACAGTGTCAGTAACACAATTTTATAGTCTGTAGTGAGCCACAGGGGTTTGGCACCCAGTTCCCGGAGCACAGTGGGGGGTCTGTAGCAAGCCATGGGATGTTGGCAGCCAGTGTCACCAATACAAATAGCGAGCCACGGGGAGATGGCACCCAGTGGCAGCAGTTGGTGTCTAAGGGCATGGTTGTCACGCAAGCTGTGTGACGGTCTGTCAGTGTTACACAGCTTGCCTGAAAGTTCCAGCTGGTGCTGCAAAGCACTTTTGCACACAAGCTGCATGATAATAAAAGACTGTTATGCAGCTTATATAAAACTCCAGAAAAGATAATTTAGAGTCATGAAAACAGGTTCTTGAGTGACAAAAGCAGGACCGGTTTTCCTGACTCACAACAACCTAATTTCAATAACTAGAAAAGAATGTGTTTATTCTTAGCAAGAACAACCACTAGTATCAGTCGACCATTTCCAAAATAACCTTTTATGATATTTTATAATGCTTGAAATTATATTATACAATGGCAAGGAAAAATCTTGGACTCTGATTGGTCAGTCTTGGGCTGGAGCCATGATATTATCCCAGTACAACATCATGGGTCTAGTCTCAGCCTCACTGTGAACCTGTAGATGATTTTTTGGACCTAGAGCTCTTTTTTTGCATCTCCTCTTAAGAAACAAAAATATTTTTCCACACTAATAAAAACATTCTTTAAAATTATTTTTTTATTTTATATTTAACAATGAGCCATTGTATAATAGCAATAATGCCCTCCAGGGTGTGTGTCGTTTGGGATAACGTCACGCCTTGGTTGTTGGATGGCACTCGGCCGCACCACCTGAGGCGTGACGTTATCCCAGCACGACACAAACCCTGTCGGGCATTATTGCTTAATTTTAATATCTGTAATATTTGAGCTGTTAATCATAGCAAATTATTTTTTTTAATGAAAGCTTTGAGTCTGTTCAACATGTATTTCTATTGTGTTGCTACATGTCAATATAATATGTTGTTGAAAATGAAAGGACTTCAAAAACTTAGTGAACCATTTTACATTTTTATGTCAATATGTAACATTTTACATACTTCTATACTGATATATGGTCACTGTAATACTATCTTATTGATGGAGCTACCTACTGTAACTGACTGCTAGCTTTCGTTTAAAACAAATGAAACCACTAGCACTAAAGGTTCCAAAGTTATCACATTTAAAATAAATTATTTTTGAAAGGTCTAACTTTGGAAATAATTTGTGCTAGAATATATTTTTTAAATAAATGCCTGAGTCCAGTTGTTAAGAATGGTGTCATTATTGTATCATTATCACGTAGCAGTAGTAATTACTGCACGTTATCGATACAGAAACAGGCAGTTTTCTAACATTATTGATATATATTTACATCATGACAAAGGGTTTTTAATTAAATACGTGCATATCGATATACTTTTTCCAGAACAGTAACATATATAGATATACTTTTTAATATCGAAATGGAAAATTGACAGTTTTAAAAATAAAATTTAAATCAAATAATTGTTTGCACTTTTTCTGAATTTTGGTATTAGTTACCATTGTTTAATTAGTATCTATATGAGTGTAATGCCCATAAACATTAATTTTATGCCTTAAATAGCGTGGCAAACATTCCAGTCTCCCTCCCAACAGTACCAAATCTTCCTTTCTTTTGCAGGCAAATTTAAAAACTTACTTTCTTTAAAAAACAACATTTCGGAATCCACCTTACACCCCACTCACCAGACAAGTTTAAGCTTAGTACTAAGTATTTATTTGACCAGGTAAAAACCATTACAATCAAAAAAAACATGCACAGGATTGCAAACACTTTACAGGTTTAAAAAGAATTTTTAACACAATGGGACAGATTTTCAAACATGAGGTGCAGGGCTTGCATCCTGCGCTGCGCCATAGGACTTTAAAGTTCATAGGCGCAGCAATCGACTTTGCATAACTGCACCGAATTTCAAAGCTCGGGTGCAGCTGCATTTCGTCTCACGATTTATGGCAGCGCCGCTAATGCTCTGGTGCAAGCACGTGTTCTTTAGTGCCAGGGAGTGGTGCAGGTTAGACCACAATAATGTGGTCTGAGATCCTGTGTGTGGCGCAAGGGATGTAAAAATCTCGACTGTGGGCATGAGACTGCCACAAGCCCGTGTACCAATTGTTTGGCGCACTGGGGGCCTGTGTCGGACGTAGGGGACTGAAAATCCGGCCCCATGTCTCCATCCATCTGAAATAGCTACATGTCTATTTTTAACATGCAACACTGTTTTCATAAAATTTTGTAGATTTTGACTACATAAGCCATACTAATTTGTCACTGTTTAGGTTTGTCTGGCCAAGGAGATCTCATAAAATGATTTGTCTCCAATAATTGTAATAATGGTGCAGAAGGAAAACACATTTCAAATCATCTCTACAGCCAATATTGCATAAATAGATTACAGAGGAAAGGCCGGTCTATTTGCTTTTTTTTTTTTTTTTTTTATCACAGCTATTTTTTCCTCACCTGCTGTGGTGTGATCAGCGGGAGCATCCAGCCACCGCTCCCCCAGCCTGGAGGGCAGCAGGCTCACTCACATGATGGGTGGTCCGACACGGCGCCCCTGACCCACTGGGAGGCCCCCATGCCTTCCCATGCCGGGCCGAGACCAGACCCTGCACAGCGCGATTCCACGACAGACCTCCAGGTGGTATGAGAGTGGCTATCAAGCTGCTCACTCGCACCCAGCCATTTTTCCTCCAGTATTGCCCTTTGGAGTGCAGATGTGCAATGACGTTGGAGGCACAATGTGCTGACGTCTGCCGCACTCCACCCCTAAGTGTGCCAGCTCTAGTAGTGCCCCCAGTCATCACCAGGGGCCACTAGAGAGTGATGAGATCCCTCAGTCCTCCTCGGGATAGGACAGCAGTCCTCTGGATGCTCAATCCCATCCCTCCTCTTCTGATCCCTGACGACCTGGGTGCGTTTTCGAACCCGGGTCGCCAGCATGGCACGAGGTGTGGCATCCAGCGCCTCAACCCTCAGTGCCACTGGGCTGCCTAGGTATATTTGCTTTAAGTAAAGATTCCTGCTATCATAAACTACAAATTGGAATGGTATGATAAGTTGTCCCTCTTTTGGGTCAGATACAATATCAAGATATGATTCTCCATCATGTATTGGCTTATTCTTTGGCATCCATTTACCATATTTCTTCAATTTATAACCGTGGTTTTAATTAAGAAATTCTGTTTCATCTTGCGGTCTAAATTCGAGGGTGGTGTCTAATCAAGGGCGGCTTTAAATGCAATCGTACAGCTGATTGCCTTGTTGTTCATATCGGTGCCGACCTGCTAGTGTAACTGCACCACAACATGCTGAAACGCAAAGCGTATGACTTGGAGTTCAAGCTCCACGCAGCAAAACGTGCTGAAGTAGAGGGCAACCGACCAGTAGCTGTATCTCTCCGGGTCGATGAGAAGCAGATCAGGAACTGGCGTAAAAGCATTACTCACTTCGAGGAGAAGCTACGGGAGGAAGGCTGCACTGGAAACAACCGTAAGTGCAGAAGACTCGACGGTGCTGGACGGCGAGCTGCATTCCCCACTAAAGAAGCCCAACTTGCCTCATGGAACGCCCAGCAGCGAGAACGCCATCTTCAGGTAACCCGCAAGACAATCTCTCTGAAAGCTTCCTCTCTCTTAACTAACCCAGAGTCAAGGAAAGCTGCGGCAGAGTCGGCAAATTCCTAGCTCGCTGGAGATTCACTATGCAGCAGTGCACTACAGTAGGTCAGAAGCTCCCTAAGGATTATGTTAATTTTTTTTTCATTTTATTTATTACAAATTCATTCATTACAATTCCTAAAGTTATTGAATTTATTGCTTTCTGCTCCAAACAGACCCAGAAATTCCACTTACCCCCATCAGCAATAGGCAATATGGATGAAACCGCCATCTAAGGGGATATGCTGGGGGAACATACAATTGAACAGATCGGTGCAAAGTCAGTTGCTTTGCTAACGACGGGACATGAGAAGAAGAGACTCACAGTTTGTCTGGCTGCCCTAGCAGATGGCCGAAAGCTACCCCCCTTATGTTTTTTTTTTTCATTACTATTTATCCCGCCTACTGCCCACTGGAGCCGCACCATCGGGAGTCGCCCATCAAGCCAAGTCTCTGCCGGAGCCTTATCTGTTAGTCCTTGGTCCCTCCATCTTGCCGCGGATACCCTCCCGGGCGGGGTCAGGGTGGGGGTAAACCACCGAATCTTGCATGTGTCAGGGTCCATAGACCTACAGACAGGCTCCGGCACATAGAGACCCCGGCTTGGCGCTCCGTCTTCCTGGCTCCAGTGAGGGTGTTTCCACTTTTTCTGTGGGACGTTGTGGGCCCTTATGTCAAGGCACAAACGCCGACGTTGGCAACGTCCCTCCCCTATAGTCCCTGTGGCTGACTGTTTGCTGACCTATGCCCTCAACCAATCCAGCCCCTGGGACCCCGACTTGCCATCACGCCCCTAGCCTCCGTCAGGGGTCGCCGCTTGCTGGGATAAAGAACCCTCCTTCCCCGGAGAAGGTGAGTTGTTGTCGGACGCTCCAGCCTGTCTCCCCGCCAACCTCGCGCCCGACCTCTTATGGTTTTAAAGGGTAAACGAACACCTAAGGACATTGCTAATGTGAGTGGGGTTGTAATTTCTATGTCCACAAATGGCTGGATGAACACTGACATCACTAGCCAATGGCTTCACACAAAGTGGGGCAAATTTCTTTGGAAAGCACCTACTTGTGTGGGACACCTTCAGGTGTCATATCTACCCTGAAGTTAAAGCCACTGCCAAAAAAAAAACTACAATCATGGCAGCTATACCTGGAAGTTGTACAAAATTTTTGCAACCAGCAGATTTGTCATGGAATGCACCATTTAAACAAAAATAGAGAGTGCTATGATGAGTGGCTTGCTGTTGATCTCAGAGAGCTGACTCCAGCCGGCAATCTTCGAGCCCCATCATGGCCACAGATTGTAGAGTGGGTGAAGCAAGCTTGGTCAGCAGTATCACACAAGGTGATTATAAAATCTTTCGATGTCTGTGGGATCACTACTGTCAACCCTGAATAAATCAACTGCTTTAAAGAAGATGGTGTGGCCAGCGAATACTGGGACGAACTTCAACGGTGACTCTGAGAGCTAAGCTGTGAAGGTACTGATAACCTTGAAAAACAAGATGAATTTGTTATGAGCAGTGAGAATGAATAGGATGAGGGGGAGCCAGACAGTGACACTGAATTTGACTAAAAGATTAACGTGCGCTGCCTGTGCCTGCACTGACTGTTCCATATTAATTTCAACCGTGAGCTTTTTTTTTGTGTGTGTTAACCTGTGTCATTTTAAGCTTCCGAAGTAAAAGCTAAATTTTAAAATGCTACAAGTGCTTGTTTCTTCAATGGTTGTGGTCAAAAGGTGAGTGAGCTGTTAACATGGGGGTGCGGTTGATGATTACTAACAGGTTGCCAAACGGAGTGCTAACAGAGTGATAAGACACTTGTTAACAGTCTCTCAGTGTAGCGATGTTTCGGCCTATAAATGAGGGTGGCTTTTATTAGATTAATTTTTTTAGCTTGTGACTACAATACAAGGGCGACTAGAATGAGAGAGCGACTTCAAATCGAAGAAATACGGTATGTATTTTGAAGGATCTTAAAGAGCAGGTTCCTATTTCTACCCCCTCCCCCCAAACATATATGAAAGTTTACAGAGCACCAATTAATTTCCATTTGTTTCTACCAGGTTAAAAAAAGTCAAAATGGTGCTGCTTCCGTAGTCCTTGGACCCCCCACCCCGCTTACAAATTTTGTGATGTCCATTTCCGTATTCCTCGGACATACCCCTGTGATCACACATTTTGTGATGCCAGTGAGCACGGGGCATGCTCCACAAAGTAGCATAGGGACAGTTCTTCAATGCATTTTGTTACAATTTAGAGGTCTGATTATAACAAATCAAGGCCACTGCTTCGACTAACAGGGTCCGTGCATGCTATATTTATTGCTAAATCTTCTAATAGCTAGCATGGTAGTCCATACTGTACTTATTTTTCTAATGTATTGATTTGCTAATTAAATGTAAATGTTGCTGATAATTTCAGCCTTAAATAACTGTACAATTCTGTGTTCAGTTTTTTAAAGAAATATTTTGGTATTTATTTTTCTTCTGTCCCAAGATCATGATTATATTTTTTTATATTAATTCTCAGTTGCCATTGTTCAGACTTTGAAAAGGTAATGATTTTCCTTTGTAATGCAAGATGAAAGTAGGACAAAATCATCAGCATAAATCAGATGACTCATATGATTGTTAAATACTTCTGGTGAATGAAAATGAGAGTTATTTGCAGTTTTGATACAGACTGAAAGGGTTGGGACAAGAATGAACCCTTGTTTTTGTATTTGTGCTGAATTAGATATGAATTCACTTGTGAGAGAAAATTTAGCCTGAGCTAATGTTGTTTGGTGAAACACAGAAACATAGAAAAGTGGCGACAGAAGAAGAAGACTGTGGTCCATCTAGTCTGTCCAAGTGTTTCCAAGACCAATTATAAGCCTTGGGGGTTTAACCCCCTATTGACTTTAACTTTTAACTGATCCAGTGGCCTCCCCTTTGAGCCCTTGCTTTATCCCACCCTTGTTCAAAAGCTGCCACAGTCTTTGCCCTCACCACCTCTGCTGGCAGGCTGTTCCAGGGATTCACCACTCTTTCTATGAAAAAATGCTTTCTTAGATCTTTTCTGAAGCTCCCTCCTTGCAGCTTCCATTCATGCCCCTTGGTATAGGAGGAGGCGGCCCTTCGGAATAGCTCCTTGCTTTGCACCTTATTTATGCCATTCAAGAACTTGAAAGTCTCAGTCATGTCCTCTCTCTCTCTGTCTCTCCTTGTTTCCAGTGAGAATAAGTGTAGCTCCTTCAGGCTTTCTTCTTATGAGAGGCCATTGAGGCCCTGAATCATCCTGATCGCTCTTCTCAGGACAGTCTCCAGCCTATCTTTGTATTTTTGAGGTGCGAACTCCAAAACTGGATGCAGTACTCTGGTGGGGCATTCCTTTCTCCTGCTGTTGAATCTTCTCCCTGCACCCCAGCATTCCCTATTTGCCTCTTGCCCGTAACATTCGTTGCACTGCATGATGTCGCTTAAGGGTGTCACATATGATGACTCCTATGTCCCTTTCTTCTTGGGAGGTGCAGAGTTTTTTCCCATTGAGCCAGTACTCTGTCCTAGGATTCCCCTTCCCAGATGCAACACCTTGCATTTTTTGGCACTGAACTTCAGTTGCCAGATGTTGGACAATCTTTCAAGCCATTGTAAGTCATTCTGAAGTTCCCTAATTACCTCCGCACAGTCAACCCTACCCCCCAGCTTGGTATCACCCGCAAAGAGTTCCAGCTTGCTCTGAATGCCTACGCCTATGTCACAAATGAACATATTAAACAGGACAAGATCCAAGATCGAGCCCTGGGGCACACCACTGGTGACTCTGCCTTCATCTGATCTCGCTCCATTGACAACTATTTTCTGGCTTCTGTCCCTCTCACCTGACTAAACTTTCCACTTATAAGTTTAATTATGTGATCAAGTACTGTAGCAATGCAAGCATCATAGAAGTCAATCAATAATTTTTATTTATTTTACTTATTTATTTATTTAAATTTTGGTAACCGGGTAAACCCACTGAGACCATGACAGTCCCTTTTTCAGGGGCAACCCAGAAGTAATCACAAGTAGAAACATTACAAGACTGTACATTATAAATAACAAGTGAACAGGACATATTGTAAGTAACACAAGGAAACATAGATTGGAATACACCATACATGACAATGTACAGTGTATAATGCAATTTCTTGATAACATTTAACAAATGATTTGATACCTTTTAATGGACCAACATAGATATAACAACAAGAATAGAGTGCTCTAGCTTTCAGATCAACAAGTCCTTCATCAAAAGCGTAATGACAGTTATTTAGAAAAACAATACTTTTAACAGCTAGATCCCATTACGTCATATTCAGATTCCCTAGCCTGTTACTGTACATACAGCAGGTTTATTATAGACTGTCACATTTAAAAAATTTTTTTTAACTCTGAACATATTGAGGTGCGAGATCTCATTTGCATGGGGGTCCTTGACAGATCTATTTACATTAGGCTAATATTGTAGTAATTTGTGGAAATGTAGGTATGTTAGAAATCTTGTCTTACACACATACTTTCTATTTACTTCTAGTTACCTTACCCTGGGGAGGGTGGCAGTTTTATTTCACTGTGGTTCTATCCGGAATCCTTGGAGATATTACTACGCAGATAAGAGTAAGGTTAAATAGTGTCACATTTTTGCTCTGTAGATATTAAGATACATGATCCCTTTTACTTGGGATTTCATGACAAGTTGAATTCCTTTGGGGAACAATTGCAGTGATTGATGTGAATGAAGGTGCATTAGGAGGGTGTGTGTGTGTGTATTTATCCTTCAAACTAGTTATCCCCCCACGCATTATGGGGATGTGGGGTGAGGTAGGTGTGTTGTGTGTGTGGAGAGGAGGAGAGAATTTAATTTTTATCTCTTATTCAGATTCCTTAGACACTTTTGGTACAGCAAGTTGTTATACACCGAGAATTTATTGACATCAGTACATATCAGGCTGCACGGTCTTAATTCATTGGTGGTCCTTGACAAGAGTTTTTGTTTGATACTAATACTGCCAATTTGTAGTTCTATTATCATTTATAAACTCCTGTTACTACACTAGAGGCTTTAGAAGTTTATGGGCATACTATCTAGCTAGAGAGTATAGCTGGGTAATGGATCCAGCTTAGTTTTACACATCATACAGTGTGTACTAATCTTTTTAAGACAGCTTTACTGGTAATTTCTTGTCTGTAATACATACATTGACACTTCTTGGAATCCTAAGACAATCTTAGTATGTCTTTAATCCGGGTGGGGGTTATTTTTCAGTAATTGCATTCTTATACACATTGTGACACTCATAGCTTGATTTAAGAGCCATCTGCCCAAGTAATGTTATCTCATGTCAATTGAATTTATATGCAGTTACATCTATGTTGGTCCATTAAAGGTATCAAATCATTTGCTTCTGTATCTGTTCTTACAAGAATCAATACAGCAAACACTAAATCTAGATTTTGATAACGTTTACATGTTAAGGCTAGTTATAGATAATACTTTACTGCTGATTACATCAGATGGCAATTTTAAATCTACAGACAATAAAAACTATTTTTGTATTGTGTGTTTGTATATGAGATGCTGAGGGACAAAATCATATTTGATTGTTCAGCTATTTGAACGGAAACTGTTTTGAGCTTCCTTGATTAATCCATTCTGTTACCCATTGTTGTAAATTCCCTAAAATAATCATACAGAAGATGTACTGAGTTGAATCAATGAGGCTAATTGTCTAAAGCTAAACTTTTTCTGTGAATCCGGAAAATTATATTTCTAGGTTAGAAATAAGGTATGGATTTGTGATGTATATACAAATTGTACGGTAAGGTCAAAATTGGAACCAATCTATGAAAAATTTGAAGCCATCACTAAGAATTTGTCAGGGCCTGTAGCCTTATTATTTTTACACTGATTAATAGCTCCAAGCAATTCTTTTTGTTTTTGATATGCAATGTTTTCTCTTCTATAATCCACTTTTATGACTGGTAAGATTCATAAAATGGAAGAATTATCTCACCTACACAAAAAAAAATGCACGCAAGCTTCTCCGGGAGAAAAGCAGGAAAATAATGGAGGTCCAAGCTGCCGCTGACCCATGCCACCTGGTAGCCCTGCATCCCATCAAATACCTACACCACACTGCTCTTCACGTGAAGCAGAGTCCTGGAGGAAAATGGGGACTGGGGCTGGGTGGCGGCATCAGAGGATGGTTTGGGGCTCTGGAAAAGAGGATTAACTGCAAAAAAAGTCCTAACTTGCTTTGTACAACTCAGGAGATAAGTCCTCTTGTTTTGTTCAAATCAGGAGGTAAGTCCTAACATACTCTGCACAGGGCCAGAAGGAGCTGTGTTCTAACTTTGTGTGCCCTAACTTCATTTTTTATGAGATTTTGACCCTAAGTTTTCAACATGGTCTTCTTTCACTCCATCACATGAACATCACAGCCATCATTTTTCAAATCCGACCCAAAAGATCATTTCACAGAACTGCTGTGAAATGACAGTTATGAAACTTGAAAAGGTTTAATTCACTATTAACAGTAGGTAACTTTTTTATAATGCTGTTTTAACTGTTGACATAATGTTATTATTTTCTGAGATTTTATCACAACTTTTAACATGCTTTTATTTCACCCCACCTCATCATGAACGTGACTGTAATTTTCAAAACTCCATCGGAAACATCGTTTCACAGAGCAACCATGAAATAACATTTGTGATAAGATTTAAGAAATAACAGCTGTTACTTTCATGAAGTAAAGTAAAAAAAGACAATGTTGACAATTTAGACTTGAATTCTGAAAAAAAAATCCGCAAAGTTATGAACAAAAGGGTGAAAAAAAAAAAAAACACGAAAAGACTTCTGAAAGTGTATTTGGTTCCGTCTAGTGTTGGACACAGTCGTATGCGGATCAATGATCACTTAGAAAATTGTGACATGGGACCCTATACATGTTAAGTGGGGACTGAGGGGTGAAGGGTGGCGGGGTGCTGGTGGAGGATCAGGCATGTTGTGAAAATGCATTTGCTAAAGATTACAAGAGAGGGACAAAGGGAAGGCAATATACTGCACAAATATTTTTGGTCAGTCTTGTACTAGGAAAAAAGGATAGGCTATTACCAGAATGTGTGGTTAAGAGTAGAAGACAGGAAAGCAAGTGCTCAAGCAACAGGCCACAAATAACAGGGAACGGGGTGTTAGGAAAGTGAAGGTCTGAAAGGAGATAAATCTATGGGACCTGACTGCTTACATCCAAGAAAGCTTAAGGAGGTAGTGGAAGCGATAGCAGGACCACTTGCAGACACATTCAACTGCTTGCTGGACAAGGGGGTGGCCCCCAGGAACCGGAGGACAGCGGATGTGCTCCCACTACCCAAGAGTGGAAGAAAGGATGAGCCATACAAAGAAAGAATCTAGTAGCCAACCCAGTGACGCTGAGGGTTGAGGTGCTGAACGCCACACCTCGCGCCGCGCTGGCGACCTGGGTTCGGACACGAGTCCGGGCCATCAGGGGTCGGGGGGGATAGGATTCAGCGTCTGGAGGACTGCTCTCCTATCCCCGGGAGGGATCCAGGGTGCCACGCCTGCAGCGCCTGTGGTGATGACCGGGGCACTGGTAGAGTCGAGCAGCAGTAATGGAGGGCGGCAGACACGCACATACGCAAGGCGAAGTCACTGCACCGCCGCACTCCCGGGCTACCAGAACACGGAAATGGCAGCACAGACTGTGGCAGCTTGATAGCCGCCACTCCATTGGCCGATGATGCCTGGACAGCGATGCCAGTATTGGTTCCTTGCCTGGCGCGGGGGCAATGGGGGTGCCCCTCTCAAAGGTATAGTTGCATATGCCAGCTGGGCGTGCAACTTCAGGGTCGGTGGTGTAGTTGGAGCAGTGGCTGGAGTATGAAGGCAGGTCAGTGGCCACAGGGGTGAAAAATTGTGATACGATTAAAAAAAAAAAAAAAAAGAAAGAAACTAGTGGACTTCCTGGAGGGAAATGGGCTATAGGACCCAAGACAACATTGGTTCAAAAGAGGAAGGTCCTGCTAGATAAATCTGGTTGGATTTTTAACTGGGTGACAAGAGACGCTAATAAGAGACAGGCAGTTGATGTAGTGTAGTTGGATTTCAGAAAGGCCTTTGACTCAGTGCCCCACAGGAGGCTGGTCAAAAAGATAAGGGATGTATGGGTGGAGGAAAAAATGGTGACTTGGGTAGAGAACTGGGTGAGGTGAACACAAAGAGGGTAACAGTAAATGGGGAGTTTTCAGAGGTAAGGACATAACAAGCAAAGCACCTCAGGGGTCGGTGCTGGACCCGGTCCTTTTGGATGTGTTTATTTGTGACACAAGGGAAGGGATCGAGGGCAAGAGCTGCCTAGTCCTAGATGACACAAAATCTGAGCAAGGGTAACACAGAGGAAAGGATAAAGGGAACTCTGGGCAGGTTGGAGAGCTGGTCAAAGACATGGCATCTGGGCTTCAGTGTTAAAAAATGCAAGGTGATGAACACTCAGAAAAGGAACCCATGAGTGCAGTATGAAATGGGGGGAGGGGTAATACTGGAAAGCACCACGGATGAAAAGGACCTAGCTGTCATGATATTGGAGCCTGAAAACAACACTCTATAACAGAGCTGTAGGTAAGGGACAGAGAATGTTGGTATGCATAGAGGAGGGTACGCAGCAAAAACAGGGGAGTGATCCTGCCTGTGCAGGCCAATGGTGCAAACACATCTGGAATACTATGCAAGGTACTGGAGTTCACATCTGAGGAGACTACAAGGTGGAAGCAGTACAGCACAGGGCAACTAAGATCGTCCAAGGACCAGGAGGCAAGACATATAAGGAGAGGCTGCAGGATTTGAACATGCACACATTTGAATAAAGGAGGGAAAGGGGTGACATGATCGAAACATACGAGTACCTGCATGGGACAAAAAGGGGGGATGCCAAGGTACTTTCTTTTTGAGCTGAAATACACGGACATGGGAGAACTCACTGAAACTTGCAACAACCTGGGGAGAGATTCAAAAGAGACATCTGCAAGCACTGTGTCACTCACAGAGTGGTGGACAAGTGAAACAAACTACAGGAGGATGCTGTACAGGCCAAATCAGTGAGCAGCTTCATACAGGGGCGAGACAGGCCTATATGACAGGTATAGACCAGACAGAAGGGGTACAGGAACAATGGAGTGGGATCAAGGGGGTAACTCCTGAAGGGAATAGAAACTTGGGCAAAGAAGGTTGCTAAAAGGAGCGAGCACAAAAGGTCGATCTGGTTCTTGACTGGGGTGAGAGAGGCAGTGAGGGCAAAATGATGGGCATTCACTGAGTACAAGAGAAGCAACCGGGAAGAAGCCTGGCACGAGTATCAGGCTAATCTCAGAGGTAAGGGTGAAGGTCAAGAGGGCAATTGCAGACATGGAGATGTGGATTGCTAAGGGAAAAACAGATGGAGAAAAATAATTTTTAGGTGTATACAGAAAAAAATGAAATGAAACCAAGGAAGAGAGAGACGAGAAGAAGGCAAATGTACTAAACAATTACTTACGTACTGATTGATTTCAAAGGTTTTACCATGAAAGACATATTTAGCTGGTAGTTCTAACCTCTCATTTGGTAAAGACTTTGGGGAAACAACCAGACCAACTGCCTTGTGAACACTGCTTGTGCTTAACAAGCTCCCGGGGCCCTGGGCTTGATACTAAGTTCTGGCTTGTAGACTACTGTAGCATCCACGAATAGCTCTGATACATTATGTAGGTTGACACTTCCTAGACCCCTCCTGGTAAAACTAATGTTATGCCTTCATCTCCTCTCATCTTGACTACAATAATTCCCTCCTCTCTGGGCTTCCCAAGTCTCTTCTCTCTAAATGTTAAAATGTTTGGAATGCAGATACTTGCTGACCATCTCCTCCTGAGAATGAGACCACATCATTCCAATCTTCCATCATGATCACAGGATCCCCTAATCCAGTTCCAAATTCACCATGATACTGTCCTGCGCCTTTTAAAACATCTTCCTGGACTTAATCCACCCTGTCTTTCTGACTCCATTACTGTCCTAATCCTATGCTCTCTGCTCACCCAGCTCTAAAGTTCTTCTTATCCTTCCTAACTCCCCTGCAACCATTCCTCCTCACCCATTGTTGGAAAAATAAGCCATCATCTACTTACTGCTGGGGGTTTCTTCAAGTTGATCTATCTGCTGTTCGATGTCTTCCGCCTTTACATCACCAGTAGGGAGTTCCTCATCCCTCTCAAACAGCAATAACAAGTGTTCCTTTGGGATATTGTACCCTGTGCATTTATGTAAAAAAAGACAGAAACCAGATAACAGAAATGATTTTCTAATGAGACCTAGATAAAGATAAAATGAACTCCTAGCTATGCCCACATTACCTGTTGTTGCTCACTGCCACAAAATTATATATTTTTCCATTTTATTTTTATTTCATTTATTTTAATCTTCATCTAGGAGGTGGGCTGATGTCTCATTTTCAGCCACAGCTGGAGTTTAATAATGTTTTATATTAGACTAAGCAAGTAAGGGAAGACAGAAATCGATACATTCTCATTTAATGGGGTTGTCTTTTGGCTGGATAATCAGTATAGATTAGCCTGGGACAGAGTAAATAATGTTATACCACAAGTAGTGTGAGCCTTTTTTTCCCCACAATACTTTTTTTCTTCCTGGTGTCAGGCCATCTGCCCCATCCTCCCCGACAGGCCACTATTAATCAATCAATCAAAGCGTTTTTGTAAAATAGCGCTATTCCCAAAGGACCATAGCGCTAGTATATAAATATTAAAACCCAAAACTTACATAAAACAACTGCAGCAGCTCATGTAAAATCAGTGAATGCCAAATTAAATAAATAGGTTTTCAAGGTAGATTTTAAGCTCTCCACCGTCAGGCACTGTCGTATCCGACGAGGTAGAGAATTCCACAGGGATGGGGCCACAAATTCAAATGCTCGAGCCCCAGATGACTTTAAGCAACCCTAGGAATCTCTAGCAATCCCTCGTTGGCGGAGCGAAGCGGCTGGGAGGGGCAGTAGGGATGAAGAAGATCTTGCAGATAACTCGGAGCCTGTCCGTGTAGGGCCTTATAGGTCAATAAACCAACCTTAATGGTGATCCGCCACTGAACAGGCAGCCAGTGCAGATCACTCAGCACCGGCCTGACATGGCAGCTACAAGGCAGCCCAGTCAGCAGCCTAGCTGCTGTGTTTTGCACCAGCTGCAAGCAGCGGATGTCAACCCCTGGAAGCACTAGGAAAAGGGCCTTACAGTAGTCAAGGCGCGAGGTTACAAAGGCATGGACCAGTACTGGCAAGTCATCGGGCAGAACTAGGCGCTTGATCCGGGCAACATTCCTTAGATGGCAAAAGGCAGTCTTGACAATGGACAACACCTGGTGTTTAAGCGTCAGGCCATCATCAAGAATCACACCCAGATCTAGTACCCACTCAGAGGTTGCCAGCTGGTGACTACCGAGCCAAAGCCTGGATTCTCGCCCCTCCGACGGCCCCTCTACCCGACGACTCGGGTCCACCACCAAAACCTCAGTCTTATCTGGGTTCAACCTCAGCCAGCTGGCACTCATCCAGCCCTCGATTTCAGAAAGGCTGTTGTTAAAGTTCGAGATAGCTCCCCCCTGATTGGGCACAAAGGACAGGTAGAGCTGAGTATCATCTACATAACAGTGAAAACTCAGCCCATACCACCTTACAATGTCTCCCAACAGCAGCATATACACTGCGAACAACATGGGAGATAGCACTGAACCCTGCAGAACCCCACATGACAGGGAGAAAACCCCAGAGACAACCCTCTGAAACCTGCCAGTAAGGAAACAGTGGAACCATCTGAGGACTGTACCAGACAGTCCACAGATTAACCGCAGGTGCTCGACTAACACACCATGGTTCTAAGTGTCAAATGCCGCCGAGAGATCAAGAAGAACCAAGATGGAACGGCTCCTCCAACCTCTTGCTGTTAGGAGATCATTGAGGACCTGAACAAGGGCCGTCTCAGCACTATGCCGTTTCCGAAATCCAGACTGGAGAGGATCGTAGATGTCGTGGATGGTCAAGTGATCATCCAGCTGCAACGCGACCACCTTCTCAATAACCTTACCCACAAAGGGAAGGTTAGAGATAAGTCTTTAGTTAGCAAGATGGTCTGGGTCGAGAGACGGTTTCTTGAGAAGAGGTGTCACTACTGCCTCCTTCAGTGTATCTGGAAACATCCCAGAATCTAGCGAACACCAGACTATCTTGGTAAGGACCGGGCTGATGGTCTCAACGCACCCCACCAGGAGGTGCATTGGGCCTAGGTCCAAACTATAGCAGGTCGGCCAAAAAATCTGGATAATCCTCATGACATCCTCGATTGCCGGCCGGCTGAAGTCAGACCACGCAGACTGAGGAGCTGACACCTCTCGCCAACCACTGTCAGCCCTATTGGGGCACACTGCACGGATCTCGGACCTGAGGTCGGCAACCTTATCGACAAAGAAGTGAGTGAAGTCGTTGCATTTCTCTTGTGACAATGCTCTCCGAAACTGCAAACAGGCTGGACTGCAAAGTCTGTCCAGAGTCCAAAAGAGCTGAGCCGGTTGATTCTGTGCCACAGCAATCTCCCTGGACAGGAATTCTGCCTTCTTTCCTGGACTTTAACTGCCACCTAATCCCAATGGATTTTCCCCATGGCAGGGTCAGGGAGGAGGGCTAGCTCTCTCCCAACAAGAATCCAATCCAGATCTGGCAGGGGTCCAGGTGATGGTGAGGGTTGGAGGCAAGCAAATGGGGCTTCATGAAGCCTGTACTGTGGTTTCCATTTTTCTCCTCGCCCACCCTCCCTGATGTCGGGCATACCTCTACAGGCCTCGACATGCGCTGGCATCCCTACAGAGGAGCAAGCTCCCTGGCTCACTGCAGGGGTCACCAGTGTGGCAGAACCTGATGTCATCCATCCCCTGGTTGGGAGTGCTGCTAAGTGGCAGCACTTTTCCACCCTGATGGCTCCCCGACCTCACTCCCAAACTCAGGTCACCATAGGGGTTCCCAGTGCAGAACCTGATGTCATCCCTCCGCTGGCTGGGGTGCTGTTGAGTGGCAGTACTTCCCCACCCTGATGGCTCCCCGAGCTTGTTCCCAAACTTCGATCACCTGCACAGGATTGCAACACGTTACCCGCTGCGCCATCTGGTGGCCCCAGTGTGAAAGAACTCTTTTAAAGTTCTTTGGACTGGCAGCATAGCCTAGAGGTTAGAGGAACGAGGTGTGAACGAGCTTGATACATCCAGCAGACCAGACCTGAGTTTGATTCTCACAACCTCCACTTGCATACTGTGTGACTCTGAGCAAGTCACTTAACCGCCCAGTGCTCCCAGGTCGCCCCTGAAAACAGGCACTTGTGCCTAGTGGGCCTTACCTGGTTACCAAAGACTAAAAAAAAAATAAAAGTAAAAAATTGCAGTTTTCCCATCTACAGCTGCCTGTACCTGGTCACACTCACCAGAAATAAAGGGGTCATTAAGTGAGTTCACTGGACAACTGCTGACATGATTGACAAGAAATACTGAAAGCTGTTGTCAGTTACAAGCCAGTCCAGTCTCTAGCCCAGTCCGTAGTGCACTCTTTGAGCCAATTCCAGAAACATGAGAGAGCTGTATTTCTGAGAACTGACTACTCATTCCACACCAAGTTGTAACCCTTGTGCAAAAGCAAGCTGTTCAGTGAATATTTTATGCCAGAATAAAAGCGCCTGTTATTGCAAAAAAAGGTCAGAGAGCACATCTTTATTGCAAATCAAAAAATCTAAGTTCTCAACCCCCTAGCTATTCTGGTTCTTATGTATTTATTTGAAAATTGGTAACCGGAAAAGGCACACTGAGCCAGGGCTCGTTTCCAGGTGTGACCCTGGGAAAAGGTGAAGGGGATACAATAAATCAAAAACAGCAGCAGAGAAGCATTCCAAAGATAACGAGCAAACAGTGAACAGTGCAACAAGATGCACGTGCAAATAATACACGGTGAACAGAAACTGGTTCTGTGAGCAGCACCAATTACTTCTGCATTATCTCTTCGGATATATCCCCAGAAATCTGAATTCATTCCTTAATATATCCATGCACGTTTCAATGAATTTCTGATTTTTATAACAAGACTTCAGAATGAAGGAATATTTCAATGGTATCCAGAACTGCAGAATGAATGTCACGCTGCCACTGTTTAAAACAGCTTCTTATGTCTCTAGTTTTAAATAACCTGTTTATAAGTAAATATACTTAATTTCAATAGATGAGCTAATTTTTCACGTCCTCCTTGTCACTTCTTCAGAGCAAGTAAGCTGGTATGAAATTAGGGCTAAAGAACACATCTTGGCATGAACTGTTTCATTCAGTATTTCTTACACCTCAGGATTTTCAAATGTTTTATCCCCTTTAATAACCTGCTTGCTACAGCCATTTTCAGAAATACTTCTTATTCTGTCCCACTGGACCTCTAGTTTCTTTTTTAGGTTTATTCCAAGTGAACTCCTTTCACAGAGTAAAATTTACCCTCGCTGTTAGCATGCGCTGCTGTAAGTCGGGACGCCGACTTTCAGAAACATGCTTCACTCTTGAGGAACAAAACAGTTGACCCTGGAGCACAAACATTTTGACTAGAAGCAGAACACAAACTAGAGTAGAAGGAGGCCTGCCGGTCCCAACTACCCCACTTGTTTTTTTGTAAACATATTTTATTGAAAGCTTCCAAATGTACAATATAGGTTATTTAAAACAGTACAGTTGATAATAAATACTGTTGTCAACAATGCAATGATTAACAGCCAACTTCTGCAGGTACTTAGAATATCTCACAGTTGATCAGATATTATACAATGGCAAAAAAGAATGCTGTGCTCTCATTGGTCAGTCTGGGGCTGGACCCATGATGTTATCTCAGTATAACATCACAGCATCTATTCCCAGCACAAAGATGGGCTGATGAATTGTTACCAGAATCACTCCACGCAGCCCTTCACTGATCCCCACTCGGCAGCCTGCTTTCACGAATTACCACTCGCAAGTCGCTTTCAGTGTCTCCACTCCTTTAATGTTAAATAAAACAAAAAGCTCCCTCCCACCAAGTCACAGTGTGCTGTCATCCACTACACACAAATCCCATTCACTAGTCACATCAGTTTCCTTCACTTCCATGAGAGATCATCCGTGGAAATCATGCAGCATCCCTTAACTCCTGCCTCTCACGTAAACTGCACATTGCACACAAAGCCTCCCCCCACATCAGGTGTACCCAGCATACCCAATTACTGTATGGGCATTTCAAGTACCGTGCCCAAATAACAGCAGAATTCTCGACAACAGGAACAGCAAAATTATTTCAAACAGCTGCAGCGAGTGTCTTCAGGTATAATGTAATCATTCTGGGGGTGCATGCTCACCTGCCCGTTTATCAGAAAAGCCGCAAGCAATGGCGGTTACTTTTTATAGTAAACAGTCTGCTTGCTTACTACACAAATACTGTATGACTTCATATATTCTCACCTCCTAACTGTCCCTGCTATGCAGTTCGCTTGCATTTCCTCCTGACTGATGGCTTGCAACACAACCGCAGAGCACCTGGCTTGAAATCCTAGCCGCTCAGCATCTCCCCGGTCACAGGGACTACGGCTTTTCAAAACGATCTCTGAGAATCATGAGGGGGAAAAAAATACAGAAAAATCAAATTCTGTGTGGATGTGTGTATGGTGAGAACCACACACTTGCTCCAAGAGAGAGTGGGAGCTGCCACACAACACTACAGCGGTATTCACCAGCTCCACCTACTGGCCAAACAGTGAAACAGAACTTTCATTTAAATGTATACCTACCCCAGTAAAAAGTTAACTAAAAAGGTTGTTTTAGGCATTTTTATCTGTTGTATTTTTTCTTTACAAACAAGCTATTGTATATAACAATAATGCACTCCAGGGTGTGTATCATGCTAGCACTTCTTGGGTGTCGGATGCACTCGGCCTGAGGCCTCGTGCCCAACCACCCAGGGTGGGACGTTATCCTAGCACAATACACACCCTGTTGTGCATTTGTAACCCCTCCTGGCCACTTATTTAACTAGTGTGCACAGCCCCCATTATATCTGGAAACACAGGTGCCCAATTACTGGCATACCAAGTTACTTGACTAAAGGTAGGTACCACCCTTGGCATTAGGATGTATACCTGGCTCATTTTCTACAGGAAGAAAGGGGCGGGCTATAGAAACAACTTGGACCCTGTGTAAAAAATAACACAAACCCAGGTCCTGGGTGGAGGCTGCTAGGCATATGCTTCATCTAACCTGCTGAGGAGGCCCCAGTAAATCCACACAACCAGAAGCAATAATCAGAATGTCCATAACAGTGACTGGGATTGTGCAGTATGGCTTTATTCAACAGATGGAACACAAAGCTGAAGTGGACCCCCAAGGGTTAGTCCAGGCTGGACAGGTACAACTCCAGAACTCTCTTTGCATTGCAGTACAGTTCATGGACACAACACAAACATTTTCTTTCAATTCCCCAAAGGTGCATTTGTGGACACATGGCCACGCACATGAACCTTTCTCTTCTCCCATGAGTGTTATTTAGTGAAACTAAATCACACACTCAGAACTTCTCTCGATCATAGGTGCATTTTATGTGAATCTCAGCCACACACCTAAACATGAAGCTTGGCCACTTTGCTCAGATAAAATGCTGGTGCCCTTTATGAAACAGGAAGCCCTGCCTTGTAAGCACTTACACCCTTGGCCACAACCAACAGTCTCTGCCATTCTTCATGGTTACATCATAGAAACCCCCATTCCCCAATGAAATGCTAGAGGTCCCATCTTTAACTTGTCAGAACACTGGGGTGACACAGAGAAAATAAATTGCACTCACAGGGGTCTACAGTTTAATTTTCTTCACTCACAGTGGTAAGACTAGTGGCACTGACAGGTGCGATCCAGCCTTATCTATGGGCATGGGCACCCCAGACTACCCACTCCCCTGTGAACAATGTGGAGCTCTAATCTCCCTTACAGTACTCACAGAACCTTGTTCCATCCTCTGGGCATGGAGTAACGAAAAGAAGAAAAACCAGGCACTCTTCTGGGCAGCTGGTCCACACAGTCTATTTTCAGGTCCTAAACCAAGGCAGCTGAAATCACTCACAAACTTCAGGGGATTGCCCCTTGAGTCCAAAAACAAGCAGCTCCTTCCACTTCACACAGAGTAGAAATCAGGAAATCCTGCTGTAGTTTGGTCCCCACCACTTCAACTGGAAGCTGGAAATGACATACGACTAGGGTGATTAATCCTGGGCCCTATGTCAGAGCCCTCTGGCAGTCCCACTGCCACTCTCACCTCCTCACAGATCAACTGCTAACTCCAAACTGACCAACTGACAGAATTCTAAGCTCCCCAGAGCAGCTATCCACACAGTGTGGCTTATGCTGCTGCGAGAGTTCTGAGATGACCTAATCATGCCTCCCTGCTCTACCATGCCGGTTAGGCATCCTTTATGTCGACCGGCATCTCGCTGACAGGAATCATGTCAACCGCAAGTTGCGGTCTACATGATTACTGTGTGCCTCCCAGTCCTGTTTTTTTTATCAGGGGCGCTTCACCCACCGAACCACCCACCCCCCATTTTTAGGATTCTCAACTCCAGTCGGAGTTGATTTGGGGTGATGGTGCAGGACCGGGAGACAGCATGCCCCTGTCTCAGGCACACCAACACAGCAACCTGTTGGCAAAGTGTCGATTTTGCCAACAGGTGTGTATTTCGATGTGTTGGTGTCACCGTAAGGTTGGCATACCATTCCTCCCTCAGGCTAGCTGACTGAATAATGATGTCATTATATAAGAAGCTCCTAATGAACTTCCTACCAGCTGCCTTCCTAACAATAATATACTGATAGGATTCTAGTAACCCCAGGGACAGGGTGGTTACACTCACCCCTTGCCAGGTAAATGACTGTCCGCAGTCATTCCCTCACCCGGCGCCAGGCCATTCTACCTCTGATGCCCCCTACGGGAAAGACTGACCAAAGTCCTCCCCTACCATGTGCCAGGCACATGCAGGTGACACCCAAGGATAGAGGCCCACTGAAGAAGCTTCAGTTCCTACCCTACTACTGTTCTATCTATGGATCCTCAGTGGCTCCAAGAAACTGCCTGAATCATGCCCTACCAGACAGAATTGATGACCCCTATCGCGAATCAGGACCACCAACCTGCCTTCCCCCGTAACCATCTAAGGGAAAACTGTCTGACATATGCTACCTACCTTGTGCCCAAACCCAAAAACCAAAACCCTTTTTACACCTCACACCTGTAAAAAGAAAAGGTTAGACATTGCACTACACAGTTACACAAGCTTAACAATTCTACACAAGGAGGAACTCCGATGAGTCCCACCAATCCTCTTCAGGTCTTCCTGTCTTCTTCCAGGAACACCTGCATAAGAAAACGGTACAAAAACATTTCTGCACACAACTACAACCTGTAAAGCCAAAAACAGTGACTAACAACCCTCCCACTGGATACTGCACAACCCCAAAAAGCATTTTTAAAAAGGATTTTCTACAAAAATAGAAAACATAAAACATTTACAAAACATTTGGGGACGGGATCCCTGCATTGTCCCAATCTAAGGAGGAGTCCAGAGGCCCGCAGCACTACAACAAGAGTCTCTCCTAGGCTAGAGCCTGATGACACACAGTGTCAGTCTAGGTGTAATGTCATTTTGTTAAATATTCCAAAGAATCTTCCATTTTGCAGGACACAGTTAAATAAAAATGAGAATGAAAAAGGTCTCTTACCAGTTCCAGATAACAAAAGGATGTCAACGTCACCTCTCTGGAGCTGTAGCCTGATGATCTTCGGCTGCTGGATAGATGAAATCTTCAGATCAGATACTTCCATAATCTCCTACTGCACCTGGACGGGAAATCTTCTCTGAACCTGCTGGGCTGGTAAACCTGGATGTTGCCACAGACGAACCTGGATGCTGCTGGAGACAAACCTGGGTCACCAGAAGAAAGGCACCTACATCATGGGTTGCTGCATCTTCGGTGGCATATGGCTGAGCTGGCAGTGGCTCAATTCACCTTTGGCAGGTGGGCACGTTTCAAGAATGGCACCAATCTCTGGGGTAGTACCATTCCGGATCTGGGACATAGACTGTCACCCCATCTGGATGAACCATAGGAACATTATAGACTGTCTCTTGGCCAGCTTTGTCCACTGTTCTCACAGAATTGATCAACAAAGTCCTGCTTCGCCTCCAGAATTGCAGTCTCTCATTGCACTTCTTAATTCGGACCCACTTGTTTGCTCTTGGGTGCAGGATGGCACAAGCTTCTTCCCACAACTAGGCATGCCTGTCTTTCTCAATTTCATCCCCTATCTTTCTAGGGTAGAAAGGGTACAACTGTCCATACTTGGCCTCAGCTCGTCTATGCACAATTCTCTCTTCTTTGCTGCTTTTCACTAACTCACGTCCAGAAGCACAGCTTGGGGGTGGCCAATCCTGGTTAAGCCAGTCACAAACTCTTAGTGCAGAGCAAGAACAGTCCACCTCTCCACTCAAGGGCACATTTCTTGAGCCTTCATCCTCATGGACATCTGGAGGCTCCATGGAAGTCCAGGCCAATGCCAACTCGCTAGGGTCCACTGAAGCCATTGTTGCTTCCTCCTCTTCCATGCAGTCTGCCCAGGAGCTGGCGATTGCACCAACCCCCGCAACTGTCCATTCTCTGCTGTTGCCAGAGGCACTGTCCTCCCAACGACATGCTTCCTCTACCTCAGACTCTCCCACGAGGCTTGGACTTGGGCCTTCCACCCACGGATCTACTGAACCTGCACTGACAGCGTCCAATTCTACCCTCTGTGGTGTGGAACACTTCTCTTCAATTGGGCCTTGCAAAACATCAGCGCAGCCGATGTTCAGAAACTCCTTTATAACCTCCCTGGGGTCACTTATACTGCAACCAGCCTGTCTTGTTCTGATTCTACAGGATCCCGTCTGTATCCAAGTTGGAGCTAAACAGATGCATTTCGCTTTAGATTCCCTTGTGCCACCTGCCATGCTCATCCCAAATCGCGATCTACAGTCTGTGCAATGGGGAATGGGCAGAACATCTCTTCCTGGTTTTGGGCATATTATGTACACATTACATGGATAGTACAGCAAAGCCACCTCAGCAGGTGCTGTGGAACAGTCATACAATCGCTCAGATTTGGCTAGTTCTTGTTGAGCTACCCATGCCCTAGCATGAAGCGGGTAGCGAGAGGTTTGCTGAGCCATGTTCTGAAAGTCAAGAAAAAGCACAAGTCCCAAAATTACTATTGGATGCAAGCACTCTGAGATTTGGTTTTAACACACTGGAAAAGTTCACACACAGGCTATCTGGCTGCTATAACTGTATTCCACACTTAGCAAGAAAACCATTTAAAACTTTGTTTGGGGTTTGGAACTGTTCTAAAATGGCGCTGCTTTGTTTACATAGCTGGCTGCACCCCAACATGGCAGCTGTAACTTTGCATCACACTCAGTTAAAGATTGCTAGGATTTTGTCTGGATCTTTGCATTTCAACTGAATTTTCTAGCACAAGTTCATTTTACTGTCTCACTTTACAAGCACTTACACCAGGGAATTGTTTGTTTTAAAGTTCACTTTCTTTTAAACAGCACTTTCACACCACAGTCCAAGATTTAACAGTTCACAACTCTCTCTCTCTGTCTCTCTCTCTCAGTACTTTTGCTGCATTTTGCTCAAGTTCTTACTCAGTTTTCTGACCTTAGCACCACAGTCAATGTCTTTTAGCAAAGGGTACTTACAGGCAGTAGCTGGCTTGCATTGTCGATGGAAGGCCTCTGGGGTGAAACGGGCTGGTGGCCCCGCAGATCGTCACTACAATTGCCTCGATCACTCTCCAGATGGTCGGAAAACAGGTTGAGCCCAGGTTTTTGTGAAAAAAGACAGAAAACTGCTGCTGCAGAAGTACTTTTTCTGCAAGCGATTTCTCCTTCCTGCCGCATGAACTACAAGCTGCTCACACTGCAGGCTGCTCCGCCATGAATGTTCCACAAGCATAGACTCAGGCAAGGGCAGGGCTTAGGCGCACTTGGACCAATCACACAACAGCATGCAAATGAGTCTCCCTCTCTCTGCCGCAATCCTGCACGATGATCATCGAGAAGGCAAAATTTTAACTGCAAACTGTCACTTTTTTCCTCTGCTTGAAATTTCATCAGGCGAAGCATTTTGAGACATTTTCACTCAGTTCTTGGTGCATTTTCCTTAGCGACTCCCTCAAATTTCCCTGTACACACTTGAAACTTTCTGAGCACTTAGAAACCACTGACTTTTAAGTCCACAAATACTTTTCTTTAGAAATGTGCAACTTTTAACAGTTTTTAAGTGTTTTTTTCTCCATAAGGCAAGGGCAATTATCTCAGTCCACAGTTTCAAACACACAAGCAGCAATTTCTTTCTCTTTTTCACATAACTCGTGCAGAAAAAGACTTTCAGGTGTCATTTTGCTTGGCAAAATTTGCTTTCTGGTGAACAATCTTCTGTTTGGGACACCACCACCAGACAGGAAAATCATGGACATACCTTCAGCATGCCTCTCAACCCAAATTAAATAGCTCTTCGGATGAGCCCCCATTTTTGTAACCCCCCCGGCCACTTATTTAACTAGTGTGCACACCCCCATTAATATCTGGAAACACAGGTGCCCAATTACTGGCATACCAAGTTACTTGACTAAAGATAGGTACCACCCTTGGTGTTAGGATGTATACCTGGCTCATTTTCTAGAGGAAGAGAGGGCAGGGTATACAGAAACAAACAAACTTGAACCCTGTGTAAAAAATAACACAAGTCCAAATCCTGGGTGGAGGCTGCTTGGCATATGCTTGATCTAACCTGCTGAAGGAGCCCAATAAATCCACACAAACCAGAAGCAATAATTGGAATGTCCATAGCGGTGACCGGGATTGTGCAGTGACTTTATTCAACAGATGGAACACAAAGCTGAAGTGGACCCCCAAGGTTTGGTCCAGGCTGGACAGGACAATTCCCCAGTTATAGTATCACTATACCGTCTTCTATCACTTTTAGCTGGGGCTGCCATGTTTGCTGTAGTAACTTACCTTGTCCTTTAGTTAATAGTTGATATCTTTCCAGTTTCCAGTATTAAATTATTTAACCGGTGGGCACTAGTGGGTGGAGAGTCACTTACCCAGTGCTAAATCACTGTTTTTTTCTGGCATTGACTACTGCCATTTCCCATAGCCTATGTTTTTTTATTGCTCCCTGTATGGTGTTCAGCACCAAGCATCAGCTCCAAGAGAGTTAGGTAGTTCCCACTTTAATACCTTTTGCATTAATGCATGCATACCGAACCAAAATGGAGCTATGCTGTTACACATTAGGGCCATATGTATGACTTTTCCTTCCTCTGCACGGCATTGTGGGCACAGTACTGTTTAGAGGCATTATGTCTGTGTAGCTTTGCTGGTGTCAAGTTCTGTACAGGAACTTTAACTGTACTCTGTGGCGCTTGAACATCTATGTACATGTTTAATAGCCACTGTTCAAAATTCATCATCAGTTTTTGAAGAGGAGGGATAATAGAGGGCATCAACGGAACTGGGGGGTTCAGGAGAAAATCAGGACACATTACTTCATGGAGAGGGTGGTAGACAAGTGGAACACTCTACCTGAAGCAGTGGTTTCATGTAGGATGGTGAGCAACCCAAGAGGGAATGGGACAGAGTGAGGGGGTAAGGACTGTGAGGGGTGGGAAGGGTGGGGCAGCTGCAAGGTGAGGGGCTAGCTGCACAATCGAAAGTAGACGTGATAGACCATTTTGCCCATTTCTGCTGGCATTTTGTATGTTCGTATGTCCAGCTCCATTTCCCATGCTCTCTTGGCCTTGATGATTAGTGGAGGAGTAGATCCCGTAAATAATTTGTAAATGGCGGATAAGGTGGAAGCCTGTGGCTGCAGCCTACATAGTATTTCCTCAAGTGGGGAAGATAATGGCTGGCTAGTGATCAAATATTGCTGGACTCTCAGGTATGCAAAAAAATCTCCTGCTGGGATACATACCGTTGTCTTAATTCTGTGAAGGACTTAATTTTCCCACCATAAAATAAATCACCTATGCACACCAACCATGCTTTCTACCACTGAAGCTGCACCTGATGCAAGAAAATATTGATTAAACCACTTGATGGATGTGAAAGTGGAGGGGGACGATATGTTACTCTTGGCAAAAGATTCTTTGAGTCAGGGAACTGTGCGGGAAGGTTGCTACCATGTCAACAATGCAGGAAAGCTGCAAGTTATGTGGAGCTCATGCTACACAAACTAGAGCCTCCCAAATTTGTGAAAGAGACCCCAACAGAATAACGGGGCTATTCGGAGATTTTTACAAGAAGTCTTATGCTCATGAAGAGGTGGTGGACTTTTGGGAGAAAGTAGTCATGTTTTACAACACAGTGACAGTCAAGTGCTTCACAGAGGAGGCCAGAGAGACCTTGGAGGCACACATTGGCCTAAATGAATCAGAGACAGCGAATGGCAATTTGAAAGCAGGGAAGGCCCTGGGACCAGATGGCCTGGTCCTGGAGTTTTTCAAAGTATTCTCACAGCCCCTGACCCTAAAACTGGGGAGCTTGTTCAGAGCAGTTCAGGAGGGGGAGCAAACCCCACCATCATGGCAGTACGTCAACATAACAATAAACAGACAGCTCACCTCACTTTGTAATTCTTTCATCCAGCAGGGCCACTCCCCAAGACAGGTTGACAGAGAAATGGAACTTGCTATACAAATACTGGGCCCTGTGTTCTATAGTGTGGAGTGGCTGAGCGCTGTGTACCCATCCCACGTAACCACTCCACACCCATTGTGCCCCCCCCCACAGCCCGCCATGGGATTCACCCACCAAGCACACAGCCCCACCGCTAGACTGCGTGGAGGGCAATGCGGTCAGGGTGGGCGAGGGGTGTGTGCCCGCACTCCACCACATTCACGCAGTCATGGAGCACTGGGGGCACACAGTACGTAGGGGGAACCCCTGCTGTAAGGTCTGCGTGCCTCATGGGATGTTGCCCCCCCCCCCCAAGTCTCTGAAAGACAGGCATAGAATGTCATCCCCTGCACCATGCTGCCTCAGACCACGGACAGTGAATTGTGGTCTGGGGATGGCCGACCGGGCACCAGCCCGCCGTGGATGCTGGCGTGGCGGTCGGCAGTAGCCATTATCGGCGCCCGCAAGAGATCCACCAGCGGACCAGGTCAGGCATCCCATTGGATGCCCGCTTGGTCTACGTATCTGTCCTCAGTGCACCCACACGCTGGGGGGGGGGCAGGGCCACTGACAGGTGCGTTCCGGTAGTGCATACCCCCGCTTGTGCATCTGTCCGCAAGTGCGGTCCTTCGCGGGTGGGATACCCACCTGTATGTGCATAGGGCCCAACATGAGAAAATTTACTGGAATACAGGAAGAATATCAAATTGATCACACACCCTTAGTTGTTACATAGAGGCCCATGCTAACACCCCATTCAGCAAATGATTAAAGAATTGCAATCCATGCTGAGTGAAGATTAAAGACTTAAGTGTCATTTCCCCTGAGCCACCTGTCATTGCCTACAAGCAGCCCCCTAACTTTTCTAAGATAATAACTCATAGCAAGCTCCCAGCAGATCAAAATAACCATTAAATGAGAATAACACCACCATGTCCCTCCTCACTGCCTCAGCTCCTCCTCCTCTCCTACCCCCATTACTGGGTATAGGATGAATCTGTCTCCTTTTCTTTTTCATCTCCCCCTTTTCTCCTCCCTTGCTGTTTCCCATCTACCGCATACCCAACGCAATGCTCTCCCCATTTCTCCCCTCCTCCCTCTCTCTGTCTCCCATACCACCCCCTCACCACCACTCTTCTTTCACTTTTCCCACTAACCCACTCCTAACAAAGCTTCACTGAGCCACCTATGACTTGTACTGTATAACTAACTCGCAACACAATTCCTTGACAATGCCTTTGGCTGCTATTATTGTAACCTTATTTGTCTTTTTTTTTTTTGTAAGTTCCATTGTAATGATCATGTTATGTTTTGTACCTTATTGTCCTTATTTCCTTGACGTGGAACCTTTGTAAAAGAGCCCTCGGCTCAAAGGTGTCATCCGAAATACAAATAAATAAATAAATAAATGTAACAATACAAGATGTAAGTAAGACCTGCACCTGAAGATGCACACAGACCACCACTGAAACGAGATAGAACAGCAGAGTAAAAACAACTGGATCCTACACACGTCAATCAAGCAATGTGGTTTACCTAATTCAGTGCAAAGAGTACACAAATGGATTCTTTTTAGGGGAAACGAGACAACCACTGCAAACCAGGATGACCTACCATTGACATACAATATTAAACCCGATTATCAGTGTAACGCCCCCTTAAATGGGGCTTACCTTTTTGCACCTCTGGGTGTTCTCCCATTGCCTCCAGCATCCCCGTTTCTTTGCGTCACTTCCTGCCATTTCCCCCTGGTGCCACGAGCATCCCCAGGTCCCCTCCAGGCAGTCCCTGTGTTGTTGAGCCCTGTGGGGCTCGCAGAGAGAATCTGCAAGTGGCTGGCATTTCAGTCGAGCAGCCGCCGCTCACACCGTCAAGAAGGTGCACTGTCGCTTCCAACCACTTGCTGTAGCCTAAAGTCAGGAGGGGTTTCCATGGTTCCCGGTGCCGGGTTAAGTTAACAAAGGCACCGTGGACACGCAAAGCCAGGAAAGAATATTTTAAAATAAACAGGCAGACACCTGAAGCGCTGCCTCTGGAGCACAGAAGCTAAAGGGCAAAGGTCAGGGCAAGGGATGCCCTAATGAATATCAATGAGCTACCGCTGTATCTCTGGGAGCAGTGAGTTACGGGAGCCGCGACTCCCCGAGGATACATTTTATTAAATAAAAAAATGGACATGTGTGAGAGAAAACTGTTGGGGCTACAAGACTATGGGGCTATAATTTAATGAAAAGTTAATCTGCTGTCTGCATCAATCAATCAATCACTTTATTTAACCAGGCATAAACACCGTTGAGCAAGCTCATTTTCAAAGTGGTCCTGGACATTTGTACAATACAATACAATACATGGTCACAGATAAGGTAAACTCAATAATGCGAAAACATTGTACAGATAAGGCTTAATAGGCCAGTACCAACTGGCCTGCCAAGCTTATGAAGACGTGCAATACATAAAACATTTTATAGGAAAAAGAGAAGAGCCAACAATCCTAGACTATCTCCAGTTTGTTGGTGGTAGGGCAGGGGAAAAGGCGTGTTAGTGGAAGAGGATGGGGTGAAGAGGGTCAGGGTAAAAGAGAGTAGGCTGAGAGTGCTGGATGTCCCCTGTAAGGAAGAGTCTTAAGCGAGATTAGTTGTAGAAATTGTGAGAGGGGCCAACTGCTAATGGTTCAGAGTCATCTAAAACAGTTGCAAGTTTCCGTCAAAAGTATGGCTAGCAAATCTTTGAATTTGAATAGGCCTGGAAGTGAGGACAGTTTTAATGAGCTTTGCATGGTATTCCATAGCGATGGGAGTGAAAAACTGATTGCGGCCGATCCATATGTTGTTTTTACTTTAGGAGTTTGGAAGCAGAGTATAGAGAAACGTCTCAGGCCATAGGAGACCTTGGCTCATTTGAATAAACTCGAAATGTATGTAGGAAGATTATTGTAAAGTGCTCTATAAAGCCAGAGAAGAGCATTTCTTTTCCTCCTAATTGAAAGTGATGGCCATCCTGATTCCTGGTACAGTAGGCAATGGTGAGTATGAAGGGGTAGGTTGAAGATAAATCTTAGGGCCCAGTGGTATAGAGTGTCTTAATTTGCTGAGCACTGTCACAGACACACTCAGCAGGTCAGACCCTCTACTCCCAAAGTGCCAACCTCTGAGCGTAGTCTTTTGAACGGTGTAACAGACAAGGTAACCCTCTTGTCTGTTTTGTGAGTTCGGATCAACCTTTGGTCTCAAGTTCTGGAGGCATTCAAACTGTTAACCTTTTGTTAGCATACCCAATGCACAGGCTCAGATATATCTGTCTTCGGGGCCAGATATCTTTACCTATGGGCACCTAACCAGGTATACAGAGATGAACCCTTTAAAACTTTAATAAAGACCTCAGATTTAAAAAGCTTCTCTTTCCAGTTTGGTACCACCATTCAAGCTTATGTCTATTGTCTGCTATAACCATAAATACTTTTCTTACAATTAAAAGAAATTCAAAGACAGACCAAGTAAGTTCTAAAAAGAATTTTACTAAAATAGTTAAAAATATGTAAAACGCAAAATACAGAACTCTTATATCCCAAGACATACAATCACTTAAACAAAACAGGTTTAAACAGTACAAATTTCTACTTCAGTACTTAGTCTCTAAATACTTGCTTAAAAGTGTTCCCAAGATGTTTCGTGGTCAGAGTCTAGGTAAAAAATGTCTCTCTGTGAAGTAAAACAGACTAAATTAAATGCTGGCTTTTACCCCATCTCTTTTCAGGAGGCCACCTACCTCCTCCCTGTCAGGATATATGAAAATATATGTCTTATACAAAGGTATTACATTCTGCAACTTCAGCATAATTCATGTCCTTCAAATGACACTTCTTTTGATTTCATAATAAGCTTCCCACTTCCAGGACAGGAAAGCATCTTTATGATTTCACACTTCTATGTAATAACCTGGGTTTTCCTTCCAACGTCATAAAATGGATCCGTTACAGCAACTACGGTTGTAATTAACTCAGACCAACAGGATCCTTAATTAAGGCCTTACATGTAACACATGGTCTCTAAAAACTGAGTGTGTGTGTGAACTCACATGCTGTCAGCATTTGTTTTCTTGGCTTGCATCTTTCAGCTGAAATCTGGGGGTGGGGTGAGTGAGGTCATTCCTAGAGCATCAGATTTTCAACAAAGACAGTCAGTCATACGTTTTATATTAATAAAAATGATACAGCACTCAGAACTGGCTGTCTACGTCACACTCCTCCCAACCTAAACTGAATTTGGGGGATCTATCCCCTACATGGAATGAGCTTCCCAAATCAGTTTACTCCTCATAGACTCTAGACAGTCCATCTGAGTTCTGATTCTTCACTCCAGCTCGGTGTACAATTTTTATATCATACCCTTGTAAAGCAAGACTCCATCTTAGTAGTCTGCCATTGTTCTTCCCCTTCTGTGTCAGCCAAACCAGGGGGTTGTGGTCAGTCTGCAACACAAAATGCTGCCCATACAAGTATGGCTCTAATTTCTTTAGGGCCCACACTATGGCAAGACACTCCTTTTCCACCATGGAGTACGCTTGCTCCCTGGGAAGCAGCTTTCTGCTCAGATACACTACTGGATGATCTGTTCCTTGGCTAGACGTCTGGCTCAGTACTGCCCCAATACCCACATCTGAGGCGTCCGTCTGAACTATAAAGGTTTTGCTATAGTCAGGACTTGTCAAAACAGGAGCACTGCACAGTGCCTCCTTCAGTCTGGTAAAGGCTTCCTCACAGGCTAGGCTCCAGGTAATTTTCTTTGGCATCTTTTTGTCAGGTCAGATAGGGGAGCAGCCAGGGCACTGTAATTGGGTACAAATTTCCTGTAGTACCCTGCTGTTCCTAGAAAGCTCCTGGCCTACTTCTGGGCGTCTGGTCTGTGCCACACCTGGATCACCTCTATCTTTATTTGGTTAGGACGGAGCTGTCCCCAGCCTACCACATGCCCGAGGTATGCCACTTCTCCCACAGCCATCTGGCACTTCTCGGCTTTGACAGTGACCCTGGCCCTCTGTATTCTGCCCAGCACTTTCCTAAGGTGGGATATGTGTTCTCCCCAGCTGGTACTAAAGATGGCAATGTCATCCAAGTACACCACGGCATACTCCTCAACACCATTTAACACCTGGTTCACCAACCCTTGGAAAGTGGCCAGGGCGTTCTTCATTCCGAAAGGCATTACTTTAAACTCAAATAAGTCTATCGGAGTGATGAAGGCTGACCTCTCCCTAGCTCTGTATGTCAATTCTACCTGCCAATACCACTTGGTCAGGTCAATAGTCGTAAGGTAGGTCACCCCTCCCAACTTGTCCAGGAGTTCATCCGTCTGGGACATCGGGTGGGCGTCAGACTTTATGACTGCATTCAGTCCACTATAATCCACACAGAAACGAGTTGAGCCATCTGGCTCAGGCACAAGGACTACGGGTGAGGCCCAGGGGCTGTGGGATCTCTGGATTACCCCTAAATCCAGCATCCCTCCACTTCCCTCCTAATGTCCTTTTGCACAGCCTCTGACACCCGATATGCTGTCCGCCATATGGGCGTCTGTGTCCCTGTCTCCACATCGTGTGTCGCTAAGGGGGTTAGTCCAGGCTTGGCACTAAACAAGGGGCAAAGTCTGCTAAAACCTCCCATACTTTCTGGACCTGGTCCGGGGCCAGCTGGGGAGACAATTTTACTGCCTCCACAGAGGACTCCCACTTACTCTCTTCCAGCAAATCCAGAAGGGGGTCTCCTTCGTCCATCCCTTCCCCATGACTACACACAACAAACACCATGTCAGCCCTATTTGCATATGGCTTCATCATGCTGACATGGTACATCCTTTCTGTCTGTCTTCTGTCAGGTAACTCTACAATGTAGTTCACATCATTTACCTTCCTAACCACTTTGTACGGTCTGGCCCACTCAGCTTGCAGCTTGTCTTTCTGGACTGGAATAAGGACCATGACTTCCTGACCCACCATGTACGAGCGAGCTCTGGCTCTGCGGTTGTACCATACCTTTTGTTTCTGTTGGGCATCTGCCAGGTTGCTCTGTGCTAACCCCATAAGTTCCTTTAGCCTTTCCCTAAACCTAAGGACGTAATCCACGAGGGGAGTTCCCTGGGTGGCATGCTTGCCTTCCCAGTCCTCCCGGATCAAGTCTAGGGGCCCATGAACTCGGCGTCCATACAAGAGTTCGAAGGGGGAAAATCCTGTTGACTCTTGGGGCACCTCCCTGTATGCAAACAACAGGTGGGGAAAGTATTTCTCCCAGTCCCTCCCATGCTGTTCCTCAAACGCCCGGAGCATTGACTTTAGGGTAGCACTGAATCATTCAGTGCTACCCTAAAGCCATTGGCTTTTGGGTGATACAGTGTTGTGCATCTCTGCACCACCACACACTTCTCCCATAAACATTTCATCAGGTCTGACATGAAGGAACCCTCTCGATCGGTGATTACCTCCAGCGTAAACCCAACACAGGAGAAAATCCCAAGTAAGGCATCTGCCACTTTGTCTGTCCTCAGACAGGATAGGGAGACTGCCTCTGGGTGCCGGGTGGCATAATCCACCACAGTCAGGATGAATCTCTTCCCTGAGGAGCTGGGGGTATTCAAAGGCCCCACAATATCCATTCCTACCCTCTGGAATGGCTCTTCCACTATGGGCAAGGGGATGAGGGCGGCTTGGGTTTTCTTGCCCGCCTTTCCTATTTCTTGGCACTGGTGACAAGACCTGCAATACTCCTTCACCTGCTGGGTGAAGTTAGGCTAGTAGAAATTCTGGGCTAACCGCTGCATTGTGCCATGATTCCTAGATGACCAGACAAGGGAATATCATGTGCAATTTTGAGCAACTGTTCACGATACCCTGGGGGCGACAAGCTGCCTGCCTAGCATCCCTCCCTCTGTCTGTACTGCCTGAGTATACATAAGTCCATTTTTCCAATAAACCTTATGTCTGCTGTCACCTCCCTGTGTGCCGTGCGAGTCTGCTCAAGCCCTCAGCTTCTCTAAACTAGGGTCACCCCTCTGAGTGGCTGCAAGCCCCCTCACACAGTCCCAAGGCATATGACAGGTCCCCTTCAGTCGCTAAACTAGGGTCCCTAGCACTAGCGTCAGGGCCCTCAGGATCACTGTCAATCCCAAACCTCTGACAATGGGTTACCCTTCCCTCTTCAGAATAACCTTCCGTAGCTGTGTGGTCACTTGCTACCGGGGAAATTTCTACCCCCTTTTTATCAGTCTCCCCGTCTGGAGACACAGGCTGGGGAACCAGCCTTTCAGTGGTTTCCACACTGGTTTCTCTGGGGTTCAAAGAACTACTATTTTCCCTTGCCACTTGGCTACGGGTAACTGCACATACCACCCCCTGCTGGAGATGTTTACCCAGGATCACATCCACTGCTAATATGTTGGCTACAGCCACCTGTTGCACAGTTCCCCGTTTCACCCCAGTCCAGGAGAACACTACCGAGTGGCAATGTTTTCTCTTCACCAGTAAACCCTTGTACAGTTACGTATTTATTGGGTATAAGCTGACCAGGCTGTACCAGATCTCCCTTTACCAATGTCAAGGCTGCCCTTTGTCCCTTAACCCCTGCACCTGTACACCATTTACTATGACTGGGTGCATGTGATCCCTCATGTTCACTGGCATGCTCTCAGGGACTCAAAAACAACCCACTTCTTTTCTAGCACCCTGTTGTGTATTTTGGCTCGCCTTTTTGGGGCACTGTCTGGCAATATGCCCAGTTTCCTTACACAGCCAACATGCATTTCTTACTTCAGATAAATCTTTTCATTGAGACCTGGGGCTAACTCGTTTCGGTGGAGGCAGGGAGGGTTTTAGCTGCCCTGAAGGTGCACTTTTCCCTTTCTGCACTGCCACACCAACCCCATTCGCTCTCAGAGCAGGTCTGCTCTTGGCATAGCAGTCCGAGAGTTCAGCAGCCTCTTGCACTGTTTTTGGATCTCGGTCCTCTAGCCAGGTTTTTAGCTCTGCTGGGCATGTCCAATAAAACTGTTTTAATAAAATCACATTTTCAATTTTATCAACAGAGGTTTCCTCAATTCCTTCCCACCAACGTTTTAAAAACTGACGTTATTTCGTGGCTAGCTCCTCATAGCTCATATCAGAGCTTCTCCTGAGCTTACGGAATTTAGCTCTGTATGATTCAGCAGTTAATTCAAATTTTTTAACAGTGCAGCTTTTAACTTGCTGTAATCGTCACTGTCCTCATTGTTCATTTGACCCAATGCATCCCGAGCTTTCCCGGTAAGTAGCGGGGATAGCTGGAAGCTCCAGGACTCTCTAGGAACTTTAGCCTGAATACAAACTTTTTCAAAAGAATTTAAAAAGGCATCCATGTCCTCCCCTTCCTTAAACTTGGCTATTAATTCTGAGTTCAATTTGTAACCCAGTCCTGCATTCCCAGTTAAACCCAAGCCACTTACCTGCTCTGGTGCCGCTGGTCAGAGTCGTAGCTTCTCCAGTTCATGCTGCCACTGGCGCTCCTCTTTCCTCTCCTCTGCCTCTCTGTGTTCTCACTCTCTCTTCTCCTCTGCAGCTCGCTGGCGCTCACACTCCTCACAGTCTGCCTCCCTCTGTTGTCACTCTGCCTCACAGTCCGCCTCCCTCTGTTCTCGCTCTGCCTCCAGTTCCATGCTGCGCAACTCAATTTGCAGTTTGAGTACCTCTGGATTCAGGATACTGGTGACCATCCCCTGCTGCTGTGGCCCTTCACTGACAATGGCCCTGCTGTCCTTTTCAGTCACGGTCGGTGACTCGCTGCTCTGGGTATCTGCTACCATCAGGGCTTCTATGAGGTTCTGTTTTTTGGCTGTCACCTTGATCGGGACTCCCCTGTCCCCGCACAACTGCTTCAAGTAATCTACAGTGTGCCTGCTGTAGTCGGAAGCTATCTTCTTCTTCCCCGTCTACGGCTACTCTGACTTGCACTTTAGAGAAAAAAAAATAAAATGGGTAGGAACTGGACTGTACACCAAGTGATACATAGTTCTGTTTCCTTTTTAAATTAAAACTCTGCCTTTTTTCTTTCTTTGCAAGAGAGCTTACGGTCTCAGCTGACACAGAACAATAAAGCTTGTGATACCAAAATAATGCCACTGCTGCCAACCAATCTGTCACAAACCCACTCAGCAGGTCAGGCCCTCTACTCCCAAACTGCCAACCTCTGAGCGCAGTCTTGTGAACAGTGTAACAGACAAGGTAACCCTCTTGTCTGTTTTGTGAGTTCGGATCAACCTTTGGTCTCAAGTTCTGGAGGCATTCAAACTGTTAACCTCTTGTTAGCATACCCAATGCACAGGCTCAGATATATCTGTCTTCGGGGAGCCAGATATCTTTAACTATGGGCACCCAACCAGGTATACAGAGATGAACCCTTTAAAACTTTAATAAAGACCTCAGATTTAAAACGCTTCCTTTTCCAGTTTGGTACCACCATTCAAGCTTATGTCTATTGTCTGCTATAACCATAAATACTTTTCTTACAACTAAAAGAAATTCAAAGACAGACCAAGCAAGTTCTAGAAAGAATTTTACTAAAATAGTTAAAAATATGTAAAACGCAAAATACAGAACTCTTATATCCCAACACATACAATCGCTTAAACAAAACAGGTTTAAACAGTGCAAATTTCTACTTCAGTACTTAGTCTCTAAATACTTGCTTAAAAGTGCTCCCAAGATGTTTCGTGGTCAGAGTCTAGGTAAAAAATGTCTCTCTGTGAAGTAAAACAGACTAAAGTAAATGCTGGCTTTTACCCCACCCCTTTTCAGGAGGTCACCTAGCTCCTCCCTGTCAGGATATATGAAAATATATATCTTATACAAAGGTATTACATTCTGCAACTTCAGCATAATTCATGTCCTTCAAATGACACTTCTTTTGATCTCATAATAAGCTTCCCACTTCCAGGACAGGAAAGCATCTTTATGATTTCGCACTTCTATGTAATAACCTGGGTTTTCCTTCCAACGTCATAAAATGGATATGTTACAGCAACTACGGTTGTAATTAACTCAGACCAACAGGATCCTTAATTAAGGCCTTACATGTAACACATGGTCTCTAAAAACTGAGTGTGTGTGTGAACTCACATGCTGTCAGCATTTGTTTTCTTGGCTTGCATCTTTCAGCTGAAATCTGGGGGCGGGTGAGTGAGGTCATTCCTAGAGCATCAGATTTTCAACAGTGACAGTCAGTCATACATTTTATATTAATAAAAATAATAAAAATGATGCAGTACTCAGAACTGGCTGTCTACGTCACAAGTACCGTTAAGGGACAATGAATGTAGAGAAAGTCAGCATAGTCCAGTACAGGTAAGAATGTAGATTGTACTAGTCTCTTTCTAGCTTCTAAGGTAAGCAGATGTTTAATACAATAGAATAAGCCTAACCGCTGTCTTAATTTCTTTGAAACTTCATTCAGATGGCAAAGGAAGTTAAGCTTATTATCCAGCCAGAATCCTAGGTATTTAAAGGTTACAACTATTTCAAGGGATTCATCAAGGAGCGTTAGAATCTGGGGGAATATGTGTTGGTCTGTGGCCTGCTTTTGGTGAGAGGATCATGGCTTTAGTCTTTTTGGCATTTAGGAGGACCTTGTGTTTGATGAGATTATGTTGGAGAGTAATGAAGTCTTGCTGTAAGTTCTCGTGTGCCATGTCCAAGGAGGAATTTGTGGTATATAGTACAGTATCATCTGCAAATAAATGAACATTAGATGAGTGCAAATGAGTATCCAGATTATTGATGTAGATTGCAAATAGGATTGGGCCTAGTATGGAACCTTGGGGAACACCTCGTAGAAGGTTTTTTTGTGGAGACAGATCACCTGCAGCTTTGACTTGTTGTAACCTGTCAGTGAGGTAATTGGAGAACCATTTGACTGCAAGATTATCAAGTCCGATATTGCTTAGTGCTGTAAGCAAGATGTTGTGGTCCACAGTATCGAAGGCCTTACTAAGATCAAGAAAAAGGACAAACACATGTTTTTTAGAATCCAGGACAATTTGCCAATCTGTGGTAACTTTCGCAAGTGCAGATATAGTGCTCTAAAGCCAGATTGTGCAGCGTTTAGTAAGTCATGCGAATCCATGTGTTCTTTAATTTGGGCACTGACAATTTTTTCAAGTAGTTTTCACAGAACAGATAGTATAGATATAGGCCGGTAATTATTCAGATCTCACGGATCCCCCGACTTGAATAATGATAGAATGTAGGCAGTTTTCCATGACAAAGGAAGTTCTCCTTGTTTCAGCGAAGTGTTGAATAAGTGGATAATGGGGGCGGTCAAGTAGAGATGGCCAAGCTTTAGGAAATAAGGTTCGATATTGTCTGCACCTGCACTCTTTTTGGTGTCCAGGGATAGTAGTAGGTCATCTACTTTTTTAAATGTGACTATATGGAATCTAAAAGAGGCAGAATAGGGTAGGTTAGGGTTAGGATTAACATTACAGTCAGAAGCGGGGTCACCCAGTGGGTTGATTTTGCTGATAGGTGAGGTGTCAAAGGCTAGCCCTGCAGTGGCAAAGTGTTCATTTAACTGCTCAAGAATATCGTCTCTGTCTGTGTAGGTGTATCCAGTGGACATAATTTTGGATGGGAGAAATGTGTCAGCAGGATAACCTTCAACCTCTCTGAGGATGTTCCAGAATTTGGCTGAATTGTTTTTGTTGGCTTCTAGTTCTGCTTGGAAATATCTAGCTTTTTCAGATCTAATTAGTTTGGAGAAGGCATTTCTAGAGGTACGAAATGCTAACCAATCTGCCTCCAGGTGAGATTTCCTCTCTCTTTTCCACCAGTAGTCCCTGTTCCTGAGCGTTTTTTTTTCAAAATAGGAGAGAACCAACCAGGGCATCTTTTTTTTTTTAGATCTGATCAGCCTTAGCGGGGCATGTTTGTCGATTAGTCCCATTAAGAGGCTATGACAGATATTAAATGCCTCACTAAGGGAGGTGGCAAGATAGAAATTCTGGCCCAGATATTCAAAAGGGTTGCTCCATGCACAACAGGGTTGCGCATGCGCAAGTCCGACATTGCGCCATTCTGCGATATTCAGCAGGAGGCAGTTGCTCCACTGGCAACAGGTTGCGCAAAAGAGCAATGCAAATGAATGCATGCTCAACAGGAGGGAGGAACCATGCATAACCTCGCAACCTGATATTCAGTCGGGTTGTGCAGAGTTGTCTCATCATAACCAACCTGCGCCTGCACAACCTTGAGCCCAAAAAAAGGATCAAGTTGAGGGCCACCCACAGGTGAGTACTGTATTGCAGGGCGCAACACAGCAGCTGCCACCCTGGCTGGCCCCAACTCGGTCCCTGTGCCCCTCCACCAGCCCGATCGCGGGCATCACAGTACATGAAACCCCCACATCTCCCACAGCCCGATCGCGGGCAGTACCATCATGAACCCCCCACACACACATCTCCACAGCCCGATCGCTAGGCAGTACAAGTACATATGGCCCCCCCCACACATCTCCACAGCCCGATCGCGGGCAGAACCTGTATGAACCCCCAGTGCCCGATCGCGGGCAGAATGTAACCCCTCCCCCCCACCGAATAACTCCCTGGTGGTCCAGTGGACCGTAAAGCCCGATCGCGGGCAGAATGTCACAACTTCAACCCCCAAACATCTCCCTGGTGTCTAGTGCCCCCACCCACCCACGAAGCCCCTCCCCGCTCCCCGCGGCGGCGACGACAGCATCCACCGCCTGCCACCCACACATACATTTACTGAATGGGAGATGTGGGGGCGAAGCCCCAATGAAAAAATACATAAATACTATAATGTATGTATGTATGAAAGAATACATACTAATTCACTAAAACTGTCACCAAGTATAGTCTCACAAACAAAGTCTGTCCTGGTGGGTGGATCATTTCTTTCTAAGATGTGAAATGAAGCAATGCTGAAAGTCTGAGGAGCTAGTGGAGGGAAGATGATTACTGCTCACTGAAACTAGCAACCAAGTGGAAAATACAACAGGCAAATGATGAAAATGATCCACCCCAAAAGACTGACTTTGCTTGTGTGACTAGACACTCGGTGGCAGTATTTCTTGCCCTCACAAAACTGAATTTGTATTTATGTATTCTTTTTCATTTGTAGAACTCACCCCACACCCCCAGTTCAATACTGTATGTGTGTACTGACAGGTGTTTATTAATATAAGCATTCCACAGCTCCACCACCTCTCAGTGAAATAATACTATATGAAATAATAAATACAATAAATAAATACATGAATTGGTTGCCAAGAAGTAATTCTGCCTCTTTAGCGTTTCATCTGTACTTTCTGGCACACTATTTATAAATGTAACTATATGCACGGTATTCAATGATTATGTGCTCCTTTGCACTTTGCCTCAGGTATTATCAATTGACCACTGTTTTGTTGGACTTTGTTCCTATCCCACTAACCCTTATTTACCATCCATTTACCCCTTATTTCCTTCTGATTATATTACATAGATTGATTGTCGCGCTTTTTGAGTGATTCTGCTCTCTTGCACTTTGATCTGCACTTTTGCACAAGTATTTTTAGAATGTATTGTATGTGCTGTATTATTACAAGTCTTTTATGCAGTCACTGTGTTGCCATCTCTGAGAGACTGCTTTTAGGGCTTCACCATTAGCTTTATGTTCTGAGGATAACTCGTCTGCACATCAAAACTGGTTGCACAGGCAGTGCGCTGTGGCATTGGCTGGCATGCATTGATAATGGAGGGCATCTGGTTTAATTTTCCAATTTCTTAGGTATGCCTCTACTACTAGTTATACAGGACTTGGTAGATCTCAAGTTAGCAGCCTTCCTTCTGCAACTGAGACTGATATAGTCCCTTTTGGAAGCAGTGTGTATGCCGCCTTTTAATGACCTGATGTGCTGTACATAGATTTAAAGCTGTCACCTGTGGTATTATTTGGTTCTTATTTGAAATGTGCTGACCCACTACTGTGTTACTGCCCTTGCATCACTGAATGCTTGTGGTGTGTGTGTATGTGTGTATGTGTGTATGTGTGTGTATATGTGTGTGTGTGTGGCCACTGAGTTAGCACTGAGATTATGCAGATGGCTTGTTATAATGCAAGAAGAAGGAATGTGTCTGCTGCTGTATGCTAAACTATCATTACCTTTGCCCTATACCTGGAGGAGTCACCAGGGACCAGTATTCATAGTTTCCTGTGATAATAAAACATGTCCGATTCATCAAATAAAGGGAATTTTTTTTTGGCATGTGCTTTCATGAAGGAGATATAGGGTGCTGACCCACTGCTGCTACTTGTGAGTACTGATATATTTTGCTACTCTGAGCCTTTCCTCCTTTCCAAGCCCTCAAGTTGGCACCGTACACTTTTGCCCTTGAATCTGAAAGTTCTGTGCTGCTTGTCTCGGAGGCTCTACATTTAAAGAGCTGGTGAGATGTTCAGGAGAACTAAGAACTAAGAAAGTGTTTGGCATAAGGTACTGGGCTTCATATCCCAAATACCTTATGCCAGTGTGAGCTTATTCGTGCAAAATTATTTTTTTACTCACTAAGTACACAAAGGGGTCATAGCTGACTCCATATACGCCATAGCCAATCATTAAAGCTTCTTAGTATGACTGCTCCACCCCATGTCGCTGTGATATTGTGAGGAGTGAGCAGGGAGAATGCAGGGGTGTCTGAGCCCTATACAAGTCTGACAAGTGTGTGTGTGTGGTTTTTTGTTTTTACTTTTATGAAGTTTTACGCAATCTGAGGGCAATAGAAACTAGCTGCTCTACTACAGGGTCACAACAGGGGATGCGACTTGAAAGTAGGGCAGAAGCTATACGAGCAGATGGACTCTTAAAGGGATAAAATTGTATATTCATGCAAACTTCCTTAGTAATAAATAATGGGGAGGAAAAATATACAAAATATAGATGGAATGCAGGCAGAATTGTCCCTAGTTTTCGTTGAGGTGTCGGTAGCTCTTTAAAGAGCAGGTGCATACTCCAGAACGTGCCCCCCACCCCAGACGTGATACCTCACCTGCTCCAGAGCCAGTGGCTATCCATAGTACATTTCTTTCAGCCTTCTATAAAGTTATGTCACTCAAGTTTTAACCCGCTACAAACGGAGCTGCTTCCTGATACTGTCGCCATGCCCCTGTGCAGGCACATGCAGACCCGTTTTGTGATGTCATAAAACTGAGGCTTTCTTATGCGCACTCCATTGACTTTAAGGGGTGGGGTGGTGATATTTCCAAAGGTTGTAGTACTAGTTAAAGTTATGAGTTCAAGCAAGTGTCCACTTGACTAACAGGGATGTTGGTCAAGCAGGCGCTGGCAAAATCATTAACAAATAATACTACAACTTTGAAATCACCTACCCATAAATCAATAGATATCATAAGCAAGCCTCCATTTATTGACTGCCAAAACAGCTCTGGGTGTGCCTGCAGGGGCATCTTGTGCTTCCGTTTAAGTGCGCTGAGTAATATAACTTTATGAAAACTGGCATCAACCACCATGAATAAGCAGCTGGCTGGGCTGAAGTGAGCTCTCTGTCGAGGGCATGTTCTGAGTATACACACCCTGCTCTTTTTAACAAAAAGGTATGACCAGGGGTTAAATTAAGTCTGTTAATCACCTCTTAGGTGTGTAATGTGATACAAGGTGCAGCAGAGTACCATATTACCCATAGTGGGTGAATAATAAATCTAACTCCTGGGAGGGCCTGACTGCTATTATCTGAGTCCAAAGAATGCATTTTGGTTCCCCACATTGAGAGGAGATTTTAATAAATGTTGTCTTCCACTAACAGTTTAAGAATGCTGGTTCAAAATCAGAATGCATTCTTCCAGTTATTCAGCAGTGCTAGAGAAAGGGACTCATCTATGCCATGGAGATCAGGCTATACATGACAGTGTAACATTATTTATTTTTCCAATTATTTAACCAGGAGTGGCACACTAAGCTGAAAGCTTGTTTACAGGTGTGACCTGGGAGCACAGGAAGTTGAATGACTTGCTCGGGTCACAGTATGCAAGTGGGTGCTGTGGGATTCAAAACTAGGTCACCAGATTTGCAGCTCAGAGCCTTAAACCACTGTGCTATACTGCCTCCCAAAGTGATTAATGTAAGGCTGGCTCCATATGACAGTGTAATGTGGATTAATGTAAGGCTGTTGGAATTGGTTATCAGGCTGTAAATGACAGTGTAACATTGATTAATGTAAGGCTTCCAAACGGCCATATTGCAGCATTTAAGACCACTTTAATAATTTAGTTTGGTAGACGTTGTGGGCTCAGGGGCTCCAAATGGAGCCCAGAGTGAGAAGATGGCCTGTGGTTGGGTCATGGGTTATGAGTGACAAAAGAGCCAGCATTGTGACTTGTGCAACTTCTAACTGCAGAGCCAGCACAGTCACAGTAGGAGTCTGTCAGACTCTAGAAAGGGATGCTGGTATTGTTGACAGTGCAATGGTGCCGTGGGGCTTGGTTTAGAGCAAGCTACAGGCAGGAATAGGCTCAGGGGTTGAGTGCAGCCACTAGCCAGCGGTCCTAATAATTGGGGGAACTACACTAGCCCCACAGACTTTCTTACTGACTCAGTTGGTGTATTTTCAGAAATTTTACTTTCTCCACTAAGAGCGCTTAAAATGGTTTTACTAGCATGCCCCATACAAAATCTACCAGCATTTGTTTAGTGGAACCATGCTAGTTTTGACCTCTGGTTTTGCTAAATCACTGCTTTTCATACATTGTCTGCATGCAAGTCCAGGGGTCTGAACTGGCACTGGCCTACTAGCCAAATGCTGGTAGATAATATTGAGCTAGTAGAGTTTCCCTCAACTAGCCCCTGTGAGCTTCTACTGGAGAAAATAAAATTTCAGTAAGTCCACCAGCTGGGCCAGTGGTAAAGATGGTAGGGGCTAGTCACTAGGGGTCCGCTATAGTGACTGCAAAATGTGACGCTCGCGGTGTTGCAGACTGATACAATCAGTCCAGAATGCCTATATGTTCTAATCATGTTGGCAGCTTAAGAATTTGATTTCCACCCCTGCAATCCTGACGTGGTTGTTCATTCTTCTGGTCCTTTTGGAGGGGCGAAGGGGGACGTTTGGGCTCTTCCTCTGGGTGGTGAGAATCATGTGCTGTCGTGGAACCGCTTGTTTTGAATAACAGAAAAAATGCTGGCTTTCACTGTGAACTTTACACTTGCATTAAAATGGATTGGGGAAACTGGATTTCAAGCAGGCAGCTGACAGCTTGGCAGGATGGAAGTCAAGGCTGTTGCCCACCACCACATCCTCAGCTGCTTGACGGGGCAGCTGAGAGTTCACCTTAAATCAATGGGACTAAAGCCTCTGAAATAGTCTTAACTGTACCAGTAATGGAATACATGCTGATATCTTATAGTTGAACGTTTGCACTGCAGTATGCTAGGGTGTACCAGTGTCTGTAAAATTGGGGCTACAGTTTGTACACTAGGGCATACCGTGGTTGGTACCAAGGCCCCCCTGGCCCAATTTCCAGGTGGGCCCTTTGCTACCCAGTCCAACCCTGCTACCTTTAGATCGTCTCCATGCCCTGTGGTTGCTGACAATCCAGAAGAACATCCACCATCCGGTTCTCAGCTTGGGTATTGTGAGTACAAATCAAGGTATTCCTCTGCAGCCTGTTTTCAATCACAAGTGTGTCATCTAATTCTTGTTGTTTCACTGCTTCTTGGACTGAGCCATCCGGCTCCGGATTACAATTGGGTGTTGTGCTTATATTTTCTTCTACAGAGCCCCATCCATCTGCACCTGCCGGTCAACCCCAGGCAATAGACCTGGCTATCCCCCCCCAACATGGGTACCCAGAGTGTGACTTTTCAGACCCTGTATGTGTGCACAGTACTGTGATTTAATGCCACCAATTAACCTGATTTCCCCTCCGTGTTACTGTCCTTAAATAAATCAAAATTTGTTGTTGTTATACTATATACTGTCTGTGGTGTTGGTACTTATGGAAACAGTATTGTATTTTGCTGTGTATGTTGTTAACCTTATTTTACAGGGGCCCTCAGAGGCGTGCTGCAGAATCAGTCTTGAGGTAAGTGGTACTATGAGTGAACAGTGTGTATATATAGGGTATTGGGGCTGTAACTCCTGTGTACTGTGTGAGCCACTAGAGGAATAAAAGGGGGTCTCAATGTCCCAGAGGGCTGTGACCAAGCTAGTCTAACCACTACAAACCCTGACCTCTGGTGGAGGTACCCACCACAGAACCTAGGCCCCTCAACCTGTCAGTCCTCAAGCAGGCAGGGTAGTAGCCCTTGGGATAACGCCACATGGGGATTACAGTGGCCTTGATGGAAGAGGGATGCTGGATATTGTAGCAGTCACAGAAACATGGTACACAGAGAACCATGACTGGGATGTTAACATACCAGGTACACAACCTACAGGACAGACAGGGAGGGGAGAAGGGGGAGGGTAGCTCTCTATGTAAGGAAGGGATAAAACCAACTGAACAAAAGTGTAACAGGGAGGAAAGGAGGCACTGTGGGTCACCTTAGAGACTGGAAATGGCACCATTATCCATACAGGGGTTGTATACAGATCCCCAATGTCAAGGGAGGAAATGGACAAGGATATGATAGGAGGCATCCTTAGGATGGCAGAGAAAGGGAGATACTATTGATGGGAGACCTGAATATGTCAGATGTTAACTTGAGCACCTTTGCTGCAGCCACAACCAAGAGCAGAGCCATAATCGATGCCCTATAGGTGACATACCTCAGACAGCTGGATCTCAGATCTAGAAGAGGGTAGCCATCTGGGAACAAATGACCACCAAACAGTGTGGTTCAAGATAAACTCAGCTACAGAGTCAAACTATACAAAAGTGAGGGTACTGGACTTCAGGATGGCTGATTTGGGCAAGATGGGAGAGTGCCTTAGAAAAGCACTAGCAACAAAACTGCCATCACAGAGGCAACAAACCTTTGTGGGAAGCAAATAAATCAAAACGAAAGAAAAAGTCACTATGGTTCTCAAAAGAGGTGGCGGGGAAGTTCAGGGAGACAAAGGCAGTATTTAGGAAGTGTAAGGAAACACAGAAGAAGCAGGGCAGAGAGTTGTACCAGTTAAGGCAGACGGAGGCAGGGAGGAAAGTCAGAATAGCAAAGGCCCAAACTGAGGAAAAGATGGCCAACTCGGTTAAGAAGGGGGATGAAACCTTTTATAGATACATTAGGGAGCGAGAAAGACAAAGGAGGGATAGTGAGGCTAAACAGAATGGACAGTCGTGGGCAGAGAGGGACAGTGAAAAGCAGGGATACTAAATAAATACTTCTGCTCAGGATTCACAAAGAGGAGGAGGGAGGTGCCTAATCCAGTTAACAGAAGCACTCTGGATATGGGGGTCGATCCCAGTCCTTTCACAGAAAAAAGGGTTCTGAAAAAAACTCCTAAAACTGAAGGCGGACACCGTGGACAAAGCAATGGGGCCTGATGGAATTCACCCCAGAATTCTAAAAGAATTAAGGGGAGAACTAGTAAAACCACTGACTACCCTTTTTAACAAATCATGGGAGGATGGTGTGGTACCTGAGGACTGGAGGAAGGCGGACGTGATTCCCTTTCACAAAAGTGGGATGAAGACAGAGGCAGGAAACTACAGACCTGTCAGTTTGACCTCTGTGGTAGGGAAAGTAATAGAATCAATTCTGAAGGAAAGAACTGTTGAGTACCTAGAGGCCAGTGGGACACAGGACCCCAGGCAGCATGGGTTCACTGTGGGAAGGTCATGTCAGATAATTCTAATTGATTTCTTTGACTGGGTGACCAAAGTAGTAGACCAGGGAGTGGCTGTGGACATGGCCTACCTAGACTTTAGCAAGGCATTTGACACAGTCCCACACAAAAGATTAATAGTCAAATTAACCAGCCTGGAGTGGGTCCCAGGTGGTAGCCTGGGTAAAACATTGGCTGGACAACAGGACACAGAAGATAATTGTAAATGGGTCCACTCTGAAGAAAAGGGAGTTACTAGTGGGGTACCGCTGAGGTTCAGTACTAGGTCGGTCCTTTTAATGTCTTTATAAGTGATATTGCAGAGGGACTGGAAGGGAAAGTATGCCTCTTTGCAGATGACACAAGATCTGCAACAGGGCTGATCAAGGAGACATAGAAAGGATGAGAAGGGACTTGGCAAGGTTGGAGGAATGATCAGAAGTATGGCAGCTTGGATTCTATGCAAAGAAGTGCAAAATAATGCACCTGGGAAACAAAAACCCAGAGGAAGATTACACAATGGGGTGGGGATAGTAACAACAACAAAAATGGAAAGGGACCTGGGGGTAATCATATCAGATGATCTTAAGGTTGGCAAGCAATGTGAGAAGGTGGTAGGGAGGGCTGGGGGGATCCTGGGATGTATAGGGAGAGGCATCACCAGCAGAAAACTGGAAGTTGTTTATCCCCCTGTACAGACAGTTGGTGAGACCCCATCTGGAGTACTGCATCTAGTTCTGGAGACCCCATCTCCACAAGGACATAGACAGGATGGAGGCAGTTAAGAGGAGGGCAACTAAAATGGTGCAGGGTCTGCAAGTGAAGCCATACGAGGAGAGACTATAGCAGCTTAATATGTATACCTTTGAGGAAAGGAGGGAGAGGAGGGACATGATAGAAACTTTTAAGTACCTCAGAGGAATCAACAAAGTTCAAGAGGGTAGCATCTTTCAGAAAAAGAGATGTGCAAGAACAACGGGACACAATTTGAAGATAGAGGGAGGATGGCTCGAGGGCAATGTGAGGAAGTAGTTTTCACAGAGAGGTGGTGGATTCATGGAACAGCCTTCCTGAGGAGGTTGTGGGGTCTAAACTGTGGGAGAATTCAAGAATGCATGGGACAGACATAAGTCAGTTTTGTGGGGGTAGTAGGAAGAAATAGGCTGTTGGTTAAATAGGATCTGCAGTTTATCCTCTAGGTAGGAAATGGGCAGACTAGGTGGGCCAAGCGGTCCTTATCTGCCATCAAAGTCTATGTTTCTATGTTTCATAAACGTACGATACTGAATAACATCTACGTGGTTCTAAGCAAGGTTTGAGTGTGTCAAGAAAAATGACCAGACCAATATCAGAAACGCAGTGTTATTTCAAGCCCCTTAGTGGCACATGCATGGGTTATGTGGGCAACAGCAGAAAAGGTGCACATGATAAAGCAGAAGCCCATGGACACCATACTCTGGCGTAAGCGACATATGCACCTCACATGATACATCAGAATGTATGGTCACTGGGTGTATATTTGCCATGGGCATAGTGCAGCACACTAGGGCAGACACATGATTACACTGCAGCATGGTCTGTTACGGCGTGCATGCAACATACCACCTCAGCTGCGTCAGCTAAAAAATGGAGGATACCAGAAATATAATATAACAGGAATAATACTACCTGTATCAGCGAAGCATGAGTACTTTAGCATAGGCCTCTGATAAAGGATCAGGAATATACAGTACCTAAATGCATACTGCCTCTGGACAGTATGGGTTTCATATTAGATTGTGATAAACATGATTGCAAAAATGCTGGCACCCTAGAGCATGTTTAGCTGACAGCAGCTGATGAAGCGGTATGTCACAGACTCCGCCAAAATGAGTCATGTTATCCTGTTTTGAAGTTTTATCCTAGGTGGGCCTACTAGAAAACTGTTCTTTAGGCTGATGGCACAAATTATTGAGAGCAGCACATGACAGCTGGTTGTGTCAGTTTGTGTATGCCAAGGAATCGAACAACACGTCACATGGGACGTGACACTTACTCATAAAGACTGTGGGGTGCATGTTCTCCATTGTATTGCTGGAAGTAATGATAGCATGCAGTCTGCAATACATCAGGGCCGAGTACTACATTGTGAAAAGCAGGGTTTTCAGTTATGCAGTCCACATCATCTTCCCTCCTCCAATCCATCCTATCAATCTCCTTGCAGCACAAGCATTCCAGTTTGTCTTCCATTAACTGGCAATTGCCACAAATGCACCTAGAAAGATAATGACAGATGACAGAGTAAGAGATTTTGCCCATCAATGTGTTTTGAGAGGCGACATGCATGGCATCACGGGGTGGAAACTCAGGCGTGAAGAACCGCAATTATGATGCCACACTGTGAGCACTGGGATGTTACTCAAGTGACTGGTGTGGCAATTGAACCAGCAACATTCAGATCCAAGGTGTAGTACACATTGCTTATAGTTAAGCTGATAAGTTAATCACATAAATAAGTGGGGACCCAGTTCATTGAAATCTGTCAACCAGATGGCAAGTTGTGAGTAGCACCTCTTTTAGATATCACATTAGGCTCAAGTACAAGGCAGCACAATTATGATAAAGTCTAAAAAGTCAATGTGAGTGTTTAGCATTCAGTTGTCATGGTGTATTTATAGAACATAGGCACTGAGCACAGCAGGCTAGCTATAATTGTTGTCTGTGCAGTGGGAGAAAAAAGCTTGGCCTTACCCCATTGAATCTCCAGCTCAGTGTTCACCTCTATGTCAGTTATAACCAGGTGCACTAATATGACAGGGGTCCCACCACACGAATGCGTTAGAGAATAGACAAGATGTTTTGCACTATGCACAGTCAAGCCAGATACACTTCTGGACTTAACACCCCACATAAGCCCCCCCCCTTCTCACTGTCCACCCGATCCCCCAATCATGGAGTCCAACAGGAGAAGTACTCTTACCAACCCATGTTCCTAGACCATCTTGCTACCAGAGAACCCAACCACCTACCCCACAATGCCTTGCCGTTCCCTCCCTACTTCCCCACAAAGACTTGCACTTCACTCCTCCCTCTCACGGCAAAATCCAGCATGGCTGTCCAACTGAACCATTATCATACACTGACTTAATTCCCTGACCTCTTCTCTACCTGTTGTAGCACCCTGGTCCTTTCCGCTCTTCTACCGGTAGCATGGCACCCCCACCCACCCACAGGTCTTCGTCCTCAGTGACCTGTACACCTCAGCCCTTCCCTTCCTCCTGCTATGCCCAGGATCATCAGCGGTCTCCACTCTGTCCCGTGCTCTTTTCAGCCTCAGAGGTGTCCTCAGCCACCAAGTCCCCTTCTCAGACTGCACCCAGTCCAAACTCAGTATTTCCACCACAAAACATGGAGCCCCCCCCTCCACCCAGCCCCACCAGGGAATGCACTGGCCCACCACCAAACAATGTGTCTGACATAGGTTTCTCTACGAAACAGTAAAAACTGATCATAGAGCAATCATCGATAACTTATTTCAATCTGTGTTCACGGGCAGGGGCAGAATGAAGCTGAGATGAGTGCACCTGGGACTACTGAGATGACTTGCTGAGAGCGTAGTACAGTATGAGAGGTTTTACTGGGTTGCTGCACATCCACAGTATGACATCATGAGATGGCAGTGCATAAACCGCACTGCTTGTCAATTGATGACACCTTTATTTATACATACAAGTATCAATGGCAGCCCCTCCACCCCCATATAAGGACAGAGACACAAACAGACATCACATTATGCTCAAGTACAAGGGAGAACATTTATGGTAAAGTCTGACTAGTCAGTGTGAGTGTTTAGCACTCATTTGTCATGGTATATTTATAGAAAATAGGCATTGAGCAGAGCAGGCTAGCTATAATTGTTGTTACAGTCTGATTAGCTCTGTGCAGTGGGAGAAAAGGTTTGGTTGAAGGTCAGAGCAATTGCAGTGCGCAGCTGCAATATTATGCTGTGTTCACTGAACGTTCCACAAGGCATTATGTTGCACACTGCAAATAGGAAAGGACAATACAAATATACTAACAAACCTGCAGATTAGTCACTATGGTCTATCAAGTCTGCCCGCTAATCAGTGCTTTTCAAAGGGCACCGTTGTTTCCCCCTACCACTCCCTCCTTACCAGGACCCCCAACACCACACCCAACCCCAACATGATAGAAACGTTTAAGTATCTCAGTGGAATCAACAAAGTCCAAGAGGTAGCATCTTTCAATAAAGAGATGTGCAAGAACAAGGGGACACAATTTGAAGATAGAGAGGACGGCTCAGGGGCAATGTGAAAGTATTTTTTCACAGAGAGGGTGGTGGACACATGGAACAGCCTTCCTGAGGAGGTTGTGGGGTCTAAAACTGTGGGAGAATTCAAGAATGCATGGGACAGACATAAGGCAATTTTTGTGGGGGGTAGGAAGAAATAGGCTGTTGGTTAAACTGGATCTGCAGCTTATCCTCTAGGTAGGGAAATGGGCAGACTAGGTGGGCCAAGTGGTCCTTATCTGCTGTCAAAGTCTATGTTTCTATGTTTCTACACCTATCTCAGCCTTTCTTGGACCCCTCCACGGTTGCAGAAGCCACCAACTACATGGGCAGTGCATGCAAAGGCTGCACCACCCTATCAGAGAAATATCATCTCCTAGTTTCCACCCTCAGCATCCACCAGTTCCAGTTTCAATGAGTGACCCCAGATGGCCCCAACCACCCTCAGCTTCATTGGCTGAAGTACCCAGTCAAGAGACTTATCCTCCACACACCTCCATGACAGCCGGCTGTCTGACTGGCATGCAGGGCTACACACCCAACATATATCAGATGGCCAACAGCCGAGGAGGTGTGTGGGGGGCTGTGCTGCTGGCCATCTCTGACCGTGGCACCAGCTGGATGGTACATGGCATTGGGTGGGGGTTGCTGGTGCCACAGATGGATGGGGACAAGTGATAAACAGGGGTGGTACAGGGTCAGGGTACACTGGGCACCTCTGTGTGTGGTGGGGGGTTGACTTGTGTTGCCTGGGACCAGTGCCGTCTTCTGGGGGGAAGGCTGTGCAGAACAGGCTGGGTGCAGGCATGTGTCTGGTAGGGGGGATGCTGTGCCGCACCAGGTGTACTGCTGGCAGTGTGTGGGGAGGCAGGCTGCATGGGCACCACAGTACTGCACTGGGATGGAGTTACTGCATCGGGAAGATGGGATGGGGCAACACTGTGTGTATGTGGGGTGTCATCCTTGGGGGTACGCAGTTGGGGCAGGTCCGTGCTGTGTGCGTGTGTGTGGGTGCCTGCCTGCTGCAGGAATGTTCCTGTAGCTGGTATGCTGTGGGGTCACTGTGCGTAGGGGACTTATGGTAGGGTTCTCTGGGCATAACAGGTGCCCACCTATGTGCCCCAGTGTACAGCACTATGTGCCTTAGTGCATGGCGCTTTGTGCTGGCATGACCCCCACCCCGGCGTATTGCTTTGCTCTCCGGCAGGGATCGGGTGCATAGGGGCTGTGCACCCCAGATTGTACATCCCACGTGGTGGGGTGTGCAATGGTGCAGAGTGGCTACATGCCATGGATTCGCAGTGCGTAGCCACTCCACACATTCGCGCATAAGTCCCAACCATATTCTACATCTATCAAAAAAAGTTTTATGACAATGACATTGGTCTAAAATGGTTTGAAGTATAAAAACATACAAATATTCCCCCTTTTTGGGGGAATATCAGCTCAAGAGAGTGTCATAGTATTGGTAATTTACTCTTTATTTTTGCATTTGTGAAAAAAGGAAGCAAGCATCATGACAAATGATATGTCCTTGTTTCACACTTTCTGTCACACTCGTGTTGACTTCTAAAATATTGATATTATAATCACATAAAACAATCTGACCCCTTCCCGATTTTTTCCATAAAGGAGATTAATTCTCACCAGTGTAACGTAAAACCAAGCATGGCAACCCATGGTTTTTGTTGTGGATTTTAAATGTTTAGATGGACATCATGTACTGGGCAAAAGTATGACTTTGACATGGGGTTGCTGAAACACCAGGGAAGTCCTTAACAAAGGGCAGGCTGTTAGGGAAGCAATTTCACACAATACAGGTGACAACCAGGAAATATACCTCATGTCACCAAGAGGCGAGATCAGACATGCAAAGGTGAGCTACCTTATAGTGATACCATAACAAAAGATCAATGGCTGAAAAAAAGTTCCATTGTGTCTCTTAGAAGCAAAACTCATGAGGCTTTTTTGAATTGATAAACATGGGCCGAACAAAAATTTGGGCTTGCACATTACCAGATCCCAAACTGAGTTTTGACAGTTTCTACTGCAGCTCTGGGCCCATTTAGATTTTTTAAAAATCGTCCTGTTAAACTTTGTAGGGACATAATTGGGCTAGGGTGGCAGTCCGGGCAAGGGTGGCAGTCCCAGCTACCAGTTTGAAGCTACTGGTGGCGTTATATGACTCACTGCTAATGATGAGATTGCATTACTTTTCATCCTGTCTCTTGTTGTCCTTTCTCTCATGTCACTCTCTGGCCTCACCTCTTACTTTGTCTCAGTTTTTCTCCTTTAATATCCTACCATCCCTGTTTCTAACAACCCTACTACTTCTAAACTTTCCCATATGTACCCTGAATGACTACTCTAGGCATGGGTGTAGGCAGGCACACTCCACAGTGTCAGTGGCTCAGTAGGTAGCACACTTGCCTCTGAGGCCGGGAGATCAGAGGGCTGTGGGTTCAGTTCCCACATCTGGCACTTGGGTTAATATCCCATTACTGACACTGTAGTGCAGCATGAGAGCGGTGCTGCATTTCTGAGGTGCCGTCTTTTGGATGAGACGTTAAAACGAGGTCCATCTGCCTGGACTGGTGGTAGTTCAGGTGGATGTTAAAGATCCCATGGCACTTATCGAAAAGAGTGGGGAGGGGTTTATTAGCATGATTAATATAGACATCAACATTTTTCAGAAAAACAAACATTATCCAAACAAACGATACCTGAAAAAAAGAAACTTAAGCAGTACATTTGAGCACAGCAAATCAACCAGAATAATAAATAATTGACTTTTAAACATAAATTTTATCTAATTTAACACTTGTAAAGATAACATAAATAGATAAGCTGGAGATGCCTTGCAATGAATCCAATTAATTACACTCATCTTATTTAAACTTAATAAAATGAGAAAACCTTTCCACCATTTCGCAGGGGTTCCTGGCTACTCTTAATGCATCAAAGTATAAATTTGTACAAGTTCCTTTATAATCAACATACTAACACAGGAGTAGGGCATTTTTTTTATAAAGAACCCATTGAACTCTAGCTTGCCATAAATAATATCTTAAACACTCCAGAAATAAAGATAATGTCTCTTCATGAAATTCCGATAAGTTGACTGGATAACAACCTAGAATCAGTAGTTAACGACATACTGTATAACCACTTAAAACCCCATAAATTTGCTAAGTATGCCCATAAACCTGTATAACGTACATCTAAGAAAAAAGTGCTCCATTGACTCTTCTACATTAATACAATCCAAGTATGGACACAGTCTTTCCTGTAATGCCTTGTACTTAGCGTTGCCTCTGACTTTCAATCTTCCATAAAAATTAGCCACTGAGTTTCCCATTGTTTCTGGCATCCTATGACTATTTAGTTGTGCCAATACAATAGAATTTAACGCTGAAGGACAATTTTTAAATCCAGGTTCTGAGGGAGTAACAGTAGCATTAAATAATGATATAGCCCTTCATGTTATGATTCAGAATTGTTTGTTTCTGCATTTTCCATTTAAACAGTTTCTCTCCGTGGACCTAAAATACAAAGGTATATACAAATGGTGATTTAGTTTTGGGGCAAATTTTTGCCAATTCTTAAAATATTTACCCATTGACTTTAGATTCCAGAATCCTCCGCCCTTGACTCCGCTTTCAATCCTTCTTTAATTGAATTTGAAATAAATAATGCATGCGAAAATTACTGGGTCTATCATACCCAAACCACCCTGATTTTTTAGATACGTATAGCCCCTCTTTACTGGATTTAAACGATTGCCCCAAAGCATTGGGAAAACACACTATAAATTTTAGTCTCAAATGCCACGGAGTGGGAAAATCATCACCACATACTGCACAGTGGGAGAAGAAATTGTTTAATCACCTGCACCCTTTTCAATTTAGACAACCTCCACTGTTTCCACCTATTAACCTTACTCTCTATTTTGAAATGACACCTTCCCAATTTTCGCTGCATATTCTGAGAACCAAACTTAATCCCTAAAATTTTAAGCGGATTCCTGGATATATGGATACCCTCCTGCCACCGTCCTCAACACCTGTTGCACCGATGAATAATCCTTAGTTTTATTTAAATTTAATTTCGCATTTGAAACCTTGGCAAGGCCTCAAAACTACCACAAAATGAGTTACTGAGCGATGTCTTCAAAATACAATACTAAATCATCTGCATAGGCTTGTATCATTAATTGTAGATCCTTGAACATTAACTGGGATACCTTCCATTTCTGTACCAAGGCTACAGTTTGCAAAAGGGTCTAGCAAAGTATAGAGAAGGGGCTAAGAGGCACCTAGCGAACTCCTGTAGTTAATTGAAAACCTTCTGCCTTATAACCTTTCAAAAGGAAATACCATATAGCTATCATACAATTTCTCTATTATTTTCACCAATTGATTTGGAACCCCGTAATGCGCAAGAGTAAGGAAAAGAAATGGCAGATGCACTCTGTCGAAGGCTTTATCCAAGTCTGCTGCTACCAAACATCTAGTCATCCCCATATCAGTGAGATGCTCAATAACATCTCGTATTAACATAAGGGCAGACTGTACCCGTCTGCCTGGTAAGCCACAATATTGATAAGGTGAAATGACTCCTCCAGCAAATTTTTTAGCTGGTTATTTAAAATACAAGTAAAGATTTTATAATCCGAATTTAAAAGAGTAATTGGTCTCCAGTTGACAATATTTTGTCTATCCCCTGATTTAAATATGTAAGTTAACAACCCTTCTGAAAAGGAAGGAAAAATGACAGCTTTGTCTAAAAAAAACTGAAATAACATGCCCAGACACTGACTTAGTTCTTCTGAAAACTTTTATAAAAATTATTTGAAGACCATCTATTCCGGTGAAATATTCAGTTTCAGTGACCCAATAGTGCTTAAAATCTCAGTTTCGTAATAGATCCCATACCTCTGACCTTCCTGCCTGGTTAACTGGGACTACAATCTCTTTTAAATAGGCTGTCATTGCTGTGTTTGAGATTGTCTCTAGGGGGTTTAAGGAGGCGGAAATGATCTACCATCACCTCACAGTTGTAACCACAGAGGGTGCCAAATTTCCATCCCGCTTTTTTAGCACCTCCAATCTCATGGAATCCCTTAATTGTTTACACATTTCAAACGGATCCCCTATGGGTGATTTTTTAATTCCATTGGTTAGAATAGCCTGCATGGTTTTGCCTCTATTATATTGAAAATCTCTCATTTTCTCTTTGAGAAGAGGTTTGTTCAGAGTAATCCAACCTAGATGTATAAGCTATAGTCATAAGTCTCTGTAATTGCTGCCTAAAACCTAAATAGCATAGAAATTTGTAATTTTTTTGTTCTTACTCCCTGTGATTTAAACCAGTTCCTTAAATCTGTTTTTGTCTCTAGCCACCAATCCCTAGGTCTGAATATAAAAGGCTACTGATAACCTTGCACTCAAAAGGTATTTAACCCCCGATTGTATAAAGGGAAGTTCTAGCGAAGAATTATTAAGCTTCCATCTAATTTGTCTTTTCTCTTGTATATCTGCAAAACAAAAAATACTTAGTAAAAATGAATGATCAGAAAATTCGCAGGGAAATATTTTAAAAAACTCCACTTGCATATTAGGTGAACCTAACATATGATCAATCAGAGTGAAGTTTTTCCCCTTTTTGAAAGAAAATCCAGCTCCAGCTGCAAAGTGTTATTACAATTCAAAGACCAGCATCTTTAATAATTTTACCTAATGCATTAGAGTCGCAATATATTTTTTATTTATTTTATGGAGTGGGCCGAATTGAACAATTAAATCACCCCCAAATACTCTGACTGTTGTTAATAAAAGGGCTGTACTGTTTTAGACAATTAACTCTACCTGCCTTTGTTTGGGGTTATAGATATTGATAAACGGAAACATAATTGCCACTTCCCATCCACAATCAACACCCTTCCTGGTATCAGGTCAATCAAATTATGTAACTGAAAAGCGTATGAATTAAACACAATACCAATGCCATCCTGAAATCCTCCCAAATGACCAAAGGAAGGGCCCCAAACCCAATCTCTTTAAATGCTGCAAGCTGCTCTATGGAATACATCCGTGTCTCCTGTAAAAACATACTGAAAAGGATGATCGTGAATATAATAAAAAGGGCTTGTCTCTTAACCACATTCAATAGGCTATGAGTATTCAAAGAGCCCCAAACCAGCCTCATTATCAGTTTAAATGCTCATGCCATTATTTTTCTCTTTTCTTTTTTATCCTTATAATTGTCCACTGTCTGTGACCTAGTTGAAAGAGAGGATTTTGTGAATCAGAATCTTCACCTCTAGCTCAATATTGCCCCATGGAGAAACAGTGCAGCATATGAATTGCTAATTTCAATTTCGTCTGCAACTGGGGGTTTAGAATGCAAGTTTCTAGAAGATCTTCTTTGGGGCAACATTGTCAATGGTTCACTTACTGAAGCAATGACACTTACCCCTCTGTGACCTCTTCCGAATAACATACTGGGGAAAACATGAGGAGTTAGGAGGACCCATATTAACCTTTGTTAAACTGACCATATCTGAAGTAGGCCCTTGCTGATCCTCACTACTCACCAACGTTAGCTTATTCTTATCCAGGACCTTATCTTTTAACCCCCTTTAAATTCGGTTGGCTTCTAACTAAGGGAAGTTTTACCTGAGTAGTGACAGGAGGAGGGGGCAAGCAAGAGGGGAGTACCTGAGCAATGGCTTCCTGTGCTTTTGGATGAACACCTCAGAATTGGAACAGGATGACTTATTTTGAGCAGCCAAGGGCATACTTTAAACACATGACCTTTAGTTTCACACAATCACAACAAGATTGATTATTACAAAACACAGTCAAATGCCCTACCTCCCCACAATTATCACAGCGAGGTTGATCACACACGCTAGAAAGGTGTGTTCTGGCCCCACATTTGTAACATGCACGGGCTGCTCCACTGTAAAAACATACTCTCTATCCTTCCCCAATAAAAGGAGTTAGGTATGTGCTCAATCCCTGCCTCTGTTGCCTTTAGTTTAATTTTGTACTTCCATCCTCCAGTTCAGAATCGTTCTGAATCCAAAATGGGTTCTGGTTCACTCAACACTTCACATTTTTCAACCAAAGGTTATGTCCTCTACCCAAACCCTTCATTCAAACATGACTGTAACCAATTTAATCAGGGGTTTGGACACGGGTATAACAATAAAGGGTGTCCACATAGGTGAAAACTTTACCTGACCATACCTAACCCAAAAAAGATCTAGAGCATGCTGTGAACGAAAACTTATATCATAATTATCTTCCCCTGAAATATTTATGAAGGCATAAACATCCTCTGGGGTAAAATGCAATGAGTCTTTTAACAGAGTTTTCCCTACATAGTGCCTGTCTGACCTAACCTCCAACCCTCCTTTATACCTCAACACTAGCATTACGCCTGGGAGCTGCTTCCCTATGGGAATTTGAGAAAAGTTCTGACATCAAAGGCTTCTGTGGGGGGGGGGGGATGCAACATAGCCTCATTTGAACCCTTCTGTAAAGATTCCTGCAGTTGTGTTTCCTGATGTGGAGATGCAGGAGAATGATTGGTGGACCCAGAAGATCCCGAAGGGAGATGTAATACTTCCTTCTCAATTTGTTTATTCTTCCCATTGTCCATCCCTTTCTGCTGCTGACCAACTGGAACCCACTCAGGAGAATGTTGAGAAAAAGTTAAATCAGAATCCCAAGCTGGATCAGGCTTCCACACACCTGTGTCTGCCTGTTTCAACCAACCTCACATAAAGCCTTATCCGTGTCCAAGAGTCTTGAATACCTTCTTCCAGCAAATGAGGGATTCTGTCTTCCGATCATGCAGATTTGGGATTAGTGTTTTTGGGTTGTTTACTTGAAAATAAAAATCTGTAACCCCAATTTGTGAGCCTTCTGATGACTGATAAATTACTGCTGGTACAGCTAATGATTCTTCCTGAATCTGGTGCTTAAACAGAATCCCGCCACTTTGTTCAAAGGAGCTACTTCGTTTTGACAAAAGGTAGCAGTAGAAGGCAGAGCTATTAAGTCAACATTTGGGTTTTTATTAAGAACAGTCGCCTCGTTTTAAGTTTTCAAAAGCCAAAACAGGCTGTAGGCACCGCTATTCTCAGCGGTAAGAATGCCTGCCTGAAGGAGTTTAAAATATGCAATGGCTTCCAGCAAAACTACTAGAGCTGTGCATTTCAACGCTCTGTCCTCACGAGACTTCTCACGTCTCTAGGTCTGCCTTAGTGTTCACGATGCTCTCTGCACCGCTGTCAATAGCACAAAACTTAACGGTCGGGTAAACAGCGCAATGCTGTGGAGCCTCGAAGACTGGAGAAGAGATTTTTTTTTTAAACTAAGGCTGATTCTCGCCTTTTAGCTCTCGTCACCGACTAAAGATCAAGGGAGACACAGTACCTGCAAGCTCTTTCGGCTCCTCATCTAGAGCTGTTGTCCAGCTGACCATCTGCTTAATTTCTTTCCTTCTAGCCTGAAGGATTGTTTCACTGTCGCACCCTGGGACCTCCATGGAGCTATCTCTTCGGTTTACAGGGTGAAATTATCGTAACTCTTCCACAGCTCTGACCACCGCTCTGCAGGTTAGTGGTTACCTCTTCAGTGTCCTGCACTGTTTCAGCTCCCGTCAACTCGATTTCCATTCCAGTCATCACTGTTTCAAGTGAAGTTTTTTCCTTTTCAATTATTTTAAATGCTGAATGCTCCCAGTTAACCACTGCATCCTGAAATTCTGTGTCTGAATCCATTTCAGCCGTAACCAAGGCTGAAGCCTCCATATTACCTGGAGCAGGAGTCAGGCTAGCTCTCCCACTCTGCAGTCTCTCCTCCTCCTTCCATGGTCCACTTCGAGTGGCCATCTTGGAAATGGCCTGTCCCTACTGGCAGCACACATAGTCGACAGTTAGGGAATTTCCCGTGTCCTGCCAAATTTCCTCATTCACTAAAAATACCACCAACAGCTTAATCTGGTTCAAGGTCAGTTGGCATTCATCTGTATCCCTCCCCGGGTCGTGCCTGAAAATAGGCAGGATTTGTCTAGTGCACTTACCCGGTCAACAAAAAATAAAAATAAATAAATAAATAATATACTGCATGGTATGCAATTTTATGTAAGGGAGCAGAAGATAGGCTCTGAACTGCTTCCTTTGTCCATGAAAAAAAAAACAGAACCTTTCTGTAATTTTATTCATATTAGTCAAAACAAGAAGGATTGGTCACTGATACTGTCTTTGCATCCCAAGGACTATACAGCATTACAGGCTCTGGACTGGTATGTTGGTGTCTTAAGGAGCAATGCATGGCATCTGTATTTACCCATGCATGGGGTGGGGGGGCAGCAATCAATGTCATGATGTACAAAAGTTGTATTTATTGTGCCAAATGGGGCCAAAAGACGGTCCTGGTGTACATGTTTATATTATCTGGCTTCATCTCTGACTCTAGGGCTACAGTCTTCATTGTACAACCTTACCTGTATTGTCTGGGATGCTGCTCAAATTACAATAGTTAAATGTAAATTGCTTTCCTTCATTTTCAGTTACTGACAATGTATTGTATTTTTTACCTTGCCTGCTATCCTATTTCTGACTCCTATTTGCATTGTATTCCTACCCATTTGACTAGTGTCTAATTTATGTAATGTAATGCTGTCATGTTATTTGCCTTTTTTATAATGTTCTGTTCTCTTCCGGTCATGCCTGAAAACAGTCATTGCCATGGCTAGTGCACCCTACCCAGTAAACAAAAACTAGATAACTAAATTAGATCTTAATTTAATTGCTGTTGTATTGTATTAGTATATCTGCTGAGTCACGTTTTAACATGTTCATACTCACTGATGATGATTGCTAAGAATGTGGCCACTATACATTGTTGATGTTTTTATCTGTACGGTCTGCCATGCCCCGGGGACGCATCTGGCTATGAGCAGTGTCTGCTCAGTATGCCTTTCCTGGTAAAACTTTTAAATAAATAAAAACATATGGAGACACTGCTTAATTTACTGAGTCAGCAGCATTACACATCTGACATACTTAATGATGACAAGGAGGTCAGTGAAGGGGGTTCTTCAGGTACCTTTCAGATGCATCACCTTCACCCAGCGTGCTCTCTCCTATAAAGGACCACAATGGTTCAATGACCTTCCCTCCCATCTGATTGACTGTGATAAAATAAGCCCTTTTAAAAGTGATCTGCACCTGATGCTGATGCAAGCATATCACTGCAACTGCCCTGCATGATGGTTAATCCACGTGGTATAACCAAACCTAGCTCTCCTTCCCTATCCCACCCCCATTCCCCTCGATCCATCAATCAGTCCCTGCCTACCCCTACTCCATTCCCCCTCCCAGCACAGTACTAGTGTCACATATGTCTCACCTTCTACTATGGCTCTCTCTGGCTGTATTGACATAAACTGGTTGCTGAGTAAAACCTCAGGCACTGAAACCTTCTATTGATGGCTGCCCACCTCGTGTGCAAAATATGTACTCACACTGGGCCACTTCAACTCTTTCGTAAGTCTTCCACTTCCAGCCCACCCCTTCTCTACCCAACTCCCTCACTTCTGCCATTTATACCAGTTTAGCCCCCCCATTTTTGTCCCATTACCCCACTAAGTGCATCAATGGCTAATCATAGGGGCTGATCATGGTGGCCCTATGTTAGTCCTCTCCTCTCTAAAATTGGACCTTTCCTCTCCTTTCCTCTACTCTCACCTACTCCCACTATCTCTGTCCTTCCACCTCCTCAGTTCTTTTTAATTCCTTCTCATTTGCTCCCCCCATGATGTCCTGACAAAGCCTCCTGAGGCTGCTATAAAGGTACAGGCTGGCACTTATTAGAAAGGTTTTAGGACTCATCAGATCCTGTCCATGATCTAGTAACACACTGCACTTAGTAACTTCATATTTCGAAATGCTGTAACCCTGCATTTCTGATGTTGTATGTTATTTGATGTTTGTCACTCTGTTCATCTTGTTGTAATGTATGTCTTACTCGACTTGGAACCTTTGTAAAAGAGCCATACTGGGCTCAAAGGTATTAATCCAAACTTTGAAACAAACAAAAAACAAATAAAAAAAATAAGATATTATGATACTTAATGAATATTGAGGCAGTATCGTGCAGTGGGTTAAGGCTCTGAGTTGCAGATCTGGAGACCTGGGTTTGAATCCCACTGCCGCATAAGTGCATACTATATGATCCTAAGCAAGTTACTTAACTACCTTGTGCCCTGATCACATCTGGAAACAAGCTTTGGTTTAGTGTGCTACTCCTGGTTAAACAGTGTTCCCTTTTCCTCCCCACGAAACATTTTCATCCATTGATCTTTTGTTAGTTTAATGAAAAGAAACATAAACATAAAATTTAACAGCAGATAATGCCCACCTAGTCTGCCCATTTCCTACCTAATGGATAGGAAGTACAACAAAAAGTATACTGACCCTTTTATGATAGTCACACAATCAAATAATGGCTTGCAAGAAAGGGAAATATTAAATTGGTGCCACAGAAAGATGTTCTACAAAGCAGTTGACATGCCAAAGGGCATTGGGGCAATCTAGCTCACACAAAGAGCTGCCTGCCCAAGGGTCTGATTGAGCCTTGCAATATTTTTTGTGAGTGGTTTGTGCCATCTCCTTAAGCCCCATGTGTCTTCTTGTGACTAGAGTACTAAGTTAGAGATGATGGTACACCTTGTTACTAATGTCAGGCAGCCCTCTCGGGGTAAAATCACTAGGGCAGAAGTCTGACATCTATATTGGATGTTTGACTGAGGAGGAGTCTGATGCTAGGAGGGCTATCATGGCTAGTGGGGGGTGGGGGGGAACCTAGCTGACACCCCCACACAAATAGGGGCTTGAAACAAAAGAATTAGATGGGAATATATTGTCAAGACCAAGGTGTAAGTTAGGCAGGTGAAGTCAGGCAGTGGGTACAAAGTGGGTGCTGCAGATCACACATGACAGAGAAGACCAAGGGGGAGTAAGGGGAAAACTTCCAACTCACAACAGAAAACATTTACGTGATACCTGGAAAGGGATTTGCCTCAATGCCAGGAGCCTGGGCAACAAAATTAGCGAGTTACAGGCACTGGTGGCATTTACTAAGATGGACCTTGTTGCCATCACAGAAGCATGGGCCATGGACAGCAGCAACTATGACCTCACAGTACAGGGATTCTCACTTTTCAGACAAGACAGGAGGGGAGGTAAGGAGGGGGGGATTGTCCTTTATGTCCATGAGGGTATTGACACAGTGGAAAATTGAAGTATTAAGCGTAAAACTCTACCCCTACCTGACTTAACTATATATCCCAGAACCACTCACTCCTAGACTGAGTTCTCACCCACCACCCATTCTACACCATTGATGCTGGCAGTCTATCTGATGCACTCAGCGATCACCACTTGATATACTGTTTGTAAAACTTTCAGCCCTCAAGCTCCCCCTAAAACTATCTACATCTGCTCCCAATCCTCACTCCATACTGATCTACTGTCTACTGACTGGTCCCCTAGCTCCAATGCCATCAACATTAACATAGCCCTTGAACACTTCCACAGTTCTGGGATCAGCATGCTCCCCTACACAAAGGGTCCGAGGATCTGACCTCCCTGGATCTCAGCAGAACTTCTGGCTTGCCATCATGCATGTAACCTGGCATGTAAAACGTACAACACTTCTGGATCCCCTGCTTACCTTCTAAGGTACCGCACCCTGAGGAATTCCTATACCACAGCCACTAGGCTAGCCAAAGCTGTGTTTTTTTTTCTTCTTCCTCTTTCCAGAGGAATTTGTCACCCCTCCAGGTTCTGGAAAGTTATTCATGCTCTCTCTCTTGCTCTCCAACCCAGTTCACCCCCCTCGCTATAAATTTAGGTGCCTCCACAGCCTCTGACCCACCCTCTGTGGCCTCTACCTTCAACACTTACTTCACCACCTGTGCTTCTTGCCTCCTTCCCTCCCTCCCTCCCTCTCCAACCCCTACCCCCCACTCTCCCAGTCTTCTTCTCACTGGTTTCCCATCCTCTTAAAGCCCTTCAAGCCTCAACCCTTGCAAATCAGCAGTCCTGATGGGCTCAGCCCCAGGCTCCTTCACCTCTCTGCCCCTGTCATTGCCTCTCCTATTGCCTCCTTACTAGGGGTGGGCAAAGTGCAGATTTCCGCCATTGTGGATGTCCTGTGAAATTTCAAAATGTTGTGGAATTGTCTGCCTTTTGCCTGTGCGTGAATTTGAACTTTCACCAAATGACTGATAATTTCCATCTAGTACTGCAGCATTTAATTCAGACTGCAGACTTTTTACATGACATGCAGAAATAAAGTCTCTTGCTTAGTATTTTGCCATATGTTGTGTAATTATCCATGGTTTGCATTACTTCTGCTGTTTTTCCCATGAGATTAGGGCACCCCATTGGCTTGCATGAGGGACTGTGAGAGGTGGACGGCAACAGCTGCCACCATGTTTATTGAAATGTGACACCAGACAAGGCAAGCTGCTATTTGTTGCTGCAATCAGGTACCACCCCAGCATCAGACTGTTCAGGAAAAACAGCTGATTCTCCAATGACGGGGTGCTCCCTGATTGCAGCAGCAAATTTCTTTCAGGTTGGTGGCATGCTTCACAGCTGCTGTCATTGACAGTGTGCTTCTCCATTAGCACCATGGAGACCAGCCCCAAAAAGCACTGCCGGCATTGGCCACAACACTGCTGCACCTCCACAACCTGCTACTCCAGCAAGCTGCCACAAAATGTTTCTTGCGCATGTGCACAAGCAAACATAAAAAGGAAATGTGGGCAGAATCTTTGGAGGGTTAGTGGGGGTCAGAAGAGAAATGAAGAATCATTACATACCACAGAGAGTGAGGTCCAAGCACAAACCGGATGAGTCCCTGAAGAGTAGTAACATCGCAGCTGGACCACTGGTTCAGCAGTAGTGCTATCGTTCATGATGCTGGTGACCTGAGTTTGGAGAGGAGCTCAAGTCACCAACTGCTGGCCAGTGGGAGGGAGATTCAAAGTCTCAGGGGATGCTTTCTTCTTCTGGGGAGGGAGAGTTGCTGCAGTCTCTAACAACACGGTTTCATTTAATTGTTTATCCTTGTGAGCCTGATGAGCGCACTGCCCGTTTTCACAGGTGACAAGTGACTGTCATCTTGGTGATCACAGGTGGCGGTGCAGTGACAGTGCAACTGGGAAGGGGAATGATGATGATGGAGTGCCCTCTGCAGGCTCAGTGGAACATGACACTTGGACTCAAGTGCGGCCACCCAAATGGGACACCACTCCACACCAGAATAAGGAAAAGCCCTGTTCTGTGCATGACTGTTCACTGCTTTTCCAGCCCAGGAACTCCTACCACTGCACAGAGAAGGAGGTGGAAAGTGAATGTGCCTCAGCCTGACCCTACAATTGGGGGGTATCCCATCAAAAGGGCAACTGAGATTGAACAACTCAAATATGGGAGACTCAATCTCAGTACCTGTGTTGTGGGCTATCCTGAAAGGGTAGCGACGGGTGACAAGGAAGCTGATGAGGACAACCAGATCCACACCATGGGGGATGGAAGCGGTGGTAAGGTATGTGGAAGGCAGTGCAGCGGAAGGCTGCCAAGCTGGCCATGTAGCATGGTGGTGAGGGTGACTGTCTACAGCTGGGAGGGTGCAGGGTTCAGGTGTAGGGAGATGTGAGTGTTTTTTTTTTTTTTTTGTCATCACATTTTATTTTTTTTTACAAGCCCATCCCCTCGACATGCACCCCCTGGAGCTGAGAATCTTTAGTTGGGGGGGTGCATGTGGCGAAGCCCCCCTACATAATTAGAGATCCCTGTTGGCACCCTTGTTTGCCATGAGTGTACATCACCATTTTATTTTCATGATGTACACTCGCCTCAACAACGATTGCTATATAACATAGAACCCATGGGTGGGGGGGGTGCAGCCTTGTGGAGTTGAAAGGTAGGAGCATGAGCATGGGAATGGGGCTGGGGGTCCATCTCAGAGGAAGGGAGGCCACAGCAGTGTGGGAGCAAAAACATAAATTATTAAAAAAGGAAAGAAAAGTAATAGTATCACAGGAAACATCTGCTAGGATAGCAGGGGATGGGATTTGATCTGACTCCATTCCATTCAATACCGATAGACTTGGGGCTCTTTGGTCTTTGCTGGTCGTAAGTCTGAGCCTTTTCTGTCCCCTTTATATTGAAAAGTTGCAGATTTATCAATGCATGCAGTACGACTAAGAGTGAATAAACACATTCCATGTGGTTTCAGGTACCAGAAAGCTTTGAAGATGTCACAGTTGATTTTTCTAAAGAGGAGTGGAAGATGTTAAGCAAACAGCAGAAGGAGCTACACAGTGAAGTGATGGTGCAGAATTACGAAACCATGGTTTCAGTAGGTAAGGTTGGGTGAATGGGGTTTTAACAACTTCAGGCCTGATGGTGTGTCCGGGTAATGCAGTAATTGGATGGGATTAGGGGCCTGTGACAAAACTCTTGTACCTGTTTTGGAAACTGAATTAGTATGTGAAGAATGTTGAGCTCTTCGCTCTGTCTCCATTTGTCTCTGTTGGCAGAGGGGGGAAAGACTTAATATGAGACCTAGCCTAGATATATTTACTTAGCTGGGGCATTGGATTCTTCTGGAACAGAAGGTCATATCTGGCAAAATACCCGCAGCCACGATACGGTGGAGGTGAGAGGTTAGAACCCAGTCTAATAGGGAATGGTTAGCAGAGTGGGGATTGAGCCTGCTGGGTTCTGAAACAACCTGTGTCAAGTGAAGTGACCCAATCTTGTGAATGGTAGGTCTGGTGGATGGGCAAATCCAATTGATATTGAGGTCCTCAAGGAGGATGTGGCATGCCTGTGGAGGAAAAAGAAGCAATGGTGGAAAGAGAGTCTACCAGGGAAGTGTGAGAAATCTAGGAGAAGCTTAAAGAACTCCAGTGAAAATGGGTACCAAGAAGGGGATGGGTACCAAGAAGGGGATGGATACTGAGAAGGGGAAGGGTACTGAGAAGGGGATGGAGAGTTTGACTAAAAGATATTCGAGGGAGGAGGGGGATAGCCTCTGTGCTTGCCGCAGTGCATGTCAGACTCTGGCAAATGTAAATGTTCACTCTTCAGCCATGTTCACCCCTGTCCTGTCGGAAAAGATGGTAATCCGGAAGTAACAGGTTATGGGTGGGAATCCTGGGGGAGAGTCAAGACTCAGTGATACAGGGGACATCAGGAAGTGTAACTGCAGTCAAACAGAGATGAGGTCATGTTTCGGTAGCAGGCTCCTAGCATTTAGAAGGAAGACTCTGAGGCCCTTAGAGGTGTAAAAGGGGGGAAGGGGATCCAGGATTAGGCTCACGTACCTGACAGGAGAAGGGAGAATGAGGAGAAGATGAGGTGGCTTAATTCTTACCCTTGAAGTGGGCAGGAGAGCAAGGTGGAGGAGGGGCAATAGGAAAAGGACATGGTGGAGGAACCCAGGTTAGCATTGGGAAGGCAGAGAGCAGGGTGAATAAGAAGGGAGGAAGAGAAAAGGAAGGCAGAGCATGGGTGGGGTGGAGGAGGATGAATGAAAGGGATTTGGATGGGGAGAGAGAGAAGTGAAAGGAGGAGAGGAGGAAACAGAGTAAACAGAAGAGGGCCAGGAACATTATGGCTGGAGGGAGGGAAGGTACCGTTATCTAGAGACCACTGTGACTGAATAAAGCACAATGGTAATAGGAACACCACAGCAGCACAGAACTCAAAACAGGCTATTAAACAGCAGTGCAAACAATATCAACTGGAATAGCATATGATGTGTATAAAATAGAGTATGGGTGGTGTGTATAACGAGATTTTGCACAAACCCAAGTTGTGGGATGCTACATAAACCCCTTTCTCACCTCAGCAATTATGCAAAATAAAATAAGGAAACAGACTGGTGTTCAGGTAGCCGAGGACCAGTCGGGGTTCTGCGTGATCCGTGGTCTGCCAAGTAACAGTGCTGCCCTTATTTGCAGCAGAATGAAGTAAAGATTTTGTTTCAAAAATGTAAGTATTTGTCTATTTTTTTTTAATTTTAAACTTATCGCTTAGTGGCAGTTGCATTATCTTTCAACTTGAAGAGGTGTTGAGACCTGCTGGTGCATGTGTTGTGACAGGGAAACCCAGTGCGTTTTACGATTCCCTTTTATTTTAATTTTATCAGGGTCATAAAATAAGACTTTTCTTGTTTTAATGCAAAATTAACTTCTCGCCGACTTCAAGAGGTGGTGAAGTCCAGGGAAAGTCGCAGAGCTAAGGAAGACCGGTGACTGACACATGCATGGCCAGAGGGAAACTGGGCACGTGTTTGCCATTATAACCAGCTTATTATAGCAAAAAATTATAACCGTGTTTCCCTATGGGAAAAAGGGCAGACCAGTAATTATTATAGAATAATGCACGGAGAAGTGTGGTTTGTGGGGACTTTATGCACCCCCAAGGTGTGTGATGCTCCATAAACCCCAAGGGTGAAGCCCGAGGGTTTTACATGGGCATCACACACACACAGAGGGAGTCATAAAATCCCCAGAGAACCACACTTCTCCATATTTTGTTTTTTTTATATTTACTGCTTTTTGGTGTTTTTTGGTTTACATTGTCTTTTTTGCCACTTTGCGAGGGTAATTGTTACCGCCAACAAGCTTGTCTCATGCTGAGTGACCAATTGTGTAGCACTTGTGAACATCCAGTGAGAGGACAGCTTGTTCAGTATTTTTCCTGATGATGCTGTGGTACTCTGCCCGTAGTTACAGAGCTCCATGAACCCCATATGTGGTTTATGGAGATGTTGGGCAGTTGCTGGCAGTGGTTTATAATCAATAACCAGTAAATATAGTAAGATAATGAAACAAAACTGCAAAGCAAATAGGTAACAACACAGGTGAGCAGTAGGCTACAAGATAAAAGTACATTACATTCAGCAATTGAGCAGTGAGGTCAAGGTTAAAAGGCAGCAGAAAACAGTTCAGTAAAACTGGTAAAAGTGACACAGCTGTAAAGCACCAGTAATGAGCACGGAGAGACAGATGGGAAGCTGGAGTACACAAGTCTTGGGAACTGTGGCAGGAGGGAGTAATTAGAAGGAGCCTAAGAGCAGCACACCATAATTGATGTACAGCCAACTTGTAGCAGGGTAGTCGACTCAGTGTCCAAGTTTGCAGTGAGGTAGAAAACAGGTGGAATATGATGGAGCAGAGAGTGGAAGGCCGACGGTGGAATGTGAGGGAGCAGAGGGAGGCCAATGGTAATGTGATGGAAACAGAGTGGAAGGCTGACGGCCAACCTCGGGCTGACTCCAGGCAGACTGCTGGATGTCCTTGGTGCTATGGTCCTTTCTGCAGAAAGACCGCTGTGAGAAAGGCTGCTTGCACTGTTCCAGAGAAGAAGGGAGAAGGAGGGGATGTCCCACCCTGAAACCCACCTGATCGGTGGATCACGCTGCCAGTGAATAATGGCAGTTGGGGCTCCACTCAGATGAAAGTCCAGTGGCAGGGGGGAGGGAGAACAAAAGATGGTAGGCAAGTTTCCTCTGAAAGCCCTGGTGTCTAGGTGGGATACAGTTCTGGAACTAGCAAAAAATGCCCCTCCCCTGCTGGCCGAGGAGCTGGAGCAGGTGGCATACAGGCATCCAATGTTAAATTCCATGCTGCTGTGGACTCCAATGATGTCGCATCAAGAGTCATGGATACATCTGTCTCCTTGTGGGGGTTTGTTTGGCTCAGATGTATTTAACCTATCACAGGATACCCAGGCTAAGGCCATGGATTTTCCTGTCACAGACAACTCTCTGTTTGGGGAGCAAGCAGAGACGTATATGAAAAAGATGGATGAATATAGGACTACCTACAGGAGTAAAGGCAAGCCACTCCACAAAAGCAGCAGTCTAGGGCTGGCAGAGGCAGGCCTTTTTTTACCAAGCCCAGGCTTCCTCTTCCTTCCAGCAGAGGGGGTTCTTCAGAGGGAGAAGCAGAAGAGGGATGAGTAGGGCTGCATCCTCTTCACAGCCTAAGGCTGCAGCCAGACACCCTGATGTGTCAGACCGGTTTGCCTCCTCTGTTCCAGTGGGGGGCAGGCTGACTTATTTCTCCCAGGCATGGAAGTCTGTCACTTCAGACAAATGGGTCCTGGAAGTAATAAGCCAGGGACTTGCTCTCAGTTTCAAGAGATTTCCCCAAATCAGAGCAAGATCCTTCAAACCTGCCACACCACTGGAAACCGTTGTTTTAGAGGCAGAGGTTTCTGCATTGTTGCTCCTGAATGCTGTGGACCAAGTACCTCTGTCACACAGGGGGAAGGCTTGTATTCTAGGTACTGTACTTCCTTATTCCAAAAAAGACAGAGGAGTGGTGACCCATCCTAGACCTAAGGTATCTGAACAAACATACTTGGGCTGGCAGTATAGCCTAGAGGTTAGAGGAATGAGGCATGAAGCAGCTTGATACATCCAGCAGACCAGACCTGAGTTTGATTCTCACAACCTCCACTTGCATACTGTGTGACTCTGAGCAAGTCACGTAACCGCCCAGTGCTCCCAGGTCGCCCCTGAAAACAGGCACTTGTGCCTCGTGGGCCTTACCCGGTTACCAAATACTAAAATAAAATAAAATAAAAAATAAATATTGCAAAGCTGAAATTCAAAATGGTGACTCTGGGACTAATTATTCCCTCTTTGAGGGCAGGAGACTGGCTAGCTTTCTTGGACCTCAAGGATGCCTATTTTCATATCCCTATCAGGTGCTCCCACAGAAAGTACCTCAGGTTTGAATTGCCTTCAGGCCATTACCAGTTCAGAGCAATGCCCTTTGGCCGACATCTGCTCGAAGAGTCTTTACAAAATGTCTGGCAGTGGTTGTAGCCTTCCTCAGAAGGCAGGGCATTTCAGTGTTTCCTTATCTAGACGATTGGCTCATTGTAGGCCAGTCCTCTGACCAAGTAAAGTCAGCTTTGGCTGTTGTCCAGAGGCTTCTGGGTTCCCTAGGATTTCTTCTCAGTCTGGCCAAGTCAGTTCTGGAACCAGTTCAGCTTCTCACCTTTATAGGGGTAGAGCTGGATACCATTCAGGCAAGGGCCATCCTCCCTTCTTCAAGGGTAAAGGTTCTCACAGATCTGGCCACCTCCCTCAGACCATTGGTGTCTCATCCAGCCAGACATTTTCTCCAACTTCTGGGCCATGTGGCAGCTTTCACTACAGTGGTCCAAGGGGCCAGGTTCCAAATAAGGGACATTCAGTTCCACCTAAGGTCCTTCTGGTCCCAGAGGAAGGATCCTTTCACCAAGCTAATTGTCCAGGCTCTCCAATAGTTGTTGGAGGAGGACAGTCACAGACAGGGTGTCCCCTTTCTCCATCCGACACCTTCAGTTTTTCTCACCACAGATGCTTCCCTTCTGGGTTGGGGAGCCCATCTAGGGGACCTCACTGCACAGGGCACTTGGTCACAGCAGGAGTCTTTCCTTCACCGCAATGTCTTGGAACTCAGAGCTGTGTTTCTAACCCTTCAGGCTCTCTCAGAATCTGTTCAAGGGAAAGTGGTGCAAGTCAGGACAGACAACACCACCACCATGTGGTACATAAACAAACAAGGGGACAGTCAGTCTATGGCCTTGTGCACAGAAGCCATGAAGGTATGATCTCTGGCCTATTCTCACCAGACTTTCCTGATAGCAGTGCATCTTTCAGGGAAGAACAATGTGCTGGCAGATGCCCTTAGCAGAATCTCTCAAGGTCACCACGAGTGGTCCCTAAACTCTCATGTCCTCCAGGTCATTTTCAAGAGGTGGGGCACTCCAGAGATAGATCTCTTTGCAGCCCCAGACAATCATCAATTTCCACTGTTCTGTTGCAGACCTCCAGTCCTGGGGTCTGTTCCTCTAGATGCTCTCCTGTTAAATTGGACAAATAGGTTTCTTTATCTTCCTCCTTTCCTCTGATATTCAGAGTACTAATCAAGAAGATCAGGTCTCAACCCTGCTCAGTGATCCTGGTGGCTCCAGATTGGGCCAAGCAGCCATGGTACTCTGTTGTGTCCCTTACAGTGACAGTTCCTCTTTCTTCCCAGGAGGCACGACCTCCTGACCTCCTCTCAGGGAGGATTTAGTACCCCAATCTCCAGTCTCTCAGACTCGAGGCTTGGCTTTTGAAGAGCTAGAGTATGCAGATTTGCATCTGTCTCAGGGCATACTGGATATCCTTAAGGTTTCTAGAAAACAACCAGAAAGACTTACAATTCCAAATGGAAAAGATTCAACATTTGGTGTTCTCAGAGGAATATTCAGTCAGATTCGGCTGGTATTGCCATGGCCCTGGACTATCTGATCCATCTGAACAGTTTAGGCCTCAGGCTTGCTACTCTTAAAGTTCATTTAGCAGCTGTCTCTGCTTTTCTGTCTGCAGGGAAAGGATCTTCCCTAGCTTTTCATCCTGTGTTCATTAACGTTTTTCAAAGATCTGATTCACATCACCCCTCCCTTTAGGCAGCCTACTGCTGCTTGAGATCTGAATATCTGTATTGCACAGCTTATACAGCCCCCCTTCAAACCTTTGTCCTCAGCTGAGCCAAAGTACTTGACTTGAAAGACTGTGTTCCTGGTAGCCATTACTTCTGCCAGGAGAATCATTGAATTGCAGGCCCTGTCAGTGGAACCTGACTTCATTTCCTTTCATAAGGATAAGGTGGTCCTTAGGACGAATTGAACATGTCTTCCTAAAGTGGTTTCAGATTTTCATCTCAACCAATCCATGTCTCTGCCTGTGTTTTTCACTGACCATTCTTCTTCAGGTGAGTGAAGATTGCACAGTCTGGATGTAAAAACGAAATTAAGCTATTATATAGAGCAGCGTTTCTCAACCGGTGGGCCATGAGACACAATGTAATGGGCCATGGGTTGACTGGGACCAAGCAGATATTGCGCTGGTGTGGTGTGCGACGGATACCCAGGGAGCAAAGCTGGAAGTGCTTGGAAGGAGTTGGAACAGCAAGGAGAACAAAATTAAAGTTCCAGGAACCAACATAAAGAAATGCAAGCAAAAAGAAGAGAGCGATGGCACTGTTCAGCAGCTTTCTAAACCCCTGCCAGCAGCTAGCAGGGCATGAGACTTTTTAAACTAAAGTTCTAGCTGCCCTGTTTCATGACCCTTCCAAACTGTCTCTAGCTGCAACCAAGGCCTGGATGTGCAGGACAGCGAAGACAAAGACGAGGAAGCCGAGCTTTTACTGCAAAAACCTCAGGTTCACCAGGGTACTGCCTGGGGGGGGTGCAATGAGTGCATGCCAAACCAAGTAAAATTGAACCACATCAAGCTGTTGGTGGTATTTAATGGATGAAATTTATCCTGGACACCAGGAAACTCCCCCTACTCTTCTCGATGTTGTATGATTCTTTTTCCAACAAAAGTTCCCCTACTTTTCTTAAGAAGTGCCATGGGATCCTATTTTTTAATTTTTTTGCTAAATTATATTTTATTTCATTTTCAAGCAAATATACATTTCAAATGCATAATGCAAAAAGTGGCAAGACTACAGACATAAAACAGTCAATCTCAGCATCAGCACGTCACATTTCTGGCTGTTACCTCTGGAGGATATGCGCTATGTTTAATTTAAAGTTCGTGAAGATACAAGAATGACAATTTGGAGTTGTAGTGCAGCCAAAGATAATTTACTTTAAACAGGTAACGCTCCAAGTGCGTTACCAGCCTTCTTACCTTACAGTTCAGGATGCACTTCATACTGCATATTTGCTTGAGTTTCGAGGTGACCCCCACCCCAAAAAGTAATTTTTTGCTGCCTGGTAACATATGAATGATCCAAGGAAAAATCAGTGCCAGTCTGTGACTGGGATTTGATCTTTCATGGCTTGCAAGATTTGATCTTGGGCCCCACTGAAGAAGTAACTATTAGCACTTTCTCAGGCCGCAACCTCGAGTCACGGGGCTGTGTCAGCGTAAACTTATTGGCCTTCATAATCAGGACCATGTGTCCTAATCTCACTGCCTTGTGTAACCATCTCTCAAGGAATTCAAAGTTCTCCCCTGTAACCTCGGGGAAAACCAAGTATCTGAATATTGGATGATCAGACCACATTTTCAAGTTGTTCCAGGTGATTTTTAAGCAGTTAACGGCTAACACCACTATTGCCAGTGCTTTGCTTGCAGCTTTCTCTGACTCATTAGAATTCAGAATTACTCCATCAATTTTGTTTTCAGCCAATAACAACTTACTCACATATGCGTCCACCTGTTGATCCACATGTCTGATCAAGTTAATGAGATTGGTAACTGCCTTTTGAGGTAAGTCAAGTGTGGCCCGCGTTTCCCCGGGCTTGCCTGCTGGTGGTTGATCCAGGCCTGGCAGCTGTGATGGTCTTGCTCCCAATGCATCAGATTTAGTGATGTTTCTGGGGCACTCCATTATTCAATTTTAGCAGCTTTCAAATCAGATCACCTGCTCTGTCGAACAAAAGGGAAAATAGCTTTGGTTTTCTGATTAAAATCAATTATAAATTCAAAATCAGACCGAGTTAGCAGGAGCTTAAGGAAAGCGTGCTTCCTGCTGGGCTGCTGATTCTGCCCACTGCCATCTACCAGAAATGGCAGACGGGACATCAGTATAACATTTCATCCAAAGGATTGTTTACTACGAAGACCCTCAAGGACCTTGAGGGTCTTCGCGAGCTTCCCCTGGCGAACCTGAGGTTTTTGCAGTAAAAGCTCAGCTACCTCATCTTTGTCTTCGCTGTCCTGCACATCCAGGGCTTGGACAGTTTGGAAGGGTTATGAAACGGGGCAGCTAGAACCCGGGCCCAGCACGTTACCATCCTGATCAAATTTTTCTGGTGAGACGGTTTCAGCAGAATACACGAAATCCAGGTAGGTCTCCTGAAATCCAAATCGCCAACAGATCTGCCGGTAGTGTTTAGTGTTGCTGCTGCTACCTTTTCTAATCATCAGCGCTTTCCAGATTTGATATGCTGAGTTAAAGTTAACTGTGGCAGGTATTTGCTCAGCTGTGCACATTGGATTGGAAAATAACTATAGCGGTTAAATCTTCATACCCATTGAAAACAGCGATTATGCCCGTGAATGGTTTATTTGTATTTGTTTAAGGGCATATTAAACGCAGATAAAAACAATGAGACACTCATAAATCAAGTGCTTGGTTACCATGTGTTTCTGTGCATGTAATTACATTTTGGGGACTAAAACAAGTGGCACTTTAGGCAAAGAACAAATTTACTCTCAATGCAGTTATCTGGAAGATTTTCAGATTTTAAGACATACTTGAGGATCTCTTTGATGGAATGTGAATTGGATCTTCACAAGAGATGTGGAGGCTGATGCCTGCCAGCCCAGCTTCTCCAAATATAGCTTCCAAGGCTATTAGCAACTGCTTGAATTTCATTGTCAAAGTTTTCACACAACTTGAGATGGGTTGGAAATCGGTATATTTTGCAGGTGCAGAATGCAGCTAACAACCATGCACAGTGTGTGCTCTCCAATGGTGAGAGGATGACAGGGACATCTGGCTCAGTTTTCCCTGTGAAAACACCCCCTCGGTGGACCACACACAATGACACTGACCTTTCTGCAGGGGAACCAGGGATGGGTCTTTGACTGAATTAACCATAAAGGCGTCGTGCTATGACTTTTGTTCACTGCCAAAACCAAGAAATATTGCGTTTAATATGAGAAGTATTGTTCACAGCTTTTCCGTGCCCTCAAGAAATATTACAGTGCTGATTTAGTCATTTTAGTGGCTTCATTTTATGGCACTGTCACAGCAGACCTGTGATATATATACAGCTTGATAGAGACGCACTTTCAGCAGCATGTCTGGTGCAAAAAAGGCCCCACTCTATCCAGCAGCAAATTTATCAATGTTTTCATCAGACAAAACTTTGAAATACAATCATTGTCATTCGGGGAGGTTTGGATTATCCGGAGGCACCCAGTCCTTTTTCTCCAAGGTCAAGTTGAAGATTCTTGTTTGCTGTTTAACTGGGGTGTGTAAGAGCGAGTCTTTTGCAAGTGGCTGCGCGCACCACACGCTACCTATGAGCATGGCACAGGTGGGGGCACAGGTAGGTTACCCCGTTCGAGCGCGACTTCATAGCCAAAATGCAAAGGGGGCGAGGGGTATATGTGCTTTCACAAGACCGCTACTGTGCAATGAATTAATTACTGCTGGCACTTGTTAACAGTTTTCTGCTAAGGTGGAATTTACAAAGGAGGGGTCTTATATGCCCACTTTGCATGAGACCATTCAGAGTTTGTAAAGGTCTGTTCAAAAGAGATAACTTCCTATCTAAATTCCGCAGGGGAACAAGAGAAAAAGTTAACAGACAGGCATTGTTCTGCACTTTTTAACACATCCCAGTTAAACAGCAAACAAGAATCTTCAACTTGACCTTAGAGAAAAAGGACTGGGTGCCTCCGGATAATCCAAACCTCCCCAAATGACAATGATTGTATTTCAAAGTTTTGTCTGATGAAAAGATTGATAAATTCACTGCTGGATAGAGTGGGGGCTCTTTTGCACCAGACATGCTGCTGAAAGTGCGTCTCTATCAAGCTATATATATACAGGTGTGCTGTGACAGCACCAAAAGAAATGAAGTCTTTACAACCGCACATAGGCTGCTCGTGCCACAGCTGATATGTACCAGTCAATCGTCACTGAAACTGAGCAATAGAAGCACATGTTCATTATTAAAATAACAATAAAAATAAATATATTTTACAACAACAAACTACAATACAATATAGATTTATACATTTTATTTTGGAAAGGTGATTTATATTTAATTTTTATATTTTTAATAATGACATATAACGGAAGTCAAGTGTTCGCGCCATAGTATGAGTAAGGCGGGAACAGTCATCGCAATACAAGTGTAAAGCTAGGGCTACAAAATCGGAGGATGGAACGGTTTATGAAGAGGAAGGTTAGTGACGGCGGGGAAACTTCTGGGGTTTCTGGAAAAGTAGTAAAGTGAGTTGTGAGAAAGTACAACCCCAGCTACATTAAATTTGGGTTCACAACAACAGCCGATCCAGAGGCAAGGGCCCAGTGTGTTGAATGTGGAGAGGTGTTGTCCAATGAAGCATTAAAGCCTTCAAAACTGGAAAGGCATTTACAAACTAAACATCCTGGATGTGTTAAAAAAACAAAAGAATATTTTGAAAGGAAGCGTGATCAGATAAAAAGTCAACAGAAGTCCATAAGTGCGCTCGCAACACATTCTAAAAATGCCCTGAAAGCATCTTACCTTGTTGCAGCATGTATTGCCCACTGCAAAAAATCATATAGCATTGGGGAAGAGCTCATTTTGCCAAGTACTGTGGAGATTTGTTATGAAATACTGGGAGAAACAGCAGCAAAAAAAATACAGAGCATTCCTCTTTCAAATGACACTGTTGCTAGAAGAATAGTGGATATGAGTGATGACATTGAAAGCCAGCTTCTGGAAAGGGTAAAGAAAAGCCCATTTTTTGCAAAACAGTTGGATGAATCTACCGATGTTTCCAATGCAGCTTTACTACTCGTCTTTGTGAAGTATTGTTGGGAAGGTAACCTGCATGAAGACATACTTGTCTGCTATGAGCTACCTACACGAACAACAGCGGATGTGTGTTTCCATTGCCTTAACAGGTGCGTTGTGGAAAAAGGACTGGACTAGAAAATGCGTCAGTGTGTGCACTGATGGGGCAGCATCCATGATGGAAAGAACTGTGGTGTGGTGAAGCAAATAAAAGAAAAAGCACCAGAAGCTAAGTGGATGCATTGTTTTTAACACAGAGCGAGCCTGGCTGCCAAATAAATGTCACCAGAACTGAATGAAGTAATGCAGATAGCAGTGAAAACTGTGAACTATATAAAAAGTAATGCACTGAATTCCAGATGTCTTGCAGCATTGTGTGAGAGCATGGAGTCTGAACATAGACAATTGCTATTTCATTGTGAAGTCAGGTGGCTTTACAGGGGGAAAGTGCTGAACCGGTTGTTTGAGATGAAAAAGGAGGTTCATGCATTTCTTGTAGAGAAAAAATGTCCCATGGCAGAGAATTATACAGATTCAATTTTTTTGGCAAAGCTGGCCTACTTGTCTGACATATTTGACAATATCAACCAACTGAACCTTTCCATTCAGGGAAGAAACAGCAGCGTGTTCATGGTGGCTGACAAAACTGAGGGATTTAAGAAGAAGCTCACACTTTGGAACAAAAAAGTAAATGAGAAGAGATTTGAAATGTTTCCACTCCTGAGTGAGCTTTTGGAAGAGAATCCTCACATTAACATCTCCAAAGTTGTATGTCAGCATTTAACTCAACTGGTGGAGACGTTTTCAGAATATTTCTCAGAAGATCCCCGGGACGGCAACCTTTGGATTTTGGACCCATTCTCAGTAGATCCTGCTGCTTCAGACATTGCCCTTTCAACAGCCTTGGAAACCCAGCTGATGGAACTATCAGCAGACAGCAGCCTAAAACTACAGTTTTCAAGACTTGAACTTGCTACTTTTTGAGTTTCAGTGAGAACAGAATACCCTGCACTGTCAGAGAGGGCAGTTAAGTTCCTTCTGCCATTCACCACAACTTACCTATGTGAAGCAGGATTTTCAACTGTGACTGTCACAAAGACTACATTTAGAAATAAACTCCACACTACTTTAAATGCCACTCTAAGAGTCAGCCTGTCTACAATTGCCCCAAGACTGGACAACATCATTGACCAGAAGTAAGCACAAGTGTCTCACTAACTGCTGGTAAGTAGCTATAAAAATACATATTGTATTAATGTGAGAATTAACCAACTTATTATTGCAATTAAAATTTAGGGCAAAATAATTTAAGTAATCGAATAAAATAAATTGACTACTAAGAAAATAATAATAAGAAAGGTAAATCTCGGTTAGGATGTTATGTTTTTACGCCTGGTGAGGGTGCAGAATCTGATCACATGGGCCTCCAGTTTTGGGTCACAGGTAACTAAGTTGGCCTTGGGGTGGAAAAGGTTGAGAAACGCTGATATAGAGCATACTAAGGCCCATAGGAATGACTGTACCCTGTTGTTTCTTACTTATGGAGAAGTGGGAAAAGGTAAACCTGCCACCAAAAGAACTATTGCCAGGTGGATTGTTTCTTGTATCCAGTTTTGCTACACAAAATTGGGAAAAGAGCCTCTCTCAGGCCTGAGGGCTCATTTGACCAGGGGTACGGCTGCCTCCTTGGCAGCAGCTAGGGATATTCCTCTAATGGAAATCTGTAAAGCAGCCACCTGGAAAACAGTTCATACCTTCACCAAGCATTACTGTCTGGACACTCAGACCAGAAGTGATGCTAGGTTTGGCACAGCAGCACTGCAGATCTTGTTCCAAAGTAAGGTTCTGTGATCCCTCCTTGGTTGGAACTGCTTGGTAGTCTGTATATTGTTATAATACAGCAAGACTTCATGTTTGAAGAAAAATTACTCACCATGGTAATGTTGTTTCTTCTAATGGAGTCTTGCTGTATTCTGACCTCCTCCTGCCTCCCTCTCAGAACCTGGTTTTGGGATGTGGGTTGGTAGGTACAGTGTTGCACCCCAGAGGTGTACCCTTCTCACCCATCATGGCTAGGTTGGGTGTTTTTTGAGTTGTTGTTTATTGCTGTTGTTATTATCACTATCTACAGAAGGTTCTTATTGGGTTCTCGACTTGAGTCTTTCTGGACCCAAGTATTTTGTGGCCTATGGCTAAATTTTAAAAACAGTTTTTATAGCCATTAGTTAGTTAGTATAGTGCTCGTAAGAGTTTGATGGTTACATTAGAATATACCAGGGACAGAGGTTTGAAAACCGAGCTCGAGCTCAATGTTTTATACTTCTGCATAGAGTTAACCCTTTCCTCTCCGGAACAGTTCAAGTGCTGGGGCTAACTGCATATTGTCAGAATACAGCAAGACTCCATTAGAAGAAACAACATTACTATGATGAGTAATTTTTTCTTTTGTAGATCAAAGACTCTGAATGTGTTAAATTCTTGAAGGCAATGAACTGTGGCCTGGAACACATGCAGGATGTGAAAACCGTCAGTATCTTCCCTTTGTTCTCCAAAATGGTTGTAAATAGACCTCAAAGGCAAGTACATATCCTTTAGGAACCAGTCAGATGAAAATGTGGATTCAATGCAGGACTCAACAACTCAGAGCTTGCCAAACTTAGTTGCTGGACATAAGCCCCATTCACATGGCCAGTTCTGGACTGTGGGTTGGTGGTACACAGCAGCAAGATCGCTGCCGCTGTGCATGTCTGAATGCTACCCTTTTCCCGTTTTTGGGTAGTGTTTCATTGTGACTGTGATCTCTTTTTTGGGATCACGTAAGTCAGTGTTTCTCAACCTTTTCCACCTCAAGGCCCACTTAGTTATCTGTGACCCATAACTGGAGGCCCACATGTGATCAGATTCTCGCACCCTCACCAGACGTAAAAACATAACATTCTAACTGAGATTTACTTTTCTTATTATTATTTTCTTAGTAGTCAATTTATTTTATTCGATTACTTAATTAAATTATTTTGCCCTAAATTTTAATTGCAATAATAAGTTGGTTAATTCTCACATTAATACAATATATATTTTTATAGCTACTTACCAGCAGTTAGTGAGACACTTGTGCTTACTTCTGGTCAATGATGTTGTCCAGTCTTGGGGCAATTGTAGACAGGCTGACTCTTAGAGTGGCATTTAAAGTAGTGTGGAGTTTATTTCTAAATGTAGTCTTTGTGACAGTCACAGTTGAAAATCCTGCTTCACATAGGTAAGTTGTGGTGAATGGCAGAAGGAACTTAACTGCCCTCTCTGACAGTGCAGGGTATTCTGTTCTCACTGAAACTCAAAAAAGTAGCAAGTTCAAGTCTTGAAAACTGTAGTTTTAGGCTGCTGTCTGCTGATAGTTCCATCAGCTGGGTTTCCAAGGCTGTTGAAAGGGCAATGTCTGAAGCAGCAGGATCTACTGAGAATGGGTCCAAAATCCAAAGGTTGCCGTCCCGGGGATCTTCTGAGAAATATTCTGAAAATGTCTCCACCAGTTGAGTTAAATGCTGACATACAACTTTGGAGATGTTAATGTGGGGATTCTCTTCCAAAAGTTCACTCAGGAGTGGAAGTATTTCAAATCTCTTCTCATTTACTTTTTTGTTCCAAAGTGTGAGCTTCTTCTTAAATCCCTCAGTTTTGTCAGCCACCATGAACACGCTGCTGTTTCTTCCCTGAATGGAAAGGTTCAGTTGGTTGATATTGTCAAATATGTCAGACAAGTAGGCAAGCTTTGCCAAAAAAGTTGAATCTGTATAATTCTCTGCCATGGGACATTTTTTCTCTTCAAGAAATGCATGAACCTCCTTTTTCATCTCAAACAACCGGTTCAGCACTTTCCCCCCCTGTAAAGCCACTTGACTTCACAATGAAATAGCAATTGTCTGTGTTCAGACTCCATGCTCTCACACAATGCTGCAAGACATCTGGAATTCAGTGCATTACTTTTTATATAGTTCACAGTTTTCACTGCTATCTGCATTACTTCATTCAGTTCTGGTGACATTTATTTGGCAGTCAGGCTCGCTCTGTGTAAAAAACAATGCATCCACTTAGCTTCTGGCGCTTTTTCTTTTATTTGCTTCACCACACCACAGTTCTTTCCCATCATGGATGCCACCCCATCAGTGCACACACTGACGCAATTTTTCCAGTCCAGTCCTTTTTCCACAATATACCTGTTAAGGCAACGGAAACACACATCCGCTGTTGTTCGTGTAGGTAGCTCATCGCAGAAAAGTATGTCTTCATGCAGGTTACCTTCCCAACAATACTTCACAAAGATGAGTAGTAAAGCTGCATTGGAAACATCGGTAGATTCATCCAACTGTATTGAAAAAAGCAGGCTTTTCTTTACCCTTTCCAGAAGCTGGCTTTCAATGTCATCACTCATATCCACTATCTTCTAGCAACAGTGTCATTTGAAAGACGAATGCTCTGTATTTTTTTTTGCTGCTGTTTCTCCCAGTATTTCATGACAAATCTCCACAGCACTTGGCAAAATGAGCTCTTCCCCAATGCTATATGATTTTTTCAAGCGGATACATGCTGCAACAAGGTAAGATGCTTTTCAGGCATTTTAGAATCTGTTCATGAAAGCACTTGTAGACTTCTGTTGACTGATCACACTTCCTTTCAAAATATTCTTTTGGTTTTCAACACATCCAGGATGTTTAGTTTGTAAATGCCTTTCCAGTTTTGAAGGCTTTAATGCTTCATTGGACAACACCTCCACATTCAACACACTGGGCCCTTGCTCTGGATTGGCTGTTGTTTGAACCCAAATTTAATGCAGCTGGGGTCGTATTTTCTACAACTCGCTTACTACTTTTCCAGACACCCCAGAAGTTTTCCGCCATCGCTAACCTTCCTCTTCAAACCGTTCCATCCTCCAATTTCGTGGCCCTAGCTTTACACTTGTATTACGATGTCTGTTGCTGCCTTACTCATACTGTGGCACGAACACTTGACTTCCATTATATGTCATTATTAAAAATATAAAAATTAAATATAAATCACCTTTCCAAAAAAAATGTATAAATCTATATTGTATTGTATTTTGTCATTGTGAAATATATTTATTTCTATTACTATTTTAATTATGAACGTGTGCTACTATTGCTCAGTTTCCTGAGTGACGTGACTGGTACATATCAGCTGTGGCAACGAGCAGACGCGTGCGGTTGTAAAGAGCTTCATTTCTTATGGTGCTGTCACAGCAGACCTGTGTATATAAATAGCTTGATAGAGACGCACTTTCAGCAGCATGTCTGGTGCAAAAAGGCCCCCACTCTATCCAGCAGCGAATTTATCAATCTTTTCATCAGACAAAACTTTGAAATACAATCATTGTCATTTGGGAGGTTTGGATTACCCAGAGGCACCCAGTCCTTTTTCTCCAAGGTCAAGTTGAAGATTCTTGTTTGCTGTTTAACTGGGGTGTGTTAAAAAGTGCCGAACAATGCCTGTCTGTTAACTTTTTCTCTTGTTCCCTGCGGAATTTAGATAGGAATTTATCTCTTTTGAACAGACCTTTACAAACTCTGAATGGTCTCATGCAAAGTAAGCATATAAGACCCCTCCTTTGTAAATTCCACCTTAGCAGAAAACTGTTAACAAGTGCCAGCAGTAATTAATTCATTGCACAGTAGCGGTCTTATGAAAGCACATATGCCCCGCCCCTTTGCATTTTGGTTATGAAGTCGCTTTCGAACGGGTAACCTACCTGTGCCCCACCTGTGCCATGCTCAGAGTAACGTGTGTGTGCAGCTGCTCTAAAAGACTCACTCTTACACACCCCAGTTAAACAGCAAACAAGAATCTTCAACTTGACCTTGGAGAAAAAGGACTGGATGCCTCCGGATAATCCAAACCTCCCCGAATGACAATGATTGTATTTCAAAATTTTGTCTGATGAAAAGATTGATAAATTTGCTGCTGGATAGAGTGGGGGCTTTTTTGCACCAGACATGCTGCTGAAAGTGCGTCTCTATCAAGCTATATAAATATATATACACACACAGGTCTGCTGTGACAGCGCCATAAGAAATGAAGCCACTAAAATGACTAAATCAGCACTGTAATGTTTCTTGAGGGGCACGGAAAAGCTGTGAACAATACTTCTCATATTAAATGCAATATTTCTTGGTTTTGGCAGCAAACAAAAGTCATAGCACGACGCCTTTATGGCTAATTCAGTCAAAGGCCCATCCCTGGTTCCCCTGCAGAAAGGTCAGTGTCGTTGTGTTTGGTCCACCGAGGGGGTGTTTTCACAGGGAAAACTGAGCCAGATGTCCCTGTCATCCTCTCGCCATTGGAGAGCACACACTGTGCATGGTTGTTAGCTGCATTCTACACCTGCAAAATATACCGATTTCCAACCCATCTCAAGTTGTGTGAAAACTTTGACAACGAAATTCAAGCAGTTGCTAATAGCCTTGGAAGCTATATTTGGAGAAGTTGGGCTGGCAGACATCAGCCTCCACGTCTCTTGTGGAGAGCCAATTCACATTCCATCAAAGAGATCCTCAAGTATGTCTTAAAATCTGAAAATCTTCCAAATAACTGCATTGAGAGTAATACATTTGTTCTTCGCTGAAGTGCCACTTGTTTTAGCCCTCAAAATGTAATTACATGCACAGAAACACATGGTAACCAAGCACTTGATTTATGAGTGTCTCATTGTTTTTATCTGCGTTTAATATGCCCTTAAACAAATACAAATAAACCGTTCACATCACATAATATGCTGATTTCAATGGGTATGAAGATTTAACCTGTTATAGTTATTTTCCAATCCAATGTGCACAGCTGAGCAAATACCTGCCACAGTTAACTTTAACTCAGCATATCAAATCTGGAAAGCTGATGATTAGAAAAGGTAGCAGCAGCAACACTAAACACTACCGACAGATCTGTTGGCGATTTGGTTCAGACCTACCTGGATTTCGTGTATTCTGCTGAAGCCGTCTCACCAGAAAAATTTGATCAGGTTGGTAACGTGCTGGGCCCGGGTTCTAGCTGCCCCATTTCATAACCCTTCCAAACTGTCCAAGCCCTGGATGTGCAGGACAGCGAAGACAAAGATGAGGTAGCCGAGCTTTTACTGCAAAAACCTCAGGTTCGCCAGGGGAAGCCCGCGAAGACCCTCAAGGTCCTTGAGGGTCTTCATAGTAAACAGTCCTTTGGATGAAATGTTATACTGATATCCCATCTGCCATTTTTGGTAGATGGCAGTGGACAGAGTCAGCAGCCCAGCAGGAAGCACGCTTTCCTTAAGCTCCTGCCAATTCGGTCTGATTTTGAATTTATAATTGATTTTAATCAGAAAACCAAAGCTATTTTCCCTTTTGTTTGATAGAGTAGGTGATCTGATTTGAAAACTGCTAAAACTGAGTAATGGGGTGCCCCAGAAACATCACTAAATCTGATGCATTGGGAGCAAGACCATCACAGCTGCCAGGCCTGGATCAACCACCAACAGGCAAGCCTGGGGAAATGGGGGCCATACTTGACTTACCTCAAAAGGCAGTTACCAGTCTCACTAACTTGATCAGACATGTGGATCAACAGGTGGACGCATGTGTGAGTCAGTTGTTAATGGCTGAAAACAAAATTGACGAAGTAATTCTGAATTCTAATGAGTCAGAGAAAGCTGCAAGCAAAGTACTGGCAATAGCGGTGTTAGCCATCAAAGAACACTGCTTAAAAATCACCTGGAACAACTTGAGAATGTGGTCTGATCATCCAATATTCAGGTACTTGGTTTTGCCCGAGGTTACAGGGGGAGAACTTTGAATTCCTTGAGAGATGGTTACCCAAGGCAGTGGGATTAGGACACATGGTCCTGATTATGAAGGCCAATAAATTTACCGCTGGCACAGCCCCTTTGACTCGAGGTTGTGGCCTGAGAAAGTGCTAATAGTTACTTCTTCAGTGGGGGCCCAAGATCACATCTTGCAAGCCACGAAAGATCAATTCCCAGTCAAAGACTGCCATTGATTTTTTCCTTGGATCATTCATATGCTACCAGGCAGCAAAGAATTACTTTTTTGGGGGTGAGGGGGTCACCTCGAAACTCAAGCAAGTATACAGTATGAAGTGCATCCTGAACTGTAAGCTAAGAAGGCTGGTAACGCACTTGGAGACTTTACCTGTTTGAAGTAAATTACCGCTTTGGCTGCACTACAACTTCAAATTGTTATTCTTGTTTCTTACGAACTTTAAATTAAACATAGTGCATATCCCCTCCAGAGGTAACAGCCAGAAATGTGACATGCTGATGCTGAGATTGACTGTTTTACGTCTGTAGTCTTGCCACTTTTTGCATTATGTATTTGAAATGTATATTTGCTTGAAAATGCAATAAAACATAATTTAGCAAAAAAAAAAAAAAAAAAAAAAGGATCCCAAGGCACGTCTTAAGAAGAGTAGTGCAACTTTTGTTGGAAGAAGAATCATACAACATCAAGAAGAGTAGGGGGAGTTTCATGGTGTCCAGGATAAATTTCATCCATTAAATACCACCAACAGCTTGATGTGGTTCAATTTTACTTGGTTTGGCATGCACTCATTGCCCCCGGCAGTATCCTGGTGAACCTGAGGTTTTTGCAGTAAAAGCTCGGCTACCTCGTCTTTGTCTTCGCTGTCTTGCACATCCAGGGCTTGGTTGCAGCTAGAGACAGTTTGGAAGGGTTATGAAATGGGGCACCTAGAACTTTAGTTTAAAACTCTCATGCCCTGCTAGCTGCCAAGGGTTTTGGACAAAGCTGCTGAACAGTGCCATCGCTTCTTCTTTTTGCTTTGCTTTTTTTATGTTCAGTTCCAGGAACTTTAATTTTGTTCTCCTTGCTGTTCTAACTCCTTCCAAGCACTTCCAGCTTTGCTCCCTGGGTATCCATTGTGCACCATACCAGTGCAATATCTGCTTGGTCCCGGTCTACCCATGGCCCATTACATTGTGTCTCACGGCCCACCAGTTGAGAAACACTGCTCTAGAGCTGAATGGGTTATTCTGTAAGAAAACAGCTCTAATTCAGAATTTTTGTTTTTTGTTTGTGTCAAGTCTAGCCAGCAGGAGTAAGTGTTTTGGTTTTAAAACGTTCAATTTCATCATACTACACACAACCTTCGAAAACACAGAAATTGCCCCAGATCATCAGTGCTATAATTTGTAAAGATTCTAGCTGTTTTCACAACATCTGTGTTTGGTGCATTGGTCCTGAACCGACACCGGAGTGTATCCTCTGTAAGCGGTTTAACAAGGCCACAAAGCATTGCAAACTTCAACAGCTCTGAGAATTTCTCATGGAGCAAAAGATTGCCCTTCTGGAGCAGCAGCAATGCTCCACAGCTGTGAAGTCTTCAACCTCCTCTTTGGAGACTCAGTGTTCGGGGGCTGAGCCCTGTTGTCAATGAGCCATAGGGCTGGGAAGAAGCATGCTAGTAAATCGAAGCATGTTTTTCCCATGCCACCATCTTTGTCAACGATGACCCCAAATTCTACCAAGAAGGTAAGTATAAGAGAGGATCCCACTGTTATGCCTTCTTCTCCTCTGTCAATGACTGTGGGTCCTTCTCTTACCTGGTCAATGGCTCCCCCATCGATGACAGGCTCTGGGATTTGGCTTCAGCTTCCAACACTGCCACCTCTCACTTGCCTTTCAGGCCATTTGTCCATTGACAATGGCTGTGACTCCACCAATGGTTCTCCTGTTGATGGTGGTTTCTTTGCTGCCCACCAATTTCTTGTCGACGATATACTCGTTGACGAGTATTTGTGATCACTCAACAATATCCTCGTCAACAGCCCAGACTTTTACAGCCTCATTGATGGCTCCTATATCATCGATGATGTTGGGGTCTTATGCTCACCCCTCGTTGTCGACAAGGCAATTGGCTCTTTTACCAGTAGCCGTATCTTTGGTGATGTCCATTCAGTCTATGGACCCTGCCTCTTCTTGGGGGCAGCTGGCCTTAGTAGACATGCAGGCTTTGGTGAGCTCCATTATGGGCCTTACCAAGTTGTCCCCTTGCCAATCAGGTGAGGTGGTGGTCACAGCCTCTGCACCCTCCAGGCTTTCCTTGGCCTCACGTACTGCCAGTTCCTCCCCCTGCCTCTGTAGAATTTCAGACCACACAGCTTGACATGAATGACCCATTCCTGCAGGAATGGGACATGGCAGACTTACAAGGAGAAGAGGAGGACATGGACCAAGGCCTTGAATTCCACCCATGCTTCCTCGGTGGCTTCTTCCCTTCAAGAGGAACCTATGCCTGTCCTCCCTTGTTTTCTCCCTGATGACCTTTCCTTCTGAGGATATCATGGTTCATCTTAAGAAAAACTTTGGTTTTCAGACAATGGAACAGGATACCTCTAGAAAAAAGTTGGCCCAGTGCCTAGGGGTCCCAGAGAGCCCCACCCTGGTGGTCCCACCTCCTGTGGATGTCTTCATGTAGGCCATATGGGCAGCTTGGCCACAGCCCTTGGAAACTCCTTCCAGTCCTCACAAAGTGGACCACCTTTATTGGGCTCCAATGGACCATCCTCATTTTGCTTCCCCACCACAGGCAGATTCAGTAATGCGGAAAGCTGCACACGATAGGTCTGCTAGACCTCAACACTCGAGTGCTCAACCCCTGACAAAGAATTCAAAATGTTGGATGTCATGGGGAGAGGTTCTATGCCCCCGGCTACAATGTCTCTCCACATTCTTAATTATATGGGACACCTCAAAGCCACTCGGAATCAGTGTAACCCCTTTGTTACCCGGGGTTACTAGAATCCTGTAAGATCTAGTGTAGGCAGGAAGGCAGCTTGTGAAACTCCAGTTAAATGGGTTTCACTGTCTCACTCTGTCCTCAGTTACAGCTGAGACTTGAGAGATGACATCACTATAGAACTGTCGCAGCTGCATGAGCCACTTTGGAATCTCCAGCTCAGGGAGTGAAGTTTAGAACTTTGGGAAATTCAAAGTGAGTCTTCCGTTTGTCCTTAAGCAAGAAGGAAGCATCAGTCTGCTGTTTGATCTCTGACTAAGAAAAAAGGAAGTGTTTCTGTGTTTACCCTTTTTAAAGTGGTGGAGACCGTTCCCCCGGTCTCAGTGCCCCCCCCTCCTCTGGGAGACAAGATTCTCTGTGGTTCCGTGACAATCCTTCTCCCACCATGGAAAGGCTGCCTGATTTTGTTTTTTTCTGTTCTTGTATAACAGCAAAGGTTACAGTAATTTGCCTGTGGGGCACCTGCAACGAATGGGTAAGTGTTTGGCTCCATTTGAAGGGGCAAACAACTTCTTTTCTTCAGTTGGGAAATAAATGTGGACTGCTATTTGGGAGGACTATGTCAACTAGGACCAACAAATAGAGCAGTCAAACAGTTTACAGTTTTAAATGGATTTAAAGTTCGCTGTAGAGGGGATGCTTCAGGTCATCCACCGTTCAATCTACATTTTAAAGTCTAAAGTTTTCTGTGTGTCCAGAGAAATGGCCGGGTATGGGCTGTGGGAGCTGGAGGTGGGAAAACTCCCCATCTTTAGTAACCAGGTCCACCTCTACGGATTTCTTCTGTGTTTTGCTACTTGCCTCATGCACTTGGCCAGTGGGGTGGGTACCCAGACATGGGTGCAACTTGAAAATCTCTCGGTGCAGACTCTAAGTGGTGTGAGGGGCCACAGGATGGGAATAATGCTCCTTGTTTGATGGGAGCTCGATTGAAGTACGAAACAAATCTCTAGGAGTCGCAGACTTTAAGTGGTGTGGGAGCCACAGTTTGGGAGTCTCCTTGTTTGATGGGATGTCTTTCCAAGTAAAGTTTGGGTTCATTCTTCAAGTGGACGTCAGTTGAGTGGCGGCAGGGGGCCGGGCCAGTCGAGCTATGTATCCAATGCGCATGCAAAGTCCGGCTGAGTGCCTGGTGGGTCCAAAGCCAGACAACTGTAGTAATGTGTCTATTCCTCAAATGGACCGCTGTGTTAACCTCTAATCTGCACATACAGTAACGTGAGCCCTTTGGGGACCATGCAATGCTTTGTTTATGTTCAGTTAGTTAATAAATAAAGCCACATTGAAAATCCCAATTCTGGTTCTGGACATTACAGTTATTGCTTCCTGTAGTTGGATTTACTTGGGTGCCCTTGTGCAGAAGCCAAACCTAGGTCCCTTGTGCCAGGTAACCTCATCCTTCCCCGAACCCGTAGATAAGTTACAAGTGCAGTCCCTTCCGGTGGGTTCCTCTCAGGAGGACCTTATAGCAAACCTTTACACTGCTGCTGCTGCCTGCCATCACCTGCTCTGGGCCACCTATGATGCCATCGACTCTTCGGCTGGTATATGTCTCAGATGCCATGCATGACTACGGGTATCAGGATTTTTACAAGATGTACAACAATCCATCCTCAATGCTCCCTTTAAAGGAGATAAGCTTTTTGGGCCACAGGCACAAGATAGTCTGAAGGATTTACAGGATTCTGGTAATACCTTTCAGTCAGTCCAAACCCTGTACCACCCACAAGCAAAGCCTTCTTATAGGGGGGTCCTTTTGGGGTCATGATACTCGTGGTAGATCAACTACCCAACATTAGCCTGTTTCCAAGAGAAAGTCCCAGTTAACTCTACCTGTATCAAGAAATAGTCCCAAAATGTCCAGATACGTCCCTGCTGCTTCTCAGCAGGGTTGGCCCTCAGCCTGAAGGTCGGACTCTGGCCATAGGACCCGAGACCCTTCCCATGGCCACTGGGGGCAGGTTTTCCCCTGCATCTCAGAGGGTGGCAGGAGATCATTTCAGATCTTTGGATTCTCCAGCTGATACAGTATAGTCGCACACTGGATCTTGTAAGCTCACCTACTCCCTTGCCTCCTCAAGTTTCTCATTACTCTCCAGATCATGCCTTAGTCCTACAAACAGTGATAGATGCTTTACTTTTAAAACATGCCATCGAACTATCCCCCTTGGCTGATGGGTGCCGGGTTTCTCTCCATTTTTTCTGGTTCCCAAATGGATGGGAGACCTACATCCCATTTTGGACCTGAGAGGGCTCAACTCTACATAAAGTACCAGAAGTTCAGGATGGTGACTCTCCCCACCCTCCTACCCTTGCAGAATGCCAGGGATTGTCTCTGTTCCTTGGATGTGAAGGATGACTACCTCCATATCCTGATGCACCTTGCTCACAGGCAGTTTCTATGCTTCTGGTTTTGGGGCCATCACTTTCAGTTCAGGGCCCTCCCCTTCGGCCTTTCTCTTTAGCCCCAAGGGTATTTACAAAATGCTTAGCAGCGCTGGCAGTGACCCTCCACAAAGAAGGTCTGTATGTCTTTCCATACCTGGTTGACTGGCTGCTAAAAGCATCATCACGCCCACAGTTGGAGTTCACACTTGCCCTTACCCTCCAGATGTTCACATTGGTAGGCATTACGGTCAATCATCCAAAATCTATGATGATTCCATCCCAATGTCTCCCATACATGGGGCAGTGCTTGACACCTCGCTGGGCAAAGCCTTTCTCCCCAAAACTTGGGTGGATGCCATTCTGGCTCTGGGACAGAGACTAAAGTCCTGTGGGTATGTCTCCACAAGGGACTACCTTCACCTCCTGGGGCATTTGGCAGCCACTATTCTGACTGTCCCCCCATGCCAGACTCAATATGAGGGTCCTTCAGTAGTCCCTCAGAGTCCAGTGGGACCAGAAGGAGGATGAATTTGATGCACCAGTCATGTTGTCTTCCCCAGCACTTCGCGCCATGCAATGGTGGAAATGCATGGACAATTTGATGCAGGACATGCCATTCCATTCTCCTGTCCTGAATCTGACATTAACCACAGATGCCTCCTTGATGGGCTGGGGAGCCCACCTTGGGGAGATTCAGTCCCAGGGCTGTTAGCAATGTGGAGAAGACTGTCTACATATCAGTGTCCTTAAAATGAGGGCAGTCTTGTCGCCCTACAGGCATTCAAGACATTGCTCCCTCAGGGTTGCCTTCAAGTGCAATCAGACAGTTCAGCAGTAGTTCAGTACCTAAACAAACAGGAAGGCACCCATTCCTACACTCTCTGCCGAGACTCCATGAGGGTGTGGGTGTGACAGAAATGGGAAGGAAGGAGTTAATGGCTTGGATTTTTGGCTGGTCTTTTTTTAGCAGTCTGAAAATAAAACACACACACACATACACGCTGGGATTCCACTGTCCACCAGAATATAGATAAGGGCTAAGTAATAAATCTCAGACAGGGTGACCAAGTGGGAGAGTGGACATATACACACAGACTCACATAGCTTGAAAGGAGTAGATCACTCAAATATAAACTGAAGGTTAAAAATGAATGTAATTGGACACTGATGGGTGTTCAATCTGATTGGGACAATTAAATACATACGTGGTAACTGGTTGGTGCATTCAAAGGGGGAATAAGAATCACCTAGTCTCAAGAGAGAATATACGAGGCTGAAAGACAGTTATAGGGGCTGCTCTTAGAGTTGCTGGGGAAGTTACATCCAAGAGGCCAAGCTTGGGGTCTACCCTTCTAGCTATGTCTGTGGGAGCTGGCAGATAGCATAGAGCCCAGTTTCTCTTTATGGACAGGGAAGGCTAAGAGTTTAATAGCATATTTCAGTAATAGTCTTTTTCTTTTGTCATCTGTTATTTAAAAAGATTTGTTTACTTTTCCTGTAACAATGTTATTCTCTTGTGTTAAATATTTGCATGTGCAGCCCATGATGCTTGCATTGTGGGGGCATGTGATTTTGTATTTCTATATCCCATAATGCTACTTTTGACCTTCTGTTAAGTTACAAGTTATTTATTTACTCAACAATTGTGGCTGTGACTTCAATTATTTGTAAGGTAATTTAATGGTTTCCACTAGCTCAGGCAAAACTCTGGTTAGCATCTGCCACCGAGAGACACTCTACCAGGCTTTGATCTGTGCAATTGCAGGTTTGATTTCTCAATTTTTTTTTTAAATTGAAGTTAATTGGAGAACTTTTTTCCATAAAATACATTGATCTCTCAGTTCTGCACAAGTGGGAGTTCAGTGCTGGGCGGACCCAACTGGTGGCAGTGAATACCCAAAGACAGACACTCTCTGTAAGCTGTTAAAACCCAGAGTGAGAGGTGGGTTGTCACAGTGGTACTGGGTGCTCCAGATGGGCATTCACCTCCTAGTTGTCCACATTCCAGGAGTGTCTAACACCCTGGTGGATGCCTTAAGCAGAGCCTCTGCACAGGCCCACAGTGGGAACTTCATACTGGATGTCTTAGATGCTGTATTTCACCAATGTGGCAGTCCAGAGTTTGACTTGTTTGCCTCTATGTAAAACACAAAACTCTTGCTACTGCTCTCTTGAGCGAGGTCCTGGAACTTTATGGCAGGACGCTGTATTCTGCTCCTGGACAGGAAGATTTCTTAATGCATTCCTGCCCTGTCCTCTCCTACAGAGAGTACCCTTAAATTGATCAGAAACAGGGCATCTACTATTCTCACAGCCCCCTACTGGCCAAGACAGATTTGGTTCCTGTTGCTTTCTACAAGTCACAACCAGGGAACCTCTGCCTCTCATGATTTTCCAGGCCCCCTGTCACAGAGGCACGGTTACACCCAGAACTTTGCTCCTTGCACCTGCACACTTGGCTCCTGAGGATATAGTCCTCCCTTTTCAAGGTGTCCTCAAGGGTGGCAGAAGTACTACAGGCTGCCAGAAAACCTTTCTACTAGGTCTTCTTACACTATGAAAGGGAAACATTTCACCATTTGGGCATCCTCTAAGGGTTTGGACCCCTGTGAGTGCTCCCCACAGAGCATATTGGACTATTTGCTCTCTTTGTCTGACAGCAGGCTGAAATATTCTTCGATAAACGTCCACCTGTCAGCTATTTCTGCTCTTCATTTACCTGTGGACAACAAACCATTGTCCCAGTTAATTCTGAAAAGCATCCTTCATTTGCATACCCCTATACGGGATCCAGTCCCAGTTTGGGATTTGAATTTTGTACTTAAAAAAACTAACTTTTAGTCTGTTTGAGCCCGCAGCTTCATGTGAGCTCTGATATTTGTCATGGAAAACAATTTTCATAGAGGCCATTATGTCAGAAAGACATATCTCAGAGTTACAGGTGCTTATATGTAAACCACCTTACAATTTCATAAGGATCGTGTCTCCTTATGTACTAACCCTTCCTTTTTTCTTAAAGTGGTTTCAGAGTTTCCTCTAAACCAGTGCATTCAATTGCCAGTATACTTTGCAGAACATGAGAATCCAGGGGTAGCCCTGCTTCACACTCTTGATGTGCATAGAACATTGAGATTTTATCTCTCTGCACACTGAACAGTTGCAAAAACTGGAGCAAATTTCTATTTTTTCATCCCAGGAAGACCAGGTATTCAAGTTTCAAAGCAGTGCTTGTCCACATGGTTGGCCAGCGACATCATGTTTATCTATAAAAAATATGACAAACCTCTCACAGGAGCTGTGAAACCCCACTCCACTAGAGGCATGAATACCTCAACGGCATGCTTTTGGGGCATCTCTGCCTTTGAAATTTGCAAAGCTGCCACATGGTCTACTGTACACACGTTCACAAAACATTACAGTTTGGACATCACTTCTAAAAAGCGGATCAACTTTGGATAGGCAGTCCTTCAGGGCCTCCTGTCCCAATTTACTAAGGTTCACTTCCTCCTCCTCCCTCATGCATGATAACTGCTTGGGATTCTTTCCATGTGTCATGACCTGCATCAAGAGATTGGCTCGAGAAGATAGTACAGTGCGTAATAACTTACTATAACAGCAGATCTTCAAGTGATCCCTTGCAGCAGGTCATGCTGCCCCATTCTCCCCGCCCCACATTATTTTCAGAAAGGCAGCCCGAAATACTGATGCTTTCTGTGCTGCTCTTTGTTGTTGTTCTTCTCTGTTCCTATCAGAGTCCACTGGGTTTATTCTCACTTTTGGTTGCTCTGATGACAAGTACTCAGGGGTGTCAGGGACCTCCCTTTTATAGGTGTCTGAAGATACCACATGGTAACAGGAAGGGGAGATCCTTGGGTCGACTGCTGATAAGTTATCCAGAGGATATGACACCTATGGTTGATATCCTATGTGTTATGACCTGCTGCAAGACATACTCTCGAAGATCTAGCACTGCCACTCTTACTCCAGCTGTTACCTGACCCCTGAACCCAGGGTCTGTCAAGGTTCATCTTGCACTCTACAAATTGCCAGAAGCGTCCTGCTCTATACCTGTCCTACCAGCCTACCTACCATGTACCCCCTACTCCCCTCACCTACTCCCTGTTAGCCCTCGCCTCCCTATTCCATACCCTCCCTACCTGTGAGCCTAACCTCCATTCCCCTCCTCTGATTCCTCCTCTGCTAACTATTCCTGACTAGTTCACACTACCCTGGCTGTTTACCATGGCCATTCTTACTCCACATGTTGTAGCCTAGTAACCAATTTTGGTATCAGGATTGTTGTTCAGCCACATCTCCTGTTCCTCACTACAAGCTCCTGTACATGTAACCCCCTGCAAATGGGGGTTTCAGAAGTCTTCCAGGAGCTTGCTTAAATGCTCCAAGCCTGAATGGTGTTCGTGCATTTAAGCCATTTATCTGTGAGTGCTTTTAGAGCCTCTGGTACTGTCTTTTTAAGAGCTGTCTGCTTGCAGACATAATTAGTTTGTATGGGGGGACTGTGTGCTTCCCTGCTCGAGTCCCACTCGAGCTGCTGACAAATCGCTCCATTTCTGCCATCGCTAAGTGGGCAGAGTAAGCACTTTTCAAAGGTGTACTGTAACTGTTTGCCAGAAATCATTTAGAGTATTAGTGGAAATGTAATTTGTCTTACCTGCCTTCTTGCAGCTGGGACTCTGTGTGTTTTGCCCCTTCATTTTGGATCTGAACTACTGAACAGATCCAAACAGTGCAAGGGGGCCTCTAAAATGGAGTTTGTATGGACCAGCCAGAACTTGGACTCTTAATTGGAGCCAGCCACAAGAGGATTGTATAGGCAGTGACTCTGGGAAATGTAGTTTTGACCTTGGCGCCTTTTTCCACTAACGGGGAGTTTTATTGTGAGTGACAGCTGGCCAGCCAACAGAATAGTGTGGAGCTAAAGGAAATGCCCTGCTCTGGGACTGGAGAGTTTAGATCAGTTGTGACAGTGAAGAGACAAGGAGCTCGGTGCTTCTCCGACTTGTAGTTTCACGTGGGAAGCACGTGTGAGGCCCTGAGGTTCGGCCTGCAGCCGTTGCAAGCGCCAAATCAGACTGAATCCGACTTGTGAGGAGAAGGAAGGAGATCTGAAGAGCAGAAACCAGGCTCACCCTGTAGAAGACTGGAGGAATTGCTGGATCGCGCTCGGTCTGTCAGGAACTGAAGCTGTTGTGTGTTCTCCCGGGTATTTTGCCGTAATTGCGGTCAGGCTCGAGGAGCAGCCTGCCTGGTATAGTACTTTCCTTTTACATATAAATGTGCATAGTGCTTGTGGGGAATTGCTATTTCAAATCCCTGTACAGTGAATTGAGTGCATGAAGCTGAAGTAAACCCCAGCTTGATTCGGACTACATCCGCTTGCGATAACTCAGGTGGGTCCAGTCACAAGGACCTTGTCCACATGGTCTGTTCCTCCTGGCAATCCAGGACAATCTGCTTCCCATCCAGTTTTCAGCATTGAGTCTGTGAGTAAAAATCAGGGTAACTCCCTGCTATCTGTTTATCAAACTGCAAGCGTGTCATCTAATTGTTGCTGTTTCATTTCTTCACAAACTGAGCCATCCGGCTCCAGATTACAATTGGGTGTTGTGCATATTTTTCTCTACAGGGTCCTATCCATCTGCACCTGCCGGCCAACCCCGGGCAATGGACCTGGCTAGCCCCTCCCCATCCTGGGTACCCAGAGCATGACTTGTCAGACCCTGTAATGTGCATAGTACTGTGATTTAACTCTACCAATTAACCTGATTGCCCCTCCTTGTTACTGCCCCTCTAATAAATCAGATTTGTTGTTATTGAACTATATGCTGTCTGTAGTATCAGTACAGGTAAAAAGCATTGCATTGTGTTTGTGTATGTTGATTAACCTTGTTTTACATTGGATCCTCAGAGACATGCTGCAGAATCAGTCTCGGAGGGTAAGTGGTATCTATATAAGTGAATAGTGTGTATACGTTGGGTATTGGGGTGGTAACTCTGGTGTACTGTGTGGGCCATTAGAGGGAATAAAAGGGGGTCTCAGTGTCCCAGAGGGCTGTGACCAAGCTAGTCTAACTACTACAAACCCTGACCTCTGGGTGGAGGCACCCTGCATAGAACCTAGCCTCCTTAACCTGTTAGCAGTTAGGCGAGCAGAGGTAGTAGCCCTTGCGATAGCACCACCTGGGGGTTATATACAGCTTCAACCTCTGATTTTCTCCAACTAGTACCTAACTTGACTTAGGCATTTTTACATTGGCTTGCACATATGTGCAAGAAACATATTGGGGCAGCTTGCTGCAGTAGCAAGTTGTGGAGGCACGACAGTGTTGTTGCCAATGCCAGCAGCCCTTTTTGGGGCTGGTCTGTGTGGCACCAACAGAGGATTATGCTGTCCATGACTGCAGTAGTGTATCTTGCTACTAACTGAAACAAACTCACCGCTGCAATCAGGGAGTGCCCCTTCAGCAATCAACTGTTTTTGCTGCGGGGCGGTCCCTGAGTGCAGCAGCTAATTACAGTTGCATTGTCTGATGTCCCCTTTCAATAAACTTAGTAGCGGCTTCTCCATCGGCCTCTCACAGTCCCCGCAGAAGCCGACGGATAGCTGCCACCTCTCACAGTCCCTGTTAAAGCCAAAGGGGGTACCCAATCCCCCTGTCGGCGCTGCCCCCTTCCCAGTTCATTTGCCAATGGGGTAACCGAATCCCCATCTGCATAATGTGCTCCCCCCCCATTTGTTGTGTGCTGAGGGGGAGTGCCCAATCCCCCTCGACTCATGTGCCCCCCCAAGCAGACTGTATGACCTCCAGGGGTGCCCAATCCCTGTTGGCTCCAGCCCCCCTGTCACAAAACACCCAGGTGGCACGCTGGGAGCCCACCCCAGCGTGCCAAAAGCATCCCGCATTGTCTTTTTATGTTTTTTTTAACCCTGTAAAAAAAGGAAACTGTCCCTTGCTGTCTCTTGTGGCCCCTCCCCATCCTCTGAGCACCCACCTCCTCACACACCCCTCACCCCATACTTACCTCCGGAACCCAGTGCGATGATCTTTGGTGGACCAGGAACACGTCTGTACTCTTCAAAGTCGACCGCGAACTGAAGAAATGCCAGTAAGCTGTATAATGGCATAAATGTTGTTGTTTTTTCAACTTATGTGGTATCTTGCCCATTTTTTTGACTTTTGGCACCACATTTTCAACATGGGGTTCTTGGGACCCCTCCTCATGAATTCAATCACTGTCATGTGTTATTCGGTCATGAAAGGTGATTTTGTGGTCACTGTGCAGAATCACCTTTTGGGACTGATTAACAAAATGACAGTGTCACTGTTCATGAGGTGGCCTCTCAAAAAGCCTATGTTGCAAATTTGGTGAAAAAATTCCAAAAAATGACTGTGTTATGAGCGTGTGTTGAACAGTTTCCATGCACACTCTTAACTTTGCCAATTTGTAATATTTTCACTCCAGATTTTTAACATTGGCATTTTTTCACACCTCCTTTTGAACAGTACAGCTGTCATTTTCTGCATTCTGGCCGAAATGTGTTTTCGCACTGACGGCGCGGAATAGTGCAGTCGCTGTGGGAAATCAGTGTTTGGGACAGATTAAGACAATCACAGTGACACTGGTCATGAGCAGAGGTCCTAAAATGACTACATTGAAAATTTGATGACAAAAGTCCATGAAATGACTATGTTACGAGCGCGCATTGCATAGTTTCCACACACACTCGTAAGTTTAAAAATTTTTAATATTTTCACTCAGAATTTTCAACATTGTCCATTTTGCACACCTCCTTATGTCATTTTTCATCCTGCCCAAAATGTGTTTGCTCATCTGGCACACAATGGCGGGAAATCAATGTTCGGGACAGATTAAGAAAATCATAGTGACAGTGTTCATGAGCAGAGGTCACAAAATGCCTATGTTGAAAATTTGGTGAAATAATTTCACTAAATGACTGTGTTATGAGCATGCATTGCGCAGTTTCCACATACACTCGGAAGTTCTAGCATTTTTAATATTTTCACTCCAGATTTTCAACATTGCCATCTCTTCACACCTCCCTATGGATGGTACAGTTGTCATTCTTCACATCCTACCTGATCTGTGTTTTTGCACATCTCACGCAGAATGGCATGGTCGCTAAGGGAAATCAAAGTTCGGGACACATTAACAAAATCACAGTGCCACTTTTCATGAGCAGAGGTCCAAAATGCTTTCATGAAGTGGGGGTCACAAAAAGGCCATGTTGAAAATTTGTAGTACAAATACCAACAAACACCCGGGGCATTAGGATTTCTAACCATAATGTCCCTCCCTGTACAGACTGACAGGCATCAGGGGTGTGCCTTTGGATTGCTAGCTGTAATGCTCACACCATTCCACCCCTACCTCCCACCCTGAAGCCAGTGACAGGCATTTAGTTGTGTCTTGGACTCTTCGGCCCCAGACTTCACCCCATTCTCCTATACTGCACCCATTTCAGTTTATGTCTTTATGGAATGGGATGACTGTGAAGCCGAACACCCCAAGGCACACCTCAACACTTGTCGGTGTCTACAGGATAGGGTGAGGTGAAATGCCATGAGCATTATGGGCGACGACCCAAAGGCACACCCCAATGCCTGTCCATCTCTGCTGGGTGGAGGTGGGGTTGGCGTGAGTTCAGTACTTCACTGGCACTCCTATTCTGCATGTCTCTTAACTTCTGCATGTCCAATGCTAATATCTGCAAGCAAACATTCAGCATTGACAAATGCTTGTATTGTCTGCCTTGCTGTGTGTACTGTATCCCCATGTACCCTGTATCCACGCTCTGGTTATGTGTTGCATTTGCCTTTGTTACCTATGTTGTATTGCTGTTACCAATGTTATTGATTGCTACTGATCACATTATGATGTTTTTGACAATGCTGATTTAGCTGTTGTTGACTCCAAACTAATGTAGTCTCCCTTCGTTTATGAAGAGGATCCTTGTAAATGAGCTTTTAGCTCACAGGGTTGTTGTAACTTTGATTACTCAATAAATAAATAAATCTACTATTATGGTACGTTCTTACGCAACTGTACTTTCCCACAAACCTTTTGCAGGGTACAACCTTGTGTGTTTCCATCCCGACCCTAACAGTCTCTGGCTTTGCTTCAGTGAGAGGTCAAATCTGGATGTGCCCCTGCCACTTTAAGGGATTACTATGTTTCGGAACCCCTCCCCTGTTGTTGCACCTTGAGTATATTAAGGAGCTGATTTGAGTGGCTTAGGGATACGTTTCAGTGGCAAACAGGAAGTGCAGGTTAATTTCTGACAGCAGCTATCGTAGAAACAGTATATCATAAGGAGCTGCAGAGGGAACTTGTTTTCTGTGATTTTCTATTGAATCCTTCTACTCTCAAACTCTGAAGAGCTGTTCAGGGTTCTAAACAGTGTGGTTCTGAACTGTAAGCCAGTGGTGCGGAGACTAAAACGGGATCATGAAGCTGGAGGTAAGGAAGCCGATGTGAAACAACAAAGCAGAAATGGGGCAAATGACATCTGTTCGACTTTACTATGAAAATATAATTTTTACAAAAGCAGGCACTGTTATTGAAAGACTTCTCTTAACAAATCCATTTTGGATTTTTTTTTTTTTTTGCTTACTTTTGTCTTCTTTCTGCTTTTCAGGTTTTTTTGTGTACTGGCTTCTTTTCAGAAACATTTTTCCCCACAACAATTTAAGATTTTTTTTAGGACTGATGATGTCTACTTTTGTGTTTTCAAATACTGAAAATTTAAAATGGCATGAAATAAGATTTCCTTAAAGGATTTTTACATGCCATTTCTGGTATGCAAGATAATTTTCCTTGTATATTATTTCATTTTTTGTAAATGAATGCTCATAAGGCAAAACATATCAACCAGTTTTACATGGTGCACATACAACTTAATTTTACACAAATTAGTCTTAAATAAGTTTTGTACTAAAACTGTAACTTTTTTCTTAGCACTTACATTTTTAAAATGCATACAGTCCTCTGGAGCAGGCATAGTGGAGTAGCACATGAAACACCAAATATAACAGTTTTAGGGATAGGACAAATATTCACTTTGAGTGCCCATTGACTTTTGTATGTTGCAGGTCAGTGATGTTTTATTAGTCTTGGGAAAATCTAGTACACCTTTTTTTTTGCTAATATCTTTTATTAGACTACCTGAAGAATTTTCACACAAGTTTTTGAGACCTCTCGGTCCCTCCATGAAGTGCTGGGCAAACCAACCAGCATTTCAGAATATATACAAGAGTTTGTGGATCTTAGATTGTTTAAAGATGTTCCCTGGTGTTTCAAATTCCCGTTTTTCTGATGCTCTCAAAAAAGTTTTCAAGGTTGTTTTCTGGCACAAGTATATTCTTAAATATATGGAAGTATTATTAGATTAATGATTTATCCTTTCATGTCATGTCCAGCTAAGAATATGTACAGGATGGCAGCAAGGAAATTGGCTCCCACAATTACATCAGTTGGTAACATTCAAGGTGCTTCATCAAAATATCTGTCTGCCTTTGGTTACACTGTTTGTTTTACAGTAAAGTCCTTATCATTTTGCTTGTGCTTTTGAATTGTTTGAATAGCATTCTAGCAAGTTTCATTTTTTTTTTATTGGGATGTTTCAGTTATTTATGCCCTGAGCTGCCCACCTCTGAAGCTGCAACTTTGAAAGCAGATATAACCAAAAGAAGCATGGCAACCCCTTTGTTTCTTTCTGATTCTGCATTCATAACAAGGAACAGAGCCTATGCACCAATGAGCTGAAATTACGCACCAGAGGCATGTATCCTGCTCGCGTAGCTCAGCACCTGCAGATAGGTGCACAAAGGCCCTATACGCTAAAGGCCTCCAAATGTGTGTGGCTCTGTCCCCCAGCATGCAGGACCACACAGGGTGGACAGGGGCAGAGCAGAGGACCCGGGCAGGCATCCAATAGGAAGCCCATCTCAGATCCCAGAGTGGATCCTTACGTGGAAGGTGCTGGTCCAGATGCGGAACATCACCCATAGGTGCATGGACCCACGCTGCCGCCATCAGCCCCAGCAGCCAGCATGCTGCACATTGGCATCTGCCACAATCGATTACCACCCCAATGGCACCACCGATCATCCACATTCATACAACGGAGCACCCCCAGAAGAGGGCACCAGTCCTGGGCAGCACACGTCAACCCCCCCCACACGCAGAGGTGCCCAGTGTACCCTGACCCCATACCACCCCCATTCGCCAGTTGTTCCCCACCCATCTGTGATACTGGCAACCCCCACCCAATGCCATGTGCCATCCTGCTGGTGCCATGGTCAGAGACAGCCATCAGTACAGCTCTCTACACACCTACATGTCCTCTAGCTGTCTGACCTACACTGGCATGCACGGCTGCATGCCCCTGCATGTGTCAGATGGCCAGCAGCCATGGAGGTGTGTGAAGAACATCTCTGACCACGGCACCAGCTGAAGGGTATGTGGCATTGGGTGGGGGTTGCTGGTGTCACAGATGGGTGGGGACAAGTGGCAAACAAGGTGGTACAGGGTCGAAGTACACCAGGCACCTCTGTGTGTGGGGGATGACTTGTGTTGCCTGGAACCAGTGTCCTCTTCTGGGAGGGGGGCTTTGCAGAACAGGATGGGTGCAGGCATGTGTCTGTGGGTGGGTGCTGTGCCGTACCAGGCGTACTGACGGCCATGTGTGTGGAGGCGGGCTGCATGGGCACCACAGTACTGTACTGGGATGGGGAGTACTGTATCAGGGGGACGGAGCAACACTGTGTGTGGGGGTGTCAGCCTCGGGGGTACACGGTCAGGGCAGGCCCACGCTGCGTGTGTGGGGGGGTGCTGCCTGCCGTGGGAATGTTCCTATGGCTGGTATGCTGTGGGGACATGGCACATAGGGGACATATTGCAGAGTTCTCCAGGCATAACGGTGCCCACCTGTGTGCCCCAGTACAGCACACATGCCTTAGTGCATGGTGTTTGTGCTGGCACGCCCTGGTGTGTTGCTTTCCACTCCACTAGGGATAAGGCATAGGGGCTGTGCACCTCAGGTCGTGCATCCTACATGGGGTGTGTGCAGTTGATGCGGAGTGGCTACATGCCGCGGATCCACGGTGTGTAGCCACTCCGCACATTGGCCCCAACCATATTCTACATCTATCAAAAACGTTTTATGAAAATGATATGGGTCTGAAATGGTTTTATGTATAAAAACATACAAATATTTCCCCCTTTTTTGGGGAATATCAGTTCAAGAGAGTGTCATAGTATTGGTAATTTACTCTAGTTTTGCATTTGTGAAAAAAAAAAAAGGAAGCAAACATCATGACAAATGATGTGTCCTTGTTTCACATTTTCTGTCACACTAGTGTTGACTTCTAAAATATTGATGCTATAACCACATAAAACAATTTTATCCCTTGCACATTTTTTCCATAAAGGAGATTAATTCTCACCAGTGTAACTTAAAACCAAGCATGGCAACCCATGGTATTTGTTGTGGATTTTAAATGTTTAGATGAACATCATGTACTGGGCAAAAAAGTATGACTTTGACATGGGGTTGCTGAAACACCAAGGAATTCCTTAACAAAGGGCAGGCTGTTAAGGAAGCAATTTCACACGATACAGGTGACAACCAGGAAACAGACCTCATGTCCTTAAGAGGTGAAAGATCAGACATGCAAATGGTGAGCTACTTCAAAGTGATACCATAACAAAAGATCAGTGGCTGAAAAAAAAAGTTCCATTGCTTCTCTCAGAAGCAAAACTCATGAGGCTTTTGGAATTGATAAACATGGGCTGAACAAAATTTGGGCTTGCACATTACCAGATCCCAAACTGAGTTCTGACAGTTTCTACTGCAGCTCTGGGCCCATTTAGATTTTGAAAAATCTTCCCTGTTAAACTGTGTAGGGACGTAATTGGGCTCGGATGGCAAGAGGGCAAGGGTGGCAGTCCTGCTGTCGGTTTGAAGCTACTGGTGTTACATGACGCTGCTAACGATGAGATTGTATTGCATCTTAATTTAATTTGTATTGTATCAGTATCACTGCTGAGTCACTGTTTAAAATGCTTTCCTACTCTTTGATGATGACTGTTAATAATGTGCTCCTATACATTGTTGATGTTTTATCAGTACTGTCTCCCATGCCCCCCGGACATAACTGGAAAGGAAATGAGCAGTGTCTGCTCAGTATGCCTTTCCTGGTAAAACGTTTAAATAAATTAAAAAAATATGCAGACACACTGCTTAATTTACTGAACTAGCAGCATTACACATCTGACATACTTAATGAATATCAAGGCAGTATAGCACTGTGGGTTAAGGCCCTGACTTGCAGATCTGAAGAACTGGGTTTGAATCCCACAGCTGCCTACTGTAGGTGCATGCTGTGTGATCCTAAGCAAGTTACTTAACTTTCTTGTGCTCCCAGGTTGCATCTGGAAACATGCTTCGGCTTAGTGTGCTAATCCTGGTTAAACAATGTTCCCTTTCCCTTCTCCCCCCCAATAAAACTGTTTTCATCCATCGATCTTTTGTTAGTCTAATGAAAAGCAACATAGAAACATAGAATTTAACAGCAGATAATGACCGCTTGTCCCACCTAGTCTGCTCATTTCCCTACCTATTGGATAGGTAGCACAACAACGGTATTATGACAAAAAAAGTATACTGGCCTTGTTATGATAGCCACACAGTCAAATAATGGCTTGCAAGAAAGGGAAATATTAAATTGCTGCCACAGAAAGATGTTCTACCAAAGCAGTTGACATGCCAAGGCCTGTAATCTAGCTCACACAAAGAGCTGCCTGCCCAAGGGTCTGATTGAGCCATGCAATATTTTTTTGAGTGGTTTGTGCCATCTCCTTAAGCCCCATGTGTCTTCTTGTGACTAGAGTACTATGTTAGAGATGATGGTACACCTTGTTATTAATGTCAGGCAGCCCTCTGGGGGTGAAATCACTAGGGCAGAAGTCTGACGTCTATATTGGATGTTTGACCGAGGGGAATCTGATGCTAGGAGGGCTATCATGGCTAGTGGGGGGAACCTAGCTGACACCCCCAGACAAATGGGGGCTTGACACAAAAGAACTGGATGGGGACATATTGTCAAAGACCAAGGCTTAAGTTAGGCAGGTGAAGGCAGGCAGTGGGTACAATGAGGGTGCTGCAGATCACATGTGACAGAGAGGACCAAGGGGGAGTAAGGGGAAAACTTCGAACTCACAACAGAAAACATTTACATGATACCTGGAAAGGATTTGCCTCAATGCCAGGAGCCTGGGCAACAAAATTAGTGAGTTACAGGCACTGGTGGCAGATAACAAGGTGGACCTTGTTGGCTTGTTGCCATCCACAGAAACATGGGCCATGGACAGCAACAACTGTGACCTCACAGTACCGGATTCTCCCTTTCAAAAGAGACAGGAGGGGAGGTGGGGGAGGGTTGCCCTTTTATGTCCATGAGAGTATTGGCACAGTGGAAATTGAAGTATTAAGCGTAAAACTCTACCCCTACCTGACTTAAGTATATATCCCAGAACTACTCACTCCAGAACTGGGTTCTTGCCAACCACCCACACCGCATCATTGAAGCTGGCACCCTATCTGATGCACTCAGCGACCACCACTAGGTATAATGAATAAGAAAATTTCACTACCCTTAAGCTCCACCTAAAACTATCCACATCTGCTCCTATCGGTCATTAGACCTATCCTCACTCCATACTGATCTACTGTCTACTGACTGGTCCCCTAGCTCCAATGCCATCAACATTAACATAGCCCTTGAATTCTTCCACAGTTCTGGGATCAGCATGCTCCCCACACAAGGGTCCGAGGCTCTGACCTGCCCTGGATCTCAGCAGAACTTCTGGCTTGCCATCGTGCATGTAACCTGGACCCTGTGAAATGTACAAGACTTCCGGATCCCCTGCTGACCTTCTAAGGTACCGCTCCCTGAGGAATTCCTGTACCACAGCCACTAGGCTACCCAAAGCTGAGTTTTTTTTCTTCCTCGTTTCAGAGGAATTTATGTCACCCCTTCAAGTTCTGGAAAGTTATTCATGCTCTCTCGTCCCCTCCAACCCAGTTCACCCCACTCACTATAAATTTAGGTGCCTCCACAGCCTCTGACCCTCCCTCTGTGGCCTCTGCCTTCAACACATATTTCAACACCTGTGCTTCTGCTCTCCTCTCCTCTCCTCTCCAACCCCTAACCCACTCCCACTCTCCCATTCCTTCTTCTCACTGGTTTCCCCATCCTCTTTAAAAGCCCTTCAAGCCCTCAACCCCTCTCAAATCGGCGGTCTTGATGGGATTGACTCCAGGCTCCTTCACCTCTCTGCCTCTGCCATTGCCTCTCCCATCGCCTCCTTATTAGGGGTTTGAGAAAGTGCGGATTTCCACCATTGCGGATGATCCATGAAATTTCAAAATTTTCTGAATTCTTCAGTTCTTTACCTGTAGCGTTCAACTTTCACCAAATGACTGTGGATTTCCACCTAGTATTGCGGCATTTAATTATGAATTGCCAACTTTTACATAACATGCAGAAAGAACGCTCTTGCTTAGTATTTCACCATATCATGTAATTATCCGTGGTTTGTATTACTTCTGTGAGTTTTATCCCCGCAGTTTAATGCATTAACCTGCATTTTTTACTTGAACCCCTTACAAATGGGGGTTCCCAAAAGTCTTCCTTGAGCTTGCCTAAATGATCACTCGTTCGGCTGGTGTCCCATGCTTTAGCAGTTTAAATGTGATTACCAGAACCTGTATAGCCTCTGTGTACTGTCTCTTTAAGAGCTGCCTGATTGCAGCATAAGTAATCTGAGATGGAGCTCTGTTGAAAGATGTAACTATTTGCTGAAAATCATTTAGAGTGATAATGATAATGTAGTTTGTCTAACCTGCTTTCTTTGTAGCAAGGACTGTTTTGTTTTGTCTCCACTATCTTGGTCCTGGACTGCAAATTGGACCAATCGGTTCTGGTGGGACCTAAAATGTAACCGGACTACAGGAGCTGCCTGGAGTCAAAATCTGTAGGAACTGTACTTTGGAACTTTTTGAGCCTTTTTTTGCAACTGAAGGGGGAGCTCTTGCTTTGACTGACAGCAAAATCAGCCAACCGAATCTTTTGGATCTTGGGGAAGTCCTGGACTGCTTGCAGTTTTCAGTTAGTTCTGAGCTGCGAAGTGAAATGAGAAGAGCTCAAGTGTATTTTGGGCAGCAATCCTGAATGGATTCGCATGGGAAAACTGTGAAAGGGCTGAGTTTTTGGCTTGCAAGTCTGCTGAGAGACAGAGAGACAGATTATTTTGGATTAAATCCAAGTTTGTGTGACTAAAGTAAGCTACTGAAGTGGGCCAGGCTCAACCTGAAGAAGACTGAATATTTTGCTGAATGTGATCGGCCTGTCAGGAGTTCCAGCTACCCCCCCAAGTTCCTGGTGTGTGCAGAGACTTTGCGACTGTGACTGGGGAGCGCTTTGCCTGGTACAGTAAAATTCCCGTACATGTAAATGTGCTATGAGCTGCTAGTGGGTTGTGAGTTAGTTCCCCACTGTTTTAACTGTGTTCTGCTTGCTGGAAGCTGTATCCAGCCCAAAACGGACTACATCCGAATTTGCCTCCATGCGGTCTGGGCCTTGCCAGACTGGCCCAGCCAGACTACCCACTGCACAGAGAAGCCATCAACGAGAGACCTGCCTGGGGATCAGCCCCCCTGCTCCACGTTTGAACAGGAATGATGCCTTTGCGACTCATGTGGGCCCTGCTTCTCCTGGCATTCCAGATCAACCACCTGCAGTCTCGATTTTCGTCCAGCCTGTGTCCAGTCTTGGGTATCGTGAGTAAATACCAGGGTAGCTCCCTGCAACAATAGCTTAATCTGAATGTGTCATCTGATTGTCTTGTTGTTTTGTTTCCTTTACGAACTGAGCCCTCTGGCTCCGGATCACAAATATTGTGTACTGTGCATGTTGTGTTTTCTATCACAGGGCCCCAGCCAGCTGCAACCCCGGGCAACAGTCCTGGCTAGCCCATCTCTTCTCCACCTGGGTACCCAGAGGTGTGACTGTGTGAAGGGACTCAAAGCGCATGCATAACTGCTTGATTGATATAATCTTTAAGCTAATTAACCTGATTTTGCCCCTTCCTTGTTCAAGTCCCCTGAATAAATCAGATCTAACTTTTCTGTATGTAATCTGACTGTGGTTCCAGTTTGTGCTCAAAGTACTGTACTGTTGCTATTTGCTGTGCATAACCTTGTTTTACAGGGGGTCCCCAGGGTTGACCTAGAGGAACCAGCCCTGGTGGTAAGTGCAAACAGTGTGGGTACTTGTGTGGTGTACCAGGGATATTGTGAAAGTGATTATTGTACAGTGTTCAGGCCACTGAGGGAAAGAGGGGTTTAGTGTCCCGGGGGGCTGTGCCCAGGCTAAGCTTGACCACTACCAACCTGACTTCGGGTGGAGTACCGTTTCAGAACCGGGCCCTTAATCCTGTTACTAGCCAAGCAGACAGGGGTAGTAGTCTTGGATAGTGCCACCTGGGTTATATTACATTTATTCTGCGGTTTTCAGCAGAACTTCTGTGAAAGTTGTTGAAATGATTTCTGTACTTTTGTGGAAGTAAAAAATCCGACCTTCCCTGAAATTCCGCTGGCAGAAATTTTTTAGTGCACACCCCTACTCCTTACTTACTGTCTCCTTCTTTTTGCCTCTGTCCCTGCTTCTTGGAAGCACTTTTTTTTTTTTTCCTTTTCTTTTTCCTCCTGCACCGTGGGCTTGGCAGGTCATCTGGCCACCAGCACCTACAGGCCCGGACCCAGTCTGGCCAGTGACACGCTCTCCTCCACAAGCCAGAATGACTTCGGTACCCCCCCCAAGGATCTGGAACCAATACCTGGGGGCGCACCACTGTGGTCCAAGGGGCAGTATACAGCCATCAGCCACCACGACTGCCCTGCTATTTTTCCACTTTAGTGTTTCTCCCTGGAGCCAGTATGCAATGATGTACAGCCCCTTGTGTGCTGACATCTGCCGTGCACCATCCCTCTTCTGTGTGCTGCAGCTTTGCATGCATCCAACAGTCGCCAGATGCCGTTGCAGAGCAACGCGAGTCCCATGCCCACCCCAGGGAGATGAGAGCCATCTTGGGATGCTAGATCCTCTCCCTTCCCCTGCTGACCTGAGTCCGTTCCCGAACCCGGGTCGCCAGTGTGGTGCAAGGGGTGGCGTCCAGCACCTCAACCCTCAGTGCCATCTGGGCCAACTTGCTTCTTGGAAGCACTCTACTGTCATTCCCCTTCTTAAAGGTGGAGACTCTGACTTTAGCCAAAATTTTGTGTTCAGAATTTTTTTTCCGCACACCCCTACTCCTTACTTACTATCTCCTTCTCTTTTGCCTCTGTCCCTGCTTCTTGAAAGCACACTACTGTCATTCCCCTTCATAAAGGTGGAGACTCCTCCTCTCCTTGGAATGTCCATCCTATCTCCCTCCTCCCTACCCTATCTAAACTCGAAGAGCATATAGTTCTAGCCCAACTCTCCCCTTTCCTCGACTTTTCTTCCTTTTTTACCCCTTTCCAGTCTTGTTTTTGCAAACTTTACTCCAATACCTTGCTTTATATGCCCTTTTGTATCTCACCTGTATTGTTCTCCACTGTCTTGCTTCACGAATATATTGTCTCCCCTCCCTGTGACGAGGTGCCTTTGTAAATGAGTCTTTGACTCAAAGGCTTGGAAATCTGACTTGTGAATTAAATAAATAAATAAATAAAATTCGTCTCCCACCTCTGATTCCCAGATTCCACCTACACTGCAACGGACCAGGGTCTTCTCACAGCCACCAAACCTCATCGACTTAGCAAAAGCTTTCATCACTGTCTCCTATCCTCTCCTACTGCAAAAGCTGAGATCAGCGAGCCTCTCTATTCCTGCTATAACCTGGTTCAGCTCCTACCTCACAGGTAGATCCCAATCTGTGAAACTTTGTGATGCTTTATTCCCTCCCCTTCCCATAACCACTGGTGTCCCCCAAGGTTCTGTACCTGGACCATTCCTGTTCTCCATCTTTTTTGAATGATCTCCCCTCTGCCTGCTCAACTGCATCCATCCACATGTACGTAGACGACACAGCCCCTGTTTGTCTCTGGGTCCTCACCAACTGAGTTAAGATCCAAGCTGCAGTCTGATTTCACCTTAGTACAGAAATAGTTTAGGTCTAATCAGTTATCTCTAAATGCCAAAAAGACTGTCTCCATGTTCTTTGGCAGTAGGCCAAGGCTTTCTAAACTAAACTAAACTAACTCACTTACTTATTTCCTTCCTTCCTTCCCCTTGATGCTGACACAATTGATGATGTGTCTTTCTTCAAGTACCTCGGTGTCTGGCTTGACTGTCACCATCTGTCCTCCCAGCACATAGACACTATATTCAAAAAGCTCCACCCTACACCTGGTGCCCTGTATGGGCACAAAAATTGCATCCCCCCTACCTGCCCGCTGAGATATCCTAACCAAGATGATTCTCCCCATTTTTGATTATGGTGACATAGTCTATGGAGCTGTCCCTTGGTCTGACTGGATCCCCTTTTCCACTCCTTTTGCCACTTTACTCTTTACTGCCCTCTCCGCACCCACCACTGCACTCTTTATAATGCTTTCTCCCTCTTTTCCTGGAGGATCACCGTCTAACCACTGCACCTCCTTCATTTCCAAATTCTGGTTATCCACCCTACCCCCTATCATGACTCCCTCCTTTTGCCCTACATCTCTTCCCGTACTCCCTCTGGGACTCTGGGTTTCCTTCCTCAGATCCCATCTCGTAAAACACTTGCTGGTCAAGCTGCTTTCTCTTTCCGCTTCCCTAAACGTTGGAACTCTCTCCCCCTACCCATTTGCTGTGCCTACTCCAAATTCTCTCTAATCTCTCTACACCGCTCCCACACGTCCCCCGCCTGCCATTGCCCTTAATGTACCTGGCCCCTATTTCTCTTCTCTTCTCTTTCTGTCCTCATTCCAAACCCCTTTGCACATCTGTTGCACTTCTTCCTGCTTATACTACCCATATGTTTACTCTAGTTCCGCTCAGGTTGGTACTCCTGCTACTTACCCTAAAAGCATTATTATTCAGGATGTTTCTGCCACACCTTCTATTTTAGCTGAACTGTAACCAGACCAACTACAGTTATTTGTAAATATTGTTTATACCTACATTATTACTCAGCTGATTTCTCAGTGTGTGTGTGTGTGTGTGTGTGTGTGTGTGTGTATACATACATACATACATACATACGCGCACACACACACACCACAGGGGTGAGAGCTTTCTCAGTAGGATAACCTGTGTTATTTCCATTGCAGTGAGGATAAATCCTGATGACATCAGCAGAGTGAGGATATCAACATTTATCCATACTCTGCTGATCTCACCAGAGTGAGGATAAATGCACTGCAGCTTGCATTCTAAAGGAAACTGCTTCACAAAACAGTTTCTCTTTCTCACTGAACCTGCAACTTACTCTATTAGCTTTGCAAAAGACTCTCACCTATGTCCCATTGTGTTTCTAACATTGCTAGCCCATTACTGTGCTGATCTCGGCTTCAAAACAACCTGAATTCTAAATGAAAGTCTTTTACAAAGCAAGTTCTGTTTCTCAGTGCTACCTGCTGCAGTTTCTTTCCCACTGAGCCTCTGACTCACTCAATTAGCTTTGCAAAACACACTCACCTGTGTTTCTGACTCCCAGTCCATTCAGAACACACGCACACACTCCTCACACTGACAGCACACACAGAATGAGCAAGAAACAAACAGACTCAGAAAAATGTTCCTGCAGCTCTCACCCCGTGGTATAAATCTATACATGATAGGCAGATCATGGCATATAGAAAATATTCTCACTCCCTGCCTCGTAGGCTGTATTTTCACTCGTGCCCTTCGGCACTTGAAATACACAGCTCCACTCTAGAGTGAGAGTATTCCATATCCCACTCCTGCCCATCATGTATCCCATATATATGTCTTCCTTTGTCATTCATTGTAACCCTGTACCTCTTCTTTGTATAATGTATATATTTTATGTTCTCTTAGCAATTACTCTCTGCCCTCCCCGGATGCATCTGGAAACATGCTGTTCGAGCTCAGTATGTCTTTCCTATTAAACAATTAATAAATAAATAAATTAAATGGAGGAAGCCGAGTTGCTGTGGATGCAGCTCATGGTGATATTGGGCAAAAAAATGTACATGGAAGTGCTATGTTGACCTCCAGGACGGGTGAGGGGAGGGACAAGAAGCTTGAAGAGGAACTAAGAAGAGGGCAGGAAAGGGGGAAGTGGTGGTAGTGGGAGGTCTGAAGCTACGAGGGTGTTCCAGTAGCAAAGTTCTAGGAGTACACCCTATGTTGGAAATCCTCCAGGACTGCCTTGCTAGCCCAGCTTGTAAATGATCCTACCAGGCAGGATCCATTCTAGAAGTGGTTCTTACAAATTCAGAAGCAGTTACAGCAGTAGTAGGGGAACATCTAGCTAACAGTGATCATACTTCTGTTTGAGTTGTCCCTAGAGGATAAAAGAACACATTCAAGGATAGAGGTCCTGAACTTGACTTTGATAATATGAGATTGTTGGTTAGTAACAAACTACATAAAATGAGGGATTTAGCAGGTGGAAGATATGTGGGGTTTATAAAGATGCGTCCTTGAGGTTACAAAACTGTGTGAAATCAGTTGTAAGAAATATGTACAAGAGACCCATATGGTTCTCAGTGAAGGATAGGGAAGCAGTCAGTGCCAAAAGGAAAGCATTTTATGGGTTTATAAGGAGCCATACAGAAGAGCATTGGAATAGCTAGACAAGCAAGGAGGGCAGTGAAGAAGGCACAGTCCACCATGGAGCTGCAGATTGCTTAAGGAATAAAGCCAGGGCAAAACATTTCTTCCTTTACATCAGGCAAAAAAGAAAGAAGGGAGGAGAATAATTAGGTTGGTAGATGACAGTAAGGTAAGAGAACAATGGACAGAAGGCCCCTCTTAACAACCACTTCTGTTTTCACCAAGGAGAGTGCAGGCCCCCTATCTGAAGGTGGCATCAGTGCAGCTGCTAAAGGAATCACAGGAGTGGAAGCCCAAGTGTTCACCAATGATGGGGCCCAGAAAGGACTGGCAGCCCTCAAAATAGATAAAGCCCCAGGCGGGATGCAAGTTGGCAGAAGAACTAGCTGATCCCCTAGCATATCTGTTCCAACAGCTTACTGCAGGCAGGGGTAGTACCCAGAGACTGGAGAGCAGCCAACATGGTACCACTCTGTAAGGGGGGGGGATAGGGAGAAGGCAGGACAGGCCAATTAGTCTCACATCTATTGTGGGGAAGCTGATGGAGATCCTAATCAAGCAAGATATTGTGGACTACCTGGAACAAAAATGTTCTCCACAGCAATACGCAGCATGGGTTTGTGTCAAGAGGTCTTGCCAGACCAGCCTTATTGTCTTTGATTGGGTGACAAGGGAGATGGATAGGGGCCATGAGATGAATAAGAAAGGAGGGATGTAGCCGGTCCGGTAGCGCTGAGGGTTGAGGCATGGACACCACACGGCATGCCGATGACCCGGGGTTGGGAGCGACCTCAGATGTCAGAGGGTCAACAAGGGGAGGAGGATTGACCATACCAGGGACTGCTCTCCGGGAGGGTGGGTTGGGAAACTGCTGCAGTGCTGGCTCCTGGTGGTGGCTGGGGTCTGTGCCGCGGTGGTCCATAGTCGAGAAAAAACAGCACAGACTCGTCAGGCATGTAGTGCGTGGAAGCTCGCATGGCAGGGTCCTTGATGCCACTGCATGCCCGTGCCATGGGGTGGAGAAACAACAGAATCCTCCGGTGCACTTGAAGGTCAGCCCCGATGGCACTGCCATGGACACACCCATGTTGACTCCCCCCAAGCCCAGCCACCAAGGTATCCGCAGTGGTGGGGCAGGTACCCGCTGAGACACAACCTGTGGGGGCTAGGGAGCAAGGGGTTTGAGCTCTGGCTGCGGCCAGGGCGGGGGACCATGAGGGCAGACTGGAAGGGGGGACCATAGGTAAAACCCCCCAGCTGAGAGGTAAAAAATACCAGAAAGAAATAAAAAGAAAGAAAAAAAGAAAGGGATGGGGAGTGGGGGGAAAGTGAGGGAGTGGCTCCATGCTGTGGATCTGCTTGACTTTGATTTTGGTAAGATATTCAACTCTGTGCCACATAGACACCTGCTGAAGAAGTTGGAGGACGGACCTTGGAACAGCAAAGGGATATAGTCAGATGGGTGGGAATTGGCTGAAGGGTACACAACAAAGGCGAACTGTCAATAAGGTTAGGTCAATGGAAGGGGGTGTAAAAAGTGGGGTACCGCAGGGAATCAGTCCTGGGCCCAGTCCTTTTCAACATGTTCATTTGTGACCATGCCTAAGGAATCCAGGGTGAAGGTTGCCCTCTTCGATGATGACACTAAACTTGGCGGGTGAGTGTGTAACCCCTAGGTGGCGCTATCCCAAGGGCTACTACCCCTGCCTGCTTGGCTAGTAGCAGGTTAAGGGGCCTAAGTTCTGAAATGGGTGCTTCCACCCAGAGGTCAGGGCTGGTAGTGATCAGCTAGCCTGGGCACAGCCCTCCAGGATGCTGTAACCCCCTCTTTCCCTCTAGTGGCCTGAACACTGTACACAAATCACTTTTACAATACCCCTGGTACACCACACAAGTACCCACACTGTTTGCACTTACCACCAGGGCTGGTTCCTCTGGCTCGACCCTGGGGACCCCCTGTAAAACAAGGTTATGCACAGCAAATAGCAACAGTACAATACTTTGAGCACAAACTGGAACCACAGTCAGATTACATGCAGAAAAAGTTAGATCTGATTTATTCAGGGGACTTGAACAAGGAAGGGGCAAAATCAGGTTAATTAGCTTAAAGGTTATAGCAATCAAGCAGTTATGCATGTGCTTTGAGTCCCCCCACGCAGTCCACCTCTGGGTACCCAGGTAGAGAAGAGTTGGGCTAGCCAGGACTGTTGCCTGGGTTTGCAGCTGGTTGGGGCCCTGTGATGGAAAACACAACATGCACAGTACACAATATTTGTAATCCGGAGCCAGAGGGCTCAGTTCATAAAGGAAACAAAACAACAAGACAATCAGATGACACACTCAGATTAAGCTGTTGTTATAGGGAGCTACCCTGGTATTTACTCAAGATACCCAAGACTGGACACAAAGCTGGACAAAAATCGAGACTGCAGGTGGTTGATCTGGAATGCCAGGAGAAGCAGGGCCCACACAAGTTGCAGAGGCGACGTTCCTGTTCAAGAGTGGAGCGGGGGGCTGATCCCCAGGCAGGTCTCTCGTCGATGGCTTCTCTGTGCAGTGGGTAGTCTGGCTGGGCCAGTCTGGCAAAGCCCAGACCACATGGAGACATGTTTGGAAGCAGTCCATTTTGGGCTGGATACAGCTTCCAGCAAGCAGAACACAGTTCACACAGTGGGGAACTAACTCACAACCCACTAGCAGCTCATAGCACATTTACATGTACGGGAATTCTACTGTACCTGGCAAAGCACTCCCCGGGCACAATTGCAAAGCCTCTGCACACACCCCAGCTTAGGGGTAGCTGAAACTCCTGACAGGCCGATCACATTCAGCAAAATATTCAGTCTTCTTCAGATTGAGCCTGACCCACTTCAGTAGCTTACTTTAGTTATACAAACTTGGATTTAGTCCAAAATAATTCTCTTCTCTCCCTCTCAGGAGCAGCACACTGGCATGCAGGCCAAAAACTTAGCCGTTTCAGTGTTCTCCCATGCGAATCCACTCAGGATTGCTGCTCAGAAACACTTCAGCTCCTTCTTGCTCAGCTTCCAGCTTAGTTCTAACTGAAAACTGCAAGCAGCCCGGGACTTCCCCAAGATCCAAAAGATTTGGTTGGCTGATTTGGCTGTCAGTCAAAGCAAGAGCTCTCCTTTAGTTGCAAAAAAGGCGCAAAAAAGTTCCAAACTAAAGTTCCTACAGATTTTGAATTGAGACAGCTCCTGTAGTCCCGCTTACATTTTAGGTTCCACCAGTACTGTTTGGTCCAATTTGCAGTCCAGGGCCAAGATAGTTGAGACAAAACAAAACAGTCCTTGCTAGAAAGAAAGCAGGTTAGACAAACCACATTATCATTATTACTCTAAATGATTTTCAGTAAATAGTTACATCTTTCAACAGAGCTCCCTCTCAGATTACTTAAACTGCAATCAGGCAGCTCTTAAAGAGACAGTACACAGAGGCTATACAAGCTCTGGTAATCACATTTAAACTGCTAAAACGCAGGACACCAGCCTGGCAGTGAGCATTTAGACAAGCTCAAGGAAGACTTTTTGGGAACCCCCATTTGTAGAGGGGTTACAAGTGGTTAGCATCTAGGGAGTTAGAGAACTGCAACACAACTTTCAAAGGCTAAAGAAATGGCCAAATACATAGCAGCTTAAGTTTAATGCAAAGAAGTGTAAGGTAATGCACCTGGGGAATGGAAACTCCTGGACAGAGTACTGGCTAAATAGGGTTAAACTTAGTACCACTGTAGAAGAGAGGGACCTAGGAGTCATTATTTGTGACATCCTAAAACTGTAAAGCCAGTGCAGTAAAGCCTATAGCAAAGCAAGGTGCTGAGGTGTATAGGGAAGGGTATAGTTAGTAGGAGCAGTGAGGTGATCCTCCCCCTTTATTGAACCCTAGAGATGCCACACCTGGAATACTGTGTCCAGGTCTGGTGTCCTCACCTAAGAAAGGATAAGGACAGGATAGAGACAGTGCAAAGAAGGATGACAACGATGATGCAGGGCCTCCAGGGGGTCTCCTACAAGGAGCGATTGAGAGCGTTAAACATGTACTCACTCTAAGGTCAGAAGAGGAAAAGGAGGATATGACTGAAATGTTCAAGTTCCTGAAAGGCATAAAGTGCCCCACACAAAGCTAGTCAATAGGAAAATCAGCTCAGCGACATGCAGGTGTAAATGGAAACTGCAGGGAGGGAGCTTCAGGAGGGGTGTGACCACTGGGCCCGTCTAGTCTGCCCGTCTTCTGATTATGATCACTTTGCTGCAGACCCATCTTGATCTGCAACACTGTCTCTTCCACCCTCCATCCATCCTCCAAATCAAAAGTTAATTGGCTGAACAGAATTGCAGTCACATTACAAGTGATTTCCCAAAAACGACTAAACAAAAACAAAACCCAAGGTCGCAAATTGTAAAGAGCATCCATGGCTATCTGTCATTACTGTATATGCCATAAATAAAACAAAAATAAATAAAATCCCATACTGTAGCTTGCTCAGCATTGGTAAACAGCTGGCTACCATCATAATACAGTGACTTTATACAGTATGTACCTATCATGATGTCACCACTCTATGAGTAATATATTCCTTCACACGTTTCCCTTGATTTTTTTTCTTCCTTGCTCAATGCACATATTATTACCAATTTGATTATATCTGTGTAGCATAGTACAACATGGATTACTGTATGTGTGCACAGTTCACAGTATGATCATTGTTCATATTGATAATTTTACACTGTATCCATTTGAATCTCATAACCTGTTATACATAGAAACTGATTGCAGATAATGACTGCTGAGCCCATCTAGTCTGCCCATTTTGAATCATGATCAATTTCGCTGCCGACCTAACTTGATCTACAACACTGTCTCTTCCAGCCCCATCTTCCTCCAGGGGTTCCTTTGTGCCTATCCAAGGCATGTTTGAAGCTCACAACTGGTTTCACACCCACTGCCTGCCATGGAAGACTGCTCCAGGAATCCACTACACTTTCTGTGAACAAGTACTTTCTCACATCTCTCTGGAATCTACCTCCTTCCAGCTTCATATTATGATCCCTTGTTTTACAGCACATTTTTCTCTGAAACATACCTCCTTCCTGTACCTTATTAACCCCGTGAGGTATTTAAAGGGCTACATCATATCCAAACTCTCCCTCCTCTCCTCCAGGGTATACATATTGAACTCTTTCAGTTGCCCTCATAGGGCATCTGATGCAGACCTTGTGCCATTTTGACATCCTCAGCTCTCTTCTTGTCCTTTTCCCAATTGTTCCTCCTTTTCACCTTTCTTTGACTTCTGCTTTTCACCTCTTCCTCCTTTGCTAACCCCCTGCTTTCTTGAATAACTTGCATTCTGTTGGGACTCTCTTCCCTTGGGATCTTCCTACTCTCTATCTCAGCCTGTGATGGCCCACTTTCTACGTCCCCCATTTCTTTCATCACCCTCTTGTCTACTTTAAATATCCATCAAAGTAACACATACAAACAGAGGTGAGAAAGAAGTAAGTGCCTCAATTGGGACTTTAACCCAGGCCACCCGGAATATCGTTCTGATTGCGCTAAACAGCTGTGCCACTGAGGCAACTGGAACCTGGGCTGTCCCAGAGCACATTACTCTTTCTCAAATGCACACCCCAATGGCAACACAAATATTTACTTGTAACAATCACACAGGAGTGCGGTGTGCATATTTATGGAACACATACACACACACAGAGGTAAGAAATAAGTAAGTGCCTCAGCTGGGACTTAAATCCCCTGTTAGTATGTGTTCCATAAATGTGCACACCACTCTCCTGTGTGATTTGTTACAAGTAAATATACCATTACCCTTCTGAAGAAGCCGATCTACAGTCTGCCTGGGTCATTGATGTTTTCAAGGATCACCGGTGCTTCTTGTTTTGTTTGCTCTGTTAATTCCCTTGGCGATCTGAGCATCATGCTCTGCTGAGCTGTTTTGGGGTTCCACAGCACACTTCTCATTGACGGAGAAACTTTGCACTGGACCTCTAATTTAAGGAGAAAAGTTGGTTGGGGGGGAGATATGAGTCAGTTTGATGGGGTTAAGAAGGTAGACTCAAGTAGGCTGGTTTTAAAGCAGAAAAAAAAAGGAGATGTGGGCAGAATTTTTGGAGGGTTGGTGGGGGTCAGAAGAGAAATCAAGATGCATTACTTACCACAGTGAGTGAGGTCCAAGCACAAACTGGATGAGTCCCTGAAAAGTAGTAACATCACAGCTGGACCATTGGCACAGTAGTAGTGCTATCACTCATGACACTGTTGACCCAAGTTTGGTGAGGAGCTCAAGTCACCAACTGCCGGCCAGGGGGAGGGAGATCGAACATCTCAGGGGATGCTTTCTTCTTCTGGGGAGGGAGGGTTGCTGCAGTCTCTACAACACTCTACATTCACTAAAAATACCACCAACAGCCTAATCTGGTTCAAAGTCAGTTGGCATTCATCTGTAGCCCCCTCCCCCGGGTCGTGCCTGAAAATAGGCAGGATTTGTCTAGTGCACTTACCCGGTCAACAAAAGCTAAATAAATAAATAAATAAAAAAAACACGGTTTCGTTTCATTGTTTATGTTTTATCCTTGTGAGCTTGATGAGCACACTGCCCATTTTCACAGGCGACAGGTGACTGTCACCTTGATGATCACAGCTGGCAGTGCAGCAACAGTGCAACTGGGAAGGGGGATGATGATGATGATGATGATGATGATGTGCCCCTCTGCAGGCTCGAACATGACACTTGGGCTCAAGTGCTGGCCTCCCAAAGGGGAGACAGTGCTACATTAGAACAAGGAAAAGCACTGCTCTGTGCAGGATGGACCAGGCGCACTTGGGCTCCACCCTCACAACTGTCCGTGCTCCTCCAGCCCAGGAACTCCTGCCACTGCACACAGAAGGAGATGGAAAGTGAATGTGCCTCAGCCTGACCCTGCAATGGGGGGTATCTCATCAAAAGGGCAACTGAGATTGAGCGACTCAAATATGAGCAACTCAGTCTCAGCACTTGTGTTGTGGGCTACCCTGAAAGGGTAGCCGCAGGTGACAAGGAAGCTGATGAGGGTGAACTGATCCACACCTCGGGTGGTGGAAGAGGAGGAAAGGTATGGGGAAGGCAGTGCAGTGGAAGGCTGCCAAACTGGTCATGTAGTGTGGTGGTGAGGGTGACTGTCTACAGTTGGGAGAGTGAAGGGTTCAGGTCTAGGGATGTGTGAGTGTTTTTTTTTTTTTTGTCATTGCAGTTTTTTTTTTTTTTTTACAAAGTTCCTCCCAACATGCTCCTCCCCCCCCAGAGTTGAGAATCTTTAGGGGTGTGTGTGTGTGTGTATGTGGCGAAGCCAGGGGATGCAGCCCCCCCCTCCACATAAATAGAGACCCCTGTCGGCACCATTGTTTTCGCCATAAGTGTACATCACCATTTTTATTTCGTGATGTTCACTCACCCAACAGCGATCACCTGCTATGACATAGAACCCACGGGGGTGCAGCCTTAGGAGTTGAAAGGTAGGAACAGGAGAATGGGGCTCAGTCTAACTAAGAGAAAGGGAGGCCAGAGCAGTGTGGGAGCATAAAATGTAAATTTATAAAAAAAAGGAAAGAAAAAGTAATCGCATCACAGGAAACATCTGCTAGGATAACAAGGGGATGGGATTTGATCTGACTCCATTCCATTAAATACTGATAGACTTGGGGTGCCTTGGTCTTTGCTGGCTGTAAGACTGAACATTTTCCGTCCCCTTTGTGTTGAAAAGTTGCAGATTTATCAATGTATGCAGTACGACTAAGAGTGAATAAACACATTCCATGTGGTTTTAGGCACCAGAAACCTTTGAAGATGTTGCAGTTGATTTTTCTGAAGACGAGTGGAAGATGTTAAGCAAACAGCAGAAGCAGCTGCATAGGGACGTGATGGTGCAGAACTATGAAACCATGGTTTCAGTGGGTAAGGCTGGGGGAATGGAGGTTTTAACAACTTCATGTCTGATGGTGTGTCAGGGTAATGCAGTAATGGGAGGGGATTAGGGACCTGTGACAACACTCTTGTACCTGTGGAAGGTGATGCATTTCGGAGCCAAAAACCCGGGATACAGCTACTGGATGGATGACATCGAGCTGACCACATCCGACGAGAAGAAGGATCTGGGGGTGCTGGTGACAGGGGAATTAAACCACTTGGCCCAGTGTAGGAAGGCAGCAGCTAAGGCTAACAGGATGCTAGGGTGCATAGCAAGGGGAATTACATCCAGATACAGGTTTCTGGTGAGGCCGCACTTGGAGTACTGCGTGTAGTTCTGGCGCCCGTACTTCAAAAGGGATATCAAACTACTGGAGGCAGTGCCGCGAAGAGCAACAAAGATGATCCAGGGGTTGGGGGATAGAACTTATGCGGAAAGACTAAAAGAACTAAGCATGTATACCCTGGAGGATAGATGAGACAGAGAGAGAGACGGAGAGAGAGACAGAGACCTTCAGGTACCTGAAGGGGATGAACAGAGTAGAATTCCATGGTGGGTTCACTCTCCGGAATGGAAGAGATACTAGAGGGCACCCCTGAAGTTAAAGAGGGACAGATTCAGGAGTGAAAGGAGGAGGCACTATTTCATTGAAAGAGTGGTAACAGGGTGGAATGCACTGCCTGAGCAACTTGTATCAGTGCAGACTGTGGGGTGCTTCAAGGGAATTCAAGGGAAAGTATATACCGGGGCAGCGGGGAGGGAAGAGTTAATGGGAGGGGGGACAGCTGCAGTCTAATGGGTTGAAGTGCTGCACACTCGAAGAGACTAGATAGACCATACGGCCTGTATCTGCTGGCAATTTCGTATGTTCTGGAAACTGAATCAGTATGTGAAGAATGTTGAGCTTTTCTCTGTCTCCATTTGTCTCTGTCTCTGTCTTTGTTGGCAGAGGGGGAAAGACTCATACAAGGCCTAGCCCAGATATATTTAGGTAACGGGGGGTATCAATTTTTCTGGAGCAGAAGGTCATATCCGCAAAATACCAGCAGCCACGATACAGTGGAGGTGAGAGGTTAGAACCCAGTCCACTGGGGAGTGGTTAGCAGAGAGGATTGAGCCTGCTGGGTTCTGAAACAACCTGTGCCAAATGAAGTGACTCAATCTTGTGAACGGTAGATCTGGAGGATGGGCAACATAATTGATAGTGACATCCTTAAGGAGATGTGGTGTGCCTGTGAAGGAAAAAGAAGCAATGGTGGAAAGAGTCTACCAGGGAAGTGTGAGAAATCTTAGGAGAAGCTTAAAGAGTTGGGTACTGAGAAGTGGATGGAGAGATTGACTAAAGATATCTGAGGAGGAGGGATAGCCTCCTTGCTGACCACAGTGCATGTCAGACTCTGGTGAATATAAATGTCCACCCCTCTGCCACGTTTACCCCTGTCCTGTTGAAAAAGATGGTAATCTGGAAATAACAGGTTATGGGTGGGAATCCTGGAGAAGAGCAACATAGAAACATAGACTTTGATGGCAGATAAGGACCACTTGGCCCACCCAGTCTGCCCATTTCCCTACCTATTGGATAAGCTGTAGATTCTAGTTAACCAACAGCCTACTTCCTGCAACCCCCCACTATAATTGCCTTATGTCTGTCCCATGCATGTTTGAATTCCTCCACTGTTTTAGACCCCACAACCTCTCCAGGAAGGCGGTTCCATGGCCCACCACTCTCTGTAGAAAAAATTTCACATTACCCTGAGCCGTCCTCTATCTTTAAATTGTGCCACCTTGTTCTTACACGCCTTTTTCTGAAATATGCTACCCTCCTGGACTTTGTTGATTCCCTTGAGGTACTTAAAAGTTTCTGTCATGTTCCCCTGTCCCTCCTTTCATCAAGGGTATACATATTGAGCTCTCTCAGTGATACAGACGACATCAGGGAGTGTAACTGCAGCCAAACAGAGGAGGTCAAGTTTTGTAACAGGCTCTAGCATTTAGAAGGAAGACTCTGAGGCCCTGGAAGTGGCAAAGGGGTGGGTGGGGGCCAGGATTAGGCTTCACGTTACCAAACAGGAGGAGGAGCATGAGTAGAAAGATGAGGTAGATCTTCTTACCCTGACGTGGGCAGGAGAGCAAGGTGAGGAGTGGCAACAGGGAAAAGGAGGACACAGTGGAGGAACTCCAGGTTAAGAATGGGCAAGGCAGGAGAACAAGGTGAATAAGAAGGAGAAGAAAAAAAGGAAGTCGGGGCATGGGGGGTGGAGAGGAGGGTGAGTGAAAAGGATTTGGATGGGGAGGAGGAGGAGGAGAGGTGGAAGGAGGAGATGAGGAAAGTGGAGTAAACAGAAGAGGCCAGGAATATTATGGCTGAGGGAGAGGAAGGTAACTGTTATACAGAGACCACTGTGACTGAACAAAGCACAATGGTAATAGGAACACCACAGCAGTACAGAATTCCAGAAGGGGATGGTAAACATCAGTGCAACAATATGTAATGGAATAGCATGTGAGGTGTATAAAATAGAGAATAAAGTATGGGGTGGTGTGTATAATGAGATTTTACACACAACCGAGTTGTGGGATGCTACATGAGATGGGCATGAGGGCATGTGATTTTTCACCTTGGCAGTTATACAAAATAAAATAAAGAAACAGACTGGTGTTCAGGCAGCCGTGGACCAGGCTCTGCTTGGTCCATGGTCTGCTAGTAACAGTGCTGCACATATTTGCAGCAGAACAAAGCAGAGATTTTGTTTTACAAGTTCAAGTATTTGTCTTTTTTTTTTTTTTAAACTTATTGAGTGGCAGTTGCGTTGTCTTTCAACTTGAAGAGGTGTACAGACCACATGCATGTGTGTGCTGTGACAGGGAAACCCAGCATGTTTTATGGTTCCCTTTTGTTTTCCTTTTTATTTTATTTTTATCAGGCTCAAAAAAAAAAGACTTCTTGTTTTAATGCAAAATTAATTTCTCGCCGACTTTCAGGGATGGTGAAGTCCAGGGAAAGTCACAGAGCTAAGGAAGACCAGCGACTGACACATGCATGGTCAGAGGGGAAACCCGGCATGTGTTTGCCATTATAGCCAGCTGTTTATAATGGAAAATTACAACCGTGTTTCCCCTATGGGAAAAAGCGCATACCAGTAATTATTTAAGTGATAACATTACATTGCATGGAGTATACGAAGCAATAACCGGCTTCTGTGGATGATTAAACACCGAGGCAAAGCCGAGGTGTTTAATCCCCACAGAAGCCAGTTATTGTGAGTATACTCCATAAAAAGTAATGTTGTACTATTATACCACCAGAATTTGTGGTAGAGTTGTATTTTCTGTAGAAATTAAATTTAAGTTGGAGTGGAGTATATGTCGGCGTCTCTCTAACCTGTAATTGGGCGGGAGACAACTAAGTGGTTATCTTTCTTCAGTGATGCTTTGTGGGCTATGTCTGAAAGTACTAATATGGGAGCTTACTGATACATAGATTATTTGAAAGTTGGTCCGTTGAAAACAAGTACTATAACTCTTTTATTTTCTGTTCCAAAATCGAATCCGTGATTCAGGCCATGTGCATTACACAAGCTGGTACGCGATGGCTAGAATCATGGATTCGATTGAACAGAAAATAAAATAGGGTTGTAGCACTTGGTTTTCAACGGGACCAACTTTCTAATAATCTGTGTACCAGTAAGTGTTCCATATTACTACTTTGAGATGTAGACCCACAAAAGCATCACTTAGTGATAAACGATCTTCTTAGTTGCTCCCGCAGCACTACAGCTTAGAGACGTAAGGAGGAGGAAATATTATGTGGAGTGCGAGTTAAATTTGATGTGAGGTGAAATTTTGTTTTAGCAATGAAAAGAAATTGGGGAAAATTGTACACATTTTAGAAGTGGGATTACACAGTTTGTGCCAGCTGCTTGTAAATTAGTTACAAGAGTGACAGTGTCTGTGTATGACATTCCCTGTGACTGAGTGGATAGGAATGGAAGGGAATGTGAATAAATGACTGTGTGTGTAGTTATTCACCTGAGCTCTTTCCTTCTAGCTTGCTTGAAAGGACAGAACTAAGAACGTTACCAGAGTAAGGAAAGGATTAAGACTTTTGCCAGGCAGATTTACTGTGTTTTTTTTATTTTGTACTCACAGGGATTGTTACTGTTTGTTGCTAACATTTTATTGCTTTATTTTTCACTGATTCAAATTGCTTGCTGGGTATACCTTCTGCTGCATTATTACAAGGTGTGCCTACAGGTGTGTGCTAACAGATTACTGCTGCAATCCTCTGATTCAAATTGTCTTTGCAAGGTATATCTTCTGTTACTGCTTTATTTTTCTCTGTAGCAAAGTGTTTCTTACAGGGTATATCTTCTGTGAAATTATTACAGGTGGTGCTTTAATTTTTGTGACTTTATCATTAGGCTAAACAAAATTACTGTTTGCCCCTGTTTTATTTATTTATTTTTTGCTGAAAAGGTTTTTTTTTGTCTGAGGTGTTGCAGTCTCCTTCTCGCATTGAAGATAGGGAGAGTGACAAAGCAGCCACAGCTTCCTTGAATCAAGGAGGTTATTTTCTAGACTACACTGAACTAAATTATTACTTTTTGGACCTGTGTAAGTAACTAGTATTGATTCTGTTTTTGGGGTGGTTTTTTCTTAGTTTTAACTTTAATTTGCCTAGGAGGAACTGTAGCTGGGAGATATTTGCAGTCAGTTGTGACTAGACCTGTTACTTAGCCTTTGTGAAATAGGTGTCTGAAAGGAAGGAAGGTACTCCCGGGGTGGAGGGTAAGAGTTTTAGGTGATTGTTTCTGGACAGCATAGGTTTACTCCTACCCACCCTTCCCCTCACCCCACCCACCCCAAGCGCATAACTTCCTTTATAGCAGGGTCTCTGACATCACTTCCTCAAAACTGCTAACAACATACACCTGTTCATATCCTTAAAGGCACAGCACACTGAATAGGGGTAGAGACACTCACAAGCTTGCACACACTAAAACAAGAACAAAAACAAAAAGCATCTGTAACAGGAAGGGACACAAATGTGGGAGTGGTGCAATGCACTGGCTGTGGAGCAGCAGTCTTCAGGAGACATTCTGAAACTGCATTGTTGCCCTATTTGCAGGCACCTCTCTGGTCTGAGGAGGAGGTTATTTGTCTCCATGCTGACCTGGCAAGGATTCAGAAACCTGCTCCCCACCCAGGGACCACCCAGGCCACCACCACTACTTCAGAGGTTGCCAAGAAAGAGGAGTGGCTGGACCATGGTGGGCCCAGGAGGGTGAGGGGTAGAACAGAGGCACATCCTCCAGTTGTGCCTCTCCACAATCCATTCACCACTCTGGTGAAGCATGGTTCCTCTATGGAGGCACCTGCAGTGAAGACCAAGGAGGATGCTGGGAACCTCCATAATGGAGACCACAGGTGTGTGCCAGACCCACAGGGAAGGAAACAACTCCTGGTGGGGGACTCAATTGTTAGGTGGGTAGAACTGGGGGATGGGGAAAGGAGGTGGTGCCTGCCTGGCACCAAGGCTTGAGGGACAGGAAACAAATCCTCAGGATCGTGGAGCAGCAGCAAGGGAGGGAGCTGGATGTCATTATCCACCTAGGGACAAATGACCTGGCTGAGAATGGGATCAGAGCAGTGCAACAGGAGTTTGTGGAGTTGGGGAGGGGCCTTAGACAATAGCACACATGGTAACTTTCTCAGAAGTGCTACCTGTCTATGGCACAGATGAGGCTAGGGGCACGCCGCACCATGAGTTCAATGACTGGTTGAAAAGCTGGTGCAGAGCTCAGGGATATGGCTTCATTGGGGACTGGGCTCCACCTGAGGGATGCAGGCCTCATACAGGCGCGATGGTCTGCATCTATCCCTGAGGGGAACCAGGATCCTAGGTGATAGGTTTAAATGCTTCAGTGGCAAGCATTTAAACCAGCCAAGGGGAGGCACTGAAGAGGAGAAGGAAACTAGGCGCCCCCAAAATCAGGGTAATTAGTGAGGTAAACACCAAAATAGAGCAGTTCGATAGAGAAGTGCAAGGATAAATGGAGAAAAGACAAAGGCAGTAGGGACAGGGATGGGGCAAAAGAAATAAAGCCATAAAAAAATGGAGGGTAATGAGTACCAATGCCCGTAGTCTAGGTAAAAAGCTCCCTGAAATGGTGGCCTTGATGGAAGAGGGATGCCTGGATATTGTGGCAGTCACAGAAACATGGTACACAGAGAACCATGACTGGGATGTCAACATACCAGGGTACACAATCTACAGGAGGGACAGGGAGGGAAGAAGAGGAGGAGGAGTAGCTCTCTATGTAAGGGAAGGGATAAAAGCAACAGAACTAAAGGGTAAACAGGGAGGAGAGGAGGCACTGTGGGTCACCCTGGAGACTGGAAATGGCTCCACAATCCACACAGGGGTTGTATACAGACCCCCGTCTCAGGGGGAGGAAATGGACAAGGAAATGATAGAAGGCATCCTTGGGATGGCAGAGAGAGGATATATTGCTGATGGGGACCTGAATATGCCAGATGTTGACTGGAGCACCTTTGCTGCAATCACATCCAAGAGCAGGGCCATTCTTGATGCCCTACAGGGGGCATGCCTCAGACAGCTAGTTTTGGAACCCACTCAGGAGAGAGCAGTCTTAGACCTGGTACTCTCAAATGGGGATGGAGAGAGGATCTCTGATCTTGAAGTGGGTAGCCATCTGGAAACAAGTGACCACCACACAGTGTGGGTCACGATAAACTTAGCTGTAGAGTCAAGCCACACAAAAGTGAATGTACTGGTCTTTAGGAGGGCTGATTTTGTCAAAATGGGAGTGTGCCTCAGAAAAGCACTAGCAAACAGGCAAGAAGGTGGGGTGGAGCAACAATGGGGAAACATCAAAACCACCATCACAGAGGCAACAATCTTTGTGTGAAGCAAATAAATCAAAACGAAGAAAAAACCACTATGGTTCTCAAAAGAAGTAGCGGGGAATGTAAGGGAAAAAGATAGCATTCAGGAAGTATAAGGAAACACAGAAGGAGCAGGACAGAGAACTGTACCAGTTAAAGCAGAAGGAAGCGGTAAGGCAGTCGAATAGCAAAGGCCCAAACTGAGGAAAAGATAGCCAACTCGGTTAAGAAGGGGATAAAACCTTTATAGGTACAGTACATTAGGGAGCAAAGAAAGACTAAGGCAGGGATACTGAGGCTGAACAAAGAGGAAGGTGGTTGGGCAGAGAGCGACGGTGAAAAAGCAGGGATACTGAATGAATGCTTCTGCTCAGTATTCACAATGAAAAAGCAGGGGAAATACCTAATCCGTCAATAAAATCACTCTGGATAGGGGGTTGATATTAGTCCTTTCACAGAAGAAAGGGTTCTGAAAGAACTCTTAAAACTGAAGGTGGATAAAGCAATGGGGCCTGATGGGATTCACCCTAGAACTTTAAAAGAACTAAGGGAAGAACTAGTAACACCACTGACTAGCCTTTTTAATAAATCATGGGAGGATGGGGTGGTGCCTGAGGACTGGAGGAGGGTGGATGTGATTCCCCTTCACAAAAGTGGGAGCAAGACAGAGGCAGTTAACTACAGATCTGTCAGTTTGACCTCAGTGGTAGGTAAAATGATGGAATCACTTCTGAGGGAAAGAATTGTTGAGTACCTAGAGGCCAGTGGGGCACAGGACCCAAGGCAGCATGGACTCACAGCGGGAAGGTTGTGTCAGACAAATCTAATTGATTTCTTTGACTGGGTGACCAAAGAGTAGACCAGGGAAGGGCTGTGGACATGGCCTACCTAGACTTTAGCAAGGCATTCGACACAGTCCCGCACAAAAGATTAATAAACAAATTAGCCAGCCTGGGAGTGGGTCCTAGGGTGGTAGCCTGCAAACACTGGTTGGACAACAGGACACAGCGGTAATAGTAAAAGGAGGGTTACTAGTGGTGTACCGTAGGTTCAGTATTTGGGCTGGTCCTTTAATGTCTTTATATGACATTGCAGAGGGACTGGAAGGAAAGTATGTCTCTTTGCAGATGACACAAAGATCTGCAACAGGGTTGATACACAAGGTGGGGTGGAAAGGATGAAAAGGGACTCGGCAAGGTTGGAGGAATGGTCAAATGTATGGCAGCTTAGATTCAATGCAAAAAAAAAAGTGCAAAGTACTGCACCTGGGAAACAAAAACCCAGGGGAAGAGTACACAATGAGGGGTGAGATACTGACAGCAACAAAAATGGAAAGGGACCTGGGGGTAGTCATATCAGATGACCTAAAGGTGGGCCAGCAATGTCAGAAGGCAATAAGGAGGGCTGGGGGGATACTGGGATGCACAGGGAGAGGCATCACCAGTAGAAAACAGGAAGTTGTTGGCCCTCTGTACAGACAGTTTGTAAGACCATTTCTGGAGTACCGTGTACAGTTCTGGAGACCCCATTTCCGCAAAGACATAGACAGGATGGAGGTTGTCCAGAGGAGGGCAACCAAAATGATGCAGGGTCTGCATCAGAAGACTTATGAAGAAAGACTAAAATAACTAAAGATGTATAGCTTTGAGGAAAGGGGGGGGGTGCATGATAGAAACTTTCAAATACCTCAAGGGAATCAACAAAGTCCAAGAGGGTAGCTCAGAGGTAATGTGAGGAAGTATTTCTTCACAGAGAGGGTTGTGGATATATGGAACAGCCTTCCTGAGGAGGTTGTAGAGTCAAAAACAGTGGGGAATTCAAGAATGCATGGGACATACATAAGGCAATTCTAGTGGGGGTAGGAGGAAGTAGGCTGTTGGTTAACTAGGATCTACAGCTTATCTGTTTAGGTAGGAAATGGGCAGACTAGGTGGGCCAAGTGGTCCTTATCTGCTGTCAAATTTTATGTTTCTATGTTTATAGATGAATAAACTAATGTGGGAAGATGAATAAACTAATGTGGGCATGGCTATAGGTGAATAAACTACTGTGGGCATGTGGGTGGTAGTTTAGTGGAACAATAACCCCAGTTTCCTGTGTTCTGATTGGTTGAGACTAGATACCTGTGGTATAATATAGAATACTGCGTGAAGAGTGGAGTTTAAATTTTGCTTCTTACAGTGTGAGATACCTTATAAACCCTCAAGGCGAAGCCCGGGGTTTAATGGACATCACACACTGAGTGGGTGCATAAAACCTCAGAGAACCACACTTACATGTTTTATTTTTATATTTACTGCTTTTTGATATTTTTGGTTTACATTGTCTTCTTTGCCACTTATGGGTAACTGTTACCGCCAACAAGCTTATCTCGTGCTGAGTGACCAATTGTATAGCACTTGTGAATGTCCAGTGCGAGGACAACTTGTTCAGTATTTTTCTGGTGATGCTGTGGTATCCTGCTGCCTGTGAGTTATGGAGCTCATAAACCACCCATGTGGCTTATGGAGCTGTTACGCCACTGGCAGTGGTTTATAACCACTAACCAGTAAAACAATAAGGTAATGAAACAAAACTGCAAAGCAAATAGGTAACAACACAAGTGAAGCAGTAGGCTACAAGATAAAAGGGCACATTGTTATGAATTACGCACTGTATTGTGTGAACTATTTGTATAAATCTGTAGTGTTTTCCTTTTATTTATACTATGTGTGTCCCCCCAGGACCACCTTGCAAATGAATATCTCAATGGTGTATTTCCTGGTTAAAAATAACATTGAATTATACGTTCAGTAATTGAGCAATGAGGACAAGGTTAAAAGAGCAGCAGAAAACAGTTCAGTATAACTGGTAAAAGTGACACAGCATCAGTAATGAGCAGAGAGACAGATGGGAAGCTGGAGTACACCAACTCTTGGGAACTCTGGCAGAAGGGAGTAAGCAGAAGGAACCTAAGAGCAGCACACAATAATTGGATGTACAGTCAACTTGTAGCAGGGTAGTCGACTAGGCCGGTTTGCAGTGAGGTAGGAAACAGGTTGAATGGAGGGAGCAGAGTGGGAGGCCAATAGCAGAATGTGAGGGGAGCAGAGGAGGCCAATAGCAGAATGTGAGGGAGCAGAGTGGGAGGCCAATAGTGGAATGTGAGGGGAGCAGAGGAGGCCAATAGCAGAATGTGAGGGGAGCAGAGTGGGAGGCCAATAGTGGAATGTGGGGAGCAGAGTGGGAGGCCAATAGCAGAATGTGAGGGAGCAGAGTGGGAGGCCAATAGCGGAATGTGAGGGAGCAGAGGAGGCCAATAGCGGAATGTGAGGGGAGCAGAGGGGAGGCCAATAGCGGAATGTGAGGGGAGCAGAGTAGGAGGCCAATAGCGGAATGTGAGGGAGAGAGTGGGAGGCCAATAGCGGAATGTGAGGGAGCAGAGTGGGAGGCCAATAGCGGAATGTGAGGGGAGCAGAGGGAGGCCAATAGCGGAATGTGAGGGAGCAGAGGGAGGCCAATAGCGGAATGTGAGGGGAGCAGAGTGGGAGGCCAATAGCAGAATGTGAGGGGAGCAGAGTGGGAGGCCAATAGCAGAATGTGAGGGCAGAGTGGGAGGCTGACGCCAATCTCTGCTGACTCAGGCAGACTCCTCAGTCATTAGCGCAATGGCCTTTTGTGTGGAAGGACCACTACGAGGAATGCTGCTTGCACTGTTCCAAAGAAGAATGAGAAGGAGGAGATGTTCCACCAAACCCATCTGAATGGTGGATCAGGCTGCCGGTGAACAACGGCACTTGGGGCTCCACTCAGGTGAAAGTCCAGTAGCAGGGGGAGGGAGAACAAAAGATGGTAGGCAGTCTCCCTCCAAAAGCCCTGGTGTCCTGGAGAGCAGCAGGTGAACGTATGTGTGAAGCTGGGTGGATGGTGGCAGTTGGAAATCACGCTAGTCCTCTACTGTCCTGCCCTCAAACCCACCTGATTGGTGAATCAAGTTGTAGGTGAAAAAAGACAGTCGAGGCTCCACTCAGGTGAAAGTCTGGTGGCAGGGGGGAGCGAGAACAAAAGATGCTAGGCAGGCTCCTTCCCTTTATATTACTGTATCCAGGTATCACTTGGCAGAAAAACAAGAACTAGAAATACCTAAATAAGGAATTACTGTGAAGTCCAGATATGCAATGTAATAATCTTGTTCAAGAGACCAGGCATCAAATGATGAAAACTGTCAAATCCACAGAAAGTGGTAAATTGTTGGGGACCAGTGGTTCATATCAATGATATGAGTCAGGAGGTGTAAACCTATTGAGACTTGCCACATATCAATGGAACTTTCGGGTGTTTTCTTCCGCCATGTGGATATCCAATATTTTTTTTTTTTTTAAATAAATCCATAGAGCTACTACTAACCACTGATTCAACATAAAAAAAACATAGACTTTGACAGCAGATGATGACCGCTTGGCCCACCCAGTCTGCCCATTTCCCTACCCACAGGATAAGCTGCAGATCCTAGTTAACCAACAGCCTATTTCTTCCTACCCCCTCCAGAATTGCCTTATGTCTGTCCTGTGCATTCTTGAATTCTCCACAGTTTTAGAACCCACAACCTCCTCAGGAGGGCTGTTCCATGCATCCAACACCTCTCTGTGAAAAATACTTCCTCACATTGCCTCTGAGCCATCCCCCTCTATCTTCAAATTGTGTCCCTTGTTCTTGCACATCTCTTTTTTGAAAGAGCTACCCTCTTGGACTTTGTTGATTCCACTGAGCTACTTAAAGTTTCTATCATGTCCCTCCTCTCCTCCTTTCCTCAAGGGTATACATATTAAGCTCCTTAGTCTCTCCTCATACGGCTTCTCTTGCAGACCCTGTACCATTTTAGTTGCCCTCCTCTGACTGCCTCCATCCTGTCTATGTCCTTGAGGAGATGGGGTCTCCAGAACTGGATGCAGTACTCCAGATGGGGTCTCACCAACTGTCTATACAGAGGGATAACAACTTCCTGTTTTCTGCAGGTGATGCCTCCCTATACATCCCAGTATCTCCCAGCCCTCCCTACTGCCTTCTCACATTGCTTGCCAACCTTAAGGTCATCTGATCCGATTACCCCAGGTTCCTTTCCATTTTTATGTTGTTCTCATGTGCAAGCAAAATGTTGTGACAGCAGGAGATCAGTAGAACAAATGCATAGGTGTGTCAGTTTGGCCAATGCAGGGCACGCTTTAGAACTTGCATCCCTCATTTGCTAATTAGCAAGCATGCTAGTGGTGACACAAGTTTTTTGCAGTGCCACCAACTTGAAACAAATTCGCAGGTGCAATCAGAGCCAAGCTCGTCATGCAGTGGCACCAATGACAGGCCTCCCCTACGTGTCTTGCCTGGTGTAACATTGATTTTCAATAAACATGGCTGGCGGCTCCTCCGTCCGTCTCTTGCAATCTCTAGTTTTTTGCTGTGTTAAACAGTTGCAGAAAAGACAGAGGAGGTGGGGAGCTTGTTGCTTTGGAGATCTGACACTTCGCTACTGGAGGCAGATCGGGGAGCTCCCCCTTCCCCTGCCCGCGAGGCGACCGTGATTTCCCAGCAGGTTGGGAGGTGATCGCGATACATAGAGGTGTCTGAACTAATAATACACAACATAAGTGGAAACTGGGGGGTTTAGCTGAAGCTGAGCCGCTTGCCGATGTGTGCTTTGCCTGACAGAGTGGCAAGCTGTACCCCCGAGTGTCCTTCACTGGTGTGTAACCTGAGGACATTCTCAAAATGGCTGAGAAAGGGGAGATACTGTTGATGGGGGACCTGAATATGCCAGATGTTAACTGGATGGCACGGACTGCAGCCACATGCAAGAGCAGGGTCATTCTCGATGCCCTACAGGGGGCATGCCTTAGACAGCTAGTGGTGGAACCCACTCGGGAGGGAGTAATATTAGATCTGGTACTCTCAAATGGAGAGAGGATCATGAATTTAGAAGTCAGTAGACATCTGGGAACAAGCGACCACTGCACAGTGTGCTTCACAATAAACACAACCATGGAGACAAGCCATACAAAGACAAGGATACTGGACTTTAGAAGGGCTGACTTTGGCATAATGGGTGAATACCTGAGGAATGCATTAGCAAATGGCCAGAAAGGAGGGGTGGAAGAACAATGGAGAAAAATCAAAACTGCCATCATGGAGGCAACAAGCCTTTGTGTGAAACAAATAAAGAAAACAAAGCGGAATAAAAAACACTATGGTTCTCAAAAGAAGTGTCAGGGAAGGTTAAGGAGAAAAAGGCTGCATTCAAAAAGTATAAGGAATCACAGAAGGAGCACGACAGGGAACTGTATCAATTATAGCAGAAAGAAGTGGGGAAGGCAGTCAGGAAAGCAAAGGCCCAAACCGAGGAAAAGATAGCCAACTCAGTTAAGAAGGGGGATAAAACCTTTTTCTTTTCATATATTTTTTTCTTTTCAATTGTTTAACCAGGAGTGACACACTAAGCTGAAAGCTTGTTTACAGGTGTGACCTGGGAGCACAAGGAAGTTAAGTGACTTGCTCAGGGTCACACAGTATGCAAGTGGGGCTGTGGGATTCAAACCCAGGTTTCCAGATTTGCAGCTCAGAGCCTTGAACCACTGTGCTATACTGCCTCCTTAAACCCTTTTATAGGTACATTAGGGAGCATAGAAAGGTTACGGGAGGGACAGTGAAGATTAATAAAGGGAGGAGGTAGGCAGAGACAGTGAAAAGGCAGAGATACTGAATGAATACTTTTGCTCAGTAGTCACAAAGAAGAAGAGGAGGAGTTACCTACAGTTACCTTTCTTTACAGAAGAAAGTCCTGAAAGAACTCCAAACTCAAGGTGGACAAAGCAATGGGAGCCTGACGGGATTCACCCTAGAATCCTAAAAGAACTAAGGGAGGACCTAGTGACACCACTGACCACACTTTTAACAAATCATGGAGGATGGAGTGGTACCTGAAGACTGGAGGAGGGCAGATGTGATTCCCTTCACAAAAGTGGGAGCAAGGCAGAAGCAGGAAACTACAGACCTGTTAGTTTGACCTCAGTGGTGGGGAAAATGATGGAATCACTTCTGAAAGAAAGAACTGTTGAGTACCTAGAGGCCAGTGGGGCACAGGACCCAAGGCAGCATGGATTTACAGCGGGAAGGTCATGTCAAATGAATCTAATCGATTTCTTTGACTGGGTGACCAAAGTAATAGACCAGGGAGGGGCAGTGGATATTGCCTACCTAGACTTTAGCAAGGCATTTGACACAGTCCTGCACAAAAGACTAATAATCACGTTAGCCTGCCTGGGAGTGGGTCCCAGGATGGTAGCCTGGGTAGCAAACTGGCTGCATAACAGGACACAGAAGGTAATAGTGAATGGAACACATTCTGAAGAAAGGGGGGTTACTAGTGGAGTACCTCAGGGCTCAGTACTGGGTCCAGTCCTCTTTAACATCTTTATAGGTGACATTGCAGAGGGTCTGGAAGGAAAGGTATGCCTCTTTGCAGATGACACAAAGATCTGTAACAGAGTTGATACACGGGGGTAGAAAGGATAAGAAGGGACTTGGCAAGGTTGGAGAAATGGTCAGACATATGGCAACTTAGATTCAATGCAAAGAAGTGCAAAGTAATGCACCTGGGAAATAAAAATCCAGGAGAAGAGTACACAATAGCAGGGGAGGTACTAACAACAACAATAATGGAAAGGGACCTGGGGGTAGTCATATCAGATGACCTAAAGGTGGGTAAGCAATGTGAGAAGTCGGTAAGGAGAGCCAGGGGGATACTGGGATGCATAGGGAGGGGCATCACAAGTAGAAAAAGGGAAGTGGTTATCCCTCTGTACAGACTGTTGGTGAGACCCCATCTGAGTACTGTGTGCAGTTTTGGAAACCCCATCTACACAAGGACATAGACAGGATGGAAGCAGTCCAGAGGAGGGCAACTAAATGGTGCAGGGTCTACATCAGAAACCATATGAAAAGAGACTGAGAGAGCTTAATATGTATACCCTTGATGAAAGGAGGGACGGGAGGGGGACATGATAGAAACTTTAAGTACCTCAAGGGAATCAACAAAGTCCAGGAGGGTAGCATCTTTCAGAAAAGAGATGTGTAAGAACAAGGGGCACAATTTAAAGATAGAGGGGGACGACTTGGGGCAATGTGAGGATTTTTTTTCATGGAGAGAGTGGTGGATGGATGGAACCGCTCTTCCTGGAGAGGTTGTGGGGTCTAAAACAGGGGAAATTAAACATGCATGGGACAGACATAAGGCAATTATAGTGGGGGTTGAAGGAAGTAGGCTGTTGGTTAACTAGAATCTACAGCTTATCCAATAGGTAGGGAAATGGGCAGACTGGGTGGGCCAAGTGGTCCTATCTGCCATCAAAGTCTATGTTTCTATGTTTCCAGTACAACTAAGCAGAGAGAAAATATTCAAATGCAGATTTATTCTTTGCATTTCAGAATTAGATGGAGACTCCAGGCTAAGCAGCATCCAGTGTGATGACAAGGTAGCAAAAGTTCAGGCAAGTACTTTGCTAAATGTGGAAGTCTGGATAAGTTGTTATGCTGGCAGAGAGATGAGAGCTCATTATTATTTGCATGCCTTCCGCTGCTCCCGCCACCTGGATGCAAGCTTTGCACCAGAGGAGGACAAGAGGTGCTGATCTTTTATGCCGATGATGATCAAAGGACGAGGAGGACTCGATGAGGAATGGCAGAGGTCTCTCTGATCAGTGGGCTGACTGTGACATGGTGGTGGCGCGACCCTGCACCTACTGAGAGACACATGGTCCACAAGAAGCTCATCCTGGGCTTCGCCATCTCAGTCCTGGTGCACATTATTGTAACCGTCATCGCCTTCCTGCTTGTGCTTAGCGTCAAATTCAAAGAGTGTGCCTCTGGTGGCGATGGCTCCATTAGAACTGCTAACAGTAGCCTAGTGGCCAGCGGAAAGCCAAGGTCACCCCATACAGACCAGCGAGAGTGGGGTTCCCCATCCAAAGGAACACAGGGAAGAAGAGGACCTGAAACCCTGGCTCGCTCTCAGTCTGCCCACCATGCTACAGCCCCTACATTATAACCTGATGCTCGCGGCTTTTATGGACAACTTTACTTTCTCCGGAGAAGTGATATCGCCATCGAAGTGCCTCAACTCGAGCAGGTACATTGTGCTGCACACTAGCTGGCTGTCAGAGTCTGAGATCACAGGGGTACAGGTGTCAGCAGATGGCAGCATGGTGCCCGCAGCCCTCAAGGTGACTAGGACCTTCTTTTATCCCCGAATCAGGTATTTGTCATCGTGCTGTCCGGAGAACTGGAGACCCACAACGCTACAACTTGAGGATGAGCCATTGCACCCACATTGCGGACGACCTCCCGGGCTTCTACGTTCCTTCGTGATGAATGGGAGAGATGCTATGATGGAGGTGGGATTCTTCTTATGCACCTGGTACCTTAATTGGGAAATATGGGTATCCAAGTTGGCACGCTTTAGGAATAGGATCCACTACTGAACTTTTGTCAAGGCTTCACCCATCGAGGTTTTGGGATCCATTTTTTTTAAGTATTTAAGCCTCCCAGCCCCCCCCACACACACACTTATGGAGAACATTCAAATACGTAATTTCTTATCCAGGGAGCACAAATGGCAACAGTTAGTTTAGCAGATACCGAGAGCAGCTAACTGGGGTTTCTGTAAGACAACAGCTACTAAATAGCTCTAATTCACTATTTTTTCTCTGTTCATCAGGTCTAGCTAGCAGGAGTGTTGTAACATCACAAACACAAATAATGAATTAGAGCTATTTAGTAGTTGTTGTCTTACAGAAACCCCAGTTAGCTTGCTCGGGTATCTGCTAAACTAACTGTTGCCATTTGTGCTCCTTAGATAAGAAGTTACAAGGTCTGCTGTTGCTAAACTAGTTTTAAAGCAATACACATGCTAAATCTAGGGCATGGCTACATCACTGTTACATGAGACGGAGGCATCCTGGGAGAAAGAAAGCCAATAAAACTATTTGTTATGGAGATCCACAGGGTCGTGAAACTACCATACAGCTAGCAGGCAATTTAGGAAAACTCCAAATAGCAGACAGAGGGAAGAACACACTAGGATTTAACATACATATCAAAACACTCTACATAACATATGTTTTTGCACATTCTGGGTGTACTACTCCTTTAACCTGTTTCATCTTCTGCTCCTTTCATTTCTGTCACCTATGCTGTGCCTTTCAACACTAAGCACTTTCTCAGTTTTCCTGTCCTTTCCCTTTTCCTTTCTTCTTACAGGCCTCCCTCTAATGTTGGGCTGTTCAACTTCCACTAATTTCCCTCTTACCACTATACATAATTTCTTAATGAATCAGTATATAACTACTTACCTAATGTCCTCTCACCGCAGTATCTGTAATTTGTGTTAGTCTATACACTATCTACAATGACGGTTTTGTGTTTCTGTGTTTCCTATGTATTTGAAATCCTGTTAAACTTAGCCAGCCTTATCATGCCATATGTATTTCAATAGTTTTGATCATGTATAATCCTGTATGTGTAATGTGTTCATGCCACGTTTTGTACTGTATCCTCCCGCGATCGTGCCTGAAAATAGTCATTGATATGGCTAGTGCACTTACCCGGTAAACAAAAACTAAATAAAATAAAATAACATTTTGTGCAGGAAACAGAACATTTCAACATTTAGAACTGTTAACTTTAAAAAAAAAAAAATCAAAGCAAACTTTTTTTTTTTTTAACAGTAGATTGAACTTTTGAACCTCAGAGCAATCTGTTAATATGGTGTAGTCTTTTTTTTCTTGGTTGCTACAGCCATTGGTAGGTGCAGCTTGGCGACTGAGTCATCTGACCTGTAGAGGGAGGTGGAGGAGAAGAGAAGAATTGTAGAGGACGTTTTTACAAGTTTTCTTTTGTGTTGAAAAGCGGTTGGGGATTCTCTGTGTGGCTGCGACTGCTGAGGTGAGTGATGTTTGTGTCGGGGACTTTGTGAAGGAAACAGTTCGTGAAGGAGACAGTTTGTCATAGCTCGTGAGGCACAGCTTGGCTTATGGATTTTCCTATTGAAAGCTGGTCAGTGAATGCGTAATGAATACTCCTTCATTACGACGATTTACACACTGATTTCTCTATGGGAAAAACACAACCCATTAATTATATAGAGGATAATGTATGGGGAGTCATCGATAACCATGCTGTAATAGCCTTGAGAGGTTACCATGACAACTTTGTAAACCTCGCGAGCGAAGCTCGAGAGGTTTTATGTTGTCACAGTAACCTCAAGAAGCGATTTCAGAGAGGTGACTGATGACTCCCCACACATTATATTTTATAGTGTATGGAGCAAAAAAAATCAAGCGAGTGCCCATTTTCACAAAAAAAAAGTCCTTACTTTGCCATTTCCCCATACAGCCTCACTTGATGCTACCACTCTCTGTAGGTCTCCCCACCAAAGTCATTTGTTCTGAGCCACTACTTAAAATGAGTGCATGCACAGATCAGCTCCTGTTATAATCCCATTGCTATGATATACTCAAGAGGGATTAACAAGCCCTGCCATTATAGTGATGGCATTACAAGAAAATGATCTTACTGCTTTTTAGTGGTCATAAGGGCTCCCCATACATTATACGTGTTTTTTCCCATAGTAAAAAACATTGCCTAGTTATTATATAATAGTTGTTCTCCATATAGCACCCATCTCAGTAAAACTCCACAAACACTCATCTGTAAGCAGTGTTCTGAGCATTGCCTAACGGGTGCTCCATTGTCAATGATACAGTCTGAAGGTATCTTGAGCTGACAAGTTCCCACTGGACTGAGTCTCTCAGGCAGCTGGGAGCTACAACTGTCTGAAACTGTCTACTTCTTTATGGACACTCCTCACAGCCTGCAGTGCTGGCAGGGATAGACGAAACAAGCTGATTGACCTGTTAAGGGAGTATTGTTCCAACTGAAAGTCCCATCATCTGCCTACAGTGGTGCAGATCTTCTGTGTGTGGACACCCCTGGAAGTGTAGCAGTGCTTGGAGCCATGCAGGAGTTGAAGTGGGGCCAAATGTCAAAACACAGTGTTAAATGCCGGTTATATCATATAAAATAATTATTTCACTACGGCAAATGCAACATTTCCATCTCACTTTGTCCCCCCGCCATACCCATGATTACTTCCCTCTACATTGACCTCTCCCTCCCTCCTCTTGCTTCCTGTCCACTCCCTCCTTTGCTTCCTGACCCCTCCCTCCCTCCCTCCTCTTACTTCCTGCCCCCTTGCACTTTGTGCCTCTTTTCTAAGTACTGGTTCTCCTCCTAAACCCCTTACCTTTCACCTCCCCTGTTCACTCCACCTCCCACTTCATGGACTCCCACAGCTTCTCTATTCCCCACTCTAAATCTGCCTCTAGGCAAATGATTTTATTCTGTCTTATCCCCGCCATCTGGAACAACCTTTCTCCATTGCTTTGCCTGTCCTCTTCCTACCTCTTCCTCAGACATCCATTTAAACTTTAGTTTGCTGCTTCCAGTTCATATTTAGACCTCGGCTAAACTGTTTCAGTGCTTCCTCTTGTTATAATGTACTTACTTTCCTAAGAGCATTCTGGTGCATCAATGCTCACCTTGTTTTTATTTATGTTCTCTTTATGGGAACATGACAATTTGCTCCTGACCACTCGCTCCCAGTTAATTAGCTCATGGCACCTTGTCCTGGTGTCGATACGCTCCTGTGATTACCCGCCCCCAGCATACTTGCTCCCGGTATATTTTCTATATATATATGGCCTCAAACTCCTGCTGCTGTCATGATGTAGATAAGTATTTTGGGGCATTATGTGCTTGTCCGCTCCCGCTCCCAGTATATTTTATATATGGCTGCAAACTCCTAATGGTGTACTGCTAATGACAAGTAATTTTTATGTTGTCTTGTGCATGCACGAGCAACATTTTGTGGCAGTAGGAGATTAGTAGGAGAAATGCAGAGATGTGTCAATTTTGGCGAATGCAGGGCATGCTTTCGAAGGTGCATCCCTCATTCGCCAATTAGCGAGCATGCTAGCAGTGACGCAACTGTTTTGCAGTGCCACCAACTTGAAATGATTTTGCCATTGCAATCAGAGCCAAGCTTGTTATCCAGCGGCACTGATGACATGCCTCCACTACATACCTTGCCTGGTGTAACATTTCAATAAACATGGCGGCAGCACCACTGTCCGCCTCTTGCAATCCCTACAAAGCCGACTTCAGGGGTTCCCAATCCCCCAGTCAGCATGTGTAAACCCCCAAGATTGTGTGGCACACTGGGAGCCCACCCCAGTGTGCCTCCCTGTGTTCGGAAGCCAACCGGGTCGGCATTTTCCTGCCCCTGCCCACCCCCATTGTGAGCCACACTGGGAGCCCACCTAAGTGTGGCAAACATCACACCCCCAAAGTCATGGGGCACACAGGAAGCCCACCCCAGTGTCCCCAACATTGTTTCATACACGTGTAAAGAAAGAAAATGGTCTGTGCTGTTTTTTTTTTTTTTTACTCTGAATTTTGGACCCTGAAACAAAGGAAATGGTCCCTTGCTGTTGGTGGGCCCCCCTCCCCCAACCCACACTAACCCTCTGTGCACCCCACTTTTCCACACCCCCTCACCCCATACTTACCTCCAGAGGTCCGCCCCACAATTTTCGGTGGAGCGGGAACATGTCTGCATGCTTCAAAGCCCACCATGAACTGAAGAAATGCTGGTAACCGTATAATGGCATCAAGGGGGTAGGTTTCAACTTAGGTGGATATCGTGGCCATATTTTTGACTTGACTCCAAATTTTCAACATGGGGTTCTTGGGACCCCACCTCATAAAATCAGTCACTGCCATTTCATTATTCAGCCCAGAAAGGTGATTTCGAAGTCACTGCACAGAACCACCTTTTGGGACCAGCTAACAAAACGACAGTGCCACTGTTCATGAGGTGGGCTCCCAAAAGCCTATATTGTAAATTTGGTGAAATAATTCCAATAAAATTACTGTTACGAGTGTGCATTGTGCAGTTTCCATGCATGCTTGTAACTTTAAGAATTTTTAATATTTTCACTACAGATTTTGAACACTGCCATTTTTTTCACACCTCCTTATGAACTGTACAGCTGTCATTTTTCACATCCTGCCCAAAGTATGTTTTTGCACATCTGGCGCACAATGGCACTGTCACTGTGGGAAATCAATGTTCAAAACAGATTAAGAAAATCACAGCAACACTGTTCGTGAGTGGAAGTCTCAAATGCCTATGTTGAAAATCTGCAGAAAAACTTCCAAAAAATGACTGTGTTACGAGTGTGCATTGTGCAGTTTCCATGCATACTCATAACTTCAAGATTTTTTAATATTTTCACTTCAGATTTTCAACATTGCCATTTCTTCACACCTCCTCATGAACAGTACAGCTGTCATTTTTCACATCCTGTCCAAAATGTGTTTTTGCACATCTGGCGCAGAATGGCACAGTCGCTGTGGGAAATCAGCGTACGGGACACATTGACAAAATCACAGTACCACTGTTTATCAGCTGAGGTCCCAGAATGCCAATGTTGAAAATCTGGTTAAAAAAATCCCCAAAATAATTGCATTACGGCCGTCTGTTGCCCAGTTTATACGCACGCTCATGACTTCACCAATTCTCCAGATTTTCACTCCAGATTTTCAACATTACCATTTTTTTACACCTCCTCATGAACAGTACAGCTGTCATTTTTTACAACCTTCCTGAAATGTGTTTTCATACCTGTGGCACCAAATGGCGCAGTCACTGTACAAAATCACCTTTTGGCTAATGAACTGATAGTGCCACTGTTCATGAGATGGGGTCACAAAAAGCTCATGTTGAAAATGTGGAGTGAAAATAACCAACAAACACTTGAGGCATTAGGGTTTTCAACTGTAACAGCCCTCCTGTAGAGGCTGACAGGCATCAGGGGTGTGACGGGGATTTTCGCTGTAATGCTCATGCCATTCCATCCCCAGCCCTCAACCACTATCAGGCATTGAGGTGTGCCTTGGACTCTTCACCCCATTCTCCTATGGTGCACCCAACTCAGTGTAATTCCTTATGGAATGGGGTGAGCGTAAGGCTCGAAGACCCCAAGGCACACTGCGACACTTGGTGTCAGCAAGATCAGGTGAGATGAAATGGCATGAACGTTATTGCAGATGACCCAGAGGCACACCCCAGTGCCTGTCAGTCTCTGCAGGGTGCCTGTAGGGTTGGCGTCAGTTCAATACTTCACTGCCATTCCTATTATGCATCTCTTTAACTCCTGCACTACCAGTGCCAATGCCAGCAAGACAACATTCGGCATTGACAAATGCTTGTTGCTGTTGTTACTACCTCCCCCCTATTGTGTAATCTTCTCCTGGGTTTTTGTTTCCCAGGTGCATTATTTTGCACTTTTTTTGCATTGAATCCAAGCTGCCATACTTCTGACCATTTCTCCAACCTTGCCAAGTCCTTTCTCATCCTTTCCACGTCTCCTTGTGTATCAACCCTGTTGCAGATCTTTGTGTCATCTGCAAAGATGCATATTTTTCCTTCCAGTCCTTCTGCGATGTCACTTATAAAGACATTAGAAAGGACTGGACCCAGTACTGAACCTGCGAGTACACCACTAGTAAGCCCCTTTCTTCAGAGTGGACTCTGTTTACATTTACCTTCTGTGTCCTGTTGTCCAACCAATGTTTTATCAGGCTACCACCCTGGGACCCACTCCCAGGCTGGTTAATTTGTTTATTAATCTTTTGTGTGGACTGTGTCAAATGCCTTGCTAAAGTCTAGGTAGGCCATGTCCACAGCCCCTCCCTAGTCTGCTACTTTGGTCACCCAGTCAAAGAAATCAATTAAATTTGTCTGACATGATCTTCCCACTATGAACCCTTGCTGCCTTGGGTCCTGAGCCCCACTGACCTCTAGGTACTCAACAGTTCTTTCCTTCAGAATCGATTCCATCACTTTCCCTACGACAGAGGTCAAACTGACAGGTCTGTAGTTTCCTGCCTCTGCCTTTCTCTCACTTTTGTGGAGGGGAATCACATCTGTCTTCCTCCAGTCCTCGGGTACCACACCATCCTCCCATGATTTGTTAAAAAGGGTAGTCAGTGGTGTCACTAGTTCTCCCCTTAATTCTTTTAGAATTCTGGGGTGAATCCCGTCAGATCCTATTGCTTTGTCCGCCTTCAGTTTTAGGAGTTCCTTCAGAACCCTTTCTTCTGTGAAAGGACTGGGATCGATCCAGAGTGCTGCTGTTAATTGGATTAGGTACCTCCCCCCTCCTCCTCCTCTTTTGGAGTACCAAGTAGAAGTATTCATTCAGTATTCCTGCTTTTTCACTGTCCCTCTCTGCTCACCCACCGTCCATTCTGTTTAGCCTCACTATCCCTCCCTTTGTCTTTTCGCCCTGATGTACCTGTAAAGGTTTTATCCCCTTCTTAACTGAGTTGGCTATCTTTTCCTCAGTTTGGGCCTTTCTATTCTGACTGCCTTCCTGCTTCCTTCTGCCTTGAACTGGTACGGTTCTCTGTCCTGCTCCTTCTGTGTTTCCTTATGCTTCAGAATGTTATCTTTACTCCCTAAACTTCCCCACCACCTCTTTTGAGAACCATAGTGTCTTTTTCTTTCATTTTGATTTATTTGCTTCACACAAAGGCTTGTTGCCTCTGTGATGGCAGTTTTGATGTTTCCCCATTGTTGCTCCACCCCTCTTTCTAGCCTGTTTGCTAGTGCTTTTCTAAGGCACTCTCCCATCTTACCAAAGTCAGCGCTCCTGAAGTCCAGTACCCTCACTTTTGTATGGCTTAACTCTGTAGCTGAGTTTATCGTGAACCACTCTGTTTGGTGGTCACTTGTTCCCAGATGGCTACCCACTTCTAGATCTGAGATCCTCTCACTGTCCCCATTTGAGAGTACAAGGTCTAAGATTGCTTCCTCATGAGTGGGTTCCAAAACTAGCTGTCTGAGGCATGGCCCTGCTCATGGATGTGGCTGCAGCAAAGGTGCTCCAGTTAACATCTGGCATATTTATTTATTTATTTAAGAGTTTAACCAGGCAGGTGTACTGAGCCGAGAACCACTCATTTCCAAACGCGACCGGGGGGAAATTGGGGTAAAGAGGAACATAGGATGATTATTACATTCTGTACAGGATTTACAGTAGTAGACAGGATATGCACCCAGAGGGCTGAAGAACAATGACATTGATAGACGGTAGGTTTATACATAATTGTGCATTATTATTCAGGTCCCCCTTCAACAGTATCTCCCCTTTCTCTGCCATCCTAAGGATGCCTTCTATCATATCCTTGTCCATTCCTCCCCGAGATATGGGGGTCTGTATACAACCCTGTGCAGATTGTGGTGCCATTTCCAGTCTCTAAGGTGACTCACAGTGTCTCCTCTCCTCCCTGTTTACTCTTTTGTTCTGTTACTTTTATCTCTTCCCTTACATAGAGAGCTACTCCTCCCTTTCTCTTCTGTAGGTTGTGTACCCTGGTATGTTAATATCCCAGTCATGGTTCTCTGTGTATCATGTTTCTGTGACTGCTACGATATCCAGGCATCCCTCTTCCATCAAGGCCACCAGTTCAGGGAGCTTGTTCCCCAGACTATGGGCATTGGTACTCATTACCCTCCATTTCTTGATGGCCTTACCCCTTTTTGCCCCATCCTTGTCCTTATTGCCTTTGTCATTTTCTCCATTTACCTCTACCCTTTTCCCTATCAATGTGTCTATCTTGGTGTTTACTTCACTTACTACCCTGATTTTGGGGTGCTAGGATTTCCTGTTCCTTTCCAGTGCCTCCCCTTGGCTAGGTTTAAATGCTTACCAATGGAGCATTTAAACCTATCACCCAGGATCCTGGTACCCTCCTGACAGGTGCAGACCATCATTCCAGTATAGGCCTGCATCACTCCAGGTGAACCCCAGTCCCCAATGATGCCAAACCCCTGAGCTCTGCAGCAGTTTTTCAACCTCTGATTGAATCCCATGGTGTGGAGCACCCTAGCTCACCCATGCCATAGACAGGCAACACCTCTGAGAAGGTTTCCATTCATGTTACTTTTCTAAGGCCCCTCCTCAACTCCACAAACTCTTCCTGCACTGCTCTGATCCCTTTCTCAGTCAGGTCATTTGTTCCTAGGTGGACACTGACATCCAGCTCCCTCCCCCATGCAGCTGCTCCCATGATCTTGAGGATTCACCCCCTGTTCCTCCAAGCCATGGTGCCAGGCAGGCATCTTACCTCCCTCTCCCTTTCATCCCCCAGTTCTACCTTCCTGACAATGGAGTCCCCCACCAGGAGTTGTTTCCTTCCCCTGTGGGGTCCTGTGCCACCCTCCTGTGGGTCTCCTTTGTGGAGGTTCCCAGCATCCTCCTTGGTCTCCACTGCAGGTGTCTCCATAGAGGAACCACACTTTGCCAGAATGGCATATGAATTTTGGAGAGGTACAACTGGAGGGATGCACCTCTGTTCCTCCACCCTCACCCTCCCTGAGCCCACTGTGGTCCACCACTCCTCTTTTTTGGCAGCCTCTGAGGCAACGGCAGTGGCACTGGTCATTCCTGGGTGGGAGAGGAGGCCCCCCAAACCCTGGCCAACTCAGCCTGGAGATAAGCAACCTCCTCCCTCAGCCCAGAGAGGTGCCTACAGATGGGACAACACCGCATCCTTCAGAATGTCTCCTGGAAGTGTACTGCTCCACAGCCACTGCACTGCACCACTCCCATCACATCTTATTTCTTGCCCCTTAACTGTTGTTTTGAATATTTACTCTTTCCTCTGTTTGTTTATTTATTTATTTATTTTTTCCTTCCTTCTTACTTACTGCCTCTGTGCCCTTTACGCTTCTGATCTTCCTGTTCTGAGATAAGAAGTTCCTATATTTCTCAGTAGTCTCCTTACTTGTGCAAAGTCAGCCTCCAGCAGCTGGGGATGGAGAGCTACTTGCCCTTCTAGGATGGTGAGTCTTTTGTGGCTCTGTGATCACTCCTTCCTGCTCCCAAACAGGAAGTTCCTGTTGTCAGTCAAATCATGTGCCTATAAAAGTAGAACTGGCTTAGTGTGAGAGGGAGGGAAGGAGGGTAGGGTAGGAGGGCAATATAGTCCCAGTAGAGAAGAATAGTTACAACAGCAGTTCCTTCCTTTGCTATTCTGTGCCTGTTCTCTGACAGAAGCTATCTAGGTAGTTTTTAAATCTGGCTTTAACCTGGCTTCTTTCTAGCTAAGCCACTCCCCTACTTTGCAGCTCTTTCTACACCTAGTTAATTGCACAGATAACAATTCCTTCAGCCACCTGAGATGAACACCTAGATAACTGCAGCGGATAACAACCCTTCAGCCAACTCATGCAAACACACAAACTCTTTTTATGTTTGCTTTAGGCCAGCATGCAAGAAACATTAGTGGCAGCTTAGGAGAAGGCTGTTGTGGAGGTGCAGCAGTGTGGTGGCCAATGCCAGCACTGTACATGTGGGCTTGGTGGTGTGCACCCAATGCAGGCCCAGTGTCCTGATGACTGGTTCTGCAAAGTGCTACTAACCCGAAATGATTGGCCACTGCAATGAGGGTCCTCTCGTCATTGCAGCATCAGTACTTCACTGCAATGAGGGAGCGACCCATCATTGCAGGGCAGTACCTCACCTGGTGTAACTGCATCGGAACCATGGTGACTATATGTGTCTGCCTCAGAGCTGACGGGAGGGGGTGCCCAATCCCCCTGTCGGCATGCCCCCGACCCCCTTCATTTGCTAACGGGGAGCCCAATCCATGTCGGCATGATGTCCCCACCCCAAGTTTCTGTTGTGCCGAGGGTGCCCAATCCCTTGGCATCATGCGCCCTCAACAGTCTTTCTTTGCCAACGGGGGCCTAACTTTTGGTTTCAGTCCCCTTCCCAGTGCTGAAGGGGAGCCCATTTCCGTCAGCATAATGTCCCCTTTGCTGTGTGCTGAGGGGTGCCCAACCCCTTCAGCATCATGCCCCCACCCATTTCTGTGCCGACAGGGGCCCAATCCCTGTCGGCTCGGGTCCTCCTCCTCCTCACAAATGCAGGTGGCACACTGGGAGCCCACCCCAGTGTACCAAACAATACCTAAGAAAGAAGAAAACTGACCTGCATAGTTTTTGTTTTTTTTACCTGTCCCCTTCCCAACCCGTGCCCCCTCCTGCATACCCTGCCTCCCCATACACACCCTCACCCCATACTTACCTCCAGAGCTCGGCGAACGATCTTCAGTGGATCGGAACACATCTGCACTCTTCAAAGCCGACCGCGAACTGAAGAAATGCTGGTAAGCTGTATAATGGCATAAATAGGGTTTTTTCAACTTTGGTGCATATCTCTGGCATTTTGGGGAATTTTGGCACCAAAATTTCAACATGGGTTATTGGCACCCCTCCTCATGACTTCAGCCACTGTCACGGTGTTATTCGGTCCTGAAAGGTGATTTCACGGTCACTATGCGGAATCACCTTTTGGGACCTAGTAATGAAATGACAGTGCCACTGTTCATGAGGTGGGCTCTCAAAAAGCCTATTTTGCAAATTTGGTGAACAAAATCCAAAAAATGACTGTTTTATGAGCATGCATTGCGCAGTTTCCACGCACGCTTGTAACTTCACGAATTTGTAATATTTTCACTCCAGATTTTCAACATTGGCATTTTTCCATACCTCCTTATGAATAGTACAGCTGTCATTTTTACACATCCTGGCCAAAATGTGTTTTTGCACTTCCAGCGCAGAATAGCGCGGTTGCTGTGGGAAATCAGGTTTCGGGATAGACTGAGAAAATGACAGTGATACTATTCATGAGCAGAGGTCCTAAAATGCCTATGTTGAAAATCTGGTGATAAAAGTCCATAAAATGACTTTGTTACAAGTGTGCATTGTGCAGTTTCCACGCACGCTTGTAACTTTGCAAATCTGTAATATTTTCACGCCAGATTTTCAACACTGGCATTTTTTCACACCTCCTTATGAACAGTACAGCTGTCATTTTTCACATCCTGTTCGAAATGTGTTTTTGCACTTCTGGCGCAGAATACCGCGGTCGCTGTGGGAAAATTATTGTTTGGGACAGATTAAATCGAGCGAGTGAGAGGGGTGAGTGAACGAGCTCGACTGATCTCTGTCAGGGCTGCTGTGGATTTCTTTGTGGGCAGAAAAAGGCACCAATGCAGGCAGGAGTCCAGTACAAAAGGGCAGCCTGCATCACCAGGAGAAACAGAATGAGTGAGTGAGAGGGAGAGGGAGTGATCTCAACGGAGCTCTGTCAGGACAGCTGTGAAATTCTTTGTGGGCAGAAAAAGGCACCAACGCAGGCAGGCAGGAGCCCAGTACAAAAGGGCAGCCTGTAAGTGCCAGGAGAAACAGAATGAGCGAAAGTGAGGGGGAGGAGCAAGCTCAACGGAGCTCTGTCGAGACTGCTGCAGATTTCTTTGTGGTCAGAAAAGGTGCCAATGCAGGCAGAAGCATAGTACAAAGGGCAGCCTGCAGCGCCGGGAGAAACAGAACGAGCAAGTTAGAGAGGGGAGGAGGCTCAACAGAGCTCTGTCGGGACTTAAGAGTTGCCCCACCTCCCACCCAGCATCCTCTGTGGTCCTATATTACAGCAGGGTCTCTGGAGTGGAGGCAAAGCAATGATTGGATACTTTGAGGAGTGCTGTAATAATACAGATTTAGTTGTTCTGTTTATTTCTCTAACTGAGCTGAGTAATACTTGGAGTGCAATAGGATTTCTAACTGGGCTAAGTGAAACTGTATGAGAGCTGAGAACAAAAAGTATGGTAGCTGAGGGGTGAAAAACAGACAAGGAGGCTTTAGGATTGCTACAGTAATACAGTATCTAACGGATGAAATTTGAGAATTAATTACCCCGGTCAGCAAGGGGCCAGTAGGGGGACTAGTGTGGGGGGAACAGAAATTTGAGTAAATAGGGGCCTAACACTTGTGGTAGGGTACAGAACCTAGGAGTAAGAGCCTGTCCAAAGATGGGGGCCAAAATGGGGCAGGTGCCACATGTCAATAGGGTGGGCATCTTTGGAAGGGTGGTGGGGTGTACAGAGTATGGGACCACCATGATCTTGGACTGGGCTTGGAGGATGGGGGCATATATGGTCTGTAGATGACTGGCTAGTTTGAGGGAGGAACTGTGGAGGTTAGGGAGGAGTCCAAGTGGCAGGGCAGGTGACTGTGGTAGGCATCCTGGCTGGGGGGGATAGGGGATGGCAAGGGGGAACAGATGAAGAACAACTAGGGACTGAAACCGACCCCATCAGAGGCACTAGAAGAAAAGAGAGGAGAAGGGAAGGGGTGCTCGAGGTGAGGGGGGCCTCCTGTTAGGGGAAGAAGAGACCATGAGGAGTACCAGGGGAGAAAGCAGATAGCTGTGGGTAGGGAGGGACCAGGGATGGCATGGAGGGGAACAAGTAGGAGGGGGGAACTGATAGGGGGAAGCGATGTAGGAGGGATATCGACTAGGACTAGATTCAATCTTCTGCTATGAGAGAGAGGGGGGCAGGAACATACTGAAGGGGAGGACAAGCAGGGTATGAGAGGGATGGTAACAGCTAGGTGAAGAGATAGCGAGGACGAAAAAGGTAGAAGGGGGTTATTAAAGAAGGAGGGGGGTGACTGAGTTAGAAGGGCGAAGCGGGAAGGATGAGAGGGGCATCACTATCAGGGTCGAAGGGAATGGGGCTCTAAATTGACAACAGCGGGATAGGAGAGGGGTTAGAAATCAGCAGGGGAGGAGGGGAGGTCGACATGGGAAGCCCAGTAGGAAGTAGTCAGGCTGGGAAGGGATTCAAGGGAGATGGAAGGAATAAGGCAGAGAAAAGGGGTGAGACGGAAGTAGGGGGTACAGATACAGAAGTCACAGAGGATGCAGCTGGTGGGGGTAAAGGGCAGGGAAGATCAAATACTGGGTTGGTGAAAGGGGCATTAGAAGAGAAAGGGGCTAAGGGATGGGGGAGTACTCATCCTCGGGGATTCTATACTGAAAGGGGCGAGATGGGATGGAAAGGGGGAAAGGCACCGCCAGATTTGGGTTGAAGCTATCCCAGGTTGACTGCAGGAGGGCAGGACAGGCACTGCTCAAGTGTGCAGCGAGGGGAGGAAGAAACATTTACTGTTGCATGTGGGTACAAACGACTTGGCAGGGAGACTGTGGAAGCAGTGAGGGGTTCAAGTAGTTGGGCAGGCAGTGTGAGGGAGAGTCGGTGGCACCTTGGAGACACTCCTGGTACCATGTTCAAGCATGGGGAAGAAGGGTAGATTGAAGAGTTCAATGAGGGGCTAAGGAATTGGTGCCACACCAAAATTATGGGTTAGTGACTTAACTGGTGTTTGGTCTGGGGAAATAGTGACTTGTATACAGGGACAGGGTACACTTGAGCAGGAATGGGAGGGAGTATTAATGGCAGGATTACAGGTATATCTCTACTAAGATGGATTTAAACTAGTGCAGGGTGGTGGCTAAAAGGTTAGTAGAAAGGTCTGGACAGGGAGCCTAATGAGCTCATACTCCATAGATATATGTAAAGGTGGAGGTGTAGTAACCCTGGGAGGGGCTGGCAGAGTGGTCTGCGTGTAATACAGAAGGCACCACCAGCCAGTAAGAATAAGGAGGAGAAAGGGTGCAGGCTACTGGGAGGAGGAACACAGGCCAAGGAGAAAGAGGGTATAGTGGATGGTCTCTCTCAATGCAAGAAGCCTGGGTAACAAAAGCTTCAGGTGCTCCTTTCAGAGGGAAGGCACATTGCTGCAGTGACAGAGACTTGGGCCACAGAGTACCATGATTGGGGCTTGGTAATCCCGTAATACAGGTTATACAGCAGGGACCAGGGAGTTGCACTGTATGTGATGGAAGGGATTAAATGCATAAGGGATGAAGGAGAAGAGAGAATAGAGGCACTTTGGGTGCAGCTCCTGGACTCCAAGGGCAGAAAACTGAGGCTGGGAGTAGTGTACAGACCATCAGCCCAATCTGGGGAACTGGATGGGGAGCTGGCAGAGCCGATAAAGAGGGTGTGTAGAAGGGGGAGTGTGGCGATAGTGGGGGATTTTAACCTACCATGGGTTGAATGGAGCACCCTGGCCACTAGCAGTACCAGGGAGCAGGTGCTCCTTGATGCATTCCAGGACGGCCTTCTGATGCAACTGGCAAGTGGGCCTACAAGGCTTGGTAGCACTCCAGACCTAGTACTGGCAAATGGGGTGTGGTGAGGGAGGTAAGGGTGGAGGACCCACTAGCAGATAGCAACCAGCAAACAGTGTGGCTCATTGTCACGCTGGGCAGGGAGACAGGAGGCACGGGCACTAAAGTGGTGGACTTTATTAGGTGGACTTTGGGAGATGGGAACAATACTGCAAGGAGACCTCAGGATATAAGGCCGGGGATGGATGCAGAACAAAAGTGGGAGTCATAAAGACTGGGCTAACAGAGGCCACAGTAGCCTGCACTAGGGCCAGGGTAAGAAGAGCAGAGGATGAAGCTTTGCTGGCTGAACAAGGAAGTGCTGCAAGGGTGAGGGCAAAATGGCTGTGTACCGCAGTACAGGAGGAAGGGAAGGGAGTGGATAAGGAGGCTTTCAGGTGTTGGTCAAAGGAGGTTGCCAGGAGGGTGAAAAGCTAGGTCTTCAGGTAATTAAGTACTGCACAGGGCATAAAGAGGGAAAAGGACTTTTTAGGTATGTCTGGAGAAAGAGGAAGTACAAGGAACATATTATGAGGATAAAGCGGGGAAGGGATTGGGTGGAAAAGGCAGAAGAGCAAGTGGAAATTCTAAATGAGTACTTCTGCTCTGTTTTCACGAAGGAGAGGAATGGCCCACTACCAGAATGGGCTGGGGGGGGGAAAGGGGGAGAAGGTGACGGACAGAGTGATCACAGGAAGTAGGGTGCTAGAGGGGCTGAAGGCAGTAAGGGTGGACAAGGCACCAGGTCCTGATGCCATCCATGCCAGGGTGCTGAGGAGATGGCGGAGCTGTTGGCTGAGCCACTGGCATATCTGTACAACACCTCCCTGAAACTGGGTGTGTGCCCCAGGACTGGAGTGTGGCCCATGTGGTGCCTGTACACTAGAGTGGGCCTAGGGAGGAGCCAGGAAATTATCGGCTGGTAAGTTTCACGTCCATAGTGGGTAGCTTATGGAGGTGATACTGAAGGAGAAGCTGGTGGCATTCTAGACAGTAATGGCCTCCAAGATGGGTGGCAGCACGGGTTCATCTTAGGGAGGTCTTGTCAAACCAACCTAATAGAGTATTGTGACTGGGTGACAAGGGAGTTGGATAGGGCAATGCGGTACATGTCTTGTATTTGGACTTCAGTAAGGCCTTTGATACAGTGCTTCATGGGAGACTGGGGGGGGAAGCTGACGGCAGTGACGTGGGAAAAAAGCTGACTAAATGGATAGAGGACTGGTTACAGGGGAGGGTGCAGAGGGGGGTGATGGTGGTGGTGGTGGTGGGGTAGCTCTCGGCACCCAGAGCAGTGACAAGCAGAGTGCCGCAGGGGTCAGTGCTGTGCCTGGTGCTATTTGGGCTCTTTATCTCCTATATAGCACAACGAGTGGGGAGCAGGGTTAGTCTATTCTCACATTATACCAAATTGGGGGTGGTGGTGGACGAAGAGGATGAATGGGAAAAACTGCAGGGGGACCTAACCAAACTAGAGACATGGTCGGTGCAGTGGCAGCTAGGATTCAATGCAAAGAAGTGTAAGGTGATGCACTTCAGGGCTAAGAACCAGAAGAGGAACTATTGGTTGGGGATCAGAGAGGAGAAGGACCTAGGGGTGTTGGTAACTGGGAGCATGAACAACTCAGCCCACTGCATGAGAGCAGCAGCTAAGGCAAACAGGATGCTTGGGTGCATCGCAAGGGGTTCTCGCCCAGACAAAGGAATGTGATCCTACTTCGCTACAGATCATTGGTCAGACCGCACCTAGAGTACTATGTGCAATACTGGAGGCCATACCTGAGGAGAGAGATAAAGTTACTGGAGGGGGTGCAAAAGAGGCCAAAAAAAATGTTAAAGGGGATGGAAGGAAAAGAATATGAAGTTAGGATGAGGGAGCTGAACATGTACACACTGGAGGAGAGGAGGGATGGGGGAACATGATTGAAGCATTTAAATACTTGAGGGGGTAAATAAACCTAGTACTGAGGGCGTGTTTAAACTGAGTGAAGAGAGATGAGGGGCACTGGACTATGGGGGTGTTTCAAGGGGAAATGAGGAGGACTACTTCTCTGAGAGGGTGGTGTCTAGTTGGAATGCGCTTCAGAGGGGGTAGTAACATGTGGGACAGAATAATAGCTTTGAGGAGGAGTGGATAAAGCAAGAGGAAGAGTCAGGGGGCAGGGCTGGGACAAATGGGGAGGAACTGAGGGGTGGAGGCTGGGGCTGCAATCTAGGGAGCTAGCTGCACACTCGGGCAGATTTACATAAACCGATTGGTGTGTTCTGCTGGCAGATTTGTATGTTCATGTTTGTATGTATGTCTGTATGTAAAATCACAGTGACTCTTCATGAGCAGAGGTCCCAAATGCCTCTGTTGAAAATTTGGTGCCAAATGTCCATAAAATGACTGTTACGAGCGTGCTTGATGCAGCTTCCACGCCCTTCATAACTTCACAAATTTGTAGTGTAACCCCTGCAAATGGGGGTTCCCAAAGACTTTCCAGGAGCTTGCTTGAATGCTCCAAGCCTGAATGGTGTTTGGCATTTAAGCCATTTATCAGTGAGTGTTTTTAGAGCCTCTGGTACTGTCTCTTTAAGAGCTGTCTGCTTGCAGACATAATTAGTTTGTATGGGGGGACTGTGTGCTTCTCTGAGTACCACTTGAGCTGCTGCCAATTCACTTCATTTTTGCAGTCACTAGGAGTGCAAAGGGAACCTATCTGAAAGATGTAACTGTTTGCCAGAAATTATTTAGAGTAATAATGAAATTACAGTTTGTCTAACCTGCTTTCTTTGCAGTCAGAACTGTGTCTGCTAGTTCTCATTCTAGTTTTGAACTGCTGAACTGGACCAATCAGTGTGGGTAAGCTAGCTCTAAAATGGTGCCTTGGACGAATCAGAACTTGGACTCATAATCTGAGCCAGCCACAAGAGGATTGTATGGGCAGTGACTCTGGGAGATGTGTTTAGACTTCAGTGCCTTTTTGGACCAACAGCAGCAGTATTGTGAGTGATAGCCAATCCAGTCAAGAACTGGGAGGAACTCAAAGGAAGTGCCCGGTTTTGTCGGTTGGAGTTTCAGTTGAGCTTTGGCAGTGAAGAAGGAAGGAGCCCTGTGCTTTTTCAGTGTGCAGTTTTAGTCAAAAACGTGTAAGGCCCAGAGTTCCGGTCTGCAGCTTGTGTAACTGCTTGTTAGGACTGAATCTGTCCTGTGAAAAGAATCAAAGGATCTCTGAAGAGTAGAAACCAGGCTCACCCTGTAGAAGACTGGAGAAATTGTTGAATTACACTCAGTCTGTCAGAAACTGAATCTGCTGTGTGTTCTCCCGGTATTGTGCAGTAATTGCGATCGATAGAGAACAGCCTGCCTGGTATAGTACTTTTTTTTTTTTTTTACCATATAAATGTGTAGAGTCTCTTGGAGCTCAAGAGTAGCCCTGCTGACATTGAAGGACCCTATCTTGTTTGGAGGTCGTGAGTACTAATTCAGGGTCGCTTCTCTGTTGAATTGCCACATTAAATCCAAATGGAATTACTGTACTGTTGACTGTTTAATTTTCCTTTTCTCTGTGTGAAAGGGCCCCTACCAGCTGCCACAGTTTGGACTAGCCACTAGGGCTTGGGTACCCAGGGACAGTAACTGATAGGGATAGGCCTGCACAGAGCCATCAGGTAGATTATTAGAGTGATAAGCCAATTAACCTGATTTCCTGTCCTTGTTATATCCCCTAACAAATCAGAGCTGCTTGTTTCAGCAAAGTTATACTGCCTGAGGTATTTGTCTATGTTAAGTACTTGTACTGTGATTGTTGCACTGTATCTCATTTCACAGGAGGTCCCAGTGCCGGAACCAGACCTGGGGGTAAGTGTATACCAGAAGGTAATTTGATATATTGTGTGGCCACTAGTGGGAAGAAAGGGGGTTGCAGTGTCCCAGAGGGCTGTGACCAAGTTAGCTTAACTATTGCAAACCCTGACCTCTGGGTGGAGGCACCCGCCATTGGATCCAGGCCCCTCAACCTGTTAGTGGCAAATCAGGCAGGGGTAGTAGCCCCTGGGATAGCGCCATCTAGGGGTTACAGTATTTTCACCCATATTTTCAACATTGGCATTTTGCGTCATTTTTCACATCCTGCCTGAAATATGCAACTGCTCGCGGCTGATGCTGGTGCACACAGGATACTGCTGTTGCGGTGAACCTCACACAATGGTTGACTCATTAACCAGTAAAATTACAGGACCGCACCAGCACACTCTTGGACTGGATCCTTACCAGTCACCCATCGCGGATATCTAACACTAATGTCCTCCCTGACTCTCTCAGCGACCACTCCCCTGTTAGCTGCACCTGGTCAAATAAATTCATCATACAACCGCAAAAACTATCACCAGCAGGATTCTACCCTCATGGTCACCTTTCTGACTCAAATTCCACCTCCTCCATCAAGACTGGTCCCCCATCTTCAATGCAATCAATGTAAACACTGCCTTGACCACTTCATAAACATCTTCACTGTGGCCTGTGACATGTATGTCTTATTAAGAAACGGAAGTCAAATCACCAGCAACCCTTTGCTCAAAAGTGACCTCCTCAGGATGCTAAAACAAGAGACCACCTATGGAGCTGGCCAGAAACTCTGAAGGCAAAATGACATCCAAAACTACAAACGTGCCCGCAATGACTGCACCAAACCATCCGCAAACGAAGTCCGCCTGCTATAAGCATGCTCTCACAACTCCTGGGGCAATGGTCGGGAATTCTGGAAGAATATAAAGGAACTCACCAGGAATCTACCCAAACCCCCATCAATACTCAACATCAACGGAACCACAACCTACAACCTTCAACCCAAAAACCATTCTGGATACCTTTAACAAAGCCTTTACCGACCTCAACGGCCAACCTACCCCAGGACTACTTCAAAGATGGTGGAAGCCCTCTGTCCACAATGAACACTACTCCCACCAGCTCCCCCCGCTTCTACTTCAAAGCAGTCAAGGCTCACCAAGTACGCAAATATGTTACTAAAGCCCTTAGTAAATCAAGATTCAGTAATGCTCCCTCGATCTCAAAATCCTGTCTCTCACACTTGATGAAGTGCTTAGTCCTCTGACCAGAATTTTCAACCTCTCCCTCAGCCTTAGCCAGTTCCCGGACAGATGGAAATCTGCCACTGTCACCCCAGTCCATAAAAGTGGTGACAAAACTGCCCACGATAACTACAGACCTATCTCCCTACTCCCCACTCTCCAAGGCACTAGAATGCATTGTCTTGGACCAGCTCACAGAATACCTGGATACGTACAATATCCTGTGCAAGCAACGACACGGGTTCTGCAAAGGTCACAGCACCTCCACAGCCCTACTTAAATTCACTGGCAGCAATCCACAATGCACTTGACTCTGGTGAACTCCTAGGCTCAGTCTACATTGACTTAACTAAAGCCTTCAACACAGTCAATCACCGCCTCCTGTTTGTCCAGCTTCAGAACACTGGGCTGTCAACTGACTCCATTGGCTGGTTTACGAGCTACCTTGAAGAATGGTCCCAAACAGTAAGAATTGTTGATACACTCGGACCTAGACCAGTCTGCTTGGGAGTCCCCAGGGCTCCATTCTGGGACCCCTCCTCTTCAGCCTATTCTTAAACTCACTACCGGACAGCTGCCCAGAACAACAATTCTCCGCTGGCTATGTTGTGATCCTCACCTTGGACCCTGATCCAATCCAATTACAAAATAAACTTCAGCGGGCCTTCTCTCCATTGAATCCTGGTTCCTAAATCATAAACTGCTTCTCAATCAGAAAAAACAAGTCTATGGTCTTCTGCAGGCCCCACAACAAAAATAAACAACTCCACCTCTCCATTGCAACTGAACAAGGAGCCATCCTAGAGCAAACACAATCGTTCAAGTACCTTGGCATCACCCTGATCCCCACCTCTCATACACTGTCCATATCAATGTTGTAAAGTCTGCCAATGCGAGGTTAGGCATATTATTCTGGCACAGGAAACACCTAACCCCAGAAGCATTGTCAGTGCTGTCCAAAGCTCCATCGTCAGCATCATAGACTATGGTCTTATCACATATGGGTCTGCAACTACCACTGCTCTCAAACATATTGCAACCTCCTGAATAAGCGCCTGTCGCTCATCACTGGCTCACATCGCCATACCCACACATGTGACGCTTATTCCCAATCTGAATGGTTTCAACTGGACAAACGCGTAAAATACCAAACCTGCATCACGGCCAAGAAAATTATAGGGGGCTTGCCCCACCTGGTGTCTGTGCCTCCTAAGCCTAGACATAGGAACGTCACTGCAAGGAGATCCAATTCCCATCTACTACATATCCCACAATGTCGTACGACCCAAGGACAAAGATCATTCACCTATCAGGCATCCAACTGGTTCAACTCTCTTGGCAGCGACATAGCAACCGCTCCAACACTCGGCCTCTTCAAGTCCAAGCTGTGCCTCTCACCGCTTGTATCCTGCGATTGCCCATCTTAACATTTCCACCATTCTAGCTGCACATGCCCCAGAACCCAGCACTTAAAATCAGTCTTTGCACCCCTAGCACCTTACCTGTCATATTCCCTCGACAAGGCCACCTGGCTGCATTGTCTCCCGTCCTCGCCCACATCTCCCCCCCCCGTATCTCCACTCCTGCCCCCACCCCAACCACCTCCCGTACTCCCCCTTACCCCCTGCACCTCCTTCCCCTTGATCTCCTACCCTCACTCCCCTCCCTTTCCCTTGTCTTGCTCATAGCTCAAGTCTTTGTACTGGTTATTACATGTCTATAAGTCAATAGTTTCTAACTAAAAATGATGACTGTTGCACACGCTGATGTGGAACCTTTGTAAAAGAACCTCGCCTCAAAGGTATTGTAATCCTAGATTGGAATAAATAAAAATAAATAAATGTGTTTACACATATGGCGCAGAATATGGCGGTTGCTGTGGGAAATCAATGTTCGGGACAGATTAAAAAAAAATCATAGTGACAGTGTTCATGAGCAGAGGTCACAGAATGCCTGTGTTGAAAATTTGGTGAACTAATTCCACTAAATGACTGTGTTACATGAAATGCGTTGCGCAGTTTCCACGTACGTGCGGAAGTTTGAGCATTTTTAATACTTTCACTACAGATTTTCAACATTGTCATCTCTTCACACCTCCCTATGAATGGTACAGCTGTCATTTTTCACATCCTGCCCGAATTGTGTTTTCATACATCTGGCGCACAATGGCACTTTCGCTGTGGAAACTCAAATTTTGGGACACATTGACAAAATCACAGTGCCGCTGTTCATGAGAAGAGGTCCCAAATGCTTTCATGAGGTGGGGCCACAAAATGGTTATGTTGAAAATTTCTACTGCAAATACCAACACATATCCAGGCGTTACGGTTTCTAACCATAATGTCCCACCCTATACAGACTGACAGGCATCAGGGGTGTGCCTTTGGATTGCCGACTACAGTGCTCATGCCATTCCAACCCCCCTCGCACCCTGCACCCACTGACAGGCTTCGAGCTGTGCCTTGGACTCTTTGGCCCCACAGTTCACTGCATTCTATATTGCACCCATTTCAGCATATCTCCTTATGGAGTGGGGTGACTGTAAACTGGAACACCCCAAGGCACACCTCAACACTGGTCAGTGTCTGCAGGATTGGGTGAGGTGAAATGGCATGAACGCTATGGGCAACTATCCAAACACATGCCCCAGTGCTTGTCCATCTCTGCAGGGTGGAGGTGGGGTTTACATGAAGTTCACTACTTCACTGCCATTCCTACTCTGCATCTGTCTAACTCCTGCATTTCCAATGCTAATACCAGCAAGCAAACATTCGACATTGACAAATGCTTGTTTTAACATATTTCTTTGATATGAAGATCAAAGGATAATATGTTTGTAACTGTAATGCCCAAGTCCTTTTCAGGGTCTGCTGTCTCAAATATTTAACCATTTAGTCTGCATGCACCCATTGGATTGTTATGTCCAAAATATAAAACTCTGCACTTTTCCTCATTAAATTGTAGATTGAATTTATTGGCCCATTGCTCCAGGTAGGTCAAGTGTGTCTATAATTTTTAGCATGGATTCTGAATCATTAACAATTGCTCCGATCTTTTTGTCGTCCCCATATTTGCCCAGGTGTTATCAGATGTAGTCATGGTGGAGACATATATATTAAATAGTATAGCCCCCCAAACTGACCCTTGTGGAACCCCAGTGTTAACGTCTCCCTATTCAGAGTAATTCTCCCAATGCAGACATGCTGATGCCTAGCTGTGAGCCATGATTTCACCCATGCCTTAGATTTGCATGTATAAGTTCTTTATGAGGGACTGTGTAGAAGGCTTTGGAGTAATCCAAATATACTACATCAACGGACAACCCCCTATCCAGGGCTCTGCTCACTGGTTCAAGACATTGTAATAGGTTACTGAAACAAGATCTCCCCTGGGAGAATCAGTGCTGTGTAATATCATCCAGTTTGCATTTTATTTAATCTCTGTTTAAAATCCTCACTGAGGCATTTAAAGTCTTCTTGCTGTGGGCAGAGGTAGCAGTTGAAGTTGGAAGATGTGGTGAGGTTCTGGAAAGCTAACTTTGTCATAAGTTTTTGTAAGTTGTTATGGTTTGTAGCTGGGAGTGTGTTGCCAGGGCTGATACACTCTTGTGAGAGTCAAGTGGAGGTCCAAATCCCACCCTCCCTCACCAGAGCTTGGCTAATTTATAGGGGAACACCTGCCCTACAATTGGAGGACAAGGCTTCAGGTGCAGCTCATGTAGTTCTAGCCACTGGGGGTTGGGTTTAAATGCTGGGAGAGAGGAGCTTAGGGAGTTGTACACTTCCCTTATAAGTTAACTGTGTAGAACTGCACCTAGTGACAGGGGTACCCATTTACTGTGGGACTGTATCTAGGACTAGTGGGGGACCCAATTAGTGGGGAGGGGTGTATCTTGGACTAGTGGGGAACCTGGTGGCTCACCCAAGGAAACCTACTTGGAGGCAGATGGGACCACACCTCATTAGGGCTGGCATCTTTGGGAGGGTGGTGGAGTGCACAGGGTGTGGGGCGGCCATGATACTGGACTGGGCTTGGAAGTTCGGTGGTTGCCCAGTGTGCTACCAGCTGGCACAGCTTAGGGAGGAAGTTGAGGGGATTAGGAGGCAGCTGGGGGGAGGTATGGTTGGGGAATAGGGCAGGGGTTCTCCCACGGGGTTGCACCAACCACTAAGGGTGGGGGCATAGGGAAACGAGTGCAGGAAAGTACTCTGGGGTCACATAGGGACCCTGACAGAGGGGACCCAAAAGGAGGACACTACAGAGGAAGCAGGCAGGTATCCAGGGACCCTCACAGAGGGGGGCCAAAAGGAGGACATTCTCAGTGAAGTAGGCAGATGGCTGGGTCTGGACAGAAGGAAGCAATGTGGGGAGGTGGATCGGACCTTAAGCTCAGTAACCGCTTCAATTCTCTTCTTCTGCTTGAGGATGAGGGGGGTGATGTAGCCATGACAGGTGCAGTTAGAGATGGAAAGGGAGTTGGGGACAGCAGCCAGGGGATAGCAGGAGGAACGGGGGGAACTTGGAATGCGGAAAAACGGGGGAAGCAGAGGATCGGAGCAGGAGGAAGAGGGGGTAGAGGGAGAAAAGCACAAGGAGAAGGACCAGTTGAGAGAAAAGGAGAAGGAGCAGAAGTACAAGGAGGATACAGTAAAGGGAGCTGTGGATTTAGGCCAAGGGAGCACGACAGGTATGGAGGGGCTGAATGGAGACAGGAAGAAAGGGAGGGAGGACGTGCCAGGGTAGTTTAGCAGATGGGGAAGGACCAGTTGTGAGCAGTGTCGGGGGTTAGAAGGGTACAGAAGGATACTAGGAAGAGGAGAGCATAGGATCGGAGGGAGGAAGGTAAGTGAGGAGGAGCGGCAGGTAGCACCCAGATGGGGGTGGCAAGGAGCCAGCTGGGGGGGAGGGGCCAGTAGAAAGGATAAGGGACATGGAAGGGGAGGAATTGGAGGAAAAGGAGTGGTCAGAGTGTTCCTGTTGGGTGATTCCATGATCAGGGGTATCAAATGGGATAGGGAAGGAGAAGCCTGCCCGGTTAGAACAAAATGCTTCCCTGGACTAATGGTGCACGGGGCCAAGCATGAGGTATACCAGCTGGCAAAGGATTGTAGATGTTCCCTGGACATACTGGTCCACCTGGGTACCAATGACATTGAGGGTAACAGTGAGCTAGAGATACAGGAAAGGTTCAGGGAGCTTGCCAGGGTCTGTCGTGACATAGGATGCATGATTTCATACTAACATACTAAAATGCCAGCAGAATAGGCCTAATGGCCTCTTGATTCTGCTCGATTTTCAGCACCAGCACTGAGGGCTGATTTTGTTGTCCCCCCTTCCCCTTGGGTTATACTGTCCCCAGTCCCAGATTTTCCACCTGTATTGTGCCTGGTCAGATTTACCCTTCCCCTGTACCTGTCCCATCCCCTCTTAAACCCGTCCACAGTCTCCATCTCTACCAGCTCCCTAGGCAGTGCATTCCATGCCTCTACCACCCTTTCAGTGAAATAACATCTCCTCCTCTCCCGTCTGAGCCTGCCCCCTTCCAGCTTACACCCGTGACCTATTGTTGCCCCACCCTCCTTCTTTTGGAGCACCCTGACTGGGCCTCCTTTATTGATCCCTTTCATGTACTTAAAGACCTCTATCATGTCCCCAATGTCCCTCCTCTCCTCCAGGGTGTACATGTCCAGCTCCTTGAGCCTCTCCACATAGGTCCACTCCCCAAGGCCCCAGATAATTTTGGTTGACCTCCTTTGGACCTTCTCTAGTAGTGTAATGTCCCTCTTTAAATGTGGTCTCCAAAATTGTACACAATACTCAAGGTGTGGCCTAACCAAGCAGTTGTACAGTGGAAGGATCACTTCCACCCTTCTGGAGGTAATCCCCCTGGCGATGCATCCCATTTGCCCTTGCCGCTGTCCTCCTACAGGTCTCTGAGTTGTTCATTTTGACATATGGTCTGGGTTTTCATTGCTATGCAGATGATACCCAGCTGTATATGTCTTTTGTGCCCGGCCAGGATGCTGCCATTTCGGTATTTAACAACTGTCTTGCTGAGATCCAAGATTTGATGAATGGGAGTTGGCTGCGGTTGAACCCTGAAAAAACTGAGGTGTTGGTTGTGGAGAAGGGTTGCTGTGAGGCGGGTTTGTTAGCTGGATCGCCCTCGGGCTTATGGTTTGGAGGTGTCCAGCTGATGACCTCAGACCAGGTGCGGAATCTGGGCATAGTATTTGACGACTGTCTGACTTTTAAATTTCAGGTGTCAGCAGTGGTCAAAACTTCCTTTTACCATCTGAAGAACATCGCCCGGTTGAAGCATCTGGTTCTTCCAGAGGATCTTCTAACGTTGGTCCACGCATTCGTTACCTCCCACCTTGACTATTGCAATGCCCTTTACCTGGGGCTATCAGGGGTTGAACTTCGCCGTCTGCAGATAGTGCAGAATGTGGCAGCCAGGCTGTTGACTGGATCTTCTAGATCTAGTCATATAACACCTGTGATCTGCGGACTGCATTGGCTGCCAGTTTTCTGGCGAATCACCTTCAAGGTCGGTTTGCTGACCTATAAAGTCCTCTACGATCAGGGACCTACTTACCTGAAAGAACTCCTTTGTCCCTACTGTCCTCCCCGCTCTCTCCGATCCACTGACGAGGGATTGCTAAAGATCCCCAGGGTCCATTTAAAAACTTCAGGGGCAAGATGGTTTAGTTTTATGGCCCCGACCCTGTGGAATTCTCTACCTCGTCAGGTGCGAAATTGCCCGACTGTCCAAAGCTTCAAAGGAGCTTTAAAGACATATCTTTTTAGCAGAGCTTTTAATGATTTATGACTGTTTTTTAATCTTGGTTAATTATTTATTGTTTTATGTATTTGTACAGGCACTTTGGTTATAAGAAAAGCACCGTATAAAAATAAAGAATGAATGAATGAATGAATCTACCACTACCCCCGGGTCCCTCTCACCCTCCGTAACTTGAATCATGTCTCTTCCCAGGGTATACCCCTGGCTTGGATTTCTGACTCCCAGGTGCAGAACCTTGCACTTCCCTGCATTGAATTTTAGTTTCCATTTTCCCGACCACCTTTTCAGAGCCTCCAGGTCCTCCTGCAAGGCCATCTTCCCCTCCTCCCCATCCACCACTGCATGTAGCTTTGAGTCATCTGCAAAGAGACTCGGCTCACTCCTGATCCCCCTCCTGATGTCTGAGATATAGGCGTTGAGCAGGAGTGGCCCCAGCACTGACCCCTGGGGAACCCCACTAGTAACCCACCTTGGAGATGAGGCTAACCCTCCAACCACCACCTTCTGAGTACAATCTGAGAGCCAATTTCCTATCCATCTTAGCAACTGTCTCCCTACCCCCATTTCTGTCAGCTTAGCCAGCAGTCCACTGTGGGGTACCGAATCAAATGCCTTGCTAAAATCCAGAAAGAGGACGTCCACTGGCCTACCCTGGTCCAGGGCACTCGTCACCCAGTCATAGAACTCGACAAGATTTGTCTGGCATGATCTTCCCGTGACAAAGCCATGCTGCCTATTGTCCAAGCCCCCAGTTTGCTCCAGTAACCCCCTAGCCTTTCCTTAACAATGCCCTCCATCACCTTGCCGACCACCGATGTCAGGCTAACAGGCCTGTAATTTTCTGCCTTCTCTCTTGATCCCCTCTTGTGGATCGGCACAACATGGGCCATCCTCCAGTCTTGGGGCATCCACCCAGTCCTCAGATAGATGTTGAAAAGCTCTGCTAGAGGGACTGCCAGGATATCTGCCAGTTCCCTCAGCACCCTGGGATGTATCTTATCTGGCCCAGGTGCTTTCTCCATCCCAAGGGACCTGAGGGCTTCCCTTACTCTCTCTACTGGGATTTCAGCCTTGTTCTCCCCCATTTCACCATGCACTGCTGGGCCCCCACCTGTTTGTGCTGGCCACTCCCTTTCCCCAGACCCATCAGGGCCCTTGGTCTCTACTGGTCTCACCCCTTGCTCTGGTTTGTCCCCGCTCCCCTCGCAAGACCTAGCCCGTCCATCCCCCCCAGTATAAACTGAGGCAAAGTACTCATTTAGGACTTCTGCCTGTTCCCCCACCTCCTGTGCCCAACCATCCCCTACCCTTATCTTGCTGATCTGCCCCTTTACTTTCTTTTTTTCCCCTATGTATCTAAAGAACCCCTTGTTCTCCCTCCGGATCCCACTGGCCAAGGACTGCTCCCTTTTTGCCTTAGCTGCTCTCACCACCCTGGTGACTCTCTTGGCTGTCAGCTCATATTCCTCCTGACCCTTGGGCTTCCCCAATGACTTTATTAAATGGATTCAAGCTTTATATTCCTCCACCCAGCTAGGATACATTGCAATGGAGTACTCTCTGATGTTTTCCCTATTTTCTCAGGTACGCGGCAAGGGTGTCCACTCTCTCCCTTCCTCTTCAACTTATCTCAAACCCCTTATCAGGCGATTGAAATCCTCTCCTTTAATCATCAGCATACCTGTAGGTGATAGAGCCCCTTTGCTTTCGGTCTATGCAGATGATATATTGCTTCATCTTTCAGATCCGGTCTCTTCTTTAACAGAAGTATTGGATATCATTGATATTTTGGGGAAATTCTCGAACTACAAACTCAATATCAGTAAAACTGAAATTTTTCCCCTTAATCACTTAACATATAGCTCGGCCTTTAGCAAATTTGGTATGAAATGGACCCTCCGGTCTATTAAATATTTAGGTATCTACATTACCTCGGACCTATCCTTATCGCGTAAGCTTAATCTGGAGGATTTATGGCACAATATTCAGCAGGACCTAGTAAGATGGAAAATCTCCCACTCTCGTTATGGGGCAGAATTAACATTGTCAAGATGAATGTCCTGCCCAGATTGTTTTACCCGTTGAATATGCTGGATGTATGGTTATCTTTATCTTTCTTTCAACGTATTCACTCAGATGTTAATTCTTTTATTTGGCGGGACAACGCAATCAGAAGATCTTATCTTAAATTGTCCCTACCCAAGGAGCTAGGAGGTTTGCGTCTCCCTAATTTCCTACTTTATTACTGGGCTTGTCATCTGTATAAATGTGGAAGTGGCTGTCTTTACCTGAACTCCTCTACTCACCATGACTACGCCCCAGTATGGTTGCAAATTGAATCGGACATGTTTGCGTCTCATAAACTAGCCCCAACTTCACTCTTTTACACGCCAATAAAGAACATACCAAAACCCTTGCACTCTCTTCTGATTGGTGTCTCATTAAGAGTTATTTCTCAATTGTTCAGTTATTGTAAAGTATCTCCAAATTCTGATTTTTCTCAGCCAATTTATGCTAACTTGAATCTCAAAATAGAGGGTGCTTCCATAACTGGAAGCTGGTTACCAATTTCTTCTGAACATACTGTTGCCGATTTCTATTCACAGGATTTTATTCTGACCACAGAAGAGATTTTAGCCAAATTTGACTTAGCGTCACCAGCAGTCTTTAAAATTCTTCAGCTTAAGCACATTCTAATCAAAATGTTTGGGAAAGAACCCAAACCCTCCTATATTGGTGCCTTTCTTCAGCAAATTACCATCTCAGCTAGCAAACCACATGGCATCTCTACTTTGTATAAATTGCTTCTTACATACCCGAAACCTCCTTCAGCAGCCGGGTCTAAGATCTGGCAAGCCTTCTTTCCTGATGAAGATATTAATTGGCAACGTATATGGAAAGATTTAAATATATATATATATATATATCACGCTCAAGACCGTTATAGGGTAACGCAGTATTGTATCTTAAATAAATTGTATTATACTCCTATTAAACTGGCTCAAATGAAGTGCCTCCCTTCTAGCATGTGCTCTAGATGCAACAAAGAGGAAGGTTCGCTCCTACATATATTGTGGTCATGTGAAAAAATATCTCCCTTGTGGAAACAAATTGAATCAACTTTAGACCCATTGTTGGGGCTGCAGGGCCTCTTCTCCCCCACCATATGTATTCTGGGAGATTATTCCAGAATCCCGGTGAAGGAGAGAAGATTCCACATGGCTCTAATTTTAATGGCGGTCAAAAAACTAGTGCTCAGACACTGGATGGATCAAGCCCCTATTTCTTATACAGAATGGCTGCATGAAATATCCTTTGCACTCCAAGCTGAGCACTTAATTGCAGCATGCGCCACCGTCAATCATCTTTTAATAACAAATGGGGGAAATTATATGCCCTCTACTTGACTTGACAGGGTGGCTTGGATGATTCACGAGTCTCTCTTTCTTCTTGCTTTTCCTTTTTTGTGTGTGTGTGTGGGGTCACCTATTATTTTCTCTTGCCCACTCCTTGTTTCTTCTTATTTTACATATTTGTTAATCATTCTGGTCCTCATCTAGTACTGCCACAACAGGTTAGAGATAAGTGCACCATGTGGGGGGGGGGGTAGGAGGTTTGGTTTGTTAAAGATAGTTTTAGTTATTATTTTCTCTGAATGTCTTACTCTTCTTGTTAATCATTTCCCTTTCAATTTATGTCACTTGTAAATTTTTGTGTATGCCTTGTTTTGTTACCTTGTGCTTTTGTTGTAATTAATAAAGCATGTTTGATAAAAAAAAAAAATATATATTCCTCTTGACCCTTTTCACTCCTTGACCACTTGAAGCGCCTATAGGCCGCCTTCTTTTCCCTCACCACCTCCTGTACCTCCCAGGTCCACCAGCAGGGCTTTCTGGCCTTACCGAGCGTATGCCTTTCCCTTGCGCAGGACCTGGTAACCTCCTGTATTCCCCTCCTAATGATCCCCCACCTGCTGTCAGCATCCATATCCGGCCTTATCCTGTCTAGATGATCTTTAAGGATCCTTCCCATCTCCCTAAAGTCTGCACCCCTAAAGTCTGTTACTACCGTCCTTGTTCGACTTTCCTCCCCCCCAGGTCCAGGAAGAACCAGACTGTGGTGTGATCACTCCCAGCCAGTGGGTCCCTCACCTCTAGGCCACTAATCTGATCACTGTCTGCCAGGACCATGTCCAGTGTCTGGGCCTCCTTAGTTGGCTCACCCACCTGTTGTGTCAGAAATGCATCCTGGAAGACATTGAGCAGCCTCTGCTCTCTGGCCACTGGTGATGTCATAGTGCCCCAGTCTGATGCTGGCATGTTGAGGTCCCCCATTACAAGTACCCTTCCCTTTCCTAATCTACAGTGTCCCTCAAGATTTACCACCAGACTTTCTTCCAGGACCTCCACCAGTGCTGGTGATCTGTATGTAACTCCCCTGCAAATGGGGGTTCCCAAAAGACTTCCAGGAGCTTGCTTGAATGCTCCAAGCCTGAATAGTGTTTGGCGTTTAAGCCATTTATCAGTGAGTGTTTTTAGAGCCTCTGGTACTGTCTCTTTAAGAGCTGTCTGCTTGCAGACATAATTAGTTTGTATGGGGGGGACTGTGTGCTTCTCTGCTTGAGTACCACTCGAGCTGCTGCCAATTTACTCCATTTTTGCATTCACTAGGAGTGCAAAGGGAACCTATCTGAAAGATGTAACTGTTTGCCAGAAATCATTTAGAGTAATAATGAAAATACAGTTTGTCTAACCTGCTTTCTTTGCAGTCAGAACTGTGTTTGCCTAGTTCCCCATTCTAGGTTTGAACTGCTGAACTGGACCAATCAGTGTGGGTTAAGGTAGCTCTAAAATGGTGCCTTGGACGAATCAGAACTTGGACTCGTAATCTGAGCCAGCCACAAGAGGATTGTATGGGCAGTGACTCTGGGAGATGTAGTTTGGACTTTGGCGCCTTTTTGGACCAACAGGGGCAGTCTATTGTGAGTGACAGCCAATCCAGCCAAGAACTGGGAGGAACTCAAAGGAAGTGCCCGATTTTGTCTGCTGGAGTTTCAGTTGAGCTCTGGCAGTGAAGAGGGAAGGAGCCCTGTGCTTTTCTGGTGCAGTTTTAGTCGGGAAACGTGTGTAAGGCCCAGAGTTCTGGTCTGCAGCTTATGTAACTGCTTGTTAGGACTGAATCCATCCTGTGAAGAGAATCAAAGGATATCTGAAGAGTAGAAACCAGGCTCACCCTGTAGAAGACTGGAGAAATTGCTGAATTGTGCTCGGTCTGTCAGGAACTGAATCTGCTGTGTGTTCTCCCGGGTATTGTGCAGTAATTGCGATCGGGATAGAGAAGCAGCCTGCCTGGTATAGTACTTTCTTTTTACCATATAAATGTGTGAGGAGGCTTGTGTAGCTCCAGTGAATCCTGCTGCCATTAAAGGACTTTTGCTTGTTACTGTTTACCATATAAATGTGTGAGGAGGCTTGTGTAGCCCAAGTGAATCCTGCTGCCATTAAAGGACTTTTGCCTGTTGCAGTTTGTCATATAAATGTGTGAGGAGTCTCGTGGAGCTCAAGAGTAGCCCTGCTGACGTTGAAGGACCCTATCTTGTTTGGAGGTCGTGAGTACTAATTCAGGGTCGCTCCTGTTGAATTGCCACATTAAATCCAAATGGAATTACTGTACTGCTGACTGTTTAACTAATTTTTCTTTTCTCTGTGTGAAAGGGCCCTACCAGCTGCCACGGTTTGGACTAGCCACTAGGGCTTGGGTACCCAGGGACAGTAACTGGTAGGGATAGGCCTGTGCACAGAGCCATAGGTAGATGAGTAAAGTGATAAGCTAATTAACCTGATTTCCCCCTGTCCTTGTTATATCCCCCTAAATAAATCAGAGCTGCTTGTTTCAGCAAAGTTATACTGCCTGAGGTATTTGTCTATGTTAAAGTATTGTACTGTGATTGTTGCACTGTATCTTTTTATTTTACAGGGGGTCCCAGTGCCTGAACCAGACCTGGGGGTAAGTGTATACTGTGAAGGTAATTCTGATATACTGTGTGGGCCACTAGTGGGAAGAAAGGGGGGTTGCAGTGTCCCAGAGGGCTGTGACCAAGTTATTTTAACTATTGCAAACCCTGACCTCTGGGTGGAGGCACCCGCCATCGGATCCAGGCCCCTCAACCTGTTAGTGGCAAATCAGGCAGGGGTAGTAGCCCCTGGGATAGCGCCATCTAGGGGTTACATGTATACCACTCCGACCTTTACTCTCTTACCCCCCTGCATCAGCAAGGTGACCCAAATAGCCTCAACATTCCCCTCTGCCTCCTCTACCCCTCCAATACCCACGCCATTTCTAACAGTGCTACACCACCACCCCTTCCCTCCCCCCTACCTTCTCGGAAATTGTGCCAGTGCCAAGGGCTAGTGGGAACACAAAAGGAAGATTAGGGATATAAACCGTGGCTCAGGGAGTGGTGTGGGGCCACAGGGTATGGGTTGATGGGGGATTGGGGTGAGACCCGGGAGGATAAGGGACTGTATGCTAGAGATAGGCTCCATCTCAATTTGGAGGGGAAGGAAATTCTTAAGTTGAAAATAGAGGGCTTTGTTACTGAAAGGTGGGGTTTAAACTTGTGAAGGGGATGGGAGAAAAGGCTGGCAGGGGGGTCCAATAAAGGAGACTCTGTCTCCACCCCCCTGGAGAGCTGGAGGAATGCGGGAAAAGGCTGACTAGTAAGGTGCAGACCAGGGGAAGACAGAATCCCCATGGGAACATGAGCGGGGGAAATGGAAGTATAGGGAAAGGGTGGAAGGTAGTCCTGCTAAATGCCAGGAGCTTGGGCAATAAAATGCCTGAGCTCCATGTGATGCTAACTGAGGGAGAGGTGGATGTGGCAGCAGTCACTGAGACCTGGGCCACCGCAGGGCACGACTGGGACCTGAACCTGGAGAGTTACACCATGTTCAGGAAGGACAGGGGGGAGGGAAGAGGAGGAGGGGTAGCAATAATAGTCAAAAACTGCATTAGCATAGGAGGAGTGGAGGAGGCGGAGGGAACTGTGGAGGCGATTTGGGTCACCTTGATAACAAGGGGGGGGCAAGACAGTAAAAATAGGATTGGTGTATAGATCCCCTGCACTGGCGGAGGAACTGGAGGAGAGTATAGTGGCAGATGTTTGGAGACACTGCAGATTGGGCAGGGGAAGGGTGGTGGTGTTGGGGGACTTAAACAGGCCAGGAACAGACTGGGAGACTATGACATCCTCGGTGGCCAGGGAACAGAGGTTGTTGGATGTCTTTCAGGATGCGTTCCTAACTCAGCAGGTGGGGGAACCAACCAGGGAGGCGCGGATACTGGATGTGGTCCTGGCAGACAGTGACCAGATTGGGGACATGGAGGTAAGGGACCTATTGGCAGGGAGCAACCATGCCATGGTCTGGTTCTGCCTGAACCTAGGAGGGGTACAAGACTGCACAAAGGCAGGCCGGCCTGCGGGCGCAGCCAGTAGGAATTACATTTCATAGCGCCAGCGACCCGGGTTCGGAACGGACTCGGGGAACTGGAGGGCCGGCTGGGGGGGAGGAGGATTGAGCGCCCAGAGGCTGCTCTCCTCCTCCTCCGGGTAGGGTGGGATGTGGGTCCCGCTGCGATACCACCACCTGAGTGACCACGGGTGGTGGTGCAGTGAGGACTGCATGTAGAAGGGAGGGAGGACGTCTTCCAGGAGCCGGAGTGTTAGCACACTGTGATGCATCGCTCCTTGGCTTTCCTTGCGTGCAGACGTCCTACGGGGATGGTGGAAAAAGGAAAATACCCTCGGGTGCTCCCTGTAGATGGAGTTTCAGGCCCGATCCCAAGGCCCCGCGGCATGGGTGACGGATCCGCATCGAAACTCAATCACCGGGTGGTGGAAAGGGGCCCGCCTGCACCCACCTGGGGGTTAAACCAAGGCAGCGTGGGGAGGTGACTGCACCAATGCCGACAGGCGAGCAGGGACGCACAAGACCGTGGGAGACTCCCGAAGGTGAGGAAGCACCGGGGTGAGAAGGGGGCGAAAAAAAAAAAAAAAGTATAAAAAAAAGATTGCACAAAGACGGAGGTAACTGACTTCAGGGGGTGGATTTCGAGGAAATGGGAAGGATCCTTAAGGAGCACTTGGATAGGACTGGGTCAGACATGGACGCTGACAGTAGGTGGGAAATCATCAGGAGGGGGCTGCAGGATGCTACCAGCACCTGCAAAAGAGTAAGACGAAAATGCAGTAGGGCCCGAAAACCCTGCTGGTGGTCCAGGGAGGTTCAGGAGGTGGTGAGGGGAAAGAAGGTGGCCTATAGGCAATTCAAGTGCTCAAGGAGTTAAAGGGATTGAGGGGAGTATGAGCTGATGGCCAGAAGGGCCACTAGTGTTGTGAGGGTGGCTAAGGCAAGGAAGGAGCAGAACCTGGCCGGGGAAATTAGGAGAGGGAACAAGGGGTTCTTTAGATACATTGGGGAAAAACGAAGGGTGAAGAGGCAGATTAGCAGGATTAAAACAGGGGTGGAGGGATGGGCACAAGACCCAGGGGAGCAGGCTGAGGTACTAAATGAGTTCTTCACCTCAGTTTTCACCAAGGAAAATAAGGGGGCTGCATCATACATGGGAGAAGACGGTGAAACTATGGAGGGAGGACCCTTACTGATCGAGGGGTCTGGGGAGAGGGGGGCATCACTGGCAGGTGGGGGGAAGGCAAAGCAGGGGGATGAAGTAGCGGAGGTGGAAATCATGGCAGAGAGAATGAGGGAAGCCCTCAGGTCCTTTAAGATGGAGAAAGCGCCAGGGCTGGATAAATTACATCTCAGAGTGCTGAAGGAACTGGCGGATGTCCTAGCAAAACCACTGGTGGAGCTCTTCAGCATCCCTCTGAGGACAGGGTGGGTGCACCAGGACTGGAAGGTGGCGCATATAGTGCTTATCCACAAGGGGGGAGCAAAGGAGGTGGCAGGGAACTACAGGCCCGTCAGCCTGACATCAGTGGTGGGCAAGGTGATGGAGGGCATTGTCAAGGAGAGACTGGGGGGGACCTGGAAAAGTTGGGGTGCCTGGATGATAGACAGCATGGATTCATCCCAGGAAAATTGTATCAGACAAACCTTGTGGAGTTCTGTGACTGGGTGATGAGTGCCTTGGACCTGGGTAGACCAGTGGAAGTCCTCTTTCTTGACTTCAGCAAGGCTTTTGACTCTGTTCCTCACGGGAGGCCTGTTGGATAAGGTGGGAGAAATGGGGGTGGAGAACCAGATGATCAGATGGATAGGAAATTGGCTGCAGGGCCAGACCCAGAGGGTCATGGTTGGCGGGATAGTCTCAACCCCAAGGTGGGTCATTAGTGGGGTCCCTCAGGGATCGGTCCTTGGGCCCTTCCTGTTCAATGCCTACGTCTCTGACATAAGGAAGAGTATCAGGAGTGAGATGAATCTCTTTGTGGATGACTCAAAACTGGGGGCGGTGGTGGATGGGGAGGAGGGGAGGGTGGTCCTACAGGAGGACCTGGAGGCTCTGGAAAGGTGGTCTAGATAATGGAAGCTGAGGTTCAATGCAGGGAATGCAAGGTACTGCACCTGGGAGCCAGAAACCTGGGCCAAGTGTACACCCTGGGGTGGGGGAATGCTACAAGTCTCGACGGCTGAGAGGGACCTGCGGGTGGTGGTGGATGTCAAGATGAACAACTCGGAGACTTGTAGGAGGGCAGCAGCAAAGGCCAACAGGATGCTGGGATGCATCACTAGGGGGAATCACCTCCAGAAGGAGGGAAGTCATACTCCCACTGTATAACTGCTTGGTGAGGCCGCACCTCGGAGTACTGCATGCAGTTTTGGAGGCCACATTTACAGCCGGACATTGAACTCCTGGAGAGGGTCCAGAGGAGGGCAACCAAAATGATTTGGGGCTTGGGGGACAGGACCTATGGGGAGAGGCTTAAAGAGCTAAATATGTACATGTTGGAAGAGAGAAGGGACCAGGGGACATGATAGAGGTCTTCAGGTACATGAAGGGGGTAAATAGAGGAGGAGCAGTCAGGGTGCTCCGAAGGAAGGGGGGCAACTAGAGAGCATGGGTGGAAGCTGGAGGGAGATGCAGGGGAGAAAGGAGGAGGTGTTACTTCGCTGAGAGGGTGGTGAAGCCATGGAATGTGCTGCCCAGGGGGCTGGTGGAAGCAGAGACAGTGGAGGGGTTCAAGAGGTGGGGTGGGATAGGTACAGGGGAAGGGTTCTGGAAGCAAAATCCAATGCAGCGAGAATATCCGGGACTGGGAAGGGAGAAGCCAGAGAGGGGCAGCAAGGTCAGCTCCCAGGGTGGGGGCTGACCAAATGAGCAGACACGAAAGACTGTTAAGCCTATTCTGCTGGCATTTTAGTATGTTAGATGTTTCTTTCTTATATGTTGTTGTTTCATCTTTAATGAACTGTTCCAGTTTTTACACAAGACCGATGTGAGACTAATTGGTCTATAGCAATAGTTCTCAGACTTTGCCACAGTGAACCTCCCCAAATCCATGGAAAAGATTTTGAGCCTCCCCCAAAAATTGAAATAGTCTTGGGCTTCCCCAAAGAAAAACAACATACTGTACTTTGCGCAGTACACCATGAATAAATTGAAACCCCTTTGAGTACTTGGCTTACATTCAATTATTTCTCTTATACTGACTTGGAATTTTTGAAAAAGAGCTCCTGTGCATAAAGGTGTTATCTGAATAACAAATAATAAAATAAACAAATATTATTATTCAGCTTATTGTTACAACCCCCCCGGCCAACCTACTTGCTCTGCTATTTTCATTCTTGAACCATTGTTACCCCTTGTTGCAGTACCTTCATGTGTCTGACTACTTCCTCTGTTTCCTCTCTATGTGAAATAACCTTTCTACATACTTTGCCTCTTCTCCTCCTTCTCTGCTCCTAAGCAACATCTCGTGGATTACTTTGCTCCTTCCTGCTATTGCTCTTAGCACTTCTATGCTCAACTCTTGTATTTGGGCTGTTCTGCCATCAGTTTACAAATTGATCAGTTACCATCACTCATTATTAATTTATTCCTATGTATTTGCACTATTGTTCAATGTATATTTCTTGATTGTTTTGCAGTTACCTTTCAAATGTATTCACTCCTTACCCATCCCCGGGTATACCTGAAATGAGCCTTGGCTCATTCACCTTCCCTTGTCACCTATCAGTAAATAAATACATAAAATTCACTTACTATTATTATCCTCTTTCAGTTTGCTTCATCTCTTCACACAAAATACATAAAACCCAAAATTTAAATACACACTTTTTTCAGACTTGCTTGAGCCTCCCCTGGAACAAGTTGGGGCCTCCCCAAGGAGGCTGGCCTCACCATTTGAGAACCCCTGGTCTATAGTAACTCACTATGTTCTTGTCAATCAAAGATTCCAAATGTGTTAAATTCTTGAAGGCAATGAACTGTGGCCTGGAACACATGCAGGATGTGAAAACCCGTCAGTATCTTCCCTTTGTTCTCCAAAATGGTTGTGAATAGACCTCAAAGACAAGTACATATCCTTTAGGAACCAGTCGGACGAAAATGTGGATTCAATGCAGGACTCAACAACTTAGAGCGTGCCAAACTTAGTTGCTGGTCATAAGCCCCATTCACACGGCCAATTCTGGGCTGTTGGTGGTGCACAGCAGTGAGATCGTTGCCACTGTGCATGTCTGAATGCCACCCTTTTGCCATTTTTGGGTAGCGTTTCATTGTGACTGTGAGCCCTCTTTTCTTGGGATCATGTAAGTTTTGTGCCATATTGTGCAGCCATCTGAACACCTGGCACCGCTCACAATGATGTTAGCTGAGTAGGGTTCCATGTCATAATAGCTAGCATAAGCGGTACGCTATTATGGCGAGTGTATATCACCGAAAAACAAATCTGCGATATAGTTTAAGGTGACCCAACTTCAGATTTACAAAAGGATTTTGTGGCGGGGCACTCAACCCAGGGGGGTGCATGTCAGGAAGGGGCATTATCAGATCTAGGAAAAATTAAGTGCTGCAGCTCACAGCTGCGCAAATGCAACCTCAGACCCAGTCCCGAACCCAGTACCTGCTCTGCCAGAGCTAGCCTCCCACACTACCACGCCATGCCACATGGCTAGCCTGGCAGCAGAAGGTACTCCAGTCTCTGAAGCCCCCTTCCATGTCCCTCCCATTCCCCTCACTATTCCCCCTTTCATTTGCCCTTCCTCATATTCGTTGTCCCATACCATCACTATTCTTCAGGGTAGCCCACCATAAAAGCGCTCAAAATAAGCTGTTATATTTCTAGTCACTCACTTTGGGTCGCTCTTATGATGTACTACCCTGAGTAGCCAGCCTGCAATTTATTGAAGACTGTGGCAATGCAGGCAGCAAGCCTGCAACAGTGCACAGCCGTATCGTGTGAATGCTGATTGGCAGCATTACGAGATACTGCCATAGATCTAACAGGGACAGTAGCAATCCAGATACCTGCCATATGAATGAGGCTTTAGTTTTGTAGTAGTAGGAGTAGCTTTATTTCTATAGTGCCCTTCCCCGGAGACCCAGGGCACTATTACAAACAATTAACATACAAACATACTAAAATGCCAGCAGAATAGGCCTAACGGTCTTTCGTGTCTGCTCGTTGGTAAGCCCCACCCTGGGAGCTGACCTTGCTGCCCCCCTCTCCCAATTAACATGAATAATCATCTAAAAAAGCACAATATAAAATCATAACCTAAACAGAAGCTAAGTGCATAATAACATTCTGTATAAAATTAAATACAAATCAACACTAAGAGATAAAAAGATTTGTGCAATTAACAGTAATCTGAATCTAATGAGAACCAAAAGCCTGGGTGAAGAGGTAGGTTTTAATGATGGCTTGTGATGACTTTCGAAAAGTTGATTTACAATGAGAATGCGAATGCCTCATGGTGATGTTTCTCAGTACAGTAATTCTGTCCAGGAGACTTTCATCGATGTCATGTCCAAGAATGGCTTATTTACTCCAAGCAGAAACGCATGAAAATCCACAAAAACTAAATTGACGGAGACAAGCATAAACAGCCAGCCACACAGGCTAGGAGGCACATTGTTTAATGCCCAACATTTGTTCAGCTAGCTGGGTATCCTAGTCAGTGAACCAAATTTGGTCCTCTTCGAAAAAGTTCAGAATCATGTATCTAGGGCATAGAAATCCAGGGGCAGACTACAACATGGGTGGAGTGGTATTGATGACCACCAAACAGGAAAAAATCCTGGGGATAATAATATTCAGTGGCCTAAAGGTGGCCAGGCAGTACTACAAGGCAGTAGAGAGGACAAGTGGGATGCCAGGGTACAAAGGAAGGGGTATTACCAGCAGAAAGAGGGAGGTGGTCTTGCCTCTGTGTAGATCGATAGTAAGACCCCACCTGCAGTATTATGCCCAGTTCTGGAGACTACACCTCTGAAAGAACATAGAGTGGATGCGGTCCAGACAAAGGCCACTAAAATGGTGCAGGGTCTGCATCAAAAGCCCCATGAGGAGAGACTAGAAGACCTCAGTATGTATACCTTGGAACAGGAGGGAGAAGGGAGATATGATGGAGACCTTTTAAACACCTAACGGGGGTAAATAAGGTACAAGAGGAGAGTATTTTTCAGAAGAAATGGTGCTCAGGAACAAGGCCACATGCTATGAAGTTGGGGGGGGGTAGATTCAGGAGAGATGTGAGGAAGTACTCCTTCACAGAAAGAGTGGTGGATACCCAGAACAGCTTTCCTGCGAAGGTGTTGGGGGTGGGGAGGAACAGTAGTGGCTCAAGAATGCACAGGATAAGCACAGAGAAACATAGAAACATACATAGAATTTGACGGCAGATAAGGACCACTTGGCCCACCCAGTCTACCCATTTTCCTACCTAATGGATAAGCTGCAGATCCCAGTCAACCAACAGCCTACTTCCTCCTACCCCCAACCCCTAGAATTGCCTGATGTCTGTCCCATGCTTTCTTGAATTCCCCCACTGTTTTTGACTCCACAGCCTCCTCAGGAAGGCCGTTCCATGCATCCAAAACCCTCTCCATGAAAAAATACTTCCTCACATTACCTCTGAGCTGTCTCCCTTCTGTCTTCAAATTGTGCTCCTTTGTTCATGCACATCTGTTTGTCAAAGGTGCTAACTTCTGGGACTTTATTGATTCCCTTGAGGTACTTGAAAGTTTCTATCATGTCCCCCCTTTCTCTCCTTTCCTCGAGGGTATACATATTACAGAGGAATCATAATGCAAAGAAAAAAAGGAAGGAAGGGGTTAAGGAGAAAGAGCTGTAGACTGGGCACGGTCTGATGTAATAGTGTAGGTATGGAGAAATGGAAAGACTGGATGGGCCAAGCAGTCCTTATCTGCCATCAAATTCTATCATCTATGATGTGGATATGGTGTTCTATCCCCACTTCTGGCAGTGTTCCTTTCCCTTTAAGGTTTGCCAGAATGTCTTCAGGCTTGCTCCTCCCACTCACTCGGGTGGTAACTCCCTTGGCACTGCCCCGTGAAGTCAGATCTTCCTTTCCACTGGAAGAAGAAGGTTCTCCCCTTACCACTCTCATTCTGAGAAGGCCCTTTGCTTATTAAAGAACTTCCATATTTACAAACATTGTCTTCATGCTTCTGATTCTGGCATGGATGATGCTAAGTCTGCACTGAGATTCTGGAAATGTGCCTGGGGAGAGAAGATGTCTCAGACAGATCTGTACACCATGTGCATATACTGCCTGGACCACAAGCACAATCCCCAGATATGTGGCCTGTGCTGCACTCAGGGCCAGATTAATGCAACCTGGGGCCCTAGGCCCAGGAAAATCTGAGGCCCCTCACTGCAGTGCCCCTTCATTGTGATCACACTCTTTGGTCATTGTGTAACCCCTAGGTGGTGCTATCCCAAGGGCTACTACCCTGCCTACTTAACTACTAACAGGTTGAGGGGCTTAGATCCAATGGCGGGTGCCTCCACCCAGAGGTCAGGGTTTGCAGTAGTTAAACTAAAAAACCAAACCATGCTCTTTGCCCATCCCCAAAACAAGTTCAGTAATTTCCCACGCATCCTCCCTGGCTCTAAGCATCCTCTCGATCAAATTACGCCTGTACAAGTACCTCGGGGTCTCATGACTCTGCCCTCACTTTCCACGACCACATTGATACTCTAGCCTCAGCTATAAATACACAATAGAGTATCCTTTATCGCTACAAGCACTGCCTCCCCGATGCCCTCCGACTAGCAGTCACCTCCTCTATCATGTCCCTTTGGACTATGGCCAGCCTGTCTATGGTGCCGCGGACACAACCGCCCTCAATAAATCCGACTCACCTTGAATAAGGCCTGTAGAATTAATTACAGGAGCCACCAGACTAACCTATACCTGCCATATATGACTTGGCTAAGTTGCTTAACCTGGACGAACGGCTCAGATACCAAACCTGCCTCATAACTAAAAAACACTCATGGACTATCCCTCCGACCTGACAGCCTCTATCCACGTAGCTCAACCCTTAGTCCAAACTCATGCTCCTCCAAGGCCACCCTGTCTGTCCCTAGCACCAGGACTACTCATGGTCAACAGTCCTTCTGTTACAGAGCCCCTCCTGGTACAATATTCCCCAGCTCCATCACCGATACCCGTACAATCTCCACCTTCAAACACCTTCAGCAGTCAGCTATTTAACATGCGTAGCTGTGCTTGTCCCCGCCATAGGTGTTCCAGTTCATTGTACCGACAAAACTCTCTGAGTAGCTCCACAACAAAACTGACAAAACTCCCAGAGTGGCTCGCCTCCTAACCTATCACCTACCCTGTCCCATAGCCACCTGTTTTTATTAACCTAGCAGTATCTGCTCAAGACTAATTTTCTCTTTCCATTGTATGCTTATCTCAATCTTATCCAAATAACTGTAATAACCTGTGAATACCAAACCTGTAACACTGTTATTGTAAACAAAGTAATTACTGCATATTCTGCCTAAACTGTGACCGCAATGATGTAAAAAGCTGTTATCTACAATGATGTAACTAAATGTTGTACTGTGTTTTGTCCTCTTTGTGATGAGGTACCTTTGAAATGAGCCTCTGGCTCAAAGGTTGTAAACTGATGTATAAATAAATAAAATAAATAAATAAATAATTCCGAAAACAGAGCAGACTTAAGGATCTGGTCCCGCCTAGTTTGATCTAATTCATTTGATGGCAAACTACCCTTTCTGAGGCACTCTTGCAGCAGCTTTTCAAGCCGAGGTACATACACAGACAATGGCTCCCTGAGTACTGCTGGGCATTTCTTACTTTTCACCACAGGTCCTCATCTGAATCCAGGCTCCCATACACATTCTTTTAATGCTCCAAGATAGTCTGTACAGTTGCTTCAGGGTTATTGGCTTGACTGGCATGGATAGTAGCCAGGACCCGGAGCTTTCACTTAACCTCTTTCATTTCTCTGCTTCGAGCATTGCCATTCAAGTACTAGAGGGCAACATAGTCTATCCAGGTCTCCCAGTATTCCTCCCTTGGGGGGAAGGGTGTAACAAGATTCTCAGCCTTCGGTAGGAGTCGTGACTAATGGCAGGTACAGATATAGGGGCCAGCACTGGCATGGGCACAGAAGGTGAGGCAGTAACAGGTGCTGGAGTGGGAAGGGGTGTTGGTGAAGGACACCCCAGGTGGCAGGAATAGTTATAAAGTCCTCTATGGTTTTCCCTCTCTCCTGCAACAAGCTAACAAATTTCTCCTCAGAAGTCTCAGATAATGGTGGGAGCTTATCCTCTCCAGGGTCTTCACTGTCTTTTGTTATCACTCACCAGGCGGCTGGGGTCACATCTGAGGCAATAGTCTGTGGCACTTTAGAGCTATCCACCAGGACACTACACTCTGCTAAGGCCATGAAAGTTTGGGCAATCAAATCAGCTAATCAACCCACCACCAAAGGGTTTTTAAACACTCAGCTTTGGAAGTACACCCTCTACCATGTTCTTACTGGTACCAAGGAATATCCAGTATAAGCATAGCATTTTGGGGTTGATCTCCTGCCAGTACACCACCCCACCAACTGGTGTACAGCCACTTCTGTTGGGGTAGCCATTTATGTTTGACAACAATTCATAATTTCGGTCACTAGCAGGCACAAAATCCCAGTGGTGAGCTCTCACAATGTAACCCCTAGGTGGCGCTATCCCAAGGGCTACTACCCCTGCCTGCTTGGCTAATAAAGGTTAAGGGCCTAGGTTCTGTAACAGGTGCCTCCACCCGAAGGTCAGGGTTGGTAGTGGTCAAACTAGCCTGGGGACAGCCCTTCAGGACACTGTAACCCCCTCGCTCCCCACTAGTGGCCAAAACAGTACACAATAATCACTTTCACAATACCCTGATACACTTTGTAAGTACCCACACTGGTTGCACTTACTGCCAGGGCTGGCTTCTCTGGTTCGACCCTGGGGACCCCTGTAAAACAAGGTTAAACAGAGCAGACAGCAACAGTACAGTACTTCTAACACAAACTGGAACCACAGTCAGTTTAAATGCAGAAAAAGTAAGATCTGATTTATTCAGGGATGTGAACAAGGAAGGACATAATCAATTAACATTTTATTTAACCAGGTGAACACCCTTGAGCAAAGCTCATTTCAAAGATGGACCTGGGGTTTCTTATCACATAAAGGGTTTACATACATAAGCAGAGCATACAAGTGGGTTAAATATACAACGATTACAGCATTACCATGACACAGGGTTACAAGGAGAATGTGGCAATGTGCAAAAAAGAACATAAGATTGTCAAATGTCAAGACAACAGGACCTATTTAAATTATACAAAATATACAACATATGCAAGAACTTATCAGGCTCTATAAGTATTAGATAAGGAGAGAAATAGAGAAGCTTTCAGTAGGGGAGAGAGTTAACAGAGTGGGAGTATGTCAGGATACGAGTACCTAAGAAAAGGCCAGTGCTATGGATATGGCTAAATTCAGGGAGAACCTCTAAAATTAAGTTAAGATAAGATTTATGGGAAACAGTTACAGGAATCCTTAAAGGAACTGTCATAAAATTACCTGAAAGCTGATAGTTTGATGGGGTGATCCAGTTTTAAAGTCTTTTGCAGGTTACTCCAAAGTACGAGTAGATCATAGCTTAAGGAAGACCTACCAAAGCGTGATAAGACCTTATGTACAGTAAGAGAAATATGAGGCACTCCAGAGGCATACCCGCCCTACCATACACACCAGAAACAATCTAGGATGTATTGAGGCAGATTCTTAATGATGGCTCTGAAGGTCCAGAGCGCTGCATTTCTCTGTGTCTTCCATCCTACCGCAGCATAAAGAGAGCAGTGATGCATGAGTAAGGTAAACCAGCAATGAACCTTATACCTCTATGATACAGAGTGTCAAGTTTGACCAGTGCAGAGGCAGGGCCTTGGCTGTAGATAAAGTCTGCATAATCCAGTAGAGGGAGGAAGATGGTTTGGACCAGTCTCTTCTTGGTATCCCATGTGAGTAGGTATTTGATTCCGTAGAAGAGGCCAAGCCACTGCCTAAGTTTCTTTATTAGTTTTTCAATATGATTGTTAAAGAAAAGTCTGTAATCTATCCAGACCCCCAGTATTTGAACTTGGTAACATATTCTAGTGATTTGCCTAAGTGTGTTGATATGGGGTAAGGAACCTTGGGAGACTTGATTAAGTGCATATACAGAGGAAGAAAAGAGCATCGCCTTGTTTCTTTGCATTTAGCAGAAATTTTTGGTTCAATAGCTGTAGTTACAATTGATTAAATTATTGTTGTAGATCGCTACATGCTGCCTCAGGAGTAGATCTGCTAATGTATAATACCGTATCATCTGCGAAAAAGATGAATGTTGAGGATTTAATATTGGCATCGATTTTGGTTAATATATATCGCAAACAGCAGTGGACCCAAAATGGAGCCCTACGGTACACCCCTCAATAGTGGTTTTAGCTGTGAGAATTCCCCATCCACTTTTACTTGCTGCTGGTGACCTGAGAGATAGTTTGCAAACCATTTCCGAGATAGTGTATCCAGGCCAACCATCTGAAGGATACCAGAAGCAGATCATGGTCGACAGTGTCAAATGCCTTGCTTAGGTCCAGAAATATTGCACAAACAAATTCTTGGAATCCAGGTCACACTGCTAGTCATTAGTCACCTTTGCAAGAGTGGAAATGGTGCTATAGCGAGGGTCTAAAAACAGTTGTAGAGGGTTAAGCAGATTTGAGGATTCCAGGTAGTTCCTAAGCTGTGTACTCTTATTTTCTCCAATAGTTTGGAAAGTATGGGTAGTAGAGAATTGGCCTGTAATTATTAAGGTCCCTAGAGTCACCAGATTTAAAAGGGGAATCACATGTGTAGTTTTCCATAAGGAAGCTCGCCCTGTGAGGGATAGATTAAATAGATGAGTATGGGCAGTGCCAGGATATGGTGGCTAAGTTTCAGGAAGAAGGGTCTAAGAGGTCAGCACCAGCACTCTTCCTGATGTCTAAATGTAACAGTAGGTCCTCTTCTTCTTTCAAGGATGTAGGCTGAAGGGAGAACACATTTTTGGTTACTGGAACATCTTGGTCCTGTATGCCGATTTGGGAGTGGAGGTTGTTGATAGGGGAAGTATCAAAGGCTAACCCTGCAGTAGTGAAGTGGTTGTTGAATGAGTAGATCCAAAAGTGATTCTTGAGGGTAAGGAGGTATACCGGTAATAGTTTGCTTTAGCCTCTCACCAACTTGGTACATAGATTTCTTGCCCTCCTGAATGCAATCCAGTCAGCAAAGGCGCTTAGTTTTCCGGGCTGTTTTCAGAAGCGAGTCTCTATTAAGCAGGGCAGCTTTCATGTCTACTGTAAACCACCGGCATGCCATCTTCTTAGTATGGACATTGACCAGGGGTGCATGTTTATCCAATGCCCCAAAGCACAATCTCCTGGAAGATGTCATACGCAGCATTTACTGATTTTGCAAGGTAGAAGTTCTGCCAGCCCAAGGAGTCCCGTGAGGTCAGAAATGAAACTGTAGGGGTCAAAGTTACAATGACACCTCTTACTGGTGAATTTTGATGCAGGCGTGAAACTGAGGCAGTTCTTACACAGGCGATAAAACAGTGGTCACTGTAACAGGAGGTCCAGTTTTGAAGGATAAAGCTGACACAAAGAAGATGCAATAAGCCCCCCTTTTGGTTTCTGCTTTCATTCTATCCTGTCTTCTTCTGCTTATTCTTATCTATCCTAATTTTCTTGTCAGGGTGGCCAAGCTGGCAATTTTCTACTTGCCTTTACTGTCACTTTTTTGCTCTGGTATTAAAAAACTTGCATCTTGTTATAATATATGTAAAAGTAGCTATGTCACTTAAAAAGCCCCAAAATGAGTAAGAGGCTGGGTTGTGGAAAAAGTATTCAGCTACAATTCAGTTAGTGAGTAAGGAAAGCTGAGACTGTAAAATTGCTGCAAACAGTGGAAAAAATGTTTTAGGCAACACAAAGTACAGGTTTGCAGGAAAGTGCTATAGAACCTGTACAATTACTGTATGAGTTTAATACCCCTGTATCCAAACACTTAAGTTTAAATTTAGGAGGAAATTAAAGCAACTGTGTTTGGTTGCTATAGTATGCAGATTCTAATAAGCCCCAAAGCAATGAAAATGTACCCTTGTTTTTAAAACACTTGAAAATGGGCTAAAGTAAGAAGTATAATTAAAACACTACAGGCAGATTAATTGGAGTTCTGTAAGTGTCAAAAAGATTCATTCAAAAGGAGTTGTAATTATTGAGATTAAGCCTTCTGTGTTTTAGAAGGCTGAGTTCCTCAACAAGCGTCGGCTGAAAGTGCAGCAGCCAGATAAGCTGTTTGAGAAAAATAATAAAAGGTTCTGGAAATATAAAACAAGGATTTGGGAAGAAAATAATGCATGACCAAAGATTAGAGTACCATATTATATGAAACAAAATATAGCTGCTACAGTGATTCACTTATGTGTGTTTTCCTAATATGAACAAAAGACAAATAAAAGCTATAACCTTATATGGAAGCAGATAGGGAGCACGCCTCATCTCTCTTTTCCATGCTAAGGTTATAGACTGTTATTGTTCTTAAACAGGTTTAGTTTAACTTATACTTTTCACATTTGTAAAGAAAAGTTGTTTTACCCTAGAGGTCTGTCTCATGCAAAGAGTCCTACTATAGGGCAAGCTGCCCCTCGAAATGGCAGGTTTTATAGATGCAAGTGTAACCCCCTGCAAATGGGGGTTCCTAAAAGACTTCCAGGAGCTTGCTTGAATGCTCAAGCCTGAATAGTGTTTGGCATTTAAGCCATTTATCAGTGAGTGTTTTAGAACCTCTGGTACTGTCTCTTTAAGAGCTGTCTGCTTGCAGACATAATTAGTTATATGGGGGACTGTGTGTTTCTTTGATTGAGTACCACTCAAGCTGCTGCCAATTCACTTCATTTTTGCAGTCACTAGGAGTGCAAAGGGAACCTATCTGAAAGATGTAACTGTTTGCCAGAAATTATTTAGAGTAATAATGAAATTACAGTTTGTCTAACCTGCTTTCTTTGCAGTCAGAACTGTGTCTGCTAGTTCCCCATTCTAGTTTTGAACTGCTGAACTGGACCAATCAATAGTGAGTAAGCTAGCTCTAAAATGATACCTTGGACGAATCAGAACTTGGACTCATAATCTGAGCCAGCCACAAGAGGATTGTATGGGCAGTGACTCTGGGAGATGTAGTTTAGACTTCAGTGCCTTTTGGACCAACAGCAGCAGTCTATTGGAGTGACAGCCAATCCAGTCAAGAACTGGGAGGAACTCAAAGGAAGTGCCAGTTTCGTCAGTTGGAGTTCTGCTGAGCTTTGGCAGTGAAGAAGGAAGGAGCCCTGTGCTTTTCAGTGTGCAGTTTAGTCAAAAGCGTGTATAAGGCCCAGAGTTCAGGTCTGCAGCTTGTGTAACAGCTTGTCAGGACTAGAATCCGTCCTGTGAAAAGAATCAAAGGATCTCTGAAGAGTAGAAACCAGGCTCACCCTGTAGAAGACTGGAAGAATTACTGAAAATTGCACTCGGTCTGTCAGGAACTGAATCTGCTGTGTGTTCTCCCGGTATTGTGCAGTAATTGCGATCGGGATACAGATGCAGCCTGCCTGGTATAGTGCTTTCTTTTATATGGATGTGTGAAGAGGTTTGTGTACCTCAAGTGACCCTACTGACATTGAAGGACCCTATCTTATTTGGAGGTCGTGAGTACTAATTCAGGTCGCTCCCTGTTGAATTGCCACATTAAATCCAAATGGAATTACTGTACTGCTGACTGTTTAATTCTCCTTTTCTCTGTGTGAAAGGCCCTACCAGCTGCGGTTTGGACTAGCCACTAGGGCTTGGGTACCCAGGACAGTAACTGATAGGGATAGGCCTGTGCACAGAGCCATAAATAGATTATTAGAGTGATAAGCTAATTAACCTGATTTCCCCTGTCCTTGTTATATCCCCTAAATAAATCAGAGCTGCTTGTTTCAGCAAAGTTATACTGCCTGAGGTATTTGTCTGTTAAAGTACTGTACTGTGATTGTTGCACTGTATCTCATTTCACAGGAGGTCCCAGTGCCGGAACCAGACCTGGGGGTAAGTGTGTACTCTGAGTAATTCTGATATATCGTGTGGGCCTAGTGGGAAGAAAGGGTTGCAGTGTCCCAGAGGGCTGTGACCAAGTTAGTTTAACTATTGCAAACCCTGACCTCTGGGTGGAGGCACCACGCCATTGGATCCAGGCCCCTCAACCTGTTAGTGGCAAATCAGGCAGGGGTAGTAGCCCTGGGATAGCGCCATCTAGGGTTACATCTTGGAGGCTCACCGCTGGGATTGTGTGTCCTCTAGTGGCCATATTCTGAACCACTGTTAAGAAAAAATGGGTACCCGACAGAAGTGGCTGTGCACGGCTGGTGGAGTGGTGTACTGGGGAGGAGATCGAGCCCCAAATGCTATACTTATCCTGGACATCCCTGGTATCAATACGGACACTGTGCAGGGAGTACTTTCCAAGGTGGAAGGTTTTACAAAACCCTGTGGTGGTGGGTCGGCATGCTAATCTGCTCACCCACACTTTCTCCTGGCCCTAGTAGAGTTTAAGGATCCCATAGATAGCTCCAAAGTGCACAGACCATTACCCCAGAGAAGCCTCACTGCTTGAAGTGATAACTAAGGACAGTAAAGACCGAGAGAATCAGCATCACCACTATCTGAAACTTTTGAGGAGAAATTTGCTGAATGGTTTGCTGGGAAGGGAAAACTGTGGAGGACTTGAAGAAACTATTCTTGTCACCTGGGGTGTTCTCCCCAACACCCTCTCCTGCTCCAGTGCCCGTAATGGTGGCTGAACCAATGCAGACTCCTATTTCTGACCTGCCATTAGTCACGACTCTTACCGAAGGTTGAGGATCTTCTCTGGCACCCTCCCACCCCCCAGGGAGGATGACTGGGAGACCTGGATAGACTATGTTGCCCCCAAGTGCTAGAATGGCAATGCTCAGAAGAAAAGCGAAGAGAGTGGTGAGAGCCTCCGAGGTCCCGCCCTGGCTACCATCCGTGCTAAACAGGCCAGTAACCCTGAAGCTGACTGCACAGGCCTATCTTGAGGCCTTGGAGAATGTGGTGGGAGCCCAGATTCTGATGGGAGGACCTATGGTGGAGAGTAAGAAATGCACAACAGTACCAAGGGAGTTGTTGTCTGTGTATGTCTCTCGGCTGGAAAATTGTTGCAAGAATGCCTCAGAAAGGGTAGTTTGCCAGCGATTGAACTGGACCGAACCAGACTGGACAGAATCCTTAAGTCTGCCCTTCTCAGAACTGCTGTTGCTTCAGTTACACCTGGCAAATCGACTGGAATCCCACCTCCTATGATGAGTTAATGAGAGAAATTCGAGGAGTTGAGGAAAGGCACCTCGGAGGTACCTGCACCAACAGCTGTGGCTCAAACCCGAGTGACTGAGGGTGACCCATCAAGTGAAGTTCAGGGGCAGAGGTTGACAGTCAATGAGTGCTCTGACAAGGAAAAAAGATATGCCACAATGGGAAGTGAACTGTTGAGAGAGATCCGAATTCAAAAATAGTCCTTTATGAAGGCCACGCCTGCAAGTACGGGCCCTGGACTTAATCCGATTGCAGAGTCTACAGGGGGGGTGGGGGTACTCCATGCATTTCCTGTTGATAATAGTTCAAACTCAGTTCCTGACCATGGAAGTGGAGAAACTGACGAGATGTTCCAAATGCTTATCACGCTGCAGACAGAGATGGCACCCAGGTTTCCAGTTAGTAATACCCCACCCTGGCTTCCCAGTGTGGCGCCTCGGCCAGCTCAAACTCCAGAAAGTATGTTTTGCTATAATTGTGGAAAGATGGGCACATGAAAAGGAATGCCAGTCCCCAAAAGACACTGACAAAGTTCATATAGGCTACAAGGAGAGCTTGGAGAAGAAATCAGTGGTTAAGAGGTGCACTACATGATCCCAGTGAGGGCACCAAAATGCTAATTCACGCCCTTTGTGGCAAGGTCAGTTGCCCAGGCCCCCTACTCACTGCTTCTCCAGACTGGTCCAGAATAGTGGGTCCTTCCATGGAGACCACTGTAAAGGTGAATGGAGTGTCTATAAGAGCTGTATTAGACAGTGGCTCCAAGTGACAATTATGTTCCAGGATTGGTATCAGACATTTGTCAGACGTAACTTTACAACCATTAGAAGGACTGCTGTAGGGGTTAAGTAGAAGGCTCACCCTATTCGGGTATATCCGAATTTGGCTTCCCCACCTCCGTGGCTGGAGGAGCGAACAAGTGAGACCCTAGCTCAGTGTGTCCCCCACTGGACTGTATGATGGTGTCCCTTTGTTGATTGGAACAAATGCCTACAGTGTTCGGAAGGCTGGCACAGTTGTGTTATGAAAAACAGGGGTCAAAGACTAGTAGAGCTTTAAGAGTTCCGGCTTTAATTAAGAAGGCCTATGAGGCACAGAGAGATGCTGAAAAAACAGAACCAGAGGAACCGGTCTGAATTGTATGGAAGAAGGATCCTGAGTCTCTGATCCTGGCGCCTAAATGCCCAGTGTACCTTATAGGGAGAGGTCCGTATCAGAAAGGATGTTAAGAATAAAATATTAATGTTGGATGCACCAGGCGATGGAAAATTGCCAGAGGGACTGCTAGTCAATGCTTCAGTATTTTGCCCGCTAGAGCCCATGCTTATGCCAGAAGGGTAATGGTCCAAGTTCATAATGTGTCTGAAAGAGACATTCAGCAGAACAGAGGTTGCATCCTGGCTAATGCATTGTGCAGACACTGCAGTGCTACCCAGCAGCAAGAGTTCAAGGAAGAAGACAGAGTAACGCCTGACTTGTTTGATTTCGCGACTCCCGCTGCCAGCTGAATGGAAAGTGAGGATCAGTGAAGCTTGCCCAGAGAGACCAGGTGTTTTCTTTAAAGGAATGGGATGTAGGATGCGTGCAAGGAGCTGAGCACAATATCCGCTGCATGACGAAAGACCATTTCGTGAGAGGTCTCGACGCCTGGCACCCTGCTGACATAGATGATGTGGAGACGGCATCTGCAAGAGATTAGCTGCTGGTGTAATACAAGAATCCAGAAGCCCTTATGCTTCCCCCATTGTGGTAGTGAGGAAAAGAATGGAACAGTGATGATGTGTGGATTATCGCACCCAAAGCCGCGGACTATCCCGATCAGTACACAATGCCCGCATTCAGGATGCTTTGGACTGCCTAAGCGGGAGCAAGTGGTTCTCTGTGCTGGATCTCCGCCAGTGGGTACTACCAGATCGATGGCCCCAGAGGGACCGTGAGAGACGGCCTTTATCTCATTGTCCGCTATTTCTATGAATTCAAGGAGGATGCCTCATGATTTTCAGGTGCCCCAGCCACTTTTCAACGATTGATGGAGCGTGCAGTGGGGGATATGAACTTACTAGAGTGCCTGGTATACCTAGATGATGTTATTGTGTTTGGCAGCTCACTGGAGGAACATGAGAGCAGATTATTTAAGGTATTGGACGACTGGAGGACTTTGGCCTTAAACTGTCCATTGATAAGTGTCAATTCTTCTAACATCAGTAAAGTATGTGGGACACATAGTATCCACCGAGGAATAGAGACCGACCCAAGTCAAAGTTGAGGCCTTGACCACCTGGCCACAGCCCAAAATCTAAAAGAACTGCAAAGATTCCTGGATTCTGTGGTTATTATCGGCGCTCATCAAGGACTATTCAAGAGTGATCCGCCTTTACTTAACCTTACTCAAGGGTATCCCCAACCCACAAAAATACCAAAAGTCAGCGTCCCTCAAGACTGAAAGAGTGTATTTTCATCCGAGTGAAGTATTTGGGGCCGCTGGACTCCTGATTGTTGAGACTGCTTTTCATGAGATCATATATCCAACTTACCCATGCTCCAGTGCTGGCCTATGCCGATCCAAGAAAACCTTACGTCCTGCACACTGATGCTAGCTTGCAAGGGTTAGGGGCTGTGGTGTTGTACCAAGAGCACGAGAATGGCCTGAGACCAGTGGCCTTTGCCAGTAGAAGCCTGACCCCATCCGAAAAGAACTATCCTGTACATAGTTAGAGTTCCTAGCTTTGAAGTGGGCTATTGTTGACCAATTCCATGAGTACTTGTATGGGGCTAAAATACTAGTAAAAACTGACATAATCCTTTGACCTATGTGCAGACCTCAGCTAAGTTGGATGCCACTGGCCATAGGTGGCTTTCTGCATTATCTACATATGACTATGCTCTCGAATACCGAGCAGGTCTGAACCATAGATGCTTGATGCTCTTCCCGGAGGCCTGTTCCCCAGAATGATTGGGTCCGATTGGCAGAACCTGACATTCGGCACTCTGCCGAAGTTTGACAGGGAGGAACAATGTCCACGGACGAGTGGACTGCATGGTGGATTGCTTGGGACCCTCTGAGAATTGCATACCTGCTGCTTATTGCCACTTTTCTGCAATAGACATTGGTGCACTGCCTCAGCTGGACAATGACAGTATTCGGCGGGCTCAATCCCGCGATCCCATGATCAAAGCAGCTTTAGTAAGCCCTCTATGCAGGAAAAGATGTGTCCAAATTACGCCCACTGATTTGAGAACTGCACTGTTATACAAAAGAAGGTCCTAAGTTGAAACTGATCAATAAACTGTTATACAGAGAAACAGTAGACAGAGGGGACAAGTAGACAAACAACAACTAGTGCTGCCCACTGCCTTTCGAGACTCAGTACTGAGGTCCTTGCACAACCACATGGGGCACCTTGGTATAGACAGAACACTTGACTTGGTGAGATCCAGATTCTATTGGCCTAAGATGGGGCTGATGGGAGCAACACATTCGAATCTTGTAGTCGCTGTTTTCAGAGGAAAGCTTTGCCCCAGAGGGCTGCCCCTTGTTAACATCACCACCAGTGCACCCATGGAGCTGGTCTGTATTGATTTTCTGAGTTTGAGTCAGATCAAAGAAATATCAGTAATGTGCTGGTGGTCACTGACCATTTCACGAGATATGCCCAAGCTTTCCCCACCAAAGACCAGAAAGCATCCACTGTGGCCAAAGTACTTGTAGAAAACTTTTGTTCACTATGGGGCTCCACAAAGAATCCATTCTGATCAAGGAGAGACTTTGAGAGTCGTCCTGATCAAAGAGATGCTTTCTCTGTGGGGAGTGCGAAAGTCCAGAACCACTCCTTACCACTCCCTAGGGGGACCCACAGCCTGAACGTTTCAACCGCACTTTGCTAGATATGCTAGGCACTCCTGCACCCAAAGGACAAGCCTAGATGGAGCTAACAAATTAGCACCCTGGTACATGCTTATAACTGCACCAAAAGTGATGCCACTGGATTCTCCCCTACCGACTTGATGTTTGGAAGAGAAGCTCGACTACCAGTAGATGTGTGTTTGTGGTCTCTCCTGATGGGGTTCAAGCTGACAACTATTTACAGTATGTGAAAGTTAAAGGCCCAGCTAACTCATGCGTACCAACTGGCTCAAACCATGGCTGCCAAAAGAAATCTGGCCAACAAAGAAAGGTATGATAAAAGGTGAAAGCACAGGAACTCCAGGAGGGAGATCGGTATTGCTAAGAAATCTGGGACTGCATGGCAAGCACAAGATTGCTGACAGATGGCACCATCTCCTCACATTGTAGTGGGCAAACTAGATGATCTGCCAGTGTACAAAGTAAGGCCTGAGAATAATTCAAAAGATGTAAAAACAATGCATAGAAATCATTTACTGCCCATTGGACAAATCTTAATTGAGTCTGAGCCCCTAGAAGATGCCCCTCTGGACCAGTGACTAGAGCTGCTGCTAAGAAAGATCAAGAAAGTCTGCACCTACAGAAGCAAAGTTAAAGTGTTCCCTCCACAAGTCCCAGTTGAGCATGACTGTCAGTCCATATCGGAAGAAAGTGAGAGGACTTTGAATACTATCCTTCTTACGAACTGAGTCAATTGTTCGGGGCAATCCCCTAGTCAATACTGGAGACAAAGCTGGGCCTTCTGGACTGTCTAAGCCCCCAGCTTCATCCCTGGAGCCAATGCTCCCAGAAAGTGAAGTGCAAAGCATCAGATCAGATGAAATGGAATCATTGTGCATGGTTGAACTGTTTGAGCTTTCGAGAGGAAAATGATAGATTGGGGCAGACTGGTGATACACCCGAACAAGAAGAGTATTTTGAGTGCCCTGACAGTCCACTGCCAGTGTCCGAAAGCTCTCCATGCGAGCCAAATGTTGTGGACTCAGAACTGTAACTCCTGGAGCTGAAAGTGCCCCAAGTTCTAGCCTCTCTACCCCCATGGAGACTCCCCGACAAGTGAGGACAATGCTGAAAACGAGGCTCAGAGTGCAGAGACTATAACAGTTCCCCTCAGAAAGACTGGTCGAGCTGTAAAGCCTGTGATGCACCTCAGTTATGATTCACTTGGGAGGCCTGTGGACTTGCCTCTCAATGTTGTCCATAAAGGAGTGTATGTGTCCCCGAGCTCATTGCCCAAACTGAGCATCAGTGCTAACTCCAAGTTACTTGTGTTGCCCTCTAGTATGGTGCCCTTGCCCCATCCAGCCCCAAGGTAACTGATAGGAAGGGCCCCTCTTTCAGGTTTCATGTACAAGAGGTAATAACTTGAGTTATGGTACAATGTGTATGTAATACTGTGTAAAGAGTGACGTACTGCAATGTTTCAGAAATGTGTTCTTGGTAAAATGATATATTGACTGATGATTACATGTGCGAGCCTAATGCAAATGTATATGGTTGCAGTTGAAACTTATGGTACTTGCTTGACGCGGACGTCAAGCTTTCCCAGGCCAGGAAGGTGTAACCCCTGCAAATGGGGGTTCCCAAAAGACTTCAGGAGCTTGCTTGAATGCTCCAAGCCTGAATGGTGTTTGCATTTAAGCCATTTATCAGTGAGTGTTTTAGAACCTCTGGTACTGTCTCTTTAAGAGCTGTCTGCTTGCAGACATAATTAGTTTGTATGGGGGACTGTGTGTTTCTTTGATTGAGTACCACTCAAGCTGCTGCCAATTCACTTCATTTTGCAGTCACTAGAGTGCAAAGGGAACCTATCTGAAAGATGTAACTGTTTGCCAGAAATTATTTAGAGTAATAATGAAATTACAGTTTGTCTAACCTGCTTTCTTTGCAGTCAGAACTGTGTCTGCTAGTTCCCCATTCTAGTTTTGAACTGCTGAACTGGACCAATCTAGTGTGGGGTAAGCTAGCTCTAAAATGATGCCTTGGACGAATCAGAACTTGGACTCATAATCTGAGCCAGCCACAAGAGGATTGTATGGGCAGTGACTCTGGGAGATGTAGTTTAGACTTCAGTGCCTTTTTGGACCAACAGCAGCAGTCTATTGTGAGTGACAGCCAATCCAGTCAAGAACTGGGAGGAACTCAAAGGAAGTGCCTGTTTCGTCAGTTGGAGTTCTGCTGAGCTTTGGCAGTGAAGAAGGAAGGAGCCCTGTGCTTTTTCAGTGTGCGTTTTAGTCAAAAAGCGTGTGTAAGGCCCAGAGTTCCGGTCTGCAGCTTGTGTAACAGCTTGTCAGGACTGAATCCGTCCTGTGAAAAGAATCAAAGGATCTCTGAAGAGTAGAAACCAGGCTCACCCTGTAGAAGACTGGAAGAATTGCTGAAAATTGCACTCGGTCTGTCAGGAACTGAATCTGCTGTGTGTTCTCCGGTATTGTGCAGTAATTGCGATCGGGATACAGATGCAGCCTGCCTGGTATAGTGCTTTCTTTTATATGGATGTGTGAAGAGGTTTGTGTACCTCAAGTGAGCCCTGCTGACATTGAAGGACCCTATCTTATTTGGAGGTCGTGAGTACTAATTCAGGTCGCTCCTGTTGAATTGCCACATTAAATCCAAATGGAATTACTGTACTGTTGACTGTTTAATTCTCCTTTCTCTGTGTGAAAGGGCCCTACCAGCTGCCACGGTTTGACTAGCCACTAGGGCTTGGGTACCCAGGACAGTAACTGATAGGGATAGGCCTGTGCACAGAGCCATAGGTAGATTATTAGAGTGATAAGCTAATTAACCTGATTTCCCTGTCCTTGTTATATCCCCTAAATAAATCAGAGCTGCTTGTTTCAGCAAAGTTATACTGCCTGAGGTATTTGTCTATGTTAAAGTACTGTACTGTGATTGTTGCACTGTATCTCATTTCTCACAGGAGGTCCCAGTGCGGGAACCAGACCTGGGGTAAGTGTGTACTGTGAAGGCAATTTGATATCGTGGTGGCCACTAGTGGGAAAGAAAGGGGTTGCAGTGTCCCAGAGGGCTGTGACCAAGTTAGTTTAACTATTGCAAACCCTGACCTCTGGGTGGAGGCACCCATTGATCCAGGCCTCAACCTGTTAGTGGCAAATCAGGCAGGGTAGTAGCCCCTGGGATAGCGCCATCTAGGGGTTACACAAGGGAATGTGATGTCACAAAGGAGGAGAGGCTCAATGAAACCACACCCTTTCCTTCACTATATAAACCCTCCACTAGGAGGTTTAGATAGATAGGTGGTCAGTAGGGTTCTGACCAAGGTGAGAGAAGGATCTCAGCAAGGAGGTATGTGCAGACTTTCACATTAACTGAGGAAGAAGAGAACACAGGAATTTCTTTATAGCATCTGAAGCAAGAAATATTTCCTGATGTTTGAACTGATGTGAAGAAATATCATCATATTTTTCCTTTCTGTAAATATTGGATTTTTTTTTGTTTTTGTTTTCTAATACAAAATGATAAATGCAGAAGTATGCATTTTTTTGCATCATTATCTGGTTGTATGATCTGTTTATTGAGACCCACACATTTACAGTCACTGATATCAGAGAAAACACTCCAGTGTGACAGAACAGGTAAGGTTTGTTAACTAATACGAGATCCAGCAGTGTACTGTTATTTGTATTCTACTTATTAGAGGTGCTTGCTTCAGTAATGAGTTGTAAAAGACCAAATTCATCACAGAAGGATGTAAGAGGTGTAGAAACACTGGAAAACCAGTCTAGATTAAAGTCTCCTAATATGATAATCTCCGAGATAGGAACCAAGTGAGTTTCTCAGATGGTCAAGTAACAATAATCCCGCTGAAGGAGGCCTATAGCATCCTAGTACATAGAAGGAGGCTGAGCACAAAAGCACCTGGGCAAATGGGGATAGGGTCATAAACTTGAAGGCTATCTCTGTAGCAGTTCCAACTGACCTCGGTAAATATAATACAGGTTCTAACCTGGGTATATTAAGGGCCCATATGTGCAACTCTGGGTGGTCAAGAGCCCCTGGTACACGAATATGAATTTTGGGCCTAACTCACCACTAGCTGACTCATGTAGAGTATTAGGTATTTCAGATAGCATAGCAGGATAAGGTCAGGAAGGGAGCAAGTATAGTGTTCTCATTCTAAAGCCTGTGCACAAGAGTCCTTAAGGATTTATTGATCCTACATCAATAGATACAGCAGCTCACGGTCCTATGTCCAGTGGAAATACGAGGTACAATCCAAAGTTTTGGTAAGTGCTTTGCTAACACAGATTTCTTTGGCCAGGAGGAGTAACACAAGCCACAGCAGCTCACAGTCTGACTTCCAGAAAGGTATACAGTGGATAACTTTGATGATCTTAGCAGAAGCACAGTTTGCAGATTAGTTCTGTGTCCCTTTAAGAAATTGTAGATAAAACTGTTGTCCAATAGGAACTGATCAAGAAAGGGGCGGGATCAATGGGGCATTTAAGATGGCCTAAGGAGGGTGGGCCAAAAATCCTCTCCAGAGCAGTGCTTGGAGGGAAATCTTTCCAATTCAATTAACAGGGTTCGATTCAAAAGCAGCCTTTTCAGACCACTCTACTATCAGAAGTCAAACAGAGAAAAGCGCCAAATTAAACTGCCTCTCTTCCTCCAACGGCTTGCTTGGGGCTCTGGGCACAAAGTCTGTACCTGGTTCAGTCCTGGCGGTCACTTGTAGGGGTGAATGCGGCAGGCTGTGTGGTACAGGACCACAGCTTCTCTCCATGGGGATCGGGTGAGATTCCAGCCCAGGCAGGCGACGGAGCCTGCAGAGAAGGGATGCACCAGGTTAATTTATAGAAGGCTGGAAGAGGCTGGGCAGAAGACAAAGGATTAGGGCTGGCTTTGGGGACAAAGAAAGTGTAAAAAAAAAAAAAATACTGGGTTATATTCTACTTTTTGGGATCCGTACAGGCTCTGAGCAGATACAGAAGACAGGGACTGTTCTGCAAATAATGAGACTTGCTCACACAGTAGGGCAGCGTATGAAATAGAGAAATGGGGACAGCTCTAAGCGTTTTTAAATTAAATCAGAGCAGGGCTGCCTTTTACAGAGAGAGAAATGGGGACAGCTCTAAGCGTTTTTAAATTAAATCAGAGCAGGGCTGCCTTTTACAGAGGAGGAGAGTGTAGTACAGTTAGAAGTGTAAGGCTAAATCCACAGAAAAATGCAACTACTTCTTACATAACTCTAAAACAGGCAGTTTTTAATAAAAGGAAAAGAGAGAAAAAATACATTTTAAACAGTATTAGGCTGCTAAACACTAGGAGCTCCACTTAAATACTGCAGGATCTCTGGGTCAGCTATAATAATGTTAAAGTTCAAAAATCCTCTCCAGAGCAGTGCGTGGGAGGAGAAATCCTCTCAATTAATTAACAGGGTTCCGATTCAAAAGCACCACTCTACTATCAGAAGTCAAGGGAGAGCGGTCCGTCCGGCACAGCGGTTGGATTTCCGCTTGGCGCCGGGCGATCGGGTTCGGGAACGGACCTGGGTCATTGGAGGATCGGCCGGGCGGAAGGATTATGCGTCCCTTGGAAAGCTCTCTTCCCTGGGGAGGGGTAGGGCAGCACTCGGCACTGGAGCGGCACCTAGCGGAGGCTGGGTGGTCGCACCACATCGGCGCTCAACAGAGCGTCAGGATGGAAGTGGACGCAGGTCGTCATTGCACGTCCCCATCCTGCTTAAAGGACAGGGGTTAAAATCCTGTGCCTTGCCGTCTCAATGGCGCCCGCCCCTGGTAGCCCTGATCAGCCTCGGAAGCCGATCCCCAACTAGTCAAAGTCCGTGGCCCGATATCAGGGTCTGAGCCACGGCCCCACTCTCTGGGGGTAAGCCAGGATGACGGGGATAAACTATATATCTGGAGGTAGGGGCATCAGGGTCCGTGACCGGAGCTGATAGCCGACGGGGCAGGAAAAAAAAAAAAACAGAAGTCAAACGGAGAAAAGGTGCCAAAATAAACTGCCTTTCTTCCTCCAACGGCTTGCTCGGGGCTCTGGGCACAAAGTCCGCACCTGGTTCAGTCCTGGTGGTCACTTGTGGGGGTGAATGCGGGGTGCGTGGTGCAGGACCACAGCTTCTCCATGAGGGATCGGGTGAGATTCCAGCCCAGGCGGGCATGAGTCTGTAGAGAAGGGGATGCACCAGGTTAATTTATAGAAGGCTGGAAGAGGGCTGGGCAGAAGACAAGAATTAGGCTGGCTTTGGGACAAAGAAAGTGTAAAAAAAATACTGGGTTATATTCTACTTTTGGCGGATCCGTACAGGCTCTGAGCAGATACAGAAGACAGGGACTGTTCTGCAGATAATTAGACTTGCTCACACAGTAGGGCAGTGTATGAAACGGAGGAATGGGGACAGCTCAAGCGTTTTAAATTAAATCAGAGCAGGGCTGCCTTTTACAGAGAGAGAAATGGGGACAGCTCTAAGCGTTTTTAAATTAAATCAGAGCAGGGCTGCCTTTACAGAGAGAGAAAGGGGGACAGCTCTAAGCGTTTTTAAATTAAATCAGAGCAGGGCTGCCTTTTACAGAGAGAGAAATGGGGACAGCTCTAGCGTTTTTAAATTAAATCAGAGCAGGGCTGCCTTTACAGAGAGAGAAATGGGGACAGTTCTAAGCGCTTTTAAATTAAATCAGAGCAGGGCTGCCTTTACAGAGAGAGAAATGGGGACAGCTCTAGTGTTTTTAAATTAAATCAGAGCAGGGCTGCCTTTACAGAGGGAGGAGAGTGTAGTACAGTTAGAAGTGTAAGGCTAAATCCACAGAAAAAATGCAACTACTTCTTACATAACTTTAAAACAGGCAGTTTTAACAAAAGGGAAAAAGAGAAAAATACATTTTAAACAGTATTAGGCTGCTAAACACTAGGAGCTCCACTTAAATACTGCAGGATCTTTGGTCAGCTATAATAATGTTAAAGTTTGAAAATCCTTCCAGAGCAGTACTTAGGAGGGAGAAATCCTCTCCAATTTGAATTAACAGGGTTCCAATTCAAAATCAGCCTTTTCAGACCACTCTACTATCAGAAGTCAAAAGGAGAAAAGGCGCCAAATTAAACTGCTTTTCTTCCTCCAACGGCTTGCTCGGGGCTATGGGCACAAAGTCCGTACCTGGTTCAATCCTGGCAGTCACTTGTGGGGATGAATGCAGCAGGCTGCGTGGTGCAGGACCACAGCTTCTCTGTGGGGATCAGGTGAGATTCCAGCCCAGGCGGGTGGCGGAGCCTGGTTCAGTCCTGGCGGTCACTTGTGGGAGGTGAATGCGGCAGGCTGCGTGGTGCAGGACCACAGCTTCTCTCCATGGGGGATCGGGTGAGATTCCAGCCCAGGCGGCGGCGACGGAGCCTGGTTCAGTCCTGGTGGTCACTTGTGGGGGTGAATGCGGCAGGCTCGCGTGGTGCAGGACCACAGCTTCTCTCCATGGGGGATCGGTGAGATTCCAGCCCAGGTGGGCAATGGAGCCTCAGGATGATTGACTTACAAGCTACATTAATCAAACAGTTATGCATGCAGTTCAGAACCCCCACAGTCACACACTCTGGGTACCCAGGTAGTAGGCAGATGGGCTAGCCAGGATTGTAATCGTTGCCTGGGTAGGCCAGCGTGCAGCTGCTTGGGGCTCTGTGATGGAAAACAACATGCACAACACACTATTTGCAATCCGAAGCCTGATGGCTCAGTTCGTGAATAAAGAGAAATAACCAAGAAATCAGATGACACACTTAGATTATATTGTAGGTGCAGGAGCTACCCTGATAGTTACCTCACAGTACCCAAGACTGGACACAGGATGGACAAAATTTGAGACAGCTGGTGGTTGGTCTGGATTGCCAGGAGAAGCAGGGTCCATACAATTTCGCTGAGGTGTCGTTCCCATTCAAGCGTGGAGCAGGGGCTGATCCCCACAGGTCACTCGGCGATGGTTTTCTCTGTGCAGTAGGGTAGTCTGGCAGGGCTCTTGTGGCAAGGTCCAGCCACATGGAGATAACCATGGATTCAGTCCGTTTGAGCTGGATACAGTTACCAGCAAGCAGGACACAGTTCACACAGTGGGGAAACAAATCACCACCCACTTTCAATACACAGCACATTTATATGCAAAGGATTCTACAGTACCAGGCAATTCTTTTTGGTCCCAATCGCACTGTTCTCTGCACAAGTCAGAAGTTCTGAAGTGAATGGGATTTCTGGCAGGCCGATCGCATTCAGCACAATCTTGGTCCTCCTCAGGTTGAGCCTGGTCCCACTTCAATAGCTTACTTTAATCACACACACTCAGATTCAGTCCGAAAATAATTCTTTCTCCCTCTCAGAGCAGTAGGAAGGCATGTAGGCCAGGAATCAGGCCTTTCCACTGTTCTCCCATGCAAAAACTATGCAGGTGGGTGCTCGAGACTCTACTGAGCTGTTGCTCCTACAGGTTTCAACTTAGATCTGGCTTGCCAGCAGACAGCTTGGGGGCTTTCCTTCAGATCCACAAGGTTCGGTTGGCTGATTCTGCTGTCAGCCAAAGCAGAGCTCCCCTTCAGTTACAAAAAGGAGCCAAATGCCCAAAACTACAATTCCTACAGATTTTGACTCCAGACAGCTCCTGTAGTCCGGCTTCATTTCAGGTCCCACCAGTACCGATTGGTCCAATTCGCAGTCCGGGCCAAATGGTGGAGATAAACAAGACAGTCCTTGCTGCAAAGAAGGCAGGTTAGACAAACTACTTCATCATTATCACTCTAAATGATTTTCAGGAAATAGTTACATCTTTCAACAGAGCTCCCTCTCAGATTACTTATGTTATGACTTCAATCCAAGCAGCTCTTAAATAGACAGTGCACAGAGGCTATACAGGCATTCTCTGGCAATCACATTTAAACTGCTAAAATGCAGGACACCAACCTGGCAGTGAACATTTAGGCAAGCTCAAAGAAGACTTTTCAGGAACTCACATTTGTAGAGGGGTTACATAGGCATTTCTTTGTTCTAGTGTCACAATAATTGTCTGGCGTTTAGTTCATGAAGGGTGCACAAACCATGGGATTGCGGGTGGCAGGGCTGTAACTCTTCCAAATACTTTTGTTAAACAAAGTTGAATATATTTTTCCTGCCCTGTCTCTCATTCTTCACTATCGCTATCATCTGTAGGATTACTTACATTAGAGATATTTTCCTTTCTCTGAACTGCAGCTCAGTCAAATGGTTGGATGTGCTCTTTGCAAATGCCTTTTAGTGATGATGCCCCAAACTGCCCCCTCACTTCCCCTACTTACTTACCGATGACAAAAGGCAGACAGCAAACCATTCATTTTTGATGCTTATCTGAGGTAGAACGTTTGGTCATCATACCAGGAGCTGCAGCTATTTTAATGGTTGGTGTTTCGATGCCGATTCATGCACAGTGTGATTGTCCCTACAAGAAGTATGATCTCTAACATTTTGACTTTTTTCCCACACTACTGGCTAGTAGCAGTGCTTGCTGTATGTGTTTTATTTCTTTTTAGGTTTGGGCCCCAGGTGGCATCCTCTAACTCTTCGGGATGACATTCAGAATTGGATACATAACCTGTATTGGATGAGCATAACTTTGATAAATCTTGTACATCATCTTCATTAGAAGCATTGCTTTCTGATAAAGGATGTGGATATACATGAGTGGCATACGCTGGAGTGTCACGTCTAGTGGTACTAGACAGTGCTGTTTCCTTAATCATTGACGTTCTGGGTCTGATTGTTTTGGCTACTTGTTTTTGTGTTTTATCTGAATTTTCTGGCTATATTGACATGCTGCAATACTTCCATCAGAGGAGTCCACAACACTCTTTTCATTTTCTGGTTCTGTCGTTTGATTTTTATCAATTGCATTCACTATATCTGTAGCAGTAAATTCCCTTTATTTTTCTGAATTTCTTTTCTGGGAATATTTTTGTGTTTACCAATTTCAGCAGTACTGCTGGGCGTGGGCACATGTTCACATCTGAATCCATTTTTTGGCACACTCTCAATGATATCTCTGAAACCGATCTCTGTGGCAGTATGGCCTGGTAAGTGGGGCGGCAAGCAGGGTAGGCTGGAGACAGAGATGTGAAAATCCCAACCACCTATTTTTTGCATGACCTTTACAGTACTAAAGTGTAACTCTCAGTAATTTCTCTGGAATCTTCTGTATCTCAGTGGCAGTACAGCACAGTAATTTCTCTGAAATCTATCTCAGTGCCCATATGGCCTGGTGAGTGGGACGCTGAGCAGGAAAACCAGAGGCAGAGCAATGAAAAATCCCAACCACCTAATTTTCTGGGTGACTTGACCAAGTCAGTATTTAACCAATCAATACACTCTCAGTAATTTCTCAGAATTCTATCTCACTGCCAGAAAGGATGATCTTGCGACTGGGAGTACGGAGTCTGGCTTGACTGTCATCTTGATTTCTGGTCCATATTGTTGGCATTCATCAAAGCTCCACCCCAAGCTTGGTGCATTGTACAGGAATAAAGCAAGTATCCTGCTTCCTGTCCGCCGTGAGATTGTTTTTAAGATGATTCTCCTGTTTTTGATTATGGTGACAGCCTATAGTGTAGCTCCAAATCCTCCTTGCCAGAGTGGACCTTCTCTTTCGCTTTTTGTCATTTTGCTTTAGATTGTTCTCCTCAGACCCATGATTCCTCACTATACTCTGCCCTTTCACTTCCATCTCTAGATCTTTATCCTCTCCCTCAACCTCCTACTACGCTTACGCAACAGTACTTCTCATTCCCTCATTATTCCTTCTAGAAAGTCTACTGTTGGTCAGTCTGTTTTCTCATGCATTGTCAAGGGTGCAAAATGAAGGGAGAGAGGTGAGTCTGGAAAGCCTCTGACAGGTGCCAAAAGTCATGGAGATTGTTTATTTTTTGGCATTGAGGGAAAGTTGGGTGTTCCCGAACCCCGGTAGTCGGCGTCTCGGCGGTAGCACTACTGCTACGCTGGTAGGCCAGCCCTGTGTTTAACAGTTTGACATTTCTGTTGCAGTTATTAAGTTATATGTTTGCAGCAGGAGCCTTGCATCCTGAGTTATTAATGTCAAATCGGATTTCTCTGTGTGGTCTTCTGACTGCATAAGTCAGTGCATATGTTTTGGAGGCAGTGGCCGTATAGCTCATACTTAAAACAAAAAGACAGATGTTTGTATTTTACTGTTTACCCCTCATAGTTTTTATGAACTGGAAATCTCAGGATATACTGGTTAACATCTTATTATGGAGCCTGTTTGAATGTATATCATTGTTATTCTCCAGGCATAAAGCGTATTAAGTTTGATCGTAAAATGTATAAAAGAAGAGTCAGTGAGCAACAAAGGACATTTTCAGACACCAGACTGGAAAGTTTTAGTTTAGTTTTAGTTTTTTGTTGACGGGTAAGTGCACTAGGCGAATCATGCCTATTTTCAGGCACGACCGGGGAGGGGACAGATGAATGCCAACTGACCTGAACCAGATTAAGATTAAGGGCAGTGGAAAGAGGAGGAGTCAAGAAAGGAGGAGAGCTAGGAGAGGATAAATGTTCCTACACTTCTGTAAGGGTCAGGAGAGAGATGCAGCAGTAATTTTCTAATAACAGAGGTCACCTCTTCTATAAAGCTATGTAATCTATGTGAATTTGCTCAACATACTAAAATGCCAGCAGAATAGGCTAACGGTCTTTTGAGTCTGCTCGATTTTCAGCACCCACACTGAGGGCCGATTTTGGTGTCCTCCCTCCTCTTGTGTTATACTGTTCCCCTGTCGAGTTGTACCAGCTGCATTGGGCCTGGTCAGATTTACCCTCCCCTGTACCTGTCCCATTCCCTCTTAAACCGTCCACAGTCTCTGCCTCTACCAGCTCCCTAGGCAGCGCATTCCATGGCTCCACCACCCTTTCAGTTAAAAACACCTCCTCCTCTCTCTTCTGAACCTGCCCCTTCCAGCTTACACCCGCTTGTCCCCTCCTCCTTCCTTTGGAGCACTTCTGACTGCCCCCTTATTGATCCCTTTATGTACTTGAAGACCTCTATCATGTACCTCTGTCCTCCTCCCTCCAGGGTGTACATGTCGAGTTCTCTGAGCCTCCTCATAGGTTCTCTACTCCAGGCCCTGGATCATTTTGGTTGCCTTCCTTTGGACCTCTCTAAGATTGTAACATCTCTCTTTAAATGTGATCTCCAAAACTGCACACAATACTTGAGGGTGTTAATAACAAGCAATTGTACAGGGTAGGATCACTTCCACCTTTCTGGAGGTAATCCCCTGGCAATACATCCCAGCATCCTATTTGCCTCTGCTGCCCTCCTACAGGTCTCCGAGTTGTTCATTTTGGCATCTACCACTACCCCCAGGTCCCTCTCACCCTCGGTGACTTGAATTTTGTCTCCTCCCAGGGTATACCCCTGACCTGGGTTTCTGACTCTGGGTGCAGAACCTTGCACTTCCCCACATTGAATTTTAGTTTCCATTTTCACGACCAACTTTCCAGAGCCTCCAGATCCTCCTGCAAGGCAAGGCAAAGGCAAATTTATTTTTCTGGTGCCCAATCCCGGAGGCTCTGGGCAGCGTACAAAAACCCACTCAGTTTATACAAACAAGTCTATATGCATATACAACACTATAAATATATAAAACCTCAAATGTTAAAACGGACTGATAACCCTAATATCAAACAGTGTCCGAAAAAGCCTGATTAAACAAACAGAACTTCAGGCGGGTCTTAAAGACCTCTACTGACGGGCCTCCTCACCAAGAACGGGAGTGAATTCCATAGGACAGGGCTGGCAACACTGAAAGCTCGATTGCCGGCAGTTTTAATCTTGTCCAGGAATCGCCAGGAGGCCCCTAGAGGAGGACCGAGGGGACGCACCAAGGCAGCAGATGTCAGCAAGTCAGCCAGGTAACAAGGGCCCAATTCATGTAAGGCCTTACAGGTGAGCAAGCCCACCTTGAAGAGCACCCTCCATCGAACTGGCAGCCAGTGCAGTTTGCGCAGCACTGGGGTGACATGGCAGTATTTTGATTGGCCTGGCAACAACCTGGCAGCCGCATTCTGCACTAGCTGCAGTCGATGGAGGGTGCCTCCGAGACCCCGAGGTACAACGATTACAGTAGTCTAACCTGGATGTGACAAATGCATGTACCAAGGTGGGAGGTCCAGGGCAGAATCAGGTACCTAATCCTGGTGATATTTCTCAGATGAAAAAACTACCTTTAACTCGGCAGACACCTGATATTCCATTGTCATACCGCTGTCAAATAATACGTCAAGATTACGCACCTTAGAGGAAGCTTTCAATGGGACAGACCTTAGAACAAGTCCAGAGTCTGCCCCAGGAGGCAATCCCGCCCGCCTCCTGTTCAACTCCACCACCAGTACCTCTGTCTTATCAGGGTTCAGTCGCAACCAGCTGGAGGCCATCCAGTCATTGATATCTGTGCACACCCTCCTCCTCATCCACCACTGCACCCAGCTTTGAGTCATCTGCAAGAGATTCATTTCACTCCTGATCCCCTTCCTTATGTCTGAGACATAGGCGTTGAACAGGAGTGGCCCCAGCACTGACCCCTGGGGCACCCCACTAGTAACCCACCTTGAGGATGAGGCTATCCCCAACCACCACCCTCTGAGTACTCAGAGAGCCAATTTCCTATCCATCTTAAACTGTCTCCCTACCCCATTTCCTTCAGTTTAGCCAGTAGGCCATTGTTGGGTACCGAATATAATGCCCTGCTGAAGTCCAGAAAGAGGACGTCCACCGCCTACCCCAGTCCAGGGCCCTCATCACCCAGTCATAGAACTCCACAAGGTTTGTCTGACATGATCTTCCTGGGACAATGCCATGCTGCCTATCGTCAAAATACCCATTTTGCTCCAGTAACCCCCAGCCTCTCCTTGACGATACCCTCCATCACCTTGCCCGACCGACATCAGGTTAACGGGCCTGTAATGCCCGCCTCCTCCCTTGACCCCCCTTGTGGATTGGCATGACATGGGCCACCCTCCAGTCTTGGGGCACCCATCCAGTCCTCAGGGAGATGTTGAAGAGCTCTGCCAGGGGACTGCCAGGACATCCGCCAATCCCTCAGCACTCTGGGATGCATCTCATCTGGCCCAGGTGCTTTCTCCGTCTGAAGGGACCTGAGGCTTCCTTACTCTCTCTACTGATATTTCAGCCTTCACCTCCTTCCCCATTACACCCTGTATTGCTGGCCCCCACCTGTCCGTGGTGGCCATTCCCTTCCTCAGACCCATCAGGGCCCCTGATCTCTACTGGTCCTTCTTCCTCTGATTTGCCCCGCGCCCCAAGAGACACAGCCTCTCCATCCCCTTGTAAAACTGATGCAGAGTACTCATTTAGGACCTCTGCCTTTTCCCCGCCTCCTGTGCCCAACCCTCCCATTCTTATCCTGCTGATATGCCCCTTTACTTTACTTTTTTCCTATGTATCTAAAGGACCCCTTGTCCCCCCTCGGATCCCCCTGGTCAAGAACTGCTTTTTCGCCTTAGCTGCTCTCACCACCTTGGTGACTCTTTGGCTGTTTGCTCATACTCCCCTGAACCCTTTCACCCTTCAGCCCTTGAAGCACCTATAGTCACCTTCTTGGCCCTCACCACTTCCTGAACCTCCCAGGTCCACCAGCAGGGTTTTCTGGCCTTATCAACTTGCACCTCTCATGCAGAATCTGGTAACCTCCTGTATTCCCTCCTAATGATCTCCCACCTGCTATCAGCATCCATATCCGGCCTTATCCTGTCTAGATGATCTTTAAGGATCCTTCCCATCTCCTGACGTCTGCACCCTGAAGTTGGTTACTACCGTCCTTGTTCAGCTTTCCTCCCCACAGGTCCAGGAAGAACCAGACTGTGGCGTGATCACTCCCTGCCAATGGGTCCTCACCCTAGGCCCCTAATCTGATCACTGTCTGCCAGGACCGCTATCTAGTGTCTGGGCCTCCTTAGTTGGCTTACCCACCTGCTGGGTCAGGAATGTCCTGGAAAACATCCAGCAGCCTCTCTGCTCCTGGCCACTGGTGATGACATAGTCTCCCAGTTTGTTCCCAGCACGTTGAGGTCCCCATTACCACTAACCTTCCCTTTCCCAAACTACAGTGTCCCTCAAGATTTGCCACCAAACATTCTTCCAGAGCCTCTGCCAGTGCAGGTGGTCTGTATACCATCCGACCTTTACTCTTAACCCCCTGCGTCAGTAGGGTGACCCAAATAGCCTCCATGTTCCCCCAGCCTCCTCTACCCCTCCAATACCAATGCCATTTCTGTAACAATTGCTACACCCCTTCTCTCCCTCTATCCTTTCTGAACATAGTGTAGCCCTCCAGATTTAGGTCCCACTCATGCCCTTGGGTGGCCCAGGTCTCAGTGACTGCTGCCACATCCACCTCCCCTCAACTAGCATTGCCTGGAGTGCAGGCATCTTGTTTCCTAGGCTCCTGGCATTTATCAGTACCACCTCTACCCTTCTCCTCCTCTTCTTTCCTCTCTTTGAGCTTCTGTTTATCAGCTCCTGCACCCTACCTGGTGATCTACTTCCATGTCCCTTGTCCCTAGAGGGTGGAGACCTTGTCCCTCTTTCATCATATCTGCTGGTACGGTCTCTTTTTGATCCTCCCCTTCACAAGTTTAAACCCCACCTTTCATTGATAAAATCAGCTAGCTTGAACTTTAGAATTTCCTCTCCAAATTTAGGTGGAGCCTGTCCTTAGTGTACAGCCCAGTATCCTCCCAGGTCTCCTCAGTCCCCCACCAGACCATACCCCAATTCCCCACACCACTCCCTAAGCCACTGATTTGTCTCCTAATTTTCTTCTTGTTTTCCCACTAGCCCTTGGCACTGGCAGGATTTCTGAAAGGAGATCTTACAGCCTATGAAAGGCTTATCCTGGCCAACTCCTGGAACCTTGCCTGAATTTCTAATTCACTATTTCCATTTATGTCATTTGTCCCCAAGTGCACTAATATGTCCGGGATCCCCGCATTCCCTTGCCAGTGAATATAACTCATGTTTGGCCTTGTGCATCGTCAGGCATGGGTGGCATTTGTTCTGATCAGACAGGTTTCACCTCCCTGCCCCTCCCACTGGATGCCTCTGATCATGGAGTCCCCAAAGCAGTACTCTAGCCTCACCTTGCTTACATGTTCACCCCTCAGGTTTCCTCTCCTTACATGCCCCTCCTCCTCCCATTGTCCAGTTTCTCCCCAACCAGCTCCTCGCACCTCCCACAATCTGGGTGTCAAGGTATCCCCTTCCTATTGTCCCTGGTCACCCCTCTACTCGTGTCCTGGCCCTCTTCATCCTCCCACCCCAGTATCCTTCTCTGTATCTCTATCCTGACTCCTGACTAATCCATTCGCACTATCCGTTTGCAGTCTTTGCTTCCTGCTCTTTGTCATCCCATTTATGTCCTGTGCCTTCCTGCCTGTCGTGCCCCCCATTCTGCACTCCACAGCCTCCTCCTTGTTTACCTGATCCTCCTTTTCTTCTCCCCTACTCCTCTTCCCCTTCCTGTCCAGGTCCCCCTATTGTTCCCCATCTTCAATCCCTGCCTCTTGCCCCCATCACTCTTCCTATCCATCCTCGTCAACTCACCAGCGACAACATCATCATTAACATCCCCCCCACGCTCCCCTGTTCTACCAATGGGCGTAGTGGGTTAAAACGATTGTGAGCCTTAGCCCATCCCTCAATGCCCCTCATTCCCTACCACCCTCTTGCTTCCCTCTGGACACCCCAGTCTCTTTCCTATTGCTGTGGAAAAGTCCACCTTCGTAGTTTCTCCCTTCTGTTGGATGAAACTTGTCCCAGTCTTGCACCAACACTTCCCACTTGTCTCTCATTGCCCTCCCATTTTCTTTCATCGCCCGCCCCAACGCCTAGTTGCATCCTTAGCCAGTTTACCTCTCCTGATCTGCAAATGCTGTCTGCAGAGTGGGAAACCTCCCTCTTTCCAGGCCCAGTTTAGTATTATCACCACCCTACAACCGTGCATCCTACACTCCTTTCAAATATGCTTGCCCTGGTGGCTGGAGGCCACCCAAATTGTCCTTCTCCATAAATATTGGGACGCCTCCCTTGGCCTGGTCTCCTCTCCTGGAGTACTACCCTCACCCTTCTCCAAGTAGCCATACTGGGGTGGTATAAGATCAAGACTTACAGCCCCTTACAGTTCTAACAGATAAAACATGTCCTCATAACCAGTTCCTAATCTAGGTAAAGAATTTAGCAACTAAACAGTTCTAAGCGATTTTAACAGCTCACTACAGCATTTAGCAACTAAACAGTTCTAATAGTTCTAACAGTTTTCAACCACATTCAAAAAGTATACTTAGCACTGTTTTACCCCACAGTTACCATAATATTATTCTGTAGCAATCATATAGTATATCTTAGCTTTGTTGCACCCCCAACTGCCTGTAATATCACAGCCCACTTGCATACATGATTTTCTTACTCGCAAGGATAAAAAGTTATATTAAGTAGAAGTCCAGCCCTGATTTGTGCGCCTCCAGAGAACCCCTCCTTACCAGCCCATAAGGCAATTTAAAAAACGTGGTGGTGCGGGTGTGTGTATGGGCGGGAGAAAATTTTCAGTCCCTGAGCTCCGATGAGCTCCTTCTTGCTCCTCTCTCTCTCTCTCTCCGTTCTCAGCACTGCTGTAGGCCGCCTGTTAAACAGGGCAGCAAGCCTCCATTGTTTGGCGCTGAAAATAAATTTAAATGTTCAGTCCCTGAGCTCTGTTGAGCTTCTTTCTTACTCCCTCTCTCCATTCTCCAGCTGCTGCAGGCTGCCCATTAAATAGGGCAGCAAGCCTGCAGATGTTGGTGCCGAAAAATAAATTTAAATGTTCAGTCCCTGAGTGCCAGTGAGCTCCTTCTCCTCAGCCTCTCTCCATTCTCCAGTGCTGCTGCTGCTGCCCATTAAATAGGGCAGCAAGCCTGCAACATTGGCACTGAAAATAAATTTAAATGTTCAGTCCCTGAGCTATGATGAGCTCCTTCTCGCTCCCCTCTCTCTCCATTCTCCAGCGCTGCTGCAGGCCGCCCGTTAAATAGGGCAGCAAGCCTGTACTTTTGGTGCGAAAATAAATTTAAATGTTCAGTCCCTGAGCTCCGATGAGCTCCTTCTCGACACCTGTCTCTCTCCATTTTGAAACTCTGCTGCTCCTACTGTTTTAAACCCCTCTTCAAAACTAGGTCATGCACCAGTGAGGATATCCTGATGGTAAAATGTCAGATAAATTAAAAATTGTTTGACATGATTTTAGACCAAGCAGTTAGACAATTTCAAGGACAAGAAACTAAATGCAAAAGCACAGAATTATGAGTAATATATGCCAACCTGTTATGATTATTTGCATATTACTCATAATACACTGCATTATGGGGCATGAGTAATGTTGTGTTTAACAGTTAAGTAGTAAGGCATCTTGCTGCAAGGGACTACTCCCCTGCCCAAATTAAGGATCCCAAGACTTGCAGCGGAAAGTATTTGTAATATGAAAAATGGCTCACATTCCCGCATGTCATAAAGCAATCATCAGGAAACAAACACCACTGTATTATAAGCAATGGATTAAAATGCTCTCAGCACTCATCTCACCTCCACCTCTTCACTGGGCATCTTCAAATCAAGACTACATCTTCATCTCACTGCCTCCAGTTCCTGTGACTGCCTCTCCTAACTCCTTCTTCCACCTGTGACCCACCACCCCTCTCCTTTGTTCTATGACAATGCTGTGAATCTGCTCTAGCTCTTTTCGGTGCTGCCCCCAACCCTTCCTCCTGACTCTTTATAGAGCTCTGAACTTATCCCAACCTATGTGATTTATTACTTTATCACTGCGATATAACACATGAACCAATGAATGTTGTTATTTAAACTCTTTTAATGTTGTTTTCTTTTGCCTATGTAGAGGCCTAAGTAGCTTAGACTAATATGTTTGTACTCTCTTGACATGGAACCTTTGTAAAAGAGCCTTGGCTCAAAGGTATTTGTAATCCTAGACTACAATAAATAAATAAATAAAACTGTGCATTTGTATCATAAGCCCAGTAGATATAATTGCCATAAACAGTTTTCAGTCCTCTCGTCTGAGAGCATTCCATTTGCTCCATAAGGCACACAGTGTCGAATGGACTATATGCCTGCAGGTGAGCCTCTTTCACCCAAATCCTCTATGTCCACAGAGGTGTCCTAATATTACATGGTATACCCACATTTTTTTTTCAGCGTTCATTTTATGTAATGATGTTAACATTAGCATTTAAAAGATTGCTTATAACCGAAGGAAAACATTAAATGATGGTTATTGTTAACTGTATCATTTATTTATTTATTTATTGAAATTGTTTCACCAGGAAAAGCACACTGAACAAGAACTGCTTATCTCCGTGCAACCTGGGGAGGGATAGAGTGGGGAAGAGGACAAGGGTAGTCCAGGTCCTGACATATATACATACAATTACAATACAGTTGAAAACATTTGACAGAAATAGTGGGCGTAGATGACGATTTACCCTTACTTATAGTATAGTAGCAATTACATAGGAAGTCATGCTTTATACCCTGAAAACATATCATTAGATAATACAGCTGCATATGTTTGACAGGAATAGGTGAGTGTGGATTAATACATATACCCTAATAGTCAAGAGTAACAGTTACAATGAGGAAATCCTGCTAAGGTATTGGGTGTGGTATATAATGAGATAGGGAAGTGTAAGCTAGCTAGCTCAAAGTTGGGATCAAGTGCAGTAGTTGGGTGTGGTTAGTGAAGTAGCACCATTGGGCCTACCAGGAGAAGAAATATAGGAGTGTCTGAGGTAGAAAGATTGAGAGTTAGCTGCAGGAGCAGTTTACTGAGCAGTGGTTGGCAAGGACACAGGATAGTGAGCGGATAGAGGAAGAGTGGTGAATTTCAGAGGGAAAGAGTTCCAGAGTTGAGGGAAGCAGTGAGAGAAGGCAGCCTGGCCAGCTTGGGTCCGGCACGTCTGGGGACTAACAGAAGCCGGGAGTCTAGGGACCTCAGAGCATAGGTGGGTGCCAGAGGGGCGATAGTATGGAGGTCAGGTACACTGGGAGGTACCAAACTAGTTCTTCGAGATAAACTTGGCACAGTGTATTAGGCAGCTGTTCTCAGGGAGGGGACAGCAAGGAGCGGTATAGCTCACAGCGGGTGGGTGCGAGGAGGGTGCGAAGAGGACCCGCCAAGAGCGAACCAGCAGAAAGCATTAAAAAGGGTATCCAGTTTGGATAAAACTGACTTGTGGGCGGCACTGTAAACAATATCACAATAATTGAAGGAGGAAGTATCATCTTCTGGATAAGCTCACATAACTGGATAGGGAGGCTAGAATGGTTCGATATAAAGCTCCGAGCTTGGGGCAGAGTTTTGTTAGTATAGAGTCAGCATGGACTGCAAGGTGAGGTGTCGGTCAAGCCAAACTCCAAGATACCGAAGTAGGTGACATCCTCCAGCTCTGACCCATCAAGGGTGTGGAAAAGTGGGAGGGAGGGAGCCTGGCTAGTCGTTGGGATGTACCAAAAGTCATAGTTACAGTTTTTAGCATTTAGAGCTGGTGAGAGTTGAACCAGAGCTAGACTTTGTTAAAATCCAGAAGAAAATAGAACAGTATCATCAGCATACATGTGGATCGAGGAGGCAGAACAAGTTTGGGGCAGGTTGTTTGAAAACTAGAGAATAGGATAGGCCCAAGCACCAGGTGCCTAATCCTGGGGACACCGGTGGACATGGGGAGGGAGGGATGGCATCCGCTAATCCTGACAGATTGAGTGCGGTCTGTAAGATAGGCACTGAACCAGGCAGTAGCAGATGTGAGAGGCCAGAGTGAGAGAGGCTAGATAGTAACAGAGTGTGGGAGACTGTGTTGAAGGCCTTGGCCAGATCGATGAAAATGGCAGAGGTGATGAGACTCTATCCATTCCAGATTGGATGGTGTCAGTGAGCCTTAGTAAAGAGGAGGCAGTGGAGTGAACTTTCCTGAATCTGGACTGGTAGTGTGTGAAGAAATTTGAGTTGGTGAGATTGGAGGTTAGCTGGCTAAGCACTAAGTGTTCTTGCAGCTTCACCAGAGCAGGGAGGAGGAGATTGGCCGATAGTTTGAGGCGGAGGAGGAGGCACCTCCTTTGTGGAGAGGGATAACAATGGCGTGCTTCCAGGACAGAGGGACAGATGCAGTGGCGAAGGACAGATGTAGGAGGTAAGCAATAGGGGTGGCTATGGCAGAGGCCGAGAGGAACAGAAGTTTGGGGTCTAGTCCATCCAGGAATTCCCATTTGAGGGGCTTAATGTTAGCAGGGCTTCTAGAGCTTCATCCGGAGAGATTTCCTGAAGGAGAAAATACCTGTATTTTGAGGTAGTTTTTGCCCTGTAGGTGGTGGAGATGGTGACATGGGGGTAAGGAGGAAAGGAGCGAGGAAGTGCAGGTGGAGAAATATAAGTTGAACTCAGCAGCGACTGAGATAGGATCCGAGTGTGGAGTTGTTTATACTAAGGAGAAGCGAGGGCTTGGCAGGGGGGGTAAGAAGAGGGAGGTATGACCTTCCAGAATTTGGAGGGGCTATTAAGGTTAGATTGGAGGAGGATCTAAAGTACTCTGCTTTAGCTAGCCAAGCTGCTCTAGTGCACATGTTGCTCAGATACTGGTAGTGGGAGAGGTCCTGAGGCAGGGCTGAGGCTTTGAGGCTCACCATGCTGAGTCATGGGCGTTCATACAAGCTGTGAGCTCTTGGGAGATTCAAGGCAGGTGGGTACCGCGTAGCCTAGTGCGTCATAAGCGGGGTGTGGGAATCCCATATCTTAAGGACGTGTTTTGAGCGAAGTAGGGTGTCATCTATCAGGCTGGTGGGGAGGAGCCAGTTAGCTAGGACAAGGTCATTTAGGAGGAGCGAGGTTTAGGATTTGAACAATCATGCAGTTTGAATCACAGCAGTTTGTTTACGACAAAAATTAGTTCTGTTTTAGGAGTTTAAAGAGCACCTTTTCTGGTGCTTCATACAGAAACTTTATAGGTGCCTTACCTACCCCAAAGTCTATTGGAGCCCAGATTACAATTTTTCTGTAGCCAGAATTCAGGATGGAAGTGATCATAATTTTGCTCCATGGAACCAAGAGCCCAATCCTTCCACTTCCCAATTTGAAGACATGCCCTGTGTTCTCACATTTTGTGATGTAATACAGTACTATGAAGAGCATGGGGACGTGCTCCACAGAGTTGTGGGGACTCATTTTAAGTCCTTTTAAACATTTTAGAGTGCCAATTTCAACATATCAAGGCCACCATTCAGTTAACAATGCTCTTGTTAGCTGAACTGTAGCCTTGATTTGTTGAAATCAACACTCTAAAATGTTTAAAAAGGACTTGAGAATGAGTCCCCATACAATCCCTACAGTTGCCCCGCACTTCTATAGTATTACATCACGAATGTGAGAATGTGTATGTCTTCAAATCAGGAACACAGAAACAGAATTTGTCAGAAGATAAGAACTGCTTGGCCACCCAGTCTGTCTATTTTTAGCTACCTACAGTATCACTGTAGACCCTACTTGATCTCCGACTCTTCTCCCTACCCCATTTCTTTTATCCGTACCACCTCGGCTGGTAGGCTATTCCATACATCCACCACCCTTTCTGTGTAGAAGTACTGTACTTCCTCACATCTCTCCTGAATCTACCCTCTAGCTTCACAATGTCTTCTTGTTCTTGTGCATCTTTTTTCTGAAAAATACTTCCTTCCTGTATCTTATTTACCCCGTGTTGAAGTGTTGAAAGTTTCTATCATATCCCTCTCCCTTCCAGGGTGTACATATTGAGTTCCTTCAGTCTCTCCTCATAGGGGTTGTCATGCAGATTCCACACCATTTTAGTTGCTCTCCTCTGGACCACCTCCACTCTGTCTATATCCTTCCACAAATGTGGCATCCAGAACTGTACACAGTATTCTAAGTGAGTCTTACCAGTGATCTATACAGAGGCAGTACCACCTTCCCCATCTGCTGATGATAGTTCTCTCTCTACACCCCAGCATCCCACTAGCCCTCCCAACTGCTTTGTTGCATTACCTGTCCACCTTTCAGGTCATCAGAGACTATGACCCCAGGTCTCTCTCCTTCTTCATGGTCATTCAGTAACACTCTACCTATAGTTGTACTCGGCCCTGGGTTTCTGTGACCCAAGTGTATTATTTTGCACCTTTTCACATTAAAACCCAGCTGCCATGCTCCTGACCACTCCTCAAGTTTTCTCAGGACTCACTCATCCTTTCTATACCCCCGAGTATCTATCCTATTGCTGATGTTAGCATCATCTGCAAACAGGCAAACCTTCCCCTCCAGATCCTCTACAATGTCACTTATAAAGACATTAAAGAGGGCCAGTCCAGCGCCATCCCGAGGCAACCCATTGGTCACCCTCCCTCCTTGGTATGAACTCTGTTTACAACCACCCTCTGTTGCCTATCCCTAACCAGTTTCTTATCCAGTCTACCACATTTTCATCCACCTTTAGGCTACTCAGTTTGCTTAATAGTCTTCTGTCTGGAACTGAGTCAAATGGCTTACTAAGTCTATGTAGGCCACATCCACCACTCCACCCTGATTTTATTCCTTGGTTACCCAATGAAGAAATCCATCAGATTTTTAGACATGGCCTCCCATCCATGAATTCATGCTGTCTCGGTTAGTTTAACCTCAGTGATAGGAAAATGATGGAATCACTTCTGAAGGAAAGAATTGTCGAGTACCTAGAGGCCAGAGGGCACAGGACCCAAGGCAGCATGGATTCACAGTGGGAAGGTCATGCCAGACAAATCTAATAAATTTCTTTGACTGGGTGACCAAAGTAGTAGATCAGGAGGGGCTGTGGACATGGCCTACCTAGACTTTAGCAAGGCATTTGACTCAGTCCCACACAAAGATTACTATACAAGTTAGCCAGCCTGGGAGTGGGTCCCAAGATGATAGCCTGGGTAAAGAATTGGCTGGAGAATAGGACACAGAGGGTAATAGTAAATGGAGTCCACTCTGAAGAAGGGGGGTTACTAGTGGGGTTCAGTAGTATTAGGACGGTCCTCTTCAATGTCTTTATAAGCTTACATTGCAGAGGGACTGGAAGGAAAAAGTATGTCTCTTGCAGATGACACAAAGATCTGCAACAGAGTTGATGCACAAGGTGGGGTGGAAAGGATGAGAAGGGACTTGGCAAGGTTAGAGGAATGGTCAAATGTATGGCAGCTTAGATGTAATGCTAAGAAGTGCAAGGTAATGCAGCTGGGAAACAAAACCCAGTGGAAGAGTACACAATGGGGGTGAGATACTAACAACAAAAAAATGGAACGGGACCTGGGGGTAGTCATATCAGATGACTTAAAGGTGGGCATGTGAGAGGGCAGTAAGGAGGGTGGAGGATACTGGGATGCATAGGGAGAGGCATCACCAGTAGAAAACAGGAAGTTGTTATCCTCTGTACAGACAGCTGGTGAGACCCCATCTGAAGTACTGTGTGCAGTTCTGTAGACCCAATCTCCGAAGGACATAGACAAGATGAAAGCTGTCCAGAGGAGGGCAACTAAAATGGTGCAGGGTCTGCACCAGAAGACATATGAAGAGAGACTAAAGAAACATAGAAACATAGATCTGACGGCAGATAAGGACCGCTAGGCCCATCTAGTCTGCCCATTTCCCTACCTACAGGATAGGCCGCAGATCCTAGTTAACCAACAGCCTATTTCTTTCTACCCCCACAAGAATTGCCTTATGTCTGTCCCATGCATTCTTGAATTCTCCACAGTTTTAGACCCCACAACCTCCTCAGGAAGGCTGTTCCATGCATCCACTACCCTCTCTGTGAAATAATATTTCCTCACATTGCCCTGAACCGCCTCCTTCTATCTTTAAATTGTGTCCCCTTGTTCTTGCACGTCTCTTTTCTGAAAGATGCTACCCTCTTGGACTTTGTTGATTCCACTGAGGTACTTAAAGTTTCTATCATGTCCCCCTCTCCTTCTTTCCTCAAGGGTATACATATTAAGCTCCTTTAGTCTCTCCTCATACGGCTTCTCTTGCAGACCCTGCACCATTTTAGTTGCCCTCCTCTGGACTGCCTCTATCCTGTCTGTGTCCTTGGGAGATGGGGTCTCCAGAACTGGACACAGTACTCCAGATGGAGGTCTCACCAACTGTCTGTACAGAGGGATAACAACTTCCTGTTTTCTGCTGATGATGCCTCTCCTATACATCTCAGTATACCCCCAGCCCTCCCTACTGCCGTCTCACATTGCTTCAACCTTAAGGTTATCTGATATGATTACCCCCGGTCCCTTTCCTTTTTGTTGTTGTTACTACCTCCCCACCCATTGTGTATTCTTCCCTGGGTTCTTGTTTCCCGGTGCATTATTTTGCACTTCTTTGCATTGAATCCTAGCTGCCATACTTCTGACCATTCCTCCAACCTTGCCAAATCCTTTTCATCCTTTCCGCCTCCTTGTGAATCAACCCTGTTGCAGATCTTTGTGTCATCTGCAAAAGGCATACTTTTCCTTCCAGTCCCTCTGCAATGTCACTGATAAAGACATTAAAAGGACTGGACCCAATACTGAACCCTGTGGTACCCCACTAGTAACCCCCTTTCTTCAGAGTGGACTCCATTTACATTACCTTCTGTGCCCTGTTGTCCAGCCAATGTTTTACCCAGGCTACCAGCCTGGGACCCACTCAAAGGCCAGTTAATTTGACTATTAATCTTTTGTGTGGCACTGTGTCAAAATGCCTTGCTAAAGTCTAGGTGAGCCATGTCACAGCCCCTCCCTGGTCTACTACTTTGGTCACCCAGTCAAAGAAATCTATTAGATTCGTCTGACATGACCTTCCTGCTGTGAACCCATGCTGTCTTGGGTCCTGTGCTCCACTGGCCTCTGGGTACTCAACTATTCTTTCCTTCAGAGTGACTCCATCACTTTCCCTACCACAGAGGTCAGACTGACAGGTCTGTAGTTTCCTGCCTCTGTCTTGGTCCCACTTTTGTGAAGGGGATCACATCCGCCTCCTCTAGTCCTCGGGTACCACACCATCCTCCCATGATTTATTAAAAAGAGTAGCAGTGGTTTCACTAGTTCCTCCCTTAATTCTTTTTAGAATTCTGGGGTGAATTCCATCAGGACCCATTGCTTTGTCCACCTTCAGTTTTAGGAGTTCTGCAGAACCCTTTCTTCTGTGAAAGGACTGGGATCAACCCCCTATCAAGAGTGCTTCTGTTAATTGGATTAGGCACTTCCCCTCCTCTTTTGTGAATACTGAGCAGAAATATTCGTTCAGTATTCCTGCTTTTTCACTGTCCCCTCTGCCCACCCACCGTTCATTCTATTCAGCCTCACTGTCCCTCCCTTTGTCTTTCTACGCCGATGATGTACCTATAAAGGTTTTATCCCCTTCTTAACTGGAGTTGGCTATCTTTTCCTCAGTTTGGGCCTTTGCTATTCTGACTTCCCTCCCTGCTTCCTTCTGCCTTAACTGGTACAGCTGTCTGTCCTGCTCCTTCTGTGTTTCCTTATACTTCGGAATGCTAGCTTTTTCTTCCTGACTTTCACAGCCACCTCTTTTGAGAACCATAGTGGCTTTTCTTTCGTTTTGATTTGTTTATTTGCTTCACACAAGGCTTGTTGCCTCTGTGATGGCAGTTTTGATAATTCCCATTGTTGCTCCACACCTCCTTCTAGCCTGTTTGCTAGTGCTTTTCTGAGGCACTCCCATCTTGCCAAAGTCAGCCCTCCTAAAGTCCAGTACCCTCACTTTTGTATGGCTTGACTCTGTAGCTGAGTTTAACGTGAACCACACTGTTTGATGGTCACTTGTCCCCAGATGGCAACCCACTTCTAGATCTGAGATCTCTCACTGCCTCCGTTTGAGAGTCTGGGGTCTAAGATTGCTCCCTCACAGTGGGTTCCGAAACTAGCTGTCTAATGCCTGCCACCTGTAGGGCATCAAGAATGGCCCTGCTCTTGGATGTGGCTGCAGCAAATGTGCTCCAGTTAACATCTGGCATATTCAGGTCTCCCATCAACAGTATCTCCCTTTCTCTGCCATTCTAAGAATGCCTTCTATCATATCCTTGTCCATTCCTTCCCCTGACATGGGGTCTGTACACAACCCTGTGCGGATTGTGTGCCCTTTCCAGTCTCCAAGGTGACCCACAGTGCCTCCTCTGCTCCCTGTTTACTCTTTTGTTCAATTGCTTTTATCCCTTCCTTTACATAGAGAGCTACTCCTCCCCTCTTCTCCCCTGCCTGTCTCTCCTGTAGGTTATGTACCCTGGTATGTTAACATCCCAGTCATGGTTCTCTGTGTACCATGTTTCTGTGACTGCTACAATATCCAGGCATCCCTCTTCCATTAAGGCCATCAGCTCACGGAGCTTGTTGCCCAGACTACAGGCATTGGTACTCATTACCCTCCATTTCCTGATGGCCTTACTCCCGTTTGCCCCATCCCTGTCCTTCTTGCCGTTGTCACTTTCTCCATTTACCCGCCTTCTTCCTATTGACACCTCTATGTTGGTGTTTCCGCACTTACTACCGTGATTATTTGGGGCTAGGATTTTCCTGCTCCTTTCCAGTGCCTCCCCTTGGCTAGTTTAAAAGCTTGACAATGAAGCATTTAAACCTATCACCTAGGATCCTGGTTCCCCTCCCGGACAGATGCAGCCCATCATGCCAGTATAGGCTTGCATCACTCAGGTGGACCCCAGTCCCCAGTGAAGCCAAATCCTGAGCTCCACACCAGTTTTCAACCACTGATTGAATCCCATGGTGCGGAACACCTAGCCTCTCCTATGCCATAGATGGGTAGCACCTCGAGAAGGTTACCGTGCATGCTACTGACTAAGGCCTCCCAATTCCACAAACTCTTCCTGCATCTCTAATCCTTTCTTAGCCAGGTTATTTGTCCCTAGGTGGACAATGACATCCAGATCCCTCCCTGTGCAGCTGCTCCGGCAATCCTGAGGATTCGCCCCTGTCCCTCCAGCCATGGCGCTAGGCAGGCACCTTACCTCCCTCTCCCTTCCTCCCCAGTTCTACCTTCCAACAATGGAGTCCCCACCAGGAGTTGTTTCCCCCTTGCAGGGTCCCCTGCCACCCTCCTGTGGGGTCCTTTGTGGAGGTTCCCAGCATCCTCCTTGGTCTCCACTGTGGGTGCCTCCATGAGGAACCACACTTTGCCAGAATGGCACAGGAATTGTGGAGAGGTACAACTGGAGGGATGCACCTCTGTTCCACCACCCTCACCCTCCCTGAGCCCACTGTGGTCCAACCGCTCCTCTTTCTTGGCAACCTCTGAGGCAATGGCAGTGGCACTGGTGGTCCCTGGATGGAAGAGGAGGTCCCACAAATCCTGGCCAACTCAGCCTGGAGATGAGCAACCTCCTTCCTCAGCCCAGAGAGGTGCCTGCAGATGGGACAACACCGCATCCTCCAGAACATCTCCCAGAAGACTGCTGCTCCACAGCCACTGCACTGCACCACTCCAATCATGTCTTATTTCTGGCCCCTTAACTGTTTGCAATCCTTAATCTTTCCTGTGTTTTTTCTCTCTCCTTACTTTCTGCCTGTGTGCCCTTTAAGCTCCTGATTGTCCTGTTCTGAGACAAGAATATCCTATATTTCTCAGTAGACCACTTACTTGCTCAGAGGCAGACCTCCAGCAGCTAGAGGGGCCAGAGAGCTACTCTTGCCCTTCTAGGATGGTGGGTCCTTGGTGGTTCTGTGATCACTCACTTCCTGCCCCTAAACAGGAAGTTCCTGTTGTCAGTCAAATCCTGTGCCTATAAAATAGAACTAGCTTTGGGTGGGGGTGGAGGGATGGAAGGAGAGCAATATAGTCCCAGCAGAGAAGTTCAGTCACACAGCAGTCCTTTCTCCTGGTGTCTTCTGCCAAGTTATTAGCCAAGTTAAAGGAGCTTAATATGTATAGGCTCGAGGAAAGGAGGAGGGGGGACATGATAGAAACATGATAGAAACTTTCAAGTACCTCAAGGAATCAACAAAGTCCAAGAGGGTAGCATCTTTCAAAAAGAGGTGCAAGAACAAGGGGCAAAATTTGAAGATAGAGGGGAGGCTCAGATATAATGTAAGGAAGTATTTTTCACAGAGAGGGTTGTGGATGCATGGAATCGCCTTCCGAGGAGGTTGTGGAGTCAATAACAGTGGCTGAATTCAAGCATGCATGGGACAGCCATAAGGCAATTCTAGGAGGTGGGGGTAGAAAGTAGGCTGCTGGTTAACTAGGATCTGCAGCTTATCCATTGGGTAGAGAAATGGGCAGACTGGGTGGGCCAAGTGGTCCTTATCTGCTGTCAAATTCTATGTTTCTATGTTGTAACCTCTTTGAGTCAAGATATTTCACTATCCTCTCCTTCAGCAGTGATTCAATTAACTTTCCCACCACTGATGTGAGGTTGACTGGTCTATAAGTGCCAACCTTCTACCTGTTACCACTTTTACTTAAGTGGGACTAGATCTGTCCTTAGCACAAGTGGGAAATGGAGGAAACAGGCTATCAGCTCCATGGAGCAAAATTATGATCCCTTCCATGCCAAATTCTAGATACATAGACAATGTCGGCAGATAAGGGCCTATGGCCCACCCAGTCTGCCATTTGAGCTTGTAAGTTCAGTTTATGTTTTCCTAGAAGTATGTTGCTCTTACTCCTGACCTCCAGAATTCCTTTATGTCTATCCGTGCATTCTTAAATCCCATGATTGTTTCAGCCTCCACCACTTCCTCTGGCAGGGTGTTCCACTTGTCCACCACCCGTTCTGGGAAGAAATTCTTCCTCATGTTTCTCTGAATCGCCCTCCTCCAACTTCATCCCATGCCCTCTAGTCCTGGAACATCTTTTTCGCTCAAAAATAGTGTATTCCTGCACCCTGTTCCTCCCTGTGAGATACTTGTATGTCTCTGTCATATCCCCTCTCCCTCCTCTCCTCCAGGAGTACATGTTCAGTTCCTTCAACTGTCTTCATAGGACTTGTGATGCAATCCATGCACCATCTTTGTTGCCCTCATCTGAACCTTCTCTACCCTTTCTATGTCCTTACGTAGGTGTGGTCTCCAGAACTGTACACTGTACTCCAGGTGGGGCCTCACTAGTGTCTTGTATAGCGAATTTCTAGGTACAGAAAAATTATCATTTGGGATCCCGTAGGCTCTGGGGCAGGTAAGACACCTACAGCGTCTCTGGGGAAATTTATAACAACCCAGGAAAGGTGCTCTTTAATAGTTCTGCCATAATCCATATACTCATAAACATTTGAATATTCAGGTAGGGCGAGGAGTTCACGTTCTCAAGCCTCTGCAAATTACTGAACTTTAATTTTCACATTTCAGGAATGAATGGACTTTAACACTGTACAAGGCAGCATTTACACTGTGCTATACACTAGAACTCTATCTTAAGATTTTATGTTATTTCAGTGTCCAGTCCATGGTCATTGTTGCACCAGGAATTTTGTAAATATCCTATTGAAAAATTAATTTACTTTGAATCACTCTGTATGAGTAGCAATGGATGAAGAATGTAATATTCTTATTTTAACATTGCTTTTTATACATTTCTGTAATTGTAACCAAGTGTTATCAATTCAGTGTACTTGTTACTCTGAAAAGTAATAAAATAAATAAAAAAGTAATAGTGTACTCAGGGTGTGCTTTGTACTGGGCTAATGGCATGCCTGTAGTGGGTTGAAGCATGAGACCTTCCACCACCTGACAAGTGCCACTATGCTTGCACAAAGCACACCCTGGAGTGCCTTGCTGCAGTTATGAAATGGGACCAATAGGATTGGTTTTTGTTTTAAATTTGTACTTTTCCATGCTGATCCTGTTCCCCATCTACCCCTGGCGACCAGGCAGTCCCACTGCCCCCAATTGCAGTCCTTATTTTCACTCTCCCAGCTTACCTCACATAATGGGGCAAGACTGAAGCAGTTCCTCCCCATTTCTTCTCCTCCACTGGCAAGGTCCTCCTTGGAGACAGCAACCCGGAGGGCTAAGGTCCTTCTCCACCCAGCTTCTCATGGGTTTACTTTCTAATTCTGTCCTCCACTTGTCTCGCCCTCTTAGCTGGAGGTGGAGGCTTGGCCTCATGCCACGTAGACCAGATCAGAAGACAGCCATGTTGCCAGTCCGAGCTTGTAGAAAGCCAGTATTCATCCTGCCTTACCTTTCCACTTTTCTCTGGTCCCATCACTCAGGATGCAGGCAGTATGGTGCTCCTGTGCACGACAGGACTGTGCTTAGCACAGTATTAGCCTGCATTCCCTCTTCCCAAGACCATTTCTACTGCATTGCAACCTGCGGTCATCCAGGTGGCAATACAGCAGTGCAGTTAGCAGCCTTCCAACCCGGAAGAGGAGAGTATCCACTGGGATGCTCGATCCTCCTCCCCTGGTCAACCCCGATGACCCAGGCTCACTCCTAAACCTGGGTCACGGTGTTGTGAGCAGTAGTGCTACCGCTGTGCTGAACAGTCAGCTGAGGCCCCCTTTACTGTAGCACCTATGGGTAATGACAGGCACAGTGGGCTGTTCGGGCATGAGTGTACTGGGTGCTGTTGAAGGCCAGGCATTTTTTACTTCTGTTCTGTGCCACCCCTGCTGGTGTCTGCATGCTAGGGCTCCAGTGTGTGCATGTGTACACAGCTGCATGTCACTGGGTGGGGTCATCAGAGTCTGCCCTCCCTTTAGTTCTGTCTGCTTTTCCATCTGTGGTCACTCAGATGGCAGCGCTAGCACAGACTGGCCTAAGCCCTTCCCAGAGAAACTGCTTGTCCTCTGGGATGCTCAGTCCTTTCCCCCTGCTGGTCCTCCAATAAACCAGGCATGGTGCAGATCTGAACTGCCATTGTAGTGAGAGGTAGCTGTTAAGGCTATGCCAGTGGGCTACTGGTCCATTAGGATAAGTAAAGAAATATGTTTTTTTAATTTATTGTTCAAATTTAGATGAGTAAAAATTAGAAAGAAAAAGCTGTAAAATATAGAAAAGAAAAAGTAGTCACATTGATTAATTGTAATGTTGCTATTTGGCTAGTAGATGACAAATGCTACATTTTTATAAGTACAAGTAAGTGAATTGAGGTGTACTGATACAACTGTGCCTGCTTATTGTAAACAGGTCAGTGAGGTCATGGATCTTTTTCCAGAGGTGCAGCTAGGATATCGGCACTGGGTTCTGATCTCCTTGGTCAATCAAGTTTGGGGATTTTATTACATCCATTTTATAATTTTTAATAGCCAATTCACTTTCACTGTAACCCTTGCATCAGTGCTTTTGCACTCTTGCTTTGGGCTCATAATGACCCAAACCATTGTCAGCATTCCGCTGGCTGATGCTGGGACAAAACACGTAAGTGCTGTTTGTTGTTTTAGACTTTGTATGTTTAAAGCATAACCCAAAAGGTTTTCATGATGATTTATATATTTACTCTGATGCCTTGCATGGAAGGTGGTTGTGTACAATTTTATGTTTCTTTAACACTTGGCTTTATTGCCATTATGCCTATAGTGCAACCCTTGCTTCAGTAATTAAAGTACCTTTCTCATAGTCATAGGCTCACCATGACCCACCATTCTCACCACTGGTATGAATGACACCGTTCCTGTGCATATATTCCCCATGATCAGGGCTCTTTGGGTCATAGGTACCCGTCCTTTATGCTCAGTTAGCAGTTTAGCATGCGTAGGGTACCTGACATGAGTCTTCAAGATGCTTGCTCATTTGGATCAGGATTTTCTCCCTTGCACTTTCTTCCCAAATGGCTCCTAAGAGTTTAAAACCCACTCATGCCTATCTGAGCCTACCACCCTCCCACCAAGTCATAAACCCTCTTTTCACACTGATTTATTTGCAAAAAAAATCAATTACTTTTTCTGTCCCAAAGCAATGCACGATCCTCATCTTCTTCCTCACACCACTAGCTCAGTGCTGCTGTTTCTCATGTTGTGCGAGAGCACCAGCATTTGGGCCCAGTGGAAAGACAGAAGATGAGGAAAACATGAATGGGACAGGAAAAATAATTGATTTTTACAAACATATCAGTGTGAAAGGGGTTTAAGGACTGGATAGGGCGGTGGTGGCCACTTTTTTTTCTCCCAGTTGTACTGTATTTACTGGGGCAGTGTGGCCTAAAAAGCTGGTTACAGCACCAAGTATTGGAGGGGATAACACCTGAACCACACTGGGACTCTCAAAACTGTAATGTGACTCCCAAAATGTTTTCCAGAACCCCAGTTTTCTAGACACTCGAAACAAAATTGTACTGAGAGCCCTGATGCCATTTATTAGTGGGGTTTGCATAAGTTTACATTTTTAGGTGAAAGTCGCACATTAGTGGATGGCCTTCTCTGACCTGTAATAATGAAACAGCCAACTAGCTTTACTTTGATGAACCCCGTCTTTTTTTTTTTTTGTTAAGTATACTTTATTAAAGATATTTATAAACCGTTAACAAGTAGAAGGAACAGGAAGATGAACCCCAGTCTTTCCAAATTCTGAAGGCTGGTGCTTGAGGGCCAAAATAAATAAAACCATGTTGATACCCTTGCACGAAATCCATCCTCCTAGGATTCCTTTGTACCCTCCACTATCTACCCTGCCACCTATTTCTGCTAGGCTTCATCCTTCTCCTACCTCAAATCCCTCCTTCGTGACTTTTACTACCCCTCCTGCAACTGTTGCTGATCCACTGTTCCTTATTTTCCCTACTCCCTGTTTTGTTGTTGTCCCCATTTGCCTCTACCCCTCCTCCCGGCTGTCAGCAATTTCCCTACCTCCCGAGGCTAAACTCTGCCTAAATCAGTTTGTCATATCTGGTTTTATTGAACATTTGTGAGGATCTTTTGTGGCAAATATCAGTGATATTTTGCTGACCTCTGGACCTAGAGTGAGAATATTAAAATATTCTCACTCTAGGTCAGATGTCTAAAATATCCTCACTATGAGTTCTGACTGTGAAACCAGCAGTACAAGAAGCACAGTTCTAATTTTAGAACTAAAAGGTCACTTCTATCTGGCTCCCACCAACTGGTTTCATTTCCCTGCCACACTGAGTTCAAGCACTTTCATTTCTCTTTCCTACATAAATTGCAGTTCTTAAAAAAATAAAAAATAAACATCAGCTGAAAACCCACCTTCCCCAAGTCTCAAGTGCCACAACATGTAAAATACAATCAAACATAATCTTACAAATTGCCATACCTCCCTCTGTTTTCCCGATTCTCAATCAGCTCTTCCCCGACCAGCACAACAGCTGTTCTCTCGCCAGCAAAGAAGCCTTTTTCCTTGGCTGTCCTTCAGCTTGCATCCACTCTCACTGCTATCCCAAACCACTTCTCTGTCCCAGCACTAGCAATCAAAGCAAACACATCACAATGCACACAACTGGTTCAGGTCCGCCTACCTCCGAGCGCTCAACCACAATAAATAGACTGTACAAAATAAAAAAAAAGGCTTCTAAATAACAAAAAAATAAAAGTGTTGGATAAATTGAATATGCCACGGGTGCCTCAGAAATATGTCCAATATTTCCTCTCATGCAGGTTGACGCTGTGACATCACTCATGGCTTACGCCACTTGTGATGTCATAGGGTCAACTACACTCAAAAATATCGAAGATATTTCTGAGGAAACCATAGCACATCCCTTATAAATTTTGCTCCTGAACCTACCCTTTGCGATGGCATTGATAGCTCATGCGTTAGCAGTCTGGGTGGTGGCAATAAGCTACTATCTGCCATTGCTCCCAGTTATTATTATATCACTTTTATCTCAAACTATATCCTTATTTAAGCAATAATGACTAAACTGGTGGTCGTTTCCTGGGATTAACTATGAGTGGGGGGTTGCACAAGGTGCAGCCAAGGGCAATCACCCAACACAAGGTCGTTAATCCCCAGGAATGACTGCTAGTGAGGTTATTATTGCTATTATAAGGATAATTCTCAGCCATGTCATTAGTTTTGGATTTTGTTTGCAATTTTGTGGATTTTTTGTCTGGAGCTGGCGGAGCGGCACACGTTTTTACATCTGAAGTGTGTGCACATCCACCGACCTGTTGTCAAGTAGTGCAACCGCATGGCTCTCAGTAGATTGGCGGCTAGACTACGAGATCGTAAAGCTACCAACAGTCCCTATTTTCCCAGGACAGTCCCTATTTTAGGCAGCATGTCCCAGTGTCCCCACAAGTTTTGCAAAATGTCACTTTTGTCCCTTTTTTGCTTACTTGTCCCAGTTTTGTCCCTTTTTTTTGCTGACTGCTAATCCGTGGTGACAGTTATTTCAGCACCACTGTGGCGCTGCTCAGGCGGACAGCAGTTTGCAACTTCAACCCCATCGCCTGTGTTGCACATAGCATGTCAGTGGGAGCACAGTAAAACGTTCCTTCCTGCTAGATTAGGCTGGGTAGTAGTGCAAACAAGTGCATGTGAACAGCTACCTGCCAGCAGCAGAGAGACTCAGACAGAGAAGAGACCGGCAGCAGGGAACTAAGGTACCGGCCTGATCAGCTGTAGGGAAGTGTGTGACAACAATCAAGTGTGGTAGCGGAGTCACTGAAGTGAGTTTGCTCCATAATGAGGTGAGTGTGAACAGGTTGGATGGGACTGTCAGGAGGTGATATATGCAGCTCAAATGTCTGATCACAATTTAAAGCAGGTTTGCTTCTAATGAACTTTCTGTACATCATGATTTGGAACTTGCTGCAGCAGAATGATGTATTGTTTTAATCTGGATGTTTGCTACTGGTGTTCTTGTGGGGTGGCATGGCCGAGAAAGCAGCAGAATTTAACTGATTGTGCGCAGCATTGTCTGCGGCAGTGCCCGTGGGAGTGACATGGTTGTGGGAAGTCATGATCAAGATGGACTGTCCCAGTTTTAGGCCTCAGAAAGTTGGTAGCATGGCGAAGTTGGCATGTATTGTTAATATTTTTAGGTCCATATGTCGACAAAGCGCTGTTTATTTTCATTGGTCCTTTTGTGTGCTTTGGATATTGTTTTAATTTTTTTTGGGGGCTGGGAAAAAGTCTATAGTATTGATCACACTTGGTGGTCCGCTGAGATGAAAGTCTGCCTTCAGGTAAAGTGACCATGTTTCTGTTAAGTGTCTGTATTTAGCAGGGTTTCTGTTTTAAGTTGCGGTTTCTGTTTGATTTATTTTTTACCCTGAGTAGCTGTCACCACGAACTATAGCTGACAAAAAAAAAATCTGTGTTGTCAATTGCTTAGTTTGATATTTGTACCTTCTGTGACATGGCGGCTGATACTGGCACATCTGGATTGGTCATTAACAGCACATTAATAATCGATCCAGTAGCCAGTCACTGAGCTGGAGCGGATCATGAATAATTAATTAATGTTATAGTCATCTTTTTGAGTCACCCTGACTATATGCTTGTAAATCATGACTGCACTCTGCTACATATTTTTGCTTTTCTTTTGTTGTAATTGTTTTATTGTATTTTATTTTTATTACTTCTGCATCTTACATTATATATTTTCACTTGCACATCCAGTACTGTAAGTACTCTTACCCCATCCCCATGGTGCATCTGGAAATAAGCTGTTAACAGCTCAGTATGTCTTTCCTGGTGAAACGTTTGAAATAAATATATTTGTGTTGTCTGCAAATAGACACATCTTGCCTTAGATCCTTTCTCCAATGTCACAGGTGAACACATTGAAGAGCACCCTGCCCAGGACTGGCCCCGTGGGACCATGCTCATAATTACCCCACCCGACTTCGAGTCTGCATTGTTTAGTACCACCCTTTGAGTTCTTGAGCTGCATTCTAAACTTTGTACCTTCCTTGGTATGCAAGCTGAAGTGGGTGGGGTGGGGTAGGGGAGTTACTCCTCTATGACAAAAATGTCCAGTCAGCCTTAGCCAGCTTGTCGACAATAATGCCAGCCACGATGTGAGTGGCCATGCCTTTAGAACTCTGGAAATCAAACTGCTGTGAGGATGCTGAATCTCAACTGATCATTTGACCTTAGGGCAAAGGAACTTCTTTATCCTTTTGGAACACCACCCACAAGAAGAGAAATGAAGTTTTACTGCCAATTTTAAAGCCAAGATCTACAGAAAGGATGATTTTCCAGGTTCCAAAGAGGAATAATCCTGTTTCAAGAAGGAATTCTCCACTGTTGTGTAAAAGACTGACCACATCCTGCTACATAATACTAAGTATTTTTCTCTGTAAATATATTTATACTTTGTTGTACAGTGCTGGGTTAGTAAAAGGAAGTTATTTATTTATTGCTTGCTAACAGGTAAGTACTGGGCACACACAGTGCCTATTTTCAGGCACAACCTGGGAGAGGTACTGATGAAATGGTCTATACAGAATTGTAAATACAGCAAATACAGGAACATTCATATAGAAAAAGGAATCATAGAAAACATATCAATGATACAGCACTTGTGGATAACAGCAATGTATTATCCTTACAAAAGTATGAATTTTAAAACTGTGTGCAAATACAGGCCTTTCATGTGTGTAGATATTAACATTTTTTTATTTTAATTAGGTCTTTTGTCACATTAAAATATGTAAGAATAAGACATGGCGAGTGTGGTTTATGGCTTGATAAGAGCACGCCCCGGGTGTGTAATAAGTGCATGGCGACTTGTGCATGGGAAGTGCTCTTATCAAGCCATAAAACTACACCTCGAGTGTCTTATTCCACTTATAAAATGGGCACTGCACTTTGTAAATAAAGTAGAAACAGAGTTGTGTGATTTAAAAGTTGAAGATAATTATTTGACAACAATATTAAAAATAAGATAAAATAGTTCCTAAGTTGATTCATTAACAATCACTGTTTTCTTAAATAGAACAGTTAAATGACACTGGATAAAAAGAAAAGAGAATTGCAACAGTAGATCATGTGTATGTGTCTTTTCTATCAACTCTGTCTCTCCTTCAACACAGAAAGATTTCTTGTTTTTACTTTAGTTTATGCTTTGCTCTTAAGGAGCAGCCTGTACACCATATATGTTGTTATGGAGTGAGTACAGGGCGTTGGTGTCGTCTGTTCTCTAACAACTCTTTGACTCAACCAACACAGAAAGAGTTCCTTTTTAATTTACATTTTTTTTTACTTTGAGTTAGATTTTCCTGTGAAGTTGTAAACAGCAGCTTACTTTTGAGAGCGAGCCTATCCATTCCCTACTGCCGTACACCGTCTTTCCGGTTAGCGACGTTTAAATGATGAGTTCTCCGTGTGGTGCCAGGCGATTTTTATTTTACTGTGTGTGTCCTCTCATGGACGGGAGGAGTGGCTAACAGGAGTGAGCAGGTCCTCGATGTTTCTTTCTGTTTCAGCCGCGTCGCTTTAAATTACAGTTTGAAAACCTGGCACTATGGAGTCAGTTTAAAAGGAGGAGCCAAGGACCCACACTGTAATGGAATGAAGCTTGCAAAAATTCCAAAGGTGAAAGCGATTACCGGAGAAATGGCAAATGCACAAGAAAAGAAGAGGTAGTTTTGTTGCCTGTAATTTTAATATTCCCACATTTAAAGCCGACCGTGAGCAACTGCCCCGGACTGCTGAATATTGACTTCCTGTTTTGCGGTTGGCTTTGGCTTTACAAACCTTGGGCAGCTTTTGATTCTGAGATGTAAGACTGGGGTATGCTTGAAGTTGGGGCAGTGATCACGTAATGTCATGGGGCTTTTCCTAGGGTATGTAGGGCAGGTTGGCAAGATATGGGCTGATAAGGACACGGCTACTGTAGTCCTTTAGCCAATCAGATTAGAGAAAATATTTTGCCCATTTTATAAAGACACATAAAACATGTTTAAGTATGGTAAACTTTTCAACAATTTTACGTTGATTTGTTTCTCTTTACTTTTTATGACAAAAATAAGCTGGACGTGGTGTTGCATTTTTTATTTTTGATACTGTACATTATTCCTTCTGCCTCAGAAAGATATTCTTGCACTTTTTATTGCAGAGTTGTTTTAGTAACTTTCACTGTTTTATATTAAAATAGCTATTATTTGACAAAAGACAGTGGACCAGAGCTGGGAATGATCTTTGAGGCTCTCTCTTCATCAGGCCACACCTATGAAACTTACAGCCACCAGGCAGTAGGACCACATGAAAACCTTTGCAAGCAGTCAGCCGGGCTCCCCACAATGTTAGTGTCCACATAAACATGGGCTGCCCTCCTCTCGTTCTTTTCCCACTGTTGATCAGACTCGACAGCTGCTGAAAACATCACTGCAATAGCCGCCATTTATTTCTATTACTTCAACTATCACTTTATTGGGATTTTCAGCAACCCACGTGGTCGTCAAAAAGAACTGTCTAAACTTTCCTGGTACTAAGAGTGTGGAGAAAAGATTTACTCTGCAGAATCCCATGATGTCTGTGTCTGCTGCCTAGGCCTAAACCACAATGTGAAAGTCTGCAAAATCTGCCAGGGGCTTAACTCTGCAAACAGGTGACACTAAAAGGGTCTTTGGAGATGTTTTACTCCAAAAGACCATGGAAAGGATGCAGAAGGAGCTCCAGCAAAATCTGCATCACCAGCTCCATTGACCAAATCATGGTTGTCTTAATCCTGGAAGAAAATGTCAGAGAGTCACAAGCACTGGGACAAGGAAAGGCATCCAGGTCACCCAGTGTCCAACAGGTACAATCTCCAACTTTGGCACCATACACTTCAGCACCTCGCTGACCACCCCGACCATCAAAATGACACCAAGGTCAGGGCTTGGCATCTGCACTACGGACCCACTACAGCTGGTACATCACTGTCCATGTCAGGGACTCAGCTTCTTCGTTACTCCTCCAATTGCACCGGTCGACCAAAAGAGGTCCGACTCATGCAGTCTTCATGTCCTTTTCAGACATGATCAGACATCTATTGCCTAACCTCACTGTTCCAGGAAGCCCGTCGATGGGGACTACTACTCATCCCCATCGATGCCACAAGGAACTCCCTTGCCACAGCTACCTCCTATGCCACTGCTGATGTCACCAGCACAGTCTCTCATTCCTGTCAACCCAGTAAATGATGAATATGAGTACAACTCTGACTTAATAATGCAGGAAGAGGAAGGTGAAGCTTAAGACTATGCTAAGAGCCAATATGAGCATGGCACTACCTCTACAATCTCCAGCATGCAGTGTGGGCTCTGTGGTGAACACCTCAAGGTCCCCACCTGAAGATCCTACATTTTTCACCATGATGCAGCAGATGCAAGGTGCCATGGATTTGTACTAGAACAACAGGATACCACTAAAAGAACCTGCTAGAACTGACAGAGTCTCTTGCCATTGTGGTGCATCCTCTACTCTTAGCTTTAGAGGATGCTACCTATGCAGCTTGGTGCAGACTAAACAATATACCTAGGGCTTCCAGTTTTAACTGAAAATCACCGATAAAACACCCCAATGTGTTTTTCAGGATTTTGGTTAAAACCAATAAGCACCAAATTACTTGCATTCCAGAAGGTAGAGTTCAGCTTGCTGATGATGCACATGTGGCACTCACGTCACATGCCGATGTCACATGCCAATCGCCACCATGAGGAAGAAGAGACGGATAAAAGGCAAACGGAAAAGCAAACATGGGTGGCACCAGATGCAATGTAGCAGAAATGCCTCGACGTCAAGACACCAGAGCAATATGCCTTGGAGCATAAAGATCTCTACAGTTGAGGATCTCCATGGCAAGTGAACGTTGATTTATAAATACTGCAGAATTACTGTGCCAGCTGTCCCTGGAAAACCGCAAGTTGGCTTACGAGCATTTGCTTTCCAAAACGCATATAAAGCAAAAGCAGTCCCTGGAAAATGAAGAGCATGGACTAAGCCAAATGTCTATTACTGAAACCATCACCTGTTTCAAGCACAAAAGAGAGGATGAGTGGACATCGTATATGAGTTTGCCAGAGCAATGATACAGTCTGGTGTAAGCCTGAATCAAACTGATGGCTCTCTGGGAGGTCTTTTAAGAAAACAGGCACCAGCAGCACGAACAATGCCGAATTGGGCCAAATGTATGACAAATATCTGCCCAAGGTATTTAATTCATACATAGAGCACATTCTAGATCTGCTTAATGGTACCCAGATTGCAATCACTATCGATGAAAGACCTGAGATGCATGGCTACCCAGCAGTGGCTGTCCTCTTTACTTTTGCCATCCGACAGAAGAGCTGGAGTCGGCGCCCATTATGGCTGATCTTGAGGTGATCACCTATTACCATCACCTACTAACATAGACTTAAAGTGCGCATATTTTGAGGGGTAAAATGAAGCAATGGCCAGAACTGAGTGAATGTGCTTTGTCTATTCTTGCATTGCCTGTCTCTAGTGCTAATGTAGAGAGGGCATTCTCAGAGATCAGGGCATTTACTGCCAGAAAAGAGGTAAAATGTCAAAGCAAGCACTGAAAATGCATTGCATGATCTATTACAATAAATTTAGCATTTAATGTTTTGTCATATCAAGCAGGTGCTGTACTGCTACTGATTGTATGGTGCTATTAATAAGTGCAATGATGTTGGTGCTAATAATAGTGGTTATGGTGCTATTAATATGTGCAATGATGTTGGTGCTAATAATAGGGGTTATGTACAATTCTCATAATTATATGACTGCAACAATATTGTACACAGTGTTTTTAAAATATATATATTTGAATAAACACTGATAAAGAATGAAAATGTGTAATGACTTATTTATTTACACCAGAAAACACAGAATGTTAACATTTGAAAAACTTGAGAAAAGGTTAAAATAAACACCTAAAATCGGAAACCCTAAATATACCGCTGTCCACAAAAGGCAGACAAAATGTATTCAGCCCCTTCTGGAAAACCTTTCTATGTCACACAACCTGAAATTAATTCAGTGGTCATCAATGTAGCCCATGGCAGGTCTAGGACACCTAAACACCTGAGCCCCTCCCTCCTGATAAGGAATCTAGGAGGTTGGATGTTCTAGGTGAGAGGACATATGCCTCTGCATCACTGGAACTTTGCATTGCTAACTACCAGGCCCACATGATGAAGTATCAGAACACCCTCTGGAGGAAGGCCAAGGCAGGTGCACAGGCCTTTCATGAGGGCACCCCAAAACAAGAGCTACTGAAAGCGTTGACAGCTGGGACAGATGTAGGCAAGCCTTTGCTCCACACAGCTCATGACGTTTCTGATGCTTCTCCCAGGACTACAGCCTCTGGCATTTGTCTCAGGAGATATTCTTGCTAACAGTAGCAGGCTTTGCCACTGATGTGCAGCACACAATTCTTCATGCCACATTCAGAGGCCAAAATGGTTTGGTCATGAGATCCAAGAAGTTCTTAAAGATCTCCAAGTCTCAGGCAGGATTTTGAAGTCTGTGCACTCTGTGTACCGCACCTGATCAAGGTGTAGTAATAGGAGTGCCTTTCACCCCACCACAGGTGTTGGGGCCAGCACACAGACCCTAGGAAGCAGGGCAGGGCCTTGCCAGTCCCCACCTCTACTCCAGTGTCCATTCAAAAACCCTAGGGGTGGTGGAGCTGATGAAACTACCCCCACCGACTCAGCCTGACCTCTTGTACACCCCCAACCACCTTTATCTTCAGGGGTGGTTGTCAGGCATTGCCTCTCTCTCCACCTGGACCAATGGAGACAGGAGACTACAGATGCATGGGTTCTAGTAGAGATCATAGAAAAGGGAAAAACAAACACAAATCCAGGCACTCACCACCACAAATAAAGCTGTCCACCACGAGGGAAGAAAAGTTAAAACAAGATTTTATTGCACCTGACGTGTTTCTGGTCCAGCTGGACCCTTTCTCAAAGGCTAACTTGTCACAAAAACAAATATTACATTTATAAGAGAAAACAGGATGACATCATAATTGCATCAATTAATATATACCAATAGGGACATGCTAATAATTAAAACAAACATACAACAATAAAAATTGCTTAATGGCAATCACTTTAAAAAGGGACAAAGATTCAAATTGCAGTTTTTCAATAAAACAAATATCACAGATCCTATACTGAAATAACTAAAAAGAGTATACACAATGCACATAGAATATAAAGTAAAAACAAATACAAAAAACATAAGAACTATAATTAAAAGAAAATGTGTGTGTGTGGGGGATTCTATATTTTAAACCCAAAGTAGACAAGCAAGCATAGGGCTAGAAAGCCTATTTTAATACTGAAAAAACATGGCAGTCTATATGTTATTATAATTTTCTTTGCTAGCAAATGGGAAAACTAACACCTTTCTTCTAAAATGGCTTTAAATCAAAATTGCCATTCAGACCTGGATACCTTTGTTACTGTCAGCTGTAAAATCCAAAAGGTTTCCCTCTTCAGAATTAAATTTCTATGGTTTCCACTTCTTGGTCTTTGGCATACTTTGTCTATAGCCATATAGCTAAATCTGTGATCAAAGGTGTCATTTCTGTTATTTAAGATATGTGGCGCCGTAGCATATAAGAGTCACCTCTCAAAATTGCCCTCTGATGCTCACCTACTCCGATCTTAAAGTTTCTTTCTATTTTCCCACATAAAAAGCCTGACAAGAACAGGTTGCTAGAAAAATTACACCACTGGTGTTACAGGATGTCATTTGTCTTATTGCAAATTCCTTCTCATTATTAATAGATGAGAACATCTTACCCACTTTAATCACTTCACAAGACATACAATTGTTACATCTAAAACAACCTAGAGGTTTACTTAACCATGTATACTTATCTTTTTATCCATGAAGTGACTATGGACTAAACTGTCCTTCAAACTTTAGCTTTCCTGTAGGCTAATCTTGGTTGTTGTTCCACTGTTGCTTCTAAATTCTTTTCTGCTGCCAATACCCCAGTGCCTCTTAATAATATCTGCACATAAATCTGCATATGCTGTAAATGTAGTGATAACATTAATTAATGCATTGTTTCTTCTTTTTCCATTTGAAGACTCTAGTAAGGTATTTCTATCTACTGCTTCTGCTTCACATCTTGCTTTTACAATGCTTTTCTACCATAACCCCATCTTGAAATCTGCCCTCCGAATATCAGCATTCTCCTTAAAACTAACATCTGTACTACAATTTCTTTAGTTCTCAAAAATTCTCCTTTTGGAATATTGGATATTGATGTGCTGGATGACAACACAAAGCCATTAACACAGTGTTGCCATCAACTTTTTTGATAAATATCCATACTGAAACTCCCATTTGGACCCCTTTAATAAGAATATCTAAAATGGTAACTGGTCCTCTGCATATTATATAGAAAACATAAATGTATTTATTTAGCTTTTGTTTCCAAGGTAAGTACACTAGACAAGAATTATGCCTATTTTCAGGATCGACCGGGGAGTACAAATATGAGGAACAACAGTCAAGGAGACATGGCAAAGAGAGTACAGTTTTTGTCACAGTAAACAAACGTGGGAAATACATCATTTGGCTAGGGAAACATATAGTAGTAAGCACATTTCAGATTATACACTCTAGACTAGCTAGTTCAACTGACAGATATATACAGGTCATCATACATAGGAGTGGAGCATAGCTCAAGGACTGGATTGGTCATAATATAACTTATAACATTGCCGTATACACCCCTAGGCTAGTTGCATCGATGACAGGTACATACAGCTCATCACATTTTCTAAATATGCACATGTTAGACAGAAACAGAAACACTTGGTAGTACAAGTTTCTACCAAGTGACCAAGGTGCAATATGTCATGCTGATTAGTAGAATGTAAATAGATCAAAAATCATGAAAATCAAAGTTCCATTCCATAGGAGAATAACATTGTCGATAAAGCTACTCCACAAAATGATATTTTTGTGGAAACGTTCCAGACGGGTCATGAATAAAATGTTTTCCACAGGCTTACATAAAGGTTTGCTATAGAGGGGCACAAGTGACCCCAGTCCCCTTTACTTGCTTATATATAGTACCTGGTTAAAAGTAAAACATTAAATGTTAAAACACAATCCATTAACTTTAATAAGAAGTCCACTGGTGACCCACAGGAACTCTGATCATTACTGAGAAAAATGCCATAGCATCCTATGCTCCATCATGTGGTACATTGGAATATAGAGACTCTATATTCAATGTAACTAAAACAAAATCCCCATTAACTTGCAATGCATTCAAAACTGTAAGGATGTCTTTTGTGTCCTTTATATGTGAGGGAAGACTTTCCACATAAACTCTCAAAAGAGTCCAAATAATGAGAAAGGGGTTCATAAAGATCCCACCCCACTAATTATAGGGCAGTCTGGTGGATTAATTAAAGATTTGTGCACCTTTGGAAGCAAATAGAGGTACTATATAAGCAAGTAAAAGGGACTGCTAGGGGCCTACTTGTGCCACTCTATAGCAAACCTTTATGTAAGCCTGTGGGAAGAACATTTTATTCATGACCTGTCTAGAACTGCTTCCACAAAAATGTCATTTTGTGGAGGCGCTTTATCGATGATGTTATTCTCCTATGGAATGGAACTTTGACTGATTTTCATGATTTTTGATCTATTTACATTCTACTAATCAGCATTTATGTTTTCATATAATATGGCAGAGGACCAGTTACCATTTTAGATATTCTTATTAAAAGGGTCCAAATGGGAGTTTCAGTAATGATATTTATCAAAAAGTTGATGGTAACACTGTGTTAATGGCTTCAGTTGTCATCTAGCACGACAATATCCAATATTCGAAAAGGAAAATTTTGAGAACTAAAAGAAATTGTAGTACAGATGTTAGTTTTAAAGAGAATGCTGATATTCCGAGGGCAGATTTCAAGATGGGAATATAGTAGAAAAGCATTGTAAAAGCAAGATGTGAAGCAGAAGCAGTAGATAGAAGTACCTTACTAGAGTCTTCAAATGGAAAAGCAGAAACAATGCATTAATTAATGTTAATACTACATTTTCAGCACATGCAGATTTATGTGCAGATATTATTAAGACACACTGGGGTTATTGGCAGCAAAGAATTAGAAGCAACAGTAGAAAACAACCAAGATTAGCTTACAGAAAGCTAAACGCTTGAAGGACAGTTTAGTCCATAGCAATTTCATGGATAAAAAAGATAAATATACATGGTTAGGAAACATCTAGGTTGTTTTAGATGTAACAATTGTATTTATTGTGAAGTGATTACAGTGGGTAAGATGTTCTCATCTATTAATAATGAGAAGGAATTTGCAATAAGACAAATGACATCCCGTAACACCAAAAGTGTAATTTATCTAGTAACCTGTTCCTGTCAGGCTTCTTATGTTGGAAAACAGAAAGAAACTTTAAGATCGGAGTAGGTGAGCATCACAGGGCAATTTTGAGAGGTGACTCCTTATATGCTACGGCAGCACATATCTTAAATAACAGAAATGACACCTTTGATCACAGATTTGCTTTATTTGTGGTAGTGAATGCCTGGATTTGTGTTTGTTTTCTATGTTTTTCCATGGTACCTGTCCTTGTGCAAGCTCCTTTTGTTTAAAGATCATAGAAAAGGGCATGCCCTCTGACTTCTGGGCAGCTATGCAGATCATCCCACACTTAGACTACATATCCTCCAGAACATCTGTCCATGCTGCTGGAGGAAGTGCAGACTCTGCTTCGAAAATGGGCCATAGAACCAGTGCCTCTAGAACAGAGGAACACAGGTTTTCACTTTGGGTACTTCCTTTGTCCCAAAGTTGGCAGGAGACCTTGAGACCTAGTCTGGCTCTGAGAGACCTGACTTCTTCATAGAATACAAGAAGTTCAGAATGATTGGCACATGACGTATAATAATATTTGTCATTTTGCTCTGGCAGCCCTTCACCTCACTCATCACTGTGAGCTATATGAAAAACTAGGCTGGCTTTCCCTGGCAAATCACCTGAACTTTGGGCTGGGATGCTTCATGGGTAAAGTGATCAGAACAGGCACCCCGGGCTGGCACAGCTTCTTTCACCTCCTGACCCCTCCTCCTACTCTCTCAGGTCTCAGGGTCCTGGGGTGCTAAAAGTCCCCTTACCCGAACCCTCATGGGGGATAGGGACTTTGCTGCATGTGCTCCCAGGCTCTGGAACTCTCTTCCTGACCGTGTTTGCTTCGCCTCCTCCCACCAGTGCCTCCAGAAGTCCCTGTGGAAGCATCTGAAGCTGGCCTCAGTGTGTGAGTGTCCCAAGCCTCCTTAGCCCAATGGTCCCTGTGTTGGACTCACACTTGGCTACATACTTGGAACTTAACTTTTTCTGAGGATCTGCTAATGTTCTCATGTTCATTTCTAATGTTCTTATGCACACCATGGCATACGTCTGTGCCACTGAATGATCTAGACTATTTACTGTTGTACATATGTATATTAACTAATACTTCCACAGTAGACTATTCTATGTTAGACTGTTTCTCGTGACTCAATGTACTCAGCTGTATTCGCTGTTATGTACTCTGATGTATCTGTATTCCTTTGTTGTACTCTCCCGGATCGCTCCAGAAAATAGGCATATAACTTGTCTAGTGTACCCACGCGGTCAACAAAAGCTAAATAAATAAATAAATTATTTTGCAAGGTCTCCTTCTGTTACTGAAAACAGGGGCTTGATATGCTCCCTGGATAAGAAGGCTGCACACCTCCATATTAAAATTCAGAAACCTCACAGGAAATACTTGAGGTTCTGGTTTCATAAGTACATTACCAATTCAGAGTGTTACCCTTTGGCTTGTCTTCCTGCGCCATGGGTCTTTACCAAATGCTTGGCAGTGGTGGCAGCAGCCCTTCACAGGGTAGCCTGAATGTCTTCCCTTACAGGATGATTGGCTATTGAATGCCCACCAGGGACCAGCTGTTAAAGACCTTGGCCCAAACCAGACAGCTGTTTGATGCTCTGGGGTTGACAGTCAACATACTAAAATCAGTGATGACATCCTGCCAGCGACTGCAGTACATAGGAGCAGTACTGAACAAGGCCCAGGGCTTGGCCTTCCTGCCTTTGGACAGGGCCGGCTGCCAAATTGCCCAAGCACAGTTAGTGCACAACAGCCGTTATGTTTCAGCAAAACATTCCTACGCCTTCTGGGACTCTGTGGCAGCGACTACTATCACAGTACCACTGGCCAGGTTGCATATGTGGATTCTCCAGAGGACACTAAGAGTCCAGGGGACCAGCTCACAGATGACCTAGAACGGATGGTTCCAGTCACATTCCCGTGTGCAAAGTGCTCAGGTGATGAATGTAATGCAGCAACCTACTCAAGGGGGTTCCATTCCTGATCCCTTCCCTCTTCAGATCCTCACAACTGATGCTTCAGGGTTGGGCTGTGGAGCTCACATGGGCCCTCATCAGACACAGAGCACATGGACCCAAGTAGAACACATTTTGTGCATCAATGTTCTGGAAATGAGGGCCATTCTTTATGGATTCCAGGCCTTCCAGAACCACTTGTCACCAGGTCCTCTGTTAATAAAGATGGACAATGTCAGTGTGATGCATTATATCAAGAAACAAGGGGAAGGGGACTCATTCGTACTTGCTGTGCAGGGAAGCAATGAGAGTTTGGTATTGGGCTCTGGAACATGGTCTAAAACTATCAGCAATACATGTTTCAGGCATGCAAAACATCTTGGCAGACAAGCTAAGCTGGTCACAGCCAGGATGCAGCTCACTGCTACATCAGGTAAGACACTGTGCATGGAGGAGTTCTACAGACTGCTAGGACAGGAGGACAAGGAACTGAAGCACTAGTGGTACATAAATCGGCTGGGGTGGAGGGTCGAGGACAAATGGGAAGTATTTAAATAGGCTATTCTAAAGGCAGCTAAGTCATGCATGAGAATGGTTTCCAAGAGTAAAAGGCACAAGAGACCAATCTGGGTCTTGAAGGTCAGGAGGCAATGAGGGCTAAAAGGTCCTTCTTTAGACACTGGACAAAGAGAAACAAGGAGACAAGTAATGAAGTGATTACAGTTAAGGATGAGGAGGCTGGCCGCCCATGGCATGGAGAGAAGGCACCTATGCCTCACCTGCTGCCATGCTGGCGACCCAGGTTCAGGGACGAACTTGGTTCACTGGGGACTTACTGGGAAAGGAGGACTGAGCATCCAGAGGATGGTTCTCCTCCTCTGGTGAGGGAGGGCTGTGGGACCCAGCACTTGTCTGCCCCAGCAGAGGCACGGGGACAGACAACTAGTGCCAGCTCATGGAGGGATGTCAGCCGTCGATGTCCCATGTATGGTAACATGTGGGCACATCTGGACTGCATTGCATGTCCCTTCCTTCAGAAAAGAACAAGTAAAATAGCCAGCTGCAGCATGGGATGATGCAGACTATTTGCAGGCTCCATGACTACAGGACCCTCTCCTGGAACTGGATTGGTCTAGTCAGCTGTAAGGCACCAACCGTTGGACGCCCCACCTCAGGGGGTAAGCCGTGGGGAAGCGCTGGGAAGAGGTAAGTCCCTGGATGCCAGGAGATGGGGCTGGGAGGGTGGTGGAGTGCTAAGCCTGCACTGTGGCGGGGAGAAAAGATTAATGGCAAAAAAAAAAAAAGGATGAGGGAAGCCATAAGGCAGTCAGGGATGTAAAAGCAGACACAGAAAATACTGTTATATAAGAACTTACCATAACGGTAGATCTTCGAGAGCAGCTCTTGTAGCAGGCTACACCGTTAGGACTAAGCTGCCAGGACCCCATGGAAAACGCCTAGCTAGCAGTCTCTAGCGGGGACCACCCCTGACGCCGGCCTACCCCTGCCACCCAGTGGTATAAAAGGGTGGTCTCTCAACCTTATTTCAGTTCTCCCACTGGAGAACCAGCCTGCACAGAGATGGAGAACCACTTGTAGGTTCTAGCTACACTAGGATAAGGAGAAGAAAAGACCAGGGGAAAGGAGGGAGGGAAAGCAGCATCTGTTGCAAGAGCTCTTCTTGAAGATCTACTGTTATGGTAAATTTTTACGTAACTGTACTATCTTACTTGGAGGGCGAGCTCTTGCAGCAGGCTACACTGTTAGGACTGGGTCCCAAGCAGTCAAAGGATAAGCCCAGGTCAGACGGGAGGAGGTAAAGAAGTCAGCAAAACCACTCAGGAAATGAGGCCTTGAAGGACAGCTAGTCCAAATCCAGACCATGCGTTGAGAAGCATGTCCAGACTATAATGCTTGACAAATGTATGGACTGAACTCCAGGTAGCAGCAGCACAGATGTCAGCTGCTGAGACATTCTTCAGGGAAGCAGCAACACCCCTGGTAGAGTGGCCTTTAACCTGTTCTGGTAAAGGCTTGTTGTATTTCTGATAACAATAAACAATACAGTTAATCAACCACTTAGGTAAAGTCTGTCTAGAAACTGGAGCCCCTTCTGTCTTCAGTGCGAAAGAGACAAACAACTGGTCAGACTTTCTAACAGTGCGAGTGCAGTCCAAATAAAACAAAGCACCCTATGAACACATCCAGAGTGTGAAGTAGAGCCTCCCTTGATTGGAATACTCTGGATAACAGATGGGTAAATGGATGTCCCGATTAAGCCATAAATTCAGACACCACCTTTGGTAGAAACTTAGGATTTGTCCACAAGGACACCCTGTCCTTGTGGAAAACTAAATAAGGCTCTTTGAACATCAGAGCCTGAAGCTCATAAATCCTTCAAGCAGAAGTAACGGCAACCAAACACAATGCTTTTCATGATAGAAAGTGCAGCTCCCAACTTGCAGCCAGTTCAAGGGAGGCAACGGTTTCTACAGAATAAACAAACGGTCCCAAGAAGGAACAGGATCCCGGATGGGGGTTTCACGTGAAGGATGCCCCACAGAAAGGTGTGAGCAGATCCAGTTGGGCAAGGGTCTTGCCATCTATGGGTGCATGATAGGCAGACACAGCAGAAAGATGCACTTTAATGGAGGAGTACCTAAGCACTGAATCTGATAGGGAGAGGAGATACTCCAGAACACAGTCTTCTGGACAGGTGAAAGGATCAATGTTACAGGCAGAGGCCCACAGGCAGAACTGTTTCCACTTCATGGCATAAGTAGCCCTAGTAGAAGGCTTCCTGGCTGCCACTAAGACATTAGCCACCCTGGGAGAAACCCGAAATGGGCCCTAGCTAGGTCTGCAGGAGCCATGCATGCAGGTGCAGCAACTTGAAGTCTGCGTATACCAGGGTGCCATGCTCCTGGGAGAGCAAGTGCAAGAACAGGGGTAGAGGAATCAGAGGCACTACTGCCAACTGCTGGAGCAGAGGAACTAGATCTCGCGAGGCCAGAAGGTAGCGATCAGCATCATGTCCACTTCCTCTGACTACACCTTGAGTGTGACTCTCTGCAGCAGTGGAAAGGGAGGAAGGCATTCAGAAAACTCCCTGTCCAACAGAGGGATAATGCATGTCACCAGAAAACACCAGGCCCTGGATCTAGTGAGCAGAAACTGGGCAGTTTGGCACTGAGAGGGGATGCAAAGCAGTCCAGCTCAGGATGTCCCCACTTTTCAAAGAGATCCTCTGCCACGGACTGCAGGAGTTCCCACTTGTGGACCCTGGACCGAGATCTGCTTAGGGTGTCAGCCAAAGTGTTTTGATGCCTGGGACATGAACTACAGTGAGTTCCAGGATGTGCTCTACTGCCCAGAACCAGACTCTCATGGCCTCCCTGCAGAAGAGGTACTAGTGAGTCCTTCCCTGCTTGTTGATATAGAAGACCACAGACATATTGTCCATCTGGATCAGTAGAGAACCTGGGAGAAGATACAGCTGGAACGCCTGCAGAGTGTAGAGTATCACCATAATCTCCAATACACTGATGTGGAGATACTGTTCCATTGGAGACCAGGTCCCTGCGTTTGCGGTCTCTGAAATGAACTCCCCATCTCAGCCCAAGTGTCAGTTGTCAGGATCTGCTGAGGGCATCCTTCGGAATGGAGCCCCTTTCTCCAAGTTGGAGGGTCCAGCCACCATGTCAGGGTCTGGAACACTGCCCATGAGACTTTCACAGACTGCTCTAGATCGTCTGTGCATTGGTCCCATTGGACTCTGAGAGTCCACTGGGGCACCCTCATGTAAAGCCTTGCCAGGGGAATGGTCATGATGGCAGCTGCTATGTGACCGAGAAGACTTAGGAGGGCTCCATCTGGAACCTTGCAAGATGTGGATTCTCCTGAGCTAGAGCTTGAGCCGAGCTGCCCTGTCAGAGAAAGGAAAGCTTTCCCTTGATTTTTTTTATTTTCATCTTTATCCTCCTCCTTCTTACCTCCGGTGCCCCCTCCTTCCGTCCGCTCCTTGTCCCCGGTGCCTACCTTAGGGATCTGCCCCTAGAGTGCCCATCCTCCTCTCCTCACACAGTGGGGTCTGTCCTGTAGGTGGTCTGGGTGGACTTGGGCGGACTTCATCTGAGGGCTGCGGAGGGTTTTCGATTTTTCTCCCTTACGTCCCCACACGTCCCTTGCATGGGACGTACGTCCCGAGTGGTAGCGTGCTTAGCCATGCAGACCCTCATGCGCCACGGCACGTTCCCCTCCCGACTCCGGCAAGCAAGCCGCCTCCATCCCTTCACTGCGGTGCTTCCACAGGCTGGAGGAATGCAGGCGCAATGCACTCATAGTAACCCGTCCCTGAGAGGAGGCATCCATTGGGACGCTGATCCTCCCTCTCCATGACCCGGCCACCGAGTCCGTTCGAACCCGGAGTCGCGGCGCAGCGAGTGTGGCGTCCAGTGCCTCAACCCTCAGCACCACCGGGCTGGCCTAGCTTTCCCTTGATTAATGTCCAAGACTGCCCTTATGTACTGCAGTCTTTGGCTGGCCATGGTGAGGATTTTGGGAGGTTCAGAGTTATCCCTAGGTCCTGGAACAATGAAAAGGTGTCTTCCATGGTTTTCAGCAGCTGGTCCTGTGGGAGCTGTCAGGAGCCAGTTGTCTAGGTAAGGAAGATGTAATGACCCTTTCTCCCGAGTGCAGCAGTCACCATTGTCAGGCACTTGGTGAAGACACGAGGATCCAAGGCAGAGCTCGGAACTGACAATGACTTCCTGAAAGGTGAAGAGCAGGAACCTTCTGTGGGTTGGCAAGACCAAGATGTGGAGATACATGTCTTGCATGTCCAGGATGCAAAGCCAATCCCTAGATGAAGCACGGGGAGCAGGCCTGGGAGGTCACCATGCTGAATCTTTTGTACTCCACGTACTTGTTCAGGAGGTTGAGGTGCAGGATGGAGCAAAGATCTCCCGTCTTCTTGGGGACCAAGAAAAAATGGGAGTAAAAGCCCTTCCCCTTTGGTTCAGAGGAAAGGCTCTATGACCGGTTTGGACAGTAGTGCCTATATCTCTGCCTGGATCAGTGCAGTGTGGGATGGGGAGTAATGAGAGGGAACAGGAGCACTGTCCAGAGGATTTTAAGAACTCAAAAGCATGTCCTCTCTCTACCAATTGTAGGACCCACAGGTCCAAAGTAGTCTTGGTCCAACCTTCGAGGTAGAGGAATGACCCCCACTGCCTCTCCCAGGAGCTCCACCCAAGGAGAGGTTGGGCAAGAGTCAGGCAGCGCCCAAAGGGTGGTCAAGGAGGCTTGGGAGGCCTTTGTGATTCTAGGCCCAAGGGTCCTCAAGAGTACTGGACTTTAGGAGGCTGACTTTGCCAAAATGGGTGAGTGCCTAAGGAATGCACTAGCAAATTGGCAGGAAGGAAGGTGGAAGAACAATGGGAATAATAAAAACTGCCATCACAGAGGGTAACAAGCCTTTGTGTGAAACAAATAAACAAAATGAAACGATGTAAGAAACCACTATGGTTCTCAAAGGATGGCAGTGAAGGTTCAAGAAAAAGAAAGCATTCAGGAAGTACAAGGAATCACAGAAGGAGCAGGACAGAGAACTGTATCAGTTAAAGCAAAGGAAGCTGGGAAGGCAGTCAGAACAGCAAAGGCCCAAACCGATGAAAAGATAGCCAACTCAGTTAAGAAGGGGATAAAACCTTTTAAAGGTACATCAGGGAGCGAAGGAAGACCAAGGGAGGGTTAGTGAGGCTTAATAAAGAGGAGGGAGGGTGGGCAGATGGTGACTGTGAAAAGGCACAGATACTAAACAAATATTTTGCTCAGTATTTACAAAGGAAGTGGGAGGTACCTAAAACAAACAGTAGAAACACTCTGGATACAGAAGTAGATACCAGCCCATTTACAGAAGAAAGGGTTCAGAAAGAACTCTTAAAACTGAAGGTGGACAAAGCAATGGAGCCTGATGGGATTCATCCCAGAATTCTAAAAGAACTAAGGGTAGAACTAGTGACACCACTGACTACCCTCTTTAACAAATCATGGGAGGATGGGGTGGTACCCAAGGACTGGAGAAGGGCAGATGTGATTCCTTCACAAAGTGGGAGCAAGGCAGAAGCAGAAAACTACAGACCTGTTAGTTTAACCTCAGTGGTAGGGAAAATGATGGAATCACTTCTGAAGGAAAGAATTGTCAAGTATCTAGAGGCCAGAGGGCACAGGACCCAAGGCAGCATGGATTCACAGTGGGAAGGTCATGCCAGACAAATCTGATAGATTTCTTTGACTGGGTGACCAAAGTAGTAGATCAGGGAGGGCTGTGGACATGGCCTACCTAGACTTTAGCAAGGCATTTGACACAGTCCCACACAAAAGATTAATATACAAGTTAGCCAGCCTGGGAGTGGGTCCCAAGATGCCAGCCTGGGTAAAGAATTGGCTGGAGAATAGGACACAGAAAGTAATAGTAAATGGAGTCCACTCAGAAGAAAGGGGGTTACTAGTGGGTACCGCAGGAGGTTCAGTATTGGACCGATCCTCTTCAATGTCTTTATAAGCAACATTGCAGAGGACTGGAAGAAAAGTATGTCTCTTTGCAGATGACACAAAGATCTGCTACAGAGTTGATGCACAAGGTGGGGTGGAAAGGATGAGAAGGGACTTGGCAAGGTTAGAGGAATGGTCAAATGTATGGCAGCTTAGATTCAATGCTAAGAAGTGCAAGGTAATGCACCTGGAAACAAAACCCAGGGAAGAGTACACAATGGGAGGTGAGATACTAACAACAACAAAATGGAAAGGGACCTGGGGGTAGTCATATCAGATGACCTAAAGGTGGGCAAGCAATGTGAGAGGGCTGCAAGGAGGGCTGGGGGATACTGGGATGCATAGGGAGAGGCATCACCAGTAGAAAACAGGAAGTTATTATCCCTCTGTACAGATAGTTGGTGAAACCCCATCTGAGTACTGGTGCAGTTCTGATACATAGAGACATAGACAGTGTCGGCAGATAAGGGCCTAGAGCCCCACAGTCTCCCATTTGAGCTTGTAAGTTCAGTTTGTTTTCCTAGAAGTCTGTTGCCTCTTACCCTGACCTCCAGAATTCCTTTATGTCTATCCCATGCATTCTTAAATCCCGTGATTGTTTCAGCCCCCACCACTTCCTCTGGCAGGACCTGGAGACCCAATCTCACAAAGACATAGACAGAATGGAGGCTGTCAGAGGAGACGGCTAAAAATGGTGCAGGGTCTGCACGGAAGACATATGAAAAGAGACTTAAGGAGCTGAATATGTATAGCCTCGAGGAAAGGAGGGAGGGGGACATGATAGAAACTTTCAAGTACCTCAAAGGAATCAACAAAGTCCAAGAGGTAGCATCTTTCAAAAAAAGAGGTGTGCAAGAACAAGGGGCACAATTTGAAGATAGATGGCGGCATGCTCAGAGGTAATTTAAGGAAGTATTTTTTCACAGAGAGGGTTGTGGATGCATGGGGCGGCCTTCGGAGGAAGGTTGTGGAGTCAAAACAGTGGTGGAATTCAAGCATGCATGGGACAGTCATAAAGGCAATTCTGGGGGTAGGAAGAAGTAGGCTGCTGGTTAACTAGGATCTGCAGCTTATCCATTAAATGAGGAAATGGGCAGACTGGGTGGGCCAAGCGGTCCTTATCTGCTGTCAAAATCTATGTTTCTATGTTTCTAGACTGGAGAGCCTTACATTTAAGGCTCCTCTAGACTGCTGACCTTTGGGGTGTTGGCCCGCTGTACGATAAAAGGCTGGTGTCTGGAGGAGTTGGTTCTGACTTGCACATTCTATGAACCAGATGAACAGCCTACCTGGAATCCAGGAGGCCCATGATGATCTTTTGGTGTCTTCCCCAAAAAGCACAGACCTGGAAAGGAGCATCTAAGATGGCCTCTTGGCGATCCTAGTGAAAATCTAAGTCCCTAAGCCAGGAGTAATTGCGAAACAGATGCCAGTGGCAACCACCCTGATGCCAGTGTCTGCTGAATCATAGGATGGCCCGAAGAACATGCTTACCTACATCCACGCCTGACTGGAGGATGTCCAGTAACTCAGGGGAGCCTGTTCGATTCCAGAGCCTTTTCCATAAGGAGTTCTGGTATAGGACCATATGTGCCAAAAAGTTAAAGAAAGCGGACAGTACAGATAGCCAAAGAATAGACCCTCACGATTAATCTGGTCAATCCTCTTAGATTCCTTATCTGGAGGCTGAAATCTAAGGTGTCTAGGCTGTTTGGTCCTACCATGAGCTGCAGTCAGCACCATAGAATCAGCCTGAGGTTGCTCCCCAAGTAGGCTCATTCCTGAGGTTCTGTAGAGCCTGTCAGCCTTCTTAGGGACTGCCAAAGCGGAGAGAGGGGTGTTTCAGGCAAGCTTAGTGGCGTCCTGGAAGGGCCACCGAGGCACAACCAGGGGCTTTGGGTCATTCAGCCTGAGGAACTAAGTGAGGTGGCATCTCTCTGGGTCCAGGTCCTATGTCCCACCTACTGAGGAACTGGATGTGTCGAATTACATCCATAAATGTGAGATCATCCGGGGGTGACTTCAGAGAATCCTTATGGGTATCCAGATGAGAAGGAGGAGATATCCTCCTGATGACTTGGATGAGGAGGAAGAGCTCAGGCTGAAATCCTCTGATGAGGGGAGCAAGTACAGGAGCACTGGAACTGGTGTATGCAGGAGTGGTGCTGGCGCCTGGAAGAGGATCTGGAGAAAGAATGGTGTCTTCAGTCTATGCCACCTGGAGGGCCCCTCATCCGAATGATCAGGAGGAGGGTGCCTTTCTCCAGTGGCATTGAGGGTTTCCTGGGTGGAGGGAGTAGGCTGCTTAGGTGGGGCTGGAGGCTGGACCCCCATAGGAGCGGGTTCTGGAGCCTGGGGGCAGGTGGGCCCTTAGGCAGAAGGTCCCTTTTATGGTGTTCCACCAGGAGCTGAATAGAGCCCCTACATCCAAGAGAGAGACAAGAGGGGCACCAGGAAGCCAGGGCATCAGGGAGGGACATTAGAACCCCAGCGTCTAACCCACTGGAGTGGGTGACCCTGTCCTCAGTTCCAGAGTTGCAGGGTATCTGGCTGTGGTCCTCGGGTGTCAGGTTATCTGGCGTCAGATTATCAGTGTTGGGTTAAGGGGTGCTAGGTTAGCTGGTGTCAGGTCCTGGGCGTCGGTTCAGGGAAGCTGGAGGAGCTGGTGACGTCTGAGGTGGGCGATGACGGTGAGGCATTTCTTGGTTCAACCCGGAAAGCTGGGGTCAAGAGACCAGCATCTGCTGGCGATGGTCTGGGTACTGGCCAGTGTTGGCTGCCAATGGGAGTAAACTCCCATTTGAGCTCTGCTCCTGGCATAGCTTACTACTGTCGGACCCTGAGGTCCGGTCCTGACACCAGACGCCCCAGCTACGCAACAGGCTCCAACCCGCTGCCCGAATAAGTACTGGCTGATCTACCTGGCTTAGGCTTGAAGGAGTGTTTGAAGGCCTTAAGACTCAGGGAGAGAGGCCAACAAAGGCCCATTCCAAGACCCCCGTGGATGTCAGGACTAAGGCGAAGGCTTCACCAACGGGAGCCCAGAAGGAGTGAGGGCTGCCGAGGTGGGGGCAGGAGTCCAACCTCCATGGGAGGAAGAACTGGAAGAGGCCACCGGTTGTGTGGTGACCCGGAACAGGAGTCCGACTGGGGCTCTCCTTTTCCCTTGTCCAGTGATGGTGCTTTCTGCTGGATTTCTTCTCCTTGTGGGTTGGAGTAGAGGATGAGTTCCCAGGGTCGAAGAAGGTGAGAAGCTTTGACCAGAAGGGGTCTTCTGCATGGCAGCCAGTTGCTTTTCTAACAGGAAGTCTTCAAGTTCTTCAGACAGTGGATCCTAGTCCTATGGTTTGAAGCTTTGGCAGTGCTGGCAGGCCTCAGAATTGTGGTCAGGGCCTAAGCAGATAAGGCAGGATGAATGGCCATCCTTGATGGTATTTATTTGCCACAGGCACACTTAGTTTCTGCCGCTCGGATGATGAAGTTGGAGAAGACAGAGGAAAACGTTTTTTAATTAAAATAAAAAGCATGATCGAACATGAAAATGGCGGTCGACAGAGCAGAAGGCGTCCATGAAGCTGATGTGCGGGTCGATGAAGGGAAAAGAACTGAGGTAGGGTTGAGAACTGCTCCTTTTATACCACTGGCTGGCGTTGAGGCGGACCAATATCAGGGTGGTCCCCACTGGAACTGCTAACTAGAAGTTTTCCGTGGGGTCCTGGCACCTGGTGGCTTAGTCCTAACAGTGTAGCCTGCTGCAAGAGCTCACCATTGAAGTAAGATCTGTGTATTGTGGAGGGATTAAGGGGAACAGTTCTTTAGATACATTTGGAAAAAAGACAAGAGGAAACTATTAGGTTGCTGTGGGGGCAGGGTAATAGAAAAGGACAAGCAGAAGGCAGATGTTCTTAATGACTACTAGTGCACTGTATTCACAGTGGAGGACAGTGGGCTCTTGCCAAAATGCAGCATAAAGCTGCTGAAGAGAAATCCCAGAAATGGCAATGGTGGCAATATGGGAGAAAAGTCAGAAAACAGCAGCCTGAAAATACACTTCAAGGCCAGATGGATTGTACTGGAGGGTGCTCAGGGAACTGGTATCAGAAATGGATGAACCCGTCAGGCTATTCAACAGCTCTCTACAATCAGGAGTGGTTCCAAAATATTGGAGGGTAGTGGGCATAGTCTTTCTCCATGAGGAGGAGAGAAAGAGCAATCAGGAACTACAAACCCATTAGACCTACCTCCATAACAGGTAAACTAATGGAGACCCTAGTCAAAGGGATCTGTTGGACTACCTGGATGGAAATGGGCTACAGGATGGTAAGATGCACATATTTGTGCCAGGGAATGCTAATCAGACCAACCTGATAGTGTGCTGACTTGGTAACTAGGGCTGTGGATAAAGGGATAAGCAGTGGATTTGCTCTAGTTTGATTTTAACAAGGCGTTCTACTGTGTGCCACTGTGACAGTGTTGGATAAAATCCTGTCCCATTTGTATGTAGAAAGAGTTAAAAGCAAGGACTTCTTCTATCCTAAAGTACCTAATCCAAACAATAGAACTACTCTGGATAGGGGGTCGATCCCAGTCCTTTCACAGAAGAAAGGATTCTGAAAGAACTCCTGAAACTAAAGGTGGACAAAGTACTGGGGTCTGACGGGATACACCCAAATTCTAAAAGGATTAAGGGAGAACTAGTGACACCACTGACTACCTTTTAACAAATCATGGGAGGATGGTATGGTACCTGAGGACTGGAGGAGGGCAGATGTGATTCCCCTTCACAAAAGTGGGAGCAAGACAGAGGCAGAAAACTACAGACCTGTCAGTTTGACCTCAGTGGTAGGAAAATTATGGAATCACTTCTGAAGGAAAGAATGTTGCGTACCTAGATGCCAGTGGGGCACAGAGACCCAAGGCAGCATGGATTCACAGTGGAAAGGTCACGTCAGACAGAATCTAATCGATTTCTTTGACTGGGTGACCAAAATAGTGAACAGGGAGGGGCTGTTGACATGGCCTACCTAGACTTTAGCAAGACATTGACACAGTCCACACAAAGATTAATAAATTAGCCAGCCTGGGATGGGTCCCAGGGTAGTAGCCTGGAGTAAAACATTGGCTGGACAACAGGACACAGAAGGTAATAGTAAACTGAGTCCACTCTGTAGAAAGGGGTTACTAGTGAGGTAGAGAGTTTCAGTACTGAGTCCAGTCCTTTTAATGTCTTTATAAGTGACATTGCAGAGGGACTGGAAGGAAAAGTATGCCTCTTTGCAGATGACACAAAGATCTGTAACAGGGTTGATACACAAGAGGGGTGGAAAGGATGAAAAAGGACTTGGCAAGGTTGGAGGAATAGTCTGAAGAATGGCAGATTGGATTCAATGCAAAGAAGTGCAAATAATGTCACCTAGGAAACAAATACCAAGGGGAAGAGTACACAATTGGGGATGAGAAGTGACAATAACAACAACAAAAATAGAAAGGGACCTGGGGTAATCATATCAGATGACCTAAAGGTTAGCAAGCAATATGAGGAAGGCAGTAGGGATGGCTGGGGATACTGGGATGTATAGGAGAGACATCACCAGTAGAAAACAGGAAGTTGCTATCCCTCTGTACAGACAGTTGGTGAGACCCCATCTGTAGTACTGCATCCAGTTCTGGAGACCCTATCTCCATGAGGACATAGACAGGATAGAGGCAGTCAGAAGAGGGCAACTAAAATGGTGCAGGGTCTACAACAGAAGCCATATGAGGAGAGACTAAAGGAGCTTAATATGTATACCCTTGAGGAAAGAGGAGAGAGGGGACATGATAGAAACTTTAAGTACCTCAAGGAATCAACAAAGTCCAAGAGGTAGCATCTTTCAGAAAAGAGATGTGCGAAATAAGAGGATACAATTTGAAGATGAGGGGACAGGCTCAAGGGTAATGTGAGAAAGTATTTTTCACAGAGAGGTGGGTGGACACACAGAGCGGCCTTCCTGAGGAGGTTGTGGCGTCAAAAACAGTGGGGAATTCAAGAATGCATGGGACAGACATAAGGCAATTCTAGTGGGGGTAGGAGGAAGTAGGCTGTTGGTTAACTAGGATCTGCAGCGTATCCATTAGGCAGGGAAATGGGCAGACTAGGTGGGCCAAGTGGTCCTTATCTGCAGTCAAATTCTATGTTTCTATGTTATACTTCTGATAACAAAACCAAATGCAGTTAGCTAACCATTTGGACAAATACTGTTTAGAAACTGTAGCCCTCTCTTTTTTGGGCAAAAAAATGAAAAGATGATCCGTCTTAGAGACTGATTTTGTCTGGTTTGTATAATAACACAAAGTTCTGTGCACATTGGCGTATGCAGAATGACCCCCCTGAATAGAATGCTCAGAGTAATAAACTGGCAAGTGTATGGTCTGATTCAAGTAAACTCAGAAACCACCTTTTGGTAGAAACTTAGGATTTGTACACAGCCACCCGGTTTCTGTGGAAAATGAAATCTGACTCTTACATCAGGGCCTGAAGCTCTGAAATCCTTTGAGCAGAAGTAATGGCAACTAAAGAGCATTATTCAGGAAGAAATACTTGCTTAATTGCAATACTTGATTGGTTCAAAGGAAGATGAGTTTCTCAAGAATGAAGTTCAGATCCCACAGAGGAACCAGGTTCCTGATGGGGGTTTCAGATGGAGAATTCCTTTCAGAAGGCTTTGAAACCTCCAGCTCGGCCAAGGTTTTGCCATCCACCGGAGTGGTGTAGGCAGAAATGGCAGACAAGTGGACCTTCAGAGAAGAATAACTAAGGCCAAGGTCAGAGAGAGATGCAGTATTCCATGACCTGTGGGACAGTGTGAGAGAAGTGTCCCAACCATGGTGGATGACAAATGGAGAACCTCTTCCATTTCATAGCATAAGTGGTTCTTGTGGATGGCTTACAGGGGCTCCACAAGGACTTGTGCCATATGGAAGAGACCCCAAAGCATGCAACAGCTATGTCAGCAGGTGCCATGCATGAAAGTGAAAGGACCTGAGGCCAGGATGGACCAGACTGCTCTGGTACTGAGTCGGCGGAGGTTCTGGCAGAGGGGAAGAAGGGTGGGGCCTCCACCCTCAACTGCTGAAGCAGGGACCACACTTGGCGAGGGCCAACGAGGGGCTATGAGAATCATCAGCCCCTTCTTGCTATAGTTCAGAAGCACCTCTGCAATAGAGAGGCATTCAAAAACCTCCCTGTCCAGCAAAGAGACAGCACGTCTCACCAGAAAACACCATGCCCCAGAATGAGTGAGCAGAAACTTGGTAGTTTTGTGTTGGATTGGGAGGCGAACAGATCAAGAACTGGGCAACCTCACAAGATGTCTCGACTACTGACTGCCTCGGTTCTCACTCTGTGCCCTTGCCCGAGTGCGGCTGAGCATGTCCCGCCAGGGCGTTATGAATGCCTAGGAAGTACACTGCTGTGAGCTGTAGGCTGTGCTGTAATGCCCACTGCCACATGTGCACTGCTTCCCTGCACAGAGGATACGACTCGTGCCTCCCTGTTTGTTCAGGTACCAGACCACACACATGTTGTCTGTCTGTACCAGGAGAGGCCCAGGAACAAGAAGTGGCTGAAATGCCTGAAGGGTATGCAGTATAGCCCGCATCTCTTGCACACTGATGTGCAGAGAAACATAAAACATAGACTGGCTATAGGACAGCTGGCACCTAGTCTTCCATTTCCTACCTGCAGGATGGCCGCGGATCCTAGTTAACCAACAGCCTACTTCTTCACTCTCACAAGAATTGCCTTATGTCTGTCCCATGCATTCTGAATTCCCCACTGTTTTAGACCCCACAACCTCCCTCAAGAAGGCTGTTCCATGCATCCACTACCCTCACTGTGAAAAAATACTTCCTCCATTGCCCTGAACCACCCCCATCTTTAAATTGTGTCCGCTTGTTCTTGCATGCCTCTTTTCTGAAAGATGCTACCCTCTTGGACTTTGTTGATTCCACTGAGGTACTTGAAAGTTTCTATCATGCCCCCACCTTTCCTCGAGGGTATACATATTAAGCTTTTTAGTCTCTCTTCATATGGCTTCTGGTGCAAACCCTGCACCATTTTAGTTGCCCTCCTCTGGACTGCCTCTATCCTGTCTATATCCTTGCGGAGATGGGGTCTCCAGAACTGCATGCAGTATTCCAGATAGGGTTTCACCAACTGTCTGTATAGAGGGATAACAACTTCCTGTTTTCTGCTGGTGATGTCTCTCCTTGCATCCCAGTATACCCCAGCTCTCCCTACTGCCTTCTCATTGCTTGCTAACCTTAAGGTAGTCTGATATGATTACCCCCAGGTCCCTTTCCTTTTCTGTTTTGTTACTACCTCCCCATTGTGTAATCTTCCCTGGGTTTTGTTTCCCAGGTGCATTATTTTCACTGTTTGCACTGAATTCTAGCTGCCATACTCGACTATTCCTCCAACCTTGCCAAGTCCCTTCTCATCCTTTCCGCCTCCTTGTGCATCAACCTTGTTGCAGATCTTTGTGTCATCTGCAAGAGGCATACTTTTCCTTCCAGTCCCTCTGCAATGTCACTTATAAAGACATTAAAAGGACTGGACCAATACTGAACCCTGCGGATTCGCCCACTAGTAACCCTCTTTCTTCAGAGTGGACTCCATTTACAATTACCTTCTGTGTCCTGTTGTCCAGCCAATGTTTTACCTAGGCTACCACCCTGGGACCCACTCCCAGGCTGGTTAATTTGAGTATTAATCTTTGTGTGGGACTGTGCCAAATGCCTTGCTAAAGTCTAGGGCAGGCCATGTCCACAGCCCTCCCTGTCTACTATTTTGGTCCCCAGTCAAAGAAATCAATTAGGTTTGTCTGACATGACCTTCCTGCTGTGAACCCATGCTGCCTTGGGTCCTGTGCCCCACTGGACTCAAGGTACTCAACAATTCTTTCCTTCAGAGGTGAGTCCATCACTTTCCCTACCACAGAGGTCAAACTGACAGGTCTGTAGTTTCCTGCCTCTGTCTTGGTCCCACTTTTGTGAAGGGAATCACATCTGCCTTCCTCCAGTCCTCAGGTACCACACCATCCTCCATGATTTGTTAAAAGGGGTAGTCAGTGATTTCACTAGTTCTCTCCTTAATTCTTTTGAGAATTCTGGGGTGAAGTCCATCAGGCCCCATTGCTTTGTCCACCTTCAGTTTTAGGAGTTCTTTCAGAACCCTTTCTTCTGTGAAAGGACTGGGATCGACATCCCTATCAAGAGTGCTTCTGTTAATTGGATTAGGCACCTCCCCTCCTCTTTTGTGAATACTGAGCAGAAATATTCAGTTCAGTATCCCTGCTTTTCACTGTCCCCCTCTGCCCACCCACATTGCTCATTCTATTCAGCTTACTATCCCTCCTTTTGTCTTTCTACGCTCCATGATGTACCTATAAAGGTTCTATCCCCTTCTTAACCGAGGTTGGCTATCCTTTCCTCAGTTTGGGCCTTTGCTATTCTGACTTCCTCCCTGCTTCCTTCTGCCTTAACTGGTACAGCTCTCTGTCCTGCTCCTTCTGTGTTTCCTCATACTTCCTGAATGCTATCTTTTTCTCCCTGACTTTCCCTGCCACCTCTTTTGAGAACCATAGTGGCTTTTCTTTCATTTTGATTTGGTTATCTGGTTCACATAAAGGCTTGTTGCCTCTGTGATGGCAGTTTGATGATTCCCCATTGTAGCTCCACCCCTCCTTCTAGCCTGTTTGCTAGTGCTTTTCTGAGGCACTCTCCCATCTTGCCAAAGTCAGCCCTCCTGAGTAAAGTACCCTCACTTTTGTATGGCTTGACTCTGTAGCTGAGTTTAACGTGAACCACACTGTTTGATGGTCACTTGTTCCCAGATGGCAACCCACTTCTAGATCTGAGATTCTCTCACTGTCCCCACGTGAGAGTCACGAGGTCTAAGATTGCTCCCTCACAGTGGGTTCGAAACTAGCTGTCTGAGGCATGCCACCTGTAGGGCACTGAGAATGGCCCTGCTCTTGGATGTGGCTGCAGCAAGTGTGCTCCAGTTAACATCTGGCATATTCTAGTCTCCCATCAACAGTATCTCCCATTCCTCCCCTGACCTGGGGTCTGTATACAACCCCTGTGTGGATTTGTGCCACTTCCAGTCTCCAAGGTGACCCACAGTGCCTCCTCTCCTCCCTGTTTACTTTTTGTTCAGTTGCTTTTATCCTTCCTTTACAGAGAGCTACTCCTCCCCTCTTCTCCCTCCCTGTCTCTCCTGTAGGTTACGTACCCTGGTATGTTAACATCCTAGTCATGGTTCTCTGTGTACCATGTTTCTGTGACTATTCGATATCCAGGCATCCCTCTTCCATCAAGTCCAACAGTTCAGGGAGCTTGTTGCCCAGGCTCCTGCCAGACCAGGATCTCTGTGTCCTGTAGTTTGCCCAGATGGCGCTCAGCCCTGACCAGAAGCATCCGTTTTCAGGGTCTGACCAGAGGGCAGCCGAAAGGAACCCCTCCAGCGAAGCAGACAGATTCTGCCACCAAAGGAGATCTTGACACACGGGGCCAGACAACGGGATCCTGTGATCCAGGTTGTCTGATTTCTGGTCCCACTGGACCCTTAGGGTCCACTGATAATCCGCATGTGGAGCCTGGCCAGGGGACAGTGGAGATAACTGCTGCCATAAGACCCAGAAGGCATAAGATGGAATGGGCCGTGCTTCATTGGCTAGTTCCGACCGTCCAATGGGAGGAAGGCCTGAACCTGAACAGTATCCAGCACAGCCCGAATAAACTGGAGGCATTGGGATGGAACCAGGTGGGATCTGGGGTAGTTCACTGTAATTCCACATGCCAGAAAAGGTCCAGGGTAGCAGTCAGGGAGGCCGCCGGGCTGTCCCTTGACAGTGCTGACAGGAGCTAGTCATCGAGGTATGGGAACACATATCCTATCGGGCATAAAGCCACTGCCACAACTGTTAGGCACTTGGTAAACACTGTGGGTGCTGAGGAAGGCCAAAGGGAGCATTTTCAACTGAGTGTTCCCTTGGAAGGTAAAGCGCAGGAAGCTGCGGTGGGAGGAAAAATCAGTATATGCAGGTATGCATCTTGCATGTTCAGAGCACTCAGCCAATGTCCCTGGTGAAGCAGTGGCAACAGACCCAGCAGGGTCAGCATGTGGAATCTTTTGTACTTTATGTATAGATTTAGTGTGCTGAGGTCCAGGAATTGGATGGAGGTCTCCGGTCTTTTGGGGACCAGGAAGAAGTAGGAAAACAATATCCCTTTTCTTCCTGGGCCCAAGGAATGGTCTCTATCGCTGAGAAGAGCCTGACTTTCCTCCCTTATGAGAGGAATGTGGCCTTTTGGATAGTGAGAGAGACCTGGAGGACTCTTGGTGGTCTCTCTGTGAATTCTGTGGCGTGGCCTTGAATGACTAGCTGAGAGGACCTACATATCTGTAGTGATCACTCCCACCTGGTCAGATGGTTGGCAAATCTGCTCCCTACCAGTTCCTCCAGAGCTGGTGGCTCTGCCACAAATCAGGAGGGGTATGGGGAGTGTTGCCCGAGTAGTCTGCTGAGACTTGGCTGGAGCAGTGGCCACTGGCGAAGGGTCCGACATTTCTTCTGATGTCTGGCTGGCTGTTGCCTATTCTGATGCTTGGGCTGGTGGCAAAATGACTGGCTTAGCTTGGTATTGGAGCAATGCATAGGCTGGATGCGCACGTGCCTGCCACTATCCTGTAGCTCAGTAATAATGTCTTTGACGTTACCCCAAAAGGACAGGTCCTCTAAATGGGGCATCCTGGATGGCTGTCTGGACAGCTTGGCCCAATCTGGATATGCGCGGCCGGAGTACCTATGGATGCTGACAGCCATGGCAGTACTCCAGGTAGAGGCATCCACCACACTGTATGTCACCATAAGAGAATGATGGCAGGAGATTTCAGTTGTCCTGACCATCTGAGCAATCCTAGTTTTAGCCTTAGAATCAGGCAAGTCCTCAATTCCAACTTCATCTGGCCCAGGATAGATTTCTGGTACACAATCATGTGTGCCAAGTAATTCAGTGCTCAAGGGCCAGTGTGGAAGACAAATAAACTTTTTGCCCAAACTGGTCTATTTGCCTCAACTCCTTGTCTGGAGGGAGGTGCACTTATGTTTAGGTTTAGCACTATAGTCGTGGGCTGCATTAATGAACAAAGTATGCTTGGGATGGGAACTAAGGTGGTCTTTGCCCTAAGGGCTTGATAAAGTCTGTCAGCCTTCTTGGTGACCGTGGCCACCGCGAAGGCTGCTGCCAGACCATGGAGGCCAGATCCTCATGCGGTCCAATCCACGGAGGAATGAGTAGTGGGGACAGCTCGGGCATATCTAGGTGTTCCACCAACCTCTTCGTTGGGGTCCTGCTCCCACCCATTCACCTCCTGAACCTTCCAGAGGATCTCTGTGAAGGGGGTCCTCTGGACAGGATTAGGAGAGCCTTTGAGCTTGGAATCCTCTGGAGGAGGGTCTCAAAGCCCAAAGGAAGGATGGAGGAATCAGAGTCCGAGTCCGATGATGGGCTTCTGTCTGGGGACATAGCCTGTGGGAACAGGATCTCCTGCAATGATGCTGCGAGGCCCTGTCATTACCAGCTACCATGGTAGGGTGCAATGCCTGTCCCAAGGTACAGGGTTGAGACTCCACTGGTGAAAGGGATCTTAGCGTAGGGTCCATGCGGACTGGTGTGAAGCTGCAGCCAGCTGGTGTCGTACAACTTGGAAACCAGCTGTGACTTGGTCTCAGACCACCAAGACTGAAGCGCCGACCTAAGTCCACTTGAGGTTGAGGCGGAGGAGAGGTGGGTGGTGCTGATAGATTGGCGGGTAGGCTTGAAAATGATAACCCAGCATCGTACATCCTGGCTTCGGTAATGAAAACCGGCGTACTAATGTTTGAATAGCATGGCATCGGATACCCTGGCGAAGGTATCCTGGCATCTGATGCCCTGGCGGCAGATACCCTGGAGAAAGGTAGTGCAGCACAGGGAAGCCTGGTGTTGGGCCAGCCAAGGCTCCGATGGCAGAGTCAAGGGTCCTGATGAAGGCCCTGAAGGTGGGTAACCAGGCAAAGGCCCATAAAGAGGGACTATGGGACCTGGCGGGGCCCTAATGGTGGATGAGGAGGGCCTGGTAACATCAGGTCCGGCGAGAGCTGCCAGAGAAAGGTGCAAGTCTGCCCCAAAGGGAGGAGGCTTCCACGGAATCTGGGGCAGGGAAACTGGCCCAGATGGGAAGCCAACAGTGCAGGAGACACTGACTCCTGAGGGAGGTCCAGCATTGGGCATTCAGGCACTGGCACCAGGGTGGTGTTGGGCAGACACTCCTCCAACTCCAGCTCAGAATGGGCGGGTGAGCCAGGAGTCTCCACCAGGGAAGGAGGATCCTGAGAGGGATGACCCTCTAGGGAGGGGCTGCGGCAGGAGCGGCAGCGTTCACTGATCCTGAGGATTGACTTTAGGCCTGTTATCAGGGCCTGATGAGCAGCAGTGACTGGGCGGATACAGAGGAGCTGGCATGTGGCTTATCAGCCTGGGCTGGGCGGTCATCAGAGGAAGTGATGACTGACTTATCGGCCACACCACCAGACTTAGGCCCTGGGGTTTTGCGGGCTCTATGGGTGGCAGAGCTCTCCAGAGCATCGGAGGAGCCCACCAGAACTGTAGCCAGCTCAGGTGGGGAACCAAGGGCTGCTCTGTGGAAGAGTAAGCAGGCTTGACCAGAGGAGCGGTACCCACATCAAGGGCCGCTCAGTGCCCAAGGCCCCCAAAGGAGGCTGTGGGCTGGAAGACCCAATTGTAGTACTGGTGCATCTCCTTGTCCTTCTTCTTCTTATGGTTACTTGTTTACTTGGTTTTTAGGACAAAAGAAGGCTGATAGCCCATCGAGATTGTCCTCCACATTGATGGATCATTTACCCATGTCCCATTCATTCATCTATTTATCCAATTTATTCTTGAACATCGTAATATTTGTTGAGTCGACAATATCCTGGGGTAATTTATTCCATAATCTGGGTGATCTAATAGAAAAGAAATTTAATCTCTTGTTATTGTTTACTTTTCCACTTCCAATTGCTATTGTGAAGTCTTGGCACAATTTTCTTACTGAATAAACAATACCACATCATTCCATTTGATCTGGTGATTTAAGCATTTTAAACGTTGCAGAAGATCAACTCTAGTTACGCCTATCACGAGAGAATGTAATTCTGTTTTTTAATCTAGTATCATATTCCAAGTGAGCAAGATGGGTACTAGCTACATAATTCTATGTTGAACTTGTTCAATTCTATTTATATCTGACTTTAAGTAAGGATTCCAAAATGGAGATCCATAATCAAGATAGGGCCTTATGTGTGACCTATACAAAGTTAAAGACATTCTTCTGATTTAGAAATAAATGTTTTATTTATTCTACGTAGCAATGCATAAGTTTGATTTGCAATTTTTGAACAATGTGAGGAAGAAGATAGTTTGTCATTAACCATAATACCCAGATCCGTTTCTATAGAAGATGTCCTAATAATGCTGTTATTCAGGTAGTATTTTTGTTTGGGGTCATCTTTTCCAAAATGGAGTACTGCACATTTAGTTATATTAAAGTGCATTTATTAATACTAGCCCATTGTTCAATTAATGCAAGAACCAATGCTAAGTTATGACAGTTTACAGGGGTGTTAACCTTTCCTCCAAGTTTGGTATCATCTGCGAATTTAACCATTATGTTATTTGGTGAAATATACATATCACTGATAAACAGATTAGACAGCACTGGGCCCAGGACGGTTCCCTGTAGCACGCCACTAACCACCACCCCACCTCTGACAGTACACGTTCACCCTAACTCTCTGTGATCTGCCACTCAGCCAGTTATTTATCAGGATATAATAGCTGCTGAGAAACCTAAACAGTTAAGTTTATTAGCAAAATACTGTGTGATACTTTATCAAAAGCCTTGCTATAATCTAAAGAATGAGCGTCTGTAGGTATTTTACAGTCAAGGTTGGAACTAATACAGTTGTAAAGGTGATCAGATTTGTGGTACATGAGAATCCTGTTCTAAAACCGTGTTGATAGTCATCATTAATTTTAATGTAGACATTTCAGTTTTCAAGTTGATGTTTAATTATTTTCTCACGAGTTTACATGGTATTGACGTAAGACTAATAGGCTTATAGTTTTCAATTTTAGAATGGGAACCTTGTTTAAAGATGGGTGTGACAATGGTTGTCGCCAATCAGCTGGGACTGAGGATTAGTAAAGTGATTTTTAAAAATAATAATCAAGAGGGATTATCGTATCCTTTGTTTCTATAAGAAATCTAGAACTAATATTATCAGGACCAGAATTAGTATGCTGTTTTAAAGTGTCCAAGACCCATTGAATATCCTGGAAAAGAATTTCATATTGCTCAAGTTTAGAACCTGTTACAATAGGTGCAATATTAGTTGATTCTGGAGTAAAGACAGATGAAAAATATTTGTTTAGCTCTGAAGCTGTTTCTATATCGGATGTTATAGTCATGTTATTACAGACTAAGGGACCTATCATATTATAGTATATGGTTGCCTCTTATTGTGCACTGAAATCGGAGGCTCTCACAAAGTTGTTGTAGGGCAGTTCAAAGGTCAAAAAGCTGTTGTACTATCGTTCTGACATCACATCGATAGTACAACAGCTTTAACTACCTGCCACCAGATTAACTGACACAGTGGGGCGTCCCAGAAAAGCTGCGTAAACATGGCGATAGGATTTAGCGAGAGCCAGCTTAGCGGACCCTCGGAGCCAGTGAAGCAAGCAGCGGCACCACCGTTTTTCGGAAATCGGGACTTGAATAGCCACACATCTCCGTGGCAATTTGTTTTTCCCCAAATAAAAAAAAAAAAATGTTGCGGTCACAGTTGAGGGCAGTTAGAGAGTGAGTGAGCGGCACCACAGAGAGTGGAAGCAGCAACGTGTCGGCGGGAGTGAAACAGTAGCAAACAGCAAGGTAAAGGATCTTGAAGGCGTAAAATACACAAAGAACCATATACTATACAAAACAGTGGATGGAGACCATCACAACAAAACTGTATTTCCATCTCGGGAGTTGATGACATCAAATGCCTCTCGAGGTCTCTATGATGTCATCAGCTCCTCAATGGAAATACAGCCTTGTTGTGGATGGTCTCCCATCCCTATCTATATGTTATTACTTTTCTACCATTTAGGTAAGTACATAATGCCTATAACAATCCTTAGTATGGGCAATTTTAAACTCAGAATTACGTTTTGCCAATATGATAGCTTTCTTTAATTGTCTAACCCTCTCTATATTTAAGCAGGATGTCATTTTCTGGGTTTTTTGGGTAACGAGGCCAAGCTCAAGAATGCAGTGGTGGCATTGGCTGCCACAGTGCTGCACCTCAAAACCGCTTCTCTTCTAAGCTGCCACATAATGTTTCTTGCGCATGCACACAAGCAAACATAATGAAGGACTTTCTCTGTTTTACTGCCTTTGTAAAGAGCTATCCTGAACAATTTTTTTTTTAATGTTATTGTTAATAATAAAATGCTCCTCACAAATTTTATAACTGCTCCTGGTTTCCCTATGCTTCCTGACCTGTGCCTTGACAACAGATGCACAGAAAGTTGTAGAAGAGTTAAGAGAATCTGGGAACAGCGAAGAATATAATTGGATGGTAAGCTGGCTGACAGGGAGACAGCAGAGGTGGTGGTAAATGGAGCCAAGTCAGAAGAGAGGAGGTCATTGACAGGGGTGCCACAGGTTTCAGTCCTGGGGTGGTCCTTCTCAGTATGTTCTTCATTGATATAGGAGAAGGAATATAAAGCAAGATGTGTCTCTCTGCAGATCACTAAGCTCTTTGGCAGGGTGGATAATGAGGAATGGACTAGGAAGCTGCACAGGGACCTACACATAGAAAACAAGAACCCCAGGACTGAATACTGGATTGGAGGGGTTAAGCTAGACGCTACTATGGAGAAAATGGACCTGACAGTCGCCATAATTGACTTCCTAAAGCAATCTAGCATAGTATAAAGGTCTACAGCAAAGCAATCAGGATGTTAGCGTGTAGGGGGGTGTTGTTGACAGCAGGAGAAAAGGTACTGCCTCTTTATAGATCACTGAAGAAGCTGCACCTGGAATAATGTGCCAGTTCTGGAGCACCACCAAAGAAAAGACAAAGACAAGCTAGAGATGGTGCAGCGTAGGGTAACCAAAATGATTCTGGGTCAGCATGGTAAATACTACAAGGATCAGCTTAAGGCCCTGAACATGTACTCATTGGAAACCGGGGTGATATGACAGAGACCTTCAAGATCCTGAAGGAAATTAACAAGGTAGATTGAGAAAATATTTAGGACTGGCAAATCAGGAACACAAAGCTGTCAGGGGAGATTCAGATTCAGGGATGTGGAAAGTTTTGGTTGAGCCATGGAATAGTCTACCAGTGGAGGTGGTGGGTGCAAAAACCGTTAATGGTTTCAAACATGGCTAGGATCAATTAAAAGGCTTAATAGTTACACGGGGAAAGCAGTCAGCAGCGGCGAGGGTGGGGTAAGAGCAATAATCCCTACCAGACATTAGGTTCCAGGGTAGGATAGGATAAAACAGGGCAAACTGGATGGACCAATGGTCTTTTTCTGCCTTCATTTTCTATGTTTCGATGCAATAATTTGTTCAAGATAGGATCTTGGCTCATCCTGTTCTGTTTGACTATAATGTTTAATCCCTGGTGGCTGGGTTTGATGATTATAGCTTTGCTGAAATGGTAAAACAAGTAGAAATGGGAGCATGTCATGACCTTGTGTTCCGGTGCAGTTCTGTTGTTCTCTGGATGTAGCACTAATTTCCTTACTCAGACTTTCTACCTCAAATCCTTTTGTCCTTGGCTGATCCAGGATCTCCTTTATATTTGTTGCTATTCTAAACTGCTGAACCGTTTACTTTTTATCACATTGTATTTCCATGTGTGCATTATTTTCTTTGTGTAATTTGCCATATTTGGGTGTCTCTGTTTAAATGTGTGCTCAGGACTCTCAGTAATCTAAATCTGGTGAGTGCAGCTTTCTTTTCTGCACATATTTTACATCATACAAGAGCCATTTTCTTTAGTTGATCCTAGGCCTTTCCATTTTCAGTTTCTAGTGCTGTATTTCAGGTTCTTTTCTGTTCTTCCTCACTATTTCTATACTTACTGTACAACACTGAAGCCTATCTACTGTAGGTTTCTGTCATCTACATATTGTTTTCTTTTTCCTGTCAAAGATCAGATATTGGCACCTGTAACAATATTTGATTCCTCTTTTTTTTGTTTAGTTATTTAACCAGGTGAGACACTCTAAGCTGAAAGCTTTTTACAGGTGCAACCTGGGAGCACATGGAAGTTAAGTGACTTGCTCAGGGTCACACAGTATGCAAGTGGAAGCTGTGGGATTCAAACCCAGGTCTGGTCTGCTAGATGTCATCAGATTTGCAGCTCAGAGCCTTAAACCACACTTCACTACTGCCTCCCATACTAGCCTTGCTATACTTTGCTCCAGTATTATGCCTGTCCATTTTGCATAGTCTCTCTCTGGAAATTCAGTGTGTGTTGCATAGTAATAATAGTGCATGATTTCTTTTCTCAGGGGTTATGTTTTCAACATTTGCACGCTCTGATATCATGACAAGAACAGACCCATTCCTCCTTTTTAAACTCATCTTTATTTAAAGTTACAGCAAGGTGTTACAAAGCATAACATAACAACAATAAGATGCAGTGCATGCTATGTATCTATGTAAGATATTACAGAGCTGTGTACCTTTAGTATACAAAGGATATAAAAGCCACTGGGGATTAACAAACTGCAGAACAAAATTGTTAGAGCAATCCTATGTCACCAAGACTTTGATCTGACATTCAAAATTTCCAGCACTATGCCTGTCGAGGGTGAGTAGATGTAACAGAAGGGAATGGATCATTTTGGTCTCCCTGCCTCATATGAAAGTGAATCTCTGTCTGAGGATCCTCCTCTTCCCTCTAGATCTGGCTCTGGAGGTCATCCAAAAGCAACTCCATCCCGTGACTTCCTCTACCTGACCACGTCCCCACATATCGTCATGCTTCTCTAAGGTGAATCGCAGCATCACTGTTGCATGTTCCATTCTGCAGATTTCTTCCACCCTTATTACCCAGTAATCTCTGGCTAGAGGTGTGGTCTGCAATCACAGCATCATAATTCTCTTCAGAGCTGCCATTCATAATCTCCTGAAGAGCACAAGTCGTGTTGCTGCCCATACCTGATGCAGGGACCCCAACAAGTTTTTAAATGTGAAAGGAATTAGAATTTCCCATATCTGTGTTACCTGTGAATAATTGCCCAGTGCCACTGAATTGTGGGGTAGCACCAAAAATATGAAAATGGAGCCCACCTGTCCTAATTCACACCAGCAGAGGTTTATAAGTCTGTCCCCAAAGTGCTGGGTAATTGTGGGGTGTGGAAAAAATAAATCCTGCATTTTCACACGTATCCCCTTCAACATGTGGATGCTGTGACCAACAAGCTCCCAAGCACAACACCACTCTTTATCCGAGAGTCTTATATTGGCTTCTGCTTCCCACTGGGCCTGCACTCAGTGAATTTCAGAGTGGTCTATGCTCTGAATGACATGATATGCCCACAAAACATGCCCCCCTCCCTGAGCACGGCTGCCCAATACAGAAAATTTTCCAAGGGCATGTCATCTCCCATGCTATTCTGCCAACTTCAGTGGTCAAGCAGTGTCGTATCTGAAGATAATCGGAAGCAGTCCTGATGTGGTAGCCCACACCTCTGCTGAAGCTCAACAAATTGGAGATTTTCCCCATAGCAAGTTCTGGTGCCTAATGATGATGAGCCTATTTCATCTGTGAGAAGCCCTGGTCCATGTTCTGACAAAAATTCCAGGTCACCAACTATAATAGAGACCATCATGGTTCTCTGAGTAAGTAGCTAAGGTGGTGAAGGAGAAAAAGGGTGGCATTCATGAGGTATAAAGAAACACACAGGGAGGAAAACAGGGAAGTGTACCAGGTAAAACAAAGGAAAACAGGAAAAGTGGTGAGAAACAAAACCACAGAGGAAATAACAGCCAATGGAGTAGCTTTCTTCAAGTACATAAGTGAGAAGAGGAAAACAAGAGGAGGGATAGTTAAGAAGGACAGCAAGGGAGACTGTGCAGAACAGTACCAAGAAAAAGCTGCCATCCTGAACAGGTACTTCTGCTCAGTCTTCCCGAGGAGAGAGGAGCAACAGGAATGGGCGGCAGATGGCACAAATACATTTTCAGAAGAAAGAGTCACAAAGGGTCTTGCAACTCTGAAGCTGGACAAGGTTATGGGACCAGATGGGATACACCCAAGGATACTAATAGAACTCAGGAGGTGCTGGCTGCCCCATTGATGGACTTACTCAACAGTTGTCTGGAAAAAGGCATGATTCTGGAGGTGGGGGAAGCAGATGTGGTCCCTCCACATAACAGCGGCATCAATGACTTACCCCTGATGTTCTCGCTGAAGCCAAACTAGGCCCTTCAAGTCTAAACTGAAGAATCATCTAGTATCTCTTAGTAAGTGTGACTGTGCCCTTAGTTTGCATACTATGCCCTCCTTCTCCATCCTTCCATTGAAGCCCATTACTGACCCCTCCTGACACTTTCCCACCTCACCACCAATTCCATCATTCTAACTTCCTTCCCAAGCCACTCTCCTGAGGCTACCTCTCCTAGTCCTTTGCCCACCTGAGACAAAGTCTGCTCTCCTCCTGGGCTACTTACCCTCTACAAAGATTTCTCTCACTAGTTCCTCTGACTAACCTCACTGAATTTTACCTTGCAGTCCTCGCTTAGCTACCCATCTACACACTTCCCCTGCTGTTCCTTTCCTTACCTATCTCCCCTGTAAGTAGCCACCAATTTGACAATGTCTGCTTTATCTCAGGACTGCCTACATTTACCTTGTGATCTTACCTTAGATTTTTTTTTGCTTATTCTTTCTCCTCCTTGGCTCCAGTCGGCTGGAACATCCTGACCAAACTCCGTCCCACACACCCGATACCAGGCCACCTCCTCAATTCTCCCAAGGCTTACCCCTGTGGCAGGGTAGTGAGGAGCCTCCCCAATAGCTATACTCAATGAAGCCGGATCCAGACGAGGAGGTATCATTGAGGTCGGGCCATGGAGGTGGGAAGCTCATGATACCTGACCTCAGCCATTTTTCACTTTTCTGTCTCCCTGGAGCTGAGGCATGCAATGATGCCAGCGGAGGAACACGCCGCATCCATGCGCTCTCCATCCAGGCATCTGCCCCATCTCTGCCCCTCTATCTGCAGCGTTGGCACGCTGACCCCAGCCTCCACTAGGGGTCAGTCAAGGACCCGACCACTGATGTCCCCCCTCCCGGAGAGAGCAGTCCCTCGGACGCTCAATCCTTCTCCTCCCTGTCAATCCCGGTGGCCCATGCTCATTCCTGAACACGGGTCACTGGTGTGGAAGTGAGTAAGGCGACCAGTGCCTCAGCCCTCAGCGCCACTGGGCTGGCATCTTGCCTAGTTTTACCTTGATTACTTCTTATTGACAATACTCAGTACCGCTTTGTCCATATTTGCAACATTTACTGTATTCTTTGCACATCAGTAATATTTACATTGTTTATTGGCTTGTATGCTTTCCTCTGTACCTTGTATTATTTAGACTATGTCTGTTTGTTATATTTTTCGCCTATTTTACTCTTGCCTTTTTGTTCTCTTACTGGACATGGAACCTTTGTAAAAGACCCTTAGTGCAAAGGTATTGTATAATCCTAGTAATGAATAAATAAATAAATCAGGGCTTCACGAGAAGACTAGTAATTATAGGCTGGTCAGTTTCACTTCAGTGGTGGAAATTAATGGAAACCCTACTAAAGAAAAAGGCTGGTACAGAATCCTGAATCAATGGGCTGCAAGACCTCCATTTCACCGGATGACCAGGGAAACAGATCAGGGAGAACAGTGGGACGAGGTGGCTTATCTGGACTTTGGCAAGCCCTTCAATATTGTGTCACAGAGGAGGCTAAGATATTGAGCAGACTAAGGGTGGGATCCAAAGTGGTGAACTGGGATAGAAACTGGTTAACAGAGAAGTGTCAGAGGGTGGTGGTTAACAGCACTCATGTTAATGACAGAAGAGTGACCAGCAGGGTGTCACAGGACTCAGTACTGGGACTAGTCCTCATCAATGTGTCCATAAGTGACACTGTAGAAGAACTGTAAGGAGAGGTACACATTTTTTCAGATGATATCAAATTATGTAACAGGGTGGATACTCAGGAGGGTTGGGAGAGAATGCTCAAGGATCTTGGAAAACTTAAAAAGCTTGAGTTTCAGGTGCTTTCTAACCTCAGGGTAAAGGATTATTTTGTGTTCTGACTCTAGGTCAAACAGCCTCCTCTCCAGCTTGTTCTATTCCCAGAGGTGCTCTTTTTCAGGCTTGACACAGAGTGATTAGTGCGCCCAGTGCAACCGCCTTCTGCCTGTTGTGCCAAGCTGCCATTGTAGTGTTCTCTCTCAAGCTGCCGCCTGATACTCCTCTATACAAGAGATTATCATATCTTTGTACTGTTACTCAAAGGGATATGTTCAGTCTCCAGCTTGGCGATTAGTAGGATGTGGCAAGATGCAAATCTAGGGATACTGAGAAGTGGTGCAAGACTGTGCATGGTGAATCTCACACTGCTCCACAATGTGCACCAAGTCAGAAGAGAGCAGGAAAAATTAATACAGGACTATGCCTGGAATGGTTGGGACCAGCATATATAATCCCATCTCACGGGGTGCCATGATCAGCCATACTTCTGTTAGTCCCAGCTCCTGCGTTAATCGCCTTATACATCATCCTGCTCTATTTGGGGTTACTGGGTGGCTTCAACTAAACAACCGACTTCAGTATCAAACCTGCATCACAGCCAAGAAAATCATGATGGGCAATGCCCCCAGGAGTCTGCTCCTTCTTAAGACCAGTGTAAACAACTGCAACACCAGGAGCTCAAAACCACAACTACTGCAAATCCCTCATTGGCCATTACTCCAAGGACAATGGTCTTTTCATACAGGGCCCCCAGCTGGCTCAATAATCTTGCCAGTGACATCTCTGCCTCACCAACTCTGGCGCCTTCAAAGAAGCTCCATAAATCCCTTGTGGCTTCTAGTACATGTGATTGCCTTAGCTGAGCACCCATCATTTCTGCAGCTCCCCTACCCTCCGCTACCCATGCTGACTCCACTCCTAGTGCTTCTTTATTGCCTATTTTTTCCTTGCTCAACTTTACACTCAAATACTCTGACCTACAAAGCTCTCTAGGCTGCTATACTCTGTACCACCCTTTCTCCCTCTTTCCCCCACTTATGTTTCAATACCTCCTATTGTTATTGTAATATATAGTGTAATTTGTACTTAACAAGTTGTTATAACCACTTGGCGTCATGACAGTCTAACTCTGTAATTTCAAAAACTGCATTATTCTGTACTTGTGACATGGAACCTTTGTAAAAGAGCCTCGGCTCAAAGGTATTATGTAATCCTAGACTAAATAAATAAATACATTTGGGGCCACCCTTATCTGTTTATCCTTCAGTGGTGCACCCCATTAAGGTCCTCCTCTGACAAAAAGCAGAAGTACCCAGTGCCACAGCATGCTTCAAAAGGGTTTTCCTAGGGAATTCAACATTTTCACTCATTGAATTTGGCCCATATATGTTTAAGATAGTACAAGGGTGATGTGCCATGTCCCCAAATGCACACAAGCATCCCTCCAGATTCTGAACCACATCCATAAATTCCAGAGGGCATGCCTTATTAATTAGGAATGCCACCCCTCCTACTATGAGTCAAGTATGTGGACCACCCCCACCACTGCTGTTTAAATCTGCAGTGTTACTACTCAAATAGGTGGGTCTCCTTTAGAAGGACCAACATCACATTCACCTTTTGTAATTCCTCCAGTATCCAGAAGCATTAATTGGGCTGTTTAGGCCCCTCATACTACATGCTGCTAATCTGCTGTCTGCCATCTTAATCGATTCCTGACCAAGGGATCCATCCCCAACAGACACTACAAAAAAACAAAGGAGTACTCAGAAAACATAAATAAAAATTACATTCTCACCATTTCTTGATCTTCTAGGAATATCTTCACCATTGATTAACACTGGTGTGTCTGAGTCGGAGGTTCTGGCACCTGCAGAAGCCAGAACTTTTCAGGAGGACTGGTGCTGCGGTATGCAGTGGCACGTGTGGCAGCGTGAGACTGGCTAATGGTGCATGGCTTACACTAATGCCAGCCCTCAACCCCTCAGTACCTTTTTTTACCAGGGAAGTGCAACATAACCTAACCAGCACTTAAGCACTAAACATAAAAGGCATAAGATGGCCCTATGACCTGTGTAAGGGCGTCAACAGTCAAGTAACATGAGGCCTTCACAACCCAAACCAAGAACATGGGGTGAAGACCAATAAACAGATTGTAGTGAGACCGGGGAAAGTGGATGGGTGGATGAATCAATGGTGAAGATATTCCTAGAAGATCAAGAATTACTGTGAATATGTCATTTTCATACCTTCCGGAATCAATTTTCACACTGACTCACACTGATGAGTCAAGGTACCAAGCTCAGACAAAATCTTCCAGACTAGGGTGGGTATGACTCGAGGGCTCACTTAGGACAGAAGGACCATTCAGGATAGTCCTGCCAAAGATGGCATGCTGTGTGGCATGGACATCAAAGGCACAGTACTAAACAAAGTATGCACTGTGCTCCAAGCTGCAGCTCTGCATATATCACCAATAGGCACAGAGTGAATCTCTGCAAGGGACATGGCAGCTGCTTTATTAGTGGGAAAGTACCTGACCTTCTAACTTGACCTGCGCCATGGCACAGCACTGACTTAGACAGTTTACAATCCAGGCAGAAATACACTTGACTGCAACAGGTTGTTCCTTCTGACTGGGATCGAAGGAGAGAAAAAGCTGTTGTATTGTATAAGCCCTTAATTCTGTCCAGGAAGAACTTAGGACCCTCTTAACATTCACAAAATGGAGTATGTTCTCCTCATTCTGGAAGTTAGCAAAGTAGGTAGGCAGCACTAGTGGCTGGTCAAGATAGAACTCCACTACCACTTTGGTATGAACTCAGATGTGTGCAGAGAAAGTAGTTACGTAAGAACTTACCATAACAGTAGATTTTTGTAAGAGGCTCTTGCAATAGCTAATAACCTTAAAGACTGTGCCCCTGACATCTGGACCACACAGAAACTTTTTCTAGCAGTGTCTGATGGGGACTGCCCATCTGGCGTCATGTATGGATATCAAGCGTGACCCTATACAGTGGGCAATCTCCATGCCGCCTTCCAGTTCTCCATCAGAGATCTCAAGGAGGAGTGACAGGAGGATGGAAAAGAGGCTCCTGGAGCCCAGAATGAGCTCATAGAAAAGAGCAACAAAAAGTTGGGGGATGGAAGGAGGGAAAAGGCTGCCTACTGCAACAGCCTCTCTCAAAATCTACTGTTACAGTAAGTTCTTGCTAACTGCACTATCTTACTTCAAGAGGAATCTTGCAGTAGGTAATAACCTTGAGGACTGAGTCCCAAGCAGTGTAATCAGAAGAAAAACTGAAACACGAGAGGCAGGAATGGATCTGGGAAAAGCAGACAAATCAGGACAGGAGACCCTGAACAGCTAGGCAAAGCCTGTCCTCGCCTAGAGGCAATCTCCAGACTGTAATGCTCTGTGAAAGTATGGACAGAACTCCAAGTAGCCATGGCACAAATGTCAGCAGCTGATACATTCCTGAAACAAGCAGTGAGGTAGCCATGCTTCTGGTAGAATACCCTTAACCTCCCCAGGAGAGTCTTACCATATTTCTGGCAACAGAAAATACAGTTTACCAACCCTTTGGATAAACATTGCTTGGAAACTGCAACATCTTCTCTTTGGGTGCAAAGGAAACAAAAAGTTGGTCTGATTTCGAGACAGACTTTTTCCTGTTAGTGTGTCTGTAGAATTCTATGAGCGTCCAGTGTGTGGAGAATCACTCCCCTCCCCCAATTAGAATGCTTAGGGTAGTACACGGAAGTTGAACTGACTGGTTCAACATAAATTCTGAAACCACTTGAGGCAAAAACTGAGGGTTGGTATGAAGAGCCACCCTGTCTCTATGAAAAATTAAGTAAGGTTCCTTACAAATCCGAGCCTGAAGCTCAGAAATTCTTGAGCAGAAGTGAATGTCACAAAAATGAGTGCTTTCAGGACAAATGATGCATATCACAGGAACCAACTGGTTCAAACGGTAGCAGAGTCAACTTTTCAAAAACACAATAAGGTCCCAAGGTGGCTGGGACTGTGCACCGAGAGCTTTAGGTGGAGGATCCATTTGAGAAAGGTTTAAAAACTTCCAATTAAGCCACTGTCTTGCCCTCCACCAGAATGTGGTAGGCAGAAGCAGCCGACAGGTGTACTTTCAGAGAGGAGTAGCTCAGGCCTAGGTCATAGAGGTGCAGGAGATACTCCATGAGATGAGAACTGGACACAAAGGGGTCCCAACCCTTGAGGTGGCTCAAATGGAGAAACTCTTCTATTTAATGGCATAGATTCATGTCCTGGTGTTTCTCCTTTTCCTTCTTCTTCTTCTTATGCCTGGCTTCTGGAGGCAAGAAGGAAGCTACAGAGTTTTTAAGCTCTTTTTCCATAGGGACATTCTTTGCTTAAGTAAGTGAGCCTTGAGGGCCTGCTGGCATTGCTTCCATGTGGCCTGGTTTAAGCTGGAATAGGCCTCACAATCCTCGACCTTGTGCTTCTAGGTAGAAGAGGCAGAGAGCATAGGAGTCTTTATGCGGGAGCTGTGTGCCACATGAAGTGCACTTATTTTTATGCTTCATGTTGACACAGCGACATGCACAAAAACTAGGAAATACTGATAAATTGAAAAGAAAAAATGGATACTCATTTGATAGCGGTCAAACTGAAGCATACGTCTCTGCGAGGTCCGATGTGAACAGGTTAGCGAGGAAGCAGCTGGAAAAGGCGGGCATGGGGACCGCCCTATATAAGTCATGCTGATGTCTGTCATGTAGCGTCAGGTGGGCAGTCCCCATCAGACACTGCTAGCAAAAGTTTCTGTATAGTCCTGACACCAGGGGCGCAGTCCTCAAGGTTATTACCTATTGCAAGAGCTCTCGAAGGAAGAGCTACCTGTTCTGTAGAACATGGTATCAGGGGAATCTGTGACCAAGGCATAGATTTCAGACACTCCACGAGCAGAGGTGATGGCCATTAAAAAGCTGCTTTCAAGTCAAATACTTTACCTCATGTGTTGCAAGGGCTGAAAGGGTTTGCGTGTGAACATATACAGTACAAGACCGATGTTCTAGGCAGCCACTGGCTTCCTGATGGAAGGCCTTGTGTGTAAAATGCCCTTAAGGAACCTCTTAAATAGTAGCAGCTGTGCCAGGCAGAGGGTACCGACAGGCTTGTGGTATGCAGAAATAGCACACGAGTGGACCCTGACTGTAGAATGCTGCAAGCCAGTGTCAGAAAGGTCCAGCAAGTACTCCAGAACTTCATCAGGTGGGCACGAAAGGGTCCATGTGGGTTTGGAACACCAGATGAAAAATCTTTTCTGCTTGGCTATGTATGTCCTCGTGAGTGGAAGGTTTACAGGCAGCCAAAAATATTTCAAAGATCCTCTGAAATACCTATGCTCTGTTATTACTCTCTCTTCAGGAGTCAGGCCTGAGATGAAGGAACACATGTTGAGATGGACCAGGTGACCCTTAGTTATTAAGTATGTCCTGAGTGGGAAGGGTCCTCAGTTTGCTAACTGATAGTTTGTTCAACAGAGAAACCATATTTTGCCGATGCTGGCAAGGGGATACCAGTATCATCTTGCCCCTAAGCTTCTAATTTGAGCAAAACCCACTGTACTAGAGGAACTGAAGGGAAAGCATTTAAAATAAATCTTGCCATTGCAATCTGAATGCATCCTGACAGAAAATGCCAGGTCCTGGATTTCTGGAGCAGAATCAAGGAAGTCTGGCATTGAGTGAGCAAAAGACCACATCTGGGGTTTCCCACTCATCAGATAGTGATCTCACAATGTCTGGAGCTTGTGACCACTTGTGAGGATCAGCCTGTGTCTGAGTTTTTCTGCCAGTGTTCTGAACTCCTGCAAGACAAATGGCCTGTTGCAGGATCGGTTGCTCCCAACACCATTCCCATGCTTTCATCACTTCCCTGAAGACAGGTTAAGAGTGTGCTCCTCCCTGCTTATTATGTTATACATGAAAGACAGGAATGTTTCATGGCTGACGAGATCCACTAGGGCTCACAGACCATACAGAACATCCTGCATCTCTAACACACTGATGTGGAGATGAGTCTCTGACGGGTCCCAGACACCTTGTCTTTGGAGGTCTCGCAGTGGGCACCCCACTCCAGCAGGGAGGCATCCGTGGTGAGAGTCACCTTACTCTCTGGCTTGGAGAAGAACCCTCTGAAGGAGACTGTCCTCCACTGGCCACCATGTGAGTGCCCAGGGCTTTATCACTATATGTGATGCTTGTGACCACTGACACTGAACATCCACAGTCTTGTAAACATACCTTGGGCACTGTGAACACTGAGGAGACAACATAAGACCCAGCATGCATTGTAAGGTGGGCTTGAACAGATCTGCTCTTCATTATGTAGCATACCATCTGCAGGATTGCCTCCATTCTGCTCTATGGATGGAAGGAAGGCCCAGGCCTTGGTCATATCCAGTACAGCCTCTACGAACAGCAGCTGTTGTGAGGGCTGAAGCGAGACCTCTAGATTTAGCAAAACTCTATGGAGATAATCAGTTGAGAGGCTGTGGCCACTGTCTGTTCTGTCTCCTGCCTAGATGGACTGGCTATGAACCAACCATCCAGGTATGGGTAAACTTGGAGTCCTTTTTCTGAGATGCGCTGCAAGTACTGCAAAGCACTTTGTAGGACTTGAGGCACCGAGGAGAACTCAAAAAGCAGGACTCTGAACTGGTAATGCTGTCCCAGCACTACGATATGGAGGTATCTGTGGTGGCTGGCGTGCAGCAGTATGTGCTGGTATGCATCCTGCATATCCAGAGAAGCTAACCAATCCAGAGATTTCAAGAAGGGAAGCAGAGACCCCAAAGAAATCATCTTGAATTTCTCTTGAGCCAAGAACTTGGTCAGGTTTCTAAGGTCAAGAATGGGGTGCATGATCCCAGATTTCTTTGGAACTAGGAAGTAGAGGCCTGTGTTTCATTCTTACTCTTTTCCTGCACTGCCCTGTTGCTCAAGGCCCACAACCTCCTGCATAAGAAGCTCTGACAAAACAGGCTGATAAAGGGGTTATCATCTGGATGGATGGTCGAAGTACTTCTGTTAAGTTCAGGAATATTTCTTTCAGATGACCCTCAGAACCTACTTGTTTGTTGTGATGGACTCCCACTGTGAAGGAGAGGTTTGCACGGGCAGCTGAGAGCAGAACTGAGGCGATGTTGCAGAGATAGCACTGGGTGCTTTTGACGTCTTGTGCCTTTGGTTGTGCCTTCATTTGAGGCTGATGGGGTTGAAATTTGTTTTGGGCTCCTGACTTTTCCACGAAAGGATGGTTGGTTCTGAAAGAAACCACATCCTTTACTCCCTCGAGGGTTAGCGAAAGCTGGTCTGGAAGTCTTACTGGTGGTTCTAGTTTTCTCAGACCCCTCAAGGACTTCTCTACTTGCTGTCCAAACAGGTAAGTGCCATCAAAGATGTTCACTACCTGTTGCTGGATATCTTGAGAAAAACCAGAAGTACATAATCAGGAATGCCTTCCTATACAGATGCCTGCTGCAGCAGATTGGGAAACAGTATCAAAGGCATCCATAGGAGCTTTGAGCTGGTGACTGTTAGACTCAATTCCATGAGTAGCAGTCTCCAGAATCTTCTGTTTAGCTTCAAAGTGTGGCAGGGGCTCTGCCAGAGACTTTACCAAGCTCCAAGGGCATAGTAATACTTGGAAAAATGCTCTTACTAGCTAGCAATCATAGAAACGTAGAATCTGTTGGCAGATAAGGACTATACAGCCCATCTAGTCTGCCCATTCCCTACTCACTGCCAGGCCCAGATCTATTTGATCTGCAGCTCTCTTACTCTGCACATCTCTAGGGTACCCTATGTCTATCCCATGCACTCTTGGACCCCGTATTGTTTTTGGCCCCACTTCTGCTGGAAGGCTGTTCCACAGCTCCACCACCCTTTAAGTGAAAATGCAGTACTTCCTACCTAACATTACCCCTGAGGTCTTCCACCCTTCAGCCTCATATCATGCCCCTTGTTCATGTGCAGAGGTTTCTCTTTATTATGCTTTCCACCTGTACCCCGTTTATCCTCCTAAGGCACTTGAAGGTCTCTAGCACATCTCCCCTCTCCATTCTTTCCTCCAGTGAACAGATATTAAGGTCCTTAAGTCTTTCCTCATAGGGCTTCTGGTGCAGTCCATGTACCACCTTAGCTGCCCTTCTCTGGACTTTTGTTTTGTCAATATCCTTCTGGAATGTGGTCTCAGAACTGAACACAGTATTCAAGCTGAAGCTTCACCAGTGATCTGTACAGTGGCATCACCACCTCTTTCCTACTGTTTGTCATGCCCCTCCTTATGTACCTCAACATTCTGTCTGCTGTCCCCACCGCTTTTCACACATTTGGTCACCTTCACGTCATCAGATATGATAATCCCTAGGTCTCTCTTCTGACTTGTGGTGGCCAAAATTCCCCACCATCCTGTACTTCTCCTTTGGATTCCTGTGACCCAGGTGCATAATCTTGCACTTTTAGCACTGAAACTCAACTACCAGACACCCAACCACTCCCCTAATAGGCTTAGGTCCTTTCTCATTTTCTACCCCGTGTGTCCACTCTGCTGCAGCTCTTCATGTCATTTGTGAAGAGCACACCTTTCCCTGCAGATGCTCTGCAATATCACTAATGAAGACACTGAATAGGACTGGCCCCAGCACTGACCCTGTGGCACCCCGCCAGTCAACTCCTCTCCTCAGATTTCATGCCATTTATCACCACTGTCTGAGTCCTGTCCCTTAGCCAGTTCCCAACCCACTTTATCACTGTAGGACCCACTCCCAGGCTCCCCAATTTATTTGGCAATCTCCTGTGCAGGATGGTATCAAAGGCCTTGCTGAAATCGAGGTAGGCCACATCTATCACCCTCCCTGATCTACCACCCTGGTTACCCAAAGAAATCTATAAAATTCATCTGACAGGACCTTCCCACTGAACATCCATGCTGCCTTGGATCCTGTGCTCCGCCATCCTCCAGAAACTTCACAATCCTCTCCTTAAGTAAGGACTCCATTAGTTTCGACTGAGTTCAGGCTTACAGGCCTGTAATTGCCTGTCTTCTCTATACTTCCACTTGTGTGGAAAGGGACCACATCTGTCCTCCTCCAGTCCTCAGGTGCCTCTGCCATCTTTAAAGATGCACTGAAAAGGCAGCCAGTGGATCCCTGCATTTCCCGAGTTCCTTTAGTACTCTGGGGTGGATCCCATCTGGCCCCATTGCCTTATCTGCTTTTATTTCCTAGTTTTTCTTGGACTCTTTCCACTGTGAATGGGCTAGTGTCTACCTCCCTCCCTCCCTGAATACCCCTCTTAATGAGTCTTGGTCCCTCACCCTCCTTCCCTGGTGAATACTGAGCAAAGTACTTATTCAGTATCTCAGCCTTTTCTAGGTGCGTCCTCCACCCTTTCTCCTTCATCCTTCTTCAGCCTAACGATCCAATTTCTGGTCTTTTCCTCTGACTAATGTATCTGAAGAAGGTCTTGTTACCTACTTAATAGCCTGGGCTATACCTTCCTCTGTCTGTGCTTTAGCTCTTCTAATTATTTTCCCAAATTATCTCTGCTTCTCCATATATTGTTCTCTGTCCTCATTCTTTTGTGTTCCTTGTATCTTCTGAAGGCTCTTTTCTTTTTCCCTTACTTTCGGCCACTACCTTTGAGCACCATAATGGCCTTTTCTTTCTTTTACTCTAGTGCACCTATTAACAAGAAATGACATTATGGGCAAGTGGGCTTCCATGTTAAGGGTAGCTGCTGCAAAAGCCTACTTGCCCATAGAGGCAGTCCTTGTTAATTGGGTGCACAGTGACCTCCTGAGGAAGAATGGCCTTGACATTCTCACAAGAATAACAATGGCACCAGCTATAGGCTGGGAAACATACACTGGTTTAGCCTTAGAAGCAGTGTACTTTCTATCTGCTTGCAGACACAGGGAATAGAAGCAAGTGTATTCCAGACTGCATCTAACAAGGTCTCAAATGCTGGCAGAATCGAGGAACCAAACTGACTAGCATGGTAACAACATTTAACCACTGCAGATGGAGAAATTTACCTGGATCAATGGCTGAAGGCTCAAAAATCAAGTGCAGCATGACATTCCTTAGCAAAGCCTAGAAAGTGAGATCCTTATATGGAACAGGAATAGGGCCTCAGTCTGAAGGCTGCAGACTACAGAAGGAGTCATTGTTGCCACCTTCAGAAATAATGAAGTTGGGTCAGACTTGCCCTCCACTTCCCCATCAGGGAGGTCATGCAGGGAAATGGGCCTTATACCCTCCAATCCAGAACATGGTCTTGGCACCAGGAACCTCCTAGCACCAGAATCAGCACCAGAACAGGGACGAAAAGCCTAAGCCCAGCACCAATGACAGCACTGACCCGTTAATAATGACCCAGCCAGCACCAGAGTGACCAGCAATGCTACAGCAGCCAGTTCCATCACAGTGACACTGAATGGGGATGGGCCAGTGGGACAGGAGTTGGCGGTGCGATCACTGGTAAGGACCCAAGGGCTGTTGTCAGAGCCAATGCTCTACCTGGCTTGAGGACCCTGCCTGCAGCTCCAGTTCCACTGGCTTCAAGGGACCAGCTCTGTAGGGGAGGCAAATGAGCCATAACACTGTACCTACTGCTCCATAAATGCTGCCCAATGGTGGAACTGCCCACAGGAGTCACCACAAAGATACAGAGAGGGACTCTGGGCTCAAGACTTGACCTCCTAGAACCTCAGTGATGCTGATGGTGCCAGGAGAGCCTCTGGCTCCAGGTAATGGAGGACCTCATAGCAGACTTTGCAAGGGTGACCTCAAGCAGTACTGCTTCTTCCCTTCCCATGGGATGTGGAACAACTCGAGGCCCAGTAGTGCCAAGAACCTGACTGGGACTGGGAATGGGCTAACTCTTTTGTGCTTCACGCCTGTCCTTCCACCCCAGAAACAAGAGTGCTCACTGTCAGAACCCTTCCCTGACAGGGAAAGTGGACTGGACACAGCCCTGCTGCCAGAGCAGCATGTCTGAAAGGCTCCTTACCATTGTCATCCATGTTGTCAATCATTGACTCGGTAAGGCTGAGAGAGAGTGACAGAAATATTTTGTAAATTCACTAAATTGCCACAATAACAAACTCTAACTTTAAACACTAAAACTGAGGAAAACAGAATGCTGTTGTCATATAGATGTGAAGATTCTGACTCCTGGAGGGGTGCGTCGTCACTGATGCACACTCAATGGCATGGAAAGAGGAACAGAGGTGGCTGAGGGCTGATGCCGATGTAAGGCATGCAGCGCCAAGCCAATCTTCTGGATGCTGTGCGTGCATACAACTTATCTCGTCACAACCCTTCTGAAAGTTCTGGCTCCGCTAGTGAATCAACAGGAAGACTGATTCCTGGAAGATCATGAACTATTGTACAAACACCACACTGTAACTTCAACATGAAGCAGCAACTTCAAAATGTCGGTTTGCCACCCAGTAATCAGATCTGAAGGTACAATTTCATTTGGGTGAAGCCAGCATTTCCACTTGCATGGTGTTATTCCTATGTAGCTTAAGCGACCCACATGTTAAACCACCATGTTGCTCTGTAAATAACCTCCAACCCTGTTTCCTGCTTCACCAACTTTGACCTATATACACCACCACTTGCATGGTGTTATTCCTATGTACCTAGCGACCCACATGTTAAACCACCATGTTGCTCTGTAAATAACCTCCAACCCTGTTTCCTGCTTCATCAACTTTGACCTATACACCACCATGATGAGCTGGTGAACTGACCCCTGCTGATCGCGAGGCAAAGACCTCCACCTTCCCGGCATCAAAGCACCCTTGGGGTTCCTTGACTAATCATCCCCTTAAGGTAAGGTCTGAAAACTGATAAAAAGTTGATCTTGGACTGCTAGGTCTCACAAAGCCCCCTCCCCGCTGCCCTTAGCATCTAGCCACTGCAGTTAGCACCGAGTTACTGCTACATAGTGCTGGTTTGGCCTTATTGTGGATATGCCACTGTTATGCAAGGGCCAAGGGCACAGTGCCCCAGGAAAGCTCACTCACTCACAGGTATGCCTTTATCCTGGTGCTATCTACGCCCTCCAGCCCTCTTACCATACACACTCCAGCTGCCTGTAGTCCCCACTGAAGGCTCAGTGGGGAGCAAGCATACTGGCAACCCAACTCAAAGGGTATGTGTAATGCTTGGGTTGCAAAGTGTAAGAGGAAGCCCCCACAGTCCAAAACTTTGGGATACACAGCATCACTTGCTTAGGCAGCTTGGCTACTTTCATAGATATAGGTCTCCAATTCAAAGACACAGACCCAATAAATCACACCAGACAGGTTTTAAATTAGAAGAAATAGGCCTCACCACAGCCTGCTACACAGTGAAACATCAAACAAATGAGCCACTTATAAGCACCAAAATAGGTTTCAGAATTGCAACAGCCCCAAAACAATACCCTGCTAGCTCTTAGAATTAGTTAGGAAAAAAAGAAAATAACCTCCTACCAAGTAAAATCCACAACAAACAATGTAAAATCAGCAAGAAGAAGCTACTGTACTGGAACTGATCTGATCCCTTCTCCTGTTGGTTACTTCTCTCCCCTACTATTCAGTCTATTTGTTGTGGACATTGTGTATTTCCTGAAGGGGGTGTGAGCCCATTCCCAGATGATATTAAGATATGCAATAGGGTACACACTCAGAAAGATGTTGAAAAAATGCTGAGATTTGTGGCATGGTCAAAGAGGTGTTATCTTTCATTCTACACAGAAAAGTGTACAATCATGCATCTTGGTTATGGGAACCAGAGGTTGGATACTGTATGGGTGGCAGAGATCTTGAGCTGACGGAGCGGGAAAGGGATTTCAGCATCACTATATCCTTGTACCTGAAGCTAGAAATGCACTGCATGAGAGCGGGGTCTAGGGAAAGCCAAATGCTGGGATGCATTTGAAGGAGGCTCTCCACTTGAAATAGGGAGATCATAGTACGCTTGTACACCCATCTTGTTATACCATGTTTGGAATATGGAGTCCAGTTCTGGAGAACATACCTCGAAAAGGTTGTGGGGAGGCTAGAGCGAGTTCAGAGAAGAGAAACAAAGATGGAGAAGGTGCTTAGCCACCTATCCTATCAATAAAGGTTGAGAGAGTTGATCATGGACTCTCTGGAGCTGACGAGCACGAGGGGGACATCATTGAGGCTTTTTTAGTACCGCAAGGGTATAAACCTGTGTGACAGTGGGAAGCATCTTCCAGCTGAAAGTGAATCAGATGATGATGTGGCCGGCTCTGTAGGTGGAGGGAGCAGTTCAGGGGTAAAATTAGGAAGTACTATTTCACATAGAGGGTGGAGGATAAGTGGAATATGCTCCCGGGGGCAGTGGTTGGAGAGTTATCAGTGGACGGATTCAGTAAAGGCATGGGACAGCCACAGTAGATTTCTGAGGTTGGGTGTAGCATGTCCTAGCAGGTAGCTGGTCACACAGGCAGACTTGGTGGGCCTGTCAGTCTGTTTCTGCTGTCACACTTCTGTGAATCTATGATTCTAGTTGTGGGTTTCCAAAATGGGAGGTCTTGTCAAAGGGATACTCACAGATCATCCCTGTAACTGTGTCTATTTCATAACACAGTGTTACTTATTACCTTTGATCTGTATTCATCTGTTCTTGTTAACATACATGTGCACTTCATTGTTTAATGTGCTAACACTTGCTTCTGCATCATGCTTTTCTCAAAGTTTGCTTCCCAGAGCATGGTGGATGTACAGTTTTCACTGGCTTCAACAAAGAAATGGTAGACCTGCACCTCACTGAGTCTGCCAGAAAAGACACAAGATAGCACTGGATGCTGACCGTGGAAAAAGCCGTTTATCAATCAGTGCGCAAATGTCATGTTGGCTTGCTCTCAAGCAAAACTGTCAATTGTTGTCCCACTTCGATGTGGCATGCTTTCTGCTTGACTGGTTAGTGACCCTTTTTTTATTTTTATTGTACTACAGTTCCCACAGTGTTTTCGCACATTAGGTACAAGGTTAATTGAATGCAACATGGAAAACGTATGTAGAAATGTTGACATATAGACAATTCATCTTTCATTTAATAGACCACTTATGTATGATGGTCAAAAATAGAATAGTATTACAACAGGGTGTGCAGGTGCTCCTGGGCCATTCAATAGGAAATTGAGTAATAACTGAAGGGTGAAGAATATCTTTTTGTTGACATATGTGGTCATTGAATTAGTGAGTGCAGAGATAAGCTTTTCAAAGATTCATGACATTTAGCATTGGAGACAACAATGCGGACTATACAAAGCACTCCATGTAGGTTACCAGTGTAGTCAGAGCATCCAAATCTTCCAGAGTGATGTGACTGTAACTGGGTATGAAGGGTGGGGAATAGGGACGTTGTTATGTACATCGAATGAAGAAAGACAAACATTGATTATTATGTGCTGCTTTAGAAGGACGTGGTGGAGAAAAGTAGGTCACACAAACTTAATTACATTGTCTGCAAATTTTTAATGGTTGTCATTAATTTTCAACAGGTATGATGACACAGTCCATGCTACAAGCAATGACATGCCAACCTCACCCATAGTGCATTCCACACCACTGCATGCACAGAAAGATAATGGCACAACATATGCACACTCTAATGATGAGATGACGATGGTGCATCATCCCCCGCATTTGCCTGTCCGTATCTCCAGCACAAGGCAAGTGCCTGCTTTTGATACAGTTTCCCTTGTGTGACAACTATTTTCCCAATTGAACTATTGTCATTGACAGTGTTTATTTTTCCATACAGTAGGACCAACTCTGAGCTTTTTGGGGGCAAAAAGCAATGATTATCATACTTTTCCTTACCTTCATACTTCAGTTATACAGAAACACGGAGTCACAGTGACAGATTCCTCTGTGTGCCAATCTCACAGTACATCAACATGAGTGTGTGCAGTTAATTGTGAGAAGTCGCAGTGCTGATAGTGTGCATGTCACATTTTGTTAATTTTTTTGGCACATAGTACTTGTGGGTGAGGCAGGAGCTACAGTGTGTATTCCTGTGGACTCAAGTTAAGTATTTCTTCCAGCACTTTGGTTGGATTGTAGTGTGTTCTGGTTATTTTTTACTGGGCTGATGACTTGTTTGATTTCTTCTCCAACCACTCAGTACCATTACCATTACATAGGAAGGTGGACAACTTCCATTAGTGATTGCACTTCTTATGGCGATGCTGGAGGATGACTCATTTAAAAGGTGTTTAATCTGATTTAAAGTCTTAAATACTTACTGTTTCAAATGTATTAGTGGCAAATTTTCTCTGTTTATGAGATGTCTATCCTTGGGACAATTTTTTTACAGAAATCACAATTTACATTTATTTATTGATACAAGTCTTAAAATCAGTGACATAGTTAGCGCATATGACTACAGGTAAGATGTGTAGGCGAGGGCAAGGAGGCATCCAGATCAATGGGAGGGAAGATTGAGGGGGTATTGATTACCTGTGTTGGTAGCATTTTTTGTCAGGGAGGGTTGTGATCCACATAGACATCACAATCACATCGTAGATGACACTAATATTTTGCTAAATGGACAATGCAGAAGTGATGCCAATACTTTGGTAAAGCTAGTTAAACCTGCACACTGCTCAAAGTGGTGGCAGTTTGATTTGATAGTAAGAAGTGCAACTTACGCGCTCAGAATAATAAAACCAAGGACAAGAAATTGGCAGAGGGTGGTGATGCAGGTAACAGCATCAGAGGCAGAAAGTAACCTCGTGGTAATAGTCACATGGGACAGAAAGGTATTAACACTGTTTATGGTGACATCATCGAGTGAAAATAGGATGCTATGGTGCATTGCCAGAGGGATCACCTCTAGAAAGCATGAGCGCATTCTGCCTTTCTATACATCAGTGGTGAGTCCACACTTGGAGTACTATGTGTGCAGTACATTTGCCCATTCGTTAGAAATTATGTGCAAATACTGGCGTGTGCTTCAGCAAAGGGTGACGTTAATCATCATGGAAAGGAGTGGAGTTGCTGTATGAGTAACGATTGAGGGATATAAACATGTGTTTGCTGAAAGAGAAAATGTAAAGAGGTGACATGATAGAGATCTTTCAGTTCTTGAAAGGCATTAACAAAGTCAGAGACAGGAACAATGTTTTGCCTAACGTTAGGTAATTCCACTGTGGACACAGCATGAAGTTAGCTGGTCAAATGTCTGGTGGAAAATGATGAGGCAATACTTTACAGGGGACTAATGGGAATAGATAACACAGTGACTTAGTAGTTAATCAAATTCTGGACAGTGGCTCTTGGGACTGAGTCAATGGCAGATTTAGCACAGCACAGAATGCAAAAGGAGCGCTGGTTAGTTTTGGTTTGGTGCAGCAGTAGTAATATGACAATAATAGCAGCACAACTGTCCATACTTAATAGATCTGCTTGCAATTTTGTATGTTTGTAAGTATCACCTGGAATTAAACTGTCCTCTTTTTCAGTACAGGAGTGATTACTGTAATGCTCGTGATCCTACTTATGACTCTGAGGGCAACCACCATGTTCTCACAGAAAACAATGCTGCCTCTTCAGCTGCATCATTGACATCAAGGTATTGTACTTGTATCCACGCCAATTACATCACCGTTGATGCCATTTCACATATTTTCTCACTGCGTTTCACATGTGCTAAGATAATCATGCTTGTACTATTCTTTATTTCTGACAGTACTGGATTTCTTGTTTTTTTTAGTGATGGCAGCTACACACATTTGCAGGATGCCTCTATTGGGGAGAACATTCTTGACCTGTGTGGTGAGGAGGAACAAGAACCAGCAATATTGTGGAATCTGTTGAAAGCTATAACACTGAGGGCAACGAGATGACATAGCTAGATCCATTGTGCAGCAAGTCCATTTACATGGTTTTCCATCAGAACATTATGAAACTCGCACAGAAATGTGCATTGACAACTTGTTTCTGATGTGGCAAAAAACTTGAAATTCCACAGAGAATCAGTGGAACATGTAAGCAATAAGACATGACAGGGTGTGCATGGAACATATTTTACCGCACTGCCAGGGGCGTAATAAGGCACAAGGCCTTGGCCCAGTGCCTTTAGCCCCTGGCGTGCGGTAAAATATGTTCCATGCACACACCTGGAGTGTCTTATTGCGCTTATAAAATGGGCTACATTTTTAAAAATATTTTTCTCACCCTAAAAAACTATATTTAAATATCCAAAACAGAAATCTTTGTGATAATTTGAGATAAAATAGTCCTTCCACCTGCTACCTGATGATGCTATTGTATTTTGCCACTAGGCATTTCTGTCCTTCTGTGGCATCCATACTTCTGAAAAGTTCACCCCCACACATTATTATTTATTTATTTTTTTTACTAGTCGGTCTGTTATTTACTAAGCAGTTTTATCTTTTTTTTCTACCTTAATTTATTTGCCTGATTCACTTGATCAAGCGTCCTGTTTTCCCCAGTTCCTCCATCATGACTACATGCCGCTCTTCAATTATCTGCACTGTACAGGTAAAATGAGGAACCGATGGGCAGCTCGTGGAAAGTTTTTTTTTTTAACTCATCAGCATTGCTCTGTTTGTGTCTTTCCCTCCTGCTGCCCACCCAACCATCCGCTCCTTTACCGGCAGAGGCTTTGGAAGTGGCATTGGGACTGTAACAAATAAAACCACAGGACAAGTCAGTAGGATTGTTTTTTTTTTAATCGTCATTGGGGACTGTCAAACAGCCTGTGAAGCGAGAGAGCGAGTTGCAACAGAGTTTACCCGATCGGTTGCCGAAACCATGGGACAAATCTGAAAGTCAGTAGATTTTTTAAACTGTTATCGGGACGCTCATTTTAACCTGTGAAGCATTAGTGAGAGGCACCAGAGTTTTCCGATCGATTGGTAGCGTTTGATGAGTTGTGTTATGGAGTGCATGCAAAAAAGAAAAAGGCAGCATTTGCATAATGAACATTTAAACGGCTGATTGATTTCTTTCTTTTTTTCACACTACTCGCTTTTTGTTACAATAATCCAAGTATGGTAGCTTTTTGTCCTGCTTTGCAAATATAAAGATGGCAGAAAGTAAAAATGCTAACGTTCCATGGCTTATGGATATTGGCCTTTTTACTGCCAGTCCCTTTTTTTACCCATGCATGGAACAGATTTCATGCATGGGTAACTAGCCAATCAGATTCCTTGATTTAGCCTACCCATTTTATAAGCCTAACATTAACATGGGCGTGTAACCTTTTTTGCTGTCTGTTTCTGTGGTGTTTTCTTGTTTATTCACTGACAGATTAAGCTCTGTCCATCAGAGAATAACGTTAGTGAACAATTTTCTTTGTGGTCGCAGAGGCGCTTGACCAGTATGGTTCTGCATTACAAACGTTGAATGCTGCTGAGATTATAGTCATTTTGCACTTGACACGGTGTAAACACCTTTTGTTATGGCATGCATTTGTTCCGTTGTCTCGTTGTTGGCAGTAATTGACAAGTGATCATTGCCATCGATTCTCATCACAGATTGCTTTACAGGCCCTCTTGTGTGTCCTCAACTGCGAAACCATCTTGGCCTTTTACATCTTATCAAAGTAACGACCTTCTATTCAACATTGCTTTTTCGATGTATTGTACACATGATCTCAAAATGGCACATGCCCTTCACATTCTGGCATCTCAGAAAGGCATATCATTGAACCAGCATTACTTAGTGGGCACTATAACTGCATTATGGTGATCAGCCCTGGAATGGGTGTCAGTTGTTATTCTCTTCTGTTTCTCTACAATATTCTGAATAGATTATGGCGTGCTTTACTGACTCTGATATTACATTGTAATTATCCCCACTTCTGTCCATGATTTTGTGTTCAATTGCATCAAGGACGGTGGGTCTTGATGTTGATTTGCCACTTCTTGTCCACAGTTCCTGTTATAAGGTGTACTGTGGGGACCGATCTTGTCGCCCTCATGTTTCCTGTCAGTATGCATTGACTAGCAGATATACTAAGTAAATACAATGTCGGTTTTCCCTGCTGTGCAGTTGATGACCAGTTGTGTTTGCTCACTGCCCTTGGAACATCCAACACTGTGGAAGTGATACTAATATGCCTTGCTTAGATTAATGACTAGCTGTCCTCTTGCTTTTTGTGACTGTACCCTTATAGCCATCACTTTTGTGTAGTGAGATAATGCCGAATTAATGCTAATTATGATTGTGGAGTGACAGCTGTACTTTTCCTGCTTTCAACATGTTTTATTCTCTCAGAAATGGTGTTAGTTTTTTGTGTCTTCCTGTATGGGAGATTGCCATTTCAAGCTCAGGCTTTATTGTTTGCTGTTGTTGCTACAATTTTCTGAGTAATGCCTATTGTCAAAGCCCTAAATCTGTCTTACAGCCTTACATACTTATGCAGTATGACTACCCTACTGTGTTCATTCACATATCTGTGCCTGTGTAGTACAGTATGGTTGTGAACCCCTTTGGTCCCACACTGTGGACCAATACACGCCCACATGTCATACTGTGGGCTGTCATTCTGCTGGCTATTGTGGTGGTATGTGGGTGTGGTATAGCTGTCCACCACTGACAGTGTGGCTGAGTGGTGGAGGGTGTGGGGACTATGTTGGTGATAGTGAGGGTGGACCACTAGACCAACATCTTTATTCTTTTAATACTACTGCCCATGATCTGTCATATAGGATTGGATGGGTAAATACTGAACCACCAGGTTCATCATTTTAATAATAAAGCCCACTATCCGGCATATGGGAGGGGAGCATGGATCACTTGAACAATAGTGATGATTTGGGTACTTGTGGGTGGTGGTGTTCCTGGGTGGGTGGGCAGCCACGGCTGGCAGCTGGTGAGTTGTGCCTTGCAAGACAGCTGTCTTCTTGTGGGTGGCCAGCATTTGAGTGCTGTTTTTTTGTCTCAGCTTTGTGCCCCATGTTATGCAGTGCATATCAGTGCTGTGCCAGCTGATGCACCGCACATCACTTGCTGAATATCATTCTGTGCTACATATGCATGTGCATGCCACCTGCAGATGCACTGCATATATTATCAATGCACCCCTGCATATTTGGGAGTAGCACTGCACAAGGCACCCTTTTGAATATTGCTCCAGGTTGCATTACTTGATTGCGCCATATTCAACTCTGTTTTTCTGCAACCCTGTTTGAATGTCAATAACACGATGTTTAAGAGCGTCATTATGAACCACTGTTTGTAAATTAGCTTGGCATGAATAGATATGACAATCGTACACTGAGAATTCATAATTACTTTAAAAATGTACTGTGTTACTGTTTTCCAGTGTATTATAGTTATTGGATGCAACCAAAATAGACTGTGCCATGCCTTTTCCTACAAACCAACCTACTGTGCCTTCCATTCAGATGTCTCATTTTGTTAAATTGACTGTGGCAATCTTTTTATTTGTTTTTCTAGATTTGTCACAATGGCCATGTGGAATATAAATGGTCCAGCCAGCAACAGCTTAAATATGGCATGAATGCTGGTGACTTGCTTGTTGCCAGTGCAATTCTAATGTCTGTAATAATTTTGGGAAAATTGCCCTCATGTATCGCTTGCTTGAATCATTCGATGATAAGTGAGTCTTCTTTTCTGGTTCCAGCGACTTTACATTGTCCCTGTCATTGAAAGACATTGGATTTCCATGGGGATCAGACTTATTTCAGCAAAACAAAACAAAATTGTGGTTATAATGGGTACACAAATTATCCATTCCTATGTTTCCACACACATGTATTTAAGTTACAGTTTAGTTTCAGAACCATCCTATCATTCTGTTCTTTCCACGCAGGTGATGCAGGATGGGCAGCCCGGTCATTCTGCGAGTATTGCACCTACAAGTGCATGGACCTTGAGTCCAAGGAAATTTTGTCAGTTACAGTGGTAGACAAGCGAGACCACACTAAAGTCTACCAACATAGAAAAGTTGGCATTCAAACATTCTGTTGACTCTCTACTAAACAGCAAGGTCGCTGTTGTAGAACTTGTCACCGATGCACATGTGCAGACAGATTGCATGCTTGATGCGTGAGTATATGTAGTGGTCATATGTTGTTTGCTTCAGTGATTGTTTATACTCTGGTGCACCATTTAATAATTGTTGTTTGTACTATCATTGCAGGTAATCACTATCCCTCCATTAAACATTCTTTTGATGTTTGGCACGGTGCTAAGAATCTTGCAAAACGTATTGTGGCAGTAAGTTTAATGAAAGATTGTCAGCTAAAAAACCTATTCATTCCATGGCCCTGCATAGCAAATACTAATGCTGTTCCTTTCTTTGATTCTAGGCATCATAGCAGCGTGGCTGCAAGCCCTTATTAACTTGGCGTTGTGACATTGTAACCCATTTCTGGCACTGTTGTCAGCAAGCTGAGACATATGCGGACTTCATGGTATTATGCAACACCACTAAATACTCATTTCAAGTGGCAGTGCATGACAGCACTTTTGTTTTGCATTTCTGCTTCTCTCAACTTGTGTGGTACACTTGTAACCTCACTCATAATTGTAATTAGTACTTCTTTTTTAAATCGCAACAATTGCAGGAACGTTCAGTTTAACATTGGCTCACTTTGGTGATTTTCCTCTTTTGCTGCTGGTTTTCCATCACTTATTGTCCCAAAAGGTCATGGAGCACGGTGTTATGTACAATACTACATTTTGTCATAACAAGAGTACTTTTAAATGACAGACTCATCTTATGGGACAACCAGTGTAGAAGCACAGCAGGTAATACTAATGCAAACATGGCTACAAAAGCTACAGTAAGAAAAAAATCTTTTATTATTTCCATGTGATGAACAGTACAAATGCAGACTCTGAATGATGAGATGAGGTTTTTACACAAGCACAAGACATGAGATAATTGGCAATACAAAACAAAATACAAACGCATATGTAAAACTTGTCTCTACTATCTTGCACTGCTTATTTCAGCTTTCAAATACTTCTCAATAATTGTTACTTATGTTGTTGTTCATATTATAGGCCTGATGGATTGGGGTGCTGCATCACACTGTGAATGTTCATGAATGGGTGCTGTGCAATGGCTTAGGTGGGACACAGCAGTGCAGTCACTCAGACCTTCAAAGCGACTGAGATAAGGACTGGCTTGTGCCTGGCTCACCACTGCTTCTAGAACTCATCAAACTCAGAACGGACAAACGCTTCCACAACTCTGTGAAATATTACATTACATACAGGTTAGAAAATGTCCATGTTTACATTACTTTATTATTTAGTGGCCACCTGTGTTTTCACTGGCCATAGCGATGCAATGCTTTTGTTTTGCAGTTTGGTAGTGGTTAAACTTAAATAAATTTGGACATGCATCATAAACTCAGCTACAGAACACATACACTCATTCATATCTTATTGTATCTTTTGTATCTTATTTGTATCTGCATCTTATTATATTCCCTTGTCTTTCAATAGGAGTACTTTGACCTGGAGCAATTTCAGCAACATATATTGATGTATTCGTCCAAGCGCTTTGCTTACACCTTTCCAGTGTACCATGCCCGAAACTATCCAGCTGCAATAGACTACAATTCACATGTGTCACGTCCTTATCTTCTGAACTCAAAAGGAGATACAGTGTAAGTGTTTACATATATGTACTGCCTTACTAACATTTTGCCTTATGTCCACGTCTTGTGACTGCGCATCTGTATTGTGCTCTTATTTGCCTGTGGATCTGTATTACCTCAACAGGCCATGTTTTATTAAATAATGTTACTCCATTCCCCAGCTATGGGGCAATGACCATGTGCCTGATGTATGCACTGTTGATTTGCTTTGAGACATCTTGTGTATTTGATGTGTCATCTTAACCTATACTTCCATGTTTTTTCTTCTCCAATAATGACACTGTACATGGCCCATGTCACAACTGAAAATGGTCTCTGTGACCAGCTCGCCAACCCAGTTTCCAATTGCATTAACCATTTAAACATATATTGCCAGACTTTAGAACACAGTGATTCAATGACCACTCCGTATCACACTTTGTTTACTGATTCTTGGTATAGACCCAAGAATGCAATGTCTATGGTGTGATAAAGTGTTGTTTTTGCACCATTAGTCATCAAGGATATAGAAGTGCATGCATTATAAAATAAATACAGGCTCCTGCTGAGTCAAATGAGAAGTTGGATATGCACTTCTATAACATGGCCATGCAAATGTTATAAGTTGTATCTAAATGTGTATTGTGAATGACACTCTAATTTTTCACCTTGGCAGTTGAATAATGGCTACATTTATAGATTCAATTTAAATAAAAGCTGTTTATGGTCACAAAAAACTCATTCATAAAAAGTGCACTAATGTATTTTAATGACAGGTGCCTTGTCATTGACATTTTGCATGTTGCATGGCACGAGTCATTGATCTCTGTTGGTCATGCATGTGGTATGTCGTGAACATTCAGAGAGAGGGAGGAAGACCAAGAGTGACATATACAGATTTCTTTTTTTTAGGTTTTATTGGTAAACTGAAGTGGAGAGAGAAAGCTGAAAGGGGGGAGGGAGTGAGAGTTACAGAGATGGAAAGAGAGCCAGACCTGTTTATACTGAGTGCAGGGAACTTCTGTACAATGTGTCATTCAACAATCATTTTTTCCTTTTCCAAGGTGACATACAATAATACAATCTGCTGCTTTTTTCTTTACATGTAAAACAGTTGTATTAGTTAGCTGAGACATGCAGGTGTATGTTCTTACAATGAACGAATTTACATTGTTTCTCGTGTGTGTGTGTGTACACTGGCCATTTCCTCATGCCCCCCAGTGTGACCAAGGCATATTGACGATCACTATCAACTCATGCCCAGTAGTTGACTATTAATTAGCTATTGCAAGTGTTATCTACCACAAGGTACATGTTAGCATTCCTGTCCATAAACAGAGAAGAATGCTATTTTCCATTGAGATGCACTCTAATTTTACTTTCTTTATTTTCCAGCTACCATCGCCTGTTTAATAAACACAGCTGTTGTTGGACAGTGGTTCCCAAGAAGACTCACAAACTTTACAAGTATATTTCACAGATGATGACCGATGTGCTCCTTGAGAGAATGCAGAGTGCCAGCACTGTGACTGTTCCTGCTATTCTGGCCGCTGATGATCCATGGCACATTCAACCCAACATAGCCTCGGTTCGTCCACCTTCCACTAAGGCACTGATTGAGCAACATATGTCACGCTTTCCTCACTGACACTATACAGACTGACGAATGCCAACAATCATTGCATTATTTCTGTCCTCTCGCTACATATTCCATTTCTGAAAAAAAATCAAAAAACGTCCTTGGGTGGTACATAGTACTTAGCAGTCAGCTGTACTTTTGTATGATTGTGACATTATCACATGCTTCTGTTCACTCTAAGGCACCATCAGAATTTTACAATGTGATGCCTAAATTTTACAATGTGACGCCTAAAAAGAAGTTAGCCATGATGTTGAGCATAACATTAAGTCCGGCTATATTACTCAATGTATGATTGTGTTAAAACTGCCTTTGTCACTCTCCATGATGAGCCGAACTGCTTCTTTAATCGCCATTATGCTGCAGTACAGTGATTGCAGTATACTATGTTTTTTCTATGGCTATAACTTTACTTGCTTATGCAGTGAATTATGCCAATGCATGAATAGACTACATGTCATAGTCTCCTACATGCCAAATTAGAGTACTTACCTTTGTAATCACATCACTTTCAACATTAACTCTACTGCAGCATGGTGAACAGTACACATAAAAGCAGATAACTTGTTTTTTGTCAAAGAAGTCTTCACTTTGCACAGTATTACATTTCATCACATTCAGTGTTATCTTAGGTATGTGAAATCACCTTTTCTATGGGTGATGCCTAATGGTAGTCATTTTAATCTTGAGGTGGTGTCCCCAAAAGTCTGTGTAGAACACTTGGTGCAAAAATGTCAACCCATAGCTGAGTCATGCATTGAAGTTTCAAACCCAATTGAAATACATTGCGTTAACATTGTATAGAATGGTACAGCACCAAAAACTAAATTTTTTTCTGAAACAGGATTATGAATGGTGCTTTTCAAACTGATAACAATGGCATACACTAGAACATCATTGTCAAAAGTGGGTGGTATCATTTTGGAAACAAGCATACTATGCGACTGTTGGGAAGTGCTCACCTGTGTATAGGGCACCTAGCTTCTGTCCAATTTTGTGACACATTCCTATATTGTTTACTTTCTCCATGGATAAACTTGTGTACAAGTCATCATACTTGCAATGTACAAGACATAAGGCAGTGATTTATCATATGTAATTGATTTATAATTGATTTCCAGAACCAAAGCCATATCTTGCTTCATGAACTGATGTACAAGCTGCATATGATTAACATTGACTAGTAGACTGTGTGCATGGATGTTAATCGACCTGTTTCCATGCATTTTGATACCCAAGGACATAATGGAGCATTTTACAATTTTGGGACCTTGAACACTAAACCCCCAACCCTCCACTAGGCATTGCACAGGTGCATAGTGAACATGACTTTGCTAGCCATCACTGAACATTATTGCACTCTATCCATGGTGGTGTTACGAAGTAGAGGTGGTGGGAAGACGTAGTATGGTGTAGATGGTAAGTGAGCTGGGAAATGCAAAGGAGAGGTCAGTGGGGCACACATGGCTCAGGTGAAATCAGGGAGGAGTAAGGATCCATAAATACATAGACCATGTCAGCAGATAAGGTCCTACAGCCCACCCAGTCTTCCCATTGGAGCTTGTAAGTTCATTTTATGTTTTGTGAGAATTTTGTTGCCCTTACCCTGACCCCAGAGTTCCTTTATGTCTATCCTATGCATTGCTAAACTTATAATTGTTTGTTTCAGCTGCCATCACTTTCTCTGGCAGGGTGTTGCAGTTGTCCACCACTGTTTCTATAATGAAATCATTCCATATATTTCCACTGAATCACCCTCTCCCACAACATACCATGCCTTCTAGTCCAGGATCATCTTTTGCTTAAAAGAGTGTATTTCAGCACCATATTCCTCCCTGTAAGATACTTGTATATCTCTATCATATTCCCTTTCTCCTTTCTCTCCTCCCGGAAGTACATATTCAAGTTCTTCAACCTGTCCTCATAGGACTTGTGATGCAATCCACGTACCAGTTTTTTCCCCCTCATCAGAACCTTCTCTACCCTGTCTGTGTCCTTATGTAGGTAATGTATACAGCACCGTACAATGTACTCGAGGTGGTGCCTCACCAGTGTCTTGTATGTTTGAATTATAAACTTCCTTTTTCATGTTTGTGATTACCATTTCATATGCATCCCAGTGCACTATTTGCTTTCCCTGTTGTCTTGTCGCACTGTTTCCATACCTTGAAGTTATCAGAGATGATAACCCCAAGATCCCTTTCCTGCTTTGTGCATGCTATATCCTCACCCCCAAAAGATATATCATGCAATGGTTTTTGTGCCCCATATGCATTATCTTTCACTGCTTTGCACTGAATTTCAACTGCCAAACCCCTGACTATTATTTGAGTTTCTGCAGTTCCCTTCACTTTCTATCTACATCCTCTGTTGTGTGTACTCTGTTACAAAGCTTTGTGTCAGCAGTGAGCAGTGAAATTCTGCGTTCTATGTCATTCGCAATGTCACTGATGATGTTCAAAACATGTAAAGGGTATGATGGAAGTGATATTTATAAATTATGTTCAGAAATTGTTGTGTGTGTTTGTAACTGCTAAAATGGGGATGGTAGATATTAAAAGGTTGACAAGGGGTAGAAGGGAAATGTCACAGACTAAACTGAACAATCAGGGTGACAAGGTGCCATTGGTTGATGACCAAATCTTAAAGTGGGACAAGTCAGTTAGCAGGCAAAGCACGATTTGAGTCTTCATTTGCAAGGCACCAGTTCATGATGACAGTGACCCAATTCTGTAACCAACTTGTCAATGTATTAATTATCTTCTGCAACATATTTAGTGGTTTCACCAACACTCTGTTTTTTCATTCTTCACAGTTTATCTGTAGGTTTGTTTTTTCACTAAGACTACATGACATGCCATCCTCAGTCATGCTTTTGCCTCCCTCCTGGATGTCTCACTTGGAAAACCTGAAGTGTCACTGCCATTTCCTGATGTATGGATGTATTGTCCTTAAAATGTGCACAAAAACTTTGTTTTTTTTCATTTACTTTATTTTTGAAAACCATCTCTAATGATTGCATGATTAAAAATGGTGAATGAATACAAATTACTTATCTTTTTTACAGTAATTGCACATTAATGACCTTAATCATCAGGATTCTTAAGACAATAAAGAATTACTCTGTAATGTACTGTACACTTGTGATGTTTGATTTTGTTTTAGGGGTTTGGTTGTGTTTGTGCAGTCCATGCCTCCTTAATATGGTCATGGAATGCCAATATCGCTGCAACCGGTTGGTTTAGTACTAATGTGTACTGTATGAGTTTTTTTAAAAACCACTAAGATAACTTCTACCCTGGAAGATTAGCCTTTTACTTGTGTCAGTCTTGGAAACTACATTTTGTTATGTTGGTGATAATTCAGCTGAATGTAGCATGATACTTCATGAATTGTGCATTCAACACATCTACAGCCATTCATAATGATGCTAAGTTGTCTGCATAATGGTACAGTATATGGGGGTGCAGGACTAGTAAACATTACATCCATGCTGAAATGCACAGTGAACCATAATCATACAGATAAAGTGCAACTGTCATCAACAACAGACTAGAACATATACACAAGCATTATTCCTGACTGAGTAAAAGGTTTGAAAAGCACATCCAGTATGCTCTGGATGAAGGGAGGATGGAAGATCAGAGGCCATGTGAACACTGTTATAGGACTGCAAAATAGGAACATGCAAACATACAAAATTTGCCTGAAGATAAAGGCCTAGAGGTCTATCAAGTCTGCTCGAATGTGCATCTAGCCCCCTTATTCTGCAACTTCCCCCATACCCCTCCACCCTTTGCCTCCATTGACCCTCCATCTTGTCCTGTTGCATCCGCTTTAAAGCAGTCCACTGTTCTACTGGATACCACTTCTTCATCCAAGATTGGCATTTCATGCTCACAGGGTGATGCTCAGGTACTTGTAAAACTGGCTGAAATTAGGAACTCATGAATGGTTTACAATATGATTGACTCAAATCTTTGAATCTAGAATGTCAGTTTGGGACCCAGGAAAGCAAGATTTTATTTTATTTTTATTTATTTATTTAGATTTTGATAACCAGAGGTCCCTTTTCAGGGGTGACCCGGAATTAGTTACAGAAAAGACATTTAGAAACAATGATTTTTTTACAGTAGTTACATATGTTGCACAACTAGACATTAGCGACAGTATACAGGAGTAAAGTAAGGATTCACAGTACAGTCTCAAGTATTATTTACAATAGTTACAATTAGATACACAAGTGTAGAATAGAAACAATATACATGATTCGCAGACAGGCTCTTATGACATCAGAGTTTCATCTCCAATTAGTAGGGTAAGGAGATAACAGTAAATTGACATCAGAGTTTAGGAGATACTTCCAGGAATGAAGGAGGTTCAAGGCAGTGCAGAGGAGAAGAGACCTGGGCTAGGGAGCTAACACTTATAGCCACAGAGACTGAGATTTAGAAGATATAGTTTGAGCCCAGACTTGAATTGGGTAAGGTGGATGAGTCAGTCAGCCTGGATGGAAGAGAGTTCCATAGGTGGGAGGCAGCAATTTGAAAGAGCATTTGCCTTGGTTGGAGCAAATCTAGGGATGTTGAGGGATGATTACGAGATGATGCATGAGGTTGGATTTGTTCTTTGGGAGAGTAGTCCTCTAAAGTGGGAGGGGACCGAGGGTAGTGAACTTGAAGGCAAGGCAAGCGACAGGGTAAGCTAGCTTGTGCGAAGTGTGGGCCAGTTTAGTTCCTTAAGTGCCTCACAATGATGCCTCCTAGGAGAGGAGTTTGTGGCAAAATGAGCCTACGATTATAGAGTATGGAAAGTTTGCTAAATTCCATCTCTCAGAGGAACTGCAGTAGAAGGGCTCCGTATAGGATGGAGGGGAGGAGATTGCAGCTAGCAATTGCCCATCTTGCAACCGAGGATAGGGAAGTCCCCAGACAGTAAAGGAGGCCAAGTTTTTGGTGGGTGGACCTGGTTATGGAATTGATGTGGGGTCAGTAGGTCATTTCTTGGTCAAGATGTATCCCAAGGTATTTGAAGCTGGCCAAGACCTTAACTCTTTTTCCTTGGTTTGTGCAGATCTGGAGCAGCTGACTCCTGTCAGGGCCCAGTCGCCTTGAACCAAACAGTGCTTTAGTTTTCTCCTCATTGAGTTTAAGGGAGTTTTATGGAGAACCAGGCCTCAAGTATTAAGAGACTATTCTGCAGTTTAGTGGCTAAGACACTAGGTTGGGGATCACTGCAGTATATGACGGTGTCATCCGCATACAAAATGAGTTTGCTGAGGGGGCAGTTCCCCTCAATGTTATTGAGGAAGAGTGAAAAGAGCAGGGGGCCCAGGATTGAGCCCTGGGGCACCCCTGCAGTAATGGATCTAGGGACAGACTGGGTACCCTTCCAGCGGACTTTTTGGGTATGGTCACTCAGATAGCTCTCAAACCAGGAGAGTGAGTGGTGATCCAGTCCTAAGTGCAAGAATTTTGATAGAAGAAGGTTATGACTGACCAAGTCAAAGGCCTTGGACAGGTCAATGAAGAGGGCACCCGTTGGGGAGCCTTGGTCCATTGAGGCAAGGATGTCCACAGTGAGCCGTATGAGGGCAGTATCGGTATCATGGCCCTTTCTTAAACCATGTTGCACATCAGCCATGAGAAGGTGCTGCTCCAGGTAGTCTTGAAGTTGGTTAGAGACTAGTCTTTCCTGGATTTTTCCAAGAGGACTAAGTAAGGAGATTGGTCTATAGTTTCCCAGTTTGTCTCGGGACCCACTATTGTAGACAGGGACAATGGTCGCTATTTTCCACATTTTTGGGACAACACCTTCCCGAAGCAATCTATTTATGAGTACGGTGACAGGACGGGCAATTGCCGGGGCCGCAGCCCTCAGTAGGCGAGGTTCAAGCTGGTCATATCCTATCGAGGAAGAGGGGTTAATTTTGTGTAGGAGAGGTAGTACCTCTGACTGATTGACCAGCTTTAAGTGGAATTGAGGCTGAGGGTGCACCCAAGTATCTCCAGAGAGATGGGTAGGCTTGGGGGGGTCAAGGGGAGGAAGACCACTTGGGTTGGTGAAGTAGGCACCGAAAGCCTCTGCAACTACTGATGGGACATTGGTCAGTGAGTCCCCTACTAGGATGGAGTCCATTTGACTATTTAAGGAGCCTTTGAGGAGTATGTTTATGTGTCCCCAGAATTTTTGGGGGGCACATAGGTGCTTAGTTTGGAGGTCATTTAAGTATTGTGATTTGGCCTGTTTTGAGGCTTTTTTACATTGGTTTCTCAGCTCTCTGTACTTTTCCCAGTCAGATTGATTGCCAGTGTATTTTTAGTTGCCCCATGCTCTGTCCTGGAGGAGCATGGAATGCTTGAGGAACGGGTTCAACCATTTATGGCATTTTCCTGTACCGGAGCTTTTTATAGGAGCATGCTTATTTGATGTCGACAAGAAGACTTGAATGAAATATTCAAGAACTTCATCAAGTGAGGGAGTACATAATAGGGGTCCAGTCGATGTTCCACAAATCAGAGCAGAAGTCAGCTGGTGCGAATTCACTGTAGTTCCTCGCCTCAATGACCTTAGAGGTAATTTTTGAGGCTTGTTGGACCAGATGCAGAAGATAGGCGAGTGATCACTCAGGGCATCAGCTATAATCCCTGCCGACAGAATACGGTCCGGCAGGAGACAAGGATCCAGTCAATGAGAGAGTGGTTTCCAGTTTTGGAGTTATGTCGTAGAGATGTCAATGACCTCTGTATATGGAGAGCCAAATAGAGGGTTTTTAGCAGGAGATGAGAGCAGGGAAGGCCAGTGGAGGTTGAAATCCTCAAGGAGTATGGTCTCCCCCAAGGCATGGTCCTCAATGAGGTTTGTTAGGTATTCCAGTGAGGAGGCAGCATCTTGGGGAGGGAGGTAGACACCCCCTAAGGTAAGGGGTTTGGTGTTTCCAAGAAGTATTTTTACGAGCAGCATTTGAGCTAGGGAGTCACTATGGGAGTGGAAGTCCAACTCTGAGGCTTGAAGGTCAGTGCTTACGTAGATAATAACCCCTCCTCCCTTTTTCCCTACCCTGTCTTTTCTGAAGGTAAGGTAGTCCAGTAGTTGCACTTCATGGGGGAGGATCTGCGGTTTGAGTCAGGTTTCAGTTAGGGCTAGAATGTCTGGCTTATAGAGTGACACCCATGCCTCCAGGTCATGGAATTTGTGCCTTGGACTGCCTATGTTCATATGAGTAAGTTTGATCCCTTTAGAATCCGCCCACAAGGGGCATGAAGGGTTGATGAGAGTGAGATTTAGGGAGAAAGGACCTGGATTAGGTTCAATATCCCCCCCAAGGGCTAGGAGGGTCCTACCCAGATGGCCGGGGGTAAGTAAGAGGGGAAGGGTCAGCCGCCCATCACTCCTCTTTGAGGAGAGACCGGGCACCACCCATGCATCTGGCAAGGGTCCAGGCAGGAGTATTATGAAAAGAGGCTCATATGGGAGGTCATTATGACCTAATGGCAGGAAGGAGTTGCCTTAGAAAAAGAGCGAGGTTACAAGCTGATACCGGCATGCAGTTTGGAACAGGATCAACTGTTCAATTTTTTGCCAGGATTAAAGGGAAAGTATCAGGCAGTGACTGAAGATTTTTGGGAGGAGAGGTTTTCCTTTTGGAGGTTAAGATGCATAAAAACAAACAGGGAGACCTCTAGTGGGGGAAAACTGTGGCTCATTGAGAATATGCTTGTGAAGTGACACTATTAGTTATTCTAGAGATGACAGTGAGCCCCTAGTGGCAGAACTGTGATAACTTGCAGATGGCAAAGTGAGCTGATAGGTGTTTTAGCTCATGTGACCATCCAAGGCACTATAAGTTTGAGTGCTGACCAAGAGTGGTGGTGGGGTGGTGGGGCAGAGCTGGCTCTCCAACAGTATTTCTTTGCAGCATTACCTTTGTCCGTTCTGCACATGAGCGGGGAGGGCAGGGCTGAGAGCCCTCTCGACCTACAGCAGGTCCCCAGTACCTTTGTCCATTTCTGCTGCTGGGGGGGGGGAGGGCAGGAGCTGAGTCCCTCTCGACCTACACAGCGTGTCCCCGAGTACCTTTGTCCATTTCTGCACCGCAAGGGGGGGCAGGGGAGGGCAGGAGCTGAGGCCCTCTCGACCTACACAGCAAGTCCCTGAGTACCTTTGTCCATTTCTGTGCCACAAGGGGGGCCGGGGAGGGCAGGAGCTGAGGCTCTCTCGACCTACACAGCAAGTCCCCGAGTACCTTTGTCCATTTCTGCGCTGCAAGGGGGTTGGGGAAGGCAGGAGCTAAGGCCATCTTGACCTACACAGCGAGTCCCCAAGTACCTTTGTCCCTTTCATTTCTGTGCTCAACAGCAGCACCAGAAATGGATGTCCTCCGTGAGAGATCCATTAGGATCCATTTTTACTACGAAAACAGATATTTTGCATTAAGTCGATGAGCGTATATGCTCACTTTTTCATGTTCAGGAATTGCCAAATGAGAGCTGTCTGACATGGTTAGACGGCTGTCATTTGCCTCAAGCTTCGTCTTCTGACAAGAAGGTGTTGCTGTTGCCTCTTACTCAGTCTGAATTATTGACTACATTGGCACAAGTAAAAGGTGGTTCTGCCCCTGGAAAAGATGGGATTCCCTATGAACTTTATAATATTATATTACAATTCTTGTTGCCAGAATTTCTGGAATTGTTTCAGGATATTTTATCATCGGGGTGTTGACTCCGACTATTGCAGATGGTTTGGTGGTTTTTATGTATAAAACTGGGGACAGGGCAGATCTACACAATTGGAGGCCTATTACTTTTCTCAATACTGATTTTAAACTTCTTACAAAATTATTGAATACTAGACTTCTGTTATGTGCATTTTCTCTCATTCATCCCTCTCAAACTTGCACTATTCCTGGAAGAAAAATTACTGATAGTTTACTTTTAGTACGAGAAATTCTACAACAGGGGAATTCTGTGGAACTAGCAGGGTTTATTTTTATTTTAGTTTAGATCAAGCCAGTTTTGACAGGGTTTGTCACACTTACATTTGAGTGTTTGAAACGGTATGGGATTCCTCTCAGGTTTCTCTCCTGGATACAAACCTGTTACGCCTCTGCTCAGGTCCAAGCCTATTGTAATGGATGGCTGGGAAAGCAATATAGAGTGAAATGAGGGGTATGGTAGGGATGTCCTCTCAGTCCTTTGCTGTATTTGTTTACATTGGATCCATTACTACGAAGTATTAAAAATAACCAGGCTATTCAAGGGGTTTCTTTCTCTAGCACTACAGAGGAAATTAAGAGTATAGCTTATGCAGATGATATTTGTTTTATTGTTCGGGATTTGACCTCAGCTACTTTAATGGTTACTACCCTTTCTGATTTCACCACTGCCACTGGGGCTTTAGTGAATTTTTCAATAAGTAAATGTCTCCCATTTGGCTCTATACACTTTTTGGAACCCACACTCCTTGGAATTCCAATAGTCTCGGACACTTGTATTATTTTGGGGTTGATTTTTGGTAAGGGAGATTTAGCTTGGTTAGACTGGACTTCTAAACTTGAGATAACACAGGGGAAGGTTGCTTTTTGGAATAAGTGGAGATTTTCAAAATTAAAAAGAGTATTTTTGATTAAATCCTTTTACTTCCCATTTTTCTTTATCTTAGTGTGATTTTTTGTTTGCCCTCCCAATTGGAACTAAATTATACAGTTGTTTTTTCTCTTGTATCTGGGGTAGTAGATTGAATCCCATAAAAACAGCATGGGGGTTTAAATATGATTAACCCTATTGTGTTTTTTTTTTTTTTAGGATGTTTGCAGCTTCCAATCTTAAACCTGTCTTGGCAGGTTTGTGTAATATCTGGATTCCTTGGGTACAGGATTCTTTCACTGAGATACTTCCTTTTTGGACAATGCATTCCCCTATTCCTAAGCAAAGATCTTTACAACACCTTTCGGACAATTTTAAAGTGTGTTTTGGAAAATTAAAACTCTGGGGCCTTGCTAAGGAACATGTAGTAACCTATGTTGGGAAAGAGCTTTATGTGCACCTTATTGAGACCTACTTCTGTGACACGGTCTATTTTGATTCCAAATTACCCTCAGAAAAGCAGGTTGATTGGTAAAATGTTGACATCCCCCGATATTCCATCCTATATGTGGGATGTTATGTGGCTTTCCTTACATGGAAAACTAAATGTAAAGGGAAACTTGAAGCGTAAAAGCATTGAGCATCATTATTACCCTAGGGCTACATTTCCTGTAATTGTTGAAATGATGGATCATTTATTTTTGTTTTGTCCATTTGTTCAGAAATTCTGGAATTTGTTACGAACCAAATGGCCTATGTCACCCTTTAACAATTTGACTTTAGACATTTTGAATTTGGGAATTTTGCCCTTCTTATGGACCAAGCATGACAGAGTTACACTCTGGTTGTTTTTAGTTTGTTTCAAATTTTACATTTGGCATGTGAGATGCCGGTTAGCAATACAACAATTAAGTTACATTGAAAAACAATTGTTTCATATGATTGATACTGCAGTCCAGAAACACAGAGCTTCAGAGCTAAGATCTGTGATGCCTCAGCTTTTTCAGTCCTGGTGGTGCAGTACTGAGTGGCTATAACTGTTCTTGGATGTTCCAGGATATGTTTATTATTTAATCCATTATGTTTAGGTTTTTTTACCTAGGTATAAAATTGATGTTTAATTTGATTTCTTTTATGATTTGTATATTTGTGTGTGAGCTCACACTGTCCTGTATTATTTTTGGTTTGTAGTTATTATTGACATTTCCTACTCTTTGAGTTGTGAGGGGAAAGGGGAGGGTACTGGTGTATATGAAAGAATTGAATATGGGGAGTAGGTACAGTAGCATATGTTTGCTGCTTCTTTTCTGTTAGTTATTTTTTCATGAATGTATTTTTCAGGTATTTCCTTTGATGTAATTTCAGTTTTTTTTTTCTCCTGTATGATTTTTCATGTGATGTTAACATGTCTTATGTTTTCACCTTATTTTTATGTTCTTTTGTATATTATAATAAAAATCCCCCTACTCTTTTTTCGATAAGTGCCATGGGATCTTTAACATCCACCTGAACTACTACCAATCCAGGCAGATGGGACCTCGGTTTAACGCTCATCCGAAAGATGGCACCTCAGAAGTGCAGCACTCCTCATGCTGCAGTACAGTGTCAGTACTGGATATTAACCCAAGTTCCAGGTGTGGGAACTGAATCCACAGCTCTCTGATCTCCCAGCTTCAGAGGCGAGTGCTACCTACTGAGCCACTGACACTGTGAACACATTAGGAAACTGAAACAGCTTGTTAAATATTTGTTAAATATTGGTTGCCTATTAAACTGGAGATTTGTTTACCCCTTAGTTTCACTTGGGAATGTATTGTCTTTCAAGAAAGATTCATACCTCATAAATGTCATCCCTTTCCAGCAAATCTATAATTGACACTGTTTTGTAACCTCTCTACCCAGACTAAATATGTAGCAATTAGCAGGAATTTTCTATAGTGCTTTTGAGGAAAAAATATATTGAGCTACAACACACACACGCGTATGCACACACACACACACACACATCCTCATGGCCACAACTTCAAATAAATGTTGTAAAATAATAAAGAAACTGTTTGTGTATGCCAGTGAACACAGTGAAGTTCAGTTTAGAATAGATTTCCTTTAAATATTTCTTATCCTATAGTTTGCATCCTGCATAGCACTGGGGAGATGCTACATCTGATTGCCATAGGGATCATCATTTACACATTTTTGCACCGTATTTACTAAGGCTGCCCCAGATTAGATGAATATCTTGTTTTCAGTGGGGTCATGATTTTACCATTTTGATAATGTATAGCATTTCTTCAGGGTTGCCTAGTCCAGGGCCCCCATATTCAAAAGAGATTCACAGTGCATCCTGACTGAAGGGGGACGTGTGCTGCAGAACTCCAGCAATGTGCCACAGCATGATATTCAAATGTGTGGGATGTGCCTGACACAAGGGAATGGGCTAGGATGCATACATATAGTATGCCATGCAAGTTGAGGGTGCATTCCAATGCATATGCTGCGTTGCAGTATACTCAATAGGAATGTACCCCTTGTAGCCCAGAGCAGCCCGGCCCACAGTTAGGCCATGAATAGCTGGCCTTGCCCAGCAGCCATCCTCAGGTGGGCTGCAGAAGTGCACCCAGTTGCACAGCAGCCTGGCAGCCCTGGCGGACTAGAGGCACCTCCTCCCATCCCTGATCGATCAATTCCGTCCCCGAAGAGCTCCATGGTGTAGGGCCCCCCTTGACCCAATTGCACCAGAGGAAACCATGGTCCATATCCATAACATAGAGGACCCCCACCCACCACCTTGGTATGTAGGCACCTCTGCCCTCATACCCGACCTGTTGTAGAGACTGGCACTGCCCTCTGTGACATAGACAGCAAGCTCTGAGTGCTGTATCATTATTATTTCTTAAAATAACAGATATGTGATATTGAATGTGTCTAATGGAACTGTCAGTACACTTGGAGTGACCTCCCTCACTCACATCCCTCCCCAGATCTCAGTATGTGAGATGACCACACACACAGGAACTTAGATAAAAAAAATCTAACACCTGCAAGGCCAAGATAACTGCAGGGCTAAAAGGTACCTAAAATTAGGGACATCCTGTTTAGCTAGTTCTATTATCAGTAGCTGAGTTGGCAGGAAAGAACATATCCATTTTACAATATTTACAGGAAAGGAAAGCAGGGTATGACATTTGACATCAAGCCTTTAGAAGATAAGTATTTTGTGTGGATAGGAAATATAGTTGCATTTTTACACCTTTTTGTTTAATGACCTGTATTTTTTTTTGTGATAAGAGTTCTGTATATTCCTGTTTACTATTTTACCTTTTGTTTAGTAAAGATATATTTTAAAAACAGAAACTGCCTGGTGTGCCTTGAAACATTTTTTGGGTTTTAAGTGAAGTTAGATGGTTTTAAAGCTGACATGGTGCATGAGTTTATGGGTGTACCAAACTGGGAAACTGTTTAAGAGTTTCTCTGGGTCTTGTACAGAGTCCTAAAAGGGTTCATTTTGTAATACCTGGTTAGGTGCCCATAGGCAAAGATATCTGGCCCTCCAAAGACAGAATTATCTGAGCCTGACAATTGGGTATGCTACCAAGAGGTTAACAAGTTTGAAACCCTCCAGAACTTGGGACTAAGGTGACTTGAATCCACAAAACAGATAAGAGGACTACCTTGTTCTGTTCACTGTTCACAAGACTACACTCAGAAGTTGACACTTTGAAAGTAGAGGGCTGACCTGCTGAGTGGGTTTGTGACAGATTTGGTGGCAGAGGTGGGATAAAGTTTGGTATAATAAGCTTCATTGTACAGTGTGTCAGCTTGAGACTGTTAAGCTCACTTGAAAGAAAGAAAGGCAGTGATTTAATTTAAAAAAAGGGAAACAGAACTTTATCACTTGGCGTACAGTCAAGTTCTTACCTATTTTTTTTTTAAAGTGAAAGTCAGAGTAGCCATAGTCAAAGAAGAAAATGGCTTCTGACTACAGCAGGCACACTGTAGATTTCTTAAAGCAGTTTTACAGGGACAGGGGAGTCCCATTTTGGGTGAAAGCCAGTAAGCAGAACCTCATAGAAGCCCTGACGGTAGCAGATGCCCAAAGCAGGAGTCACAGACCATGACTGAAAGGGACCAGACCTCGAGTGTGGCTGAACTAGTGGCCAGTGAGGGTTCCAAGCCAATAAAGAGGACAGCAGGGCCACTGTCAGTGAAGGGCCACAGCAGCAGGGGATGGTCACCAGTATCTTGAATCCAGAGGTACTCAAACTGCAAATAAAGTTGTGCAGAATAAAACTGGAGGTAGATCAACAACAGAGGGAGGTGAACCGTGAGGCAGAGTGACAACAGAGAGAAACGGATCATGAGGCAGAGCAACAACAGAGGGAAGCAGACCGTGAGAAGCGTGAGCACCAGCAAGCTGCAGAGGAGAAGAGAGAGTGAGAATGCAGAGAGGCAGAGGAGAAGAGAGAGGAGTGCCAGTGGCAACGTGAACTGGAAAAGCTATGACTCCAACCAGCGGCACCAGGGCAGGGAAGTGGCTTGGGTTTAACTGGGACTGCAGGACTGGGTTACAAATTGAACTCCAAATTAATAGCCAAGTTTAAGGAAGGGGAGGACATGGACACCTTTTTAAATTCTTTTGAAAAAGTTTGTATTCAAGCTAAAATTCCTAGAGAGTCCTGGAGCTTTCTGCTATCCCCGCTACTTACGGGGAAAGCTCAGGATGCATTGGGTCAAATGAACAATGAAGACAGTGATGATTACAGCAAGCTAAAAGCTGCACTGTTAAAAAAGTTTGAATTAACTGCTGAATCATACAGAGCTGAATTCCGTAAGCTCAGGAGAAGCCCTGATATGAGCTATGAGGAATTAGCCACGAAACAACGTCAGTTTTTAAAGCGTTAGTGGGAAGGAATTGAGGAAAACTCTGTTGATAAAATTGAAAATGTGATTTTATTAGAACAGTTTTATTGGGCATGCCCAGCAGAGCTAAAAACCTGGCTAGAGGACCGAGATCCAAAAACAGTGCAAGAGGCTGCTGAACTCTCGGACTGCTATGCCAAGAGCAGACCTGCTCTGAGAATGAATGGAGCAGGCGTGGCAGTGCAGAAAGGGAAAAGCGTGCCTTCAGGGCAGCTAAAACCCTCACTGCCTCCACCAAAACCAGTTAGCCCCAGGTTTCAATGAAAAGATTGATCTGAAATAAGAAATGCCTGTTGGTTATAAGGAAACTGGGCATCTTGCTAGACAGTGCCCCAAAGGTGAGCCATAGTACACAACAGAGTGCTAGAAAAGAGGTGGGTTGTTTGTGTGTCCCTGGAAGCATGCCAGTGAACATGAGGGAACACATGCACCCAGTCATAGTAAGTGGTGTACAGATGCAGGGGTTAAGGGACACAGGGGCATCCCTGACATTGGTAAAGGGGGATCTGGTATAGCCTGGTCAGCTTATACCCAATAGATACATAACTGTACAAGGGTTTACTGGTGAACAGAAAACATTGCCACTCGCTAGTGTTCTCCTTGACTGGGGTGAAACAGGGGAACTGTGCAGCAGGTAGCTATAGCCAACACATTAGCAGTGGATGTGATCCTGGGTAACGATCTCCAGCAGGGGATGGTATGTGCAGTTACCCGTAGCCAAGCAGCAAGGGAAGATAGTAGTTCTCTGAACCCCCCAGAAGCCATTGGGAGGATACTGAGAAGCTGGTTCCCAGCCTGTGTCTCAGAGGGGAGACTGATAAAAGGGGTATAAATTTCCCAGGAGCAAGTAACCACCCAGCTACAGAGGTTACTCTGAAGAGGGAGGGTGACCCCTTGTCAGATGGTTGGAATTGACAGTGATCCTGAGAGCCCTGATGCTGGTGCTGGGGATCCTAGTTTAGCGACTGAAGGGGACTTCTCCCATGCCTTGGGAAGATGTGAGGGTCTCGCAACTGCTCAGAGAAGTGACCCTAGTTTAGAGAAGCTGAGAGCTTGGGCAGACTCAGATGGTGCACAGGGAGGTGATGGCAGACATAAGGTTTATTGGGAAAATAGACTTATGTATACACAGGCAGTACAGACAGAGGGAGGGATGCTAGGCAGGCAGCTTGTCATTCCCCAGGGATATCGTGAGCAGTTGCTCAAGGTTGCCCATAATATTCCCTTGTCTGGTCATCTGGGAATCATGCACACAATGCAGCGGTTGGCCCAGAATTTCTGCTGGCCTAAATTCACCCAGCAGGTGAAGGAGTACTGCAGGTCTTGTCACCACTGCCAAGAAATAGGGAAGGCGGGCAAGAAAACCCAAGCCACCCTAATTCCCTTGCCCGTAGTGGAGGAGCCATTCCAGAGGGTGGGAATGGATATTGTGGGGCATTTAAATACCCCCAGCTCCTTAGGGAAGAGATTCATTCTGACTGTGGTGGATTATGCCACCTGGTACCCAGAGGCAGTCGCCCTATACTCGCTGAGGATGGACAATGTAGCAGATGCCTTACTTGGGATTTTCTCCTGTGTTGGGTTTCTGCAGGAGGTAATTACCAATCGAGGGGGTTCCTTTATGTCGGACCTAATGAAATGTCTATGGAAGAAGTGTGGGGTGGTGCAGAGATGCACGACACTGTATCACCCACAAGCCAATGGACTTGTGGAAAGATTCAATGGTACCCTGAAGGCAATGCTCAGGGCATTTGCTGAACAGCATGGGAGGGACTGGGAGAAATACCTTCCCCACCTGTTGTTCACATACAGAGAGGTGCCCCAAGAGTCGACAGGATTTTCCTCCTTCGAACTCTTGTATGGATGCCGGGTACATGGGCTCCTAGACTTGATCTGGGAGGACTGGGAAGGCAAGCACGCCATTCAAGGAACTCCCATTGTTGATTATGTCCTTAGGTTTAGGGAGAGGCTGAAGGAACTTATGGGGACAGCCCAGAGCAACCTGGCAGCTGCCCAACAGAAACAAAAAGTATGGTACAACCGTGGAGCCAGAGCTCGCTTGTACATGGTGGGTCAGGAAGTCATGGTCCTTCTTCCAGTCCGGAAAGACAAGCTACAGACTGAGTGGGCAGGACCATACAAAGTGGTTAGGAAGGTAAATGATGTAAACTACATTGTGGAGTTACCTGACCATAGACAGACAGAAAGGATGTACCATGTCAACATGATGAAGCCATATGCCAATAGGGCTGACATGGTGTTTGCAGTGTGTAGTCATGGGGAGGAACGGATGAAGGAGACCCTCTTCTGGACTTGCTGGAAGAGAGTAAGCAGGAGTCCTCTGTGGAGGTAGTAAAATTGTCTCCCCAGCTGGCCCCGGACCAGATCCAGAAAGTGAGGGAGGTTTTAGCAGACTTTGCCCCCTTGTTTAGCACCAAGCCTGGACTAACCCCCTTAGCAACACATGATGTGGAGACAGGGACACAGATGCCCATACGGCAGACAGCATATCAGGTGTCAGAGGCTGTACAAAAGGACATTAGGAGGGAAGTGGAGGAGATGCTGGATTTAGGGGTAATCCAGAGATCCCACAGCCCCTGGGCCTCACCCATAGTCCTTGTGCCCAAGCCAGATGGCTCAACACATTTCTGTGTGGACTATCATGGACTGAATGCAGTCATGAAGTCTGACACCCACCCGATGCCCCTGGATGGACGAACTCCTGGACAAGTTGGGAGGGGCGACCTACCTTACGACTATTGACCTGACCAAGAGTATTGGCAGGTAAAATTGACAGATAGAGCTAGGGAGAGGTCAGCCTTCATCACTCCGATAAGCTTACTTGAGTTCAAAGTAATGACTTTGGAATGAAGAACGCCCTGGCCACTTTCCAAAGGTTGGTGAATCAGGTGTTAAATGGTGCTGAGGATTACGCCGTAGCATACCTGAATGACATTGCCATTTTTAGTACCAGCTGGGAGGAACACCTATCCCACCTTAGGGAAGTGCTGGACAGGATACAGAGGCCAGGCACACTGTCAAAGCCGAAAAGTGTCAGGTGGCCATGGGAGAAGTGGCATACCTCTGACATTTGGTAGGCCGGGGACAGCTCCATCTTAACCAAATAAAGATAGAGGTGATCCAGGCGTGGCCCAGACCAGAAACCCAGAAGCAGGTCAGGAGCTTTCTAGGGACAGCAGGGTACTACAGAAAGTTTGTACCTAATTACAGTGCCCTGGCTGCACCCCTATCTGATCTAACAAAGAAAAGGATGCCCCAAAAAAATTACCTGGGACTCAGCCTGTGAGAAGCCTTTTCCAAACTGAAGGAGGCAGTAAGCAGTGCTCCTGTTTTGACAAGTCCTGACTATAGCAAAACTTTTATAGCTCAGACAGATGCCTCAGACATGGGTATTGGGGCAGTACTGAGTCAGACTTCCAGCCAGGGGACAGATCACCCAGTAGCATACCTGAGTCAGAAGCTGCTTCTCAGGGAGCAAGCATACTCCACAGTGGAAAAGGAGTGTCTTGCCATAATGTGGGCCCTAAAGAAGTTAGAGACATACTTGTGTGGGCAGCATTTTGTGGTGCAGACTGACCACAGCTTCCTGGTTTGGCTGACGCAGATGGGGAAGAACAATTGGAGACTGTTAAGATGGAGCCTTGCTTTACAAGGGTATGTATACAAATTGTACATAGGGCTGGAGCGAATAATAAAAACTCAGATGGGCTGTCTAGGGTCTATGAGGAGTGAACTGATTTGGGAAGCTCATCCCATGCAGGGGATAAGCCCCCAAATTCAGTCTAGATGGGGAGGAATTGTGGCATAGACAGCCAGCTCCGAGTGCTGTATCATTTTTTATTTCTTAAAAATAACAGAAATGTGGTATTGAATGTGTCTGTTGGACATGCCAGTGCACTTTTTCTTCTGAGACAATATCCTTGTGAATAAAAATTGCCAGTCCTCCCCCTTTTCTATATTTTCTGCAATAAGAAAAGAGTTTATACCCCTCAATTTCCTTATCCCATTCATCATTTTCTTCCCACCATGTTTCAGTGACCAAGGCTATATGTACTTTGTTACTGTGTAAAATTATTTTAAGCTCATCATATTTGTTCTGTAAACTTCATGCATTAATAAGAATAGCATTCCATCCCAAAATATCTACAGAGGAAGATGAGGTTTCGTTTAAGTTTTTGTTATCTGTACCCCCCTTCCTAACCAGTTTAAATGGAATTTAACAACCTCCTGAACCTTTTTACCCAGAATCCTAGCTCCAGCATAATTTAGATGGACACCACCATTTCTGTATAAGGAAGCTCTATTGAATGTTTTTTCCTTATCCATAAAGCCAATCCCTTCTTCCACATAATATTGTCTGAGTTTACCATTAATTGTTGTTATCTGTTTGTTTCTAAATGCTTTATTTCCCTGCATGGGGATTATTCCAGAAATAATAATTTCCCCACCATAATTCCTTACTGCATCGACAGTGTACTTGTAGTCCTTTTGCATGGAATTCCAGTTTGTTTTACCTACATCATTAGTCCCCACATGTAGAATGACTAGAGGGGTGACTGTATTTTCAAATAGACCTTACAACATACCAACTATATCATGTATTTTAGCTCCAGGTAAGGAGCTAACTGTAGTATGTTCATTTCGATTAGAACATACCTAGGTATCTATACCCTTGATAATTGAATCCCCTATTATCAAGATATCCCTTTCTATTGGTTTATTTTCCCCAGGTGGTTTTACTCCAACAAGGTAAGTGGAGTTATCCAGATTAATTATACTATCTAATACCTTGTAGGGTACCTGTAAACATTCTGTGCTTTTAGATGTTTTCAATTTACTTGGTGAACTATTACTAGTCTTATCAGGGTTATCAGATTCATTCATAGCAAGACACTCAAATCTATTCAGTAATTCTACTGTGATATTTGGCTGAGATGCTCCACTAATCTCATTTTTATCATTTGTACTTTCTTGGTGTACTGAATTATTCAAGATCAATGTTTGTCTAATGCTAACATCACATACAGCCTCATCAATATATTCTTCCAATTTAGATATATCCTTATAAGTTTGTATTCTGGCCTCAAGTTCAAGTACCTTCTTATTTAATTCAGAATTTTTGATACATTTATCGCACGTAAATTCTGTGTTGGAGCCATCCTCCACGTACATAAGGCATTCCCGGCATGTTTTTTTTGCCTTTCAATTTTTTTTTGTCTTGTATAGGCCATTATTTTTATATTTGAGTGTTAAAGACCTTATTAAATGTTGTAAACCTACTTATCAATTACACATTTCTATGCAACAAATCTAATAGTTTGTCCCCAGTGATTCCCAGTGTCCCCAGCCGGACGCTTGAGACATCTTGACAGCGTGTCTCTGCGTGCATCTCAGCGTGCGACTCACGCTCCACTCGCCGGAGTGGCTGTTTATATTGTGTGCACCTGGAAGTAGCCTGAGAACCCCTCATTTCACAAAGTTTACTAAAGTGCTTTTTGTAGCCCACTAAGATGTTCAAAGGACTTTACTAAGGTTTTGAAAGTGCCACGCAGCTTTAAAAAATTAAAATATCTTAAAATAAACTAGTTTGTAGTTTGTTCAGTTTGGTCCCGAACTACAAGCTCTCTTCCTGCTTCTGGCTGGTCACAGGGCTCAGTTTACTCAAAAAAGCATAATTCTTTGTTCATTGATAATTCAAATCAGCCCTACTAGTGATATTTCATGCACAGTTCACAGATATATTTACACCACGTTTCATTTAGTTTAAAGCACAGTATATCTCACAGTATATCTCTATCGCTCCCGCTCGGAGTGGCTTTTTTTTTTTTATTTAGTTGTTTAACCAGGTATAGCACACTAAGCTGAAAGCTTTTTTACAGGAGTGACCTGGGAGCACAAGGAGGTTAAGTGACTTGCTCAGGGTCACACAGTATGCAAGTGGAAGCTGTGGGATTCAAACCCAGGTCTGGTCTGCTGGATGTCACCAAATTTGCAGCTCAGAGCCTTAGACCACTGCTCTATACTGCCTCCTGTTTATATTGTGGCTCCGCTCGCCGGAGTGGCTGTTTATATTGTGTGCACCCGGAAGTAGCCCGAGAACCCCTCATTTCACAAAGTTTACTAAAGTGCTTTTTGTAGCCCACTAAGATGTTCAAAGGACTTTACTAAGGTTTTGAAAGTGCCACGCAGCTTTAAAAAATTTAAATATCTTAAAATCAACTAGTTTGTAGTTCATTCAGTTTGGTCCCGAACTACAAGCTCTCTTCCTGCTTCCGGTTGGTCACAGGGCTCAGTTTACTCAAAAAAGCATAATTCTTTGTTCATTGATAATTCAAATCAGCCCTACTAGTGATATTTCATACACAGTTCGCAGATATATTTACACCACATTTCATTTAGTTTAAAGCACAGTATATCTCACAGTATATCTGTGGGCTGGTAACTGGTTGGGGACAGACATCAGAGGGTGGTTGTGGGGGGTGGGACTATCAACCCAGAGGGCAGTCACCAGTCGGGTCCCACAGGGTTCTGTGCTGGGGCTGGCACTGTTTAATATCTTCATAGCTGATATAGCAGTTGGAGTTAAGAGCAGAATCAGTCTATTCATGGATGACACCAAGATAGGGACAGTTGTGGATGGGGTACAGGGAGGAAAAGCCCTCCAAGAAGATTTGGGAAGGCTTAAATAGTGATCAGACACTTGGCAGCTGGGTTTCAATGCTGAGAAGGGCAAGGTCATGCACTTTGGAGTGAGGAATCCTAGGTGCAGTTACCATCTGGGAGGGGTTCAGCTGTCTGTCTCTGAGAAGGAAAAGGATTTGGGAGTAATGGTCACAAAGAACATGAACCACTCATCTTAGTGTAGGAAAGCAGTGGCAAAAGCCAATAGAATACTAGGGTGCATTGCTAGAGGAATCACCTCTAGAAGGGAGGAAGTCATTCTGCCACTGTACAGGTCACTGGTGAGACCACACCTGGGAGTACCATGTACCATTCAAGAACCCATACTTAAATAAGGATATCAGGTTACCGAAGGGGGGACAGTGGAGGGTGAATAAAATGATCAGAGGTAAGGAAGGGGAAGCTTTACAAGCATAGGTTGAGGGACCTCAACATGTGCTCATTGGAGGAGAGTAGAGAAGAGAAAGCATTGATATGATCAAATCCCTCAAGTACTTAAAGGGCATCAAGAGAGTTAACATGGAGGACATGTTTCAATTAAGGGGAGAATGGATTACTAGGTGGCACAGACTGAAGTTGGTGGGGGGGTAGAGTCAAGAGGGAGGCAGGGAATCATCACTTTATGGAGAGGGTTGTAGGGGGATTTAATGCACTTCCTGAAGAAGTGCAATCTCTTAAAACACTGGAGAGCTTTAAAATTGGGTGGGACAAGGTTAAGGGCAAGATACTAGTCAGTGGGAAGATGAGGGGGAAGGGAGGGGAGTAGGGGTGCAGGGGGAACAGCAGGAGTCTAGCCTCTGTGCTGCACAATTGAGCAGATGCAATAGACCATTTGGCCTGCATCTGCTGGCAGTTTCGTATGTTCATGTGTATCAAGTGCAAAGAACATAAGGAATTATACAAGGCAGCAAATATGTACATTATATTAGTGGAGGCAGTGTATGAGAACATAAGATGTGCAGTATCAATACAGCAAGTATCTGTTGCTAATCAGTTTCCTGGGTATTTCTTTTGGTCACTCACCATTTGAGATTCTTGAGGTTACTGTTAGAGTTATTGAAGATGTGGTAAAAAGCCCTACAAGGAGAGGCTGGGGGAGCAATATATTTATTCCCTGGAGGAGAGAGAGGGGGCATGATAGAAACTTTCAAGTACCTTAGGGGTATAAACAAGGTACATGAGGGTAGCATCTTCAGAAAAGAAGATGTGCAAGAACAGGATGATATGAAGTGTGGGGAGGCTCAATGGTAACATGAGGAAATACATTTTACTGAAAGAGTGGTGGATGCTTGGAATGGCCTCCCAAAGGAGATGGTGGGGAAAAACAGGGAATTCAAGAATTTATAGGATAGACATGGGGTACCCTAGAGACAGAAAAGAAAGGGTGAGCTCCAGGTCAACTAGGATCTATAGTTTGAAATAGGTAGACAAAACAAGCAGACTGTGTGGGCCACACGATCCTTATCTGCCATCAACTTCTATGTTTCTATGATTTGAAAAAAAAGATGGCCTTTTGCAAAGAATAGAAAATGTGCCAGAAAATGAGGTGTTTCACAAAAAAAACCTTTGATACATTTGGCAAGTGACATTGCTGAAAAGGTTTCACATAATTCATCTTCAGGGTATATTGCAAACTCAATGAACCTTACAGACAAATAGAGATGGGAGTGGCTGATTCGCTCCGTGAAGTTATATAGAGAATTTGCGGAGTGCTCCACAGCAATGAGCAGAATACTTCACGTTATAATGGGTGACACTAAGTCCATTAGAAAACAATGACTTAGCGTTACTCACATCCTTCTGACCACTACTCCACCAATTCTTAAAGTGAAGTACATTGAAAACAATGTGCCAGCCTCACTCATGTGTTTTTAAGCTCCAAAGGCAAATTTTGCAGTGATTCATGGGATTTCAGGTTGCGTGGACTCTAGATGGTTCTGCACAGCCTCAGTTCAGGGTAGTGTGTGTAGGAAGCTGTAGGAGACAGTCTGCTCTGAGAGCTCTCTGTGATTCAGACCTTCTAAAAGCTATTAAAAAGGCCTTTTTGCATAATTTGTTTTGCTGAAACTTTAGTTCATCGACTGTAGGAAACCCTCCTGTGCTCATATCATTTATTGTTTGTGCATGGATTTTGAATGTTAATGTACTGTATGACATTCAGTCTGTGTACTGAGAGAAAGTGGAAGTGTGCTTTGGGGAGAGGCGTATATGTGGTGTAGGTAGATTAACTTGGTGAAAAAGACAGTTCTTTCTGTTTTGGTGATATTTTTCTTGTATAACTGTGTTAATGTATGCACAATAATAGTTTCAATAATTCTTGCCATTTTTTTGCTCACTTCACCTTGTAATTGAGCTCCAAATGAAATTCTGCAGTGATTCATGGGATTGCAGACACATGGGCTCTAGATTGTTCTGCACACCTCAGTTCTGGCCTGGGTAGTGTGTGTGAGTTGTAGCTGGAGACAGTTTGCTCTCAGAGCTCTGTGATTCAAAACCTCTAAAAGCTGTTTAAAATGCCTTTTTGAGTCTTTTTTTGGGCTCAAAGTTTAGTACATCGATTGTAGGAAACCCTTCTGTGCTCATATCATCGAGTGTTTATTGTTATGTGTGGATTTTGAATGTTAATGTAGAACAGTCAGTCTGTGTACTGTAAAGTGTGCTTTGGGGAGAGGCGATATGTGGTGTAGGTAGATTAACATGGAGAAAAAGACAGTTCTTTCTGTTTTGGTTATATTTTTCTTGTATAACTGTGTTAATGTACTCACAGTAATATTTTTAGTAATTCTTGAAAATTTTTGCTGATTGTTTTGGTGCAGCAGTGTATAATTTGTCTGTTTAAAACATTTGGTTATATTACTAGAGGTTTTACACATTACTTGTAGTGTGTGTGTGTGTGTGTGTGTGTGTGTGTGTGTGTGTGTGTGTGATCAGTGCCATTAAATCAGACACTTTTTATTGTGCCACAGAGTAATTGCAGCATTGTGTACCTGCTATCTGCCTCACCTGCATGATTTTTTTTTATACTGCTTTGTGGTATCTTTACTGGTAGTGGATCGTTACTGCCATGCACTAATCCCCCAACTGGCAAAATGTATTCCTTTCCAGATTTGGATTTGTGACTTGTGAGCACTGGTTAGATGTTGTTGTGCCTTTTCGTATGCATCTCTTGAGTGCACAGCGCAATCTTAATCTGTCTGTACGTTTGCAGTGCACCATTAATTCTGGGAGACTGCATTTCTTGTTACACTCTCATTTCACTTTGTCAGCACTGGGGAACTTTTTGGACACAGGACAATAGCATTTCGTCAACACTGGGGAATTTTCTGGACACAAGACAATAGCATTTTGGGGATGCACTTTAATTCTGGTGACTGTGTGTGACCACTGCACACATGTCTGAGTGTGCCATTAATTCTGGGAGACTTTGCATTTCTTGTTACGCTCTCTTTTCACTTCGTCAGCACTGGGGAGTTCTCTGGACACAAGACAGTAGCACTTTGGGGTTGCACATTAATTCTGTGTGGGTTTGGTGCTGCCAATATTGTTGTCACTCTGCTTACTTCGCGTTTAAGGTGGAATGACAATGTGAAATAATAATAACAAGGCGAAGTGTGCCTTTTCTATGGGGCACTCCACATAGTGACGTGCCAACGCGCAGTGGCCACTTTGTGTTCACTTCGCTGGTGGATTTTAAATTCGCTGCATCTCCACATAGAAATCACTGAAAAGAAAAAAAAATTAAAACGTTTTCCCCCAGCTCTTTAGAACCCATCCCACCTCCCTCCCTCCCTTCCTTGGGTGCACCCACAGACCCCTCCAAACAGGAAACACTGCTAGTGAGGTTGAGGAGTGATGAAAGTTAGGTATCACACCATCAAATAATTAATGGAAGAGAGATGTCAACCAGGGCTTACACAATTGTAGTCTATCACATAATTTGCAGAAAAGAGATGACAAACAGCGCCCACATCCTCTCAGCCATGTAACCTATGATATGCAAATACAATATCAATATATAACAGGCTATATTGATATCGTAGTTGCAAATTTGTGAGAGAATTCACAGATATCACACAACAAACTACTGATATACAGTACCTGCAGGTGTAATTGTACAGGCTTACGCCAAGGGATGGTCCAGCCACCAGATGGTAAACATGGGCCTAAAACCAAGAACAATGACATGCCAGAAAAGTCTCGCATACGCCCTTCCCAAATAACGCATAGAAACGCAGATGAATCGTGCTGTAAAGCTTTGATTCTCCCACAGCTGAACAGTGGGTGATATGACCAGCACATAGCCTTTTTGCACTGTGGGTAAATAAATGTTTTACTGCAATATTTATCTGAGTCTATATGTGGTTTTTGAGTAGTGCATGTGCAACGCTTTTAAGGTATCTCATAATTGTATAAGACTGTTGGTATGGCTGGACAGTAGGGAGGTGGGCTGGATGGGCACTCCAAGGTATGGGGAGAGGGTTTGCTTTTCTTGCCAGTACTTTTCATAGCCCACTTCACTGACACAGTTTTGACTGTTCCTTAAGGGCATAATCTGCTTAGTTTTAAGAGCAAGGGTAGGCAATCCCCCCCCCCCAAGCAGGAAAAGACACACCATAGGCTTTCTATAATTGTATCTTGAATTCTTTGTGATTGTGACTTTTAATAATGATTTGCATGCACCAAGCATGAAAAGTCTACAGTGTATCTGTTTCTGCTTTGGTGAGTGACTGAAGCATTGATCTTAAAACCAGACTATAGTTTGATACATAATGGTTCTCAGCAGGTGGCGGGAGGGGCGAGTTAGGGTGCTTAGTGGGTGGGTGGAAGGGTGTGTCATTGTTTCTTTATCTGAGGCTGTGTGAAATGGAGGGTGAGACTGTGTACTGCTACTGGTCAAGAATTGGGGAAAAGGAAATGGAGTGCTACCAGAGTGTAGAGCTTATAGCACAACAATATGAACCCAAGACCTGGCAGATTTGGTTTTAAATCTAACAGCCACCATGTGACTCTGAGCAAGTCACTTAACCACTCTGTCCTCCCAGTACACACGGAAAAATGAGCTTCAGCTCATTCTAAAAAAAAATAATTTGTCATGTTAATGCATTAGCATTCCTTTCAGCTCTGAACACAACTTGTTTGTTTGAGAAGCTACTACCAACACTGTCTCAGCCCTACCCATCATTTACATACAAAACATGAAGGCTAAAAACCTGCTAATTCCTTGCTTGCTAGCTCCCCTCCCCCAGAGGTTTCTTACCTCAGAATTAATTTAAACCATTAGGCAGGATACTAGTAGAAATGTGATGGTTCTCACCTCTGTTCACAGCAGAGGCATACAAGAGATTAAATTTCAATTGAAACTCCAACACACAATGTTTCTACTACCCCTGCCATTTTCCACAAACAGAAAGAGCACCTCTAATAGCCGATTCTAAATTCTTCATTTACAACTTAACTAGACTGCTGTTTCCTGCATGCAGCCAAGTAGAATTATGTCTTCCAGCCATAACAGCTTATCCTTTGAAGTTCGTTCCACCCTCCCTCATCCCACGAACAGGATCTTACATAATGTAACAGCCTGGGCCCAAATCCAGAAGGCATGACGCAAGTCGCCGACAACTGTGACTTGTGCCAAATGCCAATGTGCCAGTGACCCTGCTCCTGAATCCAGAACAGGCAGGGTTTCCAGTGGCTACGTCTGTGACTTGCAGGACCACAAGTGCTTCACCAAAGGGAGGGCACACTTGAACAGGGTGCCGTAAGCTGCAGGAGATGCCCACTGACACGACGCAAGCACCCCCTGTCCCCAAGCCCAAACCCTGTTGGCCAGCTTGCCATTATGCAGAAGGCTGTGATGCCTGCAATACAAATTGTAATAAAAGACAATGAAAATACACCCACAGTGCCCATAATCCCTGGTAATCTAGTGTCCCTCCACCCAGCAGTGCTGGTTCACCCCCCACCCATGCCCAGTCAGGGACTGGCACAACCCATCTCTCTCTTTCATGGCCAGCCACCGACTGAGCTCCCCTGAGCACGTACTACTCTATACAGTATGTGCTCAAAGCTGTCATTCATTGAGCGTGTACTGTATGCAGTAGTACACTCTCAAGGGAGCTCAGTCTGTGGCTGGCCATGGAGGAGAGAGGTGGGTTGCACCAGTTGCTGGCTGGGCAAAGGTGTGGAGGAGTGGACCAGCACTGCTGGGTGGGGGGGGACACTAGACTACTAGGGATTATGGGCACTGTGGGTGTCTTTTTATTGTCTGTTTTTGCAGTTTGTATTTTAGGCATGACAGCCATTTAAATAATGGTGACGTGGCCAACGGGGTTTGGGGCTTGAGGTCAGGGGGCATGACTGAGCCCTGCAGGGCACTTCGCAGGAATGGGGCTTGGGTCAGAGGGGACATGATCTACTCTACGGCACTTCACAGGAATCGGGGCTTGGGGGTCAGGGACATGATCAGCGCTGGGACAATACTCAGGGATGGGGTGTGGAGGTGCCAGCAGCCCACAGAGAGCTTTCCTGCCAATGAGGGATTGGTGGGGGGGCTTCTGTAGGACCATGGGTGGTGGCTGTTGGGGCAACAGGCACAGAAGTGCACCCCCAGTGGATGAGGAGTACACTTAGACCAGCTAATAGCTGGACTAACTGTACTTAGACCAATGTCCACCAGGGGTTGCCTTTGAACAGCACAGTTGCTGTTCCAACAGCCACCCTCCTGGAATCAGGCATAACTGCTGCCATAAACCCTTTTGCACTGTGTCACAGGGGGTTTATGGCGTAACCAGTAGTGTAGACCAACTTCAGCACAGGCAGCCTGCGACATGTCACAGGCTGCCTTTTGGAATACAGATCATCGTAACACATGGCGCAAAGTGCTACTTGCACCAATTTGTTTGGTGCAAGTCATTTTGTGACATATGTAACTGTTCTGGAATCGGGCCCCCTGGCTCCAACTCTGCCAGACTGAAATCACTCATGCCCGGAGGGTGATTACACTGCTGACCACTTGACTTAAATACTGTTGGAGCAGGACAATGAGCAAAACAGATTGCTCTAACTCCTTTACAAGCCTTTTCACTTCATGACCCCGCAACCACTCTCCCACCACCACCACGGTGCAGGGTCAGCTCTGCTGCTTTGCCCTTTTAGAGCGTTGTAATTGTAACCTTTTAGAAGCCCTGTACTCTATCTCAGCTACAATAAAGTTTCTTCACATATCCCAAAGGCTGATTTGACAAGCCTTCCTCCCTCCACCCCTCTGAAATAGCACATTAAAGCTGGGACAACTGCAGTGCATGGTGCGTGTAACAAAGTCAGGATATGACATAAAAGGCAGCAGCAATGGGTATGTGAAAATTAAATGCAGGCAGTAGCAGATGCCAAAGCTGCAAAACATGTATAGGCTTGCTATGTTTATCTCCATAACTAGGCCATTATCATAAATATCTAGTTTAAAGATGCAGATTTACCTTGAAATTACAAAGATGGGCAGTTTCTCCCCACTGTCTGACTAGTGTGCCTCAGGTCATTTCCGCTGTGAAAGGCATTTCCATTTGCAATTTTGTCTGCATGCCTTTTTTTGATAGGAGGTGACTACTTATTTCTTTGTGTGTTATGTTTTTGTTTTTACTTTACTATTTTGGTCTGTTGTTTACATTTTTTAGGTTAACGTTTTGCTGTTTTTCTTGCCACATGCTGTATTGTCTGAGTTCCTTCTTTGTTGCTTTACTTTATTATGTTTGGTTTGGCTTTATTTCTCGTTGTTGCTTTATTTTTTAGTTGGTGTCTGTTGCAATTGATGTATTTGATTAGTGTGTATTTTTTTGGTTTTTATTTTTGCACTTCAGGGCCACCGTACAGTAGACTGGGATATGCAAAGCAGTTGCATCATTAGAAACATAGACTTTGATGGCAGATAAGGATCACTTGGCCCACCCAGTCTGCCCATTTCCCTACCTACAGGATAAGCTGCTGATCCTAGTTAACCAACAGCCTACTTCTTCCTACCCCCCACCAGAATTGCCTTATGTCTGTCCCATGCATTCTTTAATTCTCTCACTGTCTTTGACCCCACACCCTCCTCAGCAAGGCCATTCCATTCTCTGTGAAAAATACTTCCTTAAATTACCTCTGACGCCCCCTCTATCTTCAAATTGTGCCCCTTGTTCTTGCACATCTCTTTTCTGAAAGATGCTACCCTCTTGGACTTTGTTGATTCCTTGAGGTACTTGAAAGTTTCTATCATGTCCCCTTTCCCTCCTTTCCTCAAGGGTATACATATTAAGCTCCTTTAGTCATGGGTGCCAAAAGATAGTAAAAGCTGAGGGGCAGTGCTTGAAGGGCACTTACGAGGGTAAAAGTGCACTTTTTCCACACTAGTTTTGCCATACAAAATACTATAAATCTAATTTATGATAAAGATTGTAATGTTAAGAATGCAGTTATACCATGTAGGAATATTTATTACAGTATATTAATATGAACATACGAATGTGCCAGCAGAAACAGACCACCCAGTCTATCTAAGTCTGCTCGAGTGTGCATCTGTGTTAAGAGATCAGCTGTCAACCCATTCCTCCAATAGCTCCGCATGAAGTCTGAACCATCCATTGCTTAACCTGATACAGTGGCTGTTCAGGTGAAAATGAAAGATGGCATAGTAATATGTGTATCACCAGTCTCAAGCATGCAGTCTTCACACAAATTGGTTAGACGTTTTTGGTTCCACTAACTTCAGGACAGAAGTTAGCAGTTAAGCCCAACCACCAGTGACAAGGTGAACTCCTGAGGCTGGGGAAATAATGACACAGAGCCATTAACTTTACACAGAGCTTTTTATTAATGAATCTCTGTGTACAATGTAAAGTGTATTTATTCATGAATCACAGTGTACAGTGAGAGTAAAACAATATTAATTTACAACAATATGGGTACAACACAAAACAATGCACAACTATAATTGCTGGAGTCAAGATAGGTTGGCCTGCCAAAACATCACTTGCTGGTATAAGAATGTAGGCCAGGCCCAACCAAGTGTTGCCTTGGCATGGCCTTCAATCTTCTCTTGTACTCCTGCTCACATTTTGTTTTATTATGCCCGCACAAGCCATTACCAGGCCGTGGCAGCCACCAAATCATACTATGAATGTTCTGGTCACCACTTTAGACTGGTATGCCTATACAAGCCATTCCCAGGCCTTGGTGGCCACCAAATCATCCTATGATGCTGTGGTCACGAACTTCAAGCTGACATGCCTGTACAAGCCATTACCAGGCCCTGGTGGCCACCAGATCACCCAATCACCCAATTTACCACCACATCTATACTTCTGCCATGAATGAATCCTATGGATGCTCTGGTCACCACTTCAGGCTGGTACACTGCACAAGTCATTCCCAGGTCCTGGTGGCCACCAAATCACACAGTCAACCAATTTATCACCACATCTATACTTCTGCCATGAATGAATCCTATGGATGCTCTTGTCACCACTTCAGGCTGGAATGCCTGTACAAGCCATTTCCAGGCCCTGATGGCCACCAAACTTTCCAACACCTGCCCTATCCGCTCCAGAGTCCCACAGAGCTCCATTCTTGGTCCCCTGCTCTTTTCCCTTTTTCTCAACTCCCTGCCCGGAGAATGTACTGGTAAAATCCTTCTTTACACAGATGATGCTGTACTCTTTGCCTCCGACCGTAATCCTATCGCACTTCAGGATTCTCTGCAGGAATCCTACAATGACGCAGAAGCCTGGTTTACTGAGCACAGACTCGTAATTAATCTAAAGAAAACCAAAACCATGCTCTTTGCCCACCCCCAAAATAAATCCAGTAACTATCCTCCTGCAGTTCACTCCACCTCAAAACTCCCTATTGATCTAGTTCACTCTTATAATTACCTAGGCATAACCTTTTAACCCTGCCCCTCTTTTCATGCCCACATCTCTGCCCTTGCCTCAGCCTCTAACACTCAGCTGGATATCCTCTATCGCCATAAAACTGCCTCCCCATGGATGCCCTCTGACTTGCAGTCACATCCTCAGTTCTATCTCTAGTAGACTATGGCCTACTCTGTATGGTGCAGCAGACCAGACTGCCCTGCACAAGATCCACCTCACCTTAAACAAGGCCTGCAGGCTCATAAATGGGGCTCCTAGACTAACCCACACTTGCCTTCTTTACACCATGGCTAATCTACTCAACCCTAGATGAGTGCTCAAATACCAAACCTGCCTCCTAACAAAAAATCACTCCTGGGCTATCCCCACCGGTCTGTCAACCACTATCCAATGAGAAAACCCTACAGTGCATACCCATATATCCTGCAAAACTGCACTGGTTATATCAAGGGCGAGAACCTTGCAAGGTCAAAGGGCTTACCCTTACAGAGCCCCCTGTTGGTATAACGCCCTCCCACCGGAATCACTGATGCCACCTCATTATCTTATTTTAAATCCGCCTCAGAAATCACCTGCTCTCAACACACACAGCTGTAGCTGCCCTAAGCCTCCTCCTATCCTTCCAGACAAAGCTCTGAGCTGCTCTCTGACCTTCTGTCCAGCTCTACCCTCACTTGCTACTATCTCCCCACTCTCCTCTTCTAATGTCTTCCACCCAGCCTACCTTTATCTGTCTACTGAATCAATCTCCATGTAACTACTGTATATTGTCTACTCTGTAAAGCTCACATATAAGCCTGTTGTATACTCCGCTTGACATATGCCTGTATTTTTGCCTGATTCCTAAATGTACCCTGATTTTTTTTGTCTGCCCTATGTTTGTTGCATGCACTGTTTTTGTCCTCTCTGTGATGAGGTACCTTTGTAAATCAGCCTCTGGTTCAAAGGTTGTTAAACTGATGTTCTAATAAATAAATAAATCACCCTATGAATGCTCTGGTCATCACTTCAGGCTGTTATGCCTGTACAAGTCATTACCAGGCCCTGGTGGCCACCAGATCACCCAATCAACCAATTTACCACACCATCTATACTTCTGCCATGAATGAATCCTATGGATGCTCTGGTCATCACTTCAGGATGGTATGCCTGTACAAGCCTTTTCCAGGCTCTGGTGGCCACCAAATCATACTTTGGATGGTCTGGTCACCACTTCAGGCTGGTATGCCTGTACAAGCCATTTCCAGGCCCTGGTGGCCGCCAAATCATACTTTGGATGGTCTGGTCACAACTTCAGGCTGGTATGCCTGTACAAGCCATTACCAGGCCCTGGTGGCCAGCAAATTACCCAATCAACCAATTTTCCACGACATCTGTACTTCTGCCATGAATGAATCCTATGGATACTCTGGTCACCACTTGTGGCTGGTAAGCTGCACAAGTCATTCCCAGGCCCTGGTGGCCACCAAGTCACTCAATCATCCAATTTACATCCACATCTGTGCTTCTGCCATGAATGAATCCTATGGATGCTCTAGTCACCACTTCAGAATGGTATGCCTGTACAAGCCATTACCAGGCCCTGGTGGCCACCAAATCATCCAATTTACCACCGTACCTACACCGTATGGCAGTGTCAGTGGCTCAGTAGGTAGCACGCTCGCCTTTGAGGCCAGGAGATCACAGCACTGTGGGTTCAGTTCCCACATCTGGCACTTGGGTAAATATCCCAATACTGACACTGTAGTGCAGCATGAGAGGGGTGCTGCACTTCTGAGGTGCCATCTTTTGGATGAGACTTTAAACCGAGGTCCCATCTGCCGGGACTGGTGGTAGTTCAGGTGGATGTTAAAAATCCCATGGCACTTATCGAAAAGAGTAGGGGAATTTTATTAGGAAATAAATCATAACATCATACATAGGCATACAGAACAAAAATCACAAAGGCCATACAACAGTCAAGTATGTAGAAAGAAAATACAATCATGTAATCCCAAAAAAAAAGGGAAAAAATAATGCAAACAAAGCAAGAAACAAAATAAGAAAACACATAAAAAATTATAACAAGAAAGTAATAGACTTCCATAAAGTGTGAAATCGATGCAACGGAAGTCTCTGACGTTCAGATTCCATAATATTCAAGAGAGCATGTTTGATATGCTGTATAATAACAGTTGGTACAGTCAGAATTTGTTGTAATACAAATTGGCATCGAGCTTGCCACATATAATATTTGCATATCGAAAAAATAAGTCTAAGGGTACTAGGGTGAAATCTGTTCCAAACAGCTGAAAATTCCCCCAATATCAGGACCTGATATGTTATTCTGCTAAGAAAAGGCCATTTCTACTTATTGGCCAAAATTTTCCAAAATAATAAAGCATCTTGACATTCAAAAAAGAAATGTGACATAGTTTCAACAATATGTACACAGGCAGGTTTAGGGCAAAATCGTTCTTGAGAAGATTTATGTTTAAGATTCCCTTAACTTGGAGCTTGCCATGACAACACAGCCAAGACACATCCCACATTGAAGTGGTATTCTTTTATCAGTAAGGATAGACAGAGCACAATTTTGCCTAGAAGGGGAGCAGTAAGGAAAGTGTAACACTGGTCTAGTAATAACTAGAAAGGCCTCATATAGTTGTTTTCTGGATAATGCTAATATTGAGGATTTACAAAGTTTCCAGATCCTTAACTTGAGAAAGCTGTCTACAGCATATGTGGGATAACATGTATGATGAGATGGTATAGGCGGGAGTAAGTCCCATTTCTCCATAACTGAATGTAGTGCAAAGTCAATCCAAGCATCACTAATGGTAGATGTATATTTAATGCTTTGAAACAGGTGAAAAAGAAAAAAAGAAAGAAAAAAAGCTATAGGATGTATCATGCCAAGTCCACCCTGAGAAATTGACAAGTATGTAACATCTTGTTTAATGGGGTTAAGTCTGCTACCCCAAACCATCTGAAAACACACACTAAAAATACGGGTTTCTAATTGTTTAGTAGGGGCATAAATATGACTAAGAAACAAAAAGACAGGGAGGATAAACTTTTTAACAACTAAAACTCTCTTCCTTTTGCCTAATTTCCATGATTTCCAAATACCCACTTTACTTTCACCTATATGTAAGCGCTGTTCCCAATTATAAATGGCAGCCTCATCTATATTAAACCAAATTCCCAAAATTTTCTGAGGAGATGGATATACTAATACCAACAACCATAGCAACAGAAGCAGAGTCTGCATCCAAAGGACTGAGACACATTTTGAAGGTTCAATCTGCCTCCTGAAAAAATAGAAAAATTGTGAAATACTTGAACAGCTTTATTACCAGAGAAGATATCTTGCATAAATAAAACAACATCATCCACATAGGCTGCGATCTTAACCTTGGGAAGGGAGTAATGGGGTGCTAAGCCTATAATTTGGGAATCCCAATTAATTTGTCGTATAATGGGATCTAAGGCAAAAACATATAACAGCGGACTAAATGGACACCCTTGTCGCACCCCAACCTTCTGAAGTAAAGGTTCACCAATGAAGCCGTTAACCAGCGGGGAAAAATATGCAAAGGAAAAAATACGGGCAATCCATTGAATAAAAGCTGTTGGAATACCATATAAGCGTAAAACCTGAAAGAGATATGAATGATACACTGAATCAAAAGCTTTAACCTGATCCAGGGATGATATAAATCCCGAAATGTCATTACGGTGTTTCGCCTCAAATAGTTCACGTAGAAGAAATAGATTTGTAGTGATGGATCTCCCAGGCACAGCACAAGACTGAGCAGGGTCTATGAGATCTGGAGCCACTCGCTGTAAACGTGTACTAAGTATACGCGTTAAAATTTTAAAATCAGTGTTCAGAAGGTGAAGAGGTCTCCAATTCAGTAGTGAGCACTTTTCACCTTTTTGAATATAAATTTGAGAAAAGAAATACCAAAATTATTATCGAGAGGAATCTCGTAAGCGTAGTTGTAAACTTGGGTCAATATTTCCGACAAGTCCTCCTGAAATAATCTATAACATTCATGTGTAAGACCATCAGGACCCGGCGCAACCTGCAATTTAAGATGAGAAATAGCCGAAATAACTTCTTCCTGGGAAATGGGAGCAATAAGCTCTTCAACAAGGTGTAATGGAAGTTGTGGAGCAGGGGCCGTAAAAATCTTAGACAATTCAGGAATGCGAGGAGGTATAGTACAAAATTGAGAAAGTAAATGATCGTGAACAATAGAGAGCATACCAGAGACATCTGAAACAACACGTCCTGAGCCATCAAAAAGACCATGCATGACAGTAGCATGAAGTCTAGAAGCATGAGTGGAAAATGAGTTCGCTGAAGGGGACACTGATGTCCCCACTCTCAGAAGAAAATCCAAGGAACGAGCACTCTTATATTGATGTGCAAACATATGACGTTTAACCTTAGCAATTTGTGAGGAATAGTCTATCAAGGAAGATACCGAAAGAGACATTAAGTAATATAGTTGATTCCGAAAATCCAAATAGGTAAGGTAAGAATCACGGGCCAGACAATGTCCAATCGTTTGAAAAAGCGTACATAGATCATGTTTCGTATCTGACCACCATTCCCAGACTGAATCATAACAACAAAGAACCATGATTCGAGTCTGGAAGAAGGATCTCACTTGTGCTTGAACCACAGACTTGGTCAATAAGGTATTATTCAATTTCCACTGAGGTGTTGGGGACATAACGGAGAGGTGTCATTATCTAAGGAAAATGTACAGGTCAATAAGAAGGGACCTGAAAGTTCAGTCGGGCTAATGGAAACTGCCAATGGAATACAATATCTAGAGGAAAAGAGATAATCTATCATGGTGTGATATATGGATCTATGGTATGTATAGCCAGGATCTGTATGTAAGTATTGGTAAGCATCATGTAAACTAGCTTGTTTAACAATATGAGAGAGAGCAGTGGAGTCACAATAAACCTTTTTTCCAGCAGCCGTCCTACAAGAAATGTCCAAAGAACAATTAAAGTCACCACCCCACATAATATGTTTCCTGGTACAGAGAAAAGGAGTGACAAGATCTAGTAACTGTATACGAGCACGCTTCGATTGGGGACCATAAAAATTTATGAGGCGTATAGGATGTCCCTGAAAAGTACAATCAAGGATCAAAACCCTACTAGGATGAATGTCCAGAACGCGTGAAATCGAAACCGTCGTAGAAAAAAATAAGATAGCTATCCCATCAGCATAATCATCTCCAAAAGTCCAGTATGAGGACCTTTATACCAACCCCATTTAAGAAGCTGTACTTTGGCAAGCGAGGTGAGATGTGTTTCCTGTAAAAAGAGTACATCCAAGGAGAGAGATGCAGCAAGATGGAAAAAAAACATTCTCCATTTGTAGCTCTTTAGGCTACAAACATTGAAGGAAGCCAAGCGAAGAAGAATCAGTGTGGAGAATAAGCAATCAACCACTTCCTTCCGTGACAGTCATATTTTTGCGTTTTTTACTTCCTTTATTGGTTTTAGTCATTTTTTTATGAAAAACATCAGGAGGCTTAGGTATAGCAATATCCATATCAGAAGGTAAGGCAGATGTTTCTGAATCGCCTTCTGAGTCCTCCCTTCCATCTCTCAAACATTCAAAGGAGTTAGAAAGGGAAACTTCAGGCGGCTTCAGTGATTTGCGAGACACTGCCCTGGTTATTCTCCTGCTAATCTGAAAACCATCTGAGTCCAACAAGGGAGTACTCATGGATTGAGTAGATAAAGAGGGTAGAGGATGTGTAGCCAATACCTGATCAGTGGGAATAAGTTCTACATCCTTAGGAGGGTCTCATGCAGGTGTAGTGGTAACAGAGGCATCTAGCATATTGGGGGGGGCGCAGACAACTCAGGTATGTCAGACAGTGATATCAGATTCATAGATTGATCTTGAGCTTTCTCCTGTGCTTTTTGAACAAGGACAGTGGAATCCCACCCCTCCTGTCTATTCTTGCTAGCCCAAGGGCATTGATGATACGCGTGCCCTTTCTCATCACATAAGTTGCACTGGAATACATTCGTGCAAGAAACACTAGGATGTCCAAAACCCCCACATCAGCTACATTTTAGCAAGTCACAGGTGCTACTGAGATGCATGCGGGAGCCACATTTATAACAGGCCCTGGGTTGACCTCCATACCCTCTATCTTTACCCAAAAAAAAGCTTTTGGGAAGGTGAACAACTTCAGAGTTGACTTGAAACAGCTTTACATGAAATTTCCAGCTACCTGTCCAAAGACCTTCCTCATCTATAACAGCTTCAGGAGGGGATACGACTGTACATCTATTCTGTAGCCAATGATAAATATCACTGATGCTAACTCCCTCATTGCGAAACATGATAGTTACAGTCCAAACTGCTGGTTTGGTGAGGGGAATGACTGAAAAAGGGACCCATAGAGGAGAAGTTTTCAGTGTGGCGTATTTATTCCAAATTTATCTAAACCACTAGCATGTTTAAAGCTAATATCAAAGGTTTCCTCCCCGTAAATATGTATTAAAGCATAAATATCAGATGCCTGAAAATGCATATCACCTTTCAATAGGGTTCGGGCTACATAATACCAGTCAGGAAACACAGAGAGGCCTCCTTTGTAACGTAGACGTACTGCATGATGTCTGGGGGCCTGTTCTAACTTATTTTTAAATAAATCTGACAAGACAGGACCTTTGTCAGATGCTATAACAGGTTGCAAGGGGGGAGTCGGAAGAGAGGAAGTTCCTTCTTCTGGATCCGTAACAAGTGGTGTAACTGGTGTTAGTATGGAGGGGGAATGAACTGAGAGCAGGAAACAGACCTGAACTGGGAGTAGACATATTAACTACAGAATGTGTTGGGCCTGAAAGGTCTGAATTAGATAAGCCAGTACTGGATTGTTGTGCTTTCTGGAAACACCCAATGGGGAGGAAGAGGAAGGAAGATCAGGGAGGAGGGTGCCAGAAGGCATAGGAAGGGTACCAGGAGATATCTGAGGCCTAGAGTATCACTCTCCTGCAATAACAGATCAGGATGAGCATCAGGGACATCACTATAAACATTAGAATCATGTTTATGCATAAGTCACAGACACACTACATGGATCTGTAGAAACCATCATATCCCCCCATGTAGTCCCATGAGTAGCATGAGTAGATAATGTAACAGGGGTAGAAACAATACAGTCATTCATAACAGCAGCTGCAGAGTTAGGTACCTCGGTGGAGCTCATGGTCGTAGGTGCAGGCCTGTGTGGAGAGAAGAGAACCCCATGTTTATCCGCATCCCACGTCGGGTCTGGTGTCCAAGAATTCGAGTCCGTTTTAATCCAACCAGCTTGTGTGAGAGCCGAAGAGACTGACCACGTAGGGTTCACTATACTGTGGTCATTGTCAATACCAAAACGTGTACAAATCAATGAGGAGGTAGAAACAGAGGCAGTACTCACTGTTTTAGGCACTGGGAGCGGAGTAGCAAGCGAGTGAGAATCAGGTGCAAAATCCAGATCCCCTACATCTTGTGACTGTAAGCCGGTATCCGTTGTAGGATCAGAGAGACAAGCTCCGGAAACGACAGGGGAAAGACAAGGCGCCGTACCAGCAAGCACCAGAGCAGAAGGTTCCATCATCCTAGGACGCACTGAGATCCCCGAAGTTTCCAGTCGAGACGCTGAAGGAGATGCAGTACAGGAAACATCAGCAGTGCATTCCATCTCATTGTGTAAGTCGTTCGTTGCTGTTTCAGTCACCACAGCATCACATTTAATAGGCAAAGAAATCCGCGTTGCAGGAGCTTCCACAGCAGTCTCCTGGGTAGTAGTGCAAGCAGGCAGCATCGCCAGTAACATCGGCATCGAGGAGGTAAGCAGCTCACCAGAGCACCGCTGGACTCCGACCGAATCCTCCATCTCAGCAGCAGGAGACCCGCCACCGGAAGGAGTAGGGGAATTTCCCTGGTGTCCTGGCCAAATTTCCCTCATTCACTAAAATACCACCAACAGCTTAATCTGATTCAAATTCAATTGCTTATCATCTGTACCCCCGTCGCCCCTGAAAAGGGACTTCTAGGCCCAGTGGACTTACCAGGTCAACAAAATTCAACAAACAAACATATACTTCCCCCAAGTAAAGGTTTTCAGTATCAAATTTTTCAGAAAAGATTCGTCGTCTTTCATTTCATTACACAAACTCCCGAACAATTTGTGACCGGTCTAACTTGTCTGTTCTCTCTTTGTAAATGTTCAACAGCATTAGGTGATTGTACCTCTTCTCCATCATGGTGCTTACGTAAGTAAGACTTTTATCCTCTGCTGTGTTAGAAAGTATCTCTCCCCAGTTGCTGTACTCATTGGGACAAGGAGGTAAATTTGAATGACTTCACTACTTCTGAATACAGTGTCTGCTGCTGGCAGTCTTTTCTCACTAAGGCATCAATAATGGTGTTGATTGAAGTTATTACCTTCGCCTCTGCCAAAACCTGCTGTGCAAGTAATGGAGCAACTTCAGCTGTGCATTCAGATTGTCAATGTCCAAGTCTTTATCTCCATACAACTGTGTGACCTGAGGAGGAACTGAAAATGACTTTGCATTGGCTGCTTGAAGCAACAAATTATCCATGGATGATAGCAAAGCATAGGTTTCTTGATCAAAACCTCAGTCTAGTTCAATGAGATAAGCATCAATGGCTTCATTATACATTTGTCGATACCAGTCCATAGCAGATTCAGGATTGTGATGTGGTGCACTTCCATGTTGCAGCTTGCTGGGACATAGGGCTGTCTGGGCAGTTTGGGCTCTTTCACAATTTTCAGTAGTGTGCTTTCTCTTTGATGCCTTCATAGACCTGGTCAAAGTCATTGCACTGGCTTTGTAAATTTTGTTTCAGGAGCTTACAGTCATCATTGTACTTGCTGCTGTCTGTGTTTTTGTTTGCAAGATGAAAGTTGCTCGTTCAGATAAGCTGAATATATTGTATGATATAACAAGTCTAAAATAGGTCAGAAACTTTTTCATCACTGACAACAGGCCCTTAACTTTACTTCATACATCAGTAGATCTTTCTGTTTCCAACTCTCGTAAGGTTTCATAAAGTGTTCTATAGTTTGTGAGAATTGACTTGATGCTCTTTGTTCTTGCTAACCATCTTGTTTATTTTTTATTTATTTTTATTTATTTATTCTAGGATTACATGTACCTTTGAGCCAAAGCTCTTTTACAAAGGTTCCACGTCAATGGAGGTACAATACAGAGTAGACAAGACATTCAGTTACATAGGCAGGTAAATAGCATAACACCAAATACAAATATGTGGGCATGTACATTGGGGCTAATAAGCGATAGAGCACAGAGCAGCAGTAGTACGAGAACAGAGTGGGGGGGACAACTGAGGGTGCAACCAGAGGCATTGTCATAATACAGATAGAAGTGCTGGAGTAGAAAAAAATGAGAGAGAAGTAAGAAAGAAGGCAGCGAGTGGTGGTAGTGCAAGGAGGGGACTAGAGAGGCAGCCAAGAAAGGGGGGGAGGTGGGCTAAGGAGGCAGTAGGGAGAAAAGAAGAAGGGGCAGGGAGTAGCAAAAGTGCAAGGAGGGGACTATAGAGGCAGTTAAGAAAGGGGGGGAGGTGGGCTAAGGTGGACAAAGTAAGTACAGGCTTTCTATCATCATGTAAGGGTCCTCACCATCATTTGCTGCAATATTTTCATAAAGAGCCAACCTCTGTGGTGATCCCCAAATCAACACACTTAAATTCTGGACAAAGCTGAGGGCATCTTCAATGACCTCGCTTGTTTTGCCACAGTTTTGCAACACGGGTCAAGGAATGATTTGCACAATGGGCATTCAGTGCTAGTGGTTTTCTCTTCTAACTCTAGTTGCAGTTTCAAATACATCCACTCATATTTGCTGCTCCATCATATGCCTGTCCCTCATGTCATTGATTGATAAATTACATCTTAATAAAACATCCTTAATGGAACTGTTGATGGATTCTGCATCAGTCTTTGCCATTTTGTACATCCTAATAAAATCTTCATGTATAACAAAATGAGGCAGTGAAACCCATCATATACATATTGTCATCTGTTCATGTTGGCTGATATCCCGAGATTCATCTGCTATAGTTACATACAGTTTTGATTCATTCGTATCTCTTCCAATAGGTTCCTTAGCAGCCGATGTGCCATGAGTTCCATGACTTCATTTACAATATCTGCACTCTGATATTTCCCTTCCTGGATCCATCTCAGTAGCTCTGATATGTCTACTGCCCTACTCAGCATGTCCTGCCTCAGGTTGCTTTCCTCTTCTTCTTTGCCACGAACTTCTAGTCCTTGCCGAACTAGAAACTGTATCACATTTAGATGTTTCAGGAATGTTTATCGGTTTTTCGCCTGTTCCTGTGTGAGATGCTGGCTGAGCTGAGCACCAACATTCATCCTTGTGTTGTGGAAGGCAGTATACTTCTCAACAGCTTCATGGTGGAATAATGATGTCTGATGTTTCTTAAATTTGTCAATTGCTTTCTTCCAATCACTAAATCCTGATGAAATGAAGGTTGGTTCACCACGACTGCCTGTGATAAGTTTTCTTTCCACTGCTGCCTGACAGTAGTAGCAGAATACACATCCTTTGAAACACAGTAGGTTAGCCAGCTGAAAGATGAAAACCACTGTGTTTGACAAGATTCTTGTTTCAGTTCTCCATTGGTTCTCAGAATGACTTGTTTGATGGACATGTCTGTAACACTACTTGTTAGAAAAACACTGTTAAAATTGTGGCAACAAACAGAAGAGCAGGAGGGGAGAGACAAAGAGACAGCAGATTCAGACATTGGTTTAACTGAAGTGACCCTTATATTCTCAGAGCAGGAGGTGAAAGAAAGAGACAGCAGATTCAAACTCTAGGTTAACTGCAGTGACCCTTGTATTTTCAGAGCAGGAGGGGAGAGAAAAAGAGACTACTGATTCAGACTCTGGGTCCACTGCTGTGATGCGCGTATTCTCAGAGACATGCGTGATGTTGCTATTGCTATTGTTGTTCATGGGGAATAGCTTTGCAGCTCTGTTTTCCATATCAGGCGGGATTTACCATCCAGAGCACTGGAATAGCAGCTGGGACAATCCACATCAGGCAAGAAACATGTCAGTTCTGGCCCTGATGCAACATTTGGAACAAGCATGGCTGCATCTGACTCTGTAAAAGTCATTGGCAGCAAAGCTGTATGCACAGTTACACTGTCACTTACTGTATTGGTACAACTGACAGTTGCATTGCTTGTGGCAGTGTCAGTGGTATTGTTCTCAGCAGCGATGTCACATGCAGGCTCTGATGTTATTGGTATCTGGGCACTCCCAAACCAGTAATTTAGTTTTCTTGGCATCTTGGCAGCAATATCAGTCAGTTATCTCTCCATCTGTCTTTTTCATCTCTCAGACCTTGGCATATTTGAGTGCAATGTCATGGAGAGTGCAGGCTCTGAGAATTAATTTTGTGTATAAAATTTAATGAAACCATCTGGTTACCATCTTCCAACAAGGCACTGCTGCATGAACATTATTAAGCAAGCTAGCAATGAAGTGCCATGGCAAAAAAGTTTTCATATAGATATATAGATATATATATATATATATGTGTGTGTGTGTATATGTGTGTGTGTGTGTATATATATACAGTATATATAGGGGATATGACATGGCCCGACTGAAGATATCATATTTATCTTCACTCGAGGCCAGTGATATCATGATATCTCATGAGTGGCTTGGCCACTCAGTGAGATATCTTGATGTCACTGGCCTCGAGTGAAGATAAATATGATATCTTCAGTCGGCCATGTCATATTCGGTTTATACAATGTATGCTTTGCCCCTGCCCCCCAACACAACTCACTACGTGCCCCTCTCAATGCAATGGGTGACATAAAGGTGATGGCCCTAGCAATACAACCCCCCTTTACAGAAACGCTGCCAAAACAGCAGATGTCATTTATTGCTTAAGAAATATTTGGTGGATTCTGCTATTTATGGTTAGTTTTAAGAAGCATTATCTGGTTTATCATGCCATGCCCCCCACACACACACAGGGCTCCACATGCTTCCCCAACATAATAGATTATATAGGGTTTTTAAATATCTGGTTGATCCTGTCAGTTTAAAGTTAGTAAAAATATCTGGTTGATCCTGCTATTATTTTGGGAAAAAGTGACATTTACATGGTTATCTGGTTGATCCTGCCACTCTGAGTAGTTTCACTTTCCCTAAATTGTGGCGATTGACCGCGCTATAGACAGTGACGATTTGTACATTGGTAAATGTTTTTAGAATGTGCCCGAGTTCAGTAAGTTAGAATTTCCTGTAATTTTACTCGCGCTTCATTTTACTGTTGAAAACCGCTTGACTCGGTCACTGCTGCACTCTGTGTGCAGTTTGAAGCTTTTTTTACAACCAACTACAGAAAAATTACAGGAAATTCTAACTTACTGAACTCGGGGCACATTCTAAAAAACATTTACCAATGTACAAATCGTCACTGTCTATAGCGCTCGGTCACGCTACAATTCTAGGGAAAGTGAAACTACTCAGAGTGGCAGGATCAACCAGATAAGTTTCGATATGACGTATAGGAACGTGGAGATAACATATGACGTATAGGAACATGAAGATAACAATGTTATCTTCACGGCCCATGTGAGATATCATGTTTTATACTCTCATTTATCTGACAACATACATTGTATAAATATATATATATATATATGTATGTGTGTGTGTGTGTGTATATATATATATATATATATTTTTGCCGTTTCTCCCTCCCCATGTCTTTGCCAATAGTTAATAGTTATCCTCAACTACTGGAGCTACTTTGATTGGCCATTCTTGGTTAGTGACTCATGCCTCAAAATGCTTGTGTACTGCACCACTGTTGTACAAGACTTGTGGGTCCAATAAAATGTATAATACATGATTTGGCTTGTACCGACAAAACTAACATTTTTGTATGCTGTTGCATTGGCTTGTTTTTGCAGCAGTCCTTTAGTTTCTCACCTGCCCAACAGTTACAATAGGAGTGCTTTTGCCTGTGATGCAATGTTGGAAAATTGACTCCTCCCATGCATCACATAAGTGCCAGCCTATCCCAGTAATTGCCACTCACATAATTTTCACATGCCCTCCAGCCTCCTCAACTCCTCCTTGCTGCTGGGTCTTCTATTCCCTATCACTGCCTGGCTCCGCTACCAAGGGTGGGAATAGAGAAAGGCCCAATTTAAATTCACACCAGCACTATGACTATACACAATTTAACCAACATTGAATTGTTTTAATATGAGGACCCCATCTATCCTCAGTTTGTCATCAACGGTGCCCACAGGGAGGACTTTGATGCAGCGGCCCTGCTTTTTATCAACACTCACTATACCACTCACAGTGGTTCATCTCCCACAAGCCATGCAAAGTGCAAGCCTCATTTAAAGCTTTTTGAGGCAGTCTAGCCCAGTACTTAGCATGGAGAGCTGTGAACGTAGAGACCCAGGTTTGAATCCCACCACTGCCACATACTGTGTGATCTTGAATGTGACTTCAGCACTTCATGTTCTTTGTAGTGACCATAGAAAAACAAGAGACCATATAAGCAGAATAGAGTCCAATTGATCTGTGAGGATTTCCAAGCTTTAAAACAAGAAAAATCCTTTCTATACCATAAGTGTATTATACTGTCCCATGCACTCTTATGTCTAACACCACTTATTCTATTCTGGCACCAAGCAAAATAATTTCATTGCAAATCCCCTATCCCTTGATTTCCCCATTAATTGCAATCTTGTAGCACAGTTATCTTGCTCAAGTGAAGGGGGAATTGGAATAGTCTAGAAATATTAATAGAACCCTCCTCCTGCAATCACAACCAGATTCCAAATCTGTGTCCAATTCAAGACTCTAAAATAGCCTCAGGTGCTGACTAGTCCAACCAGAAAAAAACTGCCCAGCCACAATTCTTAAAACAATCACTGCATGACTCCATTGTTGCATTCACTCACCCTCACAGAACTATAATAAATGACAAAGTCCTTGGCACTGTATATTTAGGAAGAAGGAAGCATTGACTGTACTACTCTTTCAAACAATAAATGCTCCCAAACAACCACTGAGTATTGTCAATCATTGCCTGCCCTAGTACTTCAGCAACTTTCACACAGAAAACATCCTCCAGACCAGGAGGCAGTATAGTGCAGTGGGTTAAGGCTGTGAGCTGCAGATATAGAGACATGGGTTTGAATCCTATAGACACCTAGGTGCATACTGTGTGGTCTGGAGCAAGTCACTTAACTTCCTTGTGCTCCCAGGTCACATCTGGAAACAAGCTTCAGCTTAGTGTGCTACTCCTAGTTAAAAATGTTCCCTTTCCACTAATAATCTGATGTGTAACGATGGAACTAAAATTCAACTACTAACCTCTGGGAAAGTGTGTGTATGTGTGAATAGGCACTAACCACTTTTAATGAAAGAGGGCTGCTCATTATTTGTACAGAACTGGTACATATTTTTTTATCAATTCCAGCTACAAAATCTCATTTTTTTACATAGGATCAATAATGGGCATTTAACAGTTTTCTTGAAAAATTCTGAAGTGGTGGAATTAGCTGAATTATATTTGATGTTGTCATTTTAGGACTGAAATAGTCATGTGCCTTTTGTTTATTTTTCTACATTAACTATTTTTACAGAGGCCATGAGTTCTTTTTGTGCTCCGCACACTCACTGCAAACTGGAAAGGAGATACATCCATTTGTTGAAATTCAAATTATTTCAAATGGCTATTTCACGTGCCTTGTAGTTAGCTATTTTGCTATGATATATTATAATGGCCTCCCTTACTGCAATACTCTTCCCTTGGTCATACCTGGAAATCAGCCTGTTCTCATTGTGCCAGATAGATGACAGGGAGGTTAAGCAAAGGGCAGTTAAGTGAGTTGGTCAAGGTCACACACTAAGTAGAAGTGTTGTGACTCAAATCGGTGTCTCTAGGTTTGCAACTGTGCTTTAACCACTAGACTAAACAGCCTGTACTGGGCAACCACCCACACACTGCAGTCTACCTTTACTGGGCCACCAGTTCCAACTGAACAAAAATGTATGGCTGGCTTAGTGGCTGTCTGAAAGTCTTCCCGCCCTCCTGATGGTACGCTTTTAGATGCCTGCTTTCTTCCACCATTCTGCCAACCTGTATGCCTGAAGCATCTTGCCCCCCCCACCCCAATCACTGCTCACCAATACTTGACTTGTAGAGGTTCTGGTGGGAAGGAAGCTCAGTAGTCCTGTACTTTTATTCCAGGCTTGTCCAGTCACCCCTGCCCCTTCCACAGCAGCTTTCTACTATGTCAGTAGTTGAGTGGCACACTGACATTTGCAGCACAGTATACATACATTCTTTCCTGTATAAGCAAGCAGTAAGCAATAAGGAATCACAGATGAATATATCAATGACTATGAGCACCTACTGACAAGACTTGGATGCGGATCTCTCCTCACTCAGTCAGAGCTGCACAAACCAGTTCCCTAAAAGCGGCACATTTTTAATAATAAAAATATGGGATATATCCCACAGCCTCTGCTTGCATACTGCATGACTTGGTTTTCTATAATAATAGTACAGGACATCAGGTCAGAACCCATAATATTTCAGTAAGAACTGTAACATACCGTGTCCCAGAGTTTTGACATCTTTTTTTCTTGGTTAATAATGAAATGCTGAAGAGTTTGCTGCCTTCACAGTATTTGGGTCAAGTCCCTGTTGCCATCCTGAGGGACTAATAGACATAGGTAGGCTCTGCTGCACTGATTCTACCAGACTGTGCAGCACTTAAAGAGCAGGTGCACACTGTAATTTTTCTAGCCACTCCCAAACATAAATGGTAGTTGACCTGCTCCAGTGCTGCAGAGAGTATTAAAAAATACCATGTGCAGTCCAGTAAAAAAGTTACAGCGCACCTAATTTTGTACCCCAGGAAAACTGAGCTGCTTCCTGAACCTGCGAAACACCCCTAGCAGGCACCTGCAGCCCAATTTTGTGATGTCAGAAAATGAGGGCTGTGTGTGTGCTCCATTGACCTGTATAGCGATTTTGCCATAGCTTTTAGTAATATTTAGAGGTATGATTTAGGAAAAATCAGCGTGACTGCTTGAGTTACAGGGACTGCTACTTTAACTCCAGTGGTCACATTGATTTGTTTATATCACAGCTTTAAATATTACTAAAAGCTATAGAAAATCGATGCTCAGTACAATCAATGGAGCACACACACACAAACCCTCATTTTCTAACATCAAAAGAGACTGTGAGTGCCTAGGTATGTCTGGGTTTAGGAAACAACTGTCTTCTGGGCTACATGTAGGGTCCTGTAACTTTCTTACTGCATTGAATTGCGTGGAACTTTTAATACCTCTCAACACTGGAGCAGACCAGCTATTATATATGTTTGGGAGGGTCTGGAAGAATTATAGTGTGCAACTGCTCTTTAAACCACTATATATTGGCAACCTATTTGTAAAAAGAAGACTCAGAAGCAATTAAGGAAAGAAGCACACCAGACTGTGTAAATAACTATATACTATAGCAGTCTGTTTCTAAAAAGAGGACTCAAAAGCCATTCACGAAAGTACATATAAACAACAGAATCTGATTAGGAACAATTGTTTTTTTTCTTCAAAGAGACAATGTTGCATTTGCCAAATATTAAGCACAGCAATGACATCTGAAAACTGGTATTCATGTTCTGTACTCACATTTTTTTATTTATTTTATTTTAGCTTTTGTTAACCGGGTAAGTACACTAGACAAGTATTATGCCTATTTTCAGGAACGACCCGGGAGAGTACAACATAAGGATACAGACAATTGTATACAGTAGCGAGTAAGTACAGCTTAACAACATGATTGAGATAGTAACATAGTCCAGGGGATATATACGGACATAATACAACTAATATCCGCTGAGGTAACGAACCCCCAGGATGAGTGGGTCACACACAAATTTACAACAGAAAGCATTTGCACATTTCACGTAAAGACAGATTGAGAGAGGCAATGACCAGGGAACCGTGCGTGGACAATATATCCGGGGTCAGGTGCCCTGGTGTATAGGCAGAGACAAGGGTGCAGCATGTAAAATTATAATGCATTGCATTGTGAAATATTTCATTAAATACAAGGGGCCTGGGAATGTTGCTAAACTAAATCAGATGTAACTGTGAAGACAAATCATGCACAGTTCTGAAATCTGGCGTGATTCAACTTTTGCTCAGAGTCAGATGCATAGTTATGTTTGGGTGCAGCCTCTGCTAAATTGTGTTAAAATTGAAATATGCTTTAGCATGCTATTTGCAGACTTGCCTAAGGCTAAGTAGATATGAACACAAATTTGCAGGAATGTACACAAAATGTCAGTGGCTCCCTTTACAAGAAAGATAAACTTAGTCAGGGACAGTTAATTGTTAAAAGTATCAAAAGTGGAAAATCAACTTAATAAAATGCTGTCAATATAGAAAGGAATACTTTAAAACAAAAGCTTGCCATTGGTTCTTCCCTTGTACAAATCAAAAATTGGGCAGAGCATTTTCTTGCCAAACACCATATGTGTGACTAGGATCACCACCTTCCATCAAAATTGGATCTCTGGCACACTTAACTTTTATGTTGTTTGATTCAGCAGTTTGCACTTGCTTCTAAGCAATCTTTGGGTTGTATATTTTTATTTAAATGCAATAATCCATCACAGTGTAGGGAAGCCTGCAAGTTTACCTACTACACTGTACCATACCCTGGGGATAAACATTGGATTCCAGCTTTCAGTGCTTTTAGTTCTTTTTCACCATCATGCAACATACAACAGTTTATGGGAAAGCCTGCATCACACCTCACCTACCCTGGTCCAGATATTCAATCTGTGCCCAAAAAGTGTGCAACAGCAGGAGCAAGCACAAGTCCACTGCGGCCATGCGCATGAAGCGTGATATTCAAAAACTGTGCAGGCCAAGATCGCCTCTGACGAGGCGACTGAATATTGCACCACCTGCACCATAAGCAACCAGGGATGTGAAGTTGCACATATCTGATGCACCATAGCGCAACAAGGGATGCTCAGCGGAGCAGTCCAGATGCACCATAGCACAACCAGGTATGCGCCCTGTGGAGCAGGGCAGCAAGCAGCAGCACCACCAGGGATGCAGGGGCCCACCACCCATGCCACAGATGGGCAGAGGAGCACACAGCAGAACAGACATCGTCCCCACACCCATGCACTGCACAACCAGGAGAGCTGGAATAACCACCGGCCCATGGATACCAGCAACCAATCCACAGCCAGGCCATGGTGCCCCAGCACACCCCCTGGCAAGCTGTGACTGGCACACAAGGAGGGCCAACCACCCCATGCCACGCCATCCCACCAATGCAGAGCACACCCTGCACCATGATCACCATACACCCTTCCCAGGAGTAGCGCCCAACAGTGCAGGACACCCCATGCATGCCACCACCCCCACTGTGACAATGCAACCCTGTGCACCATGGAGCCATGCAAGACAGCCCCACCATGTGCACTCTGCTGTGGGTGGCAAGCATGCAACAACAGCATACACAGTGCCACCCTGCACATCCCCCCCGAGGTACAGCTGAGAGACCGACCATGCGTCACCACTCGAGGTACCCCACATGTGACAGGGAATGCCCTGGACCCCACCACCAGTGGTACAGCACCCTGCACACCCTCCCAAGGACACATCCTGTCCCAGCACTGGCCACAACAGCCAGCACAGACATGCAGTGTTGCATGGAAGCATGCACCACACAGGATGCAACACAGTGCATGGACAAACACCCACCCATACCCAAGGGCACACCAACACAGGGACACAGTAGTGGGTCAACCAAGCCACTGGTGTGTGGCCACGGCTGACATGTACACACAGCCAGCACCCCTACATTGCATAGATGTACCAGCCACCCTGCGCAGCACCACCATGAAGCTGTATGCCACCAGCATGCTGTCGGAGCACAAGTGACAGACACTGGAGCACATCCCTGCAACAGACACAAGTGACAGCATGGAGGGGACAGCAACAGCAGAGCCACAGTGCCACCAGAGGCAGATGTGCACCATACTGGTGATGGAAGGCAACCTGGCATTGTGCGGATACAGTTGTTATCCAGCATGGACAGCCACCATTGACATGACAGGGACCATGCATATCACAGACATGCAAGGGTGTCAGCTGCACAGGCCATGGACCAGTCTGACAAGGGTGCTATGCACCCAGTGCATGCACCGTGGACCACTGCACAAAGGCATCCAGTGCACAGAGAACAACACAAAACCACAGACAGTGACTGATCCCCTACCCACACCATAGATGGTTCCCTTCTGCACACACACACACGCCCATGCATGACCACCCCTGACGCCATGTACACCACTGCAGCTGAGCACCTGTAGCCCTGCAAATCAGAGACCACCACAGTTGTCATAACAAAACAAATGTATTTAAAACAGGAAATACAAAACTATATACAGTACAACTATGTACAATGGGGAAGGACTCATACCAGGTGGGGGGCAGGTAAGGGGCAGGGTGAACATATGGGAGAGGAAGAAGGGGTGTGAGGGTGGGTCCAGGGGGAAGGTGTAATTAGGGCATGGATTGTTCAGCGTCTACCCTGGTCTTCCTCACGTGGCGCTGATGTCGTCTCCATCTCCTCACCCGTGGTGGTCCATTCTTTGCAGGAGCTCCAGGGTCACCTCACCACCTGTAGCAGCTCCTGCAGTCCATGCTTCAGTGCCTGGAGTCACTGTCCACCTAGGACAGGGGCAGAGTCAATAATTGTGACTGTCCAGCCCTGCAGCCCACCCATTGTGCATGGCATGCAGCCATGTGCCATGCCCCTGTGATGGTGTGCTACCACCCACAGTGACCATGTCCACAAGACCTGCCTACCCAGGCAGCCACAGCCATGTGGACCACTGCACACACCCACCGCTCATGTGCTGCACAGCACCACCGTGGCTGTACAGTGACTTGGCTATGTGGTGTGAAGGCAGTGGCACTGCCATGTGCCTGGTGCATGCATGGACCACCATTGATGCACTCCCAGACATGCAGTGCCACTGGACAGTGCTGACTGTAACAAGTTGCGTGCATGGCAGTGGTGTCAATGGATGGTGGCCATGCCCCGCTGCCCGCCCAGTTATACAGCATGCAGTAGTAATCATGGATGTAAGGCACTCATCATCATCAGGCTGGTCCCTGCGCCACTGCAGACCTTCACCCCTCCCGTCCTGCTGGTTCTCCAGGCGGTGCCTCCGCTCCCTCACCTGCCTGCGCTCCTCTGGGCCTAAGGTGCAAACATGGAGAGAGGAATATCAGTACAATCCAGTAGCAAAGTTCCCCTGCACCATGTGTGTGTAATCCCACACGGCCATACCCATCCACCCCACACCCCGCTACCACCACCACGGCCAACAATGGACGGCCCCCATGTGCTGGACACATGCAACCGTGATACCCGAATGGACAATAGCAGTGTATGAATGGGGCACCTACCTGGCCATGGCACCGTGCCCCTCCTGGCACGTGCCCACAGGTGGGCAAGCAGGTCCGGGTCCCTGCACCTGAGGTCCCCATACCAGTGGCAACACTGCTCTGCCGTGCACCTCATACCAGTGGCCTCCTCCAGAGCATCAGCCACCTCCTGCCAAACTGCACTCCTGGCCCTGTCCAGAGGTGCATCACCATATAGAGCCCCAGCATGGGGCTCTACAATGGCCACCAGGTTCGCAAGCTCCACCGGGCTCCACATCACAGCCCTTCTCCGCGCCATCTCAGCAAAGTGTTGGATTAAAAATGGTGCTTGGCAGCGCAGCCCTGCCACATGCAGATGCTATGCAGTACAGCGCTGCCATTCCCTATCACGCTGTCACTGAACAGCGCGATAGTGGTGCACCCATGCCTGACGCATGGCGCCTAGGGGGTAAAGGTCTGGCAAAGGGTCAAGGGTCTCTCTCGCGCACAAACAGCCACAGCATGATTGGAACCCAGTGCATGTAGTGTGATTGGGTGCCTGAGTGCTACCTCCTGTAGCGGCCTACAGTGCTGTGGCCCCAGTGCACCTGCAGTGCCCCAGTGCCACAGTGCCATATATGTGAACAGCGCAGTAGCGGCACTGGCACAATGGTGGCCATGCCCTGCATTGCCTCTCATAAACAGCACGTCAGCAGCGCGGCAGGCATCTGCATCATCACCCCGGGCATGCGCAGTTAGGTGTGTACTGCGCATGTCACAGAACTGCGCCCTTGGCGCAGCACGTTCAACACAATTGCGCAAAGCGCAATGGCGCGATATTCAGCTGGCATACGCCGTCAGCTAATCAGCCATTCAATGGTGCAGTCACTGCATTTGCATCCACTTAAAATGCGCCTCACCTCATTTGCATGCATTGCGCTATAAAACTGACATTGGGCTGCACTGGCCATAGTCGATTACTGCAGTCTATTGCGGTGAGTTGCATGTTGTTTGGGGAGTGTGGACTGTGGTGTTTGGGACATGCATGGGACTGCACAGTCACAGGTAACACCTGTCATTCTCAGGAGGAATAATGACCAACCATGAGGTGGAGGAAGAGGAACAGAGATGTGGGAGGAAGAGGAGGCCGAACTTCACCAAGGCGGAAACAGATGCTCTGTTTGAGGCCTACCTCAACCAGGAGCTGCTGCTCAGTGGACGCCAGGGAACACCACATGCCCATGCTGCTGCATGGGAAGAGGTGGTGCGTGCTGTCAACCTGCATGGCAGCCACCAGTGGTCCATGCATGGACAGGCAGAGAATTAAGGAGAAGGTGGCTGCCATCAGGGCAGCACAGTCTGTGACCGGTAGGGGACAGCCAGAGGTGCAACGCCTGACCCACAAGAAGAGCTGGTTGCTGGCAGCATGCAGCATTGCGCCATCGAGGGTGTTCCGGGTGGTGGATTCCAGATGGTGCCTGGTCTGTCAATGGGGGGGACAGGGTAGGTCAAATACATTAATGCTACTGTCTTTCCCTTACAGCTCCTGAGCATCTACATGGGTCAGCAGTAGTGGGCTTCTCCACTGAGGGCGGTAGCATGGAGATGGAGGAGGGCCCATCCACCTCCACAGGCATACGGGGGTCAGGGTGACAGTGGGCCTGCCTGGACGTCTGGACTGATGTTGGTGGAGCAGGTGTGGAGGAGGCTCTGCCCATGTCCCAGCGTGCCAGCGTCCATGGATGCCAGCATGCTGAGACTCGGGCTGGTGCCGGATCCATCACCGATGATGATGGAGCTAACGTCATGGGCAGTGAGATGTGTGGGCCACAGGATGGCCACACAGCAGGTGACATCACGGGCATGGCTGTGGGGAGTGCCGCCGTGGAGGCCTGCATGACATCACAGTCCCAGCCTGTGCCTGTCTGCACCAGTGGGGCAGCACTGGTGTGTGTCCAGGACAGTGGGGCTGTTGCGGCCACTGTGGCAGCACCATTGAGCCCTGGAGAGTGGCAGCTGGAGGGGCAGTATCAGCAGTCGGCCAATGGCCACGGGGGTACAATGTCAGGGGGCGGCATCAGTGCACCACCTGTGGACATGCCCAGGCCTGGCCCTGGTGTGCAGCACCCACCCTCAAGGGGTGCTGACCATCAGGGTCATGAACACCATGAGGGACAGCATGTCGATCAGGCAGATGACCTCTTAGATGAGCACACCCGCATACTCCAAGCATCAGTCAATCAGCAGATGCGGCTTGTGACGGCGGTGGATACACTCAGTGCAGCTCTGCGCCAGGCAGAGGAGCGGCACAGCAGAGACACCGCTCTGCTCCTGGCAGGGATGGACTGGTTGTGGGAGGATGTGACCACTGCCATTGACAGGCAGACACAGGCAATCACAGCTGTCATGGCCACAATGGGCACATAGTTATTTGCCCATGCATCACAGACACTGCACAGTGCAATGTCCACCCCCCATTCCCAGTGTCGTGGACACCCTCCTTGTCGACACTGGGTTCAGCTGTGGGCATCCTGAGGCATGCCTGGGCGGTGGTCGGTGTGCTGCAGACCCCTGCTCAAGCATGGTCACATTCACACAGTGGAACCCCTGAGGGACTGTCGGTGCCACCCCATGAGGCCATTGGTCAGCCTGTCACTGCTGGCGGGTCTTGGTGGGGCCGCCCATGCATCCATGGTGGCCGTGGCACTGTGGTGCATGTATGACCTGTCTCCCAGCACGGCTACTGTCTGATGCTGCCCTGTGTGCATTGTGTTGTTCAGCATGCAATGCACAGGTGGGGTACCCAGCCCTGCATGCACACACACGTTCCATCTGCACACCCTCCCGACTGCTGTCCGCTGTGGCTTGTGCATGATGATGCCTGTGTTGTGCTGTCTGCCACTGTGCAATGGTGCCCAGCATCTGACACATGGACAATGACAGGCAGTGGGTGTGGTGGTCTGTGGATATGTGTGTGGCTAGGGGTGGCGGTCAGGGTCGGCATGCCTTCTACCCTTTGTGTATGTCTTGTGAGGTGTGTGTGTGTGTGTGTGTGACTGCGTGCCATGTTAGACCTTGCCCATCCCTGGCGGTGTGTGAGGTTCCATGCTCGGCCACTTCCCTTGATAACATGCACCCCTGGTTTTTGTCCATGTGTGTTTGTGGGTTGTGCCTTTGCCACTGGTGGTTGCACATGGCCCCATGACTTACCTGGGTTGACTGAAGTGCTCCTCTGTGATGGTGTCCCAGCCGGATCAGTCAGGGGTCCCATTGCCCAAGGGTGCTGCCATCACCATCTTCACCAGGGTCCCCATCGCTGTCCCCTCTTCAACCTGTATGGCTAACTCACAGTCATTGGCCATGTTGAGCAGGATGCAACAGGCCAGGAATAGCCCAGACCTTTGAGGGCTGTACTGTAGGGCACCGCCAGACATGTCCAGGCAAGGAAACATGCCTTCAGCATCCCGAACACCTGCTCAATGACATTGTGTGCAGTGGCATGTGCCTCATTGTAGCGTTGCTGCGATGGGGTCGCGGGCTGCCGGTATGGAGTGATCAGCCAGGGACGGAGTGGGTATCCATTGTCACCTGTGTGTAGAGGGTGGAAGTTAGTTTGGTGATCAGTGTCCCCTGCCTTGGGCCATCTAGGCCAATACCCATGTCACCTCTGACTATGCCCTCCCAAGCTCTATGTCTTTCTGCGTGGTTTGCATACTCACCCAACTAAGTGGCCAATGTCCCCACTCTCGAATCTGTGACACAGTGCTGACTGGTGCCAGATGAAGGCATTATGTGCTCCCCAGGGTGTGTGGCACAGACATTGATTATCGTCCTTGCATTGCACACCACCTGGCAGTTGATGCTTGCATACCCCTTCTGATTAATGTATGCAGCCCCTTCGGGGCCAGGTGGTGTGCGGATGGCCACATGGGTGCAGTCTATTGCCCCTAGCATGCCAGGCATACATGCTACCCTGTGGAACTCCTGTATGTTTGCTGTGCGCTCCGCTGGTGTGCTGGGGAAATGGATGTACTCCGCAGCATGTGGCAGCAGTGCACTGAGGAATTGGGTAAGGTGGCGTGATGCAGCTGACTTGGTTATGCCTGTCATGTCACTGTTGGTCTCTGGAAAGTACCCATGGTGAGCAGGCACATGCAAGCTGTCACTTTTGTCTCCACTGACAGAGCATGGCTCCGTCGTGTGGGTGCCTGCATCACATCACTGCACAGCTCACAGAGCCACCTCAGAATTGCCCGGTTCAGGCAGTACCGGCCCACAATCTCAGAATCGGTGTACAGCTCGAAGCTGGTGTGGGCTGGTCACTGCCTGTTGGGGAATACCGCGACAGGTCCTTCAGCCATGCCCCCTGCTGCCTGCCTTCTCACCCCCCATAACTGCCTCCATCTGGATGGTGGCACTGATCATGTCCCTGGCTTGTGTTCCCCCCGGCAGCTGTTTCTGTGTTCCCCCCGCTGTCCTGGCTGCTACTTCCCCTGCACCAGGAACACCTTCCAGTGGTGGCCTCAGTGCTGTGTGGCACGTTCCCCTTCTGCACTGCACTGTGGCTCTGGCTCCCCACACCTTCCCTGTTCCTGTGGGTTCCAGGTGCTCTGTCTCTGACCTGCCCTGTGTGTGTGTGTGTTGCCTGTGTGGCTGGCTATGGTTCAGCAACATGTGAATTCCCTGTAGTGTTCTTGTGCCTCTTTCTTGTTCCTTTTTATTTTGGCTCATTACGATAAAATCTGTCATATCGCATGTGCCATCCCAGTCCCCCGCCAATCCTTCAGCCACTTGTTAAAGTCATTGATTCTTCCTGTCTGTACTGGCTCTTGGCACTGGCAGAACTTCTGGGAAGGCTACCATTGTTCCCTCTTTGCTGCATAGTTTTCCCACTTTCCTGAAGCTGTCTTGTACCCTCCTCTATCCTTCACCCTTCGAGATCATTTGTTCCCAGGTGCACCACAATGTGCTGCTTCCCATCCACCTTCTCCACATATCTGCCCATATGCTGCCCTACTCTACTCTCTGTCATGCCTGGCATGCACTCTACCCAGATGTTACTTCCAGCATCCCCCACCTTATACCCTTTAATACAGATCCCTAGAATTATGACTCTGAAGCTTTTCCTTCTCACCCTCTTGTTGTCCTTCACTCCCCTGCCACCCAACATATGCGGCCCTCTCATCCCCATGTCACAGCCACCCCTTCGCCTACCCTTTTCCCTGTCCTTCCCCCTCTAACTATGACCAGACTACTGACCATCTCCTCCAAACTATTTTCCATCTGTGGAACCTCCCTCTGCACTGACTTGTTGCTCTGTCCATCATGCTACCACCTCCTCTACTATTATGTCCCAATGTCTTCCCTGAAATGTGGCCCTCACCCACTTGGACTCCCCTCCTTTCAATATCCTTAGCCTTCCCCAGGCTGCCTGCCACTTCCCCTGCCTCATGTCTCCTTGTTCCTTCTTTCCCTCTGGAGAGACTGCATCACCATCACCTTGCTGCCCCCCTTTGCCAATGTGTCTTCTTGAAACACTGCCTACTGCCTCCTCGCTGTATACCTTTTCCCCTATAGTGTCCTCTCCCTGCTCCTTCACTGTAGCTCCCCTCCTCCCTGCTACCTGATCTTCTGGACTAGCCCAAACTGAGAATGTTTGCAGAGCTAATCTCCTTTCTTTGAATGAGTCCAGTCCCCCTTCCCAAAGGCTGATATCTTTGCTCTGATCCAGTTTTAGTCATGCTTCTGTGCTTGACCCTCCTCATATCATCATTTCCTTCCCTTAGCTGCACCTGCTTGTGTGACTCTCCTGCTGTCCCAACAAGTTCCCCCTTATTTTTGTCTGTTTTGAGCTCTTTTGGATATTTCATTAGTTTCCCTTCCCAGCCTTGTTGCCTCCAATTCTGTCTCCTCCATGCCTCCAGTTCCCTCCTCATCCACCCTACTTCCTGCCTGAGCTGACCCACCTGCCAGTACACCCTACAGCCCTCTGCCCTCCAAGCCACTCCCAGGAATATGGCTGCTCCATATCCTTGGCAACATACAACCCTTCCCATCTTCTACCTTATCTGACTGCCCTACATCCTTTCCTCCCTTATCCTGGTCCTACTCCACTCCATGGAACCCTTCCCCAACTTGGACTTCTCATGTCTGTACAGGAAATATGCAGCCCTCCCAGTTAGGCTCTCCCCTATATACCATCATGGCCCGCTGCCTGCTGACCTCCCTGCTAATGCCCTGCAGATGCTACACTCCTGCTTTGTGGTACTCAAGCTTCAGGGTCGCTTGGTCACCTTCGAAATATAAATTGATCCCAGCCCTGCTGTTGGCTGGTCCAAGTAACATTACCACCCCTCCTGTGTATTTCTTTACCTTTCCCTTAGTCAGTTAGATGCCACCTCCCAGTCAAGACAAAAATCATTTGGTTTGTAGTTACACTGTTTAAATCACAAAGCACACATTGCAATCTCATTAAACACTACCCGAATCCTAAAAGAACAGAAACAGCACAGAGAAAATACTTATCTTCTAGCCCCAGCTGCCTCTCTCTGCAGAGTTTCACCTCCAACTGTTCCACTAGTTGACTCCCTAGGACTGGACAGCATGGTGTGAACAAAGAAGTGTAACCCAAACTTCTCCCTACAACTACAATGGCTGACCTCCCAGATACAATCATCTGGGATGCTCACGAGTACCCAGGACCAGAATAGAGTTCTGGTGGGTGGTGGAGCCACTCAAATGTGAGAGGACGGACCAGTGCTCCATGTCAGTGCAAGCATCACCAGTGTGTGTGTGCACCTGCCAGCCATCTCATATCACTACGAGCACCTTCCTGCTTACTGATACCATCATCCTGGGACAAGAAGGACATTATGTGATGGGAAACGTCCATCCTATGACCCCAGTAAAGAGAGGAAACCACAGTACACCTGTTCCAGTGAGGGTCACACCAGGCCCAAGGGAATGTGTCATGCCTATAGAGACACCAGCTTGAGGTGCAATAGGGTAATGGCAGCTGCCTGGGGAGTCCACAGTTGGCTCTGCGTTTGGTTACCAAGGAGCAGCGTTAGCATGCCCAAGGTGTAGTACATTCTAGTAAGCGGACAAATGCCCAAGGCCAGTGCTCTACTGCTGTCTTTAAACAGGGAGCCATGCCTCTCAGACTTGCTGCAAGAGCACTTGATTATGCTCATAATATTTCTTATGTAGCTTCCATCTGTAGCTCAAGAAGTGTCAAGAGTTATTGGTGGCTGTCAGAGTGCTTTTCTCCCAGAACTCAGTCTGCACTGCCACCAGATTTCCAAACCTTCAGATGCCTGAATCGTCAAGTTGATATGCTGCCACCATCCTGCTTGACTCTCACTTGGAGTATCTTTAGGTCCAAATCCCACCAGAGTCACAGCTCACACAGTACAGTGACCTTTCCCAAAAGGGCAAGCAACCCATCCTTTCATCACAGCTAAGAACACTTTTGCTTTAGATAGCCAAGCAGCCTGTCTATTTGAAAATGGATCATGGACTTGCCAGTTTATCTCCAGTTATCTATATTATAACTGTCACAAAACGCACAAAGTATATCAAAAAATAACATTTAATGCACCACAATATTTTTGTTGTTAAACTGTTTATTACAATTTTTCAAATAACAGTGAAATCATGCAGACATTACCCAGGTGGTACAATCCAAACAAATAATGCTATTAACTATGGAAAAAAAAAAAACAGTAGGATATACGAGAACTGGCCCAAAACACTGAAAAGTCTCAAGGAAGATACTCCACGATATTTATATATAGTACAGCATTATTCACACTAAATACTATGGGGAATACAGGATACTACAAAAAAGAAAAATGGCACATTTGAAAATATAGAGATCACACAGAAAAACCTCACTCAAATTTCTAAGCAGTAAAAAAAAAATCTGGGATCTGGTAAGTTATGGCAGATTGGAACACATGATGTTACAAGCTCAATGTCCCAACACAAATGACTTAGAGAAACCTAAAACAAAAAGCCATGACAAGCCACCCCCTTGCCAGCATCATTGGCCTTGCCTCTTGTGACATCACACTCTGTACATTTCTTTTTAACTATGACCCACCTTCCCCCACAAACCTAGTCTGAACCAGTTATGTATGTTCAAAGTCAGGCCCTCTCATATTATTTCTTAAGCTCACTGCCTAGCAGGCTACCATCTGGCTAGATCAGTTGTTTCTTCATGGTCAGAACATAGCTTCTTTTAAATGAAAAGAACTCAGCCTTAAATTTAATTACAAAATCCTGGGTGTTACATCTGTCACACTGATCTATCTGGATTTACCTGGCAGTTCTTTTTAATTAGTCCAGTGACTCTGAGGACAAATAGTAATATTTTATCTTTTGACATCTTTGTCTGGTATCTGTTTATAAGTCTTGATATTTGATAATAATCTTTGGCCTTTTTTTGTGCTGGACATTAGAATTGCTTGGGACAGAGCAATTCTACTTAAAGCACCATCTCTTCATTTTTATTTTAGTTTGACCTGTATGACATAACCATCTGTAATTTCAGAATTTGTTTTGTAATACATATCTACACAGGATTGAGTCAGTGGTCATTTGTCTTTATGGATTTTTATTCATACCATAAATGTCATGCACATTACACTACATTAAAACAAAAAATAATCCCACAGAATATTATTTGATTACTAAACACAGTACCCTTTCTTGACTCTTTTATTTAAAATAATTCATTGTTTGTTTTGGACTGCCCCCCCAAACAGAAAGGATGGATCCGGTTCTATGCGATGACGGTGACTGCCAAATGGCAAGCTGCGTTACTGCGACATCAGCGTGACAAAAACATTTTCGCCACTCTGACATCCTCGGCACATGGAAGAACAGTGCCGGGGACTTAGTTTTTTTGCTTTCTGTGGGGGGGCTGTACCCCACACTCCCATACTAAAAGTTCTCAACTCCAGGGGTGTATGTTGGAGGGTGAAAGCAAAAAAGGTAAGTTTGTTGGCGCAACAAAATTCCACTAGTGCCCGAACCAGTACCTCCCTTTGGCAACGGAGGCCAACCCCTGATGCCATGGTGCAGTTTGGCAGCTGACCACAGCGCCACCACCCCTAGATCCCCTCCAGCCCATGTTCGCCATGCTCGTCCCCCGTGTGTGTGTGTGTGTGTGTGTGAGCAAAATCCTGTCACTGCATTCGCCCACCCCACCACATCAGGTCCCCTACCCCCATCGCCAGTTGGATTTTCGTCCATAATGTGTCACCGCTTTGATGGCGCCTTACTTCAAGAGCCAACATCACATGCTACCTATGGGATATTACTTGGGGGATTAAGAGGATAAATAGTTCATCCATTAGCCTAATTTATATACTAATGAGGCAAAACTGAAGAGGCACAATAGATTTGTTTTTGTGTTTTATATATATATATATATATATATATATATATATATATATATATATATACACATATACACATACATACACACACATACATACATACATACACACATACACACACACACTCACTCTAAGGCTTCTGAATAAACCAGCAAATTACAAAGATTCATTCTTTCTAGCCTGTTAGACTCATGTATAACCAGACACCATACTAATGATAAGGTACAGATTAAAGTGGTCTGAATGTATTACAGTACCTGTTTCAAGCCCCACACACTATAAACAATTCATGTTGAATATCTATACAACTCCCCTCCCCACAGCCCATCCAATGATAGAAGAAATCACAGAAGAAAGTAGAAAAACAAATACACAGCCAAGCAAAAAGTAGAAAATAAGAAACATACCTTAACAAAATACTTATATGAAGAAGTACACAAACACAAAAGAATAAAATGCAAACAAGAAAAACAAAAGTCAAACTCTAAATAAAGTAATACCTCTATATACAGCTCACAAAACAAAATAGAAAACCAACAACCCCTTTCATTTGCTCTCCTCACTAATGCACAGTCCTGATGGGCCAACTCTTTCTTGTGGATTCTGGTACTAGTAGCAGGTTGTGGGCCTTCAATATCCATTTGTGCTGTAATGTCTTTATTCACACCCCTGATGGCATCTCAGTTCCTTCTTATTCTGGGTTTGGGAATTTATATCTTTCTACAATCCTTTGTGGGTTTTCATTGTTTACTGCACAATTTTTCACCTCCTATTAATTCAACTTTTCTACACATTCTGTATCTACATTTATAGTGATTACAGTCACTTCTGTTCCCTTTCAGGAGATAAAACAAATTTACCTGCAGATGTAACTTTGTACTCACAAATTGAGCTACTACTGATCTTTTGGGTCAGGCATCCACACTCCATCCTTTTCTGGAACCCATCCCGCACCTTGTAGCACCTTTGCTGCCGTCCAGTTTTCTGTACAACTTTGTTTTTTGTTGTTGGAATTTGTGCGTGTGTCCTGCCACCATTTCTTAGTCCCCAACATTTTTTTTCATTATTGTTCCATCAATAACCATCTTATAAGTCATATTTCTATCCATAAGTTTAGCTTTGTGTGCCTCTGTTAATTGTGGCGCTGTCGCTGCAGCAGGAGCTGTGCTACTGGTCATCGCCTCACCTTTCAGACGCTCCATTTCCAACTAGAATATTTTCTCTTTCTCTGCTTTTTGCTGTGGCAGAAATTATTTCTTTTACTCAAGTCTCTGTCACAAGGTCACTTCTTCTGCCAGAACATTAGAGCTTACTGGATCCTGTAGTCACTCCTCTCAGCAGGAAATCACGATCTCCTCATTCTCTGTTTTCATAGCCTGACCTGCATCGTAACGCTCAGATTGTCCCTGCATTTCTTCTGAGAAAATTTCTACCTACATTTACATTGGAAGAGCCTGCATATCTAATATTTCCTGAGGGTGCAAACTCTCTTTCAATGCGTAGTTTATTCCATTTTCTGTTGTGCTCTCTAGCATTCTGGAGATAAGGAAGGAGACCTACTCCCCTGCCTCCTGCACATCCTCTCTCTTTCTCTCCAGACCCAAAGTGGCCATCATTCTGAAAGGCCAGAATCTCCCCCTACAGACCAGTAGGAGAATTTCCCATTTCCTGGTCCGGTTCCTCTCATTCACTAAAAATACCACCAACAGCTTAATCTGGTTCAATTTCAGTTAGTTACCATCAGTATCCTCCCCCAATCACCCCTATAAAATGGACTTCTAGTCTCAGTGGGTCTACCCAGTCAACAAAATTCAATAAGTAAATAAATAGATTCAGGAGAGATGTTGGAAGTACTTCTTCACATGAAGAGTGGTGGATTCCTGCTATAGTCTTCCAGTGGATGTATAGGGGGTTAAAAACAGTGGTGAGTTTAAGAATGCATTGGATATGCATAAGGAAATCTTAGGGAAAGAGAAGGAGTGAGTGGGTGAATGGGCCAGCATGAGAAACCATACAAGGAGAGGCAGTGGGAACTTAAGTTGTACTCCCAGGAGAAATAAAGAGCGAGGAGAGACATGATTGAGGCCTACAGTGGCATCCCCCAGGATAAAATCCACTTTTAAAGCACCATGCAGTATGCTGCAGCAGACCTACTGAGAGAAGAGGTGTTTCTAAATAAAGCAATGTAATTTCAAAGGCAATTAGTCCCTTTTGTCATGCAGGAAACTGTGCCATTCATTTCATCCTGGCAGTGTCACATTTTTCTGAATGACACAAGATACTAATTGCCATTGACATTACATTGCTTTATTCAGTAGGTCTGCTGCAGCATTCTGCAGAGTGCTGCAAAATGCTGCAGAATTGGGTTTCATGCTGGGGGATGCCACTGTATAAGCACCTCACAGGGGTGAGTAAGGCGCAGGAGGGGATTCTCTTCGACTTGAGGCAGAGCACCAGAACTTGGTGGCATACTGTGAAGCTAGGGTACCAGAACATGGTGGCATGCTGTGAAGCTGGGAGGGGGAGGAGTGATATGAGAAAATAATTCTTCACAGAATGGGTGGTGTATGTCTGGAACAGACTGTCAAAAGAGGTGGTGGGGGTGAAGACAGTGGGGAGCTTCAAACATGCGGTATAGGCTCATGGGCATAACAAATATAGGTAAGGGAGGAGGGAGGGAGGGAAACCTGTGACCAAATCGAGACTAGGATGTGGTCAGGGCCGGCTTTAATCATTCTGAGCCCCTGTGCAGCCCCCTGCTGAGGCCCCCGACTCCTTCCCTGTGGGCTCCCCACACACATCCAACATTTACACCTAACTAACCCTCCTGTCCTGCATTAATAAAGCAATAGCAGGTCTACTAGTTTAACCAGCATCTTTTAATTAGTGCCATTGACTGCATTGAATTATTTGACTTCACCATTGGAAATTAGTTTGACTGAGCCTGGAGCCAGAACTTATGCAAGTATGGTACTACTGCTGTATTCATTTCTTCTGTAAGGACAGGGACATCATCACTGGACACTCACACACTTGGATACTCTGATTTGCAAACAGGTTAAACAATTTAACTTTTCTGGAGGTGTGAGAGAAAATAGAGGATTATCATAAGAGGCAGTATAGTGAAGTGGTTTAAGGTTCTGAGCTACAAGCCTGGATACTTTGGTTTGAATCCCACAGCCCCCACTTGCATACTGTGTGACCCTGAGCAAATCACTTAACTTCCTTGTGCTTCCAAGATTGCACCTGTAAACAAGTTTTCAGCTTAGTGTGTCTGTACTAGTAAAACAATAAAATAAAATCATGGGACACCAGTAAGGTTGCCACCTGTCAGGTTTTTTACCTGGTGATCAGGTTTTCAGGATCCCTATCAGGAATTCTGATTTTGCTCCATGCTGGTCAGGTTTTTGAGCCATTGTGAGCAGGGGTCAACCATAAATCTTTTTTTGCACTAGCCAGCAAGGCAAGTTGATTCAAAATTGCACTAGCCCACAAATGTTGCGTTAGCCCTCAATTATAGTGGTCAATTTTGATCACTTATACAGGAAACAATGCAAGTCAAGAAGGACTCTGATTGCACATTTATCCTGCTCCCACATTGCTTCCAGCTCCCCAGCAGAAAAAAAGACTGCAATGCCAACACACATAGTGAGCCTCCTCTATTGTTTTGTACCACAGCTTCCTCTCTTCCTCTTCTCTTTCTACACACACACACACACACACACACACACACACACACACACCAGAGGATATCACAACAGCAAATGTTCAATCAAGCAGTCCTAGCTCTGAACACACACAATAGCTGACATCATCATGCACCTCACCACAATATCACCACCACCCACAGGGCAACAAACAGAGTCAGGTAGAAAGACACACTCAGCCCCACTCTACAGTCAACTGGAGACCTGCACTCTGGAAGTTGTTGTACTGTCTCAAGTGAGCCAGGAGTACATCTAAGATTTCTTTGGGGTGGGGGCTACACAAACCTAAGGGGCTTTGGAAGTAGAAAAATGATATTTTTATTTTTAAAAGCATTGATTTTAATATGCTCTGCACCAACAATAACAGATTTTTCTTTAACATTGTCCTTTCATCTGTGCAGGGTAAACAGTACATAGGCATAATGCTATACTATCTCTATTTCTATATAGCAGTGGCTCTCAAATGGTTAGGCCAGTCTCCCAGGGGAGGCCTCAAATTGTTCCACGGGAGGCCCAGTCAAGTCTGAGAATGTACAGTATTTAAACTGTAAGTTTTGGCTGTTTTGTTTAAAAGGATAAAACAAATTAAATATGGATAATTGCAGGTGAATCTCTTTATTTATGCACAAATATTTGACCAGGAAGTCTCCATTGAGTCAAATTGTGTTTCTAGGTGTGCATATGTAAAATAATGCTTGGGGAAGGCATGCTGAGTCAAGGCTCATTTCTTCAATAGGTATCCATATGCAAATTAGTAATTTGGAAAGACACACTGATGCTCATTTCGATAGTAGGTATTTATATGTATATTAGTGAATGGGAAAGGCACAGAGATCCGATGCATGTTTTCAGTTGTGACCTGAAGCAAGGGTACAGGAAGTTGCTTAACAACAGGGTAAGGGAGGAAGAGATGAAGTGGCTAGGTTTGGCTGTTCCAGAGAAGAAACAGAGTAACAAGGGCCCAAGAATCAGAAAAAAGGAGTGACAAGTATAACCTGGGGTGCCAGGTCATGGTGGAGAGCAATAAGTTAATTATAAAGAGAATATACTCAGTCAGCTTTATTAGCTTCACTTTATTCCAGGTGTACTGTGCAAAGTAGTAGTTATTTTTTCCATGAGAGGCCCAAGATTTTTTCTAAATTTGAGGGAGTCCCAAATCTTTTTTATGGCTTGGGGAGGCTCATTATCAGAATTTTTTTTTCCAATTGTTTAACCAGGTGAGACACGTTAAACTAAAGCTTTTACAGGTGCAACCTGGGAGCACAGAAGTTAAGTGACTTGCTCAGGGTCACACAGCATGCAAGTGGGGGCTGAGGGTTTGAAACCCAGGTCTCCAGATTTGCAGCTCAGAGCCTTAAACCACTGCGCTGTACTGCCTCCAAAAGTGTGAGAACTAATGCTATATAGGATGATCTAAGTACCCCAGCAATGTCTATTTTAAGCTTCTAATTCTGTATTTTATTAAAGTTTATTTTTGTACCATGCATGATCCAAAGTTTTGTTTTTAGGATGAAATTACATGCTGAGTGGGATAAGGGTGGGACTGTATGGATAGTGATGTCTGGCATGGTCATTTAGAAGAGCTGGGACCCCACACTTGCCAGTAATGGAAGCTATGGATCTGTGGAAGGTCATTTCTGAGTCTGGCCTGCAGTGGTATCCAGGGAAAGAACAGAGTTAAGAGATTTAGAACGGAGATGGAAGTTATGGTGAGGCTGGGATAAAACCCACCACCTGCAGGGCTGTCCTGTATACCTCTTTGCATTTTGTCACTGAGGTATTGGATACAGACATTCAAAATGTAGGGAGATGAGGGGCACTGGTCTTAATGATATGGGACACTTTTTTAGACAGAGACACATTCTGAAAACTGGAAGCTAGTGACTTAATGGGTCTGGTACGACTGCCCGGCATGTATGCACCTGACAAACATTTGCCGGACTCCCATTTCCAGACTTCAATTTGCCCGATCGGTACGTATTTACTGACATATATTCCTGACTCTAAATTTAGCTGAGGCACAAAACTGCAACACTTGCTTCCAGAATCAAGGGAGGGGGACGATTTCAGCATGCCACGCTCAGTAAGCCAAATGAGTTAATGCAGACAGTCCTAGCAAAATTTTCAGCAGCCTGAGACTACCGCCGAGAGCACAACTGATACAATTAATCACAACGTTTGGACTGAGCTAATATGCAAGTAGCTCAGTACCAACAGTTCCAAGAGCAAAGTGAGATGCCGATTCTAAAGCACCTCATACTTCAAACTATAGCCGGCCTCTCAAGATAAACACACGCCAAGTAACAAGATCAACTACAGCCGACACAAAGTCCAGCCTATTGTTCCCCATCTGCCCTGGAAGGACCCAGACTGTTTGAACACCCGATCCATAAGCAAAGCCAGACTGATCTCCTGAGGAAAATGCTCTAACAGTCGCACACAATTTGGATAATGCTACCGCTGCAGCTCTGGAGAAACAGAACCAAGAGGGGCAGCTGGGGGCTAGGTTGAGGACTTCTGAGTTGAATACATTAACAATGTCTTATTATGTCCCAGACATGCCTTCCCACGGTCACAAACGCACATGTGCGAGTGCAAGCAAACTGTAGAGGGAGATGCCCAGGGTGCCAGTGGAATTAGGCTTACACCACATTCCACAACCCCCCCCCGCCCGGGAATTTACATGTCAGTTTACCACGCCTGCCTGGGAATTCATGGCCCCCTAGCACCCTCCCAAGGACTCCATATTGCTCTGGACAGGATAATCAAGTTTGCCTTAGAGATCTGGTTACACTGTTGACTACTTTGTTGCAGCCTTTTTGACGAATTGTTCTCTAGCCAGCACACTCACAATGGCCATCTGTACGCCCAACGTACATTTGCTTTCCAGCGCCCGACTGTCTGGATTTTTTTATGCAGTCATTTAAATGTCAGGAAAGTGTACCTGACGGGAAGTTATTGTCAGGGAAAAAAAAGTGTCTGACGCATACATGTTGGGCAATCGTGTGGACCCAGACTTAACAGCACTTAACCCTTGATCACACCCTGGACACTAGCTGAAAATCCTAACAGTGGAGTGATCATGACTCACATTGAGTCTTTTGTGGGATCCACCTCTTGAACTGCCAGACAATTGCAGTTCTTAATGAGCTGTTAACCACACCAGGCTATCGGGAACACTGAGTGAGATTAGCATGAGGACTAGAGCCTGCTAAAGTAGACTTTTAACTTAACAGCCATGAAAACCTGCACTAGTCAAGATGGACAAGTAGAGAGTTAGCTGCATTAGCCCTGGACAATTTGCACTAGTGTTTGGGCTAGGGTTACCACCTGTCCCAATTCTACGCAGGACAGTCCTGATTTGGGCAGCTGTGTCCTGCGAAAAACTTGAAAAATACTATTTGTCCAGACATTATAGTAGAAAAATATTTTCTTACTTTCCCTAAATGTTGCAAAAAACTATAACACCATTATTACAATACCTTATAATTATAAGAAACACTAGAAACAACTGAAAAACTACAATACTTAGTCTTAATTCTGCTTATTTAGTAAAAATAAGTCTGTTGTACTGGTCAAGGTTACATATTGTCCCGCGAAAATCATGTTTCACTGAGAAATGTCCAACTTTGGGCTTCTTAATAGATGGTAACCCTAGTTTGGGCTAGTGAAACAATAAAGATCGATGAATGCTCACATACTTTTGAAACCGATTTTGTCATATCATTCTTTGTTTCAGCTACATGTCCAGGTTATAAACAAGTTCTCTTGTCAATATAGCCCTTTGTTTTGAAAGCAGTCAGCCTGGGAGTGTAAAGTATGGCCATTAACACCATGAGCACTTGCTTAACCTATTTTTTCCACAGCAGCAATGCTGCCCCACCCTTTGTAACAGTAGCAGAGCCAGTTGTCTTCCACTTTGATTTCCTGATAAACATTTTCAGCTATAACAAAATGTTGGCATTTTTAAATGTTTTAAATTATTTTGCTTCTCAAGAAAAAGTATGGGCCCCAAGGTGCAGGGGCACAGTTTGCACTTAGCTAAGGCGTCGCCCTGGATGTGGTGTTAGGGAGGTAAAACAGGGCAGACTGAATGGCTTCCCAGTCCTTTTCTGTTGACACATTCTATGTTTTTTGTTTCCTGTACTTCAAGTGGCCTACTTACATTATCAGAGGATCAGAAATAAAACAAAATAAAAAAAATGACATTTGCAAAGAATGAACACAAAAGGAGATCATGTGGCTTTTCACTCCCACCGGTGAACTCTTCAGCCCCCGTCAGCTGACATCCGCTTCCCCTGCACTTACCTAGGAGCTTGTTCCTCCATGGATTTCCCATGCGGCAGGGTGGAGAGGGGAGGGTCTCCACCCAGTACACGACTCTGCTGCTAGCTGCTAGCATCCAGATGGTGGTGCAGGTCTGGTGAGGAGTGCAGGGTTTCATCCTGCCACAGGATTTCTTTTTTTGTTTTCTGCTGAGCTTCTTGCTGCAGATTGCATTTCAGAAATGTGCATATGGAGGCATGCATGTTCTGCAGATCTGTTGCCCCGCCCATGAGCCGCTCATTGCTTTCACTGCCCTCAGGCTCCACCCAGTGGCAGTCAAAGGCTGATATGGCTGCTACCCCTTCCCCTGGAGAGGAGAGCTGTCCTGGGGATAATCAGTACTCTCCCATTCCACCAACTACCAGCATATCTTGCTCATTCCTGAACATGGGTCGATAGCTTGATAGGAGGTACATTCTTAAATGCATCATCCTCCATGTCGCTGGACCAATGTTAGAGATAATAATTTTTATTTCTGATGATCAGTTGTTTGAAACTGGGACCATTAAAGTCTAATGGTGCTAAGGCTACCAAATTTATGGAGGCTCAAGGAGCATGTTAAGATCAGGGATCAATTGATGAACTAGACTCCCGGAGCTTTGGAGGTTTAGAAACATAGAAACATAGAATTTGACGGCAGATAAGGACCGCCACACCCAGTCTGCCCATTTCCTACTCTAATGGATAAGCTGCAGATCCTAGTTAACCAGCAGCCTACTTCTTCCTACCCCACCCCTAGAATTGCCTTATGACTGTCCCATGCATGCTTGAATTCTACCATTGTTTTTGACTCCACAACCTTCTCCGAAGGCTGCTTCTATGCATCCACACACCTCTCTGTGAAAAAATACTTCCTTAAATTACCTCTGAGCAGCACCCCCCTCTATCTTCAAATTGTGCCCCCTTGTTCTTGCACACCTCTTTTTTTGAAAGATGCTACCCTCTTGGACTTTGTTGATTCCCTTGAGGTACTTGAAAGTTTCTATCATGTCCCCCCCTCCCTCCTTTCCTCGAGGCTATACATATTAAGCTCCTTAAGTCTCTGCTCTGTGGTGAGCTTTTGAGCTTATACTTCAGATAATTTACACTTTTGTTACAACTTCCCTACCTCTGGCTCCAGGGCAAAGAATTATTTTTTCCCATAGAGTCATGGGTGTGGGACACTCTGGCCAGTTCCAGCCATCTGTGAGCTGGCAGGAGTGCGCATGTCATTAGGGCGCTACATTGTAGGATTTGCTGCCTCCTTCATGAGGTCCACCCCATGGAGTTGAAGTACTTAGAATGGGGGGGCATGGGGGCACAGTCACCTGCAAAAAGAGGGATGGCAAACATCAGGACGTGGCACCCCAATGACCAGGCACACTCCGACCAACACCCTAGATTGGTGTAACTAAATGTAGCTGGCCTTAAAGTCTGCAGCTGCAACTAAGCATTATTGTAATGCACTGTGAAAGATTTTTATATAAAGGTTGGTGGTCTGCAGGTTATTAGGCCCTAGTGGCCTCAGACCCCCGCCTGTATATATAAAATCTTTCATCCCAGGCTATTGCAGACCCCACCTACTTGCTGAGCTAGGGCCCAAGAAGTAACCACAACCTCGGCTTCAGCAGAAACAGAAAGTCAGCAAAGTACCACTGCCAAGACTGTCTCTGATTTGATTTTAGCTCCTCCTGACCTGCCAAGATACAAAAATAAAGTTTTCAGAGTGGACTCACAATTGTTTGTATACATTTTGCTGTCATATTATAGGATGATGTTGGTTTTCTCATAGTGCTATTATATTACTCTTCAACAATATTTGTCACACGTTTTGGCAAGGGGTAGTTGCAGTTGAATGTACACTCTTAGAGTCAAAGTCTGATAAGTTACCATTATATAATATTCCAAATGAATATAATTGTGTCAAAGGAGCTTGCCTTTGCCACGTGCAGCATTGTAGCAGCAAGACAAACTCTAGCATTCTCACTGATCAAGTATACTAGTACTGAGTTGCGTTATGCCTTCATTTGAAAAATATTGCTACCCCCTCACAGAACTGAACTGCGTTCTGCTGATTGCAAGACTGTCATATTTTCATTATACTAAAAGGGCAAAAACAGGTTTGCATTTTAAGTGCCGCAACTACGCTCCACTGGAGACCAGCCTAGTGCAGGGATTTGAACCCAGGCCCACTTTTTTCACAGAATGATGAAATATTATAATTAGCTGAAGCAAACCGAAGCAGTCAAAATAAAAAGTATAATCTTTTAGGACTAGTCGCTCTATCGTGCAACTGTACATGACTAGTCAGATAGCAGGAGATGATGCTACGATAATCTGTTTGGAATATAAAGTTGCTGATCATGATCCCAAATCGTGGCAACACAAGACTCATCATTATTTGTTCTTCTCTGATCCATCTGACGTCCATCATAAGTCGCACTCAACAAAGTCGAGTGCTGTAGTCACCATCTGGGACCTGCTTCTGCCCCATAATAGTCCCCCATCCAGACCATCCATAGCCCACCACATCCTATTGATTCCCTACCAAGAAGACAAGGGAGTCAAAGTCCAGTAGCAATGGGCCACAAAAGAAAAAACTTTGCAAAAAACAAATCCCAAAACAGGCAGAGAAACAGACCCAGAGAGTGACGAAAGTGAAAGTGAGTCTCTCCCCACCCTACGGCAATGGCATGCTCTATAGTGCCAGCAGTTTCTGATTGGATCCCCTAAAGACAAGCAAAGCATTGACTTGCAATTCATTTGGACCAAGAGCAGCTGAGCTGTGATCTTTAACATGTAACCCCTAGGTGACACTATCTCTAGGTTACTACCCCTGCCTGACTGTCTAACAACAGGTTGAGAGGCCTGGGTTCTATGTTATGGTGCATCCACACAGAGTAATGGTATTGGGATATCTATCTGACCTGCTGTAACCCTTTGGGAAGCTATAACCACCCACCAACCCTCCTAGTGGATTTGTACCCATAACAGCAGTTAACACACAGTCAGAAATCAGCATTAAACATGTACAGATCCCTTCACACGCATCGCCAGCACTGGACCATTCAGCAGTATCCTGGGAAACACCCTGAAAAACAAGGTACTCTGTAGAGGTGGGTTCATCATTAAATTTAAACTCCATAGCATTTAAATCATGTAGCACATTGTTGAGGCTCTAAGAATTAACAGCTGAATTGGCATTATTGTCAGCATTATCAGTTTCAGAAATTTCAGTGTCATCTGCCACTTCACCAGTCTGGCCCTCACGGTCAGGGTTTGCTTCTTGAGGGTCAGTCAGTTCCACGAGACATAAAGAGTCAGCTATGTCAGACGTTATACTTAGCACTTCACTCTCAGGGGGTGCAGGAGTAGTTGAAAGGGCTGGATGATTAGATAAGCCTGAGGGTCCTGCTTCATCTCCCATTGTGTACAGCAGATTTCTTGGAATAACTGGCTCAGTTCAGAAGAAAGTTATTAAGCAACCCCATTATCACTATTATCAGACTCAAATTGGTTGTCATTATCAATGAGAATGCTACTGGCTGCAGGCTTGGGTTTTAAAACAACTGAAGGGAGCCTCAGGTGTCTCTTTGTAGTTGCAGACTGAGTCACAGGCATCAAGCGTAGGCACGCCTGGAGGTACAGAGTCTATATGATTTGCCCAGTGGGTAACAAGGTGATTTCAAGTATGGTTTTCACAGCTTTGGATAATTTTCAGGATTTATTTATTTATTGAAAGTATCGGAATTACAGTCCTTGGAGTCAGGGACTCATTTCCAAAGGCACCAGGTTGTATGCACTTGGGATGCACTTGGTATATTGGTTAACATAGAAACATAGACTTTGACAGCAGATAAGGACCGCTTGGCCCACCTAGTCTGTCCAGTTCCCTACCTACAGGATAAGTTGCAGATCCTAGTTAACCAACAGCCTATTTCTTCCTACCTCCCACAAGAATTGCCTTAATTCTGTCCCATGCATTCTTGAATTCTCCCACAGTTTTAGACCCAACAACCTCCTCAGAAAGGCTGTTCCATGCGTCCACAACCCTCTCTGTGAAAAAACACTTCCTCACATTGCCCCTGAGCTGTCCGCCCCTCTATCTTCAAATTGTGTCCCCTTGTTCTTGCACATCTCTTTTTCTGAAAGCTGCTACCTCTTGGACTTGTTGATTCCACAGAGGTACTTAAAAATTTTTATAATATCCCCCCTCTCCCTCCTTTCCTCAGGGGTATACATATTAAGCTCCTTTAGTCTGTCCTTGTATGGCTTGTCTTGCAGACCTTGCACCATTTTAGCTGCCCTCCTCTGGACTGCCTCCATAGTGTCTATGTCCTTGCGGAGATGGGGTCTCCAGAACTGGATGCAGTATTCCAAATGGGGTCTCACCAACTGTCTGTACAGAGGGATAACAACTTCCTGTTTTCTGCTGGTGATGCCTCTCCCTATACATCCCAGTATCCCCCCAGCCCTCTCTTCTGCCTTCTTACCTTGCTTGCCAACCTTTAGGTCATCTGATATGATTACCCCCAGGTCCCTTTCCATTTTGTTGTTGTTACTACCTCCATTGTGTACTCTTCCCTGGGTTTTGTTTCAGGTGCATTATTTTGCACTGTTTCTGCATTGAATCTAAGCTGCCATACTTCTGACCATTCCTCCAACCTTGCCAAGTCCCTTCTCATCCTTTCCATGCCTCCTGTGTATCAACCCTGTTGCAGATCTTTGTGGCATCTGCAAAAGGCATGCTTTCCTTCCAGTCCCTCTGCAATGTCACTTATAAAGACATTAAAAGGGCTGGACCCAGTACTGAATCCTGTGGTACCCCACTAGTAACCCCCCTTTCTTCAGAGTGGACTCCGTTTACAATTACCTTCTGTGTTCTGTTGTCCAGCCAATGTTTTACCCAGGCTATCACCCTGGGACCCACTCCCAGGCTGGTTCATTTGTTTGTTAATCTTTTGTGTGAGAATGTGTCAAATGCCTTGCTAAAGTCTAGGTAGGCCATGTCCACAACCCCTCCCTGGTCTATTACTTTGGTTACCTAGTCAAAGAAATCAATTAGATTCATCTGACATGACCTTCCTGCTGGGAACCCATGCTGCCTTGAGTCCTGTGTCCCACTGGCCTCTAGGTATCAACAATTTTTCTTTCAGAAGCAATCCATCACTTTCCCTACCACAGAAGTTAAACTGACAGGTCTGTAGTTTCTGCCTCTGTCTTGCTCCCACTTTTGAGAAGGGGAATCACATACGCCTTCCTCCAGTCCTCAGGTACCACACCATCCTCCCATGATTTGTTAAAAAGGGTAGTTAGTGGTGTCACTAATTCTCCCCTTAATTTTTTTAGAATTCTGGGGTGAACCCCTTCAGGCCCCATTGCTTTATCTGCTTTCAGTTTTATGATTTCTTTCAGAACCCTTTATTCTGTGAAAGGACTGGGATCGACCCCCCTATCCAGAGTGCTTTTATTAATTGGATTAGGTACCACCCCCTCCTCCTCCTTTGTGAATACTGAGCAGAAGTATTTGTTCAGCATCCCTGCTTTTTCACTGTCCCTCTCTGCCCACCCACCGTCCATTCTATTCAGTCTCACTATCACTCCCTTTGTCTTTTTCCATGCTCCCTGATGTACCTATAAAAGGATTTATCCCCCTTCTTAACCAAGTTGACTGTCTTTTCCTTTGCTATTCTGACTTTCCCTCCCTGCTTCCTTTTCTGCATTAACTGTACAGTTCTCTGTCCTGCTCCTTCTGTGTTTCCTTATACTTTATAAATGCCATCTTTTCTCCCTAACCTTCCCGCCACCTCTTTTGGGAACCATAGTGGCTTTTCTTTCATTTTGATTTGTTTATTTGCTTCACACAAAGGCTTGTTGACTTTGTGATGGCAGTTTTATGTTTCCCCATTGTTGCTCCACCCTCCTTCCTGCCTGTTTGCTAATGCTTTCAAGGCACTCTCCCATCTTGCCAAAGTCAGCCTACCTGAATTCCAGTACCTCTACTTTTGAATGGCTTAACTCTGTAGCTGAGTTTATCGTGAACCACACTGTTTGGTGGTCACTTGTTCCCAGATGACTACCCACGTCTAGATCTGAGATCCTCTCACTATCCCCATTTGAGAGTATGAGGTCTAAAATTGCCCCCTCATGAGTGGGTTTCAAAACTAGCTGTCTGAGGAATGCTCCCTGAAGAGGATCGAGAATGGCCCTGCTCTTGGATGTGGCTGCAGCAAAGGTGCTCCAGTTAACATCTTGCATATTCAGGTCCCCCATCAACAATATCTACCCTTTCTCTGCCATCCTAAGGATGCCTTCTATCATATCCTTGTCATACAGCTTGCTGACAGCAATGCAGGGGGTGTGACTCCACCAATCAGCTGATTTGTGTTTTCCTTGCACACCAATATTTGCATAAATACACAGTCTCAGGCTGTAACTCTTGAGCTTTAATATGTTTGCATGTCTCTGTTTGTTGGCTAAGTTTCTCTTAGCAGCCATTGTGAAAGGCGAGCTGACAGACATGATTAAGTTGGGCTTTGAGTTTCTGCACATACTGTAGATAATTGTCTGTTTGAGTTGCATCGAGTGATACTCCAAAACAAACATCTATTGGAAGGCGAGCTTCTCTGCCAAACAATGAGGTGGTACAGTGAAAAACCAGTAGCATCATTTTTTGCACAATTATAGGCATAGTCAAGTGTGTTTATCTGTTGTCTCCATTGGGGCTTGTCTTTTGGGTGCAGGGTGCCAAGCATATCAAGGAAGGTGCGATTAAATATCTCTGGTTGCGGATCTCCTTGTGGATAATAGGAGGTTGTTCTGGATTTTCTTACCCCCTCATAGGGGCAACAGTTCCTAGATAAGTCTGCTTTTTGAAATCACAGCCTCGATCCAAATGGAAACTTTTCAATGAGAACTTTGGCTACAGTTGAGGCCTTTTGGTCTTTGGTTGGATAGGCCTGTGCATACTGTACCTCGTGAAGTGATCCGTATCTATTAGTACATTAGCAACGCCTTTTCAATTGGGCTCCAAACTAAGAAAATCGATGCAGATGAGCTCCATCAGAGCACTTGTAGTAATAATAACCAGAGGGACTGCTTTTTGTGACTGAGCTTTGTGCTGAAAGCACCTACTGCAGGTTTTAACATGTTGCTCAATGTCTAGGCCCATCTTAAGTCAGTAGAAGGGTGAACGACTAGATCCAGAGTCCTTTCACTACCTAAAGTCCGATTTAGTCATGCAAGACTTTTAATACAACATTTTTGAACTTCGTTGGCAATACTGGCTGTCTCCTCACCACTTTACATTGGCTGTCAGTAAGCTCTCTGTACAATAACTGCTTCAGAGCATGAGTTTAGATCCTTCTCAAACAAGCAAAACAGTTTTCTAGTTATTGGACTGCATTTTGGAGACATCTTCCCCCTTTCTTACAGTGTCTATCACTGGTTTTACCTGTAATGTGTATCGTGCTTTGTTAAATGTTCTTTGTGACGTGGAACCTTTGTAAAAAGAGCCCTGGCTCAAAGGTATTAATTCCTAGACTAATAAACTAAACTAAACTAAACTGGTCTGATCATTGGGTCATAGTACTGTTCATTTCGGATGTCAGCTGGAGTTAGTTGGGGTAAGGAACTTACGTTCAAGGCTGCAGAGTTACAGTAGGCAACTGGTATACAACTCTTTGGAGTTCCCAAGCAATCTGCTAGACCATTTACAGCTTCTGAGTACAGGGTTTCTTACTGGTCAGACTTGTGGCACAGTGCTTTTACAAATTGTTCAGGAATATGCACCCACTGTTGGTCAGAAGCAGGCCTTCAAGAGAGAGCATCGGCATCAATGCGATTCAAATTTGGTCAGTATTTCACTGCGTAATCTTACATTGATAGGGCAGAAAGCCATCTGTGTCCTTTGGCGAGTAATTTGGCTGTTTGAACATATGAAAGTGGACTGTTATCTGCTTTGACTAAGATTTTAGCACCATACAAGTACTCATTAAACTGATCTACTATGGCCCACTTCAATGTGAGAAATTCAAATTTGTGCACAGGGTAATTTTTCTTGACAGTGTCAAGCTCCTACTAGCAAAAATCACAGGGCATAGTCCTTTCTCATACTCCTGATAGAGCACAGTCCCAAGACCTTTTAGGCTGACATCCACATGTAACATATATGGTCTAGTTGGATCTGCATAAGCAAGTATAGGAGCATGTGTGAGCTGATGAATGACATCATGAAATGTTGTTTCACAATCAGGGGTCCATCTGCTTCTGAAAGGTTTGTTAGTCTTGAAATAAACCTTGTCCTCTTCTTTACAGTACTCTTTTTGTATTACTGGGTGGTAGGTTGGTAACCTTGAGTAAGATTTTGCAGAGGTGGATGACTTTGGTGAAATCTTTATGAAACGCCGATAGTAGCCACAGAAACCCAAGAACCTTTGTAGTGCTTTCAGATTGCTAGGCCATGGCCAAGTAGTTAAAGCTTCCACTTTGCTTGGATCGGTTTGTGTACCTTCAGAAGATATGATGTGGCCTACATACTTTATGGACTTCTGACAAAAAATGGCACTTATCAATGGACAATTTAAAGCAGTATTCTTCTAACCAGTCCAGGACCTTGAACAAGTGAGCCACATGCAATTGTTTTGCCAAACACAATGACATTTTCCAGATAAACTTAATATTCAAACAGGTTCATGTCTCTTACAGCTCGCTCTATTAATCTCTGGATAATGGCTGGGGCTCCAGCAATGCCCTGGGGCATTTGTAAGCACTTGTAAAAACCCAAGGGGCAGATGAATGCTGTTTTCATTCTATCTCCCGGTGCAATTGGAATTTTTTAATACTCACTTCTGAGGTCTAGGATGAAGAACACTGGCTCCCATTAAGGCAATCAAGAGCATCCTGGATATGAGGCATTGTATACTGGTCTGGTATGGTTCTCTGGATTAGGGCCTGTAGTCACACACATCCTCACTGAGTCATTCTTCTTTCAGACTACTACAATGAGGGATGAATGTGGATTACATGATTCCTGTATAATTCCAGTTGATAACATCTCTTGGAGATGGCATCAAACATCATTGATGTGAGCTGGTGCCAATCTGAGGACTCTCTCGAACAGCTTCTTGTCATGGAGTCTGATACAGTGTTCAGCACCAGTGATGCATCTGACATCCCATTCCTTCAACAAAATATTTTGCTCCACTGTTCTAGCTTGCAGCTGATCCAGTTTTTCCACTCCCCAGGAACTGGAGACTCTCCTAATTCAAACATATCTGGGGATACTGCAACATCCTCCTCCCTTTTGTTACACCTTGCAAATTTTGTTCTATCTATGTTTCTCATCATCATCTTGCCCTAGTTCAACCTCCTCGTATTCTCTCCAGCCATTTTTCTAACTACAAAGCTATATCCGTCCAAGTGTTTGCCAAATGTATTTGTGCTATCATATCTATATATCTAGTTCAAGACTGTTAGCATTGTATCCATCTAGTTCATACCTGTTAGCATTCCTCCTTTTCAGAACTTCTGTATAGTCTGCTCGCTTTATTGGATGTAATCAAATTGTATATCTATATTGTGTACCAAATCTCTGTATACTATCCTCATGTTCCCTTCCCCCCAGGTCATACCGGGAGATGAGCAACTTGTTGCTCAGCGTGCCTTTCCAATGAAACATTTCAATAAATAAATTAATAAACTCATCGTAGTGGTGGGTCAGAGCATGTAGCTGATTCTTTCAGGAGGGCATGGCTTGGCTCACCCCAGGGTGTCATTTCTTTTCAGTTAAAACTGTATCAGTTAAAGCAAAAGGAGGCTGGGAAGGCAGTCAGAACAGCAAAGGCCCAAACTGAGAAAAAGATAGCCAACTCAGTTAAGAAGGGAATAAAACCTTTCTAGGTGCATTAGGAGCAGGAAGACCAAGGGAGGGATAGTGAGGCTGGGTTGGGGAGGTGGGGTAGAGGAGAATGGGAGGCAGAGATTATGGAAATATTTTTTGTGCAGATTGTAAAAGAAGAGGGGAGGTATATAAAACAAAACAGTAGTAATACCTATAATAGTTGATATCAGCCTATTTACAGAAGAAAGGGTTCTGAAAGAACTCTAAAACTGAAGGTGGCAAAGCAATGGGGCCTGATGGGATCCATCCCAGAATTCTAAAAGAACTATGGTAGAACTAGTGACACCACTGACTACCCTCTTTAACAAATCATGGAGGATGGGTGGTACCCAAGGACTGGAGGAGGGCAGATGTGATTCCCCTTCACAAAAGTGGGAGCAAGGCAGAAGCAGGAAACTATAGACCTGTTAGTTTAACCTCAGTGATAGGGAAAATGATGGAATCACTTAAAGGAAAGAATTGTTGTGTATCTAGAGGCCAGAAGGGCACAGGACCCTAGGCAGCATGGATTCACAGCGGAAGGTCATGCCAGATGAATCTGATAGATTTCTTTGACTGGGTGACCAAAGTAGTAGATCAGGAGGGCTGTGGACATGGCCTACCTAGACTTTAGCAAGGCATTTGACACAGTCCCACACAAAAGATTATATATAAGTTAGCCAGCCTGGGAGTGGTCCCAAGATGACAGCCTGGGTAAAGAACTGGCTGGAGAATAGGACACAGAGAGTAATAGTAAATGGAGTCCACTCAGAAGAAAGGAGGGTTACTAGCGGGCACCGCAGGGTTCAGGATAGGACCAGTCCTCTTCGGCGTCTTATAGTTTACATTGCAGAAGGACTGAAGGAAAAGTATGTCTCTTTGCAGATGACATTAAGATCTGCAACAGAGTTGATGCACAGGGTGGGGTGGAAAGGATGAGAAGGGACTTGGCAAGGTTAGAGGAATGGTCAAATGTATGGCAGCTTAGATTCAATGCTAAGAAGTGCAAGGTAATGCACCTGGGAAACAAAAACCCAGGGGAAGAGTACACAATGGGGGGTGAGATACTAACAACAACAAAAATGGAAAGGGACCTGGGGGTAGTCATATATCAGATGACCTAAAGGTGGGCAAGCAATGTGAGAGGGCAGCAAGGAGGGGTTGGGGATACTGGGATGGCAGGGAGAGGCATCACCAGTAGAAAACAGGAAGTTATTATCCCTCTGTACAGACAGCTGGTGAGACCCCATCTGGAGTACTGCGTGCAGTTCTGGAGACCCAATCTCCGCAAAGACATAGACAGGATGGAAGCTGTCCAGAGGAGGGCAATTAAAATGGTGCAGGGTCTGCACCGGAAGACATATGAAGAGAGACTTAAGGAGCTTAATATGTATAGCCTCGAGGAAAGGAGGGAGATGGGGGACATGATAGAAACTTTCAAGTACCTCAAGGGAATCAACAAAGTCCAAGAGGGTAGCATCTTTCAAAAAAGAGGTGTGCAAGAACAAGAGGGCACAATTTGAAGATAGAGGGGGGCGGCTCAGAGGTAATTTAAGGAAGTATTTTTTCACATAGAGGGTTGTGGATGCATGGAATGGCCTTCCGGAGGAGGTTGTGGAGTCAAAATCAGTGGTGGAATTCAAGCATGCATGGGATAGTCATAAGGCAATTCTGGGGGTTGGGGGTAGGAAGAAGTAGGCTGCTGGTTAACTAGGATCTGCAGCTTATCCAGTAGGTAGGGAAATGGGCAGACTGGGTGGGCCAAGCGGTCCTTATCTGCCGTCAAATTCTATGTTTCTTTTATACCAGGGGTTCTGACACCATTTCCCCAACAGGTCAAGGGGCATACAGCTGTCATATCTCTACCAACACAGCACACTGCATATGGTGGCAAGTGTGCACATACACACAATAACAAAAAAAAAGACAAACTTTGAGGAGTACTGCAATGCACTGGCTGCAGGCAGCAGTCTTCCAGAGACTTTCTAGAGGCTGTGATGCTGCCCTTATTTGCAGACAACCTCTGCTCTGAGGGAGGATCCCACCCGCTCCCAGGCCAAAATGGACAGGAATAGGGGAACCTCCCCACCCAGGGAACATGTCACCAGTGTCTCAGAGGATATCAATAAAGAGGAGCAGTTGTACCAATGTGGCCTAGGGAAAGTGAGGGTGGTGAAGCAGAGGCACATCCCTGCAGCGCTGTATCTCCCAATCCTTACGCCATTCTGGTGGAGCATACCCCATAGAGGCACCCACAGTGGAGACTGAGGAGGTTGCTGGAACTGCTACAAGGGAGGCACACAGGAAGGTGGCATGGGACACCACAGAGGAAGGAAGCAGCTCCGGTGGGGGACTCCAGTTATTGGGTGGGTAGAACATGGGGAGGCAGCAGAAAGTGAATTAAGGTGTCTGTCTGCACCATGGCTTGAGGGACAGGAAGTGAATCCTCAGGATCACAACAGCAGCTGCACAGGAGAGGAGCTGGACGTCATTGTCCACCTAGGAACAAATGACTTGGCTGGGCACAGGATCAGAGAAGTTCTGGAGAGTTTGTGGAGTTGAGAAGGGGCCTTAGGCAAGTAGCACGCACAGTATTCTTCTACAGGATGCTGCCTGTCTATGGCGTGGGTGAGGCGAGAGTAGTCCACACTATGCAACCCAATGAATGGTTGAAAACTGGTATGGAGCATGGTGTTTTGGTTTCATTGGGAACTGCAGGTTCCACCTGAGGGATACCTGCCTATACTGGCACAATGGTCTGCATCTGCCCAGGAGGGACAGTCTCTGGTGATAGGTTTAAATGCTTCAGTAGCAAGCTTTTAAACTAGCTGGGAGGGCACCAATAAGAAGCAGGAATTCCCAGCCTTCCCCACAAAACAGGGTAGTTGGTGAGGAAACACCAAGGTAGAAAGGTCAATAGGGAGCAGGACAGGGACATGGAGAAGGCAAAGGTGGTAAGGACAGGCATTGGGGCTAAAAGAGGTAAAGCCATCAAAAAATTAAGAGTATGAGTACCAATGCCTGTAGTCTGGGTAACAAGCTTCCAAACTAGTGGCATTGATGGAAGAAGAACATCTGAATAGTGTGGCAGCACAGAAACATGGTATACACAGAACCATGGACTTACCACGGTACACAATCTACAGGAGGGACAGGAAGGGTAAAAAGGAGGAGTAACTCTAATTAAGGGAACAGATCAAAGCAACAGAACTAAAAGGTAAATGGGAAGAGAGGAGGTACTGTGGGTCAATTTGGAGAGAGGCAATGGCACCACAATCCATAAGGAGGTTTCTATACAGACCCACATCTCTAGGGGAGGAAATGACACGAAATAGTAGAAGGCATACTTGAATGGCAGAAAAGGAGATATTGTTGAATGGGGACTTGAATATGCCAGATGTTGACTGGAGCACTTTACTGCAGTCTCATCCAAGAGCGGGTCATTCTCGATGCCCTGCAGGAGGCATGCCTTAGAAGCTAGAATTGGAACCCACTTGGAGGGTGCAGTCTAGACATGGTACTCTCAAATGGAGATGGAGAGTGGATCACAGATTTAGAAGTTTGTAGCCATCTGGGAACTCATAACTACTCAACAGTATGGTTCACTATAAACACAGCAGTAGAGTCAAGCCATACAAAGGTACTGGACTTTAGGAGGGCTGACTTTACCAAAATGGGAGGTGCCTAAGGAATTCATGGGCAGGATTGAGGGCTGGATGAACAATGGGGAAAATCAAAATGCACATCACAGAGGCAACAAGCCTTTGTGTGAAGCAAATAAATAAAAAAGTGAAAATCTACTATGGTTCTCAAACGAGCTGGCAGGGAAGGTTGGGGAAAAAGACAGCATTTGAGAAGTACAAGGAATCACAGGAGTAGGACAGAGAACTGTATCAGTTAAAGCAGAAGGAAACAGGGAAGGCAGTTAGAATAGTGATGGCCCAAACCAAAGAAAAGATAGCCAACCAGTTAAGAAGGGGATAAATCTTTTATACCTTACAGTACATCAGGGAAAAGGAAGACCAAGGAGAGATTGGGGCTTAATAAAGGGGGAGGTGGGCAAAAGGTGACTGTGAAAAGGCAGAGTTACTGAACGAATACTTTTGCTTAGTATTCACAAAAGAAGAAAAGGGGACGGTACTAAACCAAACAATAAAAAGCACTCTGGACAGGGGTTGATACCAGTCCATTCATAGAAGGAAGGGTCCTGAAAGAACTCCTAAAACTCAATGTGGGACAAGAATGGAGCCTGATGGGATTCACCCCTCAATTCTAAAAGAACTAGGATACATCTAGTGATACCACTGACTGCCCTTTTTAACAAATCATGGGAGGATGCTGTGGTATCTGAGGACTGGAGGAGGGTGGATGTGATTCCTCTTCACAGATGTGGAAGCAAGGCAGAGGCAGGAAACTACAGACCTGTTATCTTGACCTCAGTTGTAGGGAAAGTGATGGCATCACTTCTGAAAGAAAGAACTGTTGAGTACCTAAAGGCCAGCAGGGTAGAATCCAAGGCAGCATAGATTCACAGTGGGAAGGTCATGTCAGATGAATCTAATAGATTTCTTTGACTGTGGCAACCAAAGTAGGAGTCCAGGAGGGGCTGTGGATTTGGCCTACCCAAACTTTGAGAAAAGCATTTGACACATTCCACACAAAAGACTAATAACAAGTTAGCCAACCAGGGTGGGGTCCCAGGCTGTAACCTGCCTGGGCAGCAAGCTGGTTGGACTCACAGGACCCATTGGCTACACAAATGGAGTACATTCTGAAAAAGGGGAATAATAGTGGGGTACCACAGAGTTCAGTACTGGGACCGGTCCTCTTTAATGTCTTTATGGAGACATTGCAGAGGGCTGAAAGGAAAAGTATGCCTCTTTGTAGACAACACAAAAAGATCTGCAACAGGACTGATACACAATGGGATGCAAAGGATGAGAAGGGACTTGTCAAGATTGTAGGAATGGTCAAAAATATTGCAGTTCAGATTCAGTGCAAAAAAGTGCAATGTAATGTACCTGGGGAAAAAAAACAGGGAAAAATTGCACAATGGGGAGGAGGTACTAACAACAACACAAAGAAAAGAGACCTGGGGATAGTCATATCAGATGACCTTAAGGTTGGCAAGCAATGTGAGATGGCAGTACGTAGGGCTGGGGTTACTAGGATGTATAGGAGAGGCATCACCAGTAGAAAACAGGACGTTGTTATCCCTCTGTACTGACAGTTGTTGAGACTCCCATCTGAGTACTGTGTTCAGTTCTGGAGACCATATCTCTGCAGGGATATGGGTGGAGGTAGTCCAGAGGATGACAACTAAAATGGTGCAGGGTCTAGTAGAAGCTCATATGAAGAAAGACTAAAGGTGCTTAATATGTATACCCCTTGAAGAAAGGAGGGAGGGGGGGACATGAGAGAAACTTTCAAGTACCTTAAGAGAATCAGCAAAGTCCAAGATGGAAGCATCTTTCAGAAAAAGAGATGTATAAGAACCAGTGGGCACAATCTGAAAATAGAATGTGGATGGCTGCGGGAAACATGAGGAAGTATTTTTCACAGAGAGGGTGGTGGATGCATGGAACCATCTTCTGAGAATGTCATGGGCTCAAAACAGTGCAGGAATTCAAGAATGCATGGGACAGACATAAAGGCAATTATAGTGAGGGGTAGGGAGAAAGTAGGCTGTTGTGTAACTGAAAATCTACAGCTTATCCAATAGGTAGGGATATGTGCAGGCTAGGTGGGGCCATGTGGTCCTTATCTGCCATTAAATTCTACATTTCTATGTTTCTTTCTGCTGTCTAACATGGCTCAGGCAGGAATACAGTTAAAATGTACCGTGGTCTCCATGAAAGGACATACCATTCTCCCACTCAGGAGAAGCATCTACTGAAACTTGGACAGACATAACACCAGGAGGAAGGACTATGGTATAACTAAATTTCTGGGACTAAGAACTAGAACTCTTGTACTGGGACCTTAATTTAGGGTAAAAAAAGAGTTAGTGTGTTTTGTCGTTGTTAGTTGAAGTGAATTGTTTATCTGTTATCTGTGTTATCTGTGTACTTCTCTAGGTGTTTGTCACAGGTGTCAGAAGGGAATTGTTATCTGTGGAATTAACTAAGTGTAGAAAGATTTGCAAAAGTAGGGGGAGTGACTTAGCTAGAAGGAGCCAGGTTAAAACCAGATTTAAACACTGCCCTAGATAGCTTCTGCCAGAGAACAGACAGAACACCAGGAGGAAGGAGCTACTGGTATAACTAAACTCTCTACTGGGACTATATTGCCCCTCCTTCCCTCCCTCCACTCCAAACCAGTTCTACTTTATAGGCACAGGATTTAACTGACAACAGGAACTTCCTGTTTGAGCGCAGGAAGCAAATGATCACAGAGCCACAAAGACTCGGCCATGCCCTAGAAGGGCAAGAGAAGCTTCCCTTCCCCCACAGCTGCTGAGGTTTGACCTGAGCAAGTAAGGAGACTACTGAGAAATATAGAAACTTTTATCTCAGAACAGGAAGATCAAAAGCTAAAAAGGGCACAGAGATAGTAAGTAGGGAGAAAGAAAAAAAAGAATAAACAAACAGAGGAAAGAGTAAGGTATTCCAGACAACAGTTAGGGGCCAGAAAAAGACATGATGGGAATGGTGCAATGCAGTGGCTGTGGAGCAGCAGTCTTCCGGGAGACGTTCTGGAGGATGCAGTGTTGTCCCATCTGCAGACACCTCTCTGGGCTGAGGGAGGAGGTTGCTCTTCTCCAGGCTGAGTTGGCCAGGATTTGTGGGACCTCCTCTCCCACTCAGGGACAACCAGGGCCGCTGCCATTGCCTCAGAGGTTGCCAAGAAAGAGGAGCGATTGGACCACAGTGGGTTTGGGGAGGGTGTGGGTGGTGGAACAGAGGTGCATCCCTCCAGTTGTACCTCTCCACAGTCTCTATGTCATTCTGGAAAAGTGTGGTTCCACTATGGAGGCACCCACAGTGGAGTCCAAGGAGGATGCTGGGAATCTCCACAAGGGAGACCCACAGTAGGGTGGTATGGGACCTCACGGGGAAGAAAACAACTCCTGGTGGGGGACTCCACTTTCAAGAAGGTAGAACTGGGGAGGAAAAAGGGAGAGGAGATAAGGTGCCTGCCTGGCGCCATGGCTTGGAGGGACAGGGAGCAGATCCTCTGGATCACAGAAACAACTGCACAGGGGAGGAGCTGGATGGTCATTGTCCGCCTGGGACAAAATGACCAGCTAGAAAGGGATCAGAACAGTGCCAAGAAGCACTTGTGAGAGATGGGGAGGGCCTTAGACAACAGCACACAAGGTAACCTTCTCGGAGGTGCTGCCTGGTTCATGCCACGGTGAGGCTAGGTGCTTCACACCATGGGATTCAATCAGTGGTTGGAAAAAAATGGTGCAGATCTCAGGGATTTGGCTTCTATTAGGGGACACGGGGGTCTCACCTGGAGGAATGCAGGCCTATACTGGCGGAAGGTCTGCATCTGTCCAAGAGAAAAACCAGGATCCTAGGTGATAGGTTTAAATACTTCATTGGCAAGCATTTAAACTAGCCAAGGGGGAGGCACTGGAAAGGAGCAGGGAAATCCTAGCCACCCCCCAAAAATCAGGGTACTAAGTGAGGTAGACACCAACATAGAGATGTAGATGGGGAGAAGCGCAGGGGTAAATGGAGAAAGTGACAAATGCAATAAGGACAGGGATGGGGCAAAAAGGGGTAAGGCCATCAAGAAATGGAGGGTAATGAGTACCAGCACCCGTAGTCTGGGCAACAAGCTCCCTGAACTGGTGGCCTTGATAGAAGAGGGATGCCTCAATATCGTAGCAGTCACAGAAACATGGTACACAGAGAACCATGACTGGGATGTTAACATACCAGGGTACACAACCTACAGGAGACACAGGGAGGGGAGAAGGGGGGGAGTAGCTCTCTATGTAAGGGAAGGGATAAAAGCAACTGAACAAAAGAGTAAACAGGGAGGTGAGGAGGCAATGTGGGTCACCTTAGAGACTGGAAATGGCACCACAATCCGCACAGGGGTTGTTTACAGACCCCCATGTCAGGGGGAGGGAATGGACAAGAATATGATAGAAGCCACACTTAGGATGACAGAGAAAGGGGAGATACTGTTGATGGGGGACCTTAACATGCCAGATGTTAACTGGAGCACCTTTGCCTCAGCCACATCCTGACGCAGGACCATTCTTGATGCCCTTCAGGTGGCATGCCTCAGACAGCTAGTTTTGAATCTACTCATGAGGGAGCAATCTTTAGACCTCATACTTTCAAATGGGGACAGTGAGAGGATCTCAGATCTAGAAGTAGGTAGCCATTTGGGAACAAGTGATCACCAAACAGTGTGGTTCACGATAAACTCAGCTACAGAGTCAAGCCATACAAAAGTGAGGGTTCTGGGCTTCAGGAAGGCTGATTTTGACAAAATGGGAGAGTGCCTTAGAAAAACACTAGCAAACAGGCTAGAAGGAGGGGTGGAGCAACAATGGTGAAATATCAAAACTGCCATCACAGAGGCAACAAGCCTTTGTGTGAAGCAAATAAACAAATCAATAAGAGGTGGCGGTGAAGGTTAGGGAGAAAAAGATTGCATTTAGGAATTATAAGGAAACACAGAAGGAGCAGGACAGAGAACTGTACCAGTTAAGGCAGTAGAAAGCAGGGACAGTAGTCAGAATAGCAAAGGCCCAAACTGAGGAAAAGATAGCTAACTTGGTTAAGAAGGGGGATAAAACCTTTTATAGGTATATCAGGGAGTGTAGAAAGACAAAGGGAGGGATAGTGAGGCTAAATAGAATGGACGGTGGGTGGGCAGAGAGTGACAGTGAAAAAGCAAGTATACTGAATGAATACTTCTGTTCAATATTCACAAAAGAGGAAGTGGGGGAAGTGCCTAATCCAATTAACAGAAGCACTCTGGGAGGGGGGGTCGATCCCAGTCCTTTCACAGAAGAATGGTTCTGAAAGAACTCCTAAAACTGAAGGTGGACAAAGCAATGGAGCCAGATGGAATTCACCCCAGAATTCTAAAAGAATTAAGCAGAGAACTAGTGACACCACTGACTACCCTTTTAACAAATCATGGGAGGATGGTGTGGCTCCACTGGCACTAACAGTGTCAGTGGCCTCAGTAGGTAACACACTGCGCCTCTGAGGCGGGAGATCAGAGGGCTGTGGGTTCAGTTCCCATCTGGCACTCAGGTTAATATCCAGCATTGACACTGCAGTGCAGCATGGGAGGGGTGCTGCGCTCTGAGGTGCCATCTTTCGGATGAGACGTTAAACCGAGGTCCCATCTGCCTGGATTGGTGGTAGTTCAGATGGATGTTAACGATCCCATGGCACTTACCGAAAAGTAGGGAATTTTTATTTATAACAACAGAAGCAAAACAATACAAAATAGTGATTCCGCACACAAAAGTAAAGTACATATACATAAAAAAAGCAAATAAGTAATTAAGACATCACATGCAAAAAAAGGCTGCTTAATGCAGAAATAAAATACATGACAGTTGTAATGATTTTGTAGAAAGAAAAAAAAAAAACAAAACCCCAATGATCTATATCAAAAACAAGACAAGAAACTGACAGAAGTTAACCAAAATCCAAGACTGACAATGTAGAAGTATCATTGGAACATATATATGCACAGAGAAGCTGTGAAGAGCATACCAGCATATGCAGAGAAACACACACACTCCACAAGGAAATCAGTCTTATCCCAAAACAACACAAGGTCAGACACAAGACACTCACCTATGTATCTAGCAGGTCATCTTCCTCCACCACAATTTGAACAATTCAGGATGCACCTTCCCTGCTCCTGCCCCTCCAATTAAACACATTTTGTTATGTTGTGAACAATCTGAGATTCAGAAAGCAATTTCTGTCTAAGTGTGAGAGAGCATCTAGCTTGCCATAACTGAAAACTGATATGGCCCATCAAAAGATGCAGTGTAATTGCATCATACACAATCAGGAGCTTGGTAGAACCCCGTCCACCCAAATATCAGTTGAGAGAACGTGAAGGAGTTAAAGGCCATGCATCATGAAAATGAGACCAAAATGAAACAGTAAAGGACACTCTACTAAAAATGTTCCATTGTTTCAACAACTCCAAAACAAGGACTCTCCCTGGGGCAGTATTGTTCAGACAGTTCTTATGTTTCCTATTACCTTTAGCCCCTAATTTCCTATGTAAACAGAGCCATAAAGTCCCCATATGTCTAGGCACCCTCTTACTCATTAATAACTGTAATTTAGCGTGCTGTTCAGTAGGAGGCCGACATGAAACCAGGGATCAATGAAAAATTAATCTTGCTACGGTGGAAAATTGAAATTGTTGACGCTGCCTGAGAAAGAAACGATCATCTAACTACATGCCACGCCTTCAATTTCTGGAAACATTGTAACAAAAATGACTAGACAAGTCACCCATCCTAACCTGGCGAGCTAGAAAGGAGTCCATGCCCCTATCGTCAATACAGGAATCAACACCATCTGCCACCCAGGGGACCAGATCATAGCCTGCCCTTTAAGTAAGGGCACAAGTTGTAAAAAAATAAAAATACTATGAAAAACACTACCGATTAACCATCCCAAACCACCCTTCACTCAGAGGTAAATATGTAATACCCTTTTTAGAGGATTTAGCCTACTACCCATAAACAAAGAAAAATACTCCATAAAAGAAGCCTCCATAGAGATGGGAGGGAAAACTGCAGGCAATAAGCAAAAAATATGGCAGCAAAAGACTTAATCAAATAATACGTTTAGCTTTGGACATACAGCCCTTATTCAAAGCTGAACCTTTCAATAGCTACTAACAATTGTTGGCCCCAATTATGCGGTGGTCATCCAGACCTCCAAAGTAAATCCCAAGAATTTTCCTGTAGTCCAAAACAATGGCCAAACCCCAAACCAAGGACACATCAGTCGATCATACCCCAAGGGCAGAATCCTACTCTTGAGCGTAGTTAATAGAGGACCCAGTCAAATCAGGAAAAAGACACGTGAATAACTCTTGCCGCAATAGCTAAATTCTTATCTGCTAAAACCAAAATCAGATCATCAGCATATGGTAAAGTAACTATCTGAGTCCCCACATCCAATCGATAACCCAACAATGTCAGCGGAAATATGAAAGACATGTAAAAGGGGATCTAAAGAAAGCAAGGGACTTAATGGACACCCTTGCCGCACCCCCCAATGTACCTCAATTTCCCTACCCGCCCAACCATTTACACAGGGGATCAAAGTAATGCCCCTATAGCATGTTTGTAGCCATCCAATGAATTGGGAAGGAAATCCATACCTCTTCAGACGCTCCCAAAGATAAATATATTCTACCTGATCAAAGGCCTTGGACAGGTCCAGGCAATACCAATGCCCAATTAGTTCTCCAGCCTCACCTTTGAGACCAATTCCCTAAACAAGATCAGTGCATCCTGAACCCTTCTGAGAGGTGCTCCACTAAACTGTGTCAGGATGTAAGAGGGAACCCACAACCTTCCAGTAAACACAGAGACTGCAACATTTCTCATATATTTTAATCCGAGGTTCAATAACGACAAAGGTCTCCAATTACCCCAAATCCCCCACAATAGCCCTTGTCTTTATACAAAGGTAGCACCCTGCAACATACTGGGAAGAACCCCAGACTGCAGCCATCATTTCAGGACCTGGCAAATCAATGCCCAAAACTCCCCATAAGATCTTATAAACCTCATGAGGCAACCCATCAGATCCAGGAGTAATGCCTGATCTTAAAGACCAAATCATTGACCTCAGTTCCTCCACAGTAATAGGTTGCACCTAAATCAAGCCGGTCAGCCTAGGACAAAGCGGGACTGACCTACCAGCAAACCAATCACAGATAGCGTCTGTGGAAAGCACCCTGCTCTTAAATGATGTAGAAACATAGGCATGAATTTCTTCCAAATATATCATCATTGGTAGAAACTGCCCACCTCCTGGGGTGTTCAGACATACATACCCCTTGAATGCCTAAGAGATTTCAAGTACTCAAAAGGCAAAGTTTTTTTCCCTACTAAATCTTAAATTTGTGTTCATTTCCATATCATGTAAAACCTGAGACTGAGCCTTAGCCAGTTCCATTTTCAAGCCTGCACTTGTTGCAGACAGTCGGAGCAAGAAACTGTCTATGAGTGGACAAAAACTGAAGCCTTTCCCTAAGATGCTGTAACTCAGCATGTGATAATTGCCCATTCAAATGACCACAAACCTGAGAAATAAAACCCGAACTTCCCGCTTAGTGTCCTCCCACCAAAATTTAAATCATCATATAAAAAGAGACATCGACTGGCCAGAAAAAGAGAGCGTAACCCACCCATTACACAGGGGATATGCAATAATGCAGATTTAATTTCCAGATACCCGCCCTCTCCGAGCCGGAGAACATCAGCCAAGGCCAGTCTCAGTAATCTGTGATCAGAGGAAGCAACATCCTGCAGGGATCTAGATTGAACAGTAAATCTCAAAAGTGAGAAAAAAGTAATCTATTCTGGAAGCCCTGATCCAAAAAATAAGTGGCCCCAGACCCTCCAGTAGAGGGCCCAAAAGCATCTATAAAACAGCATCTGAGATAAGTTTCAAAAAACTAGCCTCATCGCTTATACACCCTTTTTCCTTGTCCCAGAAGCATCTGACGAAGGCAAGGAACAATTAAAGTCCCCCAGAATAATGTAATAAGGAGAGCATAAGGGATAAAGGTGAATAAAAGGGACACCTGGTCAAACTTAGATTGAGGGGCATACACAGAAATCAATCTCAAGTATAAGGAACCCCATTTAATGTCTAGGACCAAGGCCCTGCCAGCCAGAAATTCTATCTGATGTATCACAGTGACATGAAAATGAAAAAAACACATTCCAACCCCACTGCATAAGTCAGCACCCAAGGACCAAAAACAGTCCCCCCAAATCCAACCTGCAGAGGCAGCCTCCTCCTCAAGAGAATGCAGAGGACGTCCTGCAAAAAGCATAATCCAGATTTTCAGACAAAAGACGTGAAAAGTTCTTCGCGCTTTTCAGGAGTCTTAATACTGTTACATTCAAGGATGCCACCCAAAGTGAAAGGAAATGGGAGCATAGCGAGGTAACATTCACTTCACCTTACTAGACGCCCTTGTAATCCTACCAATCTTACTGTCAGATGGTCTAGGGCCCACCCAGTCAGCTACAGGTTCAGGTAGATTCCAACCCAGACAAGGGTAGAGGAGGCCCAGACCCACTAGGGTCATCTAACCGAACTCTCCTACAAAGACTGAGAACATATTCAAGTCAACCATAGAAACAGCAGGAGTCAGGCGGCTGGTTTCCTTCCCCAGTTTCCCCACTCCCTTTAGCACATTTCTCTTTCTTCTGAGTAACCACCACAAACCCAGCATCTGGAGATTCCAAAGATCAGAGTAACAAGGGTGCTAGGCTCACAACTTCCCCTGAGTCTACCCCAGAGACCACCGCAACTCCCACTCATAAGGCGGAGCTGTGGTACCCATCTGGGAAACAGCTGAGTCTAACAAACCAGGGTCAAGCCAGGAGGGAACAATCCCTCCAACGTGGGGCCCCCTCCCTCCCTTTTAGAATACCAAGTCTAACTGCCTCTCGGATATAATGATCACTAACCTTACCATAATCAGCTTCAGCAGTATTTTTAGCAGCTAAGGGACAGGTTTCAAATGTGTGACCACCTCCTCATAAGCAAAGATTACATTTGGGGTTTTAGTAATGGGCACTTGGATGACCCATCTCCCTTCAGTAGAGCATTTAAGTACAGTACAGGAGGTTCAGAGACCCACATTTAAAGCAAACTCTAGGCTAGCTTAGGATAAAAAGGAACACCCTATCCCTCCCAGAAGAAACAGCAATTAGGCAGATGTATTAAGCCAGAATCCATGGAATGTAGTTTTTTTTTACCTAAATTTCCAACCCCATTCCAAAACCCTCTGCATCCAGGATGAGGTTCAGGATTCCCCTGAATGTCTAGAACATAGACAGCCAGTTAACAATATCAGCAATATTCACTCCTTCATTCTAAACAATATGAGTGATGATACTATAGGCCTGATAAGATAAAGGCAATACAATAAGGTCAGATCATAGTGGGTTAGTCTTCAAAGTCGAGATAACGACTCCAAAACAAATACCATCAGGCAAAGGTGCGAAAGCTGACATCAAATAAATTCCCAGACATGTATCAATGCATAAAACTCTGAGGAAAAAAACCCATGCTGTGCTCAATAATATCTTCCCAATGAAAACCTATCAGAGAGACTATCCTAGGTCCCCACATAACACAATCTAACAGCATTAAGCCACTCGGCCAATTCCAGAGGCTGCCTGAAGTGGCTAGCAGGAAGAGGGTTTAAGATACAGGATTTACAACAGGCTCAGGAAGGCTAGAGAAGTATTCAAATTTTCAGCCCCCACCCCCCAAGATCCCAAAGATACCATCAGCAGTAGCACTAGACAAGGGGAGAGGAAACAATAGCTTCAGTACGGTACTCAAGTCAACACCCAAAGAGGCAGATGTGGCACTAGAACATCTGTACATCCACATCAGGAGCATGAACAGCTTGCTCAGTCTCCATGCATCTCCAGAAATCTGAATCCATCCAGCCCTCGCAGAATGCTGGCTCGGTGACCAAGACTCCTCCACCAAGGCTCTCCAATCTTTGGAAGGCACATCTAAGTCCCTGTAGGTCTCTCCACAGTTGTAAGAAAGCTTACTGGGCCTCAGACTCAGAGCACTCTACCAAGTAGCTGGATCTCTTCTGCTTCCGGTCCTCCTCTCTGAAACTGCAGTCCGTTCCCTCTGCAACAGATCAGCTAACTCGTAGAAGTTCTCCTCAAGGCAGCTTCTTCTCATGAAAACTCAAGCAAGATGATTCAGGAAAATTCAGAGGCCCACTTACACCGCGATTTGCTGGCCACCCTGTAGAGTGCATATTCACATAATAAATAAAATCAGATCATACATTCCATTTTAGCTTCATAGCGATTTTCTGTGCAAAGCTTGCAATTGCAAAACTCTGTTTTGTACATTTGCAATTTAAAACAGACAACAATCTCTCTCCTGCTTATTCATTGCTCCCAGATTATCAAACTGTTGATTAGTATACAATTCTCTTTCTTGTGCAAAAGCTGTACAGTCAAAAAATAAATGTGTACTGGACACCACTGCTTCCTCACAACTTACACAGACATTTAAATAATCACTGTTTATTTTCTTGTACCAGCTTAAATATTCCAAATCTTAACCTTGCTAAGGCTTTTCTCTGTCTTCCATGTTCACCTTTTAGTAAGTACTTTTCCATTTCAGATTTTGTTTTCATGTATTTTAGAGGGTCATTCTCCCAGACCTTTAAGTCCATATTTTTTGCATTATCCTCTGATCTCTGTATCCGGGCCTCACGATGACTTAGCCTCAATGATCTGACAACAGCCATTGTTAGTCGCTGCTGTCTGTAAGAAAGTGGACAGACTATACCATGCTCCAGAGGGTAAAGACCACCTCAGCCCCCATCCTAAGGCTGACTCAGTGGTCAGAAATGCGGCTCATGACTGCTGCTCTAAACTCAAGCACATGAGTGCTTCCCCTCCAGATAAAGAGTCGAGGTAATTAGATCAGTATGATGCAAGGTCTATTTGTCCTCCACTTTAGCATTGAGAGCTCTAAACTATGTTGCCCATATGGTCTGCTACAAAAAGGATATGCTGGGGCAGCTCACATCTGAATTTGAGGCCTTGCCTGATTCGGAGGCCAGGCAAAAGTAGAGCAGACAGTCAAGACAGCAGAGATCACCTGCCATCACACCTTAAGTACGACTTATGATGCTGTCAATGTCTCAGCTGGGAGCACTGCCACGGCAGTCAGTCTACACAGGCACGCCTGGCTGTGGATACCTAGGTTCACCTAGTATTCCCAATCCTGTATCTTGGATGCCCCTTTCCGCATCCCAGTGCTTTTTGGCAGGGACATCAAGGATATCATGACTGTACTCCAAGAGAGTGGCAAAGCTCTGCTCTCTGTCCAGTCTCTGTACTGTACTAATACAAGGCCTAGGCCACCTCTTTGCCACCACCAGCAGCAGTACCAATTCAAGCAACAGCTCACCAAGCATCAGGGAAAATGCTGGGCTTCTTCAGCTATCACTACTCTCCTGGCCAAATCTCAGAGAGCGTCCTGGGTGGGGATCCCCTACCCTCCCTCCGCCACTTGACTCATGGCTCACCCCCCCACCTTCTAGCTCCGAAGGAGCTGATAGAAGGCAGATTCACCAGTCACCTACCTGGATGGGAGATGATCATGGCAGATTTGTGGGTCCTTCAACTAATAGCTCAGGACCACACTTCAGAGTTTTTAGAATTAAGAGAAAGACCACCATAAAACCCTCCAGGACACACTCGCTATCTGAAGGATCACATCACTCTCAGAGAGGAGATCACCCACTTCTTGCTAGTTCCTAGAAAGACAGGTGACCTTTGGACAATATTGGATCTCAGAACACTCAAGTCTGGACAGAGTACAAGAGGTTCCACATGCTGACCCTTCCAGGCCTGCTGCTTCTGCTGAAAAAGGGACACTGGCTTTGTGCTCTGGATATGCAGGATGCATGCTTGCAAATACCCCTGTCTTCCCGGACCACCGCCACTTCCTCAGGTTTTACTTCCAAAGGGTGCATTTTTAGCTCAAGGCCCTCTCCTTTGGTCTATCATCAGAAATCAGGGTATTTACCAAGTGCCTGGCTGTGGCATTGTGATGCCAGGGCTTCTTTATGTTCCTGTACCTGGACAACTGGCTTTTGATGGCTCCCTCAAAGGACAGCCTAGAAGCCTCTCTGTTGGCAATCTTTTTTCTGTTCCATTAAGTGGAAATCACGGTGAACTACTTCAAGTTTCACCTGGCACCCTCCAACATCTTCAGTATATCGGAGCAGTGCTGGATACAGCCCAGGGTCTGGCTTTCCTTCCCTTGGAGAGGGTGGGAACCTTGCAGCAGCAGGCCAAACTAGTGGCCTCCAGTCACTGGATTATGGCCAGAGATTTTCTGTGCCTTCTAGGCATCATGGCAATGGCCATGGCCACTGTTTCTGTAGCCGGACTCCACATGTGTATCACACAGTGGGCGCTCAGAGGTCTGTGGGACCAGAGGTTGAATGATCTGGATGACAAGGCTCTGATATCTGGCCCTATGCAGTAGGATCTCCTCTGGTGGCTGGATTTGGACAGTTTCTGTAGAGGGTGCATTTTCAGCCTTCCCTTCTGATCCAAACCCTGAGTACGGATGCTTCTGCTCAGGGGAAGATTACACAGTGGGTGGGGGGGTAGTAACAACAACAAAAATGGAAAGGGACCTTGTGTTAATCATATCAAATGACCTTAGGGTTGGCAAGCAATGTGAGAAAACAGTAGGGAGGGCTGGGGGATACTGGGCTGTATAGGGGGAGGCATCACCAGCAGAAAACAGGAAGTTGTTATCCCTCTGTACAGACAGTTGGTAAGACCCCATCTGGAGTACTGCATCTAGTTCTGGAGACCCCATCCCCGCAAGGACATAGACAGGATAGAGGCAATCCAGAGGAGGGCAACTAAAATGGTGCAGGGTCTGCAAGAGAAGCCATACAAGGAGAGACTAAAGGAGCTTAATATGTATACCTTTGAGGAAAGGAGGGAGAGGGGGACATGATAGAAACTTTTAAGTACCTCAGTGGAATCAGTCCAAGAGGGTAACATCTTTCAGAAAAAGATGTTCAAGAACAAGGGACACAATTTGAAGATAGAGGGGGGGGGGAACGGCTAAGGGGCAATGTGAGGAAGTATTTTTTTCAGAGAGAGGGTGGTGGACACATGGAATGGCCCTCCTGAGGAGGTTGTGGAGTCTAAAACTGTTGCAGAATTCAAGAATGCATGGGACAGACATAAGGCAATTTTTGTGGGGGGGGTAGGAAGAAATAGACTGTTGGTTAAATAGATCTGCAGCTTATCCTGTAGGTAGAGAAATGGGCAGACTAGGTGGGCCAAGCAGTCCTTATCTGCTGTCAAAGTATGTGTTTCTATGGGCTGGGATGCTCACTTGCGGGATCAGAGAACCAGGGATCCCTGTCCCAGCAGAGCTCTTCTTGTACATCAGTGTGCTAGAGATACGTGCAGTGGTGAATGCCTCTCAGGCTTTCCAGTATCTTCACCTTCCAGGCACACTTTTAGACTAGTTGGACAACATGTGTGTGGTCTGTTATCTGAACAAACAGGGAGACAAAGTGCAGGGATGCAATGCGTGTGTGGTACTGGGTGATTTAGCACCACCTTCAGCATTCAGTAGTCCACATTCCAGGCATTCAGAATGTCCTAGCAGACACTCTCAGCTGCACTCAGGCAAGGGCACATGACTAGGAATTGAAGCAATCATCGATCAGGGACATCTTTGACCTCTGGGGTCATCCAGACTTCGCTCTGTTTGCCTCACCATACAATGCACAACTACCCAGTTTTTGCTCACTCATTCCCAGGCCTGGTGTTTTCTGGCAAGACACACTGTTTCTCTGCTGGACAGGGAGGTTTTTGTATGCCTTCTCTCTCTTCCTCCTGATGCAGAGGGTGCTTCTCAAGCTACAGGCAGTGGGGGCTCACATGGTTCCGATAGCCCCATATTGACCTTGCCAGATATGGTTCCTTCTGATCCAGCAGTTGGTGGAGGAGCCTCCAGTCCCTCTAACCCTCTGCCAGGACCTCTTAATCCAGGAGCAAGTTAGGCTGGTTCACCCAGCTCTGAAGTCCCTTCGCCTTCATGTGTGGCACCTTATGACATAGCTATCTTACACTACAGAGTCTCTTCCAGAATCATTCAGGTCCTCATGGAGGCCAGAAAGCCAACCAATAGAACCATGTATGCTATGAAGTGGAAGAGGTTCTCCATTTGGGTAGCTTCCAAGAGTTGGGACCCTTTTTTCGTGCCCCGTCCCTCAGGTTCTTGAGTACCTACTGCATCTCTCCAACCTAGGGCTCAGCTATTCTTCATTGAAGATCCACTTGTCTGCCATATCTGCCTACCACACCCTGGTGGAAGGCAAGAGTTTGGCTCAGTTGGAGGTTTCTCACACCTTTCTGAAGGGAATGTGCCACATGAAATCCCCGGTCAGGAATCCTCTTCCTCCATGGGACCTGAACTTTGTACTTGAGAAAGTCACTTTGCCTCCTTTTTAACCGGCCACAAATTGCGACCTGCACTACCTATCTTTGAAGGCACTGTTTTTATTTTTATTTATTTATTTATTGAATACAATCAGAATTAATACCTTTGAGTCAGAGACTCCTTTACAAAGGCTTCATGTCATAGAAAACAATACAGAGCATACAGTGTATAGACATCACAGTATAACTAGTAGTGTGGGAAATATCACACCTTACAAAAGATACGTGGTAAATGACAGCAGGTGGATGTATTACAGGGTAATTTCAACAATCAAAGACAATGCAGTACAGTGGTAAAATACAATAAGTACAACAACAACAGCGGCACTCTAGAAGCAGGACTAGATGGGTCCATTGTCATGGCAATTATAGGTCGTGGGCAGGTCAGGTACTGTCACAGGTGGAGTCACGCAAGATATTGCTACAGAGGAGGGATTTGAACAGTCCTAGGGTAGGAGCCAGGAGAACTGGTATGGGCAGTGAGTTCAGCCAATTGGGAGTGCGATATCTGAAAGTTCTTTTCCCCAAGGAGGTTTTACAGCGGGGAACCTGGTAGGGCGATTTCTCAGTGTGACATGTGTCTGACGCTGTTTAGTTGATAGAATTTCTGTTCAAAGAATTTCCGAGCTTCAGACTCTCATCATCATAATTTATTTGTAAAAGGCACCTTTCATCAACCAATGCACCTGTACGTAACATTAATAATACAAATATACAAACATAATTTCCACTTTAGATAAAATATAATATTTAAAATTCACTGTTCAGTTACTATTCATTTAAACTATCAAATGCAGACTCAAATAAATAAATAAGTCTTAAGAGCAGTTTTAAACTCCCGGTCAGGCAATCTGTATCTGACGAGGTAGAGAATTCCACAGGGTTGAAACCATGAAACTAAAATATCGAGCCCATGATGTCTTCAGGTGGACTTTGGGAATCTCCAGCAATCCCTCTCAGGATCGAGAGGGCAGTAGACAAAGGAGATCTTGCAAGTAGCCAGGTCCCTGGTCATGTAGGGCTTTATAGGTCAGTAAATCAACCTGAAAGTGCTCTCCACTGCACTGGAAGTCAGTGTAGTCCTCAGAGCACAGGTATTATATGGCTGGTTCTAGGTGTACCAGTCAACAGCCTGGCTGTCATATTCTGCACTAGCTGAAGGTGGCAGACATCATTCTCAGTAGCCCTAGGTATAGGCATTGCAATAGTCAAGGCAAGGGTAACGGGCGGCATGGACCAATGTTGGAAGATCTTTGGGAGGAACCAGGTGTTTCACCTGGTGATATTCCTCAAGTAATAAAAAGAGGTTTTGATGACAGCTGACACCTGTAACTTTAGGGTCAGATCATCATCAATAATAACGCCCAGGTTCTGCGCCCGGTCTGAGGTAGTTAGCGCCACACCTCCAAGACGTAGTCCTGAGGGTGATCCTGCCAACAAACACACCTCCCGACTATCAGGGTCCACAAGCAGCACCTCAGTTTTAACTGGGTTCAACCACAGCCAGCTTGCACTCATCCAGTCCTGGATTTCAAGAGACAGTTGTTAAATACCGAGAGAAGCACATCTTGACCAGGTACAAGAACATGTATAGTTGAATATCATCTGCATAGCAGTGAAAACCTAATAATCTCTCCTAACGGCAGCATATATACTGCAAACAACATAAGTGTAAGGAGCCTTATTTGATTTTTCACAGAGACCAGGTGGCTCTGCGTACAAATCCTATGTTTCTACCAAAGGTGGTTTCTGAGTTTACTTTAAATCAGGCCACACACTTGCCAGTGTACTACCCTGAGCATTCTAATCAGGGGGAGGCAATCCTGTACACGCTGGATGTGCACAGAATTTTCATTACTATACTAATCGTATGAATTTAGTGCAAAAAATGGATCCATTGTTAGTTTCCTTTGCACCCAAAAGGTAGGGCACTGCAGTTTCGAAGCAGTGTTTATTCAAATGGTTGGCAAACTGCATTCTGTTTTTTTTTTGGTTTTTTTTTATCAGAAATATAACAAACCCTGTCCAGCAGAAGGTAAAGGGCACTCAACCAGAGGCATGGCTGCATCCACTGCTTCTTTAAGGAATGTCTCAGCTGTGGACATTTATGTGGCAGCTACTTGGAGATCTCTCCACACTTTTACTAAGGATTACAGTCTGGATATTGCTTCTAGATGCAAGGCAGGCTTTGGAAAAGCTATCCTTTGGGGCCTTCTGTCTTAACATTCCCTGCCTGTTGCAGACATTTTTCCTCTTTCGTGTGCTAAGTCTTTTCCTGACTTACACTGCTTGGGACTCAATCCTTATGGTTATAGCCTACTGCAAGAGCCCTCTCGAAGGAAGATAGTACAATTACACAAGAACTTTCTGTGACAGTAAATCTTTGAGAGAGGCTCTTGCAGTAGGCAAGTTTTTTCTCTCCCTCGTCCTCCCTGCTGCTGCTGCTCCTTTTCAGCCTTTCTATTGGCTCCAGGAGCCCACTTCTTCTCCTGTTGCTCTCTTTCTTAGGTCTCTGGTGGGAGAAATGGAGGGCGGTGTGGGGACCACCCACTATATAGTGTCAGGCCAACATCAGCTACGTGACGCAGGGTGGGCAGTCTCCCCCCCCCCCCAAATACTGCTAGCTAAAGTTTTCTGTGTGGTCCTAGCACCTGGCGGCTTAGTCCTCAAGGTTATTGCCTACTGCAAAAGCCTCTGTCTAAGATCTACTGTGACAGAAAGTTCTTATGTAACTGTAATATCAGCGATAGGAAGGGGGGTCCACTAGTCCAAGAGGGAAAGTGATATTTTAATACAGGAAATCAAGGGGGGTCTGCTAGAACCCCCCCGGGAAAGTGATATTTTTTTCTGTTTATATTCAGGGTAAGGTAATTGGGTAATAGAATTAATCCGTAGTAACTATCTGACCCAAACCTGTTTATCATTAGGGTATTTATAGGGTATTTCAGAGGAACCTGAGGGTAGTCTTGAGGGTTAGGTATTTCACTACCTGCCCAAGCTGAGTGATCACTGACCTTCACAAAACATAATTGATTATTTACCGATTTGTCTAGGGAATTTTGTGCAAGGAAGGTTGCTGAAAGGAACAAATGCAAAAGGCTGATCTGGTTATCATAGGGGGTGAGGGCAGCTTGGAGAGCAAAAAGAAAAGTCCTTCACCGAGTACAGAAGGAACAAAGTGAATGAAGTCTGGTAAGATTATCAGGCTAAACTCAGAGACAAGGGTGAAGGTCAGGAGTGCAAAGACAGACAAGGGGCTGTGCATTACTGAAGGAGTAAAAGGTCAGGATAATTTTTTAGGTACGAGGAGAAAATAGGGAGATAATTAGCTAGCGGGGAGGGTACATGGGTGTGCTGAATGTTATTGCTCTGCCCCAGGCTGACAGATTTTTTTGTATATAAACATTTTATTGAAAATTGAACTACAACACATAATACACATCATAAAATCATGGAAAATACAGCTAAGAACCACACATTTATTTATTTATTTATTTTTATTTATTTGATTTTGGAAGATAACCTTTGAGTCAGAGACTCATTTACAAAGGCTCCACGTCGAGCCACATATATAACATCATACTCGGAGAACACAGGAGCAATAACAGCTGAATAATGTCCACAGTAAAATAACAAATCCCCTTCCCTAAAAACACTGGATAGTCAAATGTATGGCAGCTTAGAGTCAATGCTAAGAAGTGCAAGGTAATGCACCTGGGAAACAAAACCCAGGGAAGAGTACAGGGGGTGAGATACTGACAACAGAAAATGGAAAGGGACCTGGGGTAGTCATATCAGATGACCTAAAGATGGGCAAGCAATGTGAGAAGGCAGCAAGGAGGGCTGGAGGGATATTGGGATGCATAGGGAGAGGCATCACCAGTAGAAAACCGAAGTTGTTATCCCCTGTACAGACAGCTGGTGAGACCCCATCTGGAGTACTGTGTGCAATTCTGGAGACCCAATCTCTGCAAGGACATAGACAAGATGGAAGTTGTCCAGAGGAGGGCAACTAAAATGGTGCAGGGTCTGCACCAGAAGACATATGAAGAGAGACTAAAGGAGCTTAATATGTATAGCCTCGAGGAAAGGAGGGAGTTGGGGACATGATAGAAACTTTCAAGTATCTCAAGGGAATCAACAAAGTCCAAGAGGGTAGCATCTTTCAAAAAAAAGAGGTGAGCAAGAACAAGGGGGCACAATTTGAAGACAGGGGGGCGGCTCAGAGGTAATGTAAGGAAGTATTTTTTCCACAGAGAGGGTTGTGGATGCATGGAACAGCCTTCCAGAGGAGGTTGTGGAGTCAAAAACAGTGGTTGAATTCAAGCATGCATGGGACAGTCATAAGGCAATTCTAGGGCCATTCAGCATTCTAGAGGGACAAAAGCTCTGACTTATCCCAATTGACCCGCCAACCTGAGATAACATCTAAAGGAGTTGATAACCCCTCATGTCTTCAGGAGAGAGAGGTCTCTACCTTTGAAAGCATCAATAACAAATCGTCTGCATACAATAATGTGGAGAAAGATTTCCCTACCACATGTATACCAGAAATGTATTTATTTCACTCTTATTAGTCAGGTAAGCACACTAGACAGGGGCGTAGCTAGGGGGGTTTCCTGGGTGCTCAGAACCCCCCCCCCGCTGACCGTGCAACCCTACCCCGCTCCCGACTGTGCAACCCGGCGCCCCCTTCTTTGCCCGCAGCCGATCGGCCTTCATCTTCTTGTTCCTCCTACCCGCCGCCCCCAATCCATTTAAGAGACCCTGAGTCACTGACACTCACCGCATCCACTATTCCAGGCGAGCGACGCCGGACTCGGACCTCAAGTGTCTCTGAGCCATGCGGCGCCTGCTTAATCCTACCGGCAGGCAAACAGTTAAAGCCCCTCGTTGGACTGGCGCAAGGCATGCGGGAAGTGGTCACCCCTCCCAGTCGGCGGCTTTCGGCTTATGGTATCAGACCTCGGCTTGCTTCGGCTCTGCATCACGGGTGAGTGCAGCTTGGCAGTCACATGATGCAGAGCCACCGAAAGCGCCAAAGAGCGACTTGAGCTCATTTAGGCAGGAGACCCGTATTGGGAGGAGGCAGTTGTCACAGCGCAGCTTCAGAGATTTGAATTAATCACAACACTGAAGTCCCGGTCGTCTACAAATATACTGTGAACCTGTTTAACTTGACTTGGGCACTGGGGGATCTTCGAGGAGGATTTTCGTAAATTAATACTTTGGAGTTGCTTAGGCCTTGTTAGCATCGTGGAGGGGCGGCAGACTCGCCTGAAAGGACCAGGAGGTGAAGTCAGGAGGACAAATATATAAATTGAAAATATGTTTGCTGCAACTCTGGGCAAAATATCAATGGGGAAGTAAGGGTAGGTTGTGAATGATGATGAAAATAATACCACAGACTGTGGTAATTATTTTCATCATCACAGACACAGGGATTATTCAGGTCTGCAGCAACTGCTGTGTGTCCCGAGGTGAATTTAAAATGGTATGGGTAAACCTCAGTAGGGATTATAAGTCACTGTTACTACCATGGTTCAGGTAATATGCACTCTAGTGCTCAGCTGATCACTAAGTGGTTGGGAAAAGCACAGAGTAACTTATTTCCATCCTGAATTTAAAATAAGTGACTCTGTCATGGCTATGATTGGAATTAAGGTAAATAATTACCTCAGGAGGATATTTCTGATGTAACATCATGGCAGTGCTGCAGGTCCTGTGAGGTGAAATGGGGTGGACAAACAGATTCAGAAGGCATATAAACTGACATGGCTAGGAATTAAGAAAAAAAAAATACCTCAGTCAGCCAGGAGGATATTTGATGACTGCAGCTCCATTACTGAGGTGAAAATGGAGCAAATATTTAAACAGGGGAATTAAATAGCTAGGAAATAAGGTAACCTCAGCCAGAGAGATATTTCATGCACTGCAAGCAGTTTCGTGAGTGAGGAGAAATGGGGTAAATAACGGATTCAGGGGAAAAGTTTCGGAAAGACTGACGTAGGAATTAAGGTGGATATTTCAGGTAGCATGTCCAACTCCGTGACTGAGGTGAAATGTGGTAGGCTGTTCCATGCATCCACCACCCTTTCTGTGAAAAAGAACTTCATCACATTACCCCTTAATCGGCCTCCATCTAATCTCATGCTGTGTCCTGTCCTGCAATTTTCTTATATTGAAACATGTTACACTCTTTCACCTTGTCAATACCCTTTAGGTGTTTGAATGTTTCAATCATGTCACCTCTCCTCTCCTTTGCTGTAGGGTAATCTGCCCCTCATATGTTTTCTGATGCAGCACGACCCACACCATTTTGCTGCCTTTCTGGACTGCCTCAATTTGGTTAATGTCCTTGTGAAGGTATGAGCTGCAGTACTCCAGATGGACCAGTGTCTTCTGACTTGTGATACCCCTACTGATACACCCTAACACCCCTAGCCTTTCTTCTGATTTAGTGGACTGCTTGGATGATTTCAGGTCATCTGTGATGATGATGATGCACAAGCCAGGCAGTCACAGGAAGAAAAGACTTGTGCATCATCAACTCCCTCTCAGCGTACAGGTGGCTTCAGGGTTTCTCTTCCCTATGTGCATGATCTTGCACATCTGTGCATTAAACCCCAGTTGCCATTCTTCAAACCATTTTACTAGTTTATCCATATCTCTGTTCATTCTGCCCACCCCATCTGGATCATACTGTGTTGCAGATCTTGGGTGTCATCTGCAAATGGACAAACTTTGCCCAACTGTCCATCTGCAATGTCTGTGATTGAGGGACTGGGTGAATAGGAAATAAAAGTGTGGCTGGCTTATGAATTAGCACAGCTAACTGGACACAGAATCCAATGAGGTTACTTATATCTGCTGACCACATCACACACAAGTCAAAAACATAAAAGGGTTCTATCTGTGAGCTGTGTGTATTACTCTCATGAGACTGCAACCCTCTTCCCATGATCAGACCAGTACTGTTCAGGTACCAGGTTTGTATTTTGGTAAGAGAGTTTGAATAAGCTAGAATCCACCTCTGTGCCCATGCACAAGATGCTGATTATTCAACATCCCTCTTACCAAAGTCACAACCAGTATTGCTCAGCCACCAGTTCTCTGTACCAATCAATCAATCAATCAAGTCTTTATTTAACCAGATATTCATCATTGAGCAGAAGCTCATTTTCAAGATGGACCTGGTGGAGCATGAACAATTGTATATACAGGTCAACACAGGTATTTACAAGACAATACAGATAATACTCTTTACAGAGAGGAAGAAAAGAAGTTCATATGTACATAGAATTATACAGATATTGTACAGATTACATGGTATTTACATACATTGAAGTGTCTATAGGAAGATAAAGCAGGTTATCTAAGGTTACAGGAGAAAGTGAGGAAGAAAAAATAAAAATAAAAATATACACCAGGTAGAGGTGAAGGTAGGGGAAGGGAGGGAGGTAGGGGGAGAAAGGCTAGGAGGGCATGGTGCACAGAGAGGAGTTGGCAAAACAGGATGTAGAGAAGGTGGATGGAGAAGAGGAGTATGTGTGAGCCCCGGGACTGAATGCTATAAAGTACAGGGCTTGGTAGGATGTCACAACCCAGGGTAGTGAGCTCCTATCCGAGGTTGGGAAAGGAAGAATAAGGGGATGGACAGGCCTAGTGTTGATAAGACAGGGGGATAAGAGAGATAGAACAATTAGGCTGGTGAGGAGCAAGCTGGGGGGGTCAGTACTTAAAATTGGGTCTAGGCGTGGCTATATACCAGTGCAGACACTGGTACTGGGTCTGAGTGGGTGAAGCAGTTACATACTTCTCTGATTGTATGGAAATAAAGCATCTTGAAGGCATTTATACTGATTAGAGTGCTTAATTTGAGGGTTTTTAGTAGATCGTTCCATAAGGTAGGTAGCACGAAGCTTATGGCTGCCCTGCCAAAGCGGGATTTTGCTTTGGGTACTTTAAGTGTAATAGCTGAGTAACTTCTTAATGCATATTTCCCAATTATACTCAGTGGAAGACAGCGGGAGATATAGTAAGGCAGCTTATTAGAGATGGCTCTATAGGTCCAGAGAGCGGCGTTTCTGTTGCACCTGAACTTTAGTTATGTGCATCCCACTGCCGCATAAAGGGTGCAGTGATGCGTGTCAGGGGAGTCCCATAAACCTCAGTGCTCGATGGCAGAGTGTGTCCAGTTTAGCCATGTAAGAGTTGGGGCATTGGCTGTAGAGGAAGTCAGCATAATCAACCAATGATAGGAAAATGGATTGGACCAGTTGTTTTGCATCTAGTGATAAATTGGTTGATTCTAAAAATAGTTCAAGCCTTTGCAAAGTCTGTTTTAGCAAGTCCTCGGTATGTTCAATGAAGGATAGTCTTTGGTCTATCCAAACTCCCAGATACTTGAATTTTGTAACAAATTCTAGTTTTTCACCTAGAAGTGTGGTAATTTGAGGAACTGTCCCACTGGACACAGGGTTAGCTGTACAGATAAAGGGAAGAACTATCGCTTTATTTTTTGGCATTAAGGGTAGCTTTTTTAGAAGTTGGCTTTACAAAGGTTGAATTCTGACTGTAGGTCATTGCAGGCAGCTTCAGGTGTTGGGTGACTCACATAGAGAACTGTGTCATCTGCAAACAGATGGATGTTGGCTTTTTATACAGTAGTCGATGTTATTAATGTAGATTGCAAAAAGTAAGGGCCCTAATATAGAACTTTGAGGTACCCTCTTTGCAGAGTTTTTAAGTGAGGACAGGCCTCCTTAGGCTTTAACTTGTTGAAGGCGCCCTGTAAGATAGCCAGTAAACCAATGCAGAGAGGAGGGGTCCACACCTATGGTTTGAAGGGAGGAGAGGAGCAGACTATGGTCGATGGTGTCAAAAGCCTTGCTTAGATCAAGGAATACAGCACAAATAAAGTTTTTGCTCTCAAGATTACACTGCCAGTCGTTAGTAACTTTGGCGAGGGCTGAGATAGTGCTCTGTTTAGCCCTGAATCTGGACTGCATCGGATTTAGCAGTTCCCTAGACTCAAGGTGAGTCCTCAGCTGTGCATTTACAATTTTCTCTAGGAGCTTGGACAGGACCGGAAGGAGAGAAATTGGCCTGTAGTTATTGAGATCGCCAGGGTCACCTGATTTGAACAGTGGTATGATATGTGCTGTCTTCCATATAGGTGGTAAGGTGCCCTGAGACAGGGATAAATTAAAAAGGTGGGTGATGGGTATTGCTAGTATGTGGTAAGCAATTTTTAGGAAGTAAGGGTCAAGGGTGTTGGCCCCAGCACTTTTTCTAGTATCCAACTGAAGTAAGAAGTCCTCACCTTTTCAGTGGGGCAGGTTGAAGCGAGAAAGGTGGTGAAGCTATTGGAGTTTCAGAGCAGTTGGCTGACAGTCTGGAAAGCAAGTATGTTTGCAGGGGTTATCAAATGCCATGTCTGCAGTAGCAAAGTGGTTATTGAATGCGTCAAGTATATCCATCATTTTGGTTATAGTCAAGTTGCCAGAGGTAATCTTGGTCGGGAGTGAATTTCCTGGGGAGTGGCCTAGCAGATCATTGATTGTGTTCCACAGCTTGATTGGGCTCTTTGTGGCAGAGTCTAGTTCGGATTTGAAGAAGGTGGCCTTTGAATCTCTGATTGTTTTGGTACATAAATTTCGTAGTCTCCTGAACTGGCTCCAGTCCTCTGCAGTGTTCAGTCTGCGCGCTTTTTTCCGGAGCTTATCTCTTTCTAGAAGCAAGGACTTGATCTGAGGGTGAACTATTTACAGGTTTTGGTCCTAGTTCGAACTTTAATCAGGGAGCATACTTATTAAGGGCCCTTGATAGAATGTTGTGGAAGATATTGTAAGCTAGACATAATCTGTTTTGGCCAGGTAGAAATCTTGCCACTCAGGGGAAGTACTTAAGCTTGTTTAGGTAGGCATGTTCATTGAAGTTGTACTGGATCTCTTCATAGAGAACTTGCTGATGGGTGCTGGGTTGTTGGTGGATCTTACTCCAAAACAATGGTCAGTCACGCCCGGAAGAAGACATCAATGGTAGAGATGAGGTTTGCTCACCATTAGCACACATCCAAAGTGTACTTTACTGGGGTTCTTCATGCTGGGCGTGTTGGTTCAGTAATAAGTTGCATCAGCCCATGTTCATCATAGAATGATGCAAGGGGCAGCTGTGTAGAGACAGTCAAGTTGAGGTCTCCCTAAAATAATAGTTTCTGGCAGTCCTGTCCTAACTTGTCACTTAGATATGACACAAACTGTAGGCCAGCAGACGGTGGTCTGTAGCATCCTATTACGTAGAGTGCAGTAGTCTGTGTAATTTCCACTTTGAGAATTAGGCATTTGAATTGCTAGTGACAGATGCCAAGGATAAGCAGAAGGCAGAAAATTTGTCTTTAACGTAGATAGCTACCCCATCTCCTCTGGCATGCCTATCAGCTCTGAACAAGGTATAGTTGGGTATATTTACTTTCTATCAGTGGTGCTGGGTCTAAGTCAAGTTTCGGAAATCACAAGTATGTCAGGAGAGGTATGATCTACCCAGGTTTGTATTAAGGTTATCTTTTAGGAGGCTACATATGTTAATATGCAAGAAGCTTATTCCTTTTAAATTTGCTAGTTCTGCTGGCAAAGCAATAGCTTCTGGGGGCTAGGTTGAGTTCTATGTTGCCTGAACATAGCAGGAGGATAAGTAGGATTTTTCTAAGAGCTAATTATAAGCTTGTAATTCCTGCCTTTCTCCCATCTAGTAGATCTGATGTTTTTAGGGACTGGAAAGTAGCCACCATAGAAGAGCTGATCTGTTGTAGCAAGAGCTAGTACCCTACCACAATAGGCGGGAGGAGAAGATCTGCATGGTGAGAGGTGGGCCTTGTGGTGGGGAGTGTTATAAGTACTACTGGTATGTGTGTCCAAGAGCAGGGTTTGAGGTATTGGTACTTGTAATCACGGAGGCAATTAAAGGATAAGTTGCCATGTGGTATACAGCACAAGGTGCTGCTGTAGACCAAACATGATGGTAGTTCAGGTGTCCAATGCTGAGAAGCTGGTATCAGCAGAAGAAGAAGGGACAGTATAAGGAGCCATATAGGGCCCGACATGATGGTACCTCAAAAAAGGAGCCACTCAATTAGCCCAGGGGCCAGTGGGATTGCTGGATTAATGCAGCTTATCAGTAGCTTTCCGATCCAGGTCTACCCAAATTTGATAGCATTAAAAATATTTAGTGGTGAAGGCACAGCCAAGGAGAGCCTATGCATTTTAGTAAGGTGAGGCCTGAGAGTTGGATCCCATAGGCTGGACAGAGAAGAGGGGGATCACGAGCTAAGTCTCTATTGGTGGGGCACTGCGCCAGGGATGTGGACTAATATTTTGGCAGGAGCTACTGTATTTAATAATCAGTGGAAGTGGGGGAGGCGGTCAGAAAAGTAGTAGCAGTTACGTGCAACATGAGACTGGGTCCGTGTCTGCAGTCTCAGTGTCGGCTAGAGGGCGCCGACTGTCCAGTAGCTGGAATCCTGCCAGGCTAGGAGCTGGGAGTTTGGGCGGATGTCCTCGGCTGAGGAGAGTAGGAGAGTGAGGGTTAATAAAGGGATTCACATAAAGGGTTAGACAGAACAGCAGGGGTCCAAAATTTGCAGAACAAAAGGGCGTATATTACTTTGGCACCCAAAAGTGTCTAGGGCCAGTGCACATATGCAGGAAAGGAGCTGTCAACACTAGGTTTCTTTCCAAACCACAATTCAAGTCCTTTCAATTACAGACTGAGTTAACACTCAGCTTTTAACATTTGTCCCAACATAAATATTTTAGGTTTAAAATCAAAAAGCAGAAGCCAGCTTCTGCCAGGACCAATCAGGCGTGGTCTCGAGAGGGTGCTCGCCATCCGGTTGGTTGCAGCAGTTGCCATACCTTAGTGGGACCTTGGGTCTGTGTCTGCAGTCTCGGCGTCATCTAGGGGTGCCGCCCAGTAGCTGGGAATCCCATGAGTTGGGACTGGAGCCTGGGTGGCAGTTCCTCGGCTGAGGAGAGGAATGAAAGTGAGGATTAATAAAGGGCATTCATACAAAGGGTCCAGGAAGAACAGCGGGAGTCCAAAATTTAGCAGAACAAAAAGGACGTGTATGGTACCAGCAATGCCAAAAGAGGTAGTGAGGAGTAGTAGTAGGTGGTTGCACCCCATGGTAGTTTGTTTGGTGTTGCTGGCCTGCTTAACTGCTAGCTGGTTTATAGTTGAAAGGGTATATAGTTAAATTAGGGTGAGATCCCTAACAATAGGGCAGGTAGAGCAGTAATTGAGAGGAGTTAGATGGAGTGGCTGGAGAAAAGGTTGAGAGGAAATGTGTGATCCTGTGGGTGGGACTGCTTTGAAAAGGGGGAGAAAGTGGGTCAAGTCAGATATTGAAGACAGGGAGGCCAGTAGCATGAAATGTGCAGCAGTGGAGTGACCAATCTGCTTCTAGGCTGAGGAAAGGGTGGAGTAAAGGGTCTATTTAAATACTGTGTGTGGGGTGGTGCAAAAAATTCAGTCCAGAAGTCAAAGCACAGAAAGAGATTTCCTGAGATCAGGAAACACCAGCTTGTTGGAAAATCAGCCAAGGAATACAGCTGCCAATCAGTGCCTGGTTCCTCCACTGGGCAACCAGTCAAACCAGTGGCATTCAAAACCATGAGTTTCGGAGGTCTGGTGCTGCATCTGAATCTGTCCGGGGTCAGTCGGTGGTCTGTTGCTGTGGCCTGCTCCAAGAGAGCCTAGGCCACAGGAGCAGCTTTTGGGAAGCCCACAGATGGGCTGTCTGTGGAACAAGGAGGGAAACACAGAGATTAAATACAGCTAGAGTATAATAGCAAAACTCAGTGGGGGTAGGCAATGGGAAAGACAAAGTATGAGGTAAAGAGGTGGTAAATACAGGCCATTATTTGGAGCTAGAAGAGGAGTTATTGGGGGTCTGTGCTTTGGCACGGGACATCTGAGGAGGACAGCAGCAGTGGGGGTGTAAGGAAAGGGTTTGTAGGTAAGGCAGAGAAGAAAGTAAGGTGTTTAGAGAGACAGCATCAGGTGGGGCAGAGAAATGAATAACTGGCAGGTGACCAGTGTGGGGAAGGGCAGTTTGTCAGTAGGGCAGAAATGGAAAACTGCAGCAGTCTTGCTCAGTAGCTAGGTCAAGCAGTCAAACATCGTTACTATACAATACAGTTTGTCCAGCACTGGCAACCCCTGAGAGGCTAGACTAGTGGCTTGTGGTAGACTAGCTAAGCTGGCAGGTAGTGTAAGACCAATTGATGCATAACATATGTCGATTCCATTAACAAAAATTCAGTCCAGAGCAAAGCACAGAAAGAGATTTCCTGAGATCAGGAAGCACCAGGCATTAGAAAATCAGCCAAGGAGTAAAGCTGCCAATCAGTGCCTGATTCCTCCACTGGGCATCCAGTCAAAACAGTGGCATTCAAAACCACGAGTTTGGAGGTCCCGTGCGTGCCTGAGAATCTGTCTGGGTCAGTTGGGTGGTCTGTTGGCTGTGGCCTGCTTGAGAGAGCCAAGGCCACAGGAGCAGCTTCTGAAGCCCACAGATGGGTTGTCTGAATCTGTCCAGGGGTCAGGTTGGGTGGGTCTGTTAGCTGTGGCCTGCCTGGAGACAGCCAAGGCCACAGGAGTAGCTTGGGAAGCCCACAGATGGGCTGTCTGAATCTGTCCAGGGGTCAGTTGGGTGGTCGGTTAGCTGTGGCCTGCCTCGGAGAGAGCTAGTCACAGGAGCAGCTTGGGAAGCCTACAGATGGCTGCTGTCTGAATCTGTCCGGGGTCAGTCAGGGTGGTCTTTTAGCTGTGGCCTGCTCGGAAACAGCCAAGGCCACAGAAGCAGCTTGGGAAGCCCACAGATGGGCACCATGGTACCAATGCATGAACTGCTGTCTACAAGAAAAATCCCTCTCTGCAGTACTTGTCAAGTCACCTCTTTTCTGTTCCATTGCACAAACCATTTGTTATTACAAAAGCATCTTCTCAAGATAAACTAGTACTGCTCTGTCACCACTTTTCTGTGCTAATTAATGAAAAGGCAGGTTTCCAAACAAAAAACAAAAAAAACACATTCCTTTTCCCCCAAACACTGTTCAATTCAGTACTTTTATTAGTGCGACTGGCCTTGCATCTCCTTTGTTCAGCTTTTCTATATTTGGCTCATAGCTGGTTAGTTTTAATTAGTACAGGCATCTAATGATCCTTCAGTGAGCTGAGATCGGAATTTGTTTTTAATACAGTTCATGTGAGGGAACACTTGACCGCATAGATAGGTGGAGCCAAAACTGACAGCATGCCAAAAGCAAGGAGCCTATTGTCTTGAATCAGGGAGTGCCATCCAACCTTGAAGATGAGCCCATCTATCTTTGACAGCCTTTCCATCTCGCCCACTTCTGTAAAGCGTCATGAAGCTCATTCTTCATCTTTCCAGATGTTCTGCTCTGCATATAGCTGTCTAAATTTATCTGTCCAAATGTGCGACTCTTTGAACTCAACCACTTCCATCTCCAAGTCAGCAATGGGGATGTTAGAAATGGTCCAGCTTATTTCTTCAAGATTTGACTGATACAGCTGGGCTTCATAAACCAGAAGGTTGGCATATTTTCTGAAGGCATTAAATCTAGACCAAAGTTTTTGATCAGCCCATTGATGGTTTCCCTGGCACTGCAGTGTTCAGTAGTGAAGTTGCTCTCGTGTCTCGTTGTCCATTTTAAATTTATGAAGGTATTCAAAGTGATATAGTGCGTTCTTTTATGTCATTCTGGAACACTTAGTTTTGACGAGAATGTCAGGACCTGTTTGCACAGGAGAACACAGCATTGCTGGTGCTTCCTTGAAGACCAATATTCAGTCTGGTCATGTCTAGTCAGATCAACCAAGAAGTAAAACTTGGAGCCAAAAGGAGTTTGACTTTTTCTTCGCACAATGCCTTTTCTTGATGTGAAAACTGCTTAATTTCAGTCAAGCAGTCTGCAAACCATTTCAGTACCTTACCCTGGAAAGCCAATGGTCATTGTTGTATATCAGTAGGTCAGAATATTGTGAGTCCAGTTTTCCAGAAGGTGTCTGAAACTGATGATGGTTCAGAGCCCTGGCAAGAATAGTGTTTACAATTTTCACGACTATTGCTATAACATCTGCCATCTCCTTTTCCAAGGAACTGGGCAATGTTACTCCTGGTGAAGAATGCAAATGAAAAATAATAATTGACTGTTACAGTTTCTCCTCAGGCAGCTTTTATAAGTCCTTTGTGACATCCAGTCATGCTGGGGCAGGGCTTCATCAGTACAAATACTCACTATTTTGTCAAGGGGCAGGTTCTCTTCTTGAAATACTCACAGAGAGCACTGAAGAGGTCCTCCTCTGGTTTGTTGCTTAGGGTAAATGCTCACTAGTTCCTCTTTTACTTGGACCCACAAACAAAACAAACCATTATTGCCAGTTGTGTTGTGTCTCTGACGTCTGTGGATTCATCAAGTGCTAAGATAAAATATGAAGATGATACGATATCTTTCACTACCTGAGAATCCACATCCCGCATTATTTTTGTGCATGATCCTTCACGGTCTTGGCAGACATTGGCAAATCTTGAATCTGGCAAACAATTTGTCTTTTCCTGAATTCTGCAAACAACATGGATCCATTTCAAGAAACGTGTTCTTCAAGAATTCTCCATCCGGTGAAAGGCTTCCTGCACTAACCACCTACAGAGCTCCAATGAAGCTGGCTGTTGTGAGATGATTTGCAGATGGCATACCACGATGTCAGCACAGTTTGCTCCTTCCCAAGTCTTTTCCAGCTCCTCAAAAAGACCTTCCTTCTCAAAAGCTGCTTTTCTGTCTTTCAGGGTATTTAGTGGCAAATGCTGCATGTTTTGGTCATGAAGTGATGCTGTACATTCTATTTTTTGTTTCTGGCAAGAGACTGTTGACAAATCACGCAGAACGGTATTCCTTCCTACCGGCGAAGCCAAGTAAGGAAGTGCATTGAGAAATGAGTGATGAAGGTGGAGGGAAGTCTCATATCACAGCAACCTCGAACAAATGAACTAGAGCACAGCACAGTGGAAGAAGTATATGAGAGGTTCATAGCAGTGTGGGTATTTGTGGTTGGTGAAAATCAGTGACGCTCCCCGGAGGAACTCTCAGCATCAAGGACATAAGGGCATTGGGATGGGGTGAGAAGCATTAGAAACACAGATCTATATGGTGGTGGGGTGGCAGAGTTGGATAGCAGGAAGGAGGCAAGTTCCAGCGGAGACTGGAAGGCATCTTCCCCCAGACTGGGTGGAGGAGAATGATGTGAAGTTACCAACACAAGTGGAAGGAGGAAAGACGTGTAGAGGCAGGGTTGGGGAACAAGTGCACTGTAGCATCCTTGAATGCAAGGAGCTTAGCAAATAAGGTGGCAGAGTTCCAGTCAATGATGGTAGAGGAAGAGATAGATATTGTCGACATCTCATCGATTTTGGCCACCCATTACCAAGACTGGTATCTCTCTATCCCAGCTTACAAGGTGTTCCATACAGATTGGGAGTGGGGAATTGCTGTAGGGGGTGACTATTTATATCAGAGCAGGGTATACTCTGTACCATGGAAGTAGAGGTTTAAGGGAGAACAGAAGCCATATAGGTACTGCACCCTTATCACCAACTTTGCTAGTAGTTACAAAGGGAAAACCGGTGGCTCGATTGCCAGACACATTCTGGCTGACAGCCTAGGATCCCTGTCCAGCAATCCCCATCTCATCAGCTTTCCGGAGTGCAGAATTGAGTGCACTGGTTGACACCATGGTACCTTCGCAGGATGGGGATCCATCCATTGCAGTGTTACATCGGGATAACCACTCCTGTGACTGGGACACATTAGCCACACCCTAAAATGAGGAGGCCATTGTGGAGGTTCACAGCATCTTCATTGGTCTCTGCTGTTGTTCCCTCCATAGAGCAACAATGCTCCTCCACCATGCAGCAAGAATTGTGGAGAGGCACAACTGGATGTCTTTGGCTCTGTTCCACCACCAGCACACTCAGCGAGCACACGCTGATACAACTGCTAGTGTTTCTAAGCAACCTCTTATGTAGTGGTGGTGGCCATATTGGTCCATGTGTGTGGGATCAGATTTAACCGGAATCATTGCCAGGTTATCATGGAGACTCGAAAACTCCACTTGGCTCAGACCGGAGTGGTGCCTCCAAATAGGGAATCAACACTGTCTCCAGGAAGGCTGTTGCTACACAGCCAGTGCATTGCATCACTCACCATCTGTCTATACACCTTCCTGTGTATTTTTTTTTGTTCTAGTTTCAGTGTGTGCAAGCTTGTACGTGTCTTCACATGCTATTCAGTGTGTTGTGTCTATAAGGGTATGAATAGGTATATGTCGTTAGCAGTAGTGGAACAGTGGTGACCTAACCCATGATATAAATGCAGGTATAAGCTTGTGTCAAGGTTGTGGCGTTCTTATGTCACCAGGTGTATGGCATTGTTAAGCAAATTAATAAGTAATTATACATTTTAAAAGCTTGTGCAGATGCTGCGGCAATAAATTTAATGGAACAGTCTTCTGATATTGATAAAAATATTTAATAATGCTTTCATTTAGGCAATAAAAGATCACGCAACAGTACTATAACCCATTGTCACGGTTTCATGTCTTGACAATGGCTATCTGTTCTCTAGACCACAGATTTAGCATCTGTAACATAGTGATAACTTAAATCTTTGTTCAGTTACAAAATTGAACATGATATAATCTTGCCACACATTGCCAGAGAACGTTTACACAGAGAATGGCACGCTATGTTGAGTCACTGTTTTAATGTTATCTCCAGTACAACAATCTTGTGTTTGTAGATAGACCACCTTATACAGTGAATGGAAATAAGTTAAGAATTTCTATCATTGCATAAAGACTACAGATGTAGCATGCAGTTTGTGTGTGACCCATTGCTTTAAAACAGTGACACAGACACTGCCCATCACACTGTTGTAACCACACAAATGCTTGTTTGGCGCGATATCGAGATATGCTATACATGCATCTTGCCTGTATTACCAATCTTGTGACTAATCTGGTTGACAACAGCTCCTACCTACACCAAAATTGAGTTTTGTACAGGTCATGCTGAAAAATTTCCTATCCATCAGAGCAAAACTTAGCAACCACCAACCACATTTGCATCCACACCTCCTAGACACCATTCCTTTGCCTTACCATTCCTTTACCATGACCCATGTCTCTCTCTATAGCTGGCATGTACAACCACATTACTGTCCCACACAGCACCACTGCCACTAATCTTATTTTTGTGTGTTCAGTCTGCACGCCCTCATGTAAAGATGCTAACTTAACGGCATACTCAAGCTTGCCTTACCACTGTTAGGTAAAATGTGTTTAAACCATGTTTTCAATGTGATCTTTGTTCTGCGTTGCTGGTCGGCATTACTTAGCAACAGTTAGCATTGATGTACAGCGTCCTGCTACTGTACCAATTAATCAGTGATTGTATATCGTCACATACTGTATTAGTCGACTGTGTCTCGCCTACACTTGTGCCTAAGTTTGTTTTATGATAGCCTGTTCCAAGCACTCGTTTTCTTCTAAATATTCGTTATTCACAATCGCTGTACCTGAGCTGTTATAACAATAATCCGCATGATGACTGAAGTGTGGAATAAAAAAAAATTGGTCAGTCGATGTTGTAATTGTCGCATGCTGCACTGTGCATGCCATCGGAACACCCATGTTTCAGTAGTTAGCGCTCAACGTTCTGTGCACATGCATATAGTTTAACTTTTAGATATCTCGGGCAATATGAGTGCATTTTTCACCTTTAAATGTCCCATTATTAAAAACAAATGTAATGTGTGTGAACATTCCGTGAAGACTCGTGATCTATCAGGCAGCTTTTATCAGAGTCCGATGTTTTGAAAAAAATCAAGTTGAACACAAACTGAATGCTGGGAAAGTGAAAATCTAAATACTATTACTCAAGAGTCTGTTTAAAAAGTGATCTTACTACAGAATAGCATAGATACTAGCCACTCAAAACCAACTCAAAGAAAACTTAAGCCAGGCTTGTGGCACAATGTGCACAGCTGACTTCCACTGAGATGTGGACAACACCCACATGCTAACTCAGCATGCTAAATTAATTTCATAGCATTCATGGCAGGGATAATCAACATATAGTTCTAGCATTGACGTAATCCTGCACCCTTGCATATTGTACTGTTACTAAGGTTAGCACGATATACATGGCCCTGGAATTCTTTCAAGCTGCCTGTAATGTATACATGCACCAATGCTATCTGCAAGTCAAGGTGCGGCTTTGAATCCTCTCAAAGGCACTGTTATACACAATAGGTTCTGGTAATGATATTACAGTAATTCTTCTATTCATCACCCTGTGCCAACACTGACTGTACATGAATGTCTCCTTGATGAACACTTGACAACCCTAGGTATGTCGGTGCAACCACTCTCAAATGTCCTTGCCTAATCACTTGTTGCTGGTAGCGAGACTCTACTTAGCATTCCGCACGGTGGCCTGGCCACCCATGAGAACCCGCGGGAAGGTCACAGCTGTCTGTGAGATCAGATGCATCGACCTAAACTCTAGAAGTCACTGTCCCACATACTTGTTGCTCTGAATGATACCATGGTCTGCCTTCCAAAGATTGCCATGGGCCACTAATGACTGGATGGTAATGTCTCCTTTAGGCACTGGTAGCAGCTGATTATGTGCAGCCCCAACGCCTCTTGTTTTGGGGGTCACACACCATTGTGGCTGTGAATGCTCATCCAATGAAACAATATATTCCACAAGTGCCTTAGGTAGCACTGATTCCCAGTAATGTATTTCTACTTGTGATTATGAATTTGAATGATATCTCAGTACATATTCATGGATGTGCATTGACTGTACGAATTCATTTACAACAACCCTCTTATGTTATGAACCTTTTGTAGAAGTCATTGCATCATGTGGCATTCTTAATCTGCTGGTGCTTGGAAGTCTGGAAGTTCATAATAATTCCTGACATACATCAAAAGCTTGGTTAATTTGTCGCGACAGATGATCATGTGAGTCACTGAAAACCTCAACTCCAGGTCGACTGAAATGGGATTGGTGCTTTTCAATCATTAAACGTGTTGGTGGTGGTGGGATGGCAGAGATGCTTTGCTGAATTCGCCTTGGGTCTTCAAGAGACAGTGTTGTGCATGTATCAACTGCGAGTGTGCACGTCATTCTCCTCTGCAACACATCTGACATCATTGATCGGATGTAACCATAGTCCTTTTCTTCCTTCTTTGGCACCACTGTCCATGGTCCACTGTCACTGTCCACTGTCCATCTCATGCCTTTCTTGTTGTACAGACGTCAGTAACTAATACAGAGAGAAAGTTCTGTTAGAATGTTTAGTAAAAGACATTATAAGCAGTCATTTATTTCAGTGTCCAGTGGCAGCATCTATGATCAGACGGCACCATAACCTTCAGTCAGAAGTGGACAACCACAAACAATATCATTTTCAATTGCATGTCTCAGTGTAAGTCAAAATATGTGCAATGCATTCATTACTGAAATTACTTGTTACATTGTATCATGACCAGTGATGACTATGGTAATAAGCCATTAGCAATGAACATAATATTATACTGAATTGGCACTGTGGAAACCTATGGAGCAATGTATAAGATCATGCTCAATCAGAAGTAATACATTCCAGCCATGATATTTTTTGTTTTGTGTTTCTGTATTTATTCTCCTCACTAACACTTTGATCATGGTCGCATTGTGTATTTGAAATAATGACAAATGCATAAACCCACTGTAATGAAAAATGGCTTTCATGGCACTGACTGAGACAGACCCTGGAGGCCTGGGCACTTGAGCACATAAAAAAGGGCAACTGACATGCAAACAGTTTGATAGACACTTGAAAATGCAATTACCACTCAGCACAACTGTCAACTAAAGGCAGTCGTGCACACCTATCACTGCCAGCTGAACCGCGGAAGATAGAGCATAGATTGAAACATAGAGAAGAGTTACATAGAAACATAGACTTTGATGGCAGATAAGGACCACTTGGCCCACCCAGTCTGCCCATTTCCCTACCTACTGGATAAGCTGCAGATTCTAGTTAACCAACAGCCTATTTCCTGCCACCCCCACTACAATTGCCTTTGTGTCTGTCCCATGCATGTTTGAATTTCCACTGTTTTAGTCCCAACAACCTCCCAGGAAGGCAGTTCCACGCATCCACAATTTCTCCATGAAAAAGATTTCTTCACATTACCCCTGGAGCTGTCCCATCAATCTTTAAATTGTGTCCCTTGTTCTTACACATCTCTTTTCTGAAATATGCTACTTTCCTGGACTTTGTTGATTCTCTTGAGGTACTTGAACATTTCCATCATGTCCCCCTGTCCTCGTTTCATCAAGGGTATACATATTAAGCTCTCTCAGTCTCTCTTCATATGATTTCTGATGCAGACCTTGCACCATTTTAGTTGCCTCCTCTGACTGCTTCCATCCTGTCTATGTCCTTGCATAGATGAGGTCTCCAAACTGCACACAGCACTCCAGATGGGGTCTCATCAATTGTCTGTATCAGAGGGATAACCACTTCCTTTTCTACTTGTGATGCCCTTCCTATGCATCCCAGTATCCCCTGGCTCTCCTTACTGACTTCTCACATTGCTTACCAACCTGCAGATCATCTGATATGACTACCCTAAGTCCCGCTCCATTTTTGTTGTTGTTAGTACTCCCTGCTATTGTGTACTCTTCTCCTGGGTTTTTGTTTCCAGGTGCATTACTTTGCACTTATTTGCATTGAATCTAAGTTGCCATATGTCTGACCATTCTTCCAACCTTGCCAAGTCCCTTCTCATCCTTTCTACCCCCCCTTGTGTATCAAGTCTGTTACAGATCTTTGTATCATTTGCAAATAGGCATACCTTTCCCTCCAGACCCTCTGCAATGTCACCTATAAAGATGTTAAAGAGGGTGACCACGTGATGCAGAGTGCTGAGTAGCAGCTCCTCCATGTAGCTCCAGCCTCCCGATTCTATAATCGTTTTTTTCTGACACCGAAATCATTTAAAACCCTCTGTTCTACAAGGATCCAGTTATCTAAAGCTCCAGACCTTCTGAAGAGCAAGATTTGAGCTCTGATGGAGGCTTATATGAAGAAAGCCCCACAAAAACATACGCCTCCAGTCACCCCTGAGAAGGCCCCAAAGAAATCCTGAGCATCAAGTCAGCCTGATAGACCCGATCACTCAGTCACAACGGAGCAGGAACCTCTAACCTTAAACAGGTTCCTGGAAGAGTGCAAGCCTTTTCAGGAGGAAGTGAAAGAGATGGCAACTGATCTTAAAGCTCTATCTAAAAAGTTGGATGAGGTCTCGACAATGGCCTCGGATAACACCGCTCGCATTGTCTCCCTGGAGCATTATTTAGACAAGGTGGTCCCCGGACTAGCGGCGATCAGGCAGAAGCTTTCCCAGGTGGAGGCCAAACTAGAAGATCTTGAGGGCCGCAGCCGCAGAAACAATGTGGTCATTTTAGGGCTACCTGAAGGGGGAAGAGGGCCAGAATGCAGTGGTTTTCATGCAGAAGCTGGTGGAACGGGTTGCTGGCCCTCTCCTTCGGCCCTGAGTACACCATTGAGCGAGCGATAGATCGCCAGGCTAAAGTCACCTCAGGTGCTGCCCCATTCCATTATATGCCACTTCCTGAATTTCTTAGAAAGACAACACTTTCTGGCAAAAGTGAGAACTCTACAAGAGGTTCGTTGTGAGAATTCAAGCTGAGAATTGCACAAGATTTGCCAGGATCAGTCAGGCTGAAACTGAATCACAGCATTTCACCCATTGTGTCTAAAGTTATTGCTACAGGGTTCAAGTTCAAGAAGGGGTATCCGGCCAGGCTGCAGGTATTTGTGAATGGTTCCTGGCTTACCTATGAAGATCCTGAAGCTGCTCTCTCTGGTCTAAAGCTCGCCATGCCTGATCTATTTTGGGATCCATGACAAGATTTACTCTCCTGGCGAAAGGAGTCTCGTGCTTTTATGTGGGAACTGTCATTTAGCAATTTTCAAGATATCTGGAATCACGGTTTGCCTCTAGAAACTCCGGCTATCTAAATGGACATACTTATATTTTAAGGAGTCAATTGTTTGGGACACTCATGCCTTAGTCTGTTTGAAACGTGCCTCTAACCTTGTTTATTGTTTTGTGGAAATGTTTATTTTGCTAGTCAGGGGGAAGGGGGGTTTCTCATATTTTAATTTTGCCAGATGAGCAGGCCTTTATTAGCTTGGGGAGGAATACCCTGAACTGTTAATGGCGCATTATCACATTAAAAGTGGTTGAGTTTTGGGCCAGTGCTTGGTTAATCCCTAGTTCTCAGATGCATATGCGGTGTGGTGGTTTAGTATCCACAAGAGGGAGCTCAGCACGCAGAAATGCCAGGACAATGATAGAGGAACTATAGCGATGACCTCATGTTGATTGTGTTCCCTGTTTTGGCAGGGGATGTCGAAAACCCCGATTTTGTCCTTCTGGGCATTCGGTCTGGCACGGTGCCGACGTAACGATGTCCGAAGCCAAACTTAACACATAAGGTCCAAGGCATTGGGGTCCCATTTGTTAAGCAGGCCACTGAACTCTGGTTAGAAAGGGCAATTTCCCTTTCCCTCCTGTGCAATCTCTCATCAGGTCTGCTATGTGGCAAGAGTCCTCTTTACAGGGGCACTGGAGACCCATTTCCCTTTCCACTTTTTGGGGTCTCTGAGCACCTGTTCAAGCTTCTCATGGTGCCTTATCATAATATTACTATTCCCTCACAATTGAGAGACGCTCTTGCTCATGGTACAACACTCTTGTAAGCCACTGGGGTTGTCATCTAATTCTAATTTCTTTTTCTTTTCCTCAGGATTTGAGGGCACCATTATCATATAGGAGGACTGTCATTATGTTTGTGACAGGGGTTACTCTCGGGAGGTTGGGTGAGGAAGGAATGCAGTACGGTGCTAAATGTTGCTTGTGACAGCCAGGTGTGGGGAGGGAACAGGGATAAGGGAGATGTTGTGAGGGCGGGGTAAGGGATAATTATGGATGGATGGGGAGGGTTAGACTAGACTAGCAGTAAAATTCGAATTTGGCTGAATGTTTCTGATATTCTTGTACAGGGCTGATGATACTAAGCTCATTAACTCTATTTAGATGGCTAATGATGTGACTTTTGCAGCCTGAATGTTAAGGATCAGGAAAAATCCAAACAATATCAGGTGCTTAAACATTTAAGTCTATTGCGTTCTCAGATAACATTTTTACAGGAATCTCATTTAATAGAATCTGAAGCTTTACAATTAAGGAGACAACAGGTGGGTCAGGTCTATGATGCTCCGGGCTCCACTAATAGTTGTGGGGCCATGCTAATTATCAATAGAGGCATTCCCTTTATTTCCATGCAGGTTATCAAGGATCCGGGGGGCAGATTTCTCTTAGTCAAAGGCACTCTTTGGTCAGTACCACTTTTACTTTGTAGTTTATATGGACCCAATATTGACGACCCGGGGTTTTTCATAAGGTTGATAACTATTATTCTTCCAATGCTTCCCATAAGGATCATTATGTGGGGTGACTTCAATCAGGTCATGGACTCAAACTTGGATAGGTCAGGTAGTGGACTGAGGGGATTGTCCCCGGGGCAGAGGGCACTTAAGGATTTGGTAGATCAATGTGGACTCTGTGATGTTTGGCGCATGTTGCATCCTAACTCCAAGGAGTTTACCTTCAATTCAATGGTGCATGGCTCACAGTCTCGCATTGACTACATATTTACCTCTCAGGATCTCTTGCCCGGGGTCATGTCCACCTCGATCCAACCTGGCCCTATTTCTGACCACTCCCTTGTGGCATGTAACTTGACATTCCTTAACTCACCTAAAAGGGAGACCAGATGGAAGCTCAATGAGCAGCTCCTTAAGGACACCAGGTACTGTAAACTTATAAGAGAGCAAATTGAGTTCTTTTTTTATCTAACCCATTAGAAAGTGCAAAGCCGGACATTTTATGTGGGGCCTTTAAAGCTTACATGAGGGGGGTTCTTATCAGTATTGCAGCCAAAAGGAAAAGGGCACAGGAGGAAGAGCTATTATTATCATTGTCCCAAATTCGGTCCCTTGAAGTGAATCTCTCTGTCAGTACTTCTAATGAAGACAGAAGGAGGCTTCTGGAGGCCAAAGACAGATATCTAGAGATGCTAAGGGAAAAGACAGAGTTAGCTATTATCTGAACCAGAGCCAGTTACACGGATCATGAAGAGAAAGTGGGGCGTCTGCTTGCATTGCGTTTAAAACAACAGGAATCTGCAAGATTTATCCCACCAATTCGGGCACTGGCAGATGGGTCCCTGAGAGTATCCCCTACTGAGATAGTGCAAGAGTTTGCTCTATATTATGAAAAATTGTACAGGGACATGGAGAATCCTCCTTGCCCTGAGATTCGTGAGGAGTACTTAAGGGACTCCCACCTGCCCTCCCTATCAGAGCAACACAAGGGTTTTCTGGCTTCTCCCATATCTCAGGAGGAGATCTCAGAGGTTATCCAGAGGCTGCCCTCAGACAAGGTCCCAGTTCTGGATGGATTCTCCTCTTTATTTTACAAAGTTTTCCATGAACTTTTACTACCAGTACTTTACCTCCTATTTCAGTATATTTTATCTGGGGTAGAGGTGGACCCCTACCTGTTTGAAGCCCTGATTGTTCTTCTCCCCAATCCAGATAAGGATCCTGACTTAGTTCAAAGTTACAGCCCCATATCCCTCTTAAATCAAGATATTAAAATCCTTTTGAAGATACTAGCCGATAGGTTAACTGTAGTCCTCCCTGATCTAATAGGCATGGACCAGGTTGGATTCATGAAGGGACGTTCATCCTCAGACCATCTGCACACCCTCTCCCATGTCTTTTCGGTCTCCAGGAATGCTGCGTTTCCCACTGGGCTGGGTTCCCTGGATGCCGAGAAGGCATTTGATCATGTGAACTGGAACTTTTTGTTCCAAGTTCTTGAAGCCTTCCAGTTTCCTCCTGTCTTTATATCCTGGATTGGTGCATTATACAAAACTCCAACAGCAACAATTTCTTGAAATGGGGCATTTTCCAAGTCCTTTTCTTTACATTCAGGTACCAGACAGGGTTGTCCCCTTTCTCCTCTTTTATTTAACCTGTATCTCGAACCCCCCATTCAAAATATCCTCCATAATGCGGAAATACAAGGCATCTGGGTGGGGCGTCATGAGGTTAAGATCACTGTATACGCAGATGATCTCCTTGTGTACTTATCCCACCCGGCATCTTCCGTCCTGGTTCTGCTGGAGGAAATAGCTAAATTTAGCACCCTATCCAACTATAAACTAAACGCTAACAAATCCTCCTTTTTCCCTTTAAACCACAAGACATTCAAGACTGACATTACCCCCTTAGGTTTATGCTGGACTCCTAGGACACTAAAATATCTGGGTATTAAACTAACTCGCAACCCCTCGGTATGGTTTAGGGAAAATCTGGAGCTCCTTTCCCAGCTTATAATTCAGGATCTTGACAGATGGTCTAAGCTCCCTATCTCACTATGGGGCCGGATTAACATAATCAAGATGAATATCTTCCCTAGAATTTTCTACCCCCTATCTCTTCTCAATACTTTTATTCCGCTATCCTGGTTTAAGAAACTGCATGGTATTTTCACCAAGTTTACTGGTCTGACAAATACCCCCGATTGGCCTATTATAAGCTGGCTGCTTCAAAATCTGAGGGGGGTTTGTGGATTCCTCACCTGGCTTTATATTATTGGGCTAGCCATTTGGCAAATGTCTGAAATGGGTACGCCCAGGTCCCAAAGAGGTGCAGCCGACATGGCTTAGAATAGAATTGGACTCAATTTGGTCTATGAATCTGGATCCCATAACTCTGTTCTACGTAAAAATGTCTCAGGTGCATGGCACTGAGAAGTGTCCCACAGTTGCCACTTCTTTAAAGGTATACGCACAGCTTTGCTCTTTTTTGCATTATACCCCCCAGTTAGATCTGGGCCAATCCATCTGGAACTCCCCATCTTTCACTATGAACAAGCAGCAGATCCCCCGTACTTGGTTGCCCCAACTGGGTGACAGGATAGTATCCTCCTTTGTGGATGAGGAGGGGCAATGGCTGAATAGATGATAGTGGCTCAGTAGGTAGCACACTCGCCTCTGAGGCTGGGAGATCAGAGGGCTGTGGGTTCAGTTCCCACAGCTGGCACTTGGGTTACTATCCCAGTACTGACACTGTAGTGCAGCTTGAGAGGGGTGCTGCACTTCTGAGGTGCCGTCTTTCAGATGAGACGTTAAACCGAAGTCCCATCTGCCTGGATTGGTGGTAGTTCAGGTGGATGTTAAAGATCCCATGGCACTTATCGAAAAGAGTAGGGGATTTCCCAGTGTCCTGGCCAAATTTCCCTCATTCAGTAAAAATACCACCAACAGCTTAATCTGTTCAAGGTCAGTTGGCATTCATCTGTATCCCCCTCCCCCGGGTCGTGCCTGAAAATAGGCAGGATTTGTCTAGTGCACTTACCCGGTCAACAAAAGCTAAATAAATAAATTCAGAAATTTAGGATTCTGACATTCTCACATTTCAAAGCAGTGCAGATAAAGCACCTACTCACAGCAGTGATAGGCAATACGCCTTCCAATCAGGCGGTTGGGGCTCTGATCCCAGAGTTCTCTTCTCTACTTGGATCTTCGGGTATTGTATCTAAATTATATCAGGTTTTGTTTCACAAAAGATATGGGGACTCTTTTGGACCAACGAGGTTCTGGAGTTCCATATTTCCTCAATATTCCCTTAATTGTCAGGCTTTGTGGAGGTCCTGCCATAAATTTGTCTCCCAAGATAGGCTGCATCTCATACAATATCACATTTTGCACAACATGTATTACACTCCGGTCAAGTTAAAGAAATGGGGTCTGTTGGACTCAAACATATGTGTTAGATGTTCCTGTGCGGAGGGAACACTCCTTCACATATTCTGGTCCTGTCCCAAAATTTCCCTTTTGTGGGACTCTATTAAAGCTTTCCTGGATCCTATACTGGGTTTGCAGGAGTACTTCACGCCTGACATTTGTCTTCTAGGGGACATGTCCTCTATTAGAGTCAAAGTGAGAAGGTTTCATATTTCTATCATAGCTCTATCGGTCAAGAAACTTATTTTACATCACTGGAAAGACAAGTCTACTCTGACATTGCTGGAGTGGGTGAATGAAATCCTTGCTAATCTGCGTATGGAAAAAGCTATTGCCAGCCTTCACAACAGACTATCTGCTTACACTCAAATATGGGATCCCCGTCACTCTTTAATTCTTGCTGCCTAGACTTAGTAGTGTTTCAGAGCAGATAGCCTTGTATACTTTTGTATAATGGCATTGAACTTATGTTACACAATAACATGTTACTGCTGTATGGGGAGGGGGGAGGGAGGGGCAGTTTTAACATAACAAGCTGCTGTATTCTTGTTTTATTCTCATGTTAACTGACTCTTATTGTGGAAAATATGTTAATAAAATTTTGAATTAAAAAAAAAGATGATAAAGAGGACTGGACCCAGTACTGAGCCCTGAGGTACTCCACTAGTGACCCCACTTTCTTCGGAATGTGTTCCACTCACTATTACCTTCTGTGTCCTGTTGTGCAGCCAGTTTGCAACCCAGACTACCACCCTGGGACCCACTCCAGGCTGGCTAACTTGATTATTAATCTTTTTGTGCAGGACTGTGTCAAATGCCTTGCTAAAGTCTAGGTGAGAGTTAGCGTAGAATGACAAAAATAATATGTGTCTCCCGTTATTCTATAAAGCAAAAAGCCATGTGATAAGTACATTTTTTCTCCTTTGGCATTGTAAAGACATGATCTGGAGACATGATGGTTGTAGTTTAGGGCAGCAAGAAAGCTGCATGCACGGTACACAGGAAAAGTGTACGCATAACGCTTTGCACAGTACATTAGGATATGTTGTTGAAACTGTTCAAGGTTGGCGGTGCTACTGTGGATGAAATGAGACAAAATAGAAAACATCAGAAATCACACAACTGAGCTGACATCAGAGTATCTGGTTTGCAGTTAATTGAGGGAGCTTTAAAATGCTATTTGTATGTAAGCACTGGTAAGAAATGAAGTATTTCAGTGAATTTAGTAAGTGCTTGTCCATCACAATTTTTACTAGCTCTCTATGTGGCACTGAGCCTGCCTCAAGCCATGGCTTCTCATGCATGGATTCCAGCTCTGAATGACTGCATTCTCCAGCCCCTACTCCATTGCCAAAATTCCAGTGATGTATGTCGGTGACGTGATGTAGTATGCCTATCCAGCAGCGCTGTAAATTAAGAATAGTGAATGAGTGCATGGTAGATGATGTGACAATACTATACACTGTCAGCTGCAGAATGTGAAGTGTAGTTACCATGAAGTCATTGTAGTTGTGAGATTCTTGGCAGCAGTGCCAGAAGTGATTGACTATATTACGACACCAGATCCACAGTATTCTACATTGTCGTTGCTGGCCAGCCTTGAAAAAGACAAACAAATGAAACCACAATGTAAATGACACTGGCACAGACTATGAACATTATTATCGCTGCATGGTTACGGTGCACTAACTGCCATGATGCGTTTCCCAAGATTTTTGGCACCATGCCATACATCGTAAGAATATCTTATTTCAGGATATTCATTTCCTAGAAGAAAAAAAATATTTAACACAAACATTAAACATGATGAACTCAAGTGCAGCCATGTACAAACCTAACCTAACTGTAGAACTATACAGGACCGAACTGTGGTGGACCCCATTGCTGACCTTATGGGAGAGGACACTGAGGCAAACCAGTACTGTTTGTATACAGCAGACAAGAACATGTTCTACCCAGATGATCCAGTGCCCCAATCTCCAGCCACTTTTCTCTAACACTAATGCTGCCTATGGAATCAAACGTCAGGCTGTTGTCCAGGTATAGCACGTCACCCATCCTATATGGATTACAGGCCACCCATCAGTCACGTGGAAAACTCTAGAAGGTTGGTATGCTGTAATGTGATCAGAACAAATGAATACAGCTGGTAGTACAGGCACCCTTTAGAGCTGGCCAATAAGCCTCTCCTTGATAATGCCCTGCAGCACCTTGCCTACCACAGACGTAAGGCTGACAAGCCTGTAATTACCAATCTATGCTCTTGACAGCCATTTGTGGATATGCATCACATTGGATATCCTCCAGTCATGAGGAAACCATCCGGTCTGGATAGAGATGTTGAAGATTGCAGCCAGTGCAACTGCAAGGTCACATGCCAGTTGTTTCCTAACCATCAAATGCTGCCCATCATTGCCCGGTGGCTTATCTGCCTTTAGCTACCCGATGGCCTGCCTCAACCTGTCGACTGTGATTCACAGGTCACGTCCACATGTACTCACCCCTCCCCATCTCTGTCTGGCGCATAACACATCCTTGCCGTTTGTTGTCCTCCAGACTGCAAGTGACCGGACGATTCTGTGTGCTCCCCTGCAATAAAATAGTTTGATGAAAATCCCCCTCCTATGTGATCCTCTGCTTCATCTCACTTCCACATCTCTCGTGGTACTGTGCTGTCCCATGCCACAATTACTGCATAATTCACAATGGCGTTGCAAGGCAGCAAGCAACTTGCATTGATGGATTATATGGCAATGTCTGCAATCAATACCCAACTGTGATGTAGAGAATCAGGTAGCGAATGAAGTCAGAGGGCTGTGCGAGCAATGATTCACTAAATCTCATTTACTAACTATCCAACCATTATGCATTATGGTTCATACTGTCACCAGACCCTATTAGACTGTTATCTGTTACCACTGTAGGAGACGTGAAATTTGAAATAACGTGTAGGTGCAGCATAAACATATGTTCTGATTTGGGGTGTATGATGTACAGAATGCAGGAAGAAAAGAGCTGTCTTCTGTCCAGGGGTTGCTTCCTGAATATTATGCTGAGAACATTGTCCGTGACTGTAATGGAAAGCTCAAGATTCTGGATTGGAAAGACTAGAATTTGTGGGTGCATGCAGCAAAAGGGAACAAAAATATTCACAAACAATGTTGAGATTGTCTTGCATGTTTTCACCATGAAAAGAATATGGAGTGAGATACATACGCATCAAACATGAGATGGTACCATGGGCATCTGTGACAACTTCTGTGACCTGAACATCGCTCTGTCGAAAAGCATCCATAGTGCGTTGGAATGCCAACTTCTCCATATTTGGGGATTTCAGTGCTGTTTCGCATTTGTCCACAACTACCATGGGAAGAATTTGCTTGGTGTCAACATCCATGGTGGTGTATGTGCAGTACTGAGCACAATGTCCCAGACTATCCATACGTCCATCACCTGTGGTCGAAGAGCAATTTGTTACTAGGGTGACATGCTTGGATTGTGTATTGAAACTGTAAGCTCTATGATCATTAATGAAAAAAAAATGTGTACATACCCATAATAGCCACTGGTTTGTTTCTTCTTGCCGCCATGAGGTCCCTCTCCATTCGACACCAATAGGTCTCAATCGCAGGCACAGTGTACAGTCGTTGGTAATGGTAAAACGAAGAGGCGCTGATAAAGGCATGGTTCATAAACCGATACATGAGAGCAATTTTTCCAAAATTATTGCCCGACATCAGTATGGCACTTGCAGTGATCAAATCACCTGCATTTACTCCATTCCTCAGTTGAGGTTGACTCCGCCATTTGTATGCTATGTGCCCTGCAGAACATAACTGTAAACGAAAAAAAAATAGAGTTATTTGCGCACTTACACAGGTAAATTGATAAGAAAGATCTATAAATGCACGTGCACTAACCCAAGTCAAAGTTAAACATGTTCCTGAAGTTCGTGTCTTAACAGTTAATCCATGGCAACATGAGTTGCATGATGTGAATTGACATCTCTGTGCAAGTTCAATGATGTTGTCCATATGCACCATAAACATGGGTTGTATGACAAGAGACTGTGTGAATGATAAGTCCACAGTGCAAGTATCTGCACATTCCACATTGTCATTGTTACAATTGGCCATCTCCTCATCACACAGTGTAAGGACATCTTCCTCAATCGATGACTCTTGACGTGTATTCAACAGTGGATCAGAACTGCAAAAAAAAAAAATGGCGAAACATGCCAGTTTAACAGCATGTTTGTGATAATGGTGGCAATACATGACTGCAACATATACATGTTGGAGCAAAATGAAAGGTGGACAATGTTACCTCTGGTCATTCACACAGTCTTCAGGTGGAATCTTCTGTTGTTGTTTGTCACTCCTGACATTGCTGCATGCAACAAATGTAGTGTCACTGCCCCAGCTAATCCTCAGCCTGCGGAAATAAATACAGAAGACATGAAATGTTTTATAAAACATAAAATAAATGCTGCTGTTATAGGTGTACAGTATGTGTGTGTGTGTGTGTGTGTGTATGTGTATGTAAATGTAAATGTCTGTGTATGTATATAGAAATATCTGTATGTATATGTATATGTAACTGTCTGTGTATATATATGTAAAAGTATATGTGTATGTATATGTATAGATATATAAGTGTGTATATGAGTTTAGAAAATGGGGAAAGTAATTCCTCGTCTGTGATTGGCTGAACTCACCAATTACCCGGTCCGGTATGAGACAGCAGAGACTGGCAAATAACTAGTGCAGTCTCTGTTGCCTCATACCATTCTAAGTATTAGGGGGCCACTAGAACATTGAACTGGCTAGCACCGCCATCTTGAATCACATTTCTTAGTGAGCGATCCCCCCCAAACAGCAATATAACCACAGCAGGTTTCACAATTCACAATTTCACTGTCACACTGTTAACAAGTAAAAGTTTTCTAATAAAAGTTAACTGCGCCTCCAAACGTCCGATCACATACACAGTCTCCCTGCTGCTGATGCTCCCTCTGCACGGTGATCTGTTTTGCCGTTACCTGCCACAAACCTTCACCCATCTCCTCCAGTCCATTTTTTTAAGCTGCCCCCACAGAGAGAAGAAGTGCTTCCCTCAATCTCCTCTACTCATTTAAATAATTTAGTCAGTCGGCAATGAGCACTTGGAAGAAAATCAAAACGTAGTCCAATCGATCGGCTTCACAAACCGCTTCTCATCATTTTTTTTAAAATGTGAAGCGCGTGCTTCTCCCTGGCTGCTTAGTATTACTGCAGTATGCAACTTACCCCAATCAGTGATCATCGGGCACTCCATATACAAGAGAAGTAGAGCTTTAAAACTTTATTTTCTGTTGCTCGCAAAAGCAGGGGGGGCAGTAACCAATTACCATGACAACCAGGACCCACAGTTACAGGGGCTTTAGAAGGACAAAACGCACTAGATAAAACACACGCACAAAACACACACACACAATTGTAATACAGGCGGAGGAACTATTTTATTTCAAAACGGATTTTAAATTGATTTTGTATTAACATTTTATTATTAAACTTATTTTGTTTTACAGTCCCCATTTTCTAAGCACAATAATACCCTCCAGGGTGGGCAGTATTGTGCTATACTGGACCTTCCCAGGGGCTATAAGGCCCTCCGTCTGCGGCATTGGGCCTCATTACGCCCCTGGGTGGTCCGGTATAGTACAATACCGCCCACCCTGCTGAGTATTATTGCTTACGTAGACACTGGTAGTTATAGAAAATTTGGGCAGTAGTAACATACATCAAGGTGTACTGAGGAGGAATTAGGTAGTACCACAGTACAGTCAGTGAAAATGACATAAATGGTACCTCAAAGTTACCATTAGGTAACTTGATGTAGGAAACGTTGTGATAAATAACAATGTATATAGATACAAATTCGCATGCAATGATGACTTACTGGCTTGTAGGCATGTAGAGAGAAAATCATCGTTGCTGAAGCGTATCTCTGTGTACCCGTACAAAGTGGCTAAAGTTTCTGGTGCATCTGCGGTGGCCATGTGACTTGGACAATTGTGATCAGCATCACACCTGTGTTTGAAAAACAGTGAGTTAGAGCCAAAAGCTCTAAAGTGAGATGATGACACATTCGATGACGCTTACATGTTGTTGGATGCAATATCACTAAGGTCACAGGAACGATCCTTTTGTGGTGCCTTTGATGGCATCTGCTGGAGAGTAGACCATCACCATTGTTAGTCTTTGTTGTGGGGTAGAATGTAACATTGGTTCATTGGCCATGACATGTCTCATTTCATTGTTGATTTGATGATACCTGATGTGAAAGATGCATAGTGAATATTGTAATCACCGCGGGTGACAGAGGAAGAAAAAAAGTATACTGTTCTCATGAAATGACATATACTCACATGTCAAGCAAAAAGCATGCAGCCTGGGCATGTGTACTGAATTTTAGTTCATTCTTTAGCAGTACCCAACGCACTATTTCTGCACCAATTGCAATATGTGTCTTCGATAGTTTTGAATCAAATTCTTTTTTCTGCCTTTTTCTTGCAGAATCCGTTAACTTCACTGGATGACCCATCTTGGAGCATTTAGGGGTATTCATAATTTGGGTGATAGTTGCTGCCATGTGTGCACAAACTGCGTTCCTGCAATGGATATAGGTGAAAAAAATTGTGTCAGTTTCAATACAGCAGAAATAACAGTATCAGGGCACTAGATAAGGACAGCAACAAAATATATAGTTTCCTGCTTCATAAGATAAATGACAGGTAATCAATTCAGAATGACCATTGGTGAGGTACGGAATTATTTAAAAATCGGTGTTACATAAACAAAATGACATTTTCCAGTACTGGAAAATAATGCGGTACCCTGCTGTACTCATGTGATGTGTTTAGAAATGACTCTGAACTGTTACAGCACCACTGCACAAGTATTTCAACACCATGTGTTCAGCCAAGGGGGAAATGTTCTAATTATGCGCCAATGACATCAGTGCAATTCATTGACATAGCCACTACATACAGTTGTAGCACATGCAGCAGTATCATAGATGGTTGAGGAACAAACCTTAAGGATGAATACATGGTTGGCAGGGGAGAATAGGGTAAGTAAGACTGTACCAGTACGTTTGTGCGGTGCTTAAGTTAGTTCACATGATGGATACAAAGTAGTTGGACTGCCCATTCAAAGTGAATATTTGTCAAGGTCAGATGAGGAGCATGCATGTTCTGCTCTATTCTGTCTTGCAAGATAACCACGTAGCTGACTAGTAAGGTGGCCATACCAATGCCATGGAACTATCAATAGAGACTTCATGGGATGTGATATCCACCATCATTTAGAGTAGCACCAGCAAAGACACAATCCATGAGCCAGCATTCATGGAGGTCATCAGTTGGTGTTCATCACACACCAACGAACATGCTTGGTGACAGTGCAACAGCACTTGTTCATTTGGAATTCTTACAGCGAATGACTTTGCTGGTCTTCACAGAGGTTATTTCCTCACCAACACATATTGGTGGTCCTTCATTGGACTTGGTGTTTCCTGGGGGGGATGGAGATATTCAGTTAGGTGGTGTAACAAGTCGGGTGGTCTGAGCATCAAACTGATGGGTTGATTTTTGAGGGTTCCCCTAGTAGGCAAGCACTGCTGGTGAAGGTTCTGGTGCCACACTTGGAGGGGAGTTTACCCAATTTGCTTGATGGCAGCACTGGACCGAGTGCACTTACTAAGTACTTACTAAGATGGATAGAGGGTACCAGTTCCTTGGCCTTAATAGGGAGGTGGTAGTGGCACTGGATTCCATTCATCCAGTTCGTGTTTGTCACCTCACTATTTTGCCAGGTCTCCTTGGTTTGAAGGGACTCTGAGGGAGTTGAGGAGAGCAGGATGAAGTCTAGAGAGGCGCTGATGGAAGTTGGGAAAGGAATTTGACAGACTTAATTTGATGGACCAGTGTGTGGTCTATAAATCTGCAATTAATGGTAAGAAGACAGTATTCGTGTCCAGGGAGATTGATGCAGCACAGAATAGACAACATAAGCTGTCCGCACAGTGAATCGATTGTACATTCCAATCTGTCTTCAACCATGAACTGCTTTCTCTCACTAACTGTATGATGAGTTTGCTCGATTCTCTTCAGATAATGTTGCCGCAATCAGGTCTGTTATCGGCGTGACACTCTATAATGGGAGATGTGTTGGTCGGCATGAGATGTCGGACACCGAGTTTGTGTGCTGTGACTTCAGCCTCCACATGATGAGTGATGTTAAGATGAGCCTCCAGTCACTGCATACGACCAACTGTAGTTTAGACTCAGCAAGAAACCTCTCCTGGTGGGCTGTGTGAATAGAATCAGTCCAGTCCTTGCTGACCTTGCTGAGACACTATGGATTTCTTTGGAGATGGTGATTTTCCTCTGATCCTCTGAAGGCAGTCTTGGTTCTGCCACTTCTTAATCACTCGTCCTCAGACTTGGACTGTATGGCGCAGTAAAAGCCTGTCTCTACCCTTCCCTGTGTGTGTCAGGTTATTGAGAAGGGTGTTTGGTCACAGCCGGATGCTCATTTGGCCTCTCACAATGCCTATGAATCTATCCAGTCCTGATTTAGGAAGAGACATAGTAATGAGATCGCACTGGTACGTGAACTTAATGACATCATAATAGCGAGAGATGGAATAAAACGTTACATCTTGGTCTTTCTTGATCTCTATGCGGCATTTGACACCTTAGACAAAGGTGTGCTATTTGAGCACTGGCTGTTGATCGGTGGACTGTCTGGTACGCTCCTGCACTGGTGATCAAGGGAGCTGGTTGATACCCTGATTGCGCCTCTGTCAGGCCTCTGGAATGACTCCATTTAGACAGGGAGGGTGCTGCAAGGGAGGGTGATGCAAGACTGGATGATGTCCAACATGGTGCCAATCCACAAGTGCGGCTTGAGAGAGCAGCCTAGTAATTACAGACCACTGAGCATCACATTGGTAGAGAGCAAAGGGGTGGAGGTCAGCTTGAAAGAGAGTCTGGATGAGTTTTCGAGGGCACAGGAAAACTAAGATGATCACCAACATCTGTTTGTTTTTGGAAGCATGTGTAACACATGCCTGGTAGAGTTAAATGTGGGGTGTTGTGAGAGCTGGATAGGGGCAGGTCAGTGAATGTACTCTTCCTAGACTGCAGCAAGGCATTTGACTCAGGGACTCATCACGGGTTGCTAGTGAAGATGTAGGATATTGGCTTGGGGGGCACTTGGTAAGGCAGATAGGGAACTGGATAGTGGGGTGGGAACAAATGGTGATGGTGGGGTGGCCTCATCTCTCAGGATAGTCATTAGCTGGGTAGAAAATCGCATGGGATGACACTAGTGAGAGCTGTAGCTAAGAATTTTGGGGCACAGGAAAAGTAACTTGAAATGGGCAACTGTCACATGAAACAGCTAATATTGGGGGTAATGCAAAGATCACTGCTGGGCACATGTCGAGCTAAGGGCACAGGACAATATACATACTTGTCACCCCATTACTGCATCCCTAACCCTATTGTCCAACAACTGAAAACTGTGGCAGGTGGTGGTCTATGATGAGATTCGATAGACCATTGTGAATAATATGCTGCCTTTATATGATGTTAGTCATGTTGGTGGAAGCCAAGGAGCTGGGCACAGCTCTTGTCATTTTCATATGTCCACGTGTTCCTATAAACATGTCACTGTAGCATGACGATTTGAGACAATAGAAGATATTGCAGACTGTGAGGTGTGCAGGTCACAGTGCAATCTGCTTATTCTGCCCATGCAACACTGTACAGCATTGCACACAAGATCAAAATGTTCTGTGAAAAGGGAGCTGACCCCATGGTATGATTCTTCTGCCATAAGCAGATACAGAAAAACAGAGCACCACCATATTCTGGCTGGTGTCTGTTAGAGGCAGAACAAGAATCCAGTAACCGAGAGGATTATAAATAATTGAGTGCTTGAAAGGACACTGGGAGCAGCAGGGTTAGGGAATCCATTGCTCCTGCAAAATTCTGCAGTCAGTTATCATCAAATGCCATTTATCACCTCATCCTGTATGCACAGCAGAAGGCGTGGACAAAAGAACATCATGAGAAATAGCAGGTCAAGTGCCACACTTCAACAGTAGTCAACCAAATGCTGTAGCCAGAGTAGGAGCAAAACAAGCCTGACAATGGAGTTTGCAAGCCAAATGATTCCCACCCCACAGCCCTCCAAAGCACAGGTGAGGAACAAAGGAAGATGTCAAGTGGGCTTTTGTTACATGTCATGAAACCTAGAACATGGTGGATATATTGAGATCGCCTACATGGCCACCATGGAAAGTACAATTGCTAAATAGGGGATGACTGTTAGTTTAATAATAAGCAAAAGGGCACATGGTGAAAAATAGTCGAGGAAAAAAGACTAGGAACAAAATAAATGAATATGCAACCAAGACTAGTAAAAAAAATTGTTTGTTTTTTGAACAGATAATGAGCCAGATTGCTGTGTGTATGGTGGTGGGGAAGTCACATCAGACAGTCCAACGACATCACTGTGGGGTCAGTAATATAAAATAATTGGAAACAAAAGAACAAACAGGTAATTACAAAAACACCCAGAAAAGTCGAAAACCACAAGAATAAAAGTTTCTGCTGCCATTCTGACAGTGGTGTAGCGCCCCATTGGTATTTCTTGACTGGCAGTACAGTGGATGAACAAAGTGCTCACAAAGAAGTGATGCACAGCAGTCTGGAAAAACACCGATAGAAAATGTGCCAAGTGAAAAAGCGTACATCACAGTAATTAATATGAAAAATGAATGCCAAAAAAGAAATGTACAGCTAACAATCCTGTTTGCTCCACCAATAATCATGCAAACAGAGTGTGGTAATCAACTTATTTGTGTACTTCAAGGGCTGAAAGCTGGGTCACGTAACTTGCACTACAAGAAAGCAGACATGTTCCCCTGACTGTAGGTGAAACAACGATGATAACAGTAGTACAGTAGACTGTTGACTTTGCCTCTCACCTGGTTGCCAATGACAGAACCCCCACCCAAAAAGAACAAAAGCCACTACATCTGGCACATTCATAGGGATGATTGAAGTCCATACATTGCAATTGTACCATGCACCTCAAGGGGGGTCACGGATAACAAGGAGACACTGGGACATATAGAGACATGTGAAAAGGTCTGTCACTCTCCAGCGTGGGCATAGGGAAATGACTGACGGAGGGTACTCTGGGGTCACATAGGGACCCTGACAAAGGGTGCCTAAATGAGGACACTACCAACAAAGCATGCAGGTATATGGGGACACTCAGAGAGGGGGCAAAAGGGAGGACATTCTCAAGGAAATAGGCAGATGGGTGGTGCAGGACAGAAGGAAGCAATTCTCTTCTTCAATTCTCTTATTCTGCTTGAGGATGAGGTGGTTGATGTAGCCATAACGGGGCATTTGGAGATGTAAAGGGAGTGGAAGGCAGGAGGCAGGGGCAGGGTAGCAGGAAGAACAGGGGGGAACTTGGATAGTTGGAAAATGTGGGGAGCATTGGATCAGAGCAGGAGGAGGATGGAGTAGAGAGAGGAAAGCACAAGAAGAAGGACCAGTTGGGAGGAAAGGGCAAGGCAAGGTACAAGCAGTACAAGGAGGATACATTAAAGGAAGATGAGGGTTTATGCCAGGGGAGCACGACATGCAAGGAGGGGCTGAACAGAGACATGAAAGAATGGAGGACAAGACAGGCAAGTTTTGCAGAGGGGGTGGAAGGACCAATTTTGAGCAGCGACTGGGGGTTGGATAGCGGTGTAAAAAAGGATACTTTCAATGAGAAGCATTGGATCAGTGAGGAGTGGGTGGTAAGGGTAAATAAGGAGCGGGCTGCGGGGGAACCAGATAGGGGAGGATCAAGGAGCATGCTGGGGGTAAGGGCCAGTAGAAAGGATGAGGGATATGGAAGCATTGAAAATGGAGGAAAAGGGGTATGTAGAGTGATCCTGTTGGGTAATCGCATGATCAGGGGTATGAAATGGGGTAGGCAGGGGGAACCCTTCACGATTATAACATAATGCTTCCATCGACTAATGGTTCACAGGGCCAAGCATAAGGTATATCAGCTGGCAAAGGATTGTGGAGATTCCTGATATACTGGTACACCTGGGTATCAATGACATTGAGGTAAATACATTGAGGTAAATAGTGAGCTAGAGATACAGGCAAGGTTGAGGAGCTTGCCAGGGTATGTCATGACATAGGATGGCACTTCCTTCTCAGAAATCCTGCCGGTGCCAAGGGGCTAGTCAGGAAGACAAGAGGAAGATTAGGGAGAGAAAATAGTGGCTCAGGGAGTGGTGTGGGGCCAGAGGTTATGGGTTGATTGTGGATTGGGGGGAGACCTGGGAGGATATGGGGCTATATGCTAGAGATTGGCTCCACCTCAATTTGGAGGGGAGGGAATCCATATGTTGAAAATAGAGGGGATAATTGGTGAAAGGTGGGGTTTTAACTTGTGAAGGGGGGAGGATGGGAGAGAAGGCTGTCAAGGGGGATCCGATAAAGGAGGGACCCGGTCTCCACTCCCATGGGGAGCTGGAAGAATGCAGGAAAAGGGAGAGAGGTAAGGCACTGAAGGGTGAAGATGGAATCCACATGGGAACGTGAGATGGGGATATGGAAGTATACAGAAAGGGTGTAAGGTAGTTATGCTAAAGGCCAGGAGCTTGGGAAATAAAATGCCGGATCACCAGTCGATGCCGAATGAGAACTCGGAACAGGAGAGGGAAAGAAGAGGAGGGCATAGAGAAACCTGCCCTTGCAGTGCAGAATGAGGGCATCCTGGGCCAATGTCCCCAGGACTGGAGGTCTGCAGCAAAACAGAGGAAGCTGATGATTGTCTGGTGCTGCAAATCGATCTATCTCTGGAATGCACCACCTGGAGAAAACAATCCTCAGAATGTGAGGATTCAGGAACCATTTGTGATGTTACTGTGAAATCCTGCTCTGAGCTTCTTCCAACACATTGTACTTCCCTGGAAGATGAACTGCCAACCGGGAAGTCTCAAGGGAATAGGCCAGAGACCTAATCTTCATGGCCTCTGTGCACAAGACCGTGGACCGAGTGCCTCCATGCTTGTTGATGTACCACGTTGTGGTAGTGTTGTCCGTTTTGACTTGGACCACCTTGTCCTTGACTGAATCCAAAAAGTTCTGAAGGGCTAGAAAAAGTGCCCTGAGTTCCAGGTGGTTGACATGAAGAAGAGAATCCAACGGGGACCAGATAACCAGAGCTGTTAGGGATCCCAGGTGAGCTCCCCAACCTAGGAGAGAAGCATCCGTAGTCAGTACTACTGATGGAAGTTGAGAGAGAAATGCAACACCTTGTCTGCGGTAGTCATGCTGCAGCCACCACTGGAGAGTCTGGACCAGAGTTCTGGGTCACTGGAATCAGTTTGGTGAGATAATTCTGTTCTGTGACCAAAAGGACCTTTGCTGGAACTGAATGTCGCGCATCTGAAATCGGGCTCCCTGAACCACTGCAGTGGAGGAAGTTACATGTGGCTCTGGACTTGGAGGAACTGTCTTGCTGGAAGACAAACCTGAGGCCAAAGGAGGAAGCAAGGTCTACTACGGCCTTCACCATTGACAGAGTAATGAAAGCTGTTGCTTGGATAGTATCCAATTCCACCCCTATGAAGATGAGAAGCTGTAGTGGTTCAAGGACAGATTTTGGCAGACTAAGAAGACACACAAGAGAACTGAACAAGTCCTGAGTGGTTTGCAGCGCTGACCTGACATGGTCTGATGACTGCGCCACTCAGAGCCAGTCATCCAGATATGGAAAAAAGGTGATACCCTGTCTTCGGAGGTAAGCCACCACTACTGCAAGGCACTTTGTGAACATCCTTGGAGCTGATGTCAGGCCAAAAGGCATGGACTTGAAGTGATAATGGTCCAAAGGCAAATTGAACATGAGGTATTTTCTGTGGGAGAACATGATAGTGATATGGAGTAGGCATTCTTGAGGTCTAGTGATGCTAGCCAATCTCCTGGCCTTAAAGACGGAATGATTATTCCCAGAGTTACCGTTTTGAAACTGGATTGTGTAATGTGTTTGTTCAGATACCTAAGATACAGGGTGGGTCACCAGTGCCCTGTTTTCTTAGGGTAAGGAAGTACATGGAGTACAGGCATTTCCCCATGTGTTTAGTCGGAACATTCTCTATGGATCAGAGAGCCAGGAGAGAATGAACCGCTGCCTCTAGGGCAAGGGTTTCTGAAATTGATGCAGGTGGAAAAGACGTGGCACTCCTTTTTGGCTGCCTGTTGAAGCTGAGGGATGGTCCATGGCTTACTAATTCCAGGACCCACTTGTCTGAGGTAACAGACTTCCAGGCCTGAATGTAGTAAGCAAGCCTGCCTCCTACTGGGATTGGAGAGTTGAACCAGGATGACACCTCCGGTGTATGCTTGGCAGGAGCCTTAGACTGGGAGGAGGAAGCAGCCCTGCTCATCCCCTTCTACCCCTCCTCAGAAACACCACCTGTGTGGGTAAGAAGAGGAGGCCTGGGCTTTGTAACAAGGCCTGTGAAAAGGCCTGCCACTGCCCTTGTCTGCTGATTATGAGGAGTGGCTTGCCTTTCCTTGTGCGCTCTGTAAGTGGTTCTATATTCATCCACTTTCATCATGTAAGCCTCTGTCTGCTCCCCAAACAGAAAGTTACCAACTGCAGGAAAATCAATAGCCTTCGACTTAGGCTAGTACATCTGAGCCAAGCATGCATTCTGAGAGAGACAGAGGTAGCCATGACTATGGATGCCACATTGTTGGAATCGACAGCAGCGTGGAATTGTACTTTGGATGCCTCTATTACATCCGCAGCAACATCCTCCAGCTCTTTGGCTAGCTGGGGGGAGGCTGTTGTAGCCAGTTCCAGAACCATATCACACCTGGACTTCGGGTACCTGGCTGTGTAGGCAATATAATTTGCCAGCCTGCATCCCCAAGAGGATGCCAAGTATAGTTTCTTGGCCATGGCATCGACTTTCCTTGAGTCCTTTCTGGGTGGTGTGAAGCCAAAGGAATGTTGCCTTGTCATAGGCTGCAGCTTCCACTACCCCAACATGGCTGCTATGTGAATAAAGGAACTCTGCAGCTGAGCCTGATAACATGTATCTCCTGTCCATTCTTTTATCTACAGGAGATAAAGAGTTTGGAGTCTGTACAATCTTTGTGTCTGTTTCCCCAAGGACTTGTGCAGGGATATAGAACCATTTGCACTCTGGGATGTACATCATCTCCACAAAATCAGGCTTTTCTTCCTCCGCAGCAGCTTCAACCATAGGGAGCTGGAGGATTTCAGCCACCTTCTTGTAAAATAGGAAGTGTGGATGGGACTCAGAAAGACTGGGAGGGGAGACATCAGAGGGCCTGTCTGTGGAGATGTGCGGTTCAATGGGCACATTCAGCCCCCCTGGTCATAGTAATCATCGGGATAATCTTCGTCTCACTCTCACTGCTATGAGAAATCACCCAGATTGTAATGCAAAGCACTGAATACAGAAAGAATTCATGTGTTTTGAAGGGCACAACATCCAGGGGAGATGGCTGAGGTACTAAATGAGTACTTCACCTCAGTTTTCACCGAGGAACATTTTGGGGTGGGGACTGCATCATTCATGGGAGGAAATAGTGAAACAGAAGGGTGGAGGACCCTTGCCGGTCTTCGGGTTTGGGGAGAGGATGGGCCATCACTGGCAGGAGGGGGTAAGGAAAGACAAGGGGATGAGGTAGGGGAGGTGGAAATCACGGCAGAGAGAGTGCGGGAAGCCCTCAGGTACATTAAGACGGAGAAAGCACCGGGCCAGATAAATCACATCACAGAGTGCTGAAGGAAATGGCGTATGTCATGGTGAAACCAATGGCGAGTTTCAGCATGTCTATGAGGACAGGGTGGGTGCCCCAGGACTGGAAGGTGGCCATATAATGCCTATCCACAAGAGGGAGCAAGGAGGTGGCAGGAACTACAGGCCCTCAGCCTGACATCGGTGGTCTGCAAGGTGATGGAGAGCATTGACAAGGAGGGGCTAGGGGGGGACCTGGCAAAGTGAGGTGCCTGGACGATGGACAGCATGGATTCGTCACAGGGAAATCGTGCCAGGCAAACATTGTGGAGTTCGATGACTGGGTGAAGAGAGCCTTGGACATGGGTAGACAGGTGGACTTATTCTATCTTTACTTCAGCAATGCATTGGACTCAGTTCCTCACGAGGGCCTCTTGGATAAGCTGGGAGTAAGGTGGGTGGGGAACCAGATGATCAGATGGATAGGCAATTGCCTACAGCACAGGACACAGAGTGTCATGTTTGGAGGGATAGTCTCATCCCAAAGGAGAGTCATTAGTGGGGTCCCTCAGGGATCAGTCCTTGGGTCCCTACTGTTCAATGCCTATGTGTTTGCCATAAGGAAGGGTATCAGGAGTAAGATGAGTCTCTATGCGGATGAATCAAAAATGAGGGCGGTGGTGGATGGGGAGGATGTCTATACAGGGTGATCTGGAGGTTCAGTAAAGTTGGTCTAGAAAGTGGAAGCTGAGGTTTAATGCAGGGAAATGAAAGGTACTGAATCTGGGAGCCAGAAACCAGGGCCAAGAGTACACCCTGGGGTGGAAATGCTACATCTCAATCTCCTTCTCTGAGATACTGCCAACAACAAGGGCGAGCATGGAAAATAAGGAAAAACTTAGCGGGGTAAACAATTGACTCAGGTTGCAGTGTAAGTCAGAAGGGTAGTGGTTTATGGGGGAATGCGGTGATACATGGCAAGACAAGGGGCTATATGACAGGGACAGGCTGCACCGCAAGTGGGAGGGGAGGCAGATCCTTCAACTGAAATGTTTTTGATTTGTTGGTGATAGGTGGGGTTTTAACTGGTAAAGGGTGGAGGGATAGAAAGTCTGAAAGCAACAGCAAGGAAGCACGATGGTTCAGGACTAGATGAGGCAAAACGGATGGTGGGCAGCATTAAAAGACAAGGAGACTAATTGTTTGAGAAGACTTGAGTCGGCGAGGGAGAGAAGACTGAGCGTGGTGTCGGGGTCTGGTACTAGTATACAGTACGGAATGAATGAGACATGGGCCACCCAGAGACATACTTGGGAGATAAATTTAGAGACCTACACAATGTATCGCATGGAAAGGGGATTGGGTATAAGGTGGGTGGCATTGATTGTCACAAATGACATCATAGTAGGTGGAATAAAGGAGGCAGAGCGAGATGTGGAAGCAATATGGGTACCCCTTAAAATGAGTGGCTGGTAAAGTTTATAAACAGGTGTGGTGTACAGACCATGCGCTATGAAGGAAGAACTGGAGGATGACTTGAACGAGAACATAAGGGGTCACTGTGGCCACAGAAATGCAGGATGGTGATCATGGGCAACCTGAACATGCCGGGGAAGACTAGGAACAGCCCTTTGGCAAGCAGTGACCATACCATGGTCTGGTTTCTTATATAGTTAGGGAGAGAAAGTAGCACTGACACAGTAGTAATAGATTTCTGCAGCCAGTGATGTGGGTGCATGCTTAAGGGCGATGTCCAAAATGGCAATGCTTGATGGACCAAAGACAGAATGGTGATGGGGATGGTAGGAGGACCGGATGTGGAGGTGGGCAAATTCGGTGAAAGGATGTCGATATACGTAGACGCGCCCTCGCGTGTGGGGAGAGCGTGGGCTGGGAGTGGTCAGAGGAGATGTAGTGGGTGCCGCTGCAGTGGTTTGCAGAGATGCACACTGGCATAGAGGGTTGGACTGCCTTTATGGTGACTGAGGTATCAGGTTCGTGTCTGGGCACTGGTGCAAAATGATTGTACCAGACACAACACTTTGCTTTTTAAGCTCTCACCACAACCACACCCACAACATGCACCACCATCATGGAGTTGAGAAAACTTGGGGGGAGGAACACACATGAGGGGTGAAGGGGCACAACCAACACACAGAAAGCATGTAGTGTATGTCCCCGCGCGCAAGTGGTTACATGTGCCAAGGATGTCAGAGCGCAAAAAATGTTTTCGCAGCTCTGTCGGCGCGACAATGGGGCTAGCATTGAGGAAATCACCGTTATGAAGTACTTTCAGGGCATGGGAATGATTGTTAGGGATGCTTGGATGCGATAACGCCAGACATGGAGGCTGGTAGTTTGTGGATGACCATTAAGAAGTTGGTCCATGAGGCCACGAGAGACTGCACAAAGGTAAGATGCAAGCAATGCAGGGCCAATAAGCCATGTTGGTGGACCGGGATGTGAAGGAGGGCGTGAGGTTAAAAGGATGCCTCGCTTGCTGCAAGGGTTAAGAAGAGGAGAGAGTATGAGTCCCTGGCTAGGAGAGTCACTAGGGTGATAAGGAGGCAAAAGGCACAGGAATGAGCAAAGTAGCACTGTCAGCTTTGCCCTCGTTTTCAGATTTCTGCAGTGCCTCTAGCACATTTATCACCTATGTTATGTATAATAACCTATATGTGCCAAAGTGATAATTCTTACCAGTTTTCCACATTTTCAGCACTTACTTTGAAATGTATTTTATGTTACTATCAGTGCTCGGTTTTAATTATAAAATGCCAAGCCTTAACCAGCAACCTAATATGCATACCGCAAGCAACTGATTATCATAGGCATGTAAAAAAAGTTGTCCTCCGTGCCAGCGCTCAATGTCTGATGCGCGTTCTCGGCATGCATATGCTTCCGGTGGACAGGACATTTAGGTGGGGATGGCAGAAAAGTAAAATACAGCAAAAATGTGGAAAACTGGAAAGAATGATCACTTTGGCACATATAGGGACATTATACATAACATGGGTGATAAATATGTGCCTAGAGGCACACTGCAGAAATCTGGAAAAAAAACAAGGGGCAAAGCTGACAGTGCCCCTTTAATATGGCCAGGGATATCATCCGGGGTGGAAGGGAGTTCATTAGATACATAGGGGTAGAAAAGAAAAGTGAAGGCGCACATGAGCAGGATTAGGCCTAGGTAGGGATGGACACAGGAAGATGGGGAAAAAGCAGAGGTGCTAAATGAGTACTTTGTCTCTGTCATCACCAGGAGAGGTGGGGGATCCTTCAAAACTGAGGGGAAGGAAGGTGAGCACAGTGAATTGGGAGATAAGTTGGAGAGTGAAGGACTGGGTAAGGCTAGGTCAAGGGATGGGTAGTATGTAGAAGGAAGAGGAGGGGAAGCATGAGGAGGTGGGATGGGAGGGCAGATGCACAGAGGATAGGTGGAGTGAGGCATTACAGTAACCAAAGACAGAGAAGACGCTGGGGACAGACAGGCTTCATCCAAGGATACTGAAGGAACTGGCAGATGTGCCGGCAGCTCCAGTGGCCTCACTCTTGAACAGTTAGCCTCACTCTTGAACAGATCTCTAATGAGAGGGTGGGTGCCTCAAGATTGGAAGGTGGCTACTGCGGTGACAATACACAAGGGGTGGGGAGCAGAGCAGAGATAGGAAATTAGAGAACTGTTAGTATAACTGTCAGTGGTACGCAAGGTTATGGAGGTCATTATCAATGACATGCTGCGGGGCACCTGGATAACAGGCAGTATGGTTTGTTATGTGGAGGTGGTGGAAAACAAACCAGGTGGAGTTTTATAATGGGTGCCATCTATCTGGATTTCAGTAAGGCATTCTATTCAATAGCCCACAATGGCCTAATAGCAAAGCTGGGGTGGGCGGGGGTCAGTTGATCAGGTGGATGGAAAATTTGCTTACGTTAAGAATACAGAGAGTGATGGTTGTAGGGATAGTCTCAACGTGGGGTCCCCTAGGGTTCCATCATGGGGCAACTCATGTTCAATTCCTATGTCGCAGACAGAGGGAGTGGTACTAGGAATCGACTGTCTCTCTGTGAGGATAATTCACAAATGGAAGCACTGATATATGGGCATGCGGAGAGAGAATGAATACTGGGGGATCTGGATAGCCAGGGAGGGTGGACAAGGACATGGATATTGAAGTTCAAGAATTGTTGGGTGCTGTATATGGGGGTCAGGAAGAAGGCACATGCATACACCCTTGGGAGTGGGGAGTGGGGTACACTGTGAGTCTCATCGGGAGAGAGAGAATGACAGGTAATGGTGGGTGGACAACATGAGGACCATATGGAAAAGATGAACATGATAAAAAAACCACAAGATAAGCAGCAAAGTGACATAACGGTTGAGACAACAGACTGAGTATGTCATAAAGGCTGACAACACACAGCATTTGAAAATATAGATAGAGAGGTAATCAGAGAGAAGGTTATGATTACTATGGCACTAGCACTCACAGTGAAAGAAAGCACAACACAATGTGCCACAAGTCACAAAAGTTAAAAAAATTAGATAAAACTATAAATCTTATGACAGTGAAAAATAAAGATACCAAGCACACACAACCAAATTTGCTCTGCCTAGCTACACGACAGCATTAGAGTGGAAGAGTCAAATGCTACTGCTAAATTATGCAGTGAGAAAAAACATGCCATTTGCCATGGTAGATCAAAACAGGATGAGGTGCCTCCAACCTCTGTGACTGTTGTGGCTAAACATGTCTTTTGTTTCCATAGTTGAAGATGCCCGTTTGGATCCACATCTACTCCTGCACTTTTCAAGCCCACCACCACCATCCCATGTTCACCCCCGCCAATGACAAATGCTACACGGCTGCGCAACACGCCTGCACACCTCTATTCTAACCCACCTTCCACCTCTCCTCTACTCCTCTGTTCACCCACAACTACCTCCCATTTTCTCCCATCCACTTAGTCTCCTGATTTCACCATTTCCCTTTCCCTCCCAAAGTTTCACCTTATTGTTTTTTTCCTCTACAAGACTATGTCTTTTTCAATTATATAAACTGGTATCTTTGCTTATGTTTGTCTCAATTGTACCAATGACGTTGAACCTTTGTAAAAGAGCATGTGCTCAAAGGTATTTGTAATCCTAGAACAAATAAATACAATCAAAATAAATAAACAGAACAGCAGGAGCAATTGCTGCCTGAGACTTAGATAAACTGCAAATCAAAGGATGTGCAAAGGACAGAAATTGTAGTCAAATGACTACTGTTGACAGAAAGGAGGTGGATGGACAAAGGAAGTCTGGAACTGCAGCTTGAGATAATTGCTTACCATCCCCCACAACCCTGCAGAGACAGCTTGACAGAAGTTAGATGAAAGCCACAGCAGCAACACATGGGCGGAGCAGTGGCAAGTGCTTGGAAACTGCCATTAGTATCCATGACAACTACTATAATATGTTAGCATAAACATGGTATTCTGGAACATTTTGCAGTACAAGAAAAGGAAAGGAACAATGAAGTATAAATATGTTGAGAAGACAAAACACTGTGCACTAGAGCGAGAAATTAGGAAACATAATTTTGTAAAGAAAGAGTGATACGTGTGTGTGGGGTGGCAGAAGAAGGAAAACATATCTATTTACTTAACAGTCATAGTGACATAACAAATTGTAGCTGCAATTCACTATTGCCCTCATTGATGTCCCACGAGCATCACAACAAAGTCAGTGCAAAGCTTGAAGTATAGTGTGCAGGACAAGAAAACAAAACAATCTTAGCACACCAAAAACAAATATAGGGCACTCCAAACAGATTAGAGAATGACTGGATAGGTGCACACTACTGGACAAATACCAGAGTGACAAGCAGCATTTGTAGATGGGGTGAATACCCACCAACATTGAACATGGCATGCGATATAAATCTGGAGACAAGCACAAGCCGGAATGCTCGCTTTGTGTGTGTTTGGGGTGTTGGTGGAAGACACACACGTTAAAGCAGACATCACTGCACCACCACTGCTTGCTTTGTGTGTGTTTGGGGTGTTGGTGGAAGACACACACATTAGAGCAGACATCACTGCACCACCAATGGCAAAACTTAGCCCTCATTGATATTTTTTGCCTTTTTTAGGGTGGGCTAGAAGCTGGCCATATAGGACTGGATGTTAGTTGCAGACCACAAAAATGCAATGTGGAACAAAGAATGATAGCATACGGGTTGAAAGCTTATAAAATGGGTCTCTAGAATAACCCCCCCCAAAAAAAACATAGCGCTGTATATGTAGGTCAACCCCAAAAATTTTTTCGTTTGGTTTTGTTCCTGGCAAATGAAAAAAATGCAAAATTGGGGCATATAAGGGAAAACAATGAAAGACATGGACTGGGTCACCATATTAGCCCCCCCCCCACACCACATAGTGATCTTGGTCTAGGTCAACACAAAAAAATTTTTCATTTGGTTTTGTTCTTGGCAAATGAAAAAAATGCAAAATTGGGGAATAGAAGGGAAAACAATGAAAGACATGGACTGGGTCACTATACTAGCCCCCACCGCCCCCACCACATAGTGATCTTGGTCTAGGTCAACCAAAAAATAATTTTTCATTTGGTTCTGTTCCTGGCAAATGAAAAAAATGCAAAATTGGGTCTTAGAAGGGAAAACAATAAAAGACATGGACTGGGTCGCTATACTAGCCCCCCCCCACCACTACCACATAGTGATCTTTGTCTAGGTCAACAGTTCTCAAACTTCGTCATAGTGAGCCTCCCCTAAGCCATGGAAAAGATCTTGAGCCTCCCCCAAAATACTGAAATATTTGTGGGCCTCCCCATAGAAAAATAGCTTACTTTTCACAGGTAACATCAGGAATAAATTGGAACCTCTTTGCATAGCTAGTTGTCAGATTATTAAGCTTTTAGCCAATTTCAAAAAAAACAGGACAACCTCCTGCTCCAATATTTGACTCTTAAACCATTGTTACCCTTACTGCCATACCTTCATGGACAGACTGCTTTTTCTGTTTTCCCTCTAACTGGAATAATCTTCCTGCTGACATCTGCCTCCACCCCGTCACCTTGCTTTTAAGCTACTTCTCAGGGATCTATTTTGCTCCCTCCTGCTATTATTCCTAGCACCTGTATGGTTGACTCTTGTATTTGGACAGTTCCGCTGCCAGTCTAATTGATCAATTGTTCCTTGCATTGTTAGTTTATTGTTCTTAATTTGTTTGCACTTTTATTCATTTTGTATTTGCTTAAGTGTTTTGCAGTTACATTTTAATTGTATTCTCTCATATCCTTCCCTAGGTACACCTGATATAAGCCATGGCTCAGTGTACAGTACTCTTCCCTGGTCACAGACTTGTAATAAATACATAAATCCACCTACTATTATTCTCCTTCAGTTTGCCTTATCCCTTCACACAAAATCTATCGTTCAATAGTGAAATATAATACTTTTTAAGACTTGCTTGAGCCTCCCTGGAATAGCTTAGGGGCCTCCCCAGGAGGCTGGCCTCACCATTTGAGAACCCCTGGTCTAGGTCAATACAAAAATATTTTCCATTTGGTTTTGTTGCTGGCAAATGAAAAAATTCTAAATTGGGGCAGAGAAGGAACACAATGAAACACATGGACTGGTCGCTATACTACTCCCTCACCACCTCCACATAGTGATCTTGGTCTAGGTCAACAAAAAATATTTTTTCATTTGGTTTTGTTACTGGCAAATGAAAAAAATGCTAAACTGGGGCAGAGAAGGGAAAACAACGAAAGACATGGACTGGGAAGCTATACTAGCCCCCCCCTCACCACATAGTGATGTTGGTCTAGGTCAACAAAAACAGAATTTTTCGTTTGGTTTTGTTGCTGGCAAATGAAAAAAATGCTAATTTGTGGCAGATAAGGGAAAAAAATGAATAACATGCTTTTTTGAAAGGAAGAATTAGTTCTCCGTCTGAGGAAAGCATACACTACCCACAAATGTCCTACAGGTAAAAAAAAAAGCAGTGAAAATATGTTTATGTTGAGCTTCATTCAATGGAAATTAAAATTTGATAAATTCGAGGAGTAAACACCAGAGCCACATCACTAAATTGTTTGTTTTGCTTCGCGGCTGAGTTAGATGTCCTCTGTGGCAGCTAAAAAGTAACGGCAAATCTGTCAGGGAAGGCTGCAGCAGTGCTGCTACTGCTGAGGGGTTAGTGTGGTTAGTGAGAGAAATCCGGTACTGAACCGGCCAGAACGGTACATTGGGAGGGTATGGCTACACCTAGTATATGTCCCTCTCTCTCTCTCTCTCGCTCACTCTAGGCAGACGGATGGCGTGCCCACATAGTAAAACAATTCCCCTAGCACTAATCATAAGGCACCATATCCGGTTGATTTCAGGAAGATAGTATGGCCTAATGATAGAAGTACAGTAATTTTTAATAACAGATCACCAGTCCCAGCCTCACCACAGTTACTGACTCACTCTGGGAACATGAGCAAGTCACTTGATCTCCTTGTTCATCAGTTTTCCTAATGGAAAACTGGGCAGAAGCCAGACATCCACACAAAACTACAGTATGGATTATAGCACAGCTGTCATACCCCGGGTAAATAATTGTATCAAAAATTCAACCTGCAAGACAGTCATTTCTGTGGAAGTTGTTTTTTTAAATACTGGTTCATGTTCGCATCTTTCCCTGCCTTTTAGTAAATGCTAGTGGGCGAAATTGCATGGATCCAGTACTAGACCGTCCAGAACAGCTAATTGTGGATGGCTGTCTCTCTCACTCTCTGTAATCAGACCAATTTCACACCGGCTCCAGCCTTTGTATATGTAGGCTTGCTGTTAGGTTAGAGTAGTGCAGAATATATGAAAGCATTGATGAAGGGGCTCAATAGGTCAGAAAATGAAGCGTACATGTCGGACACACAGCCCAAAAATATCCCTGATGCAGCACCTACGATAGGAACTTACCAAACAGCAGAAGCAGCAATAGGATGGGAGCAGCAGGAACTAGCAGCCCAGAGCACCTGTTTTCAAGCCGTCAGGAAAGAATGACTGTAAAGCGCGATCACAAGCACACTGATCACGTGGGTGAATGAGACCTGGGTGGTTACTAACATGCTGTGCGTGGTGGGAGGTCCGCCCCAAAGATGGACATTAAGTCGGACCAGAGGGAATGTCGATTATGGATTATACAATTAAATATACGCTTTGGCTGACCACCGGAAAGGTAAACAAATTATTGTAGCCTCATAATGAATGCTAGTCGTTACAGAAGTTCGCGTTTTGAGCAACACTAAAATCAACAGGTACTAAGGCTGACAGTGTCTCTTTAATGGCTTTGGAACATTTTAATAATCTATATGGTGGTTACTCCATAGTCCCCTTTCTTAAAACTTCAAATGCAAAAGTTACCACACAAATACCGTACTCAGCCAAAGTTTGGGGTGTAGCTATTATTACAAAATTAGAAGCAGTATTAAACAGGGTGTATAAAACATGTTTATGATTACCTACTGGTATACAAAATACATTGACTAGGTCACAGATTGGACAACCAAGTTTGGAACATATGATACAAGTAAAATTAATTAACTATTGGGTCAACACCAAAACAGATATACTTGATCCTTTAACTAAATTGCATATAAGAGAAAAGGAGAAACTATTACAACTTAATAGAAATTAACAGAAATACATGGCTTTTTAAATTGAAATGCTTTTGAAACTGAATGGATTAATATATTTTAAAACTGGCATGAACAAAACATAAGTATTAGCATCAAATATACTTCCTACATAACAAAAAAAAATTACGAATTATCCAGACAGAGGGACCTACATGAATTAAAAAATATAAAATATCACCCTGGTTGGTAAATAAGCGGCTGAAACATGTTCTAAACCATCTTAAATCAGTTACAAATATGACCACAGAGAAATTTCACTAGGTATAGATTCGAAGTTTTTGCAAGCAATGTTCTCTTGGCTCGATACAGTAAGAACCTAATAATTTCTGAATTGTGCAACTGTCCCCTTCTTGAAATTGAGGATTTAAGGCATGTAACTCTGCATTGCCCTTGGTATGACGAACCCAGGGCTAAACTACTTGGCAAACACTTAATGAACTACAATATCCCTGATAGGTATTTATTAGATTTATTATTTAACACAGAAAATACTGATATTCTTACAGATTTGGCACGTTATTTAACCGCCATAGGTAAGATTCGGGGAAAAAGATTGGGAATTATTTTCCCTGATTTAAACATGGGACTTTGCTCTGAATAAAACTAGCAGTTATTTGAGGTTGTGGAGTCAAAAACAGTGGTGGAATTCAAGTATGCATGGGACAGTCATAAGGCAATTCTGGGTGGGGGTAGGAAGAAGTAGGCTGCTGGTTAACTAGGATCTGCAGCTTATCCAGTAGGTAGGGGAATGGGCAGACTGGGTGGGCCAAGCGGTCCTTATCTGCCATCAAATTCTATGTTTCTATGTTTCTATGTAAATAAGGACATGACAAAGGAAGGTAAACATACACTAAAACTAAATTTTGGCATCTACCAAGAAATCCTGCATAAGCTTTGTAGCCCAGATATTCAAATACTTCAAAAGTACACAACAGCAAGGAGCAAGCAGCACAAGTCCACGTGCGCCCATGCACAAGAAGCGATATCTGGGCAAACTGCGAGGCCAAGATGCACCCACGGGCTGATGACTGAATATCGCGACCACCTGTGCCATAGCTAACTAGGGATGTGAAGCTGAGCATATCTGATGTGCGTCATAGTGCAACAAGGGATGCTCAGCGGAGCAGTCCAGATGTGCCATAGCGCAACCAGGGATGCCTCCTGCAGCAGGGCAGCAATGCAACAGCACAACCAGGGATGCAGGAGCCCACCACCCATGCCACAGATGGGCAGAGGAGCACACAGCAGAACAGACATCGTCCCCCACACCCCATGCACTGCACAACTGGGGGAGAGCTGGAATAACCACCGGCCCATGCATACCAGCAACCAACCCACAGCCGGGCCATGGTGCCCCAGCACACCCCTGGCAATCTGTCAGACCGACACACAAGGAGGGGGTCACCACCCGTGGGCACTTATCCCACCACTGCAGAGCAGCACACCTGCACCACAATCACCATACACCCTTCCCAGGAGAAGCGCCCCAACAGTGGTGACACCCCATGCATGCCACCACCCCCACTGTAACAATGCAACCCTGTACACCATGGAGCCATGCAAGGCATCCCCACCATGTGCACCCTGCTGTGGGTGGCAGCAGATAGCAGTGCAACAACAGCATACACAGTACCACCCTGCATGTCCCCCCTAGGTACAGCTGAGAGACTGACCATGCGTTGCCACACGAGGTACCCCACATGTGACAGGGCATGCCCCGGACCCCACCTCCAGTGGTACAGCACCCTGCACACCCTCCCAAGGACACATCCCATCCCAGCACTGGCCACAACAGCCAGCACAGACACGCACAGTGTAGCATGGAAGCATGCACCACACAGGATGCAACACAGTGCATGGACAAACACCCACCCATACCCAAGGGCACACCAACACAGGGACACAGTAGCGGTCAACCATGCCACTAGTGTGTGGCCACTGCTGATGTGTACATATGCACAGCACCCCCCACATTGCACAGGTGATGCAGCCACCCTGCACAGGCACCATGAAGCTGTATGCCACCAGCATGCCACCGAGCACAGGTGACAGACACTGGAGCACATCCTGCAGCAGACACAAGTGACAGCACATGAGGAGGACAACAACAGCGGAGCTACAGAAAAGCACCAGAGGCAGAAGTGCACCATACTGGTGATGGAAGGCAACCTGGCCTTGTGCAGGGTACAGTTGTTATCCAGCATGGAGCCAGCCACCACTGACATGCCAGGCAGACCGTGCATATCACAGACATGCAAGGATGCCAGCTGTACAGGCCATGGACGGCCTGACAGCGGTGCCATGCACACTGCAGGCCTGTGGACCACTGCACACAGGCATCCAGTGTACAGAGTACAACACACAAAACCACAGACAGTGACTGATCCTGCCTGCTGCTCATAGGGGGTTCACCTCTACACACACACACACACACACACACACACCCATGCGACATCCACCCTGACGCTATGCACACCACTGCAGCTGAGCACCTGTAGCCTGCCGCAAATCAGAGACCACTACAGTTGCTCATAACAAAATGCATATATTTAAAAGAAGTAACAAAAAATTATTTACAACTATTTAGAAGGGGGGGGAGGCCATACAACAGGTGGGTAGCATTAAGGAGCAGGGGTGAACTATATGGGAGAGGAAGAAGGGGTGAGGGTAACAAAGAGTGGAAGGTAAATGGGGCATGGGACATTAACGTGGCACCCGGGTCCTCCCCACTTTATTTACCGCCTGGGTTGCCCCTCCTCCTCCTCCTCCTCACCCCATGGCAGTGGATCCCATGAAGCAGCTCCAAAGTCCCCTTGCCACCTGGAGCAGCTCACTAATACCTCCCATCTCCTGGAGTCAGCTTTCCACCTAGACGAGGAGAGTCAATAAGTGTGACTGTCCAGCCCCTGCAGTCCACTCCATTGTATGGCACAGCCATGTGCCACGCCCCTGATGGTGTGTGACCACCACAGTGACCGTCCTCAAGACCTGCTCTATACCCAGGTAGCGCCACAGCCATGTGGACCACTGCACACCCACCGCCTATGTCCTACACAGCACCACCATGGCCGTACAGTGACTTGGCTATGCAGGTGAAGGTAGTGGTACGTGCCATGCCGGTGTACGGCTGGACCACCATTGATGCACTTAGACATGCAGTGCCACTGGACAGCGCTGACTATAGCACAGTGCATGGCAGTGGTGTTATGGATGGTGGCCATGCCTCGCTACCCACCCAGTTATACAGCATGGCTAGTAACTGGGATGTCACCACCATCATCATTGGTCCACGCCCGCTGACCACCATTATCCCTCCTGGTCTGCTACCTCCAGCGGTGCCTCCGTCTCAGTTCTGCCGCGCTTCAGGCCCGGCAAAATGGAGAGGAAACATCAGTACAATCCAGTAGCAAAGTCCCCTCACTCTGCGGCGTGTGCAGTCCCACACAGCCATACCCATCCACCCTCAATAATTCTCGATACCACCACGGCCAACATCGGACGCCCCACCCATGTGTCAACACACGTATCCGGATACGTCTGCGGACGATAATAGTGTGCATGTTGCACCTTCCTGGCCATGGCATCATGCCCTCCTGGCACGTGCCTGCAGGTGGCAGCAGGTCCAGGTCCCGGCGCATCAGGTCCCTATAATGATGGTGGTACTGCCTGCTGTGTGTTCCATACCGGGTGGCCTCTTCCAGGCGCCGACCACCTCAGCCACACCGGCACTGGCCCGTCCAGGGTGCCTCTCCATAAAGCTCCCCAGCATGGTTTCAACTACACCAGGTTGGCTAGCCCATTCCAAATGACCACACGATTGCCCCATCTCTTGTGTGGTTAAACTGTACGGCACTCGCAGCGCCGTCCTACGGGCAGATGCTGCGCATGTAGTGCTGCTGTTCCTATTGTTGTCACCAACAGCGCAAGGGTGCCCGACGATGGCACCAGGGGAAAAGGTTAGCACAGGGTCAAGGGTCTCTGGCGTATTGACAGCCAAGGCTGATTGGAACCCAATGTGTAGCGGATTGGGTGCCCGTGTGCCAATTTCTCCTGTAGTGGCTTACAGCGCTTGCTGCTGCCTCAGTGCGCCTATGACGCCCAGTGCCTGTCGCCTATATGTGAACAGCGCCAGCGCCACCGCATAATGGTGGCCGGTTCGTATTGCCTCCGTGCACAGCACATCAGCAGTGCAGCAGGTGCTCGCGCCATCAATCTGAGTATGCGAGTTAGTGTACCGCGATGTCACAGAACTGTCATGGCTCAGCATGTCTACCCAACCGGGCGTAAAGCGAGCGTGCATTCAGCCGGTATATGTAAATATCTAATCAGCTATTCAATGGTTTAGTCATTGCATTTACATCCACTTTAAGATGTGCTGCCCATTTGCATGGGTTGCACTATAAAATGTGACATTGGGCTGCATTGGCCATAGTCAGTTGGCTGCAGTCTATTATGTGACAGTATGTTGTTTGGGGAGTGGACTGTGGTGTTTGGGATGTATGGACAGTAATGTGATCATACCTGTCATTCTCACAGGATGAATCTGCCATGACCGGGAGGCGAGGTGGAGGATGGGAACAGAGACGTGGGAGGAAGAGGAGGCCAACCACAAAGGCAGAGACAGATGCCCTGTTTGAGGCCTACCTGACTAGGAACCGCTGCTCAGCGACTCAGGGAACATCACAGTCTGCGCAGGATGGGAGGAGGTGGTGCTGTCAACCTGCATGGCAGCCACCAGCACTCCGTGCAGGAGGCAAAAAGAAGATGGCTACTGACAGGAGACTAAAGAGAAGGTGGCTATCAGGGCAGTATGGTCTGTGACCGTGGGGATAGCCTTAGTAATGCCTGACCCACAGGAAGAGTGGGTTGGCGCATGCAGCATTGCACCATTGAGGGTGTTCCGGTGATGGATTCCAGATGAGGAGTCGTCACTGCATGTAGGTCGTGTCTGTTTATTGGGGATAGGTGTCACATGCAGTAATGCTATTTTTTTCCCTACAGCCCTTGAGCATCTGCTGGGTCTGCAGTGGGCTCACTGAGGCCAGTGCAAACATCAAAGACTAATACAGTACTAATTTCTTGAGTTTTGAATATGCCTGGCTAAAGTATGGGTCCATTCTTGTCACGGTATCAGAAATCCCTAAACATGCGGTCTGGTGGTGTTGAGGCTGAGGCGCTGGACACTTTACCTCAAGCCACGCTGGCAACCCGTGTTCGGGAGTAAGCACGGGTCATCAGGGTTGGTGGGGGAGAAGGAATGAGTGTCCGTTGGACTGCTTTCCTTCTCTGGGGTGGGGGGACACTAGCTGTCAGCACTCCACTGGCACCTAGCAGCTGCTGGGGGACAGCGTGCTGATGCTACAGCGGAAGGGGAGGAGATGGGCAGATGCTTGGTGAGAGCACATGTGGTAGCGTGTGTGGTCTCAGTGCAGGTGGCATTACACACCCTGTCTCCTCACAAGGGGAGAAAAGTGGAAAAAATTCTCCAGCTGGATGATGTGGGCCCCGCAGTGCGCCACCTCCGAGAAGGTACCTCCTTGGCATGGATCCATTTGGGGTGGGTTGAGTCGCTCCCCACCACCCTGCCATGAAGGGTAAGTTAAGGGGTGCACAAGGGAGGGGGTCTAACCTTCGGGAGAGGGCGCGCTGGGGGACAACTGATGGTAGAAGCTGGGAGCTCAGAAGAAATAATACAGCAACAAAAAAAAAATCCCTAAACATTTGGAGACACTAACTCCATGAGAAACCATCTCCTGTTGAACAAAGCCATAATGGAGAGCTGCAAAAAATGCTGAAACCTTAGTGTAGCATGGATCAACTGGAAAAAAGCATTTGACAGCATCCCACACTCCTGGATCACTGAGTGTTTACAGATCTACAGGATAGAGACCACATTGATAAACTTCATCACAACCACTATAAGAAAGTGGTAAACCACCCTGCAATTAAACCACGAGAAAGGTCAAATCACCATCCCAAGTGTGATCATCCTGCGAGGGATATTTCAAGGTGACTCCCTGTCAACACTTCTATTTTGCTTGCCCTCAATCCCTTAAGTAGCCTAATCAATAACTTGGGCTATGTATACAACTTGAACCCCAGAAACAAAAACAATCAACAGCTAACATCTCACCTTCTATTTGTAGATGACCTAAAGTTTTATAGTTCATCTGACAAACACTTGAAAGCACAACTACAAATTAAGACCTTCTCTGATGATGTACGGATTACATTTGGCCTAGACAAATGTGCCAAAGCAACATTTACAGCAGGAAAGTTAACTCATACAGAAAACAATCTGGAGGAGGTTTGTGACATAAAAGAACATGAGCAAGAAGGCCTGTATCAATACCTGGGAATAGATGAAGGAGCAACACAACATGAACAAATGAGAGCAAAAAAAAGCAAGGAATATTTCAGGAGGTTTAAACTCCTACTGAAAACTGTTCTGACAACATGAAATAAAGTGCAAGCTATAAACCAGCTTGCCCTTCCAATAATATCATGCCATTTTGGTGTGCTAGATTGGCCACAAAAGTGTTTAACCAGCTAGATATAAAAACAAGAAAATTGCTTCATACTCACCAGTTAATATATAAAAACCAGTGCATGCCAAGATTATACATCTCAACGTTCAGAGGGAGCCATGGGCCTCCATGAGATTGATTACACATACAGGTCCACAATAGTGGGGCTACATACATATCTACTGACATCCTTGGACCCAAACATGGTCAAGGTCCTGCACCAAGAAGAAAACAAGCCTAAAATAACTTCACTCATCAGATTAGGAGAAGCCTTCAGGAGGGTAACAGAGATGGATGTTAATCCACTAGTAGATAAGGAACAGCCAGCAACAGAAAGTGCAAAGAATCAGAAAAAGGAGCATAAGGACAAAGACCAACAGAAAAAACAACAACTGGAAAGCCCATAATTATAGCGGAAAATACAGGGAGCTACTGGAACAACCACAGGTCGATCAAGCCCTGACTCCTAAGTGGTTAAAAAGAGGTGAAATTAGGTCACAAGATGAGAGATTGATAATGGCAGCATAGTTAAATACACTTCTGCTCAAACCATTCAAGAAATTGAGGTTAACTTACTATCAAGCTTTAACACTTTACAGGATTATTTTGTAAAATTTAAATTAAAAATGAACATCACTAAAACAAAGTGTATGGTTTTGTAGTCTGCACCAAAATTAAAGAACTGCTTGGATTTGGTTATTATAGATTCAGGGGGGCCAGACTTGAGCAGGTCTCCCAGTGTAAATATTTAGGACACTGGATAGATACTTTGGCAACTGGTAATACCCATGTTGACACGCTTATAGGGGTCCTGGGTAAAAGAGTGGGGTTGTTATATAGAAATAAAAATTGTCTTGGGAGAAGTCTATTAAAGAAAATAAATGAAATTTAGGTTTTTCTGCTGATTAACTTCAGAGATGTTCTTTATGACTGCTCGTCAAGTTAAGTCACAGAAACTGGAGGTCGTTTGTAATAGGTTAGCAAGACTAATCCTCCAGTGTCCTAGAGACACCCATCATTGTTTAATGTATGCAGAATTGGGCTGGCTCTCTCTGGGTGACAGAAGAAAATTTCACAAGGTGATTTTCACATATAAGTATGTCCAATGTGATATTCCAGAATACCTATCAGAAAGACTAATAGGGATTCAAACATGATGTTGAGGAAAGCAGGGAATAGAGAGTCAGTTGTGCTCTTATCAATTACTAAAAGGTCAAAGCATTTCTTCAGTTATATGGTTCCTCAGCTATGGAACAGTTTACCATCAAGGTCTTGCTTGGTAAATGTTAAACCTCCATCCATAAAAATTCTTAAACAATGGTTTATTGATTCAATGAATTTACAAAGTGTTGTTGTACCCAACTTTATTAATATGCTTAATACTGTATTTATAAGATTGTTTGTCATTGTAAATTGTACTTACATGTGTCTTAAATGTTGTGTTTTGTACTATGTGTTTTTGTATGATAGTTTTGTATGTTTTGTATTGTTGTAACTTATTTGTTTTGCCATGGGTCACAATTTTACATGAGTTAATTCTCAATGGTCCAACCCTTCAATAAAATGAAATCAAATGAAGATAGTGGACTACGCACAAGATCATTAACAAAATCCATAGGAAAAATGGGAGAAATGGACAAGGGCAGGTTCTGTAGTACAGAATTAGAAACAGTTGCACATCTCATGTCTGGATGTGAAGTGCTCATGGCGAAGGCCTATATAATGAAAGACACAGCTGTAGCAAGACTGATTCACTGGAAACTGTGCAGACACTATAACGTACCGGTAGCAGAGAAACACTTGAAACATGAACCACAAAGAATCAAGAAGTAATGATCACATGGCATCACCCAATACCAACTGCCAAGAAAGTGGAAGTGAGAACATTAGATATTATAATACAAGAAAACAGAACAAAGGTAGCATTGCTGATTGAAATAGCCACCCCTAGTGACTACAGTGTCCTGTGTACAGACAGAGACACATAACATCATGAAATACCAAGATATGCAATCAGAAACCAAACTGATGTGGAATAAGGACACACAAATTGTTCCAGTAGTGCTTGGAGCAATGGGACTAATCAAAAAGAACTTTCAGGCATATTTAAATATGCTACCAATATTTGTGACACCTTATGAACTTCAAAAGGAAGCTATTTTGGGGACGTTGAATGTGCTGAGAAGAGCGCTCTCAGCAAACATCAAAGATTAATACAGTACTAATTTCTTGAGTTTTGAATATGCCCTGGCTAAAGAATGGGGTCCATTCTTGCCACGGTATTAAAAATTCCTAAACATTTGGAGACACTAACCCCGAGAGAGACCATGTAAATGTGATAAAATGTTTACACTCAAGTCACTTAATAAATCATCAGAGAATCCACACCAACTGCCAAGAAAGTGGAAGGGAGAAAGCCAGATGTTGTAATATTAGAAAAAAGAACAAAGGTAGCATTGCTGATAGAAATAGTCATGCCTAATGACTACAGTGTCCTGGGTACAGATAGCCACACAATCATGAAATACTGGGATATGCAATCAGAAACCAAACTGATGTGGAATAAGGACTCACAAATCATTGCAATAGTGTTTGGAGCAATGTGGGCTAATCAAAAAGAACTTTTAGGCATATCTAAATATGTTAAAGAATCATCCAGCCCAGTCAGCCTCAAGTGAAAGAACACAGAAGCATGTGCCCAATTTCCCAGCACAGAGTCAAAAGGAGCATTGGGAGTGAGAGCACGGTTCCTCTAAGAGAAGGGCCAGGCTGAGGACATGCTCCATTATGCTACACTTAAAGGTAAACCATGGATATCTATGTTCTGCATTAATATATTTATCTTAGTATCGGGTCAGTCTCACCACCTAAGTCATTGTATTCTATCCTAGCTCTAAAGTGTTTTTTATTTTGTCTTTCTGTTTCCCCCTGAATCATGGCATTCAGAGACGCAGTATTACTCGCTGTGAGCTCTTGAAATGCAAATTATTTTCAAGATGTGAGAGATGTTTTCACTTCACCAGTGGGAGACATGCAGGCACAAGTAATGAAACCTCTCTCATGGCATCCACTTGCATGGTCTGCATGTCCTTTTTTTGGTACCCGCCCTGCCTAATGCTGCCCTTTATCCAATTACTAAGCTGAAAACCTTCATTTCATATTAGTGTTGCTTTTGTGTGTTGAAAATCAGTTTGCTTATACTCCGCATCCCTGTAAATATGCAGTGCTATTTTCATTTCTTTGTTTACCTGGCTTGACCTCTCACGCATGCAGGAAGGGTACCTCAATGGTCTGTCCCTGCCATGCACTCCATAGCAACCATTGGTTGCTAAGAACATTTTTAAAGGCACTGTGCTCATCCAAAATAACAATACCTTGCTGGCTGCTGGTTTCATCTACATGAACCCACTCATTCACCCATAGGATGTGGGGAGGAGGTCTTCTCTCAGCAGTAGTAGGAGTGCCAAGTTACAGTGCAGTGAATGGATCTGAGGGGAACACAAAGGTTCAGAGTAGCTTGTTCAGAGATAATAAAAAGTTGATGGACAGAGCTAGGCATAGACATTAACCTGATTGGTTGAATGGAGTAATTGTATGGGCATCAGAGACAGTCTGCAGGGAAGGTGCATTGTGGAAAATGAATCACAGGGGACTAAGAGAGAAAGTTTTTCTTAAAAGAAAACACTGTGCAGCTGGAAGGCTTCTCCATGGTGAGACTAGGGAACAAAATAAAGTCAAAGAGACATCATGGGTAGGGACAACTACTAGGATAATTGTCACAAACACACTCAGCAGGTCAGGCCCTCTGCTCCCACAGTGCCAACCACCGAGTGCAGTAATGTGAACAGGTAACAGACAGGGTAACCCTCCTGTCTGCTTGTGGGTCCGAATCACCTTTAGCCTCAAGTTCTGGGGGGATTCAAACTATGAACCTTATGCTAGCATACCCAAATGTACAGGCTCAGATAATATTCTCTTTGGAGGATGCAATATATCTTTTGCCTAAGGGCACCTAACCAGATATCCGAAATGAATCCTTAAAACTCTATAAAGACCTTGGGTATATTTTTACCTTTTCCCAGTTTAGTAACACCATAAAGCTTTTGAACAGTTGTCAAATTTAACCATCTATACGTCACATGCAAAAAGGACTGGCAGATGTCCAGGCTGTCTTTTAAATAATATATTTACTAAAAATGGATAAAAATATGAAAAATGTAAGCACATAACAATATATCAAAGAGCATACAATCACTTAAAAGAAAAGCTAAGAAACTACAGACAAACTCCTACCAACATACAGTTAGACTTTTTCTATCTAATGTATTATCTCTATAGCGCTTATAGTTGTATCTTGTTTCTTAAGATATAATTGAATATAAAAAATATACAAACAGGATGTCCTATCAGGAGGTATATTAAATAAGGTGACATCAGCAAAATCTCATTTCCAAAAATATGACTCCTTAATTAACATTTTCTCTTTGATCTTCAGCAGTTCCTATTCCCAAGACATATCAAAGGGTTTTATAACATTTAGCACCATGGTGGTATAACATGTTCTTCCTATAGGTATTGTAAAACTTTATGAGCCCTATATCCTGGCAGCTGGGTCAGTTCTAATTAAGACAGAAAAACAGGAGACCCTTAATTAAGTCTCTCTGGTCTTTTAATTACCTCCTAGTTTCAGGTTAATATATCTTGTAGCTTCTCTGAAACCGGGGGGGGGGGCATCCATAAGCACAGGCTATATTTTTATGTTGCAAATAGAATACAACAATCATAACCAGCTGACCAAGCATCACAGTTGTCTACACACTCTGCTTCATTGCTGGGAAATGAGACTGGGACATGGGACTGGATGCCATGGGCAACATAGGCAATGTGCACTCCTCACCAGTTCACAGTGCACACACAAATACCAGCATGCTCTGAAAACCACACCATGACCCCAAGCAGACAGCAGTGAGGAGTAGAAACAAAGAAGATGGTGCCTGGCAGGTTGGATGCACAGCCCCTCGACAGGACCATAAAGTTGAAAAAATACAACTGTAGGTAATAAAACTATCATGGGTGCAGTGGCGATCTGTCCTATATCAGGCTTATTCTAATAAAAACATAATCATTTAACAAATCCATGGTTTTCCTTTAAGAATCTTTAGTGAGTACACACAGCTTTTTACCTAACAGCCTGAACTCATTTAAAGCTGCTACTGACAGTGAGATTAATAAAACATAATCATACATGTTTATATAGAAAAATGTTAAAGAAAAATGAATATGTATTGACTGCTATAAACTGAAGGTTTTTCAGTATTAAATGAAAGGATTTAAAGAAATGAACATGTTTAATTTATTTTTATTTATTTATTTTATTTATTTCATAATTCAGATTTTACATCCTTTGAGTCAAAGACTCATTTACAAAGGCACCTCGTCACATGAAGGGTAGACAACAATCGGTGGTAGAGTACAACAATGGAGAACATTACAGGTGAGATACAATAAAAGAACACACAAAACAATTCCAGTAATACAAAGGTGTAAAAGGCTTCAATTAGTTACAATTAGTCTAGTATATAAATAATAAGGTACGCTAGAGTTCTAGGGAGCAATACCTGGGGAAGGGGTGGTTGCTGGGGAGAAGGCAGTCCGGAAGAACATTGTCTGTAAATTGGGTCAGGTGAAGCTCTAGGTATGGGCCAATCAGGGCATTTACAGCTCTGAGAGTCAGTGAGGTGGTTTTGGAGGCAATTTTGAAGGGGCCGATTTGGGGATGTTTGTGATATGAGTGAGAAGGAGTTGTACCAAGAGGGGCTCTGTGGTGGGAGATGATCTTTGGGCGAGAGGTCTGGCTCTGGACCTGAAGGGTAAGCTTTGGTTGCGCTTGATTGGCCGGTGGGAGGCCAGTTTTAGGGATGCAGCAATCCCGGAGAGCCCAAGTAGTGATTTCTTTGCCAGTATACAGGTGTGGTAGCGCGGGTGCTCGTCAAAGGTGAGTAAGTTCGAGGAGGAGGAGGTAAAGCCGGCATGTGTGCGTTCTGCTGGGGCACCAGTCAGGTAATAAAATAATAAAACAGAATGCAAACATGAGGATGTATTAGCCACTTAAACATCAAATGAAAACGTTTTACAGATTGTCAATAAAAACTCGAGGCCAGATTCCTGTGTCATGACTAGCATTACCTGAAAATATCATGCTGTTTGGTTTTGTGATTTTCTTTAAATCAGCATCTGTTAATGTGCCGTGCAGAGACTGAAAATAGTAAAGAAAAAATGAAGATGTTTCTGTCCCTGTCAGTGAGCAATGACATCATATTTGTCCAGCCTGTTGCTGCTGCAGTTAAGTCCCTAATTGCCTGAAGAAGCTGTTGCATTTCCTAGTCAAAGCTATCTGTAGGGCTAATTGTCTTTACTCCCAAGTGTGTTACTAACCCATCTGGTTTGTGTTTGGATCGATTAGTTTACAATCTGTCATTCTGTTCTCATAAAGAGTTGGTCATTTGTGTTCAGTGGTGCACTGAAGTGGTATAAATGACTGTGTGAGAAATTACCTGTCTGTGTCACAGCAGTCAGTACTATCACATCAAAACTATGCATTGTTGTCTGGCAATAACACAAGATTGTTTAATGGATATAAAATAAATCTAAAGTTTTTAAGACATAGAAATAGTGTGTCTTTGATGTACTGTAGCTTCTATGAATATGTTCATGTGAGAACAATATTGTTGATATGTCTGATTGACAAACAGGTGTCTGGCGCACTCTGCTATCTCAGGAACATGTACTGTATGCACTCACAAAATTCAGTTCTTTGAAGGGTTCTGTGAGAAAATACATAATGAATGTGTGTAACTAGAATTATTATAAGGGTCTCAAGAATGCTGAAATCTGATTGGCTGTTAGCATTCTGAGAGCCTTATGTTAATCTCCTTATTAACATACTTGTAGAGCCCGATTACTTGAGTATTGATTTAAAGGGACACTGTCAACCCCTTAGGCCTCAACATATCCCTAGTTTAAAAAGCACATTTTATAATGGTTAACGTTCTATAGAAACTGTTGATGCAGCTGGTAATTTGATTCAGATCTCTTTTTTCTTTTAAAAAGTGAAAAACGGACTGTCCACCATACTGGTGTTACACACCAAACCATGTTTGTTTACATTTCTTGACCAGCTCCCACTGCATCTTTTCTGGACTCAGGAGCACCCTCAAAACAATCTAGCCTCATGATGCAGTGGGAGTAGAGGAGACTATTGTATCATGTCTGAGGGTGTTTCTAATGTTCAGAAAGTTTTCAGTAAGAGAAGTTCAATGATACGAATCAAAACAAAGCTGGGCTTAGCTATACATTACCATGCATTTTGATTCTAATTAGCAAAGAGGCAGACAAAACAACCAGCAACATCAATGAATTTTAGAGACAGTAAACAATCTTAAAATGTGGGTTTTTACCTAGAAATAATAGATCAGCGATCAGAGGGCTGTGGGTTCACTTCCCACATCTGGCACTTGGGTTAATATCCCAGTACTGACACTGTAGTGCAGCATGAGAGGGGTGCTGCACTTCTGATGTGCCATCTTTTGGATGAGATGTTAAACCGAGATCCCATCTGCCTGGATTGGTGGTAGTTCAGGTGGATGTTAAAGATCCCATGGCACTTATCGAAAAGAGTAGGGGAATGCTCCTCCCCCTAGTTCCCCTCACTACCTAACTTCCAGCTTTTAATCTTCGGTCTGGGTATACCTTTTGTACTGGGTAATATATATGTTTTTCTTGTCCATTGTTGCAGAATTTATACCTGTATATTGTAAGTATGACTGCTCTCACCAACTGTCTTGTACCACACTTATATTTATGTTGCTTTTGTACACCTCATCATTTGTATTTATGTTGCTTTTGTTCACCTTATCATTTGTAACCCCCAGGGCGCATCTGGAATCGAGCGGTACTCTGCTCAGTATACTTTCCTGGTAAAACTCTTAAATAAATAAATAAATGTCCCCGGTGTCCTGGCCAAATTTCCCTCATTCACTAAAAATACCACTAACAGCTTAATCTGGTTCAAGGTCAGTTGGCATTCATCTATATCCCCCTTCCCCAGGTCATACCTGAAAATAGGCAGGATTTGTCTAGTGCACTTACCCAGTCAACAAAAACTAAATAATAATAAATAATAATATGATACAAAAAAGGTTGACAGTGTCCCTTTAAAGAATCAAGGTCCTACTTACATTTGCAACATTCTTTGTCTGGAACTGATGGCAACCATTAGAGCAAAGCTGGCAGTGCCAGCAGTCATTTACCCATGTTTGTAAAACAGGTCAAAATAAACACTTACCTGTTACTTTTTCCTGTTTTTATGACTGAGCCATGCTAGATGATGGCATATAGCATTTACTAATTCAAACTCTTTTGTAGGACACTCCTTTGAAGTACTGTTACCAGAGGCACTAAAGAAATAGACTTTTGAATTTCAGTTTTGAATAAAAGAGTTGCAACATAGCTGAGTAGAATGACGTTCCTCCACCCCCAGCACACAGTAGACTCACTACTGACTCACAGTCAAAGAACAGATTTTTTTTCCCCCATGTAAACCTTTGGCGAAGGGACTATTTTATGTCAAGGGCTAAGACAAACTAGAATAAATAATGTGTGTCATTAGAAAATGGTAAGAAAAATAACTCACTTATAATAATTGCAATAAGGTACTCCCAGGGGTTATGTTAATGTTCAAGTTAATCACCACCTGGGGACAATATAGCACTCAGCTTCACCTTGTGCCACATTACGCCCTAGGGGATGATTAACTAGAACATTAACATAACCCTAGTCACTCACCACAGCTTAAATACTATATGTCATTCTGATGCCCCTGTCTTCTGCCCCTCATTTGAGGCTGCTGCACTCGGCTTCCCTCTGCTCCCCAGACATGGCCAATGCACCTGTTCCAGTCTCCACAGATAGGACTGCTGTGCTTTGCTTTTACTGCACCCTGCTACCTACATTCACTACTCCAAATTGGCAGGATTGCTGTAATATGAGCACTGTGTTTCACAATCAAGGCTGCTGTTCCCAGATGCCCCACTGTGTCCTGACCCACAATCAAGGCTTCTGCACCATACTGTCCTCTTCCTCTTGCCACCACTGTGCCCTGCTGCATCATAGAGCCTCTTGCTTCCACAGTTAGTATTGTCGCACCATGCTGCTCCCTGCCACCAGAGTCCAATCCTTTGGTACACTACCCAAGCTGCTTGATGAACAAAATGATAAAAAACACTTTCATCTTGTGTTATCGGGTGGGAACAGAGGGTAGCATGGTGCAGCAGTCCCAGCTGTGGAGGCAGCAGCCCTGAGACTCTAGGGCTTAGCAGAGCACAGCAGTCCTCTCTGTGGAGACTGGAACGGGGATTTGGCCATGCCTGTTGGAGGGGGCAGAGGGAAGCAGGGTGCAGCAGCCTCAACTGAGGGGCAGGAGATGGAGGCATCAGGATGACATATAGCATTTCTAGTTACACATACATGATGTATTTCACACAGAATCCTCAGATAACTGAATTATGTGAGTTCATACAGTACATGTTCCTGAAATAGAGTGTGGCAGACACCTTTTGTCAGTCTGACATATCAACAATATTGTTCTCACATGAACATATTCATGAAGGCTACACCAAAGACACACTACTTCTATGGCTTAAACTTTAGACTTATTGTATATCCATTAAACAATCCTGTGTTACATTGCCAAAAACAATGCAGAGTTTTGATGTGATAGTACTGACTGCTGTGACACAGACGGTGATTTCCAACAGTCAGTTATACCACTTCAGTACATCACTGAAACACAAATGACCAACTCTTTATGAGAACAGAATGATAGATTGTAAACTAATCCATCTAAACACAAACCAGATGGGTTAGTAAACACACTTGCAGTAAAGACAATTAGCCCTACAGATTGCTTTGACTGTGAAGTGCAACAGCTTCTTCAGGCAATTAGGGACTTAATTGCAGCAGCAACAGGCTGGACAAGTATGCTGTCATTGCTCAATGACAGGGACAGAAACATCTCTGTTTTCAGTTACTGTAGAGCACATTGATAGATGCTGATTTAAAGAAAACCACAAAGCCAAACAGCGTGATATTTTCAGGAAACACTAGTCATTCCACAGGTACTTGACCTCAGGGATTTATTGACAATCTGCAAAACTTTTTCATTTGATCTTTAAAGGAGAAGTGTATGAATATTGGATAAAAACTGAAAGTAATATACAGAGTAGATTTTCATCACACTGTATATTTACTGGCTGGATGAACTGGAGTTTATAGCAGTAAAGTGGGAGAAACTTAAAAACAAACAATACATTGCCACATAAAATAATTTGTTACTTTACAGAGAGAGACAGAGACGCTGAAAAAAAAGAGGCATAATAAAGATAATAGCAATGTGTTTGAAGTTTAAACTTACTGATATATGGAACAATATTCTGTATAACAGACAATATATTTATGTATTGATAGGTTATAAAAAAGGAAATCCATATAACATTGACATTGAAAACTGATTTGAGAGGAGAAATTCGTGCTGCATTGAAGTAAGCATAATTAGCTATTTAATGCCTTATAAGTCTTCTATGTAACCTATACTGTATAACAGTTAATTACTCGCAATTTATAATGTTTACTATTTAGATTGCCTGGAAGTTATAATTCAAAGCTCACTACTGGAAATATGTGCAATGCAGATTAAAACACATTAAGCAAATGTCAGTATAAATTCATCAACGTTACTTAAGGAATAAGAAAATGGATTTATATCTAATATAATATCTATATGTAATACAAGTACATAGGGAAGTTATTATTTGTTTTATATGATAAACTGTGCATACCCTGAATAATGTAAGTATCCAAAATGTAGGAATATAAACCAATATTTATTCTGACTTGTATTGAGAATAAAAGCATTACACTTTAATTACCTATGGGTGACTGGGCCTATTATATTCCAGTCTGTTAGATTGTATTCAGTTACCCGTGTAGCAAGCTAGTCAACTGCAATCATTATTTGCAACATATCTTTATGTTCTTATATTTATGCTTTGTATTGTATTATGTGATTTCTGTGTATGCCCATGCCAGTGTTAATTCCAGGCATAGGAAAAAGCCCAGATTTTTTTATTTTATTTTAAAGGGGTGACCTTTTGACTCGGAGGCCACCTTCTTGCCAGGAAGGGAGATTTTCATTCCCAGGTCCTGTTGACAGAGATGTGCCAAAAGTCACTTACCTGCCATAAACAGGCACTACAGAAGCAGATTGTTTTGATCTCAGGAACAATGATAGCATATCACATTTTATGAGGTCCAGGAATGTTTTAACCAGGAAACACCTTCCAAACAGGCCTGTGTGAGGTGTTATAAAAAAGGCACACATCCTTCTAGCAGTACTGTGTGACATTTACTTTCAGTATGTTACTGTAAGAACTCAGACTTCTAAGAGATTAATTCTGAGCTGTCATAAACCATATTCTGTTGTAAACCCAGTGAACACTCTGGGGCGGACACAAGGAGGGCATCCCTGTTTTCCCCCTCCTTGTCACAGATTGCACCTGGGGTGGGTACTGTGAGCTCAGTGGTCTAACCCTCATGAGTGGGTTTGTGACAGATCTGGCATAGCATTGGGATCCGATAGATTTGGTTGCAGTGCAATTTGAGAAACTGGTGGCCACAGGCATAACAGTTGGGCTCAATTCAAGTCCACTGTATCAGACAGTTAAAGTGAAACCAGTCCACATACATTCAAGTCAGAGATTTTAAATATATATATATATATATATATATATATATAAATTTGGTTACAGTATCAAGTTCCCTACCTGTTCTGTTTTTTGTTTTCTTTGTTGTAGCTACTGTAGTAGTAGTTGGAGAAGAAGATGATTTCCATCTACAGAATACACTGCAGAATATTTGAAGCAGTTGTGCCAGGACAGAGGAGTTCTGTGCAAGGGGTGAGCCAAAAGCACCTCATGGAGGAACGTGTGACAACCAACAATATAGTGATATTCGGGACCTCAAGTCACAGCCAGTGACTGGAGGAGACCAGACCTTGGGCATGGGGGTGCTAACGGTGGTTGCAGTGTCCATTCCCAAGGAGGAGGACAGCAAGACCAGAGAGAACCCAGAGCCACAGCAGCAGGGGAAGGTCACTGCAATGCTGGAGCCAGAAAGGAATCAGCCTGTAGATAGAGTTAAGGAGAATGGAGCAGGAATTCAAGCAGAGGAGGTTCAAAGCTCAGCAGCAGATGGAGTTTGAGTATAGGAAGTCCCAGATGGAGCTGGAGTTGCAGGAAAAAGAAAAGCAGTGGCAGCAAGAGGCCAAGGAAAGAGAAAACCAGCTTCAGAGGGACACAGAGAGAGGAAAGAGAGAGCCAGAGGGAATTCAAACAGCAGAAGCTAAAACTCCAATGACCAACACCAGAGGAGGTAAGTGGCAGAGGTGAACCTTGAACTTCAGGACTAGGGTATAAGTTAAATTCAAAACTAATAGTTGAATTTAAAGAGGAGGAGGATACAGATGCATTTCTGAATTCATTTGAAAAGGTCTATAGTTAGGCAAAACTACCCATGGAGTCCTGGTAGCTCCAGCAATCCCCTCTACTTATTGGGAACAGTCGTGAGGTCAAATGGACAATCAGGACAGTAGTGGTTATGAGAAACATAAAGTATGAGTTAAATCCTGAACCATACAAGGCATAGAGTTAAGTTCCTTAAGCGCTGAAGAAGCCCTGACATGAGCTATGAGGAATTTGCCACAAAGCAATGTCAGTTTTTGAAACACTGGTGGGAGGGAGTGGAAACAAACTCTGTAGAGAAAATTGAGGTGGTTGTGCTTTTGGAGCTATTCTTTTGGGCTTGCCCAGCAGAGATACAATTCTGGTTAGAGGACCAAGACCCAAAAACAATGCAGCACACGAGTATCAGACCACTATGTCAGGGAGCAGGTCTGCTCTGAAAAGAAGTGGGCAGGTGTGTGGCGCAGCAGGGAAAAAGTGCACCTTCAGGGCAGCTAAAACCCTCACTGCATCCATAAAACTAGGAAGCCCAGGTTACAAAAAGGGATTTCTCAGATAAAAGAAATGATGACTGTTGGTTTTGCAAAGAACCAGAGCATCCTGCAAGACAGTGTACTAAAAAGGCATAGAGCAGACAAAGTGATGCTCAAACAGAGTTGGCTGCACTGTGTATCCCTGAAAGCATGCCTACAAACATAAGGGAGCACATACACCCAGTTACTGTAAATGGGGTGCACACCCATGGGGTAAGGGACATGGGGGCATCTCTTACATTAGTAAAAGGGGATTTGGTTGAGCCTGAACAGTGTATACCTAATCAGCTCATGACAGTAAGGGGATTCACTGGGGAGGAGAAAACTCTGCCACTTACTAATGTTCTCTTGAACTGGGGTGAGACAGGAGAAACTGTGCAAAAAGTGGCAGTGGCAGACAATCTTACCCTAGATGTGATAACAGGAAACAATATCCAGAAGGGGTTGGTATGTGCGGTTACCAGCAGTCTGATGGCAAAAGCCAGTTGTAGTTCCCTGGACCCCAAGAGCCCCTGTGAAAACAATAGGAGGCTGTTGCCCCAGCCTGTGTCTCTAATGTGGAGAATAGTGAAAGGGGGTAGGACTTCCCCATGTAGCAGTTCACAAAATGGCTATGGAAGATTACTCTAAGGAGGGGATGGTAAACAATGGTCAAATGGTTAGGGATGGCAGTGAACCTGAATGCCCTGATGCTAGAACTATGGACTGTAGTTTAGAAACTGAAGGGGACATGTCCCATGCCTTGGGAAAATAAAATAGATGTTGCAGCTGCTCAGAAGACTGACCCTAGTTTAGAGAGGCTGAAGATTTGTGCAGAATCTGATGGGACACAGGGAGGTGACAGGAGACAGGGTATTTTACAACAATGGACTATTATATATGGAGGATATAAGAACAGAGGGAAGGGTGATGAGCAGACAGCTTGCTGTGTCCCCAGGGGTACTGTGAACAGTTGCTCAAGATTGCTCATGATATCCCCATGTCCACACATCTGGGAATCACATGCACCATACAGCGATTGGCGCAGAAATTCTACTGGCCAAACTTCACCCAGCATGTGAAGAAGTATTGCAGGTCTTGTCAGCCAGGACATACCATCTTACCCATGATGTAGATACACGAATGCAAGTGCCCATTTGACGGATAGCCTACTGGGTGTCCGAGGCCATTGTAAAGGACATTAGCATAGAGGTGGAGGAAATGCTAGATTTAGGGGTAATCCAGTAATCCCACAGTCCCTGGGCCTCACCCATAGTCCTTGTTCCCAAGCCAAATGGCTATACTCGCTTCTGTGTAGACTACCATGGACTCAATGCAGTCACAAAGTCTGATGCCCACCCAATATCATGGACAGACAAACCACTGGACAATCTGGGAGGGGCTGCATATCTCACCATCATTGAACTTACAAAAGGGTATTAGCAAGTGGAGTTAACTGACAGAGATAGGGAGAGGTCAGCCTTCATCACTCCAATAGGATTATTCAAGTTCAGGGTAATGCCTTTTGAAATGAAGAATGCCCCTGCCACCTTCCAAAGGCTGGTGAACCAGGTGTTACATGGTACTGAAGAATATCCCGTAGTGTACCTGGATGATATTGCCATCTTCAATGCCAGCTGTAAGGAACACCTGTCCCACCAGAGGGAAGTGTTGGGCAGGATACAGATGGCAGGACACACTGTGAAGACTCAAAGTGCCAGGTGGCAATGTCAGAGGTGGCATGTCTAGGACATGTAGTAGGACGGGGGCAACTTTGACCTAATTATGTCAAGGTTGAGGTGATAGAGGTGAGGCCCAGGCTGGAAACCCAGAAGCAGGTTTGGAGTTTCCTAGGGGCCACTGAGTACTGTCATAAGTTTGTACGAAATTACAGTACCCTGGCATCTCCCCTATCTGGCTTGCCAAAGAAAGAATCCCTAAAAAGGTAAAATGGGAACCAGCCTGTAAATGAGCCTTTAAACATCTAAAGGAGGCACTGTGCAGTGCTCCTAGGTTGGCCAGTCCAGACTACTGTAAATGTGTTAGAATGCCCAACCAGCAGATTCCAAGATGGGTTTGTTCAGGTATGCCCCCCTCTTTCAAGTACATCTGCAGCCTTTAAGAGAGATGATTTAAATCTCAGGAAAACAGCTTGCCTCTCACTCTAACACCCGTGCAAATTAAAAATTAAGTGCACAATGCCCACAAATAAATATTGTACATAGAAACATAGAATTTGACAGCAGATAAGGACCACTTGGCCCACCTAGTCTGCCTGTTTCTCTACCTAATGGATAAGCTGCAGATCCTAGTTAACCAACAGCCTACTTCCTCCTACCCCCCACTAGAATTGCCTTATGTTTGTCCCATGCATTCTTGAATTCCCCTACTGTTTTTGACTCCACAGCCTCCTCAAAGAAGGCTGTTCCATGTATCCACAACCCTCTCCATGAAAAATATTTCTCGCATTACTTTTGAGCCGTCCTCCTCTATCTTCAAATTGTGCTCCTTTTCTTGTACATCTTTTTCTGAAAGTTGCTACCCTCTTGGACTTTGTTGATTCCCTTGAGGTACTTGAAAGTTTCTATCATGTCCCCCTCCCTCATTTCCTCGAGGGTATACATATTAAGCTCCTTTATTCTCTTTTCGTATGTGTTCTGGTGCAGGCCCTGCACCATTTTGGTTGCCCTCCTCCAGACAGCCTCCACTCTGTTTATGTCTTTGTGGAGCTGGGGTCTCCAGAACTGCACACAGTACTCCAGATGGGGTTTCCCCAACTGTCTATACAGAGGGATAACAACTTCCAGTTTTCTACCGGTGATGCCTCTCCGTATGCATCCCAGTATCCCCCCAGCCCTCCTTACTGCCTCCTCACATTGCTTGCCCACCTCTAGGTTATCTGATATAACTACCCCCAGGTCTCTTTCCATTTTTGTTGTTGTTAGTATCTCACCCCCCATTGTGTACTCTTCCCCTGGGTTTTTGTTTCCCAGGTACATTACTTTGCACTTCTTCACGTTGAATCTAAGCTGACATACATTTGACCATTGCTCCAACCTTGTCAAGTCCCTTCTTATCCTTTCCACACACCTTGTACATCAACTTTGTTGCAGATCTTTGTGTCATCTGCAAAGAAACATACTTTCCTTCCAGTCCCTCTGCAATGTCACTTATAAAGACATTAAAGAGGACCGGTCCCAGTACTGAACCCTGCGGTGCCCCACTAGTAACCCCCCTTTCTTCACTGTGGACTCAGTTTACTATTACCCTCTGTGTCCTGTTGTTCAGACAGTTTTTTACCCAGGCTACCACCTTGGGACCCACTCCAAGGCTGGCTAACTTGTGTAACTTGTGTAGGTTATTTCCTCCTCGACCCATATTGGTAGTCATTCACTGGATTTGGTGTTCCTTCTGGGGATGGAGATATCCGACTTGGTGGTGGAACCAGTCGGATGGTCGGACCATCACTCCATTGGGTTCAGTTTTAAGGCCACCCCTTGTAGGCCGGCCCCTATGGAGATGGTCCGGTATCGCCCTTTAAAGGGTGTTTCCCCTGACGGCCTGATGGTGGTGCTGGACCTATCGGGCATACCGGGAGATTGCGTGGATCCAGGAGAGCTGGTACTTGCCTATAATAAGGCGGTGACAGGGGCCCAGGATTCCATTGCTCCTGTTCGTGTTCGTCCTCTCACTCTTCGACCCAAGTCTCCTTGGTTTGATGAGACTTTGACGAAGTTGAGGAGAGTTGGACGAAGGTTGGAGAGGTGCTGACGGAGGTTGGGTCTGGATTGTGGCAGACTTAGTTTGATGGATCACTATGTGATCTATCAATCAGCAATCGCTCGTAAGAAGGCAGAATTCCTGTCCAGAGAGATTGCTGCTGCACAGAATAGACCAGCTCAGCTCTTCCGGACTGTGGACAGATTGTGCAATCCAATCTGTCTGCAGCCCAGAAGAGCGTTTTCTCAAGAACGGTGTGAGGAGTTTGCTCTATTCTTTTCAGATAAGGTTGCCACAATCAGATCAGATATCCATCTGACCCTCTCTAATGGGAATGGTGATGGTCGGCAGGAGATGTCGGACACCCAGTTTGTGTGGTCTGACTTCGGCCTCCCCACAATCGATGAAATTGTGATGATCATATAATTATTGCGTCCGACCAACTGTAGTTTGGATCCAGGCCCCACACGTCTCTTAGTGGGTTGTGTGGATAAAATTGGCCCCGTCCTTGCAGAGATAGTCTGGAAGTCCTTGGAGAGGGGGATTTTTCCAAATCCTCTAAAGGAGGGTGTGGTTCAGCCCCCTTCTTAAGAAATCCTCCCTGGACCCGGACTGTCTGGCAAACTACAGGCCTGTCTCTAACTTACCCTTTGTGGGTAAAGTTATTGAGAAGGTGGTCGCATCGCAGTTGGATGATCATTTGACCAGCCACAATGTCTACGATTCTCTCCAGTCCGGATTTAGGAAAAGACATAGTACCAAGACAGCTCTGATACGGGTACTAAATTACCTCCTAATAGCGAGAGATTGAAGGACTCGTTCCATCTTGGTCCTTCTAGATCTCTCTGCAGCATTTGACACGGTGGACCATGGTGTGCTATTGGAACGCTTGCAGTCTATCTGTGGGCTGTCTGGTACAGTCCTCAGTTGGTTTCGATCTTACCTCGAGGGTAGGACTCAGAGAGTGGTGTCCGGGATTTTTTCCTCGGCATCATTCTCCCTATCCTGTGGGGTACCACAGGGTTCCATTTTGGCACCCATGTTGTTTGCAGTGTATATGCTGCTGTTAGGAGCGATTATTAGGCAGTATGGTTTGAGTTTTCACTGCTATGCAGATGATACTCAGCTGTACATGCCCTTTTGCCCGGCCAAGATGCTGCCTTTTTGGTCTTCAACAACTGTCTTGCTGAAATCCAGGACTGGATGAATGTGAGTTGGCTGAGGTTGAACCCTGACAAAACTGAGGTGTTGGTTGTGGACCAGGATCGCCGGGAGGTGGGTTCATTGGTTGGATCACCCTCAGGTCTATGGCTTGGGGGTGTCCAGCTAATTACCTCAGACCGGGTGCGGAATCTGGGTGTTGTGTTTGATGACTGCTTGACATTTAAATCTCAGGTGTCAGCAGCTGTCAAAACCTCTTTTTACCATCTGAGGAACATCGCCCGGGTGAAGCACCTGGTTCCTCCAGACAATCTTCCTATTCTGGTCCACGCCTTCGTTACCTCCCACCTTGACTACTGCAATGCCCTTTACCTGGGGCTACCAGGGGTTGAGATTCGCCGCCTGCAGCTAGTGCAGAATGCAGCAGCCAGGCTGCTGATGGAGCTCTTCTAGGTCCAGTCCATTAGCGCCTGTGCTCCAGCGGACTGCACTGGTTGCCAGTTTGCTGGCAAATCACCTTCAAGGTTGGTTTGCTGACCTATAAGCCCCTACACAATCAGGGACCTGTTTACCTGAAAGATCTCCTTCACCCCTACTGTCCCCCCCGCTCTCTCCGATCCACTGGCGAGGGATTGCTAGAGATTCCCAGGGTTCATTTAAAAACCTCAGGGGCCAGATCTTTTAGTTTTATGGCCCCAACCTGTAAAATTCTCTACCTCATCAGGTCTTGAGATAATCCGACTGTCCAAAGTTTTAAAGAAACTTTAAAACCTATCTCTTTAGCAAAGCATATAATGATTTCTAATATTGTTGTTTAGTTTAATTTTAAAAATGGTTTTAATTATTGCTTTATTTCATATTGTACAGGTGCCTTGGTTTAGAAAGGCCTTATATAAATAAATAAAGATTGAGATTGATACTAATCTTTTGTGGGGACTATGTCAAATGCCTTGCTAACATCTAGGTAGGCCATGTCCACAGCCCTCCCTGATCTACTACTTGGTCACCCAGTCAAAGAAATCTATTAGATTCATCTGACATGACTTTCCCACTGTGAATCCATGCTGTCTTTGGTCCTGTGCCCCACTGGCCTCTAGGTACTCAGCAGTTCTTTCCTTCAGAAGTGATTCCATCATTTTCCATATTACTGAGGTCAAGCTAACTGGTCTGTAGTTTCCTGCCTCTGTCCTGTTCCCACTTTTGTGAAGTGGAATCACATCCACCCTCCTCCAGTCCTCAGGTACCACCCCATCCTCCATTGATTTGTTAAAGAGAGTAGTCAGTGGTGTCACCAGTTCTACCCTTAGTTCTTTTAGAATTCTATGGTAAATCCCATCAGGCCCCATTGCTTTGTCCACCTTCAGTTTTAAGAGTTCTTTCAGAACCCTTTCTTCTGTGAATGGACTGGTACTGACCTCCCTATCCAGAATTTCTCTCTTGTCTGGTTTACCTACTTCCCCTCCTCTTCTTTTGTGAATACTGAGCAGAAATATTCTTTCAGTATCCCTGCTTTTTCACTGTCATGCTTTGCCCACATTCCTTCCCCTTTATTAAGCCTCAGTATCCCTCCCTTGGTCTTTCTTCACTCCCTAATGTACCTATAAAAGGTTTTATCCCCCTTCTTAACAGAGTTGGCTTTATTTTCCTCAGTTTGGGCCTTTGCTATTCTGACTGCCTTGTCTGCCTCCTTCTGCTTTAACTAATAAAGTTCTCTGTCCTGCTCCTTTTGTGTTTCCCTCTGTTTCCTGAATGCTGTCCTTTTCTCCGTAACCTTCCCTGCCACCTCTTTTGAGAACCATAGTGGTTTTTTCCTTTGTTTTGTTTTGTTTTACAGGGATTACTACTACAACAAATGGAGTGAAGAAAACACCTCCATCCACATTGTTTATTTTTCCTTTTTTCCTCTTTCCTTCCCCCCTTTTAATGTATTGTATTTTATTAATGTTTTACACATATAACAATACAAAACAAGACAAAACAACCAACATGTTATCACAACAACAAACATAACACACAAGCCCATCCAAGAAATCCCTCCTCCCTCACCTCAGAGATTAAAGGTGATAGACAAGAAAAAAGCAACCCGTTCAATTTAGGCACAAATTATAGGGTTCAAGGTACAAGGAACTGTTATCAGATAAGACTTCTATAAAAGAACTATCAAGCTTCATCAGTCAGTGTCAGTGGCTCAGTAGGTAGCACACTCACCTCTTAGGCTGGGAGATCAGAGGGCTGTGGGTTCAGTTCCCACACCTGGCACTTGGATTAAGATTCCAATACTGACACTGCAGTGCAGCATGGGGGGGGGTGCTGCATTTCTGAGGTGCTGTCTTTCGATTGAGAAGTTAAACCAAGGTCCCATCTGCCTGGATTGGTGGTAGTTCAGGTGGATGTTAAGGATCTCATGGCACTTATTGAAAAGTGTAGGGGAATTTCTACGCTATACTGTTCAAATTTCCCCCATTCACTGGAAATACTACAAACAGCTTAACCTGGTTCACTTTCACTTGGCATTCATCTGTGTGGGATTGTGAAGAGGGAAGGACAGCTGCAAAGTGGGGTGCTAGCTGCACACTCAAGCAGACTTGATAGACCATGTGGCCTGTATCTGCTGGCAAGTAGTAAGTAAGTTTGATCCAGTGCCCCACTCTGTGGGAAGAGGTGGAGCAAATAAAGTATGTAATGTATCCCATTTCTTATTATAAAGTTGAATATGATTATGTATACTAGCTATCATCTTTTCAAGTCTGAGATTGTATGGCAGTTCATTAAGCCACTTGGAATAGGGAATTTCTGACTGATCTTTCCAGTGGTGAAGTACTACCCTTTTCACTGAAAGGAAAATCATGGACAGATAGTTCTTTCTTTCTTTCTTTCTTTCTTTCTTTCTTTCTTTCTTTCTTTCTTTCTTTCTTTCACTGTTACTCTGGAATAATCTCTGATAAGGCATATCTCAATAGTGAAATACTCATTCATCCCTAAAAGTGGATCTACTTTTTGTTTAATCTTTCCCCAGAGAGAGAGGCAACTTTTGGACATTCCCACATTACATAGAGGAGGGATCCATCTGCCTGGCCACATTGTGTGCACAAAGGTGAGGATAGCTTCCCCATCATGACCAAATGTATAAGAGTAAAATATATGTTGTGTAATTGGAATTTATCATTAGACATGTAACAGTATATGTCCAGCCAAATACGATCCCAATTAAAATTAAAGTTGGGAAATAAGGAAGACCAATAAGCAGAATGGCCCATGATCTCTAGGAAAAGTTTAGAAGATAGTACATTTGCTGTTTGGGAAACTGAATGGGGTTGTCATGCCAGCTTTGGAGTGTTTGAAGAAATTCCCCTTGATTAGTGGTCCAGGATGTGCCAAATTGGTTAATCAGTAGATGCGAATCTGGTAAATTTTAAATATGTACTTGTGCGTAGTGAGATGCACTAACAGTTCTTGACTGGTAAGTATACGATCTCCTGTTAGAAAGTCCATGACCCTCTTCCTTCTAGTACAGGTATTCCTCCAGGGGACAAAATAAGCTTTTCAAGTCAGAGATTAAGGTTATGGCTGCAGGTTGGAAAACATCCCTGGTATTATAATGTAAGATTTTACACAACTGATCATGAACTTTTCATGAGGTAGAAAAACTGATTTTTAAGTTGTGCTGGCAGTTGCTTGGGTGGGATGAAGTATAAACTCTCAGGAGATAACCCAGTTTCTGCAGTCTGCAGCCGTTCCACTTGAAGCCACAAGAACATATAAGGGCATTACCTTGCAAGGCTTCCAAAGTGGGCCATCTAGCATATTTGGCAATATGACTTGCCAAATTATAGGTAAATAAATTGGGTAGTCTGAGGCCTCCTAGGTATTTCAGTGCTGCTAGTCAAGTATAGGCCCTATGTGATGATTTACCTTTCCACAAAAATGTAGAAAGAAGACTATGGACCCTCTTAAACCATTTCAGGGGAAGCAGAAGATTAACCATATTCAAAGGATAAAACAACCAGGGAAAAAAGTTAATTTTAATAATAGTAATTCTGCCTTGGAGAGACAGTGGAAGTGAGGATCTATGCAAAACTTGTTGAATACTACCAACTGACTCATCTAAATTGAGTTTCTTTATTAGGCTTACATTCTGAGAGAGGGTACTACCTAAATATTTAAGTTTAACTGCCTATGCCAATCCAAGATGAGCTAAATTTGACTTAAACATTTTTGGGTTCAGTGACATTACTACTGTTTTATCAAGGTTAAGCTTGTAGTTAGAGAACTTGCAAAAGCCCTAAATAATATGCAGGTCTGCTAGAATGGAGGTAGCAGGGTCTGAGAGATGCAGCAAAATAGTGTCCACATATGCAGAAAACCTGAGATCAAATGGTCCAATAGATCCCAGTAGTAAGGGGAAAGCCTAGAAGGGACAACAGGAGCTCAAGTAAAGACTGAATAGGAAAGATGATAAGGGGCAGTCTTGCAGGGTGCCTGAATGCAAGAACAAACCCATCTGTCATTATGCCATTACAGTATATTTTCACCCAACAAACGCTCATTTATAAAGGTCAAGGGAAAACAAACCTTTCCAGGACGGTGAATAAAAAAGCCCAGTTAACTCTATCAAAAGCCTTCTCCGCATCCAGGGAGACCAAGACCATAGGTTGATTGGCCTCCCCAGAGGTGGAGAAGATGTACAGTAAAATAATTTCCTGAAATGATACACCGAGGAACTACTTTTCATAAAACCCACCTGCTCTGATCAATGCCTCCCAAACCTGCAAAACCCTGCTAGCCAATATTTTAGCAAAGATTTTGACATCATAATTCATAAGAGAGATGGGACGATAGTTGATTACTTTATGCGGTGGTCTGCCAGGTTTAGGCAGCACCACTATCAGTGCTTCTAATAGGGAAGAATCCAAAATACCCACCTCACAGAAATAAGAATATAATTGCTGAAGATTGAGACAAGCTCCTCAGCAAATGCCTTATAAAAGTTGGAGGAAACCATCTGGTCAGGGGATGTATCCAAGGGAGGGATTGGATGGCAATTAAAACTTCTTGATGATATATGGGACTGGTTAGGAAAGACTGCTGGTCTGATGTAAGTTGAGGAGTTGAATGGGAGAGAGATAACCTTGTATTTCTGAAATGGAAGGAGAATTAGCAGATGGGCTATACAATTGGTGATAGTACAACTCAAATTCCCGGCTATCTCTTTAGGGAAGTTTAAGAGAATCATCTATAAGGAGGTAATAGAGAACCAAGTGGAAGCCTCCTGCCTCTGTAATCAGAAGAGCAAGAAGGTGCCCTGCTTTGTCTCCCTGGTCAGTATAGGTGGCATGTGTTTTAAGAAGGGTATACTCAGCTCATTCCCTCAGACTCTTTGCATATCGATCCCTCAAAGATGTTAATAGTTCCCATTCTTCATCAGAGTTTGCAATGGAAGGACTATTCTCCAGGACTCGAATCCTGTCTAAAAGATGGCATGGAGCAGCCTCACACTTCTTCTTCCTTGTGGAAGCTAGTCTGATAAATTCACTATGTAGAATACATTTAAGAGAGCACCAAAGTGTATCTTTTTCAGGGATTGAGCCCTAGTTACATTCCATGAAGTGGGCTACAAGGTCCTTAATCTTGGATAGTACCCAGTCCTCTTTAAAGCAGCAGTGCAGTGAAAAAAGTTATTCCAAAAGTTTATTTTCTCCTATGATTATAAAAATATTGGCAGAACTGTTGATTTGGATTTTCCAGATGCTTCATATGCTGTGTACAGTACATTTGCATTTTATCTTGACTCTTACCATCCTTGAATCCTCAGTATTATTTCTATGCAAAATCAGGCAGCCATCTTTTTTCTTGAGAAATAATTATTTTAAAAACTTTAATAAAATTCTTAAATGATAATAAAAACTGAAACTTTTACCACCAAAATAAACTGGAAGAGATTTGGCATCAATTAGGAAGAAAAAAAAGTGGGGTCAAATTTTAACCCACTTTCATTGCACTGCTGCTTTAAGGAGCTGAGTATTCAATTTCCATATGTTATCCTGATGGGAAATACTGGAAAGGTGACATTCTAACCAAGTAGGCATGTGATCAGATAATATTCTAGGTTAGCCCTCAGTCCCTAACACTGGGTAATATAGTTTTGCTAACTAAAAAAAAATCCAGTCTGGAAAAGTCTTGTGGACTGGTGAATAAAAAGTATACATCCGATCTAAAGGATGTAATATCATCAGGGATCGCACAGGCCCCTACTTCAGTGACCTCATGGAGAGTGCTTAAGCCAGGGGAAAGTCCCAAGGTTCTACGATGTCGTGTTCAGATCTGAGGTCAGAGTTAAGTTACAGTCCCAGTAAAATGATCAGGATATGGACATGTTGGGCCAGCTGGGTCAACAACTCAGAGAAAAATTCAGGAGAATCAGTAATAGACCCATATATACAACCTAAAAGAACTTCACAGTGATCAAGCATTCCTTTTACCAATATATAATGACCATGAGGGTCTTCTATGCACTGTAATTCCTGAAATTTGGTCCCTTTAAAAATTAAAATTGCTACCCCCCTCTGGGCCATGGAATTTCCTGCTGCAAATACCTGACCCACCGATTGTCTGCAGAAAAGGAGTCTTTCCACAGAGAGCAGATGGTTTTCCTGAAGAAAACTAGAACTGCTTGGAACAAGATGGAACCCACTCACCCAGGTTAAGTAAGTAAAGATACAGTACTTGTTTATATATTGTAATATTTAATCAAAGCTGATTTATTGAAGATACAGTGTTAGAGAACAAACGTTTCAGATTGTATCCTTCATCAGTGTACACACCATATCTGTAGACTATAAATTTTAAATATGTATATACAACTCTGTTTCATTTTTCTATCAAAAAATACATGTATAGGTTTTTAAAAGATTTTTAAATCTCACCTAGCTTTGATACTTCATACTGCTTATTCCTTTTTCCATTTAAACAGTATTTCTGTTACTATAAACAGTAACTACAAAGTAAAAATATAAATAGATATAATCAGGTCAAAGATCCTCATATTATGAGAATGCTATACAATTCATATATCTCAATCACAGTATGCTGTGTTAAATGACTTATATATCAAAATAATAGAAAAGAGTGCATTTTCAGATAATAACATCCACAAGTGATGGTGTCCTTCACAAATAGTTTCATTGTACTTTAACATAAAAATTTCCATCTCACAATTATAGAGTTCATCTTTTCACCTTATATTTTCACTGCTGTCCCCACATACTCTTTCCTAAATCCTTTAGTTTTTACCCATTACACCATATGGTGATGTCACATTCATTTACCTGGGCTTTGCAGTGTCACTAAGTCTAAGAATCTCCCCTTCTGCACACAGCTTCAAACAGGAGCTTCGTATGGCTTTTCTAAGCTCTGAACCCTGCTCCTGTTCTCTATCCACCCACTCCTGTACTGGTTCCTCCTAGTTGCCTACCGGCTCCAACCTCTACTACTCTCAAACCTGCCTGGAAATCTTGCTATTTCCTCTCTTCTAGCACTTACTCACTAGTTGTATGACTTATGGCTGTTAGTTATTTGCACATGTATTTTTGTTTTGTTACTATATATAGATTCCTGCAAATGTACTGTCATTGCTGAAAATTTTGTGTAAGTGTACTATGTCTGACTTCTACTTTTTCCCATGATGTTTTCTTGTAGCTACTACTGTCTCCATACCCTTTGTTGTAATCTCCTGGGTCGTACCTGAAAATAGGCAGCTATGCTGTCTAGTGTACCTACCCGGTTAACAAAAACTAAATAAATAAATCTTTTTTCACCCTTGTTAAATCTGTTTTAAAAATAAAGAACGCTTTAAACCTTCCATTTGCAATAAGGTGTCTCCAAAATAACACAGACCATAAATGCTTCTACTCAAACTGACGTGCAAAATACTTTTAGGATGAAAGTTTGCTTACTTTTTTTAGAAGTTTTCTCCAAGTATTGCAGCACGCCCTTCTGCTTTCTCTTAATGGAAGGGCTGGGCCTGCACATTGTGTTCTTTATATAGTAGAGTTGAACATCTTGGTACTTGCCAGAGATCACATGCGAGATCAAGTCTTGTGATTCTCAGCACGCAGGCCCTTGGTGCCCAACCTGACAAAGCAGCACACTACTTAGTGTAAACAAAGTGTGTCTCTAAAGACATGTAGAATGTTCTTAACACAACTTATTGTTTTTCCATTTTAACTTTTCAACTCAGTAGTGTATTGTTTCCATAGATATTTAGTCAACATAAAACATTCTAACAGTGGACCATTCATGCGTATCAACCCCAATGGGAGGTCAGGTGGTGCTCATAGAGGTCATTATGCTTGAACCTAACATGAGTCCAAGTGCAGAGGCTCAAGTCAGAGGAAATGAAGGAGGAGCTTGTAGGGATGTTTTATTACATAATTTGAACTAGGCAAATGTCCTTATTTCTTATAGGGTTTTAAATGCCTAACATCTCCCATATTGGGAAAAAATTGAAGTTATGAATATCCAAACTCTTTAACAAATGTGCTGCTATACACATTTTTTCAGGCTCTATATTTCCTTCATGTAAATTATCCTAACACCTGGATAGAACAGAAAGTCATACTGAAGGGGGTTATTGTAAACCCTTACCTGTACTGTAGGTTGCCACTCTAGAGAGTCATTTAGACCATATTTTGGATTTGTAACACAGAACTTATCAATATAAAATGCTTCTCTAGTGAGAAGCTTTGTTCTAAAGTTCTGTCCTCTCGGATCTGGTATTACTTTCTCCAGTCCAAAAAAAGGCAAATTAGGTAACTGATGTTTTTTTCTCCCAGAAGTGTCTTGCCACTGGTGAATTTTCATCATTTCTCCTTATATCACCTTTGTGTTTCCCCACCCTTGTCTTCAGCATTCTCTCAGTCATTCCAATATATATTTTGTCACAAGGACATTTAAGCATGTATATTACACCTTCAGTTTGACAATTAATAAAGTCCTCTATAATGATCTCCTCATCCTTGGCTATATTTTTGATCCTCTTAATTCTATACTTATTGTGACCATGAACACACAGTTCGCATGGATAGTTACCTCTTAGATAAAGTGCGGACATAAAGTGTTCGGTCTCCTATCTGGTACCCGATGTGCAGTATTTACCACTCTATCCCGAATAGTCTTATTCTTGTTAGCTACCACAAATGGTGTTACTTGAAATGTTTTTAGCCCCATAGTGATTGCCCTTAGTACATCACAATGTTTATTTATTACATTTTTGATTTTATAAAATGAATCGCTGTGCACTGTAGACAACACTATTCTTCCAGTGGCACTGTCAGTTTCCTTGTTCCCATCATCTTTCCTAAGTAAGTCAGTTCTATTTTTCTTATCAACCTTCTGTTTTGCCATCTCCAAAGTTTCATTTTTATAGCCCCTGTCCTGAAACCTCTGCACCATGTCTTCTACAATATTTTCAAAGACCTGTATGGTGGTACAGTTCCTCTTTGCTGTCACAAACTGACTGTATGGAATAGACTCAATTAGATTCCGTGGGTGATAACTATCAGCCCTTAGAATAACATTTTTATCTGTTTGTTTCCTGTACAGTTTCATATACAGTTTGCCATTTTCTTTGTAAATGAGTAAATCTAAGTAAGGAATCTCCTTATCACTTAAATTCATGACAGAAATCAAGTGATATGTACACTTGTTTAGATATTCATTATATTTAGTCAGATATGATTTATTTCCAGTCCAGAATACTAAAATATCATCAATAAAATGTCTCCAACTATATATGTGGTCATGATAGGGTTACTTCACTAAATACATACTGTGTTTCAAATGTATCCGTATACATGTTTGCATAAGATGGTGCCATTGATGAGCCCATGGCTGTGCCCAGAATTTGTAAAAATAATTGTTTTTCAAATTTAAAAATTTTTTGATTAAGAACTATTTCAGCCATTTTGACCTAATGTTTGTTATGTGGTTTTGCTTCTTTTCTTTTATCATTCAATAAGTTACTCATGACTATACACCCTTCTCAATGTGGTATTGAGGTGCACTGGTCTTTAAGGTCCCATGTCACAAGCAAAGAAGTTTTTACATTCAGGTCACTATCATTGATGGTATCCACCAAGGTGATGATGTCATCTGAGTCCTTCATATACATTCTTGTCTGCTCTTCCAATGGTCTAATAAAGTGATCTCCATACACTGAAAAAGGTTCCAAAACTGAATTTATACCAGATATTATGGGTCTTCTGGGAGTCAGTGAGGTTTTATGGATTTTCAAAGTGCATAAAACTGGGGATAGAGGGTGGCTTCTAAATAGTGCCCTTCTTTCCCAGTTATTAATCCAGTTTTCTCTTGAGCCATACTAAGGACACTTTTTACCAGTTCCTGTACCTTTTCAATAGGGTCTCTTTCAAGTTTCAAATAGTTATTTTCCTCTAAAATAATTTTAGGCACATAGTCCTATATTGTACATAGTCCATTACAACTATAGCTCCTCCCTTTCTGCATTCTTAATCACAATCCTGGGGTCATTTTCAAGTTTCCTAAGGGCACCAAACTGAGCAGCAGATAGGTTATATTTAGTTCTCCTGTCTGCATTCTTCTTTGTACTAATTAGTTTTTCAATGTCTCTATTCACTAAGGGTAATATAAGTCTCAATGATATGAGGTACAGTCGGAACACAATTGGATTTCAAGTGTAATATTACTTAAAGAAATCTTTTTATGTCTTTCTTGTTCATTAACATTCAATGTCTCTGTTTGTGTAGCAAAAAATACTTCAATTTTAACTTTCTAAAAAACCTGTATAAGTCCAATTTTAAACCAGATTCATTAAGTATTGAGTGTGAACAGAACAAAAGTCCCTTAGATAGGACTTCCATCTCAATAGTATTCAACTTCTTTTTAGAAATATTATAAACTAATTGGTCTTCGTAGTCTAGGATCTGGTCGTTACTTGTGGTAGTTCTGTTTGCTTTTTGCCTTTTGTTCTTGTGCGTAGACCTATATCTTTTTTCTGTTTCTCCTGTTCCTTGTCCAGGCAACTGGGGACATGGGAGGGAGAGGGGTGCCACTAGACTGGCAGGAATTATTCCAACACCGATTTACCACAATCATGGCACTGAGCGGTACCACTAGTCCACCAGGGATTTTTTAGGCAATTTAACCAGCGATCGCAGCATCAGGGTGGGAGGGGGGGGTTCCAGTAGACCACCAGGGACTGATATTGGATACATACACTGGCAATTGGGGAGACAGGAGGGGGTACCACTAGACCACCAGGGATTTACATACGGCAGTCTACGGTGATCCCGGCTATGGGGTGAGGGATTCCCCGGGACCCCCTCTGCTAATGTCAGTCTGTGCTGGGTACCAGGCACAATACACTGGGCTGCCCTGCACAAGGCATGCAAATGGGGCCATAATGACATGCAAATGACCCCATTTGCACCTTGCATATATTATGGCCTCATTTGCATGCCCTCTGCTAAATATTGTGGGTGTTGCACCCAGCACAACTGCATTTGTGCTGGTGCATCCCATGCTCCCTATCCGTGGCTTGCACCAGTGCAGTTCCACTGCACAGTGCGCTGTCTGTGCCATATTCAACAGGGCACAGGGTCAAAATGTCACACAGCAGAATGCTGTGCGACTTAATCGCTTGCAAGATTTCTTTAAATCTTTTGTTCTGTGGGGGGCTGTGCCCCCAGACCCCCCTTAGGATTCTAACTCTGGGGCCAACATGGAGAGTCCACAGGTCCGGGTTCATGCATATACTGCACGCTATTAAGTGTACCGACATTATGACCCGCACGACTAACAGTGCTGTGCCATGGTGCATCACCATTGAATATCACCTGGTCCTGGCCCAGGAGCATCCAGTTGCACTGTGCCCATGTTTGCACCACTGCCAGGTGCATTCTGAATATCCGGGCCATTGCCTACAGATATCGTAGTGCACACTGATGAAGGATACAATCCGAAGCGTTTGTTCTCTAAAACTGTATCTTCAGTAAATAAGCTTTGATGAAATATTACAATATATAAACAAGTATCTTTACTTAACCTGGGTGAGTGGGACCTATCTTGTACCAATCCATTCTAGTTTTATATGGTTTGCTAAGATTGGTAGCAGAACTACTCCCTTACGTCTATTTTCTTTCTTCAGAGGTTGGCTGTACTGGTTCTTTTTTCTATTTCCTGAAGAAAAGCAACATGACAGTGTAACAGTTGAAGGTGTCTTAAAATTTGATATCAGCTTTACCTGGAGTGGGCACCCTTAATGTTCCAGGCAACATATTTCATAATTTACAAAGGAGGAATTATACAGTATAGCACAATGACAGTGTCCCAAGTTATTTCTAAATGAAAAATTAGAAAGGGCCACTAGCCTCCCACCCACTGGGGATCACAAAGAGTGATCCTGCATGTCCCTCAACAACTCTGAATAATACCAAAATCTGTGAAATAAAGCTAAAACCCAAAACACAATCAACAAACTCCCTCCCAGCCCTACCCTCCACAAAACCCCTGAAACAGCTATATCCCCAGACCTAATGACTGATCCTCCACGCTAAGAAAGTGAATGAAATTATACCACCCACAGCTTATGCCCTCCCACCTCTCAACCCAAATATCATATATTATAGAACGGAAACCCTCAGTAACCCTAAATGAGAAACTAAAGTGCCAACAGCAGTCCAAAAGGACCAAAAATCTCCTGTCAAGTAACTCAGAATTGGGTTAAATATAGAATCACATCTAATAGTGATCATAACTAGAAAATTGTAGCAATATTAAATGCCACACCATTCCTGAAGGAAAGATTAAATATAAATCATAGTAACCAGTGGTATTCAGACTGTTCTCAGATAGTTGCAGTCATTTCTAACCAATACCTGTTTAGCTAGCAGTGGTGCCAAGTCCTTCATATGATGTCCAAGAAGCAAGCCTCTAGTTAAGCTAAAGAAGAAAATATTGAAATTAAAGTTCAAAATCCAGTGGCAATCTATATTTATCTACAAAATTAGGATCATCCAAGAATCATGAGCGGTGTCACAGATAATCCCATGTCTTGCCACTAGATATGGCTGTTGGCTCATGAAAAAGAAAAGCTTACTTGCTACCAAGGATAGAGCTGTATTTCTCTCCAGGGAAATAAAATGTGGTTTGGAGGGCATCATGTGTACTCTAAAGTAGCTCTAAACTTCAGGCCACCATCACAAAGTCCTCCAACCTACAAAACAATTTGCAATTCACTCTCCTCAAACACAGTTCACTTTCCATAGGGAGCAAGTCAGTAGCACTGGGAGATCATAAAAGAGAGGGAGCATACTTAAACAAATTCTGGTCAGATCCACCACGGCTGCATAATGAAGTTAGTGAAGTTGTGTGGAATTGTTAAGGAGGTACAGAGAAACAACACAATGATTTGTAAGATTTGTTTTAGTTTCTGTTCTAAGGAAGGCATACACATTATTACGAAAATACTTGGAGGTGTACATTTTAATGGAAAGAATAGGAAGCACTGTAGGTTTACAAAAGAACCCCAGAGCAAATGCCACTGATGTATGTGTTATCCTGGATGATATTGACTGGACAGCCAAATTTTAAAGAAAACACAATTGCACATACTCCAATAATGCAAAGCATTATGGGAAACATATGCAAATCCCCATGATGGTCCAGAAGGTGGCAGTACATGAAAAAGTAGTGGCTGGCCTATGTTCAGCCTTGGGATTATTTACAGAGGTTTTTTTTTTTAGAGAAACAGGGTTTTTGTCCATGAGGTGATGTAAGTTATATTGAAGCAATGTGTTGATGTCAGGAAGTCAGGTGTAATGATGATGGACTGTTAGCAGAGAAACTGTGATAGTAACTTTCAGAGGGGGTCACTTTTGATAAGGGCAGGACAGTTATGCTTGTGATAATGGGAATATTAGGAAAGTATGAGGTCTATGCAGAAGTGGAGTACAAATATGCACAGTTTCATAAGTATGTGCTCAGGTGCGAGCAAATGTGATATGCAGGTTTGGTTTAGAAATAGGTAAAAATAGCGATACATGCAATTGATAGAAAGATAATTACTGGGATGTAAACATACCAGGATACATTATCTTCAGGAGGGATAGGGAGGGTAAAAGAGGAGGAGGAGTACCTCTTTACATAAGGGAAGGAATCAAAGCAACAGAACAAAAGGGTAAACAGGGAGGAGAAGAAGCACTGTGGGTAAATTTGGAGACCGGCAATGGCACCACAATCCACACAGGGGTTGTATACAGACCCCCTTCTCAGGGGGAGGAAATGGACAAGGAAATGATAGAAAGTATACTTAGAATGGCAGAAAAAGGGGAGATATTGCTGATGGGTGATCTGAATATGCCAGATGTTAACTGGAGTGCAGTTGCAACAGCCTCTTCGAAGAGTGGGTTATTCTAGATGCCCTACAGGGGGCATGCCTTAGACAACTAGTATTGGAGCCCACTTGAGAGGGAGCAATCTTAGACCTGGTTCTCTCAAATGGAGATGAAGAAAGGATCACAGATGCAGAAGTGGGTAGCCATCTGGTAACTAGCGACCATTGAACAGTATGGTTCATAATAAACACAGCATTTGAGTCAAGCCATACAAAGGCCAAAGGACTGGACTTTAGGAGGGCTGACTTTTCCAAAATGGGTGAGTGCCTAAGGAATTCACTAGCAAATGGGCAGGAAGGAGGGTGGAAGAACAATGGGAATAATAAAACTGCCATCACAGAGGTAACAAGCCTTTGTGTGAAGCAAATAAACAAATGAAACGATGTAAGAAACCACTATGGTTCTCAAAGGAAGTGGCAGTGAAGGTTCAAGAGAAGAAGAAAGCATTCAGGAAGTACAAGGAATCACAGAAGAAGCAGGACAGATAACTGTATCAGTTAAAAGCAAAGGAAGCTGGGAAGGCAGTCAGAACAGCAAAGGCCCAAACCGAGAAAAGATAGCCAACTCTGTTAAGAAAGGGATAAAACCTTTTATAGGTACATCAGGGAGTGAAGGAAGACCAAGAGAGGATAGTGAGGCTTAATAAAGGGAGGAGGGTGGGCAGAGGGTGACTGTGAAAGGCAGAGATACTAAACAAATATTTTTGCTCAGTATTTACAAAGGAAGAGGGGGAGGTACCTAAAACAAACAGTAAAACACTCTGGATCCAGAAGTTGATACCAGCCCATTTACAGAAGAAAGGGTTCTGAAAGAACTCTTAAAACTGAAGGTGGACAAAGCAATGGGGCCTGATGGGATTCATCCCAGAATTCTAAAAGAACTAAGGGTAGAACTAGTGACACCACTGACTGCCCTCTTTAACAAATCATGGGAGGATGGGGTGGTACCCAAGGACTGGAGGAGAGCAGATGTGATTCCCCTTCACAAAAGTGGGAGCAAGGCAAAAGCAGAAAACTACAGACCTGTTAGTTTAACCTCAGTGGTAGGGAAATGATAGAATCACTTCTGAAGGAAAGAATTGTTGAGTATCTAGAGGCCAGAGGGGCACAGGACCCAAGGCAGCACGGATTCACAGTGGGAAGGTCATGCCAGAAAAATCTGATAGATTTCTTTGACTGGATGACCAAAGTAGTAGATCAGGGAGGGGCTGTGGACATGGCGTGCCTGAGACTTTAGCAAGGCATTTGACACAGTCCCACACAAAGATTAATATACAAGTTAGCCAGCCTGGGAGTGGGTCCCAAGATGACAGCCTGGGTAAAATTGGCTGGAGAATAGGACACAAGGGAAGTAATGGTAAATGGAGTCCACTCTGAAGAAGGTGGTTACTGGTGGGGTACACGCAGGGTTTAGTATTGGGACTGGTCCTCTTCAATGTCTTTATAAGTGACATTGCAGAGGGACTGGAAGGAAAAGTATGTCTCTTTGCAGATGACACAAAGATGTGCAACAGAGTTGATGCACAGGGTGGGGTGGAAAGGATGAGAAGGGACTTGGCAAGGTTAGAGGAATGGTCAAATGTATGGCAGCTTAGATTCAATGCTAAGAAGTGCAAGGTAATGCACCTGGGAAACAAAAACCCAGGGAAGAGTACACAATGGGGGGTGAGATACTAACAACAACAAAAATGGAAAGGGACCTGGGGGTAGTCATATCAGATGACCTAAAGGTGGGCAAGCAATGTGAGAGGGCAGCAAGGAGGGCTTGGGGGATACTGGGATGCATAGGAAGAGGCATCACCAGTAGAAAACAGGAAGTTATTATCCCTCTGTACAGACAGCTGGTGAGACCCCATCTGGAGTACTGTGTGCAGTTCTGGAGACCCAATCTCCGCAAAGACATAGACAGTTTGGAAGCTGTCCAGAGGAGGGCAACTAAAATGATGCAGGGTCTGCACCAGAAGACATATAAAGAGAGACTTAAGCAGCTTAATATGTGTAGCCTCGAGGAAAGGAGGAGAGGGGGACATGATAGAAACTTGCACCCCAAGGAATCAACAAAGTCCAAGAGGGTAGCATCTTTCAAAAAAAGAGGTGTGCAAGAACAAGGGGGCACAATTTGAAGATGGGGGCGGCTCAGAGGTAATTTAAGGAAGTATTTTTTCACAGAGAGGGTTGTGGATGCATGGAACGGCCTTCTGGAGGAGGTTGTGGCATCAAAAACAGTGCTGGAATTCAAGCATGCATGGGACAGTCATAAGGCAATTCTAGGGGGTTGGGGTAGGAAGAAGTAGGCTGCTGGTTAACTAGGATCTGCAGCTTATCCATTAGGTAGGGAAATGGGCAGACTGGGTGGCAGCAGGGTCCTATCTGCCATCAAATTCTATGTTTCTATGTTTCATAGACATGCAGGCTCTGTCCACACTACACTCAAAAAAACTGTAATGGATTCAAACCGTTATAGTCTGTAAATGTTACAGTGTGTCCACACTGCCAGTGAACAGTGTGGATAATGGTTTGAAAACATTACAACCTGTCCACACTGAGTGCGATAATGTGTGTAGTCTCAACCCTGTAGTAGCAGTGCACATCCCATGGTGCACTCAGTGATGACAGCTGCATTTTGAGATGCCCTCTTACATGTCCTATGTATATCCGGTCATTTGGTCCCCGGACAGAATGCTGTGGTCATTACATTGTGGGGACAAATTGGAACCATCTTTCCTGTACCGACTTGATTCATTTTTGGATGCAATGTTGCCACATATTAGGGGGACCGGACAAATTGTCGCCACATTCAGATCTATTTAGAACAGGTGTGCAGTCCAGGGATGGGTGGACCAGTCCTCTCAAAATCAGAACCCCCCCGGATCTAATACATTCCAATGGACTCGGGCAGACAAGGCTTTAGTGACAGCTCTAATATTTTTAGTTTTCAAATCTATAACCACCCCTAAAATTTCTCATCGCTGTTCCATGATGAGGGATGTAAAATCATGCTCCAGGTAAATTTTCTTGTCACCAAACTGTAAATCTTTCTTGCCCTTAGCACCTTCATCTTCGCTGCGTAGTCTACGAACCCGGCCATAGTGGAGCGGGGATGAGCCTTAGGATCTCAGTGCTGCCTTTCACTTGCACTGTCACCATTTCAATTACTACTCTCGGGCTCTCTCTCACTGTCAGTACAACACTCTCTCACACCACTTTGGAAGTGTCGGCAGCAAAGTGTGTTTTACTTTTGTTATCATCCCGGCTCCTGGGGATGATTTGTGCATGCATGACAGGAATACAATACTGCAGGCAAGAAGCTTTCACCCAAAACACACAATACGTGCAGTCCCAAAGGGACAGTTTGTAGAATTAAATTGTGCAGATCCAGAGGTCTATGAGGAGAGAGAGGGGGCAGCAGAATAGGACATTTGCAGCAAGGGGGTATAATCAGGCCACAGTGATGAAGGCAGTAGATGATGTTCAAAATACTCCTCAAACTGCATTACTATTTATGGAAACTGAGAGAAATTATATCCAACAGATGGTAATTTCTGTAACTGGGTTCTACCTGTTCCACCCCCCTGTGGGATCCTGGTGACTTTTGTAAGTCTTGCTCTTGCTACAGATGCTCTTTTAACACCAGAATGATTTTTTTATCTAGGACAGAAAGTTGCACTGTGCAGCAGTCATGCAGTCACCGGTATTTGGGCGTGTAGATACATGTTTTCCGCTACCACTTTACCGATGCCCACATGTCATTTCGACTTTTGTCAGCTGCATTTTGATCATGTAATTTATACGGCGACTAAACAACCATATGCCGTTCTATGGAGTACTGTGCATATGGCACAGTCATATTATGTAAATAACCATATTTCACTGCTATGAGACATACATGTTATGGAGATGACAGAGAGAGGTTTGAGGGAGGGAGAGATCTGTATGTTGGAATTGGGGCTACGTTAGTGAGAGGGAGGAAGGGAGGGAGGGGGAGACATGGCATCAGTTCTGCCAGCATTAGGGCACTTGGGCACAACAGACGTTCATGTACTGCTGCTGTATGGCTGAAGGCAGACCCTCTACTACTGCCTTCAGTGTTCCCCACTGCTCCGCTGTACACAGTGCCACACGTCTGTTGTCCACCGCAGCAGTGCTCCATGATGCACTCAGGAGCTCCACTAATGTATGTGTTCATTACTGGCACTGATCTGCAGGTAATATTGCTGCCACATCACACATGGGCAGGCAGGGTAATCCCAACATTCGGCACAGTGAGAAGAGTAATCAAGGAAAGTTCACGGATACCATCAGGAGGTGGCCCTCAGGAGGCAAGTACAGACAGAGAGGTAGGTTAGGTGGGGACATGGGGTATACCTGGGGTGCACATACAGCTGTCAGGGTTACTGTGGTATGGAGGCATCCCAGTATTGCAGCCTACACCTATGCTGTACACTGCCATCTGCATATGTCCTGGTAGCCTCCGATCTCCCAGCATGCAGTGAAACATTGCTGCAATGTGTGCAGATATAGTGGAGACTGAGGCTACATGGTGGAGCATTTAGACACAATTGCAATTAGAAACTGATAAAGGTGTAAAGCTGTAAATAAGAGTGAAATAACCACGCTGGTATGCACACCACAAAGTGCTTTTGGAAGGATACAGATTGGGGATGGCTTATGTAAAGTCCTAGTGTGTCCTTCCCTCTATCTGCTATTAGGAGGTTTTCCTAAATTAGGCTGCTAGCTTTAGGGTAGTTTTATGACCCTGGGGATCTCCTTCACAAATAGGTTTATTGCCTTCTACCTCCTACAATGCACCCTGTCTCATGTGACAGTGACATAGCCAGGCCCACAAATTTAGCATATGCTGTGCTTTTTAAAATAAGTTCACAACAGCAGAGCTTTGTAACTGTTCTTATCCAGTGAGCACAAATGGCAACAGTTACAATTTAGCAGATGCCTGACAGCTACCTAATTGGGGTTTCTGTAAGAAAACAGCTACTAAATAGCTCTAATTCACTATTTGTGTTTTTTGGGTGTGTCATGTCTAGCTAGCAGTAATATGTGTTTTCATTTTAAATTTAATTTCATTAAACTGTGCACAACAATAAAAGCACAGAAATTGTCCCAGATCATCACTGCTATAATTAGTAAACTATAGCAGTTTTCTTACAGAAAACTCACTCAGTTAGCTTTAAAGTATTTGCTAAACTGTAAATGTAGGTACCAGCATTATTTTTCTTTTTTTAAGCAGGAGAGACACACTAAAGCTTGTTTACAGGTGTGACCTGGTAGCACAAGGAAGTTAAGTGATTTGCTGAGGGACAAACAGTACGCAAGGTTTGCAGCTCAGAGCCTTAGACCACCGCACTATACTGCCTCCTCTATTCTAATAGGTAGAACTGGCAGTTAGTGCTGATTTTGCTCTGTGACATGATTTTCAATTTTTTTTAGTTACAAATGTGAAGTATGTTTTAATAAAGTATAAAAATATGTATGTGTGAGTTATTTAGGTTGGCGAATATTTGTTTTATTATTTGAAAAGTGGGATACAGTAAATGTGTAGTGCAATGAACTATTGTAAAATGGGATCAAATGTGTAGCTGAAATAGTCACTGTCATCCTTCCTATTGTTTTCATGCTATACCACACACAGGAAAAAGTGACTTTAAAGTATTTTGCAGTTTCTAGGCTGCAGCTTCATACCATACACTTCATTTGTAAAACAAAATTAAATTCATGTCACAGAGCAAAACCAGCACTAAATGTTAGTTCTGCCTACTAGAATGCTGGTACCTACATTTATAGCTTAGCAAATACTTGAAATCTTACCGAGTGGGTTTTCTGTAAGAAAACAGCTAGAGTCTTAACTAATTATAGCGCTAATGATCTGGGCAATTTCTGTGCTTTTATGGTTGTGTATAGTTTGATGAAATTAAAAGTTTTAAAATTAAAACATTCCTGCAAGCTAGACCTGGCACACATATAAAACAACAATAGTGAATTAGAACTTAATTTAGTAGTAGTTTTCTTACAGAAACCCCAGTTAGCTAGCTCTCAGGTGTCTGCTAATAGGCTAATTTAGGAAAAACTCCTGATAGCAGACAGAGGGAAGGACACACTAGTACTTAACATACAAATAAAAACACTCTGCATAACATATGTTTTTGCAAATTCTGAGTGGACTACTCCTTTAAAACTGCAAGCTCAGTAAAAAAATATACACTGCAGCCTCTTGCTATACTGACATGCTTCAGCTGATGCAAAATACAGAGTAAGGTGGTGGAGGCAGGGTTGGAGGACAGGTCTGAATAACACCATATACCCACCAGGAGGGACTTTCCATCTCTTGGAATGTATTTGTGAAAATGTGTGACCAGGAGAGGAATGTAAGTTACTAAATGTGTAGTGCAATGAACCATTGTAAAATGGAATCAAATGTGTCACTGAAATAGTCACTGTCATGCTGTTGTGTTCATGCTATACCACACACAGGAGAAAAAGTGACTTTAAAGCATATACCCACCAGAAGGGACTTTCCATCTCTTGGAATGTATGTGGAAATGTGCGACCAGGAGAGGAAAGTAAGCTGAGCCAATGCTGTTTAAACAAGTGCTTTATGGGGAGGCAGTTTCAGGCTTTTCCTTCTGAAGCTTAAGCTCTGGTGCCCCAGGCAGCTCTGATAGTCAATTGTTCCAGCATGATAGATCCACCTCATGTCCCTCCCACATGAACCAAAAAAGTGGGGTGGATCTTTAGGAGCTTCTTGGGTGGAGGTGGGGGTGGATCTTACTCCCCCCAAAAAACTAATGCTACCTCCCACTACTCAGGTTCCAGTTCTTGTGCCTCCCACTTAAGAAAGAAAATAGTGCACTGCAACTATTGACTAACATGAAAACGTATTTATTTGAGAGTGGAAAACATTTCTTGGAGGAGGGTAAGGTGGAGGAAACTATTTACACCTTCAGTCAGTTCCATGGACAGAAAACATGACATCACTCCTTTTGTACATGAAAATGTCTGCAGGCTCCACCTATGCAGCCATAAAAAGAAAAAAAAGAATTTACGGCCACTTTCATAACCAGGCATCCTTCTGTATAAGTAGAGTCCATGTTTATGTCAGGCGCTCCCAAGGTCTAAGCTGAATAAAGTAATCCAGTACCAGTTCCATAGATCTATAGAGACCCCCAGAAAAACTCTAAAACCTTTTCATTTAAACAGCTCAGGAGTATGCTTCAAAGTGTAATTCTCACTTGTTTGATATGAATCAAAATTATGCCATTGCTTACCTTGGTAGACCTGAAGAAGAGCTGGATATCTGACTCTGTACTTAGCATAATGAGCTTGGAAACAATCAGATGCAATGTGGATCTCTTCTGATGTACAGAAAATGGTAGATCCTGCACAATCTGGATTTTCTTGCCATCCCATTGTACTACTTTTACCTCTCTTAGTGCCCCCAGTATAGATAGATAGACAGATAGATAGATACATAGATAGATAGATAGACAGACAGACAGACAGACAGACAGATAGATAGATAGACAGATAGATAGATAATTTTATTTATAAAGCACCCAATTCCTGGAACTCTAAGCACTGTACAAAAAACATACATATAGTCAGGGCCCCTGGTGTTCTGCGGCAGAATTTTCTGATTTCTGCGGCAGGGCTCCTTGACTTCTGTGGCAGCATTTTCTGATTTCTGCGGCATGATTTATTCATTTCTCTGGCAGAATGCAGTCCTGTCATTGGATAAATATGATGTGATGTCATCGATGACATCATATGCTGAGCATAGAGGAGGGGCTTCAGGATAAACGAGGTGGGAAAGAAAACCAGACACTATGAAAAAACAGTATATTTATATGAAAATTCACCAAAAACAATGAATTCTGCGGCACTATATATATTCTGCGGCATTATGCAAATTCTGCGGCAAATTCTGTAACCGCAGAACTGCAGAATTCCAGGGGCCTTGCATATAGTACAGTAAAACCATGAGAAAACACAGCAGCCATACAATAAATTCTAATATAAAACTATAAATTATTCACATCATAATAAATATCAGAATTCTAAAAAAGTTTGTTGAAACAAATGGCTTTTCAGACCCTTCATATATGCTGTTCATCAAGAAAGTTCAGAAGCTGGAATATCAAGGGCCTTGGAGGGGAGTCTGGGGGAGGCACTGGATGAAGGGATCTGTGGGCCCATTCCGCAATGTATGGAGGCCCATTTGGAAAGGGACCAGCCACTTCTTTGCACAATTATTGAACAAAAGTAATTACTTCTAAGCTTTCTTCTTTCTCTGGCAGACCAAGTATGACAAGGTTGTTTGAGAACGACCTTCCAAATCCTCCATCTTTCCCTCCATTTTCTTAACTTGATGTCACAAGGCCATCAAGTCTGGATCAATCTGGGCACGCCAATCATCCAAAGATGAAATTCTGGCCTCATTGTCTCCCGTTCAGATAGCAAGTTGCTCCACCATTGATTTAATTGATTGAAAGTCCAGTGACAGGTTGGTTAACATTTCTTTAAGCAAGGCTAGCCCTCAAGAACCTGTCCTTCTGTCAGTGTAGCCTGAGAGTTGCCTGGTTGGGTCCATCAGTAGGGTGAGCTTCACCGCTTTGTGCTTGTCCTCATTGGGGTGGGTGGTGGAGTATGCCAGGGCAAAGGATCGCACATTTCAGCCTCCATCATTGCAAAATTTCACCTTGAAACTCGCTCTCTTTGTTGACGGTACTCGAGACTAACTGGAACAATTAAGATAAAGTCTGGTTAGTGAGAAAGTAGGAGATATTTTGGTGGGGATGCAAGAGCTAAGCTAGGCACATCTGCTCAGGCAGCCATCATGGTACCGCCCCCCTTTTGGTTCCTCTTGTCCAAACAAATATGAATATCCGTATCCAGTAGCTGAGATTGCTAATGCACAATGAAATGAGTAATTGTAAATGCAGCAAACTGCAGAGTCTGCCTTATCTATTTTAGAACTATCAAAAATTAAAAATTTAAATTAAATCATTCTTGTGCTAACACTCCTCCACTGTAAAAGCTGCAAATGTATTATTGTGAAAGAGAATAAATAGCCACTATGTCTCAATAGTTGTATAGCTATATAGCTAAGCTAAGATGGTTAAAAAAGGCATGTTTACATAAAAGCAAGGCTTATCCCCGATCCATGTCCCAGGAGGAGTCTGTAACAGGAAACCACACTAGGCTGCATCTTGTTTCAAGCAACTCTGAAAGTAGGAGTACAGATAAAAACTAAACCAAGCATCTAAAAGAGGTGGATCAGTACACCTTCAACCCCAGATTGTGAGAAGTAGAGAGCCCCCCCCTTCCCCTGGAAGAATGGTTTGCTCCTTAGAGCAAAACTGACCAGATAGTGAGTGAGAGCAGGCTCTCCACAACAAATAAGAACAAGACTTCTACAGTATTTTGGGATTTGGGGAGAAAAAAAGAAAAAAGCACTAAATCATCTAATTACAGGCAATTTTGTTATGAGAGAAGCACCACATATTTTCATGGTCCGCCATGACAATCCCATAATGCATTGATGATTGCCCAGCAATATAGAGCAAAGTGCAAGGTTCATAAAGTTCTCCACATGATGTCATTTCTGCACTGTACATGCACCATCAGAGAAGCCATGTGCATCTATGGAACTCTCCAGAGAAAGCATTTGGAATCCTAAGGTAATTTAAAAACAGTCGAGATGGAGTGATTTTAAAAAAAAATGCAAGGCTGATTTTCAAAGACATGTAAACATTGGGCAAGCAGCCAGTATAAACCCACATACAGCAGCCAGGATTTACCAGCAAAAATAACATCTCCTTTCCCTCCCCACATCTGAGAGGCTGCGTAATCTTTCCAAGGACATGGAAAAGCAACATTTCTAAAACAAACAAGCCCTTAATTTAGATTTGTCTCAGTAATTATAGATGGTTTGCGAATGCCTGCTGTTCCGCAATGCTACTAGACAAGTGACAATAGTGGACATCTTTAGAGTAAACAAACAAATTATAGTCTGATATCCATGTCTGCTTTAAATAGCAATTAGTGTATGTAGCCAGGTGTTTCTAACTCCAAGTAACCCTTTAGATGTTCAAACACCCATGTAGAGCATAGAGAACGTAGGCTATGTTTACTGAAGTACCCTGTGCCCTCGGACTGAGCAGCACCAGTAACAGGAAGCCAAAACTGCTTGCATTTAGAAACTTGGCAAATGTTTGCCCAGACATAAGACCAACCACCAGTCACAACTGCCAAAGACATTGCACACATAGACATCACAGTTCCCATTCATTTATTAGTTATTTTTTTTTAAAGCAGTCTCATCAGATTGGGGTTGGGAGTGTAAGAGAATCTCTTCCTGTAGGACTACCTCTTAGCTTAAGTCATGGGGAAAATCACCGGCCTGCTGTTACCTCAACCTACAGCAAAGAAAAATTGTATATTTTATTTGATTTAGGAGGTTCTGCTCTCCTCCCATGGTAATCCTGTAAGTGTAAAGGGGGAATAAACCTGACCTCAGCGGTGCTTCTCAAAGTATAGCAAAGTGTTAGTGTTACCCATGTGCTCGGAATTATTTATTTTTTAAATATGAGTTTCTATCCAAGTTATGTGTTTAGAAACCCAGTTACAGAATTATGTGAGAAGGGATATAACGAAGCATACATGTAGTAAACATTCTTGACCACGTTCTAATTCTGAAATTCAAAAGTTTTGAACAAAGCAGGAACATCAGCCTTTAGCTGTTTTAGCAGTCACAAATCTGTTGTATTCCTTAGTACCATCAGGAGATCAAACTTTCAGTAAAGTTGGAAAGAATAAAATATATTTTAGCCCTGCTTCTCTGAGGCATTTCTTGAGAGGAAAGAAAGCATCACACTTCTGTATGGGCTCAGGGGCAAGATCATTAAACACCTTAATTTTACAGCCTTCATAAATGATGTTGCTTTTGCCTCAAAGGACTCTCTGGACATGAAAATTCTGCTGGAAGTTTAAGAACCTCATTACAAAAGATCTTTGTCTCTCTCCTATGTTTGGCTTAGGCTTTAGTGATCTATGAGCTCTCTCTAGGACATAAATCTTAGTATCAGCAGGAGGAACAGCTGTTTTTGTTAGGAAGACATTAGCAAAGGAAACAGAAAACATAGAAACATAGATTTAGACGAGAGATAAGGACCAATTGGCCCACCTACTCTGCCCATTTCCTACCTACAGGATAAGCTGCAGATCCTAGTTAACCAACAGCCAATTTCTTCTTACTCCTCACAAGAATTGCCTTATGTCTGTCCCATGCATTCTTGAATTCCCTCACTGGTTTTGACCCCATGACCTCCTGAGGAAGGCTGTTCCATGCGTCCACCACCCTTTCTGTGAAAAAATACTTCCTCACATTGTCCCTGATCCATCCCCCTCTATCTTCAAATTGGTTCCCCTTGCTCTTGCACATCTCTTTTTTTGAAAGATGCTACCCTCTTGGACTTTTTTGATTCCCTTGAGGTACTTAAGAGTTTCTATCATGTCCTTCCTCTCCCTCCTTTCTTCAAGGGTATATGTATTAAGCTCTTTTAGTCTCTTCTCCTATGGCTTCTATTGCAGACCCTGCACCATTTTAGTTGCCCTTCTCTGGACTGCCTACATCCTGTCTATGTTCTTGCGGAGAAGGGGTCTCCAGAACTGCATGCAGTACTCCAGATGGGGTCTCACCAACTGTCTGTACAGAGGGATAACAACTTCCTGTTTTCTACTGGTGATGCCTCTCCCTATACATCCCAGTATCCCCCAGCCATCCTTACTGCCTTCTCACATTGCTTGCTAACCTTTAGGTCATCTGATATGATTACTCCCAGGTCCCTTTCCATTTCTGTTATTGTTACTACCTCCTTCCCCATTGTGTACTCTTCCCTGGGGTTTGTTTCCCAGGTGCATTACTTTGCACTTATCTGCACTGAATCAAGCTGCAGACCATTTCTCCAACCTTGCCAAGTCCCTTCTCATCCTTTCCACCCTTCCCTTGTGTTTCAACCCTGTTGCAGATCTTTGTGTCATCTGCAAAGAGGCATACTTTTCCTTCCAGTCCCTCTGCAATGTCACTTATAAAGACATTAAAAAGGACCGGACCCGGTCCTAAACCTTGTGGTACCCCACTAGTAACCCCACTTTCTTCAGAGTGCACTCTGTTTACTATTACCTTCTGTATCCTGTTTTCCAGTCAAAGTTTTACCCAGGCTGCCACCCTGGGACCCACTCCCAGGCTGGCTAATTTGTTTATTAATCTTTTGTGTGGGACTGTGTCAAATACCTTGCTAAAGTCTAGGTAGGCCATGTCCACAGCCCCTCCCTGGTCTACTACGTTGGCCACCCAGTCAAAGAAATCAATTAGCTTCATCTGACATGACCTTCCCACTGTGAATCCATGCTGCTTTGGGTCCTGTGCCCCACTGGTCTCTAGGTACTCAACAATTCTTTCCTTCAGAAGTGATTCCTTCACTCTCCCTACTACTGAGGTCAAACTGACAGGTCTGTAGTTTCCTGCCTCTGTCTTGGTCCCACTTTGTGAGGGAATCACATCCACCCTCCTCCAGTCCTCAGGTATGACATCATCCTCCCATGATTTTTTAAAAAGGCTAGTCAGTGGTGTCACTAGTTCTCCCTTAGTTCTTTTAGAATTCTGAGGTGAATCCCATCAGGCCCCATTGCTTTGTCCACCTTCAGTTTTAGGAGTTCTTTCAGAACCCTTTCTTCTGTGAAAGGACTGGGATCAACCCCCCTATCCAGAGTCCTTCTATTGATTGGATTAGGTACCTCCACTTCCTCTTCTTTTGTGAATACTGAGCAGAAGTATTCATTCAGTGTCCCTGACTTTCACTGTCCCTCTCTGCCCACCCACGTCTCCTTTATTCAGCCTCACTATCCCTCCCTTAGTCATTTTTTCACTCCCTAATGTACCTATAAAAGGTTTTATCCCCCTTTATAACCGAGTTGGCTATCTTTTCCTCAGTTTGGGCCTTTGCTATTCTGACTTCCCTCTCTGCTTCCTGCTGCTTTAACTGGTACAGCTCTCTGTCCTGCTTCGTCTGTGTTTTCCTATATTTCCTAAATGCTATCTTTTTCTCCCTAACCTTCCCCACCACCTCTTTTGAGAACCATGATGTTTTTTCTTTCATTTGGATTTGTTTATGTGCTTCACACAAAGGTTTGTTGCCTCTGTGATGGCAGTTTTGATGTTTCCCCATTGTTGTTCCACCCCTCTTTCTTGCCTGTTTGCTAGTGTTTTTCTGAGGGACTCTCCCATTTGACAAAGTCAGCCCTCCTGAAGTCCAGTACCCTAAGTTTTGTATGGCTTGACTCTGCAGCTGAGTTTATCGTGAACCATACTGTTTGGTGGTCACTTGTCCCCAGATGGCTACCCACTTCTAGATATGAGATCCTCTCTCCATCTCCATTTGAGAGTACCAGGTTTAAGACTGCTCCCTCAAAAGTGGATTCTAACACTAGCTGTCTGAGGCAAGCCCCATGTAGGGCATTGAGAATGGCCCTGCTCTTGGATGTGGCTGCAGCAAAGGTGCTCCACTTAACATGTTGCATATTCAGGTCCCCCATCAACAATATCTCCCCTTTCTCTGCCATCCTAAGGATGCCATCTATCATTCCTTGTCCATTTCCTCCCTGATACAGGGGTCTGTATACAACCCCGTGCAGATTGCGGTGCCATTTCCAGTCTCCAGGGTGACCCACAGTGCTTCCTCTCCTCCCTGTTCACCCTTTTGTTACATTGCTTTGATCATTTCCCTTACATAGAGATATACCCCTCCTCCTCTTCTACTCTCCTTGTCCCTCCTGTAGAGTGTGTACCCTGGTATGTTGACATCCCAGTCATGGTTCTCTGTGTACCATGTTTCTGTGACTGCCACAATATCCAGGCATCCCTCTTCCATCAAGGCCACCAGTTCAGGAGCTTGTTACCTAGATTATGGGCATTGGTACTCATTACCCTCCATTTTTTGATGGCCTTACCCCTTTTTGCCCCATCTCTGTCCTTTCTGCCTTTGCCTTTTTCTGCATTTACCCCTACCCTTCTCCCTATTGACATCTCTATCTTGGTGTTTACCTCACTAACTACCCTGATTTTTTTTGGGGGGGTGCTAGGATTTCCCTGCTTCTTATCAGTGTCTTCCCCCTTGGCTAGTTTAAATGTTTGCCAATGAAGCATTTAAATCTATCACCTAGGATCCTGGTTCCCCTCCTAGACAGATGAAGACCATCACACCAGTATAGGCCTGCATCCCTCCAGGTGGTCCCCAATCCCCAAAAGAAGCCAAAACCCTGAGCTCTGCACCAGTTTTTCAACCACTGATTGAATACCATGGTGTGGAGCACCCTAGCCTCACCCATGCCATAGACAGGCAACACCTCCGAGAAGGCTACCAACTTGCTACTTGTCTAAGCCCCCTCCCCAACTCCACAAACTCCTCCTCCACTGTTCTGATCCCTTTCCCGGCCAGGTCATTTGTTCCTATGTGGACAATGACATCCAGCTCCCTCCCCCATGCAGCTGCTCCTGGATCCTGAGGATTTGCTCCCTGTCCCTCCAAGCCATGGTGCCAGGCAGGCACATTACCTCCCTATCCCTCCCTCCCCAGTTCTACCCTCCTAACAATATAGTCCCCCACCAGGAGTTGTTTCTTCCCCTGTGGGGTCCCATGCCACCCTCCTGTAGGTCTCCTTTGTGGAGGTTGCCAGCATCATCCTTGGTCTCCACTGTGGGTGCCTCCATAGAGGAACCACACTCTGCCAGAACAGCATATGACTTGTGGAGAGGTACAACTGGAGGGATGCACCTCTGTTCCACCACTCTGACCCTCCCTGAGCCCACTATGGTCCAATCACTCCTCTTTCTTGGCAACCTCTGAGGCAGTGGCAGTGACCCTGGTGGTCCCTGGGTGGAAAGGAGGTCCCCAAAATCCGGCCAACACAGCCTGGAGATGAGCAACCTCCTCCCTCAGCCCAGAGGGTGACTGCAGATGGAACAACACTGCAGTGGCTCTGCCCTTTCTATGCCATCTTTAAATCCAAAAATTCTGAGATTATTTCTCCTGTTTCTGTTCTCAAGGTCTCCAATTTTAGATTCTAACTTGCTTATCCTATGGTTTTTCATGATCCTCTCTCTATGATCCATATTTACTGTGTCTTCTAAGCTACTGATTCTCATTTCAGCATCAGATGTTTGCATCGTATGAGAGACTAGTCCCTGTTTAATATCCCTTAAATCAGTGTGCATTTCTGATATTTTAAGACTGAACTTTGTAATCTCTGACATAAAATCAAAATAATCTACTGTTAGGGCAGCAGCAGTAGTAGTTTTCTTTAGGACCTGATCACCTAAATCATCAGAGCTGCTATCAGAATTAGGTAGAGGGTGTTTCATTGTGGTGGCTTCATCCCTCATAATTACTAGGCTGTTGCCAGATTCCATTTTTTGTAACAAGATTTATTTATTTATTTTTTAAATTCTCAGATTACAAATACCTTTGAGCAGAAACTGCTCATTTACAAAGGTTCCACATCAAAGGATGAGGGTCAACATACATACAGAGGTAGTAAAAGAATGCACAATAAACAACCAAAACAACTAAAAGGAAAAATAAAAATACTCAGTTATAACATACTTTGAGATAATATTCATATAACAAGCAGCTTGAGTAGGCAGCTGGCTGCGGTAACAATAAGAGATAGAGGGCACCATACGCAGTTAGTATTGCAGGCATGCGACCGAGGAAGTTGGCAGGCTAATCGGCCACTGTCCGATGGTGGTGGAAAATGTCTTGTACCAGTGTAGATGTGAAGCAGGAAAGGAGTCACAAGGAAGGCCCAGTGCCAGAGGAATGAGACTGGGAAAGGGCGGCTGTGAGACATGAGTGAGCTGGGAGGTGTTTAGAGATCTCTGTTCAGAGAAGCAGTCACATTGAGTGTTAGGGTGAGGTAAAGTTTGAGATTCCTTTGAAGGGTCCAAATGTAGTAGGAAAGTGCTTCTTTATTGGGGAATTGAACCACTGAGCAGCTTTATAGATAAGGACCGCTGACCCATGGAGGTACGACATCTGGGAACCTGAAAGGTTAGAAATTGGGCACCACGTGTTTGTTGAGTGCCACTGTAGGTAGCAAGGAGTGAGCTAACACCAGGTGGCATGAGACCAAGGAGAATCTTTTGGTAAGTAAACAGGTCTGGTATTGTATTCTGCTGCATAGGGGTAGCCAGCTGGCCTGTGCATAGAGGTCAGAGGTGGAGTTTGTCGGGCTGCACCAGTCAGATGAAAGTCTTAAGCAAGTGATGTGATCTGTGTAGAAAATGTACTAGACAAATACTTCAAATCAAGTTGCAGAATGCCACTAGGTTTTAATGTAGTCTTGTATGGCGGTTGTAAGTATATTGTTGCAGGACAGATCTTTGAAGTGGGCACTGTGTGGCACTGTGAGACTGTCAGGTGTACCTTTCTGCTTACTCTGAACTGTAGTCTGCGGTGCTTTTGGAGATATTCAAACTGATAAATCAATGAGTCTGTTTAATTAAGGAACTGCCTGAGTCTTAGTTGGATGGTTTAACTAATGTTTCAGTAGCTGTTGGCATCTTTTCCTGTGAATGGGCTGTGAAAATTAATGAAAAAAATCCTGGTTTAGATTTGAAGGAGGAAGGCCATTATGAATCTCAGAGCAGGATGCCCACACCGAATGCTGCCATCCAATCAAATCAGAAATGATAGCTGTTTATTTGCTACCATATAACATGGTTGAACATACAAGATTCAGGTGGCTTCTGAGTGCCTTGTACCTCAATACAGTATACCATCACAGAAATACTTCTCAACAACAGAGATTCCAGATCTTTATAATGCTGTATACAAAAATTAAGACGCATGGTGTGCAGTGCTGTTGGGAAGGTGGTGCATCTGAACAGATATCTGGACAAGCTGTCAGCCTGGACCCTTCATGTCTGTCATGGCACATTGGGCATGTTTTGATAATTCACGTGGGACTAGGGACAGTGAAGCATCACAGTGTGCTGTTCCAAGAATGTTTTATTTTCCATCTGAACATACCTAATACAACATCAGTGAAGAGTTCCAAAACCAATACAGCAATGGCTCACTTTACCGGACTGTGAGTTCACTTTATAGTTGCAAATAATGGGTCCAACATAAGGAAAGCATTGGAGAGAGGGCTTTGTTCTCATCCGCTGCTTTGTGCATTGCTTACATTTAATAGTTCACATTTTCTCCATGATGATAGGGAGATTAAGGCCCTTGTTAGCACTGGTAAAAGAATATGCACTTATTTCAGTCACTCAAGCAAAAGCCCATCACGTGTTTGAAAAAATACAGCAGGAGCACAGTTTACCTTTGCACAGACTGAGCCAAGACATTTCTACTCAATGGAATTCAACCTTTTATACCTTCCAAAGGCTGCTGGAACAAAATAAAGCTATCAGACAATATACCTTAGAAAATAAATTTGGTGGTGCAGACATCTGTATTACTCCACCACAGTGGGCCATGCTGGAGTTTCTAATTTTCCTGCTCCAGCCATTTTAAGAAATCACCAGGGAGGTTAGTGCAAACACAGCAACTCTGAGCTAGGTGATACCCCTAATAACAATTTTAAAATTAAGATTGAATCTGATTAGGGAAATGTTAGAGAAGCAAGACAGTTCCGTGGTTGAACAGACTGCCAGTGGTGCTGACATATGCAGGTTGCCCTCCAGAATACAAGAAGATCTAACAAGATGTGCAATCCAAAAAGTTGCAGAAGATGACAAACAATGTAAAATGCTTCATTCTGGTTACTACATTAAAGCAACAATCTTGGACCCGGGGTCAGACTAGGGTACAGAGGGCCCACCTGGAAAGAAGATACAAGGGCCCACCTGGAAAATCAATAGAGGAGGGCCCAGGTTGACACATTCATATTAATATTCCACTTCAGTCTGATACACTAGCTCTGTGTTTGCATCTTACATTTATCAACAGTGTCCCAGATACCCCATTTAATAAGAAAAAAGAAGATAAATGCAAAAGTTTTCAGAGTTCAGAAGGTAACCACTTACCCAACTGAGGGGCCCTACCAGAAATTTCCAGGTATCCAGGTGGGACAGTCCGACCCTGGGACCCACGATACAAACTGAAGCAACTATTGAGTGATGATAATGATGATGACACTTGTTTCAAGAGAAGTAAACAATACATAATTGACGTGGTGTGGGCTGTCATGGAACAGAGTATAACAGCAGCACTACATTCAGAATCTTCTTCATGACACAGCAGCACAGCATCAGGTAGCCCACCCTCTACTGTTGCGGCATTTTCTACTTCTTCCTCCTCAGCCACTGCAGCCGAATCTTATTCACCATCAGCAAAGCATAACACTGTCCCACAATCACTTGGTTCAGATGCATGTCTCTGGAGTCACTTAGAAGACGTAATTGTAACATCTTCATCTGCCTCTTGTAACACAGTCTCAGCACAGACCATTGTTGAAATGTACCTGGCAGAGCCCAGTATCAGCTGGAATGCTAATCCTTTGAAATACTGGAACTCCAAACAAAACATGTGGCCTGCTTTAGTAAACATTGCAGTGAAGTACATGAATTTCCTCTGACTAGTGTCTGTTCAGAATGATTGTTCAGTTTATCTGGTAACAACATTACTGACACATGATCCTGTTTGACATCAGAAATGCTGAGTGCCTCACGTTTCTCAAAGTCAACATTCCTCACTTTAATTTCAAATATGATACCTGAATAAAACATACACTGACTGTTCTGAGCAGGATCTATGCACAAACACTTTCAAGAATTTGTGCCTATGGTGAAAATCGTTTGTGAATAGGGTCTACTACATGAGGTAGCAACTAACTGCAACAAGTCAGGTTAGAATGGACTAGGCCAGGCCAGTATGATCACATTAGCAGCACAGAATAGAAAACAAATAACATCAGTGGGTTCAGAACCCAAATATAGCAAGCAACTGCATTTCATGTCACAGACTTAATTGATGGTACCTGGTCTGGATCTGGAAGGTAGGGTACTGCTGTCTTCTACTACTACTACTATCATCATTTTTTGCCCTCATGAGTCACAACTACTACTTATCACTTTTGTCCTTACTCCAGTCCTACTCCTTACTACTACTACTACTTGTCACTTTTTACCCTCAGCAACTGATCCTGAGTCTTGATTGTATTATTTTTTTCTCAATTGTTTAACCAGGAGTGGCACACTAAGCTGAAAGCTTGTTTATAGGTGCGACCTGGGAGCACAGGAAGTTAAGTGACTTGCTCAGAGTCACACAGTATGCAAGTGGGGCTGTAGGATTCAAACCCAGATCTCCAGACTGGCAGCTCAGAGCCTTAAACCACTGTGCTATACTGCCTCTCAAATTTCAATTTTAATTTTCATACAGTCTAGCTTGCAGATACCTGAAACCAGAAACGGAATACTCTTTGTATATTTCTCATGTCCCTAATATTTGTCTGCAAATACTTCACAGAAAAAAAAATGTTACTAAGCTGAAAATTCATAGAATTTCATGTGTGTGTTTGTGCGTGCACATGCGCGCGTGTGCGTGTGCATGATATGCTAGCCCAGTTACATCTCACTTACAGTAACTGGGCTGAGATTATTACTGTATTTTATTTTTGATACTTATATTACTTGGTAGTGGCTGGCAGCAATTGTGGAACTAGGAAGGATGTAATTGTGTTATGCGGTGTGCCATCAGGTCTTCAGGTGGCAGTGGCAAACTTTTTTATCACTGCACTGCACTTGACCAATTTGATGTGTGACTGGCTACCTACCTAGGTGGTGATCACTGTCTTTCGTTTTTCTTCTTTAAGGATTCAGCATCCTCAGCATGCTGATCAGATTCAGTAGAAGTAGTCGTAATACTAAAAAATATTACCATCTCTTGGACCAGGTAGTGTACCATATACCACAGCACTGCAATCAAATAAGTTAAGCAATAATGAAAACTGGAATACAATGAAAAAATCTAAAGCAACAAAACCAAATATAAAGTGTGATGCTACACAAATAAAGTAACAAAACCAAAAACAATGTAAAGTGCAACCATAAGAAAATGATAACTAAAAATGTCAGTGCAAATCAAAACAGTAAAATGCATCTAAAAATGATGAACTTAAAAAACATAATACGCCAGCAGTAAACCCTTTGCCCACATAGCCTGTACGCTGTGGAACAAGCTCCCTAGTCAGCTCCAAGAAGCCTCCCCCCAGCAATCTTTCAGGCAGGACTACGCACTCACCTCCGGAATCTCAGCTCCTGTTTCTGTCCTGAAGGCTAGCTAAATTATGCCACCCTGTAGTATGACCATGGAAAGTCTAATTTGCTCTAACTGGCACCTAGCTGTCACCCTTGATCTTGTGTACTTGTCCTATAAATAGACACTCTCTCCTTTGAAAACCGGTCATTCTCAATGTAACCTGTAACCTATTGTCCTACACTGTATTGCATGTATATGTAATTGTACTGCCTGCCCTAAATCTAACAGCTGCCACTGTTGTCATGTTGTATGTTACCCCTATCCAATGACTATTGTACAATGTCATCATGTTCTGTACGCAATGTCCTACTATGTATACTTTGATTGTACTTGCACTGCTCTATGTAACTAACTCTGGGTTGCCCCCGAAAAAGAGACCACCAGGACCCAGTAGGCTTACCCGGTTAACAAAATTTAATAAATAAAATAAAATAAAATATTGGCATGGAATAACTAAAAAGTTAGCACAAACAAAAAAGCACAACATAACTAAAAAGTGAATGGCAACAAAAAAGTGAATGCTAATAAAAAAAAGTACAACATAACAAAAAAGTGAATGCAAGCAAAAAAGTGAATGCCAGCACAAAAAGTACAACATAAAAAATAAGTGAATGCCAACAAAAAAGCACAACATGGCAAACAAGTGAATGCTAACAAAAAAGTACAACACAACAAAAAAGTGAATGCAAGCAAAAAGTGAATGCCAACAAAAAAGCACAACACAACAAAAAAGTGAATGCAAGCAAAAAGTGAATGCCAACAAAAAGCACAACACAACAAAACAGTGAATGCCAACAAAAAAGCACAACACAAGTGAATGCCAACAAAAAAGCACAGCACAACAAAAAAGTTAATGCCAACAAAAAGTACAACACAACAAAAAAGTGAATGCCAACAAAAAAGCACAACACAACAAATATTGTGAATGCAAATGAAAAAAGTGAAGAACTTAAAATCCAAGTGTTGGCTGGTACCATAAATAGCTGGCCAAAAAGGGTAATTGCAAATAAATGCATCTGGCACCAAGCATTCCCTGGTGCTCACTGACACCCTCCTCCCTTACCCAATCCCTTGCCAAGGACTCCATAATGCAAAGAACTCTGTAGTATCGAAAGGCAATCAGTTCCTGCCCTATCATTCCCTGGTGTCCAGTGGCCCCCCAATTTCACCACCACAACTCCATGCCAAGCAATTTCAGATGCCCAGTGGCATACTCCTAACATATATTTTAATCCTGTATTAATCAGTTCCTGGTGTTCAATAGTACCTCCTCCCTCTTCTTATTCTCTGTCAAGCATGCCCTTGGGTCATAAGCCTCTGCCATCAGTCTGTTCCATGCAAAGCACACCTTGGAGTCTGTTGACAGCTCCCTCTCTCATCCTACCCTGTACCAAATGACGCGTGGTGCCCAGAGAGTTCTGCCTTTGCTCACGCTGTACCTTACTAAGCATTCCATAGTTTCCAATGGCACCTCCTTCATCACCCACCCTGAACCAAGCAGTCTGTAGTGTCTAGTTTGCACCCAAACCCAGGATGTCAGAAGCAGATGCCAGCATGGAGGGTAACAGAATATCTATGTAAACATTCACCTTTCAGGAGAGGATCCAGGTGCTGTCTGCTTTTGATATGGCTCCTAGTGGTTGCATGAAGTAGTGTGCATGATGTGAGTCACCACATGTTGAGCACACTTCTGCCCTAGGATGCCATGGTAGATATGTCTTGGATGAAGGCATGCCACAGCAATTTTGGAAAATGGCTGGCTTAGCTTTTCTGGATGATTGTCTCCACACACCCAAGCCACCAGACCCAAAACCAGGTTGTGCCCATTTTAAAAGTGGGCTGCTGCTGACAGACCCATGTGTTTACATAGAAACATAGACTTTGATAGCAGATAAGGATCCTTGGCTCACCCAGTCTGCCTATTTCCCTACCTACAGAATAAGCTGCAGATCCTAGTTAACCAGCAGCCTATTTCTTCCTACCCCCCACACGAATTGCCATATGTCTGTCTCATGCATTCTTGAATTCTCCCAGAGTTTTAGACCCCACATCCTCCTCAGGAAGGCTGTTCCATGAGTCCACCTCCCTCTCTATGAAGAAATACTTCCTCACATTGCCCCTGAGCCATCCCCCCTCTATCTTCAAATTGTGCCACCCCCCTTGTTCTTGCACATCTCTTTTTCTGAAAGATGCTACCCTCTTGGACTTTGTTGATTCCACTGAGGTACTTAAAAGTTTCTATCATGTCCTCCCCTCCCTTCTTTCCTCAAGGGTATACATGTTAAGCTTCTTTAGTCTCTCCTCATATGGCTTCTCTTGCAGACCCTGCACCATTTTAGTTGCCCTCATCTGGACTGCCTCCATCCTGTCTATGTCCTTGTGGAGATGGGGTCTCCAGAACTGGATGCAGTACTCCAGATGGGGTCTCACCAACTGTCTGTACAGAGGGATAACAACTTCCTGTTTTCTGCTGGTGATGCCTCTCTATACATCCCAGTATTCCCCAGCCCGCCCTACTGTCTTCTACATTGCTTGCCAACCTTAAGGTCATCTGATATGATTACCCCAGGTCCCTTTCCATTTTGTTGTTGTTACTACCTCCCCCATTGTATAATCTTCCCTGGGTTTTGTTTCCCAGGTGCATTATTTGCCGTATTTGCATTGAAGCCAAGCTGCCATACTTGACCATTCCTCCAACCTTGCCAAGTCCCTTCTCATCCTTTCCATGCCTCCTTGTATGTCAACCCTATTGCAGATCTTTGTGTCATCTATAAATAGGCATACTTTTCCTTCCAGTCCCTCTGCAATTTCACTTGTAAAGACATTAAAAGGGACTGGACCCAGTACTGAACCCTACAGTACCCCACTAGTAACCACTCTTTCTTCAGAGTGGACTCCATTTACAATTATCTTCTGTGTCCTGTTGTCCAGCCAATGTTTTACCCAGGCTACCACCATGGGACCCACGCCCAGGCTGGTTAATTTGATTATTAATCTTTTGTGTGGGACAGTGTCAAATGCCTTGCTAAATTCTAGGTAGGCCATGTCCACAGCACCTCCCTGGTCTACTACTTTGGTCACCCAGTCCAAGAAATCAATTAGATTAATCTGACATGACCTTCCCACTGTGAATCCATGCTGCCTTGGGTCCTGTGCACCACTGGCCTCAAGGTACTCAACAATTCTTTCCTTCAGAAGTGATTCCATCACTTTCCCTACCACCAGGTCAAACTGACAGGTCTGTAGTTTCCTGCCTCTGTCTTGCTTCCACTTTCGTGAAGGGAATCACATCAGCCTTCCTCTAGTCCTCCGGTACCACACCATCCTCCCATGCTTTGCTAAAAAGGGTAGTCAGTGGTGTCACTAGTTCTCCTCTTAATTCTTTTAGAATTCTGTGGTGAATTCCGTCAGGCCTCATTGCTTTGTCCACCTTCAGTTTTTGGAGTTTTTTCAGAACCTTTTCTTCTGTGAAAGGACTGGGATCAACCCCCCTATCCAGATTGCTTTTGTTAATTGGATTAGGCACCTCCCCATCCTCCTGTTTTGTGAATACTGAGCAAAAGTATTCGTTCAGTATCCCTGCTTTTTCACTTTCCCTCTCTGCCCACTAACCGTCCATTCTATTCAGCCTCACTATCCCTCCCTTTGTCTTTCTCGCTCCTGATGTACCTATAAAGGTTTTATCCCCTTCTTAACTGAGTTGGCTATCTTTTCCTCAGTTTGGGCCTTTGCTATTCTGACTGCCTTCCCGCTTCCTTCTGCTTTAACTGGTACAGTTCTCTGTCCTCTTCTTCTGTGTTTCCTTATACTTCCTAAATGCTATCTTTTCTCCTAACCTTCCCCGCCAACTCTTTTGAGAACCATAGTGGCTTTTTCTTTCATTTTGATTTGTTTATTTGCTTCACACAAAGGCTTGTTGCCTCTGTGATGACAGTTTTGATATTTCCCCATTGTTGCTCCACCCCTCCTTCTAGCCTGTTTGCTAGTACTTTTCTAAGACACTTTCCCATCTTGCCAAAGTCATCCCTCCTGAAGTCCAGTACCATCACTTTTGTATGGCTCGGCTCTGTAGCTGAGTTTATCATGAACCACACTGTTTGGTGGTCACTTGTTCCCAGATGGCTACCCACTTCTAGATCTGAGATCCTCTCACTGTCCCCATTTGAGAGTATGAGGTTTATGCATTTCTTGTAAGGAGGACTAAATTATACACTACTTTGCATATATGTTCCATTCATCTCATATACTGAGTACAGCATGATATGCCCCCAAGAACCAGCTATCTAATGGTTGGATATCAAAGTGATAACACACTGCCACCCATATGCACACATTCACACACAGTCAAGTTTTGTAGCACACAACTACTCTCCTTTTCCTCCCAACAATCAAGCCACAAACTCATGGATATGAACAAAATGCTAAGGACACACACATCTACACAGAAACAGCTATTGCCCATAGTACTGCCCCACAAGACAGCAGTTGTTCAAGCATAATACAAATGTGATGTGTGCACCGTAGACTACCAAAACACACACACACATGCACGCATGCACGCACACACAAGCAACCACCCGTGGCAACTGTTAAGCATAGCAGACATCCTATCTAACAGCTAGCAAACTAAAGTTGTTGCAGAATAAGGCTGACCTAGTGGCTTGGAGGGTGCAGGTGCTACATGCTGACTTGGCCCTAGGCTTGCCCCAGGTGGAGGCCTGGTGGGTAGCACAGGAAGTTTGAGTAACATCGAAGGAAGTGGCCACGGTTCTGTGGTGTGTGGGAACTACAATGCATGCATGGTTACGTGCCACCATGGCAATGGATCCAAGTGGAGAAAATGGAACCATGGTTGACACAGGCATAATGAGGCCCTGCTCACCTACATCTGTTCCCCACCATCACTTGGCCCACCAGGTGAATTCTGGCTGTGAATCACTAGGAGTTGGGAATCACATCTCTTCCCTTCTCTTCCTGGCTCTGCCATGGGTGGGACAATCTGTGGGGAACTTTGGGTACAGTGGTGCTGGGTGAGATGGGAACAAGGCTGACAGCCCACCTGCATTGACCCTCCAAGGAAAACAGCTTATTTAAAAAAAGTGCTGCAGTATACATCACCTTAACACACACACAAACACACACACACCCATAACAGGTGGCTGGTGTTACATTAGACCTAAGAAGTGCTGGAAACATGTAAATCGTCCTTTACCTGGGATCTAGGGATCCTGATGTCTAAATGGTCTCTTACCTCGGTACCAGGGATCCTGAAGTAGGCGTCTTAAAAGGAAGACATCCATCAGACCTGTAAAATAGTATATAGGAATGGGATCACAAAGAATCTGTAGTTCTTAGGGAGTAAATAGGAAGAACAGGAATGGTTAGATGTAGAGTAATACTTATGTAACCCCTTGTTACCCGGGGTTACTAGAATCCCAGTAAGACCTAGTGGTAGGCAAGGAAGGCAGCTTGTGAAACTCCAGTTAAATGGGTTTCACACTGTCTCACTCTGTTCTCAGTCTCAGCTGAGACTGAGAGGTGACATCATCAAATAGAACTGTCACAGCTGCATAAGCCACATTGGAATCTGCAGGAGAGGGAGTGCGATAGAACATTGGGAGTTTTCAAAGTCAGTCTCCTGTTTGTTTTGAAGCAAGAAAGTCAATGTCCAGTGCTCAAGTGGTGGAGACCGCTGTCCAAGTCTCGGTGCCCCCCCTCCAGGCGGGGAGTAGAGGAAGTAAAGTATCCCTATGTAGATTCCAGGGGCAATCCCCTCATTTCTGCTAAAGAGAGAAAGCTGCCTTTTACAGTTTCGGTTTGTGCTTGAAAAGTGGAAAAAGTTGTACTTCGCCTGTGGGGTACCTGCAACAAAAGGGTGAGTGTTTGCTCTAATATGAGAGGGCAAAAAATGTGTTTCTTCAGCCTGGGAAATGTGAAGAAATCTGGGATATGAACTACTATTTGGGAGGCCTATTGTACTAGGACAAACAAATGGAGTAGTGTCAAAAGCTAAAGTACTGTGTGGATTCAAGTAATGTTGTAGAGGGGGTGCGACAGTTCATCCACCGTTTAATCTACATTTCAAAGTTTCAGTTTGTCCAGAGAAATGGCCGGGTATGGGCTGTGGGAGCTGGAGGTGGGAACACCCCCCATCTTTAGTAACCAGGTCCACCTCTATGGATTTCTGCTGTGATTGCTACTTACCTCATAAGCAGCCAGTGGTGACAGAAGTACCCAGGCGTGGGTTGCAAATGGGAAAATCTCTGGGAGTCGCAGACTCTAAGTGGTGTGGGGAGCCAACACGGGTAAAGAATTCTCTTTGTGAGATGAGTCAGAAGAAGTAAGAAGGAAATCTCTCTAGGGGTCACAGACTCTAAGTGGTGTGGGGAGCCACAACAAGTAAATTGGGTTCATTCTTCCAATGAACCACCAGTCAAGTGGCCGGCAGGGGAGCCGGGCCAGTCGGGCTGTGTATCCAAAGTGCATGCAAGTCCGGGCTGTGTGCCTGGTGGGTCCAGAGCCTGAAAACAGTAGAATTGGTCCATTTCCAGTGGACCACCTTGTAGTCTCTAATCTGCATTATCAGTAAACGTAGCTCTTGGGGTCCATCTATGCTTTGCTGTGTTCAGCTAGTTATGAATAAAAGCCACACTGAAGAATCCTAATCCTGGTTCTGGACATTACAGTTATTGCTTCCTGTATTCAGATTTACTTGGGTGCCCCTGTGCAGAGTAGCCAAACCTAGGTCCTCTTGTGCCAGGTAACCTCATCCTCCCTGAACCCAGGTCCCCACCAGGTATTGCTGCCAGCGCCAACAGCATGCCACCTGTCATTTTGGTAAAAAGGCAGTGGTGAGGGTTACACTTATCTGATGGGGAAGGTGTCAGCATTCTGTCCGACCTACAAAGAGAAAAATAGGTTAATATGGAGATAATACAGTTGCGATTGCAGAGGCAGAGAGTGGAAAAGGGGTCTAGGACAGCATAAGACTTAAAAATAATAGGGAGCGTGGATAAAAAGTTACAGTTAGGGCAAAACAGGAAGATACAGATATAGAGAAGGAGACTGCAATATAGGGAAAGAAATACATTTAATAGACAGGAAAAGAGAAGCGAAAGAGCTTTGGGGGGGGCACAGCAAAACCACTTATCACTAAGGCTATAATTTTTCATGGTAAAAATTAGAAAATTTCATGGCACATGCATGAGAAAAAAGAAATTTTACAGCTCTTCATGGACCCAAAATATATATTAATAGATATAAATTAAAATGAAAAACTGCAACTGACCGTGTGCTTCCAGACACTGCACCCCCACACACACACACGAGACACATTCTTTTACACCACTGATTGCCGAATGCACACAGTTTAAACATAGCATAATTGGTGCTGCGTTAAATTGTGACCGAGTGTAATGAAGGAGGCAAGGTGAGTGTCTCCACCTTAGAGCAGACACAGCCCAGCATGCAGGTCCAGAACCAATTTTAAAGAATGCACAGGACACACACAAGGGGGTTTGTATGTTTGCTGGCTTCCTTCAGCCCTCCCCCACTCGATGGTCACTGCTGGACATCAGGAATCAGAACATTGTAAACTTGGTCAACTCTGACACTGCCATGCCTTCTATGGAGCCCAATTGTTTTGCCATCAACATTCAGGTATAGTGAGTATGCTATCGCAACACTGTCAGCACTCTCTCTTCATCTTGCTTAAAACTTTTTTTAGTGGCATGCATGGTCCAGAAATTCGGTAAAAATTGAGTATGCTATGGCAACACTGTCAGCATTCTCTCTTTGTCTTGCTTAAAGGTGACCTGTAAAACAAGTGTAGCAGCCTGCTCCCGTCCCACATACCTTTCTTTTTTTTTTTATAATTAAAAGTTTTATTAATTTTTCTCAACAGAACACAATTGTTCACGAATAATTAAATAGGGGTTACAGAGAAAGCCAGAACATCTTAGAGCCATTCTGCAGAAGAAATAAAAAGGAACACTTTCCCCGGCAGAAACAACAGTCAATACTAATTAACTTACAAACCCCATATCCTCCCCCCACCCCCCACAAACCCTCAACATTAAACATGTAAGAGGTCGAAAGTCACTAATTAACCCTTAGAGGGTGCTAGCCTAATGAACCAAGAAAATAAAGTTTTAGTTAGAAGGAGTCCATGAGAAAAGAAAATGCTCCAATGAACCCATAACTTAACAAAAGACTCTCTTTTACCCCTTGTGTCTGCAATGTGTTTTTCAAGTTGTATAGCGAAGGTGCATTCCCTATGCCACTCCACCAATGTTGGAACCTTGTCTGACACCCAGTGCCTGAGAATTAGCAGTTTCATTACAGCAGCGGTCAGACTAATGTATGCTCTCCAAACTTTAGGAGTGGTCACAGGGAAGGCACCCAATAAACAGATCTCGGGGGTATCCATTCTGTAAGAGCCAAGGATAGGGCTGAGCAGGGAACCTACTGATTTCCAAAAGTTTTGAACTAGAGGGCAGCCACATACCTTTCTATGGTGCTGTGGGAGTCCGTGGCTGCTACGAGCATTATTTTTCGAATTCAATGAATATTTAAGAACAGCACCAAACTTTTAGGTGAATCGGACGTGCTCGCGGTAGGTCCCATCAGGTATGCGAATATGAGTGAGGAGTTCACCTGTTGATGTGGCAACACCCTGCTATGAATGAACAGCAGTGGCTGCAATTTGATATTATATATTTTATTGCTTCTACGTGGTCTTGATGCCTAAAATCATACGTACATTAACCCTGGACAGGTCCTTGCTGTACACATGATTTTAGGCATCAAGACCCATGTAGAAGCAATAAAATATATAATATTAACTGCAGCCACTACTGTTTATTAATAGCAGTGATGTTTGCCACATCACAAACTGGGTGGAATACCCATCATAACTTGCACCCTCTCGATCAGGACCCGCCGGGCATTTCAGCATTCCTAGTATTCCTTGTATTCAAAAAAGAATGCTCATAGCAGCCGCAGACTCCCGCAGCACCATGGAAAGGTATGTAGGATGGGAGCAGGCTGCTACAGTTATTTTACAGGTCACCTTTAATACTTTCTTTACTGGCATCCACAGTCTAGAAACTCTAAAAAAATGAAAATGTGCTTGAGGAAGAACAAAATCCTGTTTCACTGATTTCATGGCATTGAGCAGATTTCACAGTAATCATGAAATCCATGATGACCGTGAATTAACTACAACTTATCACTCCTCCCAGATGGCCTAGTGGCCAGTAAACTGGTAGCTCAGCTGCCATGCTGATGACACAGATTCAGAAGCAAGCCTGGGAAGTCATGTCGGAAGACCATAACTGAGACAGCTGCCACTCTGCAGTGCATCTCAGTCGGGGAGGGTTGGCATCTCACTCCCCCCACCACGGGGGCCCCTGTGACTGGGCCAGGGAGCTTGCTTCTTCTGCATGGGGGACACTGCAGCTGTGCACAGTCATAAAGGGCACTCATTCCCCAAAGGGATGGAATGGGGATGTTAAAAGAGGAGAAAAAATCCAGTAGCCATCTGGATGATGATCAGCTTTGACCTCACCAGGGTATATTCCTGCACAAACAAGCTACCAGCTAGAAAGGAATATCTCTTAGGGAAAAAATAAACAACAACATTGCAGACCAGGTTAGCTACTGTGAACTCTTGGGGTAGTGGCCAGGCATTATTAAAATAATAAGCATTAGTGGTGGTGGGAGGCAGAGATGTCCCACAGAAGTCAAGGGATTTCTATAGTACCCTGGTGGGTATGTTTCTCTGGTGGCCTATTCCTGGGTCTGGTGATGATGAGAGGTCACACTGCCCCATTATCATTTTAGCAGGCATCAATAAGGTGAAATGTTTGCCAATAATGTATGAGGACAAGCTGACGCTGCTGTTGCAGGTAGCACAAGCAATCATGCTAATAGCAAAAGTGCCATGGGGTGCTTTCTACTCCCAGCCTCTATGTAGCTTGGCAGGCAGCTAGGAGGTGGAGTGTTAGCCAGGAGTGTAAGAGGATGAGCTGGGGCTGCTGCTGCAGGTAGCATGAGTGACCATGCTAAAAGTAAAAGTACTTTCTACTCCTAGTCCCTATGGACCTCTAGCTATGGCCTGCTCCATGCAAACAGGAGATGGCAAGGCAGGAGCATGCTGGGAGGTGAAGAAGGCCAGTGCAAGAGCTCATCCCTTCACCTACCTGAGCACTCACTCCATCTACAACCATAATTGCCCTGTGGGGCTTGGGAGCTAGACAAAGTTCGGAAGGCTGCCAGATAGTGAGGCACACTTGAGGTTGTTAAAAGCTCCCACTTGAGAGTGGCAGGTGTGCTAAACAGCTGAGCTGCACCATGGCTTTTAGATAAATAGCCCTGTGAGCTGCAGATACAGGTTTTTGGGGGGTGACACCAGCCATGGGTTTTTTTGAAGCAAGAACAGGGTGGGTGGCAGGGTGTAGCCAACAAATTCAGTTTTATATACACTACTCCAAAAGCTACCTCCCACTATACTTTTCTTATTTGCTCCATCCTGCCAATGAAGCCATACAGGTGAGGTTGCTTGCACTCAACAACCAGTTAAGCAGTATACCATGAGGAGGGTGTAGGTGATGCCAGGATTTACCCACCTGGTGTGGGTTTCTCATAGAGGCACAGGCCAAGTGAGAAAACACAACAGCTGTAGGTAAATCTGGCATTACACTCAAAATGAGATATTGTGATTAAACAATGTCTCGTTTGTTTTTGTGATTAAAAAGAAAAACAGTTATTTGGGCTGGCTGGCAAATCTTCCTGTGGGACATACTACAATTATATGTTGTAAAATCATGCCAGCCAGCCAATCGGGTATTTTTAGAGCCATTGTATAATATTGGATTTATCACAATCCAAGCCTTTTGTTTCAGAATTTGGGATTTCAAGCTTCAAGTTAGTTTATTTGATCAGCCAAAGCTTTTACAATCTAAAACCATCAATCAATTTACAATAAAAGTAATTTGACAATTGCACTTGTCCCACAATTACCTACTTCCTTACAAACTTTCCAGAGACAATCTTTACTTTCAAAATCCAAGGATTCTTTACAGTAAATCCAAAGACAGCAATTGCGGGTGTATTTATTACAGTTGTTCTTGTAGAATCATCACAATCGAAGAGTGGCTAGAAACTTTACCAATTTCTCCAACACTGCCTCATCTGTGTAGTTAAAGAAAAAAAGTATCAACTGGTCGGGGGAGGAGATCAATGCCTTCTAGGATATCCCCTAACCATTTCCTTCTGATAGAATTACAGAAAGGACAAAAAAGTAACATATGTTTCAAGTCAACTTCTTTTTGGAGCATACATGAACAAAATGGAGAGTCAACTTTACCTCTTCCCTGTCGATGATAGATGTAATTTGCCATATATGATTCCATCTTAAAAGTTAGTTATTAACCATCTAGAACTGGGATCAGTTAATTTAAGAAGATATGGATCCAAACCAGTATTTTGCTTTACTATTTTTATACCATCTGTAATGTATCAGAGAAGTTATCTTTTCAGTATCCTGTATTTTAACTAAGTCTCTGACTCTGTTTTTAACAAATACTTTAATTTCTTCCAATGGTTTATAAAAAACATCTGTTATAACATGACCTAAACCAATTGGATAAAGTTTATTCATGATAAGTTGAATGGAAGGTGCTGTGAAGTTCAGTGAGATATAGTATATCTCCTCTTCAAAACACCGTCTGGGAATTCTTTGTTCAGGTAATTGTATTAACTTTAATAGAAAAACAATTTGGCCCAGATATTCAAAAGGGTTGCACCATGCGTAACAGAGATGCACCGGTGCAAGTCCAAAAATGTGCCATACTGCGATATTCAGCGGGAGGCAGCTGTGCTCCCCAAATCGCAAAGCGCAGGAACGCAATGGTAATGAATGTATGTGCAACTGAAGGGGGAGGAACCATGAATAAATAGCGCAGTGCGATATTCAACAGCATGTGCCATGCACAATAGGAGAGCAAGCAGAAGTTGCGCGATAGTGGAAATGATCCAAAATAAAAAGGAACAAGAGAGAGGCGCAAGAACGCTACAGGGAAGCCAGAGGTGGGAGAAAGGTGACAGCACAGAAGACAAGGAAGCAGTGAGTGGGACTGGAAAAGAGCAGGACAGGGCATTCCTGGGAACATAGGACAACAGGACAGGAGTGGGGAGCCTGTGACACAGTGGACTGAGGGCAGTGGCAGTGGGCAGGACAGCCAAATCTTGGAGGTGTTCCCGGTGCAGGGGGAGTAGCACAGAGGACAGTGGGGGGAATGGGATTACAGCTGCCGGGGGGGAACACAAGCTAGGGACATGGCCAGTGCCACCATTCAGATGGAGGCAGTAATGAGGGGTGTGAGAAGGCAGGCAGCAGGGGGGCACGGCCATGGAAGGGCCCGTCGGTGGTATGCCCCCAACAGGTGGTACCGAGCCTGCACCAGCTTCGAGAACTACAGTGACACCAAGATTGTGGGCTGGTACCACCTGAACCGGGTGATCCTGAGGTGGTTCTGTGAGCTGTGCAGTGACGAGATGCAGGCACCCACACGACGGAGCTATGATCTGTCAGTGGAGACAAAGGTAACAGCTGTCATGTGCCTGCTCACCACGGGCACCTTCCAGAGACCAACAGGGGACACAACAGGCATAACCCAGTCGGCCACGTCATGCCTACTCACACAATTCCTCAGCGCACTGCTGCCACATGCTGCGGAGTACATCCATTTCCCCAGCACACCAGGCGGAGCGCACAGCACACATACAAGAGTTCCACAGGGTAGCACATATGCCTGGCATGCTCAGGGCCATTGACTGCACCCATGTGGCCATCCACATGCCACCTGGCCCGGAAGGTGCTGTGTACATTAATTGGAAGGGCTATGCCAGCATCAGCTACCAGGTGGTGTGCGATGCTGGGGGTGCATAACCAATGTCTGTGCCACACACCCTGGGGAGCACATGATGCCTTCATCTGGCACCAGTCTGCACTGTGCTACATGTTTGAGTAGGGGACATCCCACTGGCCACCTAGTGGTGAGTATACAATCATGCATAAAGACATGGATCTTGGGTGGGCATAGTCAGAGGTGACATGGGTACTGGCCTAGATGGTCCATGGCAGGCGGCGCTGATTACCAAACTAATGTCCACCCTCTACACACAGGTGACAGTAGATATCCACTCCGTCCCTGGTTGCTCACACCATACCGGTGGCCCGCGACCCCATCACAGCAACAGTACAATGAGGCACATGCCACAACACGCAGTGTCATAGAGCGGGTGTTCGGGATGCTGAAGGCATGTTTCCATTGCCTGGACACATCTGACAGTGCCCTACAGTACAGCTTCTCAAAGGGCTGCGGGCTATTCCTGGCCTGTTGCATCCTGCACAACATGGCCAATGACTGTGGGATAGCTGTAGAGGTCAAAGAGGGGGACAGTGATGGGGACGATGAGGACGCTGGTGCAGATGGTGATGGGCAGCCCCTTGGTCGAGCGGGACCCTGACTGATCCGGATATCGCAGCTGCACTGGGACACCATCACAGTGGAGCACTTCAACCAACCCAGGTAAGTCATGGGGCCATATGCAACCACCAATGGCAAGGGCACAACCCACAAGCATGCATGGATAAACCCCAGGGTGCATGGCATAAAGGGAATTGGCTGAGCGTGGAACTGCACACGTCATCAGGGATGGGAAAGGCCTAACATGGCACGCGGTCAGACACACACACACACACACACACACACACACACACCAAGACATGCACAAAGGGTAGGACGCACGCCGACCCCAACCGCCACCCCTAGCCACACACAAGTCCACAGATCACCACGCCCAGTGCCTGTCATATGCATGTTTCAGATGCTGGGCACCATTGCACAGTGGCAGACAGCGCAACGTAGGCATCATCATGCACACGCCACAGTGGCCAGCAGCCAGGAGGGTGGCACATGGAACATGTGAGTGTGTGCAGGGCCAGGTACCCCACCTGTGCATTGCACATTGAACAACACACTGCACACAGGGCAACGTCGGACAGTAGCCACGGTGAGAGACAGGTCAGTCACATGGCACAGTGCCATGGCCACCACAGATGCGTGGGCAGCCCCACCGAGACCTGCCAGCTGTGACAGGCTGACCATTGGCCTCATGGGGTGGCACTGACAGTCCCCCAGGTGTGTCTCTGCGGGAACATGACCATTCTCGAGCAGGGGTCTGCAGCTCACTGAACATGCCTGCGCCAGATGTTCTCGGGATGCCCACAGCTGAACCCGGTGTCGACAAGGAGGGTGTCACATGATGCGGGAATGGGGGTGGACATGGCACTGCACGGTGTCTGCGGCGCATGGGCAAGAACTGTGTGCCCATTGTGGCCGCGGACAGCTGTGAATGCCTGTGTCTGCCTGTCAGTGGCGGTCACATCCTCCCACAGTCGGTCCATCCCTGCCAGGAGCAGACCAGTGTCCCTGCTGCACCGCTCCTCTCGCAGCGTGCAGGACCGCACTGAGTGCATCTGCCGCCGCCACAAGCCACAACTGCTGATCCACTGATTCATGGGTATGCAGGTGTGCTCATCTAAGAGGTCATCCGCCTGATCGACATGCTGTCCCTCATGGCGTTCGGCGGCGTGCTGGGCAGCACCCCTTGAGGTTGGGCGCTGCACACCAGGGCCATGCCTGGGCATGTCCACAGGTGGTGCACTGACGCCACCCTCTGACACTGTCCCCCGTCCGCCATTGGCTGACTACTGACACTGCTCCTCCAGCCGCCGGGCCACCAGGGCTCAACGGCACAAGGCAGCGGCCGCACAGCCCCACACTGTCTTGAAGTACACCAGTGCTGCCCCACTGGTGCAGACAGGCACAGGCTGGGACTGTGATGTCACGCAAACCTCCACGGCGGCACCACCCACAGCTATGCCCTTGCTGTTACCTGCTGTGCGGCCATCCTGCGGTCCACATGTATCACTGTCCATGATGTGAGGTCCATCATCATTGGTGACGGATCCGGCACCTGTCCGAGTCTCAGCATGCTGGCATCCATGGATGCTGTCATGCTGGGACATGGGCAGGGCCTCCTCCGCACCAGCTCCACCAACCTCAGTCCGGAGAACCAGGCGGGCCCACTGTCATCCTGACACTTGGACACCTGTGGAGGTGGATGGGCCCTCCTCTGTGTCCAGGGTATCACCCTCAGTGGATGAGCCCACTGCCGCTGACCCATGTAGATGCTCAGGAGCTGTAAGGGAACACGGTAGCATTAGTGTATCTGCCCTACCCTGTGGCATTCCCCCACCCCCACAGTGACAGATGAGGACCTACCATGCAGTGACAGGCTACCACCCGTCTGGAAGCCACCACCTGGAACACCCTCAAGGGCACAATGCTGTATGCTGCCAGCAACCTGCTCTTCTTGTGGTGTCAGGCATGGCGTGGCCAGCTGTCCCCACCAGTCACAGCCCGTGCTGCCCTGATGGCAGCCACCTTATCTTTAATCCTCCTCCTGTCCATGCCCACCTTCTTCTTGCACTCCTGCATGGACTGCTGGTGGCTGCCATGATGGTTGTGGCATGCGCCACCTCACCCCATACTGCAGCATGGGCCTATGGTGTTCCCCGCTGTCCACTGAGCAGCGGTTCCTGGTCAAGGTAGGCCTCAAACAGGGCATCTGATTCTGCCTTGGTGAAGTTGGACCTCCTCTATCTCCCAGGTCTCTGTTCCTCCTCCTCCACTTCACGTTCGATCATCATTGATCCTGTGGGAATGACAGGTGTTGCCTCTGACTGTGCAGTCCCATGCATCTCCCACACACCACAGTCCACAATGGCAAACAACATGCAACTCACCACAATAGACTGCAATACCAGACTATGGCCTCTGCAGCCCCATGTTGCATTTATAGTGCAATGCATGCAAATGAGGCGAGGCTCAATTTTAAGTGGATGCTATTGCAATAGCTGCGCCATTGAATTGCTGATAAGCTGATTTGCATATGCCGGCTGAATATCGCACTGTTGTGCCTTGCATAATTGTGTTGAACGTGCTCAGGCAAGGGCGCAGCTCTGTGACGTGTGCAGTAGACACCGAACGGTGCATGCCCGGTGTGCTGATGCTGATGCCTGCAGCGCTGCTGACGTGCTGAGTGCGGGAGGGAGTGCAGGGCACATCCACCACTGTGCCAGTGGCACTAGTGTGCTGTTCACATGTATAGCGCTCTTGCACTGGGGCGCCATAGGCGCCGTGGTGTAACAGCGTGGTAGGCCACTACAGGAAGTGCCACACAGGCACCCTACTGTGCTACAAGTGGTGAGTACCAATCGCACTGTGGCGGTCTGTGCACGAGGGACCCCTGACCCTGTGCCAGCCTTTGCCCCCTAGGCACCATGCATCCACATGGGTGCACCTCTATCACATTGTTCGGTGACAGCGCGATGGGGAATGGCAGTGCAGTACTGCGCAGCATCCGCCGCGTGCGGACGTGGGCTATGGAGCGCCATTTTGATACTCAATGCTTGAAAGATGGCGAGGAGACAGGCACCAATCTGGAACCAGGTTGAACGGCTAACCTTGTGTCCCTGGTTGAGCCCCATGTTGGTGCTCTCTTTGGGGTGGCACCCCTGGACAGGGCCAGGAGTGCCATGTGGGAGGAGGTGACAGTGGCCCTGGAGGAGGCGACAGGGATCCAGCACACAGCACAGCAGTGCAGGTACCAGTATGGGGACCTCCAGCGGAGGGACCCAGACAGGCTTGCCTGCCTGCAGGCATGCGCCAGGAGGGGCACGGTTCCACGGCCAGGCAGGTGCCCCATCCATACACTGGTTATGTTCATACAGGTATCGCAGTGGGCATGTGTCCAGCACAAGGGGGGGTCCATCCAGTGTGGGCCGGGTTGGTGGTGGTGGTATAGGTGTGGGGGGCAGATGGGTTTGGCTGTGTGGGATTGCACACACCCAGGGGTGGGGGGCCTTTGCTACCGGATTGTACTAATGTTCCTCTCCATGTTTGCACCCCAGGCCCTGAGGAGCACTGGCATGTCAGGGAGGGGCAACTGCAGCGTGAGGCACATCAAGATGCCAGAGGACCCATACCAGCCCAGAGCCGGGACCAGCCTGATGATGGTGAGTGCCTTACATCCAGGATTTCTTGTGCATGCTGTGTAGCAGGGTGGGTGGTGGGGCATGGCCACCATTCATTGACACCACTGCCATGCACACAACATAGCACAGTCAGCACTGTCCAGTGGCACTGCATGTCTGGGAGTGTGTCAATGGTGGTCCATGCATGCACCGGGTACATGGCTGTGCCACTGCCTTCGCACCGCAAAGCCATGTCACTATACAGCCACAGTGGTGCTGTTCAGGACTTGGGAAGTGGGTGTGTGTAGCGATCCACATGGCTGTGTGCACCTGGGTGGGCAGGTCTTGTGGACATGATCACTGTGGGTGGTCGCACACCATCACAGGGGCATGTCCCATGGCTGTATGCCATGCACAATGGGTGGGCTGCAGGGGGCTGTGCATTCACACCTATTGACTCTGCTCCCTTGTCCTAGGTGGATGGAGGATGGTATTTGTGGAGCGGGCACTGCAGGAGCTGTTACAGGTGGCCAGGGCCTCTCTGGCCATCCTCGAACGGATGGAGCGCCACGGTGTGAGGCATCGTCATGACAGAAGACACCACAGGAGTGGGGAGCGGGGCTCCCACTGAAGATGGACCGCAGTTACATCTTGTGAAAGCCCCATGGAGCCACCTCACACCCTCCTTCCCTCTCCCATTTGTTCACCCTGCCCTTACCCACCTCCACCCTGTTTGTGTCCCTCACCCCTTTCACATGTATATATTTGTACATAGTTTTATTACTGCTTTTATAATATATTTGTTTAGTTATGCCTACTGTTGTGGTCTCTGATTTGCAGTGGGCTAATGGTGCTCAGCTGCAGTGGTGTGCATGGTGTCGGGGTGGTGCTATCATGGGGTGTGTGTGTGTGTCTCCATAGGGGAGGCAAGTGTGGCGTGGGTGTAGCTCTCAGTCACTGTCTGTGGTTTGTGTGTTGCCTGTGCAATGGATGATTGTGTGCAGTGGTACATGGTGCATGCGCTGTGTCCATGGCGCACCTATCAGACCATCCATGGCCTGTGCAGCTGCCACCCTTGCATGTCTGTGACCTGCACAGTCCGCTACCATGTCAGTGGTGGCTGCCCATGCTGGACTGCCACTGTACCCATCATGATGCCGTGTTGCCTCCTGTCACTGGTGTGGTGCATGTCTGCTTCGGGTGGCACTGTTGCATCCGCTGTTGTTGTCCCACCTCGATGCTGTCACCTGTGCCTGTTGCAGGGGATGTGCTCCACTGTCTTTCACTTGTGCTCCAGCCGCATGCTGGTGGCGTAGTGTCGTCGTGCCTGCACAGGGTTGCTGGCACACCTGTGCCATGGAGGGGTTCTGGCTGTGTGTACATGGCTGCCATGGTCACATGCCGGGGGCTTGGTTGACCTGCTACTGTGTCCCTGTGTTGGTGTGCCCTTGGATATGGGTGGTTGTTTGTCTGTGCACTGTGTTGCATCCTGTGTGGCGCATGCTTCCATGCAACACTGTGGGTGTCTGCACTAGCTGTTGTGGCCAGTGCTGGGATGGGGTGTGTCCTTGGGAGGGTGGGCAGGGTGCTGTGACACTGGTGGTGGGTTCTGGGGCATGCCCTGTCACGTGTGTGGTACCTCGTGTGTTGACGGATGGTCAGCCTCACAGCTTTACCTGGGGGGGACGTGCATGGTGGCACTGTGTCTACAGCCATTGCTTCGCTGTCTGCTGCTGCTTCCGCTGTTGGGTGCTCGTGGTGGGGGCTGCCTTGCATGGTTCTGTGGTGCACAGGGTTGTATTGTCACAGTGGGGGTGGTGGCATGCTTGGGGTGTCCTGCACTGTTGGCGCTACTCCTGGGCAGGGTGTATGGGGATCATGGTGCAGGGTGTGCTCTGCATTGTTGGGTTGGTGTGGCATGGGGTGGACGGGCATCCATGTGTGATGGTCCCAACTTGCAAGGGGGTGTGCTGGTGCACTGTGCCACGGCGATGGGTTTCTTGCTGGTGTCCCTGGGCCATTGGTTCTTCCTGCTCTCCTCCAGTTGTGCGGTGCATGAGGTGTGGGGGGCGATGTCTGTTCTGCTGAATGCTCCTCTGCCCATCCCTACCATGGGTGGTGGGCCTCTGCATCCTGTCTCTGCACATCCCTGGTTGTGCTGTTGTGCAACTGCCCTGCTCCACTAGGCATCCCTGATTTTGCTATTGTGCATCTGACCTGCACCACTGCACATCCCTGGTTGCACTATGGCGCAGTTGGCGTGATATTCAGTCGTGTGCCACAGGATGCATCTTGACCTACGTGAGTGTTTGAATATCGTGCGTATTGCTCATGGGCACAGTGAACTTGCACTTGCTCCTCCTGTTGTGCACTTTTGTGACACAGTTTGAACATCTGGGCCTTTGTTTTTCTAAAATTAAAGCACCCAAAGAAGGTTGTCCTAACTCCATTCGCAAAATTTCTTTTGGTACTGATTGAGGTAACATTAATATATAACAGTAAAGTTTATTGATTACTCATTCAATGGAGTCAGTCTTCTGATTTCCCCAAATTTCCACAGCATAAACTATGCTGGTATTAATTTTTGCTTTAATTACCTTTAAAATGCCTTGCACAGAAGCTCTTCCCAATTCTGAGTTAAAGCGTCTAAAGGCATTAACTGCTATTTTAGATTTAGATTTTGTGTATTCAATATATTCTTTCCACGATGTGGTTTGGGAAAAGCGTACTCCAAGATAGTCATATTGCTTAACATTTTCTATTCTAACTTCGCCCATGATTGTTCTTAGTAAGATCATTGCTTTATTGCCAAAGATCGCTACCTTGGTCTTATTTTCATTAATTATTAGCCCATCCCTTTTACATAGTTTGGAAAATGTATCCATTTTCCTTTGTAGTCCCAACAAAGAGGTTGAAAACAAGACAATATCATCCGCATAAGTTAAAAGTGAAACCCTATCATTGCCTATTTTAGGAGATTTATATTCTAGGTCTTCAAGGCCCTGTAATATAGAGTTTATATAGATATTAAACAGGGTTGGGGCAAGCATACAACCCTGTCTAACATCAACGTTTGTCTGATAGAAGATGTCAAAGAACCCCATTGGTTGTATTGTACTTGTATCCAAGTATCCTTATGCAGCCTTATTAATATGTCAAGCAGAGATTCATCAATATTTAACTCTTTCAACTTACTCCATAAGATATTTCTGCTACTTTTGTCAAAGGCCGCTGTTAAGTCCACAAAGCAACAATAAAATGTACTTTGTTTTACTGTCACATATTTCCAGATTAAATGTCTCAAGACATAACAATATTGTATTGTGGACCTTTGAGCATGGAAACCATTTTGATACTCACTTAGAACTGAATTCTCATCAATCCAGTTCTGTAATTTTCCAATAAATTTTTGCAAAACGTTTCTGTGAAATGTCTATTAAGCTAATCGGTCCATACATCTTTGGATTTAATGGATCTCCTTTTCAGAATTGGGAATACAATACTTCGACCAGCTTAGCGGTATATGTTGTCCTTGTAGTATTGTGTTATAATAATTTACCAATAGGGTACCCACCAATGTACAAACGTTTTATATATTTCTCCAATTATGCTATCCAGACCTGGAGCCTTATTTCATTTTAGTGAAATAATTGCCTGAAAATCTTGTCACTATGTATTATTAAAAGGTCAGCCAAAGTTTCCACAGGAGCATTGATGTATTTAATTGTCTCTTGTCTTTCTTTTCTGAAAAAATATGGATTCAAAGTACTTTCTCCATTCTGTTGGGGTAATGTGAGCCTTAATCTTATTATGCATTTGACCATAATTTCCACTCACCAAAGTCCAAAAGGCCTTTGTGTCCCTCTCCACTATGGTCTTTCTTAAGTTATCCCATTGATATCTGTAATATTTATTTCTTTCTCTATCCAATAGTTTATCATAATCTTTTCTGGCTTGGTTTAATTTCTTTATTGTCTGTGAGTTTTATTTTCCTCATTTTTCTTATTCTGTAGTTTAGGTAGATTTTGCCTTTCTACAGCATTTATTAAACCATGTTCATGGTTTGTATGTTCTTGAAGAAGCTGTTTTACAGTAGGGTTTGATGTAATTTATCATCCTTTCCTGACTTCAGCTATACCATATAAGTCCTCATTCTGTAATATTTCCTTTTCATCTCATTCAGGGGCCTTGTAAAATAGCTCACTGAAAGTTTGTATAGAATAAGTATGCCATCTTATCCTCTTAAGGTTAATAATATCCATTGTGATGTGATTTTCTTTCCTAATTACATTAAGATGTATTACTGTAAGTTTTATATTAACTGGAAGATGTGCTGATTCTGGGTGATCTATTATTTCCATATCCTGTAACAATTTTGCTCCTTCCGGATTCACCCAAAGGAGATCTATAGTTGAATGGCCTTTAGGTCCCACAAAAGTGTACCATTTGGGATTTCAGTACTGAAAGCCAAAACTCCAAATTCCAAAAATACTTTTCAGATGTAAAATTGGAATCAGATTCTGATTCAGAGTCAGCATCAGAGTGTAGTAAAAGCCCTCCTCTCTTATTGCTGCTGCGGGTCCTTCCTGACTATTGTTTAATATGGAGGAGGCTCTTGTGGCAATAAAGAGGTGGCAGTCTGTTGGTTCAGCTGGCAAGCACCTGGTGACTTCATTATCATTAGTTGTTTTCTTGCAGAGATAAATCCATTCATAACATTGGACAAATGCCTCCTCTCTGAGTCCCATATCAAGTCTCCATAAGTACAAGGGCTTAGAACTCTCCCAACCTTGGTCCACCAGCCTCCTTATCCTGACTCCCCCAGTCACCCCTAGTCCAATTCTACCTGGCCCCTTAGAGTCTCCCTCAGTTCCAAAGCCTAGTACAAGGTGGTCTCCATTTACTAACAAGTGCTTTAGCACATTAGTCTAGTAATACTATGTCCAAGACTCCACACGCTCTCCCTGCTCCATGACCTGCCATTATTTGATATAGAATCACTCAGTTCTCTCAGAGTTATTCAGTAGGTGGCTGGACTAAACAAAGGCTTAGGGTCAGGTTCTGCCAGACTTTTTTTACTATATGCATCTAGTGGAACCTGCTTCTAGGGCTTTGGCTAGATTGGTCACCTCCTGGGTAACTCTAGGAGAACCAAGGATTCTGTATCAAATAATGGTAGGTCAAGGAGGAGAAGAATGCAAAGCCTGGGAGACATACTATTACATCTGATTAGTGTGTGCAAATTGCTTTGTAGAAAATAGGGACACCAGTCATTATCAAGAAAATCAATTTGTCCTCCATAAGCCACTACAAAACATATACTGTGCAGAAACCAGCTGTTGCCAGATTATCTGAGGTTTGCATTTCCCCAACACGCACCACACCAGTGATGAAATATTTGCAGGCTGACAGTGCCAAAATACTAGAGCCCCCCCCCCCACTGCAACACTAGATGACTTGCTGAAGGTCAACAGCCTTACATTTGCAGCCCCCCCAGCACCAGACATACTTCTAGGTTCAGCATGCAGCCTTCCTCTACATCAGACACATTTAGAGATTCAGCATGGCCCCACCACCATACAGGCTAACCTTGTCCTCCCAAACACATGCCAGATTACCAGCATCTTACATTCTTCACCAAATACTGTATTGGGAATTGATGATCATTTGGGTTAAGCAGGGGATCCAGTTGGAGGGTGGTATCTTTAAATGCAAGGAGTTTGGAGAACAAAATACCTGAGCTCCAAGCATTAATGGCAGAAGGGGAGGTGGCTATAGCTGAATTCTCCGAGACATAGGGTAATCAGCACCATGACTGGGACATCGTGTTACCAGGATAAAGACTGTATCACAGGGATAGGACAAAAGGGAAGGGTGCAGGGGTGGCTTTATTTGTGAGGGAAGGGATAGTAAGCAGTAGGGAGGCAAGGGGAGGCCAGAAGCCTTGTGGGTTCACCTAATGAACAATAAAGGTAAAAGGGTTAGACTGGGCGTTGTATACTGACCACCCTCATATTCAGAGGGCATTGATACAGAACTGGCAGATCAGTTACGAAAACACTTTGGAAGGTGTGTCACTGTGGTGGCCAGGGATTTCAGTCTACTAGTGGTGGATTGGAAAACCATGACTAGCACAAGCTCTAGGAAGAAGCTCATTCTGGAAGTCGTCCAGGATGTATTCTTGTCACAAAAGGTAGAGGAATCAATAAGGGAGGGGAACATCTTAGATCTTGTGCTGACCAATGGAGACTATGTGCAGGTGTATGGACTGAGGACCTGAGGACACTCTAGCAGGTAGTGACCACCAGTTTGGTTCTCCCTGGATATGGGTAAGGAGGGCACATCTACAAAAATCAAGACAGTGGACTTCAAAAGGGATGACTTATGCAGGATGGCTGACATCCTCAGGGGGCATTTGATTAGCATGGTCCCTGACATGGATACCATCCAGAAATGGGCCATCCTGAAGGAAGGCCTGTTAGCGGCCACAGACACTTGCACAAAGAAATGCAGTGAAAAGGAAGGGATCAAAAAGCCCGAAGGTGGTCAAAGGAGGTGCAGATTGGGTGAGGGAGAAAAAGACTGCCTCCAGAAGATGGAAGGGGTCCATATTAGAGGAGGATAAGGAGGAGTACACAAGGAAAACCAGGGAGGCAAGCAGAGCTGTGAGGGCTGCCAAGGTTTCAAATGAGCTAAGGCTAGTGGATGGGATTAAGGAAGGGGATAAGGCCTTCTTCAAGTACATAAGGGAGAAGATGAACTGCAAGGAGCAAATCACCAGGATAAGGAGAGCTGAGGTTGGATAGAGAAGGGGGCTTAACAGGCAGAGGTGCTCAATGAGCACATCTGCAGTTTTTACCAGGGAGAAAGATGGGACAATACCACAGGGGCAAGGCAACCCTGGCATGGGAGGAGAAAGGATAATGGATGGGGAGATCCCTGTGAGCAGAGTGCTTGAGAGCCTTAAGTCACTGAACACGGACAAGGCTCCAGGGCTGGATGGGCTACATCCTAGAGTCCTGAGGGAGTTTGCTGGGTCACAGCAACACCACTAGCAGAATTTGTTCAATATCTACAAGCCCTGCTTTTCCACAATTCCGCTGCTGCAGCTGACACCAGAATTAGCCATGGAATTTGCGGTCACCCGTGGAAATTGCTGTCACTCGTGGAATTTGAGGCAGATCACGGAATTAGTGCCTGATCACGCAGAAGTTACAGCTGACCACTGAACTCCCATCAAATTGTCTCTCCCTGCCAGGCATTCAAGTGATCTCCCTTAGGGTTTTATTGACTGTGACTTAGACAAAATGGCAAGCATCTGGAAAGAAATAATAATAAAAACTCCCTCTGTACATATTTTCCTGCAGTGCAAGCCTCTACTGCTTCTGTACACATAGACTGAATGAGCCAGATGAATTGATTTTATGTTGAAGCCTCATTCCTCGTAACCTCAATCAGCAGCATGTTTTCTTTATGATGGAGGCTCCTGAAAGGACCACAGACAGTACTGACAAGGGCAAACTGCCATTTGTAAGTGGAAAAAAAAAAGAAAAATCTGAAATGAAGCACATCTTCCCTAGCTGCATACACCCGTCTAATATTGTTCTCCACTCAGCCCTCAACTTCACTGACCGCGCTCGTAAGTGTCTTGTAAGAGCATGTCCAAAGCAAATAAATTACTGCAAGCACTCGGGCAAAAAGTGAATACAAATTACAGCAAGCACTCGGTAATGTCATCCGGCACATACAGACATACATACACACACTTTAGTACCCAATTAGGTAAACTCTAAATTAAAAATGAATTTCCCCTGCTTTAATATGGGCTATGTAGGCTTTATATTTACAGTGACCAGGATGTTTCCGTTAAAATAAAAATATGTTTGGTTTCCCGCAGAGCCACGGAGAGAAACGGAGGGATTCAAATCAGCGCATCGCAATTCCTGGACATAGCACTAAGAATGGTATTACCTAAATAAATGCAGAACTTTGCTTCACGTGCAGAAACAATCACATCCCCTCCTAGCTGGGACAGTGACTGACTCTGCATTGATGATTGAGGACAAATACAGGTAATAAAGTGCCCAACTATGCTGACTTTTATTTCTAATATTACAACCTGTGCCGACTGAATTATATTACAAACACAGCCGCAAGTGGGAAATGTTTCATTCCATCTGCCTGAGTTACTCCGTTGCTCTCCGGGGCTCAGTCCAGCTGCTGCACAGAGACAAAACAAATTAAATACAGCCTAACACAACTCAAAGTTTATTTTGTGAGCAGGCTTTTGTGCCAGATTTACAATAGGGAGATATTTGTTTGTTGCCTCCCAATATCAGGACTGGGTCACGGAAAGACAGTAGTGACTCTGGTTGCTACGCTTTAATCAAGAACAGTTGCGGGGCTCCCTGGAGGGCACAGACATTGTTTGTTATTTCTTGGAACCAGGTAACCACAGAGTCTGTTGTAGGAGTAGTGTGCATTGTCTAATAAATTCGTAACTCACCACAGATGAAATGGGCGCTTCTGAGCATCTGTGCATTTTTCCTGTATTTACGCATCCAAGCTGCAGTTCATGAGATGGCTGGAGGAGTCAAGACACAGGCCCCCAACCCCAAATAACATCACAAACAAAAAGGATTACAGCGATCCAAAAGCTGCTTGTCTGCTGAGCAAGTCCAAGAAGGTAAATAAAGCTGCATATAAATGAAAGTTGGAGGTAGCAGGGGAAACAAAATCACAAGACTATGCAATATTAATTAAAAAATCAAAGCCACCTATCTCCCTGTACCCGAGTCCTTGAAACATGCTTCTATTCCCTTAATAGTAGCAGATCACTGCAGCCGGCAGGTAGACCTGACAGTGCCGTGTATCCAAAAACTGCAACAGACTTTGAGAAAAATAAAAATAAGTAAAAGCAGCAAGCTCAAAATATATACAGTACAGTTCCACATATGGCAGGAAGTCTTACTGCCATGGTAGATGTGCGGGGGTGGGGTGGGTATCTGGAAGTAAATAAATGGCCAGACATATATTGTACAGTTGTACACTACCACACAATCACAGGATGAAACAATGTTACTCGCTTTCTGATCCCTACTCATCTGATTGGTGGCGATTTAACTTCTATGTATTTAAATTGCAGAGTTTGTCAAAATAAAATTAAGGGTATAAAGGTATAGCCGAAAAGTGATCTGAATATGATAGCCATATTAATTCTTGATGTGTACCTGGTCCTTTGAGCGGTCCGAGCCCCATACAATAAATAAATAAATACATTAATACTGTGCTCCAGGCAATGAATTGCATGTCTGGCATTCAGTTCAGAGTAGTCCAACAGTTCAGTTCGCATGAGAATTCAGCTCGAGGCACTGAAAGAACTCAGTAGATATGTTGGTGTTTTCCTGGGGAGGGCTGTAGTTTAAAATAGTGGAGATTTATCAAGATAATAGAAAGAGGTTGGATTCTTTAGGTACAACCTGAGAGTATTTTGTATGGAGCTCTGACAGTGCACAATTAAGTGTAAACAAGATGTAACAATTTTATCTTTTTCTGTTTCTGTAACTTAATTTTTATGCCAAGAGAGTCCTTGTTTTATGTAAATAAATTCTTAATGAGGAGTGATAACTAGTTATTCAAATGTCCAATAAGATTACTAAAAATATGACATTTTAATATACTTGAATGAGATCTACTGAAGATTATTATTGTTTAACATTTAGAAATTAACTAGGTTCATTAACTGATTGCTGCTCACTGATAAGGTTTGGTTTTTTTAGTCTGTTTATGTTTATGATTTGTAAAAACGTTTGGTATTTCTTTTTTGTTAGTCTGTTTATGTTTGTGATTTGTGAAAACTGTTGGTCGAACAATAAATTCATTGATAAAATACAAACAAGCATTTCCTCTCCTAGCCTCTGGGTGACATCCCTTTTACATTTGTTTTATAAAATGCTTCTGTCTGTCTGTCTATCTATTTGTGGACAGTATCTATCTATCTATCTATCTATCTATCTATCTATCTATCTATCTATCTATCTATCTATCTATCTACCTACCTATTTATCTATCTAACTATCCTATATCTGTCTGTCTCTACATGAACCAATGTGACAACCCTGATATATTAAACATAAGTTTATATACATAAAAAGATGTATGAACACAATAAACTGTTTATGCATATGTGTGTGTGTGTGTGTGTGTGTGTGTGTTGTGTTCTAGGAAACGCATTGTTAATTATAAATATATAATTACTGGTGACCATAAATATCAACCGGATTACCGGTGTGTTAAAAATGCATATCAACTAGTTTTCAGGTTATTATACTCCAAAGGCAATAATAACCTGATATCCAGTTGATATGACAGTTCTAAGAACCAAAGAGTTTTAAACTGTTGAATTCCACTGTTTCAAATACATTATTTTCAACTGTGTTTTACTTGTCTAAAGTTAAATTCCTTAAAAATAAAACTGCACTCTAGCAAAAAAAGTATTTTCTTTAAAACTGCTAGAAATACGGTGTAAACCTCCACACCAGCAATTATAAAAAAATAAAGGATAGATAAGTATGATGTTATGGATTCACTCAAGAGGTTAATGGGTCATCGCACAGCTCAGCTGTGTGAAAAAAATCCATAACACACACTTAATATCCATTATTCTCTGTTATTTATTATTTGGCATGCATGTCCCATTCATCACCTGAAGAGATGTGAAGATGGTGTATAGTGCAATTGTCATTTTTAGTGGCATCTTCTCACTGTACAAGTAAAACAATTAAAACAAAGAAAACACACACACACAGTTTGTGAAAATAATTTATTAGTGGCTGAATAATCACTAGCATTATCATCACAAAAGAACTTGTTCAGAAAAGATTGTGATCTTTGAAATGTTTGATTATTTTTCTAAAGTCATCATTAACTTTGAAGGTACATAAACCTGACTATCTCATTTATAATATACTGTAACTGTACATTGTGCATGGATCAGTGTCCCTATGGTGAAAAATTACAATAAAGGATTCACTCAGCGTTCTGAGTCCTGCCTCACACTCAGCTCATGTTCCAGAACTAATGGGTCTTAGTTACAGGCTCAGCAATGAATCCCAAGTTCCATCCCTAGCACTAAGAATATTTTATATTAAATACATACATACATTACTTAATTAATTAAAAAGAAGAGTGAGGGGCTCAGGTACTTACCTGTAGGTGGCTGCACAGGATGGCAAATCATTCCTTTTATATATATATAAACATTGATAGACACAAACCTCACTGACTGTCTGAGGCTGTATCCAGTTGCTGGGTAAACATTTTTTTTAAATAAATAAAAAGAAATAATCTCCATGGTCTGGCTATATAGTTAATGGGTGAATAAAAAATACAAAAATATAAATAATACATTGAAAAACAAAAAAGTATAAAAATTAGGGTAAAAGTGTGCATAGAAAAATCAAGGCCATGAATATCTCCTGCAAAGTAGGTGCATGCCTCAGGACTGGAGGATGGCACATGTGGTACCTCTGCACAGAGTGATTCCAAGGATGAGCCTGGTAACTACAGACCAGTCTGACACCATTGTGGGTAAGCTCATGGAAATGATCTTAAAGGAAAGGTTGGTTACCTTTTTTGTTGACATTCTTTCTCACCTGACATCCCAGGGCTTCTGTCAGGCTGTTCTTCCGACTTCTTCTTAACTGCCCACCTGAACCACTTCTTTGACAGACACATCGAGTGTCAGGATCCCACCTCCCAGCCCCAGAGGAGAAGACTGAGGATCTCAGGGGGGTAGAGTCTGAATTGTGGCTGGCATTAGGCATGTGGAGCATCAGCCCCAGGAGGTCATCGTCACCTCACCCGACTGGCAGGTGTTTTTCCACTTTTGTTTCCTCCTAGGAGTGTGGCATGCAGTGACACCTGTGCGTGGCTGCCCTGCTGGCATGTACTGCACTCCTCCCCCTATATTGACTAGTGTGCCAGCAGTGCTCCTGATCTCCATCAGGGGATGCCAGGACACAGAGCAACCCTGGATCCCTCCCGAGGAGAGGAGAGCTGTCCTCTGGATGCTCCATCTTCTCCCTCCCTGCCCCAGCCACCCAAGTCTGTCACCTAACCTGGGTTTCCAGCATGGTGCGAGGTGTGGCATTCAGTGCCTTAATGCTCAGCACCACCAGACTGGCTGGTGACCTTCTTTGAGGTGAATGGTCTTATGGGTGACAAAGAGCATGGGTTCATCTCTGGGAGAGCATGTCAAACAAACCTGGTTCACTTTTTGACTGGGTGACAGAAGAACTAGACACTGGATGGGCCGTAGATGTCCTGTATCTGGATTTCACAAAGCCTTTGACTCAGTACCATATGGCAGATTAACTAGTAAATTGAGGAACCTGGGAGCAGGGGAGAAACTGGATAAGTTTCATAGGTTTCATAGGTTCATTCAAGCTGAGGATAGAACTCCACCCTATAAGGCTTGCCATCCAATTTTATTGACATAAAATTTGTTATCTCAAAAATAAATCAATCCCATTTTGAATTTGTTCATAGTTGTGCTGTTAACAATTTTCATTGGTAAGTTATTCAGGTTCCCACAACTCTTAAACTATACCAATATTTTCAAAATTATGTTCCCAGGTTTGTTGGTGCAATTGTTTAATATGTTTTCTTGAACTAGTTCTCCGAGTTTATATGTAAACCTCAGTTCTTTTAGTAACTCGTCATCTTCCATACTCTTATATAGAAAACATAGATCTCCCTTAGTCTACAGTAATGCAGTGAATAAAGATTAAGACTAAGCAGTCTATTGTGATATGTTTTGTTTTTTAGTCCTTTTATTTGTTTGGTAAGTCTTCTCTGGACTCCCTCAATAGAAAAAATGTCCTCCTTATTATGGGGTGACCAGACCCGCGCACAGTACTCCAAATGTGGCCTAACCAATGCAACGTACAGAGGGATCAACACATTCCTATCTCTACTTGCTATGTGTTTAAATATACAGTTTAGAATCTGGTTTGCCTTTTTAAGCTGGTTTCTACAGTGCACTCTAAATTAGATCTTTTGTAACTGTAATTCCCAAGTCTTTTTCCCCTGTAACTACCCCTAGTGTGATGTTGTCTATTAGGTAAGTTGCTTCCTTGTTATTTTTTCCCATGTGCATAACTTTACATTTGGTTTTATTTAGCACAAGTTTATTACAGTTAGTCCATTCATATATTGAGTCCAATGTGTACTGTAATGCTAATGTTTGTTTGTCATTATTTGCGACTACCCCCAATCTGCAGTCATCGGCGAACTTGTGCATGCATAAATTATTATTACTAATCTTTAAAGAAGAAATATATATATTAAACAAACTAGGTCCCAACACTGATCCCTGAGGCACTCCACTAGTCACTGAGGCCCAGTCAGAATATTCCCCGTTTATGACCACCCTCTGCCTTCTATCCCTCAGCCAGTCAGAAATCCATCTGCATATGTTATTAGGCAATTTTACATTTTCCAACACTAACAATAATTCCTTATGTGGCAATTTATCAAAAGCTGTAGCAAAATCGAGAAAGACAACATCCACAGGGTTCCCAATGTCCAATTCCCTATTTACTTTTTCATAAAAGGAAAATAGATTGGTCTGGCATGATTTGTTCTTCACAAACCCATGTTTTATAGGATCCTTCATGTCCTGTCCCTCCAGGTGTTCTTTTAGAATATCTTTAATTATGCTCGCCATAAGCTTTCCCAATATTGAGGTCAGACTTATGGGCCGGAAATTTTCTGGTTGGGTACTAGGTCCTTTTTTTAAGATGGGTACAATATTTGCTAACTTCCAGTCATAGGGAACAGAACCGCTATTTATAGATGTTTGAAATATGTGTGTTAATGGATGGGCCAGTTCTTTAGCCAATTCCTTCAGGATTCTAGGATGCAAACCATCTGGGCCTGGTGATTTATTGGTGTTAAGTCCAACTAGCTGTTTAAATATATTGTCTGGGTTCAGTATTATCATCCCTGGCTCAAGAGGTCTATTTGTATTATATGCATCATTTTCATTAGAATTATAGACCGAACAGAAATATTTGTTCTGAATATTAGCTATTTGTTGATTAGAAGCTGGGGGTCCATCTTCAGTAGGGAAGGGCCTATACTGTTTGAAGTCTTCTCCGGTTATTGATATAAGAAAAGAAGGCTTTTTTATTGTCCTGTACTCTCTTAGCAAGAATGTACTCATATGTGGATTTAGCTTTCCTAACATTTATTTTAACTTTTTTAAGACATTCCTTATACTCTGTATGTAATTTTACCATTTTGAAAACTTTTAACTTCTTAAATAGTCTATTTTTTTTATTAATTAACTTTTGAATTGTTGTGTAGAGCCAGGCAGGTTTTATAGATCTGTCCCTATGGTATTTAGTTGTAACAGGGACGAATTCTGTAGTTAATTCCTCCAGTTTAGTTTTGATGCTTTGTAAGGGTTTATTGTCAAATTCCAAACTCCAGTATCAGCTGCCCAGTTTTGTTTTCATTTTTTGGAAATCAGCTTTCCCTATATTTAACTTTATAGTAGTCTCTATGGGTTTCAACTTGGGTTCTTTAATATTAAATAATACAGTATTATGGTCACTGTTACCTAAGGGAGCACCAATTACACAGAATTAACTATACCCCTCATATTGGTAAAATTAAATCGAGAATATTATTACCCTTGTACTCTCTTGGACCAACTGGTCAAGTCCCTATGATCCATTGTGTCTATATACTGTCTTTCAAGGGACAGGTACCGTACCTTTTACCCAATCAATGTTGGGTAGGTTGAAATCACCAGTTATCAATAATCTGTTATTAGGGTCTAATTTCTTAAAAATATTCAATAAAGTCTTGTCATCATCACGTGACATAGACAGGGGCCTATAAAGTAGCCCCAATATAATTTTGGGTCTGTTAGTCGGTGATAATTGAACCCAAAGGAGTTCAACTTGCCCTACGTCCCATTTAATTTCTTCTGAGACAATATCCTTGTGAATAAAAATTGCCAGTCCTCCCCCTTTTCTATATTTTCTGCAATAAGAAAAGAGTTTATACCCCTCAATTTCCTTATCCCATTCATCATTTTCTTCCCACCATGTTTCAGTGACCAAGGCTATATGTACTTTGTTACTGTGTAAAATTATTTTAAGCTCATCATATTTGTTCTAAACGTCATGCATTAATAAGAATAGCATTCCATCCCAAAATATCTACAGAGAAGATGAGGTTTTGTTTAAGTTTTTGTTATCTGTACCCCTTCCTAACCAGTTTAATGGAATTTAACAACCTCCTGAACCTTTTTACCCAGAATCCTAGCTCCAGCATAATTTAGATGGACACCAACATTTCTGTATAAGGAAGCTCTATTGAATGATTTTCCTTATCCATAAAGCCAATCCCTTCTTCCACACAATATTGTCTGAGTTTACCATTAATTGTTGTTATCTGTTTGTTTCTAAATGCTTTATTTCCTGCATGGGATTATTCCAGAAATAATAATTTCCCACCATAATTCCTTACTGCAATCGACAGTGTACTTGTAGTCCTTTTGCATGGAATTCCAGTTTGTTTTACCTACATCATTAGTCCCCACATGTAGAATGACTAGAGGGTGACTGTATTTTCAAATAGACCTTGCAACATACCAACTATATCATGTATTTTAGCTCCAGGTAAGGAGCTAACTGTAGTATGTTCATTTCGATTAGAACATACCTAGGTATCTATACCCTTGATAATTGAATCCCCTGTTATCAAGATATCCCTTTCTATTGGTTTATTTTCCCCAGGTGGTTTTACTCCAACAAGGTAACTGGAGTTATCCAGATTAATTATACTATCTAATACCTTGTAGGGTACCTGTAAACATTCTGTGTTTTTAGATGTTTTCAATTTACTTGGTGAACTATTACTAGTCTTATCAGGGTTATCAGATACATTCATAGCAAGACACTCAAATCTATTCAGTAATTCTACTGTGATATTTGGCTGAGATGCTCCACTAATCTCATTTTTATCATTTGTACTTTCTTGGTGTACTGAATTATTCAAGATCAATGTTTGTCTAATGCTAACATCACATACAGCCTCATCAATATATTCTTCCAATTTAGATATATCCTTATAAGTTTGTATTCTGGCCTCAAGTTCAAGTACCTTCTTATTTAATTCAGAATTTTTGATACATTTATCGCACGTAAATTCTGTGTTGGAGCCATCCTCCACGTACATAAGGCATTCCCGGCATGTTTTTTTTGCCTTTCAATTTTTTTTTTGTCTTGTATAGGCCATTATTTTTATATTTGAGTGTTAAAGACCTTATTAAATGTTGTAAACCTACTTATCAATTACACATTTCCTATGCAACAAATCTAATAGTTTGTCCCCCAGTGATTCCCAGTGTCCCCAGCGGACACAGCAGACATGCGACGAGCGTGTCTCTGCGTGCATCTCCGCGTGCGACTCACGCTCCACTCGCCGGAGTGGCTGTTTATATTGTGTGCACCTGGAAGTAGCCTGAGAACCCCTCATTTCACAAAGTTTACTAAAGTGCTTTTTGTAGCCCACTAAGATGTTCAAAGGACTTTACTAAGGTTTTGAAAGTGCCACGCAGCTTTAAAAAATTAAAATATCTTAAAATAAACTAGTTTGTAGTTTGTTCAGTTTGGTCCCGAACTACAAGCTCTCTTCCTGCTTCTGGCTGGTCACAGGGCTCAGTTTACTCAAAAAAGCATAATTCTTTGTTCATTGATAATTCAAATCAGCCCTACTAGTGATATTTCATGCACAGTTCACAGATATATTTACACCACGTTTCATTTAGTTTAAAGCACAGTATATCTCACAGTATATCTCTATCGCTCCGCTCGCCGGAGTGGCTTTTTTTTTTTTTTAGTTGTTTAACCAGGTATAGCACACTAAGCTGAAAGCTTTTTTACAGGAGTGACCTGGGAGCACAAGGAGGTTAAGTGACTTGCTCAGGGTCACACAGTATGCAAGTGGAAGCTGTGGGATTCAAACCCAGGTCTGGTCTGCTGGATGTCACCAAATTTGCAGCTCAGAGCCTTAGACCACTGCTCTATACTGCCTCCTGTTTATATTGTGGCTCTGCTCGCCAGAGTGGCTGTTTATATTGTGTGCACCGGAGTAGCCGAGAACCCCTCATTTACAAAGTTTACTAAAGTGCTTTTGTAGCCCACTAAGATGTTCAAGGACTTTACTAAGGTTTGAAAGTGCCGCGCAGCTTTAAAAATTTAAATATCTTAAAATCAACTAGTTTGTAGTTCGTTCAGTTTGGTCCCGAACTACAAGCTCTCTTCCTGCTTCCGGTTGGTCACAGGGCTCAGTTTACTCAAAAAAGCATAATTCTTTGTTCATTGATAATTCAAATCAGCCCTACTAGTGATATTTCATACACAGTTCGCAGATATATTTACACCACATTTCATTTAGTTTAAAGCACAGTATATCTCACAGTATATCTGTGGGCTGGTAACTGGTTGGGGACAGACATCAGAGGGTGGTTGTGGGGGGTGGGACTATCAACCCAGAGGGCAGTCACCAGTCGGGTCCCACAGGGTTCTGTGCTGGGGCTGGCACTGTTTAATATCTTCATAGCTGATATAGCAGTTGGAGTTAAAGCAGAATCAGTCTATTCATGGATGACACCAAGATAGGGACAGTTGTGGATGGGGTACAGGGAGGAAAAGCCCTCCAAGAAGATTTGGGAAGGCTTAAATAGTGATCAGACACTTGGCAGCTGGGTTTCAATGCTGAGAAGGGCAAGGTCATGCACTTTGGAGTGAGGAATCCTAGGTGCAGTTACCATCTGGGAGGGGTTCAGCTGTCTGTCTCTGAGAAGGAAAAGGATTTGGGAGTAATGGTCACAAAGAACATGAACCACTCATCTTAGTGTAGGAAAGCAGTGGCAAAAGCCAATAGAATACTAGGGTGCATTGCTAGAGGAATCACCTCTAGAAGGGAGGAAGTCATTCTGCCACTGTACAGGTCACTGGTGAGACCACACCTGGAGTACCATGTACCATTCAAGAACCCATACTTAAATAAGGATATCAGGTTACCGAAGGGGGGACAGTGGAGGGTGAATAAAATGATCAGAGGTAAGGAAGGAAGCTTTACAAGTATAGGTTGAGGGACCTCAACATGTGCTCATTGGAGGAGAGTAGAGAAGAGAAGCATTGATATGATCAAATCCCTCAAGTACTTAAAGGCATCAAGAGAGTTAACATGGAGGACATGTTTCAATTAAGGGAGAATGGATTACTAGGTGGCACAGACTGAAGTTGGTGGGGGTAGAGTCAAGAGGAGGCAGGGAATCATCACTTTATGGAGAGGGTTGTGGATTTAATGCACTTCCTGAAGAAGTGCAATCTCTTAAAACACTGGAGAGCTTTAAAATTGGGTGGGACAAGGTTAAGGCAAGATACTAGTCAGTGGGAAGATGAGGGAAGGGAGGAGTAGGGGTGCAGGGAGACAGCAGGAGTCTAGCCTCTGTGCTGCACATTGAGCAGATGCGATAGACCATTTGGCCTGCATCTGCTGGCAGTTTCAGATAGTTCATGTGTATCAAGTGCAAAGAACATAAGGAATTATACAAGGCAGCAAATATGTACATTATATTAGTGGAGGCAGTGTATGAGAACATAAGATGTGCAGTATACATACAGCATGTATCTGTTGCTAATCAGTTTCCTGGGTATTTCTTTGGTCACTCACCATTTGAGATTCTTGAGGTTACTGTTAGAGTTATTGAAGATGTGGTAAAAAGCCCTACAAGGAGAGGCTGGGGGAGCAATATATTTATTCCCTGGAGGAGAGAGAGGGGGCATGATAGAAACTTTCAAGTACCTTAGGGGTATAAACAAGGTACATGAGGGTAGCATCTTTCAGAAAAGAAGATGTGCAAGAACAGGATGATATGAAGTTAAAAGGGGGAGGCTCAATGGTAACATGAGGAAATACATTTTTACTGAAAGAGTGGTGGATGCTTGGAATGGCCTCCCAAAGGAGATGGTGGGGAAAAACAGGGAATTCAAGAATTTATAGGATAGACATGGGGTACCCTAGAGACAGAAAAGAAAGGGTGAGCTCCAGGTCAACTAGGATCTATAGTTTGAAATAGGTAGACAAAACAAGCAGACTGTGTGGGCCACACGATCCTTATCTGCCATCAACTTCTATGTTTCTATGATTTGAAAAAAAAGATGGCCTTTTGCAAAGAATAGAAAATGTGCCAGAAAATGAGGTGTTTCACAAAAAAAACCTTTGATACATTTGGCAAGTGACGTTGCTGAAAAGGTTTCACATAATTCATCTTCAGGGTATATTGCCAAACTCAATGAACCTTACAGACAAATAGAGATGGGCTAAGTGGCCCCAGTTCGCTCCGTGAAGTTATAGAGAATTTGAGGAGTGCTCCACAACGCGAAGCAGAATACTTCACGTTATAATGGGTGACACTAAGTCCATTGAAAACAATGACTTCGCGTTACTCCACCTTCCCAAACCACTACTCCACCAATTCTTAAGGCGAAGTACATTGAAAACAATGTACTTCGCCTCACTTCGCCTCACTTCGCCTTGTTTTTAAGCTCCAAAGGCAAATTTTGCAGTGATTCATGGGATTTCAGGTTGCGTGGACTCTAGATGGTTCTGCACAGCCTCAGTTCAGGGTAGTGTGTGTAGGAAGCTGTAGGAGACAGTCTGCTCTGAGAGCTCTCTGTGATTCAGACCTTCTAAAAGCTATTAAAAAGGCCTTTTTGCGTAATTTGTTTTGCTGAAACTTTAGTTCATCGACTGTAGGAAACCCTCCTGTGCTCATATCATTTATTGTTTGTGCATGGATTTTGAATGTTAATGTACTGTATGACATTCAGTCTGTGTACTGAGAGAAAGTGGAAGTGTGCTTTGGGGAGAGGCGTATATGTGGTGTAGGTAGATTAACTTGGAGAAAAAGACAGTTCTTTCTGTTTTGGTGATATTTTTCTTGTATAACTGTGTTAATGTATGCACAATAATAGTTTCAATAATTCTTGCCATTTTTTTTGCTCACTTCACCTTGTAATTGAGCTCCAAATGAAATTCTGCAGTGATTCATGGGATTGCAGATCACATGGGCTCTAGATTGTTCTGCACACCCTCAGTTCTGGCCTGGGTAGTGTGTGTGTAGTTGTAGCTGGAGACAGTTTGCTCTCAGAGCTCTGTGATTCAAAACCTCTAAAAGCTGTTTAAAATGCCTTTTTGAGTCTTTTTTTGGGCTCAAAGTTTAGTACATCGATTGTAGGAAACCCTTCTGTGCTCATATCATCGAGTGTTTATTGTTATGTGTGGATTTTGAATGTTAATGTAGAACAGTCAGTCTGTGTACTGTAAAGTGTGCTTTGGGGGAGAGGCGTATATGTGGTGTAGGTAGATTAACTTGGAGAAAAAGACAGTTCTTTCTGTTTTGGTTATATTTTTCTTGTATAACTGTGTTAATGTACTCACAGTAATATTTTTAGTAATTCTTGAAAATTTTTGCTGATTGTTTTGGTGCAGCAGTGTATAATTTGTCTGTTTAAAACATTTGGTTATATTACTAGAGGTTTTACACATTACTTGTAGTGTGTGTGTGTGTGTGTGTGTGTGTGTGTGTGTGAGATCAGTGCCATTAAATCAGACACTTTTTATTGTGCCACAGAGTAATTGCAGCATTGTGTACCTGCTATCTGCCGCACCTGCATGATTTTTTTTTATACTGCTTTGTGGTATCTTTACTGGTAGTGGATCGTTACTGCCATGCACTAATCCCCCAACTGGCAAAATGTATTCCTTTCCAGATTTGGATTTGTGACTTGTGAGCACTGGTTAGATGTTGTTGTGCCTTTTCGTATGCATCTCTTGAGTGCACAGCAATCTTAATCTGTCTGTCACGTTTGCAGTGCACCATTAATTCTGGGAGACTGCATTTCTTGTTACACTCATTTCACTTTGTCAGCACTGGGAACTTTTGGACACAGGACAATAGCATTGTCAACACTGGGGAATTTTCTGGACACAAGACAATAGCATTTTGGGGATGCATCTTAATTCTGGTGACTGTTGTGACCACTGCACACATGTCTGAGTGTGCCATTAATTCTGGGAGACTTTGCATTTTTGTTACGCTCTCTTTTCACTTCGTCAGCACTGGGAGTTCTCTGGACACAAGACAGTAGCACTTTGGGGTTGCACATTAATTCTGTGTGGGTTTGGTGCTGCCAATATTGTTGTCACTCTGCTTACTTCAGCGTTTAAGGTGGAATGACAATGTGAAATAATAATAACAAGGCGGAGTGTCTTTTTCTATGGGGCACTCCACATAGTGATGCCAACGCGGCGGCCACTTTGTGTTCACTTCGCTGGTGGATTTTAAATTCGCTGCATCTCCACACAGAAATCACTGAAAAGAAAAAAAAATTAAAACGTTTTCCCCCAGCTCTTTAGAACCCATCCCACCTCCCTCCCTCCCTTCCTTGGGTGCACCCACAGACCCCTCCAAACAGGAAACACTGCTAGTGAGGTTGAGGAGTGATGAAAGTTAGGTATCACACCATCAAATAATTAATGGAAGAGAGATGTCAACCAGGGCTTACACAATTGTAGTCTATCACATAATTTGCAGAAAAGAGATGACAAACAGCGCCCACATCCTCTCAGCCATGTAACCTATGATATGCAAATACAATATCAATATATAACAGGCTATATTGATATCGTAGTTGCAAATTTGTGAGAGAATTCACAGATATCACACAACAAACTACTGATATACAGTACCGCAGGTGTAATTGTACAGGCTTACGCCAAGGGATGGTCCAGCCACCAGATGGTAAACATGGGCCTAAAACCAAGAACAATGACATGCCAGAAAAGTCTTGCATACGCCCTTCCCAAATAACGCATAGAAACGCAGATGAATCGTGCTGTAAAGCTTTGATTCTCCCACAGCTGAACAGTGGGTGATATGACCAGCACATAGCCTTTTTGCACTGTGAGTAAATAAATGTTTTACTGCAATATTTATCTGAGTCTATATGTGGTTTTTGAGTAGTGCATGTGCAACGCTTTTAAGGTATCTACAATTGTATAAGACTGTTGGTATGGCTGGACAGTAGGGAGGTGGGCTGGATGGGCACTCCAAGGTATGGGGAGAGGGTTTGCTTTTCTTGCCAGTACTTTCTTTCATAGCCCACTTCACTGACACAGTTTTGACTGTTCCTTAAGGGCATAATCTGCTTAGTTTTAAGAGCAAGGGTAGGCAATCCCCCCAAGCAGGAAAAAGACACACCATAGGCTTTCTATAATTGTATCTTGAATTCTTTGTGATTGTGACTTTTAATAATGAATTTGGCATGCACCAAGCATGAAAAGTCTACAGTGTATCTGTTTCTGCTTTGGTGAGTGACTGAAGCATTGATCTTAAAACCAGACTATAGTTTGATACATAATGGTTCTCAGCAGGTGCGGGAGGGGCGAGTTAGGGTGCTTAGTGGGTGGGTGGAAGGTGTGTCATTGTTTCTTTATCTGAGGCTGTGTGAAATGGAGGGTGAGACTGTGTACTGCTACTGGTCAAGAATTGGGAAAAGGAAATGGAGTGCTACCAGAGTGTAGAGCTTATAGCACAACAATATGAACCCAAGACCTGGCAGATTTGGTTTTAAATCTAACAGCCACCATGTGACTCTGAGCAAGTCACTTAACCACTCTGTCCTCCCAGTACACACGGAAAAATGAGCTTCAGCTCATTCTAAAAAAATAATTTGTCATGTTAATGCATTAGCATTCCTTTCAGCTCTGAACACAACTTGTTTGTTTGAGAAGCTACTACCAACACTGTCTCAGCCCTACCCATCATTTACATACAAAACATGAAGGCTAAAACCTGCTAATTCCTTGCTTGCTAGCTCTCCCCAGAGGTTTCTTACCTCAGAATTAATTTAAACCATTAGGCAGGATACTAGTAGAAATGTGATGGTTCTCACTTCTGTTCACAGCAGAGGCATACAAGAGATTAAATTTCAATTGAAACTCCAACACACAATGTTTCTACTACCCCTGCCATTTTCCACAAACAGAAAGAGCACCTCTAATAGCCGATTCTAAATTCTTCATTTACAACTTAACTAGACTGCTGTTTCCTGCATGCAGCCAAGTAGAATTATGTCTTCCAGCCATAACAGCTTATTCTTTGAAGTTCGTTCCACCCTCCCTCATCCCACGAACAGGATCTTACATAATGTAACAGCCTGGGCCCAAATCCAGAAGGCATGACGCAAGTCGCCGACAACTGTGACTTGTGCCAAATGCCAATGTGCCAGTGACCCTGCTCCTGAATCCAGAACAGGCAGGGTTTCCAGTAGCTCGTCTGTGACTGCAGGACCACAAGTGCTTCACCAAAGGAGGAGCACACTTGAACAGTGCCGTAAGCTGCAGGAGATGCCCACTGACACTGCCATAAGCACCCCTGTCCCCAAGCCCAAACCCTGTTGGCCAGCTTGCCATTATGCAGAAGGCTGTGATGCCTGCAATACAAATTGTAATAAAAGACAATGAAAATACACCCACAGTGCCCATAATCCCTGGTAATCTAGTGTCCCTCCACCCAGCAGTGCTGGTTCACCCCCCACCCATGCCCAGTCAGGGACTGGCACAACCCATCTCTCTCTTTCATGGCCAGCCACCGACTGAGCTCCCCTGAGCATGTACTACTCTATACAGTATGTGCTCAAAGCTGTCATTCATTGAGCGTGTACTGTATGCAGTAGTACACTCAAGGGAGCTCAGTCTGTGGCTGGCCATGGAGGAGAGAGGTGGGCTGCACCAGCTGCTGGCTGGGCAAAGGTGTGAGGAGTGAACCAGCACTGCTGGGTGGGGGACACTAGACTACTAGGGATTATGGGCACTGTGGGTGTCTTTTATTGTCTGTTTTTGCAGTTTGTATTTTAGGCATGACAGCCATTTAAATAATGGTGACGGCCAACGGGGTTTGGGGCTTGAGGTCAGGGGGCATGACTGACCTGCAGGGCACTTCGCAGGAATGGGGCTTGGGGTCAGAGAGGGGACATGATCTACTCTACGGGGCACTTCACAGGAATCGGGGCTTGGGGTCAGGGGGGGGACATGATCAGCGCTGTGGGACAATACTCAGGGATGGGGGTGTGGAGGTGCCAGCAGCCCACAGAGAGCTTTCCTGCCAATGAGGGATTGGTGGGGGGGCTTCTGTAGGACCATGGGTGGTGGCTGTTGGGGCAACAGGCACAGAAGTGCACCCCCAGTGGATGAGGAGTACACTTAGACCAGCTAATAGCTGGACTAACTGTACTTAGACCAATGTCCACCAGGGGTTGCCTTTGAACAGCACAGTTGCTGTTCCAACAGCCACCCTCCTGGAATCAGGCATAACTGCTGCCATAAACCCTTTTGCACTGTGTCACAGGGGGTTTATGGCGTGACCATAGTGTAGACCAACTTCAGCACAGGCAGCCTGCAGACATGTCACAGGCTGCCTTTTGAATACAGATCATCGTAACACATGGCGCAAGTGCTACTTGCACCAATTTGTTTGGCAAGTCATTTTGTGACATATGTAACTGTTCTGGAATCGGGCCCTGGCTCCAACTCTGCCAGACTGAAATCACTCATGCCCGAGGGTGATTACACTGCTGACCACTTGACTTAAATACTGTTGGAGCAGGACAATGAGCAAAACAGATTGCTCTAACTCCTTTAAAGTTTTCACTTCATGACCCCAACCACTCTCCCACCACCACCACGGTGCAGGGTCAGCTCTGCTGCTTTGCCCTTTTAGAGCGTTGTAATTGTAACCTTTAGAAGCCCTATACTCTATCTCAGCTACAATAAAGTTTCTTCACATATCCCAAAGGCTGATTTGACAAGCTCTTCCTCCCTCCCACCTCTGAAATAGCACATTAAGGCTGGGACAACGCAGTGCATGGTGCGGTAACAAAGTCAGGATATGACATAAAAGGCAGCAGCAATGGGTATGTGAAAATTAAATGCAGGCAGTAGCAGATGCCAAAGCTGCAAAACATGTATAGGCTTGCTATGTTTATCTCCATAAGTTGGCCATTATCATAAACATCTAGTTTAAAGATGCAGATTTACCTTGAAATTACAAAGATGGGGGCAGTTTCCTCCCCCACTGTCTGACTAGTGTGCCTCAGGTCATTTCCGCTGTGAAAGGCATTTCCATTTGCAATTTTGTCTGCATGCCTTTTTTTTTGATAGGGAGGTGACTACTTATTTCTTTGTGTTATGTTTTGTTTTTACTTTACTATTTTGGTCTGTTGTTTACATTTTTAGGTTAACGTTTTGCTGTTTTCTTGCCACATGCTGTATTGTCTGAGTTCCTTCTTTGTTGCTTTACTTTATTATGTTTGGTTTGGCTTTATTTCTCGTTGTTGCTTTATTTTTTAGTTGGTGTCTGTTGCAATTGATGTATTTGATTAGTGTGTATTTTTTTGGTTTTTATTTTTGCACTTCAGGGCCACCGTACAGTAGACTGGGATATGCAAAGCAGTTGCATCATTAGAAACATAGACTTTGATGGCAGATAAGGATCACTTGGCCCACCCAGTCTGCCCATTTCCCTACCTACAGGATAAGCTGCTGATCCTAGTTAACCAACAGCCTACTTCTTCCTACCCCCCACCAGAATTGCCTTATGTCTGTCCCATGCATTCTTTAATTCTCTCACTGTCTTTGACCCCACACCCTCCTCAGCAAGGCCATTCCATTCTCTGTGAAAAAATACTTCCTTAAATTACCTCTGAGCCGCCCCCCCTCTATCTTCAAATTGTGCCCCCTTGTTCTTGCACATCTCTTTTTCTGAAAGATGCTACCCTCTTGGACTTTGTTGATTCCCTTGAGGTACTTGAAAGTTTCTATCATGTCCCCCCTTTCCCTCCTTTCCTCAAGGGTATACATATTAAGCTCCTTTAGTCATGGGTGCCAAAAGATAGTAAAAGCTGAGGGGGCAGTGGCTTGGAAGGGCACTTACGAGGGTAAAAAGTGCACTTTTTCCACACTAGTTTTTGCCATACAAAAATACTATAAATCTACATTTATGATAAAGATTGTAATGTTAAGAATGCAGTTATACCATGTAGGAATATTTATTACAGTATATTAATATGAACATACGAATGTGCCAGCAGAAACAGACCACCCAGTCTATCTAAGTCTGCTCGAGTGTGCATCTGTGTTAAGAGATCAGCTGTCAACCCATTCCCTCCAATAGCTCCGCATGAAGTCTGAACCATCCATTGCTTAACCTGATACAGTGGCTGTTCAGGTGAAAATGAAAGATGGCATAGTAATATGTGTATCACCAGTCTCAAGCATGCAGTCTTCACACAAATTGGTTAGACGTTTTTGGTTCCACTAACTTCAGGACAGAAGTTAGCAGTTAAGCCCAACCACCAGTGACAAGGTGAACTCCTGAGGCTGGGGAAATAATGACACAGAGCCATTAACTTTACACAGAGCTTTTTATTAATGAATCTCTGTGTACAATGTAAAGTGTATTTATTCATGAATCACAGTGTACAGTGAGAGTAAACAATATTAATTTACAACAATATGGGTACAACACAAAACAATGCACAACTATAATTGCTGGAGTCAAGATAGGATGGCCTGCCAAAAACATCACTTGCTGGTATAAGAATGTAGGCCAGGCCCAACCAAGTGTTGCCATGGCATGGCCTTCAATCTTCTCTTGTACTCCTGCTCACATTTTGTTTTATTATGCCGCACAAGCCATTACCAGGCCGTGGCAGCCACCAAATCATACTATGAATGTTCTGGTCACCACTTTAGACTGGTATGCCTATACAAGCCATTCCCGAGTGCTTGGTGGCCACCAAATCATCCTATGATGCTGTGGTCACGAACTTCAAGCTGACATGCCTGTACAAGCCATTACCAGGCCCTGGTGGCCACCAGATCACCCAATCACCCAATTTACCACCACATCTATACTTCTGCCATGAATGAATCCTATGGATGCTCTGGTCACCACTTCAGGCTGGTACACTGCACAAGTCATTCCCAGGTCCTGGTGGCCACCAAATCACACAGTCAACCAATTTATCACCACATCTATACTTCTGCCATGAATGAATCCTATGGATGCTCTTGTCACCACTTCAGGCTGGAATGCCTGTACAAGCCATTTCCAGGCCCTGATGGCCACCAAACTTTCCAACACCTGCCCTATCCGCTCCAGAGTCCCACAGAGCTCCATTCTTGGTCCCCTGCTCTTTTCCCTTTTTCTCAACTCCCTGTCCGGAGAATGTACTGGTAAAATCCTTCTTTACACAGATGATGCTGTACTCTTTGCCTCCGACCGTAATCCTATCGCACTTCAGGATTCTCTGCAGGAATCCTACAATGATGCAGAAGCCTGGTTTACTGAGCACAGACTCGTAATTAATCTAAAGAAAACCAAAACCATGCTCTTTGCCCACCCCCAAAATAAATCCAGTAACTATCCTCTCGCAGTTCACTCCACCTCAAAACTCCCTATTGATCTAGTTCACTCTTATAATTACCTAGGCATAACCTTTAACCCTGCCCTCTCTTTTCATGCCCACATCTCTGCCCTTGCCTCAGCCTCTAACACTCAGCTGGATATCCTCTATCGGTCATAAAAACTGCCTCCCCATGGATGCCCTCTGACTTGCAGTCACATCCTCAGTTCTATCTCTAGTAGACTATGGCCTACCTGCGTATGGTGCAGCAGACCAGACTGCCCTGCACAAGATCCGCCTCACCTTAAACAAGGCCTGCAGACTCATAAATGGGGCTCCTAGACTAACCCACATTGCCTTCTTTACACCATGGCTAATCTACTCAACCCAGATGAGTGTCTCAAATACCAAACCTGCCTCCTAACAAAAAATCACTCCTTGGCTATCCCCACCGGGTCTGTCAACCACTATCCAATGAGAAAACCCTACAGTGCATACCCATATATCCTGCAAAACTGCACTGGTTATATCAAGGGCGAGAACCTTGCAAGGTCAAAGGGCTTACCCTTACAGAGCCCCCTGTTGGTATAACACCCTCCCCACCGGAATCACTGATGCCACCTCATTATCTTATTTTAGATCTGGCCTCAGAAATCACCTGCTCTCAACACACAGCTGTAGCTGCCCCTAAGCCTCCTCCTATCCTTCCAGACAAAGCTCGCTGAGCTGCTCTCTGACCTTCTGTCCAGCTCTACCCTCACTTGCTACTATCTCCCCACTCTCCTCTTCTAATGTCTTCCACCCAGCCTTACCTTTATCTGTCTACTGAATCAATCTCCATGTAACTACTGTATATTGTCTACTCTGTAAAGCTCACATATAAGCCTGTTGTATACTCCGCTTGACATATGCCTGTATTTTTGCCTGATTCCTAAATGTACCCTGATTTTTTTTGTCTGCCCTATGTTTGTTGCATGCACTGTTTTTGTCCTCTCTGTGATGAGGTACCTTTGTAAATGAGCCTCTGGTTCAAAGGTTGTTAAACTGATGTTCTAATAAATAAATAAATCACCCTATGAATGCTCTGGTCATCACTTCAGGCTGTTATGCCTGTACAAGTCATTACCAGGCCCTGGTGGCCACCAGATCACCCAATCAACCAATTTACCACAACATCTATACTTCTGCCATGAATGAATCCTATGGATGCTCTGGTCATCACTTCAGGCTGGTATGCCCGTACAAGTCATTCCCAGGAACTGGTGGCCACCAAATCACACAATCAACCACTTTACCACCACATCTATACTTCTGCCATGAATGAATCCTATGGATGCTCTGGTCACCACTTCAGGATGGTATGCCTGTACAAGCCTTTTCCAGGCTCTGGTGGCCACCAAATCATACTTTGGATGGTCTGGTCACCACTTCAGGCTGGTATGCCTGTACAAGCCATTTCCAGGCCCTGGTGGCCGCCAAATCATACTTTGGATGGTCTGGTCACAACTTCAGGCTGGTATGCCTGTACAAGCCATTACCAGGCCCTGGTGGCCACCAAATTACCCAATCAACCAATTTTCCACGACATCTGTACTTCTGCCATGAATGAATCCTGTGGATACTCTGGTCACCACTTGTGGCTGGTAAGCTGCACAAGTCATTCCCAGGCCCTGGTGGCCACCAAGTCACCCAATCATCCAATTTACATCCACATCTGTGCTTCTGCCATGAATGAATCCTATGGATGCTCTAGTCACCACTTCAGAATGGTATGCATGTACAAGCCATTACCAGGCCCTGGTGGCCACCAAATCATCCAATTTACCACCGTACCTACACTGTACGGCAGTGTCAGTGGCTCAGTAGGTAGCACGCTCGCCTCTGAGGCCAGGAGATCACAGCACTGTGGGTTCACTTCCCACATCTGGCACTTGGGTAAATATCCCAATACTGACACTGTAGTGCAGCATGAGAGGGGTGCTGCACTTCTGAGGTGCCATCTTTTGGATGAGACTTTAAACCGAGGTCCCATCTGCCGGGACTGGTGGTAGTTCAGGTGGATGTTAAAAATCCCATGGCACTTATCGAAAAGAGTAGGGGAATTTTATTAGGAAATAAATCATAACATCATACATAGGCATACAGAACAAAAATCACAAAGGCCATACAACAGTCAAGTATGTAGAAAGAAAATACAATCATGTAATCCAAAAAAAAGGGAAAAAATAATGCAAACAAAGCAAGAAACAAAATAAGAAAACACATAAAAAATTATAACAAGAAAGTAATAGACTTCCATAAAGTGTGAAATCGATGCAACGGAAGTCTCTGACGTTCAGATTCCATAATATTCAAGAGAGCATGTTTGATATGCTGTATAATAACAGTTGGTACAGTCAGAATTTGTTGTAATACAAATTGGCATCGAGCTTACACATATAATATTTGCATATCGAAAAAATAAGTCTAAGGGTACTAGGGTGAAATCTGTTCCAAACAGCTGAAAATTCTCCAATATCAGGACCTGATATGTTATTCTGCTAAGAAAAGGCCATTTCTACTTATTGGCCAAAATTTTCCAAAATAATAAAGCATCTTGACATTCAAAAAAAATGTGACATAGTTTCAACAATATGTACACAGGCAGGTTTAGGGCAAAATCGTTCTTGAGAAGATTTATGTTTAAGATTCCCCTTAACTTGGAGCTTGCCATGACAACACAGCCAAGACACATCCCACATATGAAGTGGTATTCTTTTATCAGTAAGGATAGACAGAGCACAATTTTGCCTAGAAGGGGAGCAGTAAGGAAAGTGTAACACTGGTCTAGTAATAACTAGAAAGGCCTCATATAGTTGTTTTCTGGATAATGCTAATATTGAGGATTTACAAAGTTTCCAGATCCTTAACTTGCGAAAGCTGTCTACAGCATATGTGGGATAACATGTATGATGAGATGGTATAGGCGGGAGTAAGTCCCATTTCTCCATAACTGAATGTAGTGCAAAGTCAATCCAAGCATCACTAATGGTAGATGTATATTTAATGCTTTGAAACAGGTGAAAAAGAAAAAAAGAAAGAAAAAAAGCTATAGGATGTATCATGCCAAGTCCACCCTGAGAAATTGACAAGTATGTAATATCTTGTTTAATGGGGTTAAGTCTGCTACCCCAAACCATCTGAAAACACACACTAAAATACGGGTTTCTAATTGTTTAGTAGGGGCATAATATGACTAAGAAACAAAAGACAGGGAGGATAAACTTTAACAACTAAAACTCTCTTCCTTTTGCCTAATTTCCATGATTTCCAAATACCCACTTTACTTTCACCTATATGTAAGCGCTTGTTCCCAATTATAAATGGCAGCCCTATCTATGTTAAACCAAATTCCCAAAATTTTCTGAGGGGAGATGGATATACTAATACCAGCAACCATAGCAACAGAAGCAGAGTCTGCATCCAAAGGGACTGAGACACATTTTTGAAGGTTCAATCTGCCTCCTGAAAAAATAGAAAAATTGTGAAATACTTGAACAGCTTTATTACCAGAGAAGATATCTTGCATAAATAAAACAACATCATCCACATAGGCTGCGATCTTAACCTTGGGAAGGGAGTAATGGGGTGCTAAGCCTATAATTTGGGAATCCCAATTAATTTGTCGTATAATGGGATCTAAGGCAAAAACATATAACAGCGGACTAAATGGACACCCTTATGCTCTTAACCTTCTGAAGTAAAGGTTCACCAATGAAGCCGTTAACTAGCGGGGAAAAATATGCAAAAGGAAAAAATACGGCAATCCATTGAATAAAAGCTGTTGGAATACCATATAAGCGAAACCTGAAAGAGATATGAATGATACACTGAATCAAAAGCTTTAACCTGATCCAGGGATGATACAAATCCCGAAATGTCATTATGGTGTTTCGCCTCAAATAGTTCACGATGAAGAAATAGATTTGTAGTGATGGATCTCCCAGGCACAGCACAAGACTGAGCAGGGTCTATGAGATCTGGAGCCACTCGCTGTAAACGTGTACTAAGTATACGCGTTAAAATTTTAAAATCAGTGTTCAGAAGGTGAAGAGGTCTCCAATTCAGTAGTGAGCACTTTTCACCTTTTTTGAATATAAATTTGAGAAAAGAAATACCAAAATTCATTATCGGAGAGGAATCTCGTAAAACGTAGTTGTAAACTTGGGTCAATATTTCCGACAAGTCCTCCTGAAATAATCTATAACATTCATGTGTAAGACCATCAGGACACGGCGCAACCTGCAATTTAAGATGAGAAATAGCCGAAATAACTTCTTCCTGGGAAATGGGAGCAATAAGCTCTTCAACAAGGTGTAATGGAAGTTGTGGAGCAGGGGCCGTAAAAATCTTAGACAATTCAGGAATGCGAGGAGGTATAGTACAAAATTGAGAAAGTAAATGATCGTGAACAATAGAGAGCATACCAGCGACATCTGAAACAACGCGTCCTGAGCCATCAAAAAGACCATGCATGACAGTAGCATGAAGTCTAGAAGCATGAGGGAAAATGAGTTCGCTGAAGGGACACTGATGTCCCCACTCTCATAAGAAAATCCAAGGAACGAGCACTCTTATATTGATGTGCAAACATATGACGTTTAACCTTGGCAATTTGTGAGGAATAGTCTATCAAGGAAGATACCGAAAGAGACGTTAAGTAATATAGTTGATTCCGAAAATCCAAATAGGTAAGGTAAGAATCACGGGCCAGACAACGTCCAATCGGTTGAAAAAGCGTACGTAGATCATGTTTCATATCTGATCACCATTCCCAGACTGAATCATAACAACAAAGAACCATGATTCGAGTCTGGAAGAAGGATCTAACTTGTGCTTGAACCACAGACTTGGTCAATAAGGTATTATTCAATTTCCACTGAGGTGTTGGGGACATAACGGGTAAGGTGTCATTATCTAAGGAAAATGTACAGGTCAATAAGAAGTGATCTGAAAGTTCAGTCGGGCTAATGGAAACTGCCAATGGAATACAATATCTAGAGGAAAAGAGATAATCTATACGGGTGTGATATATGGATCTATGGTATGTATAGCCAGGATCTGTATGTAAGTATCGGTAAGCATCATGTAAACTAGCTTGTTTAACAATATGAGAGAGAGCAGTGAGTCACAATAAACCTTTTTCCAGCAGTCATTCCCACAAGAAATGTCCAAAGAACAATTAAAGTCACCACCCCACATAATATGTTTCCTGGTACAGAGAAAAGGAGTGACAAGATCTAGTAACTGTATACGAGCACGCTTCGATTGGGGACCATAAAAATTTATGAGGCGTATAGGATGTCCCTGAAAAGTACAATCAAGGATCAAAACCCTACTAGGATGAATGTCCAGAACGCGTGAAATCGAAACCGTCGTAGAAAAAAATAAGATAGCTATCTCATCAGCATAATCATCTCCAAAAGTCCAGTATGAGGGACCTTTATACCAACCCCATTTAAGAAGCTGTACTTCGGCAAGCGAGGTGAGATGTGTTTCTTGTAAAAAGAGTACATCCAAGGAGAGAGATGCAGCAAGATGGAAAAAAAAACATTCTCCATTTCTAGCTCTTTAGGCTACAAACATTGAAGGAAGCCAAGCGAAGAAGAACCAGTGTGGAGATTAAGCAATCAACCACTTCCTTCCGTGACAGTCATATTTTTGCGTTTTTTACTTCCTTTATTGGTTTTAGTCATTTTTTTATGAGAAACATCAGGAGGCTTAGGTATAGCAATATCCATATCAGAAGGTAAGGCAGATGTTTCTGAATCGCCTTCTGAGTCCTCCCTTCCATCTCTCAAACATTCAAAGGAGTTAGAAAGGGAAACTTCAGGCGGCTTCAGTGATTTGCGAGACGCTGCCCTGGTTATTCTCCTGCTAATCTGAAAACCATCTGAGTCCAACAAGGGAGTACTCATGGATTGAGTAGATAAAGAGGGTAGAGGATGTAGCCAATACCTGATCAGTGGAATAAGTTCTACATCCTTAGGAGGGTCTCATGCAGGTGTAGTGGTAACAGAGGCATCTAGCATATTGGGGCGCAGACAACTCAGGTATGTCAGACAGTGATATCAGATTCATAGATTGATCTTGAGCTTTCTCCTGTGCTTTTTGAACAAGGACAGTGGAATCCCACCCCTCCTGTCTATTCTTGCTAGCCCAAGGGCATTGATGATACGCGTGCCCTTTCTCATCACATAAGTTGCACTGGAATACATTCGTGCAAGAAACACTAGGATGTCCAAAACCCCCACATCAGCTACATTTTAGCAAGTCACAGGTGCTACTGAGATGCATGCGGGAGCCACATTTATAACAGGCCCTGGGTTGACCTCCATAAAAACATACCCCTCTATCTTTACCCAAAAAAAAGCTTTTGGGAAGGTGAACAACTTCAGAGTTGACTTGAAACAGCTTTACATGAAATTCCAGCTACCTGTCCAAAGACCTTCCTCATCTATAACAGCTTCAGGAGGGGATACGACTGTACATCTATTCTGTAGCCAATGATAAATATCACTGATGCTAACTCCCTCATTGCGAAACATGATAGTTACAGTCCAAACTGCTGGTTTGGTGAGGGAATGACTGAAAAGGGACCCATAGAGGAGAAGTTTTCAGTGTGTATGATTTATTCCAAAATTTATCTAAACCACTAGCATGTTTAAAGCTAATATCAAAGGTTTCCTCCCGTAAATATGTATTAAAGCATAAATATCAGATGCCTGAAAATGCATATCACCTTTCAATAGGGTTCGGGCTACATAATACCGGTCAGGAAACACAGAGAGGCCTCCTTTGTAACGTAGACGTACTGCATGACGTCTGGGGGCCTGTTCTAACTTATTTTTAAATAAATCTGACAAGACAGGACCTTTGTCAGATGCTATAACAGGTTGCAAGGGGGGAGTCGGAAGAGAGGAAGTTCCTTCTTCTGGATCCGTAACAAGTGATGTAACTGGTGCTAGTATGGAGGGGGATGAACTGAGAGCAGGAAACAGACCTGAACTGGGAGTAGACATATTAACTACAAAATGTGTTAGGCCTGAAAGGTCTGAATTAGATAAGCCAGTACTGGATTGTTGTGCTTTCTGGAAAACACCCAATGGGGAGGAAGAGGAAGGAAGATCAGGGAGGGAGGGTGTGCCAGAAGGCATAGGAAGGGTACCAGGAGATATCTGAGGCCTAGAAGTATCACTCTCCTGCAATAACAGATCAGGATGAGCATCAGGGACATCACTATAAACATTAGAATCATGTTTATGCATAACAGTCACAGACACACTACATGGATCTGTAGAAACCATCATATCCCCCCATGTAGTCCCATGAGTAGCATGAGTAGATAATGTAACAGGGGTAGAAACAATACAGTCATTCATAACAGCAGCTGCAGAGTTAGGTACCTCGGTGGAGCTCATGGTCGTAGGTGCAGGCCTGTGTGGAGAGAAGAGAACCCCATGTTTATCCGCATCCCACGTCGGGTCTGGTGTCCAAGAATTCGAGTCCGTTTTAATCCAACCAGCTTGTGTGAGAGCCAAAGAGACTGACCACGTAGGGTTCACTATACTGTGGTCATTGTCAATACCAAAACGTGTACAAATCAATGAGGAGGTAGAAACAGAGGCAGTACTCACTGTTTTAGGCACTGGGAGCGGAGTAGCAAGCGAGTGAGAATCAGGTGCAAAATCCAGATCCCCTACATCTTGTGACTGTAAGCCGGTATCCGTTGTAGGATCAGAGAGACAAGCTCCGGAAACGACAGGGGGAAGACAAGGCGCCGTACCAGCAAGCACCAGAGCAGAAGGTTCCATCATCCTAGGGACGCACTGAGATCCCGAGTTTCCAGTCGAGGACGCTGAAGGAGATGCAGTACAGGAAACAGCAGCAGTGCATTCCATCTCATTGTGTAAGTCGTTCGTTGCTGTTTCAGTCACACATCATCACATTTAATAGGCAAAGAAATCCGCGTTGCAGGAGCTTCCAAGCAGTCTCCTGGGTAGTAGTGCAAGCAGGCAGCATCGCCAGTAACATCGGCATCGAGGGGTAAGCAGCTCACCAGAGCACCGCTGGACTCCGACCCATCCTCCATCTCAGCAGCAGGAGACCCCCCACCGGAAGGAGTAGGGGAATTTCCCTGGTGTCCTGGCCAAATTTCCCTCATTCACTAAAATACCACCAACAGCTTAATCTGATTCAAATTCAATTGCTTATCATCTGTACCCCGGTCGCCCCTGAAAAAGGGACTTCTAGGCCCAGTGGACTTACCAGGTCAACAAAATTCAACAAACAAACATATACTTCCCCCAAGTAAAGGTTTTCAGTATCAAATTTTTCAGAAAAAGTTACGTCGTCTTTCATTTCATTACACAAACTCCCGAACAATTTGTGTCCGGTCTAACTTGTCTGTTCTCTCTTTGTAAATGTTCAACAGCATTAGGTGATTGTACCTCTTCTCCATCATGGTGCTTCGTAAGTAAGACTTTTATCCTCTGCTGTGTTAGAAAGTATCTCTCCCCAGTTGCTGTACTCATTGGGACAAGGAGGTAAATTTGAATGAGCTTCACTACTTCTGAATACAGTGTCTGCTGCTGGCAGTCTTTTCTCACTAAGGCATCAATAATGGTGTTGATTGAAGTTATTACCTTCGCCTCTGCCAAAACCTGCTGTGCAAGTAATGGGAGCAACTTCAGCTGTGCATTCAGATTGTCAATGTCCAAGTCTTTATCTCCATACAACTGTGTGACCTGAGGAGGAACTGAAAATGACTTTGCATTGGCTGCTTGAAGCAACAAATTATCCATGGATGATAGCAAAGCATAGGTTTCTTGATCAAAACCTCAGTCTAGTTCAATGAGATAAGCATCAATGGCTTCATTATACATTTGTCGATACCAGTCCATAGCAGATTCAGGATTGTGATGTGGTGCACTTCCATGTTGCAGCCTTGCTGGGACATAGGGCTGTCTGGGCAGTTTGGGCTCTTTCACAATTTTCAGTAGGTGTGCTTTCTCTTTGATGCCTTCATAGACCTGGTCAAAGTCATTGCACTGGCTTTGTAAATTTTGTTTCAGGGAGCTTACAGTCATCATTGTATTTGCTGCTGTCCGTGTTTTTGTTTGCAAGATGAAAGTCGCTCGTTCAGATAAGCTGAATATATTGTATGATATAACAAGTCTAAAATAGGTCAGAAACTTTTTTCATCACTGACAACAGGCCCTTAACTTTACTTCATACATCAGTAGATCTTTCTGTTTCCAACTCTCGTAAGGTTTCATAAAGTGTTCTATAGTTTGTGAGAATTGACTTGATGCTCTTTGTTCTTGCTAACCATCTTGTTTATTTTTTATTTATTTTTATTTATTTATTCTAGGATTACATGTACCTTTGAGCCAAAGCTCTTTTACAAAGGTTCCACGTCAATGGAGGTACAATACAGAGTAGACAAGACATTCAGTTACATAGGCAGGTAAATAGCATAACACCAAATACAAATATGTGGGCATGTACATTGGGGCTAATAAGCGATAGAGCACAGAGCAGCAGTAGTACGAGAACAGAGTGGGGGGGACAACTGAGGGTGCAACCAGAGGCATTGTCATAATACAGATAGAAGTGCTGGAGTAGAAAAAAATGAGAGAGAAGTAAGAAAGAAGGCAGCGAGTAGTGGTAGTGCAAGGAGGGGACTAGAGAGGCAGCCAAGAAAGGGGGGGAGGTGGGCTAAGGAGGCAGTAGGGAGAAAAGAAGAAGGGGCAGGGAGTAGCAAAAGTGCAAGGAGGGGACTATAGAGGCAGTTAAGAAAGGGGGGGAGGTGGGCTAAGGTGGACAAAGTAAGTACAGGCTTTCATCATCATGTAAGGGTCCTCACCATCATTTGCTGCAATATTTTCATAAAGAGCCAACCTCTGTGGTGATCCCAAATCAACACACTTAAATTCTGGACAAAGCTGAGGGCATCTTCAATGACCTCGCTTGTTTTGCCACAGTTTTGCAACACCGGGTCCAAGGAATGATTTGCACAATGGGCATTCAGTGCTAGTGGTTTTTCTCTTCTAACTCTAGTTGCAGTTTCAGAAATACATCCACTCATATTTGCTGCTCCATCATATGCCTGTCCCCTCATGTCATTGATTGATAAATTACATCTTAATAAAACATCCTTAATGGAACTGTTGATGGATTCTGCATCAGTCTTTGCCATTTTGTACATCCTAATAAAATCTTCATGTATAACAAAATGAGGCAGTGAAACCCATCATATACATATTGTCATCTGTTCATGTTGGCTGATATCCCGAGATTCATCTGCTATAGTTACATACAGTTTTGATTCATTGCGTATCTCTTCCAATAGGTTCCTTAGCAGCCGATGTGCCATGAGTTCCATGACTTCATTTACAATATCTGCACTCTGATATTTCCCTTCCTGGATCCATCTCAGTAGCTCTGATATGTCTACTGCCCTACTCAGCATGTCCTGCCTCAGGTTGCTTTCCTCTTCTTCTTTGCCACGAACTTCTAGTCCTTGCCGAACTAGAAACTGTATCACATTTAGATGTTTCAGGAATGTTTATCGGTTTTTCGCCTGTTCCTGTGTGAGATGCTGGCTGAGCTGAGCACCAACATTCATCCTTGTGTTGTGGAAGGCAGTATACTTCTCAACAGCTTCATGGTGGAATAATGATGTCTGATGTTTCTTAAATTTGTCAATTGCTTTCTTCCAATCACTAAATCCTGATGAAATGAAGGTTGGTTCACCACGACTGCCTGTGATAAGTTTTCTTTCCACTGCTGCCTGACAGTAGTAGCAGAATACACATCCTTTTGAAACACAGTAGGTTAGCCAGCTGAAAGATGAAAACCACTGTGTTTGACAAGTTCTTGTTTCAGTTCTCCATTGGTTCTCAGAATGACTTGTTTGATGGACATGTCTGTAACACTACTTGTTAGAAAAACACTGTTAAAATTGTGGCAACAAACAGAAGAGCAGGAGGGGAGAGACAAAGAGACAGCAGATTCAGACATTGGTTTAACTGAAGTGACCCTTATATTCTCAGAGCAGGAGGTGAAAGAAAGAGACAGCAGATTCAAACTCTAGGTTAACTGCAGTGACCCTTGTATTTTCAGAGCAGGAGGGAGAAAAGAGACTACTGATTCAGACTCTGGGTCCACTGCTGTGATGCGTATTTCTCAGAGACATGCGTGATGTTGCTATTGCTATTGTTGTTCATGGGGAATAGCTTTGCAGCTCTGTTTTCCATATCAGATGGGATTTACCATCCAGAGGCACTGGAATAGCAGCTGCAGGACAATCCACATCAGGCAAGAACATGTCAGTTCTGGCCCTGATGCAACATTTGAACAAGCATGGCTGCATCTGACTCTGTAAAGTCATTGGCAGCAAAGCTGTATGCACAGTTACACTGTCACTTACTGTATTGGTACAACTGACAGTTGCATTGCTTGTGGCAGTGTCAGTGGTATTGTTCTCAGCAGCGATGTCACATGCAGGCTCTGATGTTATTGGTATCTGGGCACTCCAAACCAGTAATTTAGTTTTCTTGGCATCTTGGCAGCAATATCAGTCAGTTATCTCTCCATCTGTCTTTTCATCTCTCAGACCTTGGCATATTTGAGTGCAATGTCATGGAGAGTGCAGGCTCTGAGAATTAATTTTGTGTATAAAATTTAATGAAACCATCTGGTTACCATCTTCCAACAAGGCACTGCTGCATGAACATTATTAAGCAAGCTAGCAATGAAGTGCCATGGCAAAAAGTTTTCATATAGATATATATATATATATATATATATATATATGTGTGTGTGTGTGTATATGTGTGTGTGTGTGTATATATATACAGTATAGAGGATATGACTGTCACTGAAGATATCATATTTATCTTCACTCGAGGCCAGTGATATCATGATATCTCATGAGTGGCCACGAGTGAGATATCTTGATGTCACTGGCCTCGAGTGAAGATAAATATGATATCTTCAGTCGGCCATGTCATATTCGGTTTATACAATGTATGCTTTGCCCCTGCCCCAACACAACTCACTACGTGCCCTCTCAATGCAATGGGTGACATAAAGGTGATGGCCCTAGCAATACAACCCCCTTTACAGAAACGCTGCCAAAACAGCAGATGTCATTTATTGCTTAAGATATTTGGTGGATTCTGCTATTTATGGTTAGTTTTAAGAAGCATTATCTGGTTTATCATGCCATGCCCCCACACACACACAGGGCTCCACATGCTTCCCCAACATAATAGATTATATAGGGTTTTAAATATCTGGTTGATCCTGTCAGTTTAAAGTTAGTAAAAATATCTGGTTGATCCTGCTATTATTTTGGGAAAAAGTGACATTTACATGGTTATCTGGTTGATCCTGCCACTCTGGGTAGTTTCACTTTCCTAAATTGTGGCATTGACCCGGTATAGACAGTGACGATTTGTACATTGGTAAATGTTTTTTAGAATGTGCCCCGAGTTCAGTAAGTTAGAATTTCCTGTAATTTTCACTCGTGGCTTCATTTTACTGTTGAAAACCGCTTGACTCGGTCACTGCTGCACCTGTGTGCAGTTTGAAGCTTTACAACCAACTACAGAAAAATTACAGGAAATTCTAACTTACTGAACTCGGCACATTCTAAAAACATTTACCAATGTACAAATCGTCACTGTCTATAGCGCCGGTCACGCTTACAATTCTAGGAAAGTGAAACTACTCAGAGTGGCAGGATCAACCAGATAAGTTTCGATATGACGATAGGAACGTGGAGATAACATATGACGATAGGAACATGAAGATAACAATGTTATCTTCACGGCCCATGTGAGATATCATGTTTTATACTCTCATTTATCTGACAACATCGTTGTATAAATATATATATACATATGTATGTGTGTGTGTGTATATATCTATATATATATTTTTTGCCGTTTCTCCCTTCCCCATGTCTTTGCCAATAGTTAATAGTTATCCTCAACTACTGGAGCTACTTTGATTGGCCATTCTTGGTTAGTGACTCATGCCTCAAAATGCTTGTGTACTGCACCACTGTTGTACAAGACTTGTGGGTCCAATAAAATGTATAATACATGATTTGGCTTGTACCGACAAAACTAACATTTTTGTATGCTGTTGCATTGGCTTGTTTTTGCAGCAGTCCTTTAGTTTCTCACCTGCCCAACAGTTACAATAGGAGTGCTTTTGCCTGTGATGCAATGTTGGAAAATTGACTCCTCCCATGCATCACATAAGTGCCAGCCTATCCCAGTAATTACCACTCATAATTTTCACATGCCCTCCAGCCTCCTCAACTCCTCCTTGCTGCTGGGTCTCTATTCCCTATCACTGCCTGGCTCCGCTACCAAGGGTGGGAATAGAAAGGCCCAATTTAAATTCACACCAGCACTATGACTATACACAATTTAACCAACATTGAATTGTTTTAATATGAGGACCCCATCTATCCTCAGTTTGTCATCAACGGTGCCCACAGGGAGGACTTTGATGCAGCGGCCCTGCTTTTTATCAACACTCACTATACCACTCACAGTGGTTCATCTCCCACAAGCCATGCAAAGTGCAAGCCTCATTTAAAGCTTTTTGAGGCAGTCTAGCCCAGTACTTAGCATGGAGAGCTGTGAACGTAGAGACCCAGGTTTGAATCCCACCACTGCCACATACTGTGTGATCTTGAATGTGACTTCAGCACTTCATGTTCTTTGTAGTGACCATAGAAAACAAGAGACCATATAAGCAGAATAGAGTCCAATTGATCTGTGAGGATTTCAAGCTTTAAAACAAGAAAAATCCTTTCTATACCATAAGTGTATTATACTGTCCCATGCACTCTTATGTCTAACACCACTTATTCTATTCTGGCACCAAGCAAAATAATTTCATTGCTAAACTCTATCCCTTGATTTCCCCATTAATTGCAATCTTGTAGCACAGTTATCTTGCTCAAGTGAAGGGGAATTGAATAGTCTAGAAATATAATAGAACCCTCCTCCTGCAATCACAACCAGATTCCAAATCTGTGTCCAATTCAAGACTCTAAAATAGCCTCAGGTGCTGACTAGTCCAACCAGAAAAAAACTGCCCAGCCACAATTCTTAAAACAATCACTGCATGACTCCATTGTTGCATTCACTCACCCTCACAGAACTATAATAAATGACAAAGTCCTTGGCACTGTATATTTAGGAAGAAGGAAGCATTGACTGCACTACTCTTTCAAACAATAAATGCTCCCAAACAACCACTGAGTATTGTCAATCATTGCCTGCCCTAGTACTTCAGCAACTTTCACACAGAAAACATCCTCCAGACCAGGAGGCAGTATAGTGCAGTGGGTTAAGGCTGTGAGCTGCAGATATAGAGACATGGGTTTGAATCCTATAGACACCTAGGTGCATACTGTGTGGTCTGGAGCAAGTCACTTAACTTCCTTGTGCTCCCAGGTCACATCTGGAAACAAGCTTCAGCTTAGTGTGCTACTCCTAGTTAAAAATGTTCCCTTTCCACTAATAATCTGATATGTAACGATGGAACTAAAATTCAACTACTAACCTCTGGGAAAGTGTGTGTATGTGTGAATAGGCACTAACCACTTTTAATGAAAGAGGGCTGCTCATTATTTGTACAGAACTGGTACATATTTTTTTATCAATTCCAGCTACAAAATCTCATTTTTTTACATAGGATCAATAATGGGCATTTAACAGTTTTCTTGAAAAATTCTGAAGTGGTGGAATTAGCTGAATTATATTTGATGTTGTCATTTTAGGACTGAAATAGTCATGTGCCTTTTGTTTATTTTTCTACATTAACTATTTTTACAGAGGCCATGAGTTCTTTTTGTGCTCCGCACACTCACTGCAAAACTGGAAAGGAGATACATCCATTTGTTGAAATTCAAATTATTTCAAATGGCTATTTCACGTGCCTTGTAGTTAGCTATTTTGCTATGATATATTATAATGGCCTCCCTTACTGCAATACTCTTCCCTTGGTCATACCTGGAAATCAGCCTGTTCTCATTGTGCCAGATAGATGACAGGGAGGTTAAGCAAAGGGCAGTTAAGTGAGTTGGTCAAGGTCACACACTAAGTAGAAGTGTTGTGACTCAAATCGGTGTCTCTAGGTTTGCAACTGTGCTTTAACCACTAGACTAAACAGCCTGTACTGGGCAACCACCCACACACTGCAGTCTACCTTTACTGGGCCACCAGTTCCAACTGAACAAAAATGTATGGCTGGCTTAGTGGCTGTCTGAAAGTCTTCCCGCCCTCCTGATGGTACGCTTTTAGATGCCTGCTTTCTTCCACCATTCTGCCAACCTGTATGCCTGAAGCATCTTGCCCCCCACCCCAATCACTGCTCACCAATACTTGACTTGTAGAGGTTCTGGTGGAAGGAAGCTCAGTAGTCCTGTACTTTTATTCCAGGCTTGTCCAGTCACCCCTGCCCCTTCCACAGCAGCTTTCTACTATGTCAGTAGTTGAGTGGCACACTGACATTTGCAGCACAGTATACATACATTCTTTCCTGTATAAGCAAGCAGTAAGCAATAAGGAATCACAGATGAATATATCAATGACTATGAGCACCTACTGACAAGACTTGGATGCGGATCTCTCCTCACTCAGTCAGAGCTGCACAAACCAGTTCCCTAAAAGCGGCACATTTTAATAATAAAAATATGGGATATATCCCCCACCTCTGCTTGCATACTGCATGACTTGGTTTTCTATAATAATAGGACATCAGGTCAGAACCCATAATATTTCAGTCAGAACTGTAACATACTGTGTCCCAGAGTTTTGACATCTTTTTTTCTTGGTTAATAATGAAATGCTGAAGAGTTTGCTGCCTTCACAGTATTGGGTCAAGTCCCTGTTGCCATCCTGAGGGACTAATAGACATAGGTAGGCTCTGCTGCACTGATTCTACCAGACTGTGCAGCACTTAAAGAGCAGGTGCACACTGTAATTTTTCTAGCCACTCCCAAACATAAATGGTAGTTGACCTGCTCCAGTGCTGCAGAGAGTATTAAAAATACCATGCAGTGCAGTCCAGTAAAAAAGTTACAGCGCACCTAATTTGTACCCCAGGAAAAACTGAGCTGCTTCCTGAACCTGCCGAAACACCCCCTAGCAGGCACCTGCAGCCCAATTTTGTGATGTCAGAAAATGAGGGCTGTGTGTGTGCTCCATTGACCTGTATGAGCGAGATTTTGCCATAGCTTTTAGTAATATTTAGAGGTATGATTTAGGAAAATCAACGTGACTGCTTGAGTTACAGGGACTGCTACTTTAACTCCAGTGGTCACATTGATTTGTTTATATCACAGCTTTAAATATTACTAAAAGCTATAGAAAAATTGTGCTCGTACAAGTCAATGGAGCACACACACACACAGAGCCCTCATTTTCTAACATCACAAAAGGGGGCTGTGGGTGACTGCCTGGGGGCATGTCTGCAGGTTTAGGAAGCAGCTGTCTTTTCTGGGCTACACATTAGGGGTCCTGTAACTTTCTTACTGCATTGAATTGCGTGGAACTTTTAATACCTCTCAACACTGGAGCAGACCAGCTATTATATATGTTTGGGAGGGTCTGGAAGAATTATAGTGTGCAACTGCTCTTTAAACCACTATATATTGGCAACCTATTTGTAAAAAGAAGACTCAGAAGCAATTAAGGAAAGAAGCACAGACTGTGTAAATAACTATATACTATAGCAGTCTGTTTCTAAAAGAGGACTCAAAGCCATTCACGAAAGTACATATAAACAACAGAATCTGATTAGGAAAATTGTTTTTTTCTTCAAAGAGACAATGTTGCATTTGCCAAATATTAAGCACAGCAATGACATCTGAAAACTGGTATTCATGTTCTGTACTCACATTTTTTATTTATTTTATTTTAGCTTTGTTAACCGGTAAGTACACTAGACAAGTATTATGCCTATTTTCAGGAGCGACCGGGAGAGTACAACATAAGGATACAGACAATTGTATACAGTGGCGAGTAAGTACAGCTTAACAACATGATTGAGATAGTAACATAGTCCAGGGGATATATACGGACATAATACAACTAATATCCGCTGAGGTAACGAACCCCCAGGATGAGTGGGTCACACACAAATTTACAACAGAAAGCATTTGCACATTTCACGTAAAAGACAGATTGAGAGAGGCAATGACCAGGGAACCGTGACGTGGACAATATATCCGGGGTCAGGTGCCCTGGTGTATAGGCAGAGACAAGGAGTGCAGCATGTAAAATTATAATGCATTGCATTGTGAAATATTTCATTAAATACAAGGGGCCTGGGAATGTTGCTAAACTAAATCAGATGTAACTGTAAGAGACAAATCATGCACAGTTCTGAAATCTGACGTGATTCAACTTTTGCTCAGAGTCAGATGCATAGTTATGTTTGGGGTGCAGCCTCTGCTAAATTGTGTTAAAATTGAAATATGCTTTAGCATGCTATTTGCAGACTTGCCTAAGGGCAAGTAGATATGAACACCAAATTTGCAGGAATGTACACAAAATGTCAGTGGCTCCCTTTACAAGAGAAAGATAAACTTAGTCAGGGACAGTTAATTGTTAAAAGTATCAAAAAGTGGAAAATCAACTTAATAAAATGCTGTCAATATAGAAAGGAATACTTTAAAACAAAAGCTTGCCATTGGTTCTTCCCTTGTACAAATCAAAAATTGGGCAGAGAGCATTTTCTTGCCAAACACCATATGTGTGACTAGGATCACCACCTTCCATCAAAAATTGGAACTCTGGCACACTTAACTTTTATGTTGTTTGATTCAGCAGTTTGCACTTGCTTCTAAGCAATCTTTGGGTTGTATATTTTTATTTAAATGCAATAATCCATCACAGTGTAGGGAAGCCTGCAAGTTTACCTACTACACTGTACCATACCCTGGGGATAAACATTGGATTCCAGCTTTCAGTGCTTTTAGTTCTTTTTCACCATCATGCAACATACAACAGTTTATGGGAAAGCCTGCATCACACCTCACCTACCCTGGTCCAGATATTCAATCTGTGCCCAAAAAGTGTGCAACAGCAGGAGCAAGCACAAGTCCACTGCGGCCATGCGCTAGAAGCGTGATATTCAAAAACTGTGCAGGCCAAGATGCGCCTACGGCAGACGACTGAATATTGCACCACCTGCACCATAGCGCAACCAGGGATGTGAAGTTGCACATATCTGATGCACCATAGCGCAACAAGGGATGCTCAGCGGAGCAGTCCAGATGCACCATAGCACAACCAGGTATGCCCCGTGGAGCAGGGCAGCAATGCAGCAGCACCACCAGGGATGCAGGGGCCCACCACCCATGCCACAGATGGGCAGAGGAGCACACAGCAGAACAGACATCGTCCCCCACACCCCATGCACTGCACAACCAGGGGAGAGCTGGAATAACCACCGGCCCATGGATACCAGCAACCAATCCACAGCCAGGCCATGGTGCCCCAGCACACCCCCTGGCAAGCTGTGACTGGCACACAAGGAGGGCCAACCACCCCATGCCACGCCATCCCACCAATGCAGAGCACACCCTGCACCATGATCACCATACACCCTTCCCAGGAGTAGCGCCCAACAGTGCAGGACACCCCATGCATGCCACCACCCCCACTGTGACAATGCAACCCTGTGCACCATGGAGCCATGCAAGACAGCCCCACCATGTGCACTCTGCTGTGGGTGGCAGCAGACAGCAATGCAACAACAGCATACACAGTGCCATCCTGCACATCCCCCCCGAGGTACAGCTGAGAGACCGACCATGCGTCACCACACGAGGTACCCCACATGTGACAGGGAATGCCCTGGACCCCACCACCAGTGGTACAGCACCCTGCACACCCTCCCAAGGACACATCCTGTCCCAGCACTGGCCACAACAGCCAGCACAGACATGCAGTGTTGCATGGAAGCATGCACCACACAGGATGCAACACAGTGCATGGACAAACACCCACCCATACCCAAGGGCACACCAACACAGGGGACACAGTAGTGGGTCAAGCCAAGCCACTGGTGTGTGGCCACGGCTGACATGTACACACAGCCAGCACCTCTACATTGCATAGATGTACCAGCCACCCTGAGCAGGCACCATGAAGCTGTATGCCACCAGCATGCTGTCGGAGCACAAGTGACAGACACTGGAGCACATCCCCTGCAACAGACACAAGTGACAGCATGGAGGGGGGACAGCAACAGCAGAGGCCACAGTGCCACCAGAGGCAGATGTGCACCATACTGGTGATGGAAGGCAACCTGGCATTGTGCCGGATACAGTTGTTATCCAGCATGGACAGCCACCATTGACATGACAGCAGACCATGCATATCACAGACATGCAAGGGTGTCAGCTGCACAGGCCATGGACGGTCTGACAAGGGTGCTATGCACCCAGTGCATGCACCGTGGACCACTGCACAAAGGCATCCAGTGCACAGAGAACAACACACAAACCACAGACAGTGACTGATCCCCCTACCCACACCATAGATGGTTCCCTTCTGCACACACACACACGCCCATGCATGCACCACCCCTGACGCCATGTACACCACTGCAGCTGAGCACCTGTAGCCCACTGCAAAATCAGAGACCACCACAGTTGTCATAACAAAACAAATGTATTTAAAACAGGAAATACAAAACTATATACAGTACAACTATGTACAATGGGGGACTCATACCAGGTGGGGGCAGGTAAGGGCAGGGGGATATATGGGAGAGGAAGAAGGGGTGAGGGTGGGTCCAGGGGGAAGGTGTAATTAGGGGCATGGATTGTTCAGCCGCCTACCCTGGTCTTCCTCCACGGGCGCTGATGTCGCCTCCATCTCCTCACCCCTGGTGGTCCATTCTTTGCAGGAGCTCCAGGGTCACCCTCACCACCTGTAGCAGCTCCTGCAGTCCATGCTTCAGTGCCTGGAGTCACTGTCCACCTAGGACGAGGGAGCAGAGTCAATAATTGTGACTGTCCAGCCCCTGCAGCCCACCCATTGTGCATGGCATGCAGCCATGTGCCATGCCCCTGTGATGGTGTGCTACCACCCACAGTGACCATGTCCACAAGACCTGCCTACCCAGGCAGCCACAGCCATGTGGACCACTGCACACACCCACCGCTCATGTGCTGCACAGCACCACCGTGGCTGTACAGTGACTTGGCTATGTGGTGTGAAGGCAGTGGCACTGCCATGTGCCCGGTGCATGCATGGACCACCATTGATGCACTCCCAGACATGCAGTGCCACTGGACAGTGCTGACTGTAACAAGTTGCGTGCATGGCAGTGGTGTCAATGGATGGTGGCCATGCCCGCTGCCCGCCCAGTTATACAGCATGCAGTAGTAATCATGGATGTAGGCACCATCATCATCAGGCTGGTCCCTGCGCCACTGCAGACCTTCACCCTCCCGTCCTGCTGGTTCTCCAGGCGGTGCCTCCACGCCCTCACCTGCCTGCGCTCCTCTGGGCCTAACGTGCAAACATGGAGAGAGGAATATCAGTACAATCCAGTAGCAAAGTTCCCCTGCCCCATGTGTGTGTAATCCCACACGGCCATACCCATCCACCCCACACCCCGCTACCACCACCACGGCCAACAATGGACGGCCCCCCATGTGCCGGACACATGCAACCGTGATACCCGAATGGACAATAGCAGTGTATGAATGGGGCACCTACCTGGCCATGGCACCGTGCCCCTCCTGGCACGTGCCCACAGGTGGGCAAGCAGGTCCGGGTCCCTGCACCTGAGGTCCCCATACCGGTGGCAACACTGCTCTGCCGTGCACCTCATACCAGTGGCCTCCTCCAGAGCATCAGCCACCTCCTGCCAAACTGCACTCCTGGCCCTGTCCAGAGGTGCATCACCATATAGAGCCCCAGCATGGGGCTCTACAATGGCCACCAGGTTCGCAAGCTCCACCGGGCTCCACAACACTGCCCTTCTCCGCGCCATCTCAGCAAAGTGTTGGATTAAAAATGGTGCTTGGCAGCACAGCCCTGCCACGTGCAGATGCTGTGCAGTACAGCGCTGCCATTCCCTATCACGCTGTCACTGAACAGCGCGATAGTGGTGCACCCATGCCTGACGCATGGTGCCTAGGGGGTAAAGGTCGGGCAAAGGGTCAAGGGTCTCTCGCGCACAAACAGCCACAGCATGATTGGAACCCAGTGCATGTAGTGTGATTGGGTGCCTGAGTGCTACCTCCTGTAGCGGCCTACAGTGCTGTGGCCCCAGTGCACCTGCGGCGCCCCAGTGCCACAGTGCCATATATGTGAACAGCGCAGTAGCGGCACTGGCACAATGGTGGCCATGCCCTGCATTGCCTCTCATAAACAGCACGTCAGCAGCGTGGCAGGCATCTGCATCATCACCCCGGGCATGCGCAGTTAGGTGTGTACTGCGCATGTCACAGAACTGCGCCCTTGGCGCAGCACGTTCAACACAATTGCGCAAAGCGCAATGGCGCGATATTCAGCTGGCATACGCAAATCAGCTAATCAGCCATTCAATGGTGCAGTCACTGCATTTGCATCCACTTAAAATGTGCTCACCTCATTTGCATGCATTGCGCTATAAAACTGACATTGGGCTGCACTGGCCATAGTCGATTACTGCAGTCTATTGCGGTGAGTTGCATGTTGTTTGGGAGTGTGGACTGTGGTGTTTGGAACATGCATGGGACTGCACAGTCACAGGTAACACCTGTCATTCTCAGGAGGAATAATGACCAACCATGAGGTGGAGGAAGAGGAACAGAGATGTGGGAGGAAGAGGAGGCCGAACTTCACCAAGGCGGAAACAGATGCCCTGTTTGAGGCCTACCTCAACCAGGAGCTGCTGCTCAGTGGACGCCAGGGAACACCACATGCCCATGCTGCTGCATGGGAAGAGGTGGTGCGTGCTGTCAACCTGCATGGCAGCCACCAGTGGTCCATGCATGGACAGGCAGAGAATTAAGGAGAAGGTGGCTGCCATCAGGGCAGCACAGTCTGTGACCGGTAGGGGACAGCCAGAGGTGCAACGCCTGATCCCACAAGAAGAGCTGGTTTCTGGCAGCATGCAGCTTGTGCCATCGGTGTTCCGGTGGTGGATTCCAGATGGTGCCTGGTCTGTCAATGGGGGGACAGGGTAGGTCACATACATTAATGCTACTGTCTTTCCTTACAGCTCCTGAGCATCTACATGGGTCAGCAGTAGTGGGCTTCTCCACTGAGGGCGGTAGCATGGAGATGGAGGAGGGCCCGTCCACCTCCACAGGCATACGGGGTCAGGGTGACAGTGGGCCTGCCTGGACATCTGGACTGATGTTGGTGGAGCAGGTGTGGAGGAGGCCTGCCCGTGTCCCAGCGTGCCAGCGCCCTGGATGCCAGCATGCTGAGACTGGCTGAGCCGATCCATCACCGGTGATGATGGAGCTAACGTCATGGGCAGTGAGATGTGTGGGCCACAGGATGGCCACACGCAGGTGACATCACGGGCATGGCTGTGGGTAGTGCCGTGGAGGCCTGCATGACATCACAGTCCCAGCCTGTGCCTGTCTGCACCAGTGGGGCAGCACTGGTGTGTGTCCAGGACAGTGGGCTGTTGCGGCCACTGTGGCAGCACCATTGAGCCCTGGAGAGTGGCAGCTGGAGGCAGTATCAGCAGTCGGCCAATGGCCACGGGGTACAATGTCAGGGGCGGCATCAGTGCACCACCTGTGGACATGCCCAGGCCTGGCCCTGGTGTGCAGCACCCACCCTCAAGGGGTGCTGACCATCAGGGTCATGAACACCATGAGGGACAGCATGTCGATCAGGCAGATGACCTTAGATGAGCACACCCGCATACCCAAGCATCAGTCAATCAGCAGATGCGGCCTTGACGGCGGTGGATACACTCAGTGCAGCTCTGCGCCAGGCAGAGGAGCGGCACAGCAGAGACACCGCTCTGCTCCTGGCAGGGATGGACTGGTTGTGGGAGGATGTGACCACTGCCATTGACAGGCAGACACAGGCAATCACAGCTGTCATGGCCACAATGGGCACATAGTTATTTGCCCATGCATCACAGACACTGCACAGTGCAATGTCCACCTCCCATTCCCAGTGTCGTGCAACACCCTCTTTGTCGACACTGGGTTCAGCTGTGGGCATCCTGAGCACGCCTGGCGCAGGCGTGGTCGGTGTGCTGCAGACCCCTGCTCAAGCATGGTCACATTCACACAGTGGAACCCCTGGGGGACTCTCGGTGCCACCCCATGAGGCCATTGGTCAGCCTGTCACTGCTGGCGGGTCTTGGTGGGGCCGCCCATGCATCCATGGTGGCCGTGGCACTGTGACGCATGTATGACCTGTCTCCCAGCATGGCTACTGTCTGATGCTGCCCTGTGTGCATTGTGTTGTTCAGTGTGCAATGCACAGGTGGGGTACCCAGCCCTGCATGCACACACACGTTCCATCTGCACACCTCCCGACTGCTGTCCACTGTGGCTTGTGCATGATGATGCTGTTGTGTGTGTCTGCCACTGTGCAATGGTGCCCAGCATCTGACACATGGACAATGACAGGCAGGGTGTGGTGGTCTGTGGATATGTGTGTGGCTAGGGTGGCGGTCAGGGTCGGCATGCCTTCTACCCTTTGTGTATGTCTTGTGAGTGTGTGTGTGTGTGTGTGACTGCGTGCCATGTTAGACCTTGCCCATCCCTGGCGGTGTGTGCGGTTCCATGCTCGGCCACTTCCCTTGACAACATGCACCCCTGGTGTTTGTCCATGCGTGTTTGTGGGTTGTGCCTTTGCCACTGGTGGTTGCACATGGCCCCATGACTTACCTGGGTTGACTGAAGTGCTCCTCTGTGATGGTGTCCCAGCCGGATCAGTCAGGGGTCCCATTGCCCAAGGGGGTGCTGCCCATCACCATCTTCACCAGGGTCCCCATCGCTGTCCCCCTCTTCAACCTGTATGGCTAACTCACAGTCATTGGCCATGTTGAGCAGGATGCAACAGGCCAGGAATAGCCCGCAGACCTTTGAGGGGCTGTACTATAGGGCACCGCCAGACATGTCCAGGCAACGGAAACATGCCTTCAGCATCCCGAACACCTGCTCAATGACATTGTGTGTAGTGGCATGTGCCTCATTGTAGCGTTGCTGCGATGGGGTCGTGGGCTGCCGGTATGGAGTGATCAGCCAGGGACGGAGTGGGTATCCATTGTCACCTGTGTGTAGAGGGTGGAAGTTAGTTTGGTGATCAGTGTCGCCCTGCCTTGGGCCATCTAGGCCAATACCCATGTCACCTCTGACTATGCCCCTCCCAAGCTCTATGTCTTTCTGCGTGGTTTGCATACTCACCCACTAAGTGGCCAATGTCCCCACTCTCGAATCTGTGACACAGTGCTGACTGGTGCCAGATGAAGGCATTATGTGCTCCCCCAGGGTGTGTGGCACAGACATTGATTATGCGTCCCCTTGCATTGCACACCACCTGGCAGTTGATGCTTGCATACCCCTTCTGATTAATGTATGCAGCCCCTTCGGGGCCAGGTGGTGTGCGGATGGCCACATGGGTGCAGTCTATTGCCCCTAGCATGCCAGGCATACATGCTACCCTGTGGAACTCCTGTATGTTTGCTGTGCGCCCGCTGGTGTGCTGGGGAAATGGATGTACTCGCAGCATGTGGCAGCAGTGCACTGAGGAATTGGGTAAGGTGGCGTGATGCAGCTGACTTGGTTATGCCTGTCATGTCACCTGTTGGTCTCTGGAAAGTACCCGTGGTGAGCAGGCACATGCAAGCTGTCACTTTGTCTCCACTGACAGAGCATGGCTCCGTCGTGTGGGTGCCTGCATCACATCACTGCACAGCTCACAGAGCCACCTCAGAATTGCCCGGTTCAGGCAGTACCGGCCCACAATCTCAGAATCGGTGTACAGCTCGAAGCTGGTGTGGGCTCGGTACTGCCTGTTGGGGGAATACCGCCGACAGGCCCTTCCACGGCCATGCCCCCCTGCTGCCTGCCTTCTCACCCCCCTCATAACTGCCTCCATCTGGATGGTGGCACTGATCATGTCCCTGGCTTGTGTTCCCCCCGGCAGCTGTTTCTGTGTTCTCCCCGCTGTCCTGGCTGCTACTTCCCCTGCACCAGGAACACCTTCCTGTGGTGGCCTCAGTGCTGTGTGGCACGTTCCCCTTCTGCACTGCACTGTGGCTCTGGCTCCCCACACCTTCCCTGTTCCTGTGGGTTCCAGGTGCTCTGTCTCTGACCTGCCCTGTGTGTGTGTGTGTGTGTGTTGCCTGTGTGGCTGGCTATGGTTCAGCAACATGTGAATTCCCTGTAGTGTTCTTGTGCCTCTTTCTTGTTCCTTTTTATTTTGGCTCATTTACGCTATCACACAACTTCTGCTTGCTCCCCTATTGTGCATGGCGCATGTTGTTGAATATCGTACTGCGCCATTTATGCATGGTTCCTCCCCCTTCAGTTTTGCATGCATTCATTATCATTGTGCTCTTGTGCAGTATGATTTGGGGGGCGCATCTGCCTCCCACTGAATATCACAGAATGGCACATTTTCGGACTTGTGCTGGTGCAACCCTATTGCGCATGGCGCAACCCTTTTGAATATCTGGGCCCTGTTATAAGCAGGGCTCTAGTCCCCCACCTTTCACCAGCACTAAATACTTCACAGTGTGGGAACCCTGCATTGTACCTGCCCCAAACTGTACCTAAACTATGTATAAATGGGAGACTCCAGTATCCAGTGTTTCAGTCCCTTACTTTTTACCAGCTCTTAATCCATCAGAAGCCCCACTTGTTGCCTAAACACTCTTAGTGTGTAGGGTAAATAATAATAATACTAATAATACAGATTTGTATGTCTTCAGAGTCTGCCAAGAAACTTTAAAACAAGCAAGAGTATTAATAAATGTTTATTATGCTACTTACGCCAAGTCTGTGACAAAGAAAATCACAAGTGAGATGGGCTTCTCACCATTCTCCTGAAGAATGTAAATAATTTCCAGGATTGTAGGATCTCAGGTTCTCCAAGATCTCGTTCTCTCTCTCTCTCCCCCCGCTCTCCTGGAGCTATAGGAGGTTGCAGAAGGCTATATACTACAGATAACAGCATAGCAACATAGTTAAAGATATGAGAAAAAATATGTATTGGATAATGACTTAGGAGACAGAATTTCTAATGAGTATCATATGAGATATAATATACTTCTGTTTGCATTATAGCTTGGACAAAAGAAATGCTGACAGGGCTTTATTACATGTGGCATTTCTTGCTTATGTATAATATTAGACATAACAAAGGATTTCTCTCTGCCAGCTTGCTTAGACAAAGGAAAGTGCTGACTGGCTCTATTACACGTGGCATATCTGCCTGAGTGTAAAACACACACTACATATAATTATATATATATATATATATATATATATATATATATATATATATATATGTACATATAGTGTATATGAGAATATATATATCTATATAGTGTATAAAGTAATCACTGGTGATCCCTCAGAGTCATCTTATCAGTGATTCGGTAGATTATATATGGAATATTTGTAAAAGACAAACATAATGCATTATATTGAGGTATAATAGTCATGCATGATCTAATCCTATGAAGGATGTAAACATTAGCAAATATTAGCAGCAAAGCACATTCCTGGCACTCATGCTTAAAAGATGAATGCCTAAAATCTACATGTTAGTGCAAAATAGCAGTATCACAGTATAATAGACCAGGAATACAGTGTAAGGTGTATGTGGGATGATAGGGGGCATAACCCAGGTGCAACAGTCCCCTCTTTGTTGCCCTAATTGCAAAAAGTGCACAACATGACAAAAAGATGATGGTTAGGCACCACTCATCTACAGGCCCAAGGCACGAGCTTGATAGAGGACTTTTTAACTGGTCACGGTGATGTTTAAGAGTTTTCCTTGAACAACAGAATGTAATTATAAGGGAAATGTTAGTAAACCTTGTATTACTATAAACATTTGGGATAAAACTTCACAATGGGGTTTTCCAATAGCAAAACAATGTTATTACCGATATGTATCAGTTGTGTATCTGTCCTATTGGGAAGAAATTGAAGAGACAAACTTAAGTTGCCTGTATGAATATTCAAAATAAGTAAAAATTGAGATAGTGCATCAAGATAATTAGGACTAGACTTAATGATATCTGGTTCTGGTATGGGAACAGGTGTGATTACCGTATAACCTATTACCAGTGGCGTAAATTATGGGGGGGCAGGGGGGAAAGCTGCCCCCCTTCTGATGTGCAGAGCAATCAGAGTGGGACTTTTGTAGCACCAAGTTTTTTTGTTTTTTTTTTGCATTGGGTGTGGGAATCTGGACTGACAACAAGAGTTTGGGGGGAGTGCAATAAGGACATGTCAGAATTCGCTGATTCTGCCATCCTCTCCTTTGTACTGCAGTTTTTAAATGTTCCTGGATATATTAACACAGTGATTGCAGCTAATCAAGTGGAAATTTCCAGTCCTGAAATTTCCCCTTGATTGGCTGCAGTCACTGTTCCTCAGTTCATTAGCCAATTGAAGCGCAAGTGGCCAATGGTGGTGGGACAAACTCACGTCTGAGCGGCAACAGTTGTTGGAGCATGCATGCCGGCAAGAAGCATAGTGGCTCCAAGTTGTTTTTTCTTGCATGCTGGCTAGAAGCATAGTGGCTCCTTGTTGTTTTTTCTTGTGTCAGACTGACTCTGTTTGTGATGCGGGTCGTCGGGGCTGCATATGTGTTGCGCCGCGCATCATTGTTCAGCCAGAAGTGTCCGATTGTTTGCAGCAGCTTGATACAGCAATCTGGAAGCCAGGTGGCAGTGAGTGGAAGGAACAACAACTCAAAGTAAATAGTTTGTCTTGTTGTCTGAGTATTAAGGTGGGTCGGACTCTGCCATTTTATACCAAGCCCCACACTCTCACCTTTGAAAATGCTTACTCCTCCACACAGTGCCTCCCTGTTCTGGTGCCAGGACTGCCAGCCCAATAGCAATCATGTGGTGTAATAAAGGGATGTAGTTGTACTTGAATTTTGCAATCTGTTTCAGCGGTTGCACAAGGGTGCCAGGAGGGAGGATTTTTGGCCACGTCAGTGACAGTGCTCCGGGAGGGGCAGAGGAGGCTCTCTGACTGAGGTGCCTAACAGAGCTAGGGGTGCCAAAGTTGAAACTTGCTGCTGGCCGATAAAGCAGGGCCCAGCAGCGCACAGTGGACTTTAATTTTCTCCCACCCACACCACACCACCTCCCTTTTTAAAGGGCTGGGTGAGCCAGTAAAGGGCAGGGCCACCCTGGATTGTGGCATGTGAAGGAAAGTGGTTGATGGCCACTTCTAAGAGTGGGGTTATTCTGGATGCCCTACAGGGGGCATGCCTTAGCCAACTAGTATTGGAGCCCACTTGAGAGGGAGCAATCTTAGACCTGGTTCTCTCAAACGGAGATGAAGAGAGGATCACAGATGTAGAAGTGGGTAGCCATCTGGGAACTAGCGACCATCGAACAGTATGGTTCACAATAAACACAGCAATAGAGTCAAGCCATACAAAGACAAAGGTACTGGATTTTAGGAGGGCTGACTTTGCCAAAATGGGTGAGTGCCTAAGGAATGCACTAGCAAATGGGCAGGAAGGAGGGTGGAAGAACAATGGGAATAATAAAACTGCCATCACAGAGGTAACAAGCCTTTGTGTAAAGCAAATAAACAAAATGAAACGAGGTAAGAAACCACTATGGTTCTCAAAGGAAGTGGCAGTGAAGGTTCAAGAGAAAAAGAAAGCATTCAGGAAGTACAAGGAATCACAGAAGGAACAGGACAGAGAACTGTATCAGTTAAAGCAAAGGGAAGCTGGAAAGGCAGTCAGAACAGCAAAGGCCCAAACCGAGGAAAAGATAGCCAACTCAGTTAAGAAGGGGGATAAAACCTTTTATAGGTACATCAGGGAGCAAAGGAAGACCAAGGGAGGGATAGTGAGGCTTAATAAAGGGGAGGGAGGGTGGGCAGAGGGTGACTGTGAAAAGGCAGAGATACTAAACAAATATTTTTGTTCAGTATTTACAAAGGAAGAGGGGGAGGTACCTAAAACAAACAGTAGAAACACTCTGGATACAGAAGTTGATACCAGCCCATTTACAGAAGAAAGAGTTCTGAAAGAGCTCTTAAAATTGAAGGTGGACAAAGCAATGGGGCCTGATGGAATTCATCCCAGAATTCTAAAAGAACTAAAGTTAGAACTAGTGACACCACTGACTACCCTCTTTAACAAATCATGGGAGGATGGGGTGGTACCTGAGGACTGGAGGAGGGCAGATGTGATTCCCCTTCACAAAAGTGGGAGCAAGGCAGAAGCAGGAAACTACAGACCTGTTAGTTTAACCTCAGTGGTAGGGAAAATGATGGAATCACTTCTGAAGGAAAGAATTGTTGCGTATCTAGAGGCCAGAGGGCACAGGACCCAAGGCAGCATGGATTCACAGCGGGAAGGTCATGCCAGACAAATCTGATAGATTTCTTTGACTGGGTGACCAAAGTAGTAGATCAGGGAGGGGCTGTGGACATGGCCTACCAAGACTTTAGCAAGGCATTTGACACAGTCCCACACAAAAGATTAATATACAAGTTAGCCAGCCTGGGAGTGGGTCCCAAGATGACAGCCTGGGTAAAGAATTGGCTGGAGAATAGGACACAGAGAGTAATAGTAAATGGAGTCCACTCTGAAAAAGGGGGTTACCAGTGGGGTACCACAGGGTTCAGTATTAGGACCGGTCCTCTTCAATGTCTTTATAAGCGACATTGCAGAGGGACTGGAAGGAAAAGTATGTCTCTTTGCATATGACACAAAGATCTGCAACAGAGTTGATGCACAAGGTGGGTGGAAAGGATGAGAAGGGACTTGGCAAGGTTAGAGGAATGGTCAAATGTATGGCAGCTTAGATTCAATGCTAAGAAGTGCAGGTAATGCACCTGGAAACAAAACCCAGGGAAGAGTACACAATGGGGGTGAGATACTAACAACAACAAAATGGAAAGGGACCTGGGGGTAGTAATCAGATGACCTAAAGGTGGGCAAGCAATGTGAGAGGGCAGCAAGGAGGGTTGGGGGATACTGGGATGCATAGGGAGAGCATCACCAGCAGAAAACAAGAAGTTATTATCCTCTGTACAGACAGCTGGTGAGACCACATCTGGAGTACTGCTGCAGTTCTGGAGACCCAATCTCCATAAAGACATAGACAGGATGGAAGCTGTCCAGAGGAGGGCAACTAAAATGGTGCAGGGTCTGCACCGGAAGACATATGAAGTGAGACTTAAGGTGCTTAATATGTATAGCCTCGAGGAAAGGAGGGAGAGGGGGGACATGATAGAAACTTTCAAGTACCTCAAGGGAATCAACAAAGTCCAAGAGGGTAGCATCTTTCAAAAAGAGGTGTGCAAGAACAAGGGGGCACAATTTGAAGATAGAAGGGCGGCTCAGAGGTAATTTAAGGAAGTATTTTTCACAGAGAGGGTTGTGGATGCATGGAACAGCCTTCCAGAGGAGGTTGTGGAGTCAAAAACAGTGGTGGAATTCAAGCATGCATGGGACAGTCATAAGGCAATTCTAGGGGGTGGGGGTAGGAAGAAGTAGGCTGCTGGTTAACTAGGATCTGCAGCTTATCCATCAGGTAGGGAAATGGGCAGACTGGGTGGGCCAAGCGGTCCTTATCTGCCGTCAAATTCTGTGTTTCTATGGATGAACAACCAAAGAACTGCTTAGAGGAAGTGGGACATTGACTAAGGGATCAGATCAGTGGAGGACATTGTTGGGGGTCTTACATTTCTACCCAAAGGTTAGCCTTGTAATTAAGTGAAGGGTATGAGTTGAGTTTAAGCTCATAAGGACTCTGTTAAGTGCAAGAATATCTCTGTGTTTACAGTACTACCTAAGGAGAAGCTGGGTAATAAGTGTTGCTCACTCTGGAAGCTTGTGCTTACAGAGAATTGAGTAGCAAGGTGCCTTGAGCTTATGCTTATAGAGAGTAGCAGGCACTTTAGGTGCTACGCCAAGTATAGCTTGACTCTAAGTAAGGGTACGTGAGTTTGAGGGGTGGGAAAGTGCTACACCCAAAAGCTACAATTTTCATGTGGGGCCTTCAGGGTGGGGCTAGGGTGTGGCAGGGACTGCATGGCACTAGGGCTGGCCTTTTTGGTAGGGTGGTGGGATGTACAGGATGTGGGTCCACCATGATACTGAACTGGGCTTGGAGAATGGGGGGTGTATGGTTTGTGGTCAGTTGGCTCAACTCAGGAGGAGATATCAAGGCTAAGGAGTACGGTGGGGTGGAGGAGGACAGAAACAGACCTGCAAGGTGGGGAGGAGGAACTGGTCCAATAGGTCCTGTAGATGAACTAGGGTTCAGGAACAGGCAGGGGAAAGGCACCAGGGTTATCATGTTGGGAGTGGGGATGGGGGCATAGGGAGGAACAGAGCGGCAGGCTAGTTGGGGCCAGAGGATGACCCCAGGCTCAGTGACTTGTGCAGCAATGAGGGTAGGGAGGATGGAGTGCAGGGAACAAAGGAGGGCACTGGTAGGGGTGGGGTTCAAGGCAGGGAGTCATGCAGCTGCTGGCAGATGGTTAGGGGAAAGGGACAAGTGGGGGCAAGATCAGAAGCTAGAGAGGGGGTACCTTCTGGGGATAGGAAGGACTTGAGAATTGAGTTTAAGAATAGATTCATGCCACTACTTCTAGGGAAGGACAAGGGAGCTGTAGTATCTAGTTTAGAGGAGGAAAAGGTAGAGGGGAAGGGGTTGGAGAATTGTGTCTGCCAGAGTGGTGCAGAGGGCAAGCAGGCAGGAGCAGTGGGGTGTCCTCTAAGGAGAGGGGGAGAGGGGGTATTAGCTAATGAGGTCTGAGGGGGGGACAGCGAGGGGCACACCTGACAGGACCAGACCTGCGGGGGATGCAGGGTCCTGGGGAGCACAAGGAGCCAGAGGGAGCAAGGTGCATGTCACTCCAGAAGGCGATGTCATAGTCCTGCAGACAGGATTGGATGTGACCAAGGCTACAGCACAAGCAGTGTCCACACAGGATCAGCGGTTGGGGACAGGCACTGGCAGGGAGAATGGGGAGCTAGAGATTAAGGGAGGAGCCAGGACAACAGAGTCAAAGACAGAGGGTCTGGGAGGTTACCACCGGGGGGGTCCTATGGAGGAAACAAAATGGAGTGAGCCAGTGGTTAGGAGGAAGGTTACTGCAGCTGGGAAAGCAGGTCACAAGAATGGTGAGGACGCCGGGGACAAGGCAGGGTGAAGAGCCAATGCGGGCAAGGATGAGGACATGGTTAAGTTGGTTAGAGAAGCAGGGGAACAGGTTGGGGGCGGGGCTGGGGAAGGCAAGATCGAGGACAAGGTCATGCTACTAGGGGATTCCAAGGTCACGGGCATCACCTGGGGGGAAGGGGAGTAGGTGTAGTAAGATGTTGGTCAGTTGCTTGCCAGGCATGACAGCTGCAGAGGTCATTCATTATATCCTGTCATGGGGAAGCAGCAAGATAGGAGAACCCACCTGGTGTTTCACTTGAGAACGAATGACCTAGCTGGGCACATCCTGATGGAAGTGCAGCCAAGGTTACCAAGGGCAGATCTCGTCAGACAAATCTGGTAGCGTTCTTTGACGAAAGTCACTAGGGTGATCGATCAGGGTGGGTCAGTGGACATAGCCTACCTAGATTTCAGGACGGTCTTTGATACATTACCACATGGTAGGCTGGTGCACAAAATGGAATGACTGTTCTTATTTTAGTTGTTTTACCAGGAGTAGTCACTAAGTTGAAAGCTTTTTTACAGGTGCGACCTGGGAGCACAGGGAAGTTAAGTGACTTGCTCAGGGTCACACAGTATGCAAGTGGAAGCTGTGGGATTCAAACCCAGGTCTGGTCTGCTGGATGTCACCAGATTTGCAGCTCAGAGCCTTAAACCACTGCGCTATACTGCCTCCAAGGTTAGGGCTAGAGAAGGTAGTTATTGAGTGGGTGTGCAGCTGGTTGGCAGGGAAAATGCAGAGGGTGTAGATAAACAGGGTTCCCTCAGAAGAGGTGAGAGTCATGAGCAACTTTCCCCAGGGGTCGGTGTTGGGACCCCTGCTGTTTAACATCTATGTAAGTGACACTGTGGAGGGGTTGGAGAGTACAGTAAGCCTGTTTGCCATTGATGTCAAAATCAGTAATAGAGTGGACATACAGGGTGGATTGGAAAGGATGCAGAGAGACCTAGGGAGATTCGAGGAGTGGGCCAGGAAGAGGAAATTATCTCTCAATATGGAGAAATGCAAAGTCATGTAGCTGGGAAGAAGGAATGGGAGAATGGAATACAGGCTAGGGGGCGAGTTGCTAGTGGTTACCATGGAGGAGAGGGACTTGGGTAACATCATCACTCAGGACTTGAAGGTGGCTGGGCAGTGTTGTAGGGTGGTGGCAAAAGCCAATAAAGTGTTGGGATGCATTGGGAGAGGGATCACCAGCAGGAGGAAAGAGGTTTTGATCCTCCTGTACACCCAGCTCGTCAGGCCTCATCTGGAGTATGGGGTCCAGTTCTGGTGGCTGTACCAAAGGAAGGATGTGGAGAGGGTGGAAAGAGTACAGAGGAGGGTAACCTAGATAGTTAAGGGGCTTAGTCACCTGCCGTATGAGGAGAGTCTGGGAGCCATGGATATGTACCCCTTGGAGTTGAGGAGGGAGGGGGACATGATAGAGACATTCAAGCACCTGAAAGGGATAAACAAGATGGCTCCTGGAAAAACCCTTCCAGATGAAAAAGTGCCCCAGAAAAAAAGGGTCATGATCTCCAACTGGAGGGGGGCAAGTTCAGGGGCAACATCAGGAAGAACTTCTTTACAGAAAGGGTGATGAACTCCTGGAATGGACTGCCTAGGGAAGTAGTGGGAGAAAATTCAGTGGGGGGGGGCAAGAGAGTGTGGGACTGACACAGAGGGCTGTTGAAAGAAAAGGTGGGGGGGATATCAGGGGCAGGCCTAGGGGAGCTAGGCTAATGGGCAGACTAGGTGGGCCTGGAGGTCCTTTTCTTTGTTCCTATGTTCTTACTATGGGCTGCTTGATTATCCTGTTTGGATCCAGACACAGGACTAAATGAGGAGTGTGATTGGTCCATAGTTTGGTGATTGTGGAACTATTTGAACTTACAAACTTAGATACATAAAGGTGATATTTTTGGGACATTTTATCTGGTAGTGGAATCCTGTAATCTGGAAACATATATAACTTGTAATCTGTGGTTTGCACTCTTTGATCTATATAAACAGAGTATAGTGGGGGTGTAGACTCCCATCACAAGTGATGATTTATTTATTTGCTTTTGTTAACCAGGTAACCACACTAGACAGCCAAGTGCCTATTTTCAGGTGCGATCCAGGAGATTACAAGGTACATACATGAACATCAGGCAAATACAAGTGAAGGATTACATTACATAGAATTAGCGCACAGGGGACTTTACAAACATCAGTACCATCAGTCAAATACAAGTGAAGAATTACTATAAAGTGACTAGAACACAGGGACATTGCAAACAACAGTACCAAACAGGGATTACATTACAGTATTTACATTGCAGGCAGTAGGAAGAAGTATAGTGTGAATTCATTGCTCCAGGCAGCAAGTTGTAAGGCTTGCAGTTAGAACAAGGAGGAGTCACAGTTGGGATAGAGTGGACCCAGTGCGAGATAAGGGAGTGCACAGTTATAGAGCTCACCCTGTTGTGCCAGTGGGGCTAAGTAGTCAATTTTTATAGTTGCTGTGAGTACAGGAGGAGTATAAGCACAGATGTACTCTACCCAAGTCGTAATGTTTAGGTCGTGATGTTTCAGTTTAAAGTATAGGATCATGATCCAAAAAAGATATACAGTATGTTACACTAGTAAACATGACAAATTGAATGTGGCATTCTGTTTGCTTGAGTGGATCTACCATCAGAAATCCTTGGCCTCTTCACTGCTTGCATGGAACATGAGACAGAAAACTTACTTGTGTTTAAACAGGTAATTTTATTTTTTGCACTGAAAACAGTTTGTAGGAGAAAAATATCTAGTCTAGAGCATTTACTGGGAATTAATGACCTGCTGAGCTGCTGATTTATTCTAGATTAGTGAGTGCCTGAGTCTGACATAGCCTAAGGCACTCAGTTTTACAAGTGGCCCAAGTTATTCCTCAAGAAATGCCCTAGCTCTTGTAGTGTTCTTTTGGTTAAAAATGTATTGTTAGTGACAGAAAGTAAACAGATCTTGGACCAAATTCAGCCTGTGACCTAAAAAGGTTTGGGCAACACGGTGACAATCTTAGCCGCAGTGAAGTTAATCATTTTGGTAGTGATATCTGTTGTTTGCAGCAAGTCAAAGAAATCTTTAAAAGCAGCCAAAACATTTCAAAATGACCCTCAAAATGCACCAGGATGCATCTAAAACCTGATAGCTTCTGGGGTCCTAGGCGGCCCCCAGACCCCTGGCCTGTTGGTTTAGTGTTTATTGGGTGGACCAGGACTTTTATCTGTCTTTGCCCCCCCCCGTCAAAAAATCTAACTACGCCACTGCCTCACCTTTCACTGCATCACAAGAGGAGGCCCTTCAAGATGGTGAAATCGAAACAGAACACGGAGAGATTTATCATGAAGCAATGGGATTTTCAGAGGATGATCGTCACAAAGTTCGTATGTTACAAGACACTGCTATGGCAAATTTACAGACCTCACTACCTCAGGAGGAGCCCTTGCTTTTAAACATTTAACTCGCTGTGCATCTGGCTACTGAAGGTTCTTATGATAAACAAAGGGGTTCTGGTGAGTCCTTCTCGTTTATTTCTACTTCTAAAAATTTGACTTTACCGCTCCAGGGAATGCAACAGGCTGGCAAACGTTGCTTCAAACGAGTGCCTAGAGCCTCATACATTGTTATGTTGCCCTTTGAGTTCACAGTCTTCTGCTCAAATACAGCATATCTCAGCTATGCCTACAGATATAACTATTCGTGAGGTTGGGAAACCTAATGTGGAGGACTGTAAGGGTGCAGATAACTTTGGGACAGTTAAGGAGTTTAGTGCGGTAGCAAAGTAGCGATCAGCTGCCGCCCACTTCAGAGACACTCCTGTCATGATTACTGCAAATGCTGTCAGTGGAACAGCTGCTAGAATTGTTGCAAGCGCTTCTGCAAAGCAGGGTTTGTTGGAACTAGTGTCTCCTGCTACACACTGTAATAGTACTAACCCTCTTAACACACAGCAGGCTGGCAGTTTTAACGTTGTTTCAAACAAGTGCCTACAGCATTTATCATCACAGCAGTATGAAGGAAAATAGGCATAAAACTTGTCTAGTGTACTTACCCGGTAAACAAAAAACTAAATTTAAGTACTATCGTCAAACAGACACTGCGGGAAAATGAAAGTTATAAATCTGTAGAGGTCTTACATACTGAATCCACCTCACTTAGTAAATCAGCAGGGTTTGTGTTTCGGCAACCAGTTACTGGGACATTTATACCTCCTACAAAGGAAGTTATTTTATCCCCTGATATTATATATCAATCCACGCCAGAATCTCAAACAGGAGTTACGCATTTCACCTTTCCAACTAGACCTCCTCTTAAACAAATTATAAAAGGAACTGAATCCTATGTGCCTAAAGCCTCTTCTCAAAGGTCTGAATCTGAGACTGTTTCTTCACACTCAATATCAGAGTCCTGGTCGCCAGACAAAGCCTTATCCAGAGCAGGATGGAAACAGGCCTTATCAGGTACCTGGGTTCCTGACCCAACATGGGAAACTGATTTTGCTTTTTCTCAAAATTCACCAGTATGGAAACCTGGTGTTCAGGCAGATACTTCAACTAAACCTGTGGAACTTAAGATTCAGCCAGGAGCTCCGGAGCCTTCTTTTATTAACAGGCTTTGGATCAACAAGTACCTCGGTCTGAGACACTTGAAGGTACTAAGTCTGCCTCTAGAGCTATTCCACCACAAGAAGAGAGCGCCCACCACCAGCCTCAAAAGCCTCATTTCTGAACGTTTCTCTACAGCTAAAAGGAAGGCGGGGCCTAAGAAGGAATGCTGTTCGGACTATTATAAAGGGGTTTGGAGAATAGACCTGATAGGTATTATGTGGGGAAAACTTTGTTAAAGGATTCACTTCATTTCTCCCCTAAGGATGTCTTTGCCTTTATAAATATATCAGGGGAAGATAATTTTGATGTAAGTTTCAGGCCTGCACATGCTCTTGATCTTTTTTGGGATAGATATGGGCAAGTAAAGTTTTCACCACTATGGGCTCCCTTCTTTGTGATTTCTTTAACAAAACCTTTAATAAAATTTGTGACAGTTATGTTCTGTAATGAGGGTGTGCATGTAGAAGATATTACCTTTTGGCTTTCACAGAAATGTGAAGTATTGAGTGCTCCAGATCCTATCCTAGATTCGGAACAATTTTGGACAGGGGGATGGAAGTATAAAATTAAACTCAGACAATCAGAATCAGGTATAGAACACATCCCTAATTATTTCCTATTAGGAAGGGAGAGAGGGATTTGTTTTTATGGGGGGCAGCCTAGAGCATGCTATAAGTGTGGCTCTAGGACTCATCTACCTAGTGTGTGTGATCAGCCCCGATGTGACAACTGTGGGGAAGTGGGGCATGTCACAATGTAATGTGCAAATCATTCCAGATGTGACTTATGCAAGGAATATGGACATGTGTTTAGTGAATTCCCCTGGGCAGCTAAAAAGAAGGCCACTTGTATCAGTCCAGATTTGCTGATTCAAAAAGCAAAGGATGCTGCAGGTTCCCCCCCACCTCCCTCACCACCGCCACCCCCTGCATCTCCTTTCCCCCTCCCCCTTCCCCATGGAAGGAATGGGGAGGTCTAAGGCTCCCCTTTTGACACAATCATTACTTTCCAAAGCCACAGGTGCTTGAAAAGGCAGTAGTGGTAGCCCCTCGGAAGGTTGAACCCAGTATAAGTATCCCAGAAATTTTACAGTTGGCACCGGTTTATTATACTGAACCTGTAACTTCTAAACAGGAGCAGGTTGCTGGTGCCCCTGTTTCTCCCCTACCTAGGTGGAGGTCCTCGCGCAACTTGCCACTCAAATCTCCCCCCCTTACGGTTGCTGTTGAAACAAGTAATTCTTATGCAGCATTATTTATCCAATGGGGGAGATGGATATGGATTTGGGAGTCTCGGATTCTCAAAAGTCCTTACTTTCTGCATGTCTCAAATCATAGATAATTATAAAGAGAAAAAAAGGAAAAAGAAAGAAATAACTGATGGAATACTTTTTCTAGATATTGCCACATGCAGTTAGTCTGGGGATCTTTGAACACCCACAGTTTGTTAAATGTTAACAAAAGACAAGCTTTGTTTCAATTAATGTATGATTTAAAAATTTCTGTTATGTTTGTACAAGAAATCTGGATGCAGTCTATTGAACAGTTATTAGCCTTTAAACGGGAATGGCCCTGGGGACCCTCTTATTGGTCGTTTGGGACTGACTGTGCGGATGGTATTGGCATTTTATTCAATTCCTTTCAGTTTTCCCTTCTTAATTTAATTGACCTTATTCCAGGTAGGGTGATGATTTTGGATGGTAAATGGCTGAATTCTACCTACAGGTTTATTAATAGCTATAACCCTCAGGGTAAAGCGGATAGAGTGGCATGCATGAAAGCAGTTCCACCTTTTTTAGTCACCACTGCAAAAGTATTATGGGGGGATGATTTTAATTGCTGTTTGTATGGAACATCTCAGCAGCATAAAAAAATTTATTGTGATTCCCATGCTCTGGCTTCCATCATAAGGATAGCAGGATTGGTGAATTGTTTTTCTTACTGCATGCAGGGACCCAGGGTATCTTTTATGAAGGGAAAATTGCATACACTTATTGATCATATGTTAGTATCTCCATCTCTACAGGTAAAGACTTTTAGTATAAAACCATGTGAATTTTCAGATCACCTTTTTTTGATTAGTTCTCTATCTTTAGGTAATTTATCAGATGGTCATAAATAGAGATGGCAATTAAATACATCTATTCTAGATTCTTTTCACATAAAGATAGGAATACAGGCTTTATTAAAGGCCCATTTGTCTGTAGTTTTTTTTATATACTGATATAGGAGCCTGGTGGGCAGATACCAAATTAGACCTGAGTAAGTGGTTTAAAAAACAAGGGGTTTTAACTAAAGGCCACAACTTTTTAAAATATCTGTCTCTTAGGCAGCAGCTGCAGAGGGTGATTACCTTTTCTTATAATACCAAATTTGACTATTCAAAACAGATTAAGCAGCTGAAAAATGATACAAGACTATAACAGTATGACAGGGCCAAGACTTTGCAAGCAATTCTAGTAAACGCTATAAGCAAGACCCCTATTGGGGATCCCTTTGAGGCATGCAAATCTTTAAGGGATTCATCCACTATTGATTGTCTGTATAATGCAGATGGGTCACATGCCACCACATTAGAGCAGTTAAAAGACTTAAAGAACTACATTACCATTCTTAGAACCAGAGTCCTCCATTAAGGAGGATTCTATAGCCACTATTTAAGTTCGGTTAACATTTTTTGGTTTCCACTGAGTTGACTCAGTTATCTAGGCCTGTTACCAAACAGGAAATCTTAGAGGTTATTAAAAAATTGAAGCCTAACATTTCCCCAGGGATAGATGGGCTCCCTAATCAGCTTTATAAAAATTTTGCGGAAGAATTTAGTGATTGTTTACTACATTTATTACATTTTTTTTAGAAACTAATACTATTTTTTCTTCCTTTACCGAAGGCCTTTTGATACACCTGTTTAAATCTGGAGATAAGGCTAATATTAAAAACTGGAGGCCTATTACTTTACTAAATATGGATTATAAAATGTTTTCCAGTATTCTTAATAACAGATTGAAGGCTTACGCTGAAGGTGTAATTTCTTATCAATTCTATAGTATTCCCAACAGACGGATCAAATCAGCTTTAATGATTTTAAGGGATGTCATTGAGTATTTATCTTTGGCTGGAAGATCTGGGTGTATTTTGATCGCTGATTTTGAGAAAGTTTTGACAGAGTGTATTTACCTTGTTTGTTTTTAGTTCTCCAAACATATGAGGTTCCTGCAAAGATTTTGGATATAATCAAACTATTATATTCAACACAATACAGTTTTTCCATTCTTGAAAGGCTGTATTTTCAAAAGTTTTAGGATAAAACGGATACATCAGGGTTGCCCCCTAAATCCACTTTTATATATTTTTTCATTGGATCCCTTTTTGCAGACCTTAGTTAAAACCCCAAAATGGACAAGGATAACAGGGGATTTCTTTACAGATCAGCTTTATCTGTAACTTATGCGGACGATTTAAATTTATATTTTGCAGATATATCTCAAATTCCTAAATTTTTAGAAGAATTTTATTCTTTTTCATTAGTTTCAAATGTAAAAATAAATCTGCAGAAGACTAAAGGCCTATTGATTGGGGCAATTGGTCCTGCTGAGATGATACAAAATGGTATCAGTATCTCTCGAACGCCACAAAAAATTTTAGGAATATTATTTGGCCCTCAAAATTTGCCTGCAGAGAATTGGACTTTGGCACTAGAGAAAATGGAAAAAAAAGTTAAGAGATGGAAACAGTGGAAATTTTCTAAATTGAAACATATTCAGATTTTGCAACAGTTTATTTTACCTTGTTTGCAATATGTAGCAATGATTTTTCCTCTTCCACCACAGTTTGAAACAAAGACCTATAGCATTTTTTTTCAAATGCTATGGGGGAATAGATTGAATCCAGTAAAACAGCATTATACTTATTTAGGGAAAACATTAGGGGGTTTAGGGATGACTGATCCTATTACATTTTTGCATTCCTTGTTTTTCATAACCACTGTTAAAAGGGGACTTTCTTCAGTAGTAAGTTTAGAAAAGGGGTGGATGGATAAGGTGTTGGGAAGATATTTTCAAGCTTGGAAGATTTTAGCCCCGAAATTAAATTCCCATGTCTGTATTCATAACTATTTTAGACCTGCAGCACAAAAATTGTATAAATGGCAAATCACTAGAGACATGATTAAGGAACATAACACTCAGTCTCTGTATTCCTTAGTGATGGAAGCAATTCATCCGCAAGTTCCTTGTTTTAAAAATGTTCCTACTTCATTTAATACTAAAATATTGACACAGCTTAATAATCCTAGATTACCTCCAGGTCAATGGGAAACACAATGGTTGCTTTCATATGGTAGATTAAATGTTCGGGTGAATGCGAAATATAAGGCCAAAGAAGAAAGAAATTGTCCTTATATGGAATGCATAAACATAGAAGAAACTATGAAACATTTTCTTTTACAGTGTTCATATTCTATAGGTTTGTGGAAATATTTGGCCAAGCTATGGAAGTTTTCTTGGTTACAGTTTCTTATGTATGATATTCTGGTTTTAGGAATTATTCATTACCTTTATCTAGTTTTCATGAGGATACTTTATCTCTATTTTTTTGCTGTATACAGTATTTTTTATGGCAAGCTAGTTGTCAATTGGTTATTTATCAGCAAAAAATGACATATGAATGTTACAGCATTTTGGTTACAAATGAACTTTTGAAAATTTGTTTACAAGATATGAAGGTGGTTTCTTCACATAAAGTTAATAGGTGGTGGCAGGGTTTTACTCACTTTATTAAATATAAATAATTTACTATTCGTATTAAGTTCTTAGGATTGGGTATATTGTGTTTATTTAAGGTATTATTCATTTTATTTTTCATTTTAGTTTTTTTCTTCCCGTGTTACAGTGAAATACTGTGTTGTTTGATATTTTGAGTAGTATTATGTTTATTATTGCAATAAACTCCTCTACTCTGTGGACGGGTGGCGCTGTATCTACGGAGACTGTCAGATGGAGGAAGACAGTGATGGAGGAAGAGGTACAGCACAACGAGAGACTGAGCGGCTCAGCGGGGGAAAATGGTACAGCTGGGATGCACCTTTTAGGTGGCCAGCTTCTCGTACCAACCCCCACCATTGGAGGCAGTGCACGATGGAGTGACCATTGGTATTAGGGGAGCATCAGTTTCCCCCACTATGCCTGCAGTTGAAAATTATGGATCAGGTATGATACCTGCAGTAGAAAACAACATGGATATGGATCTTCTTGTTCAGCAGAAAGGGGATCTGTTGTTGCAGGCTGAAACTGATTTCCGCATAGCACAACTACATGCTGCGGAGGAATGGAAATGGAAGCGGCCCATACAGGGGTCTCCAGCGCTGACTTCGGCATCCTCGATGAAGGTTTTTGTCGCAGCTTCCACATTACCGGTTCTCCTCGTTTTACATTCTCCAGCTGTGGAGTCGGACCCCGGTAGATCAGTCACTACAGGACCAACAATGGTCTCCAGAGCGAGCCCTAGCACGGGCAGGCTGGATTTTGAATGGGGCAGGTCAGTGGGTTGCAGATCCCAGAATTCCGCTTCCAGGTTGTGATACTTCTGAGGATTTGTCTGTAGGGGATGTACCTTTCCCGGGTATTAACACTACTGTTACTGGGGCTATACCTTCTATACTTCCTACAGAGACAACAGCAGGGGAATCCCCCTCTATAGGCCTTGTTTCTGCCCCCAAATTGCCTGCTACTACTACTCCTGATTCTGATGCTATATCCTTCTCTACTATTGAGAACTTAACATTGCAGGAGGTTCCTGTGGCCCCACAGGCCCATGACCTGGCTCCGAATAATGACATTGGGGTTAACCCCGAGGCACATATGAACTCAGACTCCTCGCCCCCTAACTTAACTGCTCCTACCTATGCCAGTCTTTTTCACAAACCTGTATCTTTGGCTAAACGTCGTAATGCTGTGAGATTGCAGTTTTGGGACCAGCAGACACTATGCCTGATCCATTTTATGTGGAAAAGTTTTATTGAAGCAAATGTGGGTTTCTCCCACTGAGGTATATGCTTTGATACATACCCCAGAGGAGTCCACTTATGACATTAGTTTTCATTCTCTGGATACTTTAAATCGTTTCTGGATGAAATATGCTACATAGAAAACTAACCCTGCCTGGACTCACTTTCAAGCTATTCCCCTTACTAAACAATCTTTCAAGGTTATTAAAGTACTTTTTCAGAATGAGGGGGTAAATGTGGTCGATATTACCTATTGGCTGAAAAAGCGGTGTTCTATTCAGGGTAATCCTGAACCAATTTTGGATTCAGAGGGCTTCTGGAATGGGGGTTGGAGATATAAAGTTACTTTGTCGCAATCTGATGATGGGCTTTAACATCTTCCCAGTTGTTTCTATTTGGGTAGAGACAAGGGTTTCATTTTTATCCTGGACACACGTCATTGTTATAAGTGTGGTTCTGGCAGACATTTGAGCAGGGATTATGATACTTTGAAGTGTGCGCAGTGTGGGGAGTTGGGGTCATGTAGTCAGATTGTCACCATCCTGCTAAGTGTAGCTTGTGTGAAGATAGTCATTCATTTGCAGACTGTCCTTGGGCAGCTCATAATATTAATGGGGATTTTGCAATTCAAGACTATTATTTAAACACAGCTACTAAGGCTGCCTTGAGACATTCTGACCCCCACTTGTAGTAGAATACCTTCTGAGGACGTTTCTGCCCCTCCTTTGGTAGTCCACACAGTTCCACACATACATCTGGACCTCTCGAAAGTCCCTACTCCTGTGGAGATTCCTGCTACAGGTATGTCTGCAGTCCCTGGTTTATCCACCGATACTGATACTATTCCCCTTCCCTCCCACCTGATGGAGCTTTCACAATAGTGAATAACCGATGGCAGAGTTTGAAATAAGCCTGTGGCCTCAACTACAGAGCCTTTTCAGCTTCCTTACCAACCCCTTTTCAACGTTACAGGGGCGGATGTAATGCTGGAACTGAGTCTGACTGGCTTCTGTCCATTCCTCCCAAGTGGATGTGGGCTCCGACACTGAACAGCTCTGTGGAGGATTTGGTACTGTTCCACAGAATAGATCCAGAATGGGTTCCTGGAAATGAGTTAGGAAAAAATCATGATTTCATTAGTGCCGCCTGTTTGGTGTTGCTGTTTTTTTTTGGTATTAGATTCTAGCTTTTCATTTGCAATATGAGTGGCTTGTTTGAAATTAAAATGGCATCTCTAAACACTAATAGTGTACAATCGGAAAGGAAACAGCTTTTGATTTATGCCCTGTTCGAATTTGCTTTCTGTGATGTGGTTTTTCTGCAAGACACCAGGCTGCACACTAGGCAAGACTTGGATAGGGCTTCTTTGGGTTGGAAGTGGGGTCTGACTCAGTGGACTGTCGGGGATGACCTCTGCAGTGGGGTTGGCATTTGCTTATATTACCCCTCTGTCAAAATTGTTCAAACAGTAGATATTTTTCCGGGTTGGGCCCTTTTGATGGATGTCATTTTGCACGATTTACCTTGCCGACTCATAAACGTTTATGCCCCACAAACTAAGTCAGCTAGAATTGAACTTTTTCATGCTATACAACCGTATCTTTTTACTGCTATATCTGTTTTTATGGGAGGTGATTTTAATTGTGGCCTGTATCTTAAAGATCGTGGACCAATGACAAAAAAAATGTATTGTGATATGAACTGTTTGAATGCTTTGGTGTCCCAGGCTGGGTTGCTTGATGCTTGTGCTCATTTTGGTAAACCTGACAAAACCTATTTTCATGGCACTTTGGCCTCCAGGATTGATTTTTGGTTTTTATCCTCTTCTTTGGGCATTAAATCTACTCATACTACTCCTGTAGCCCCATCAGACCATGCCCTGATAGAAATTTTGGTTTCTAATTTTGATGGGATGCAACATGGCCCTGGGTATTGGCGTATGAATTTAGCTCTCCTTTCTCTTCCTTCATTGAAGGATGATTTTGTTTCATTGCTAGAAGCACGTAAATCAGTTAAATTTCTGTATGACACCTCTCAGGCATGGTGGAAAGATACAAAGTGTGAAATTAAGCGATATTTGTAACACACTGTCAGATTGAATGGAAAGTACAAAAAGGATTTATGCCAGATATATAGGACACAGTTCCAAGACCTGGCATTTCATGCCTCACGAGGGTGATGCTCAGGTACTTGTAAAACTGGCTGAAATTAGGAACTCATGAATGGTTTACAATATGATTGACTCAAATCTTTGAATCTAGAATGTCAGTTTGGGACCCAGGGAAAGCAAGATTTTATTTTATTTTTTATTTATTTATTTAGATTTTGATAACCAGAGGTCCCTTTTTCAGGGGTGACCCGGAATTAGTTACAGAAAAGACATTTAGAAACAATGATTTTTTTTACAGTAGTTACATATGTTGCACAACTAGACATTAGCGACAGTATACAGGAGTAAAGTAAGGATTCACAGTACAGTCTCAAGTATTATTTACAATAGTTACAATTAGATACACAAGTGTAGAATAGAAACAATATACATGATTCGCAGACAGGCTCTTATGACATCGAGTTTCATCTCCAATTAGTAGGGTAAGGAGATAACAGTAAATTGACATCAGAGTTTAGGAGATACTTCCAGGAATGAAGGGAGGTTCAAGGCAGTGCAGAGGAGAAGAGACCTGGGCTAGGGAGCTAACACTTATAGCCACAGAGACTGAGATTTAGAAGATATAGTTTGAGCCCAGACTTGAATTGGGTAAGGGTGGATGAGTCAGTCAGCCTGGATGGAAGAGAGTTCCATAGGTGGGAGGCAGCAAATTTGAAAGAGCATTTGCCTTGGTTGGAGCAAATCCTAGGGATGTTGAGGGGATGATTCGCAGATGATCGCAGAGTTCGGATTTGTTCTTTGGGGGGAAAGTAGTCCTCTAAAGTGGGGAAGGGGACCGAGGGTAGTGAACTTGAAGGCAAGGCAAGCGACAGGGTAAGCTAGCTTGTGCCGAAGTGTGGGCCAGTTTAGTTCCTTAAGTGCCTCACAATGATGCCTCCTAGGAGAGGAGTTTGTGGCAAAATGAGCCACACGATTATAGAGTATGGAAAGTTTGCTAAATTCCATCTCTCAGAGGAACTGCAGTAGAAGGGCTCCGTATAGGATGGAGGGGAGGAGATTGCAGCTAGCAATTGCCCATCTTGCAACCGAGGATAGGGAAGTCCCCAGACAGTAAAGGAGGCCAAGTTTTTGGTGGGTGGACCTGGTTATGGAATTGATGTGGGGTCAGTAGGTCATTTCTTGGTCAAGATGTATCCCAAGGTATTTGAAGCTGGCCAAGACCTTAACTCTTTTTCCTTGGTTTGTGCAGATCTGGAGCAGCTGACTCCTGTCAGGGCCCAGTCGCCTTGAACCAAACAGTGCGGCTTTAGTTTTTTCCTCATTGAGTTTAAGGGAGTTTGCGGAGAACCAGGCCTCAAGTATTAAGAGACTATTCTGCAGTTTAGTGGCTAAGACACTAGGTTGGGGATCACTGCAGTATATGACGGTGTCATCCGCATACAAAATGAGTTTGCTGAGGGGGCAGTTCCCCTCAATGTTATTGAGGAAGAGTGAAAAGAGCAGGGGGCCCAGGATTGAGCCCTGGGGCACCCCTGCAGTAATGGATCTAGGGACAGACTGGGTACCCTTCCAGCGGACTTTTGGTATGGTCACTCAGATAGCTCTCAAACCAGGAGAGTGAGTGGTGATCCAGTCCTAAGTGCAGAATTTTGATAGAAGAAGGTTATGACTGACCAAGTCAAAGGCCTTGGACAGGTCAATGAAGAGGGCACCCGTTGGGAGCCTTGGTCCATTGAGGCAAGGATGTCCACAGTGAGCCGTATGAGGGCAGTGATCGGTATCATGGCCCTTTCTTAAACCATGTTGCACATCAGCCATGAGAAGGTGCTGCTCCAGGTAGTCTTGAAGTTGGTTAGAGACTAGTCTTTCCTGGATTTTCCAAGAGGACTAAGTAAGGAGATTGGTCTATAGTTTCCCAGTTTGTCTCGGGACCCACTATTGTAGACAGGGACAATGGTCGCTATTTTCCACATTTTGGGACAACACCTTCCGAAGCAATCTATTTATGAGTACGGTGACAGGGGCCAGACAATTGCGGGCGGCAGCCCTCAGTAGGCGAGTTCAAGCTGGTCATATCCTATCGAGGAAGAGGGGTTAATTTTGTGTAGGAGAGGTAGTACCTCTGACTGATTGACCAGCTTTAAGTGGAATTGAGGCTGAGGGTGCACCCAAGTATCTCAGAGAGATGGGTAGGCTTGGGGGGTCAAGGGAGGAAGACCACTTGGGTTGGTGAAGTAGGCACAGCCTCTGCAACTACTGATGGGACATTGGTCAGTGAGTCCCTACTAGGATGGAGTCCATTTGACTATTTAAGGAGCCTTTGAGGAGTATGTTTATGTGTCCCCAAATTTTGGGGGCACATAGGTGTTAGTTTGGAGGTCATTTAAGTATTGTGATTTGGCCTGTTTTGAGGCTTTTTACATTGGTTTCTCAGCTCTCTGTACTTTTCCCAGTCAGATTGATTGCCAGTGTATTTTTAGTTGCCCCATGCTCTGTCCTGGAGGAGCATGGAATGTGAGACAGGTTCAACCATTTATGGCATTTTCCCTGTACCCGGAGCTTTTTTATAGGAGCATGCTTATTTGATGCCGACAAGAAGACTTGAATGAAATATTCAAGAACTTCATCAAGTGAGGGGAGTGACATAATAGGGGTCCAGTCGATGTTCCACAAATCAGAGCAGAAGTCAGCTGGTGCGAATCTACTGTAGTTCCTCGCTTCAATGACCTTAGAGGTAATTTTTGGAGGCTTGTTGGACCAGATGCAGAAGATAGGCGAGTGATCACTCAGGGCATCAGCCATAATCCCTGCCGACAGAATACGGTCCGGGCAGGAGACAAGGATCCAGTCAATGAGAGAGTGGTTTCCAGTTTTGGAGTTATGTCGTGTAGAGATGTCAATGACCTCTGTATATGGAGAGCCAAATAGAGGGTTTTTAGCAGGAGATGAGAGCAGGGAAGGCCAGTGGAGGTTGAAATCCTCAAGGAGTATGGTCTCCCCCAAGGCATGGTCCTCAATGAGGTTTGTTAGGTATTCCAGTGAGGAGGCAGCATCTTGGGGAGGGAGGTAGACACCCCCTAAGGTAAGGGGTTTGGTGTTTCCAAGAAGTATTTTTACGAGCAGCATTTGAGCTAGGGAGTCACTATGGGAGTGGAAGTCCAACTCTGAGGCTTGAAGGTCAGTGCTTACGTAGATAATAACCCCTCCTCCCTTTTTCCCTACCCTGTCTTTTCTGAAGGTAAGGTAGTCCAGTAGTTGCACTTCATGGGGGAGGATCTGCGGTTTGAGTCAGGTTTCAGTTAGGGCTAGAATGTCTGGCTTATAGAGTGACACCCATGCCTCCAGGTCATGGAATTTGTGCCTTGGACTGCCTATGTTCATATGAGTAAGTTTGATCCCTTTAGAATCCGCCCACAAGGGGCATGAAGGGTTGATGAGAGTGAGATTTAGGGAGAAAGGACCTGGATTAGGTTCAATATCCCCCCCAAGGGCTAGGAGGGTCCCTACAGATGGCGGGGGTAAGTAAGGGGAAGGGTCAGCCGCCCATCACTCCTCTTTGGAGGAGAGACCGGGCACCACCCTGCATCTGGCAAGGGTCCAGGCAGGAGTATTATGAAAAGAGGCTCATATGGAGGGGTCATTATGACCTAATGGCAGGAAGGAGTTGCCTTAGAAAAAGGGCGAGGTTACAAGCTGATACCGGCATGCAGTTTGGAACAGGATCAACTGTTCAATTTTTTGCCAGGATTAAAGGGAAAGTATCAGGCAGTGACTGAAGATTTTTGGGAGGAGAGGTTTTCCTTTTGGAGGTTAAGATGCATAAAAACAAACAGGGAGACCTCTAGTGGGGGAAAACTGTGGCTCATTGAGAATATGCTTGTGAAGTGACACTATTAGTTATTCTAGAGATGACAGTGAGCCCCTAGTGGCAGAACTGTATAACTTGCAGATGGCAAAGTGAGCTGATAGGTGTTTTAGCTCATGTGACCATCAAGGCACTATAAGTTTGAGTGCTGACCAAGAGTGGTGGTGGGGTGGTGGGGCAGAGCTGGCTCTCCAACAGTATTTCTTTGCAGCATTACCTTTGTCCGTTTCTGCACGCAAGGCGGGGAGGGCAGGAGCTGAGGCCCTCTCGACCACACAGCGAGTCCCTAGGTACCTTGTCCATTTCAAAGCCTGCAAGGGGCGGGGAGGGCAGGAGCTGAGTCCCTCTCGACCCACACAGCGTGTCCCAGTACCTTTGTCCATTTCTGCACCGCAAGAGGGCAGGGAGGGCAGGAGCTGAGGCCCTCTCGACCTACACAGCAAGTCCCTGAGTACCTTTGTCCATTTCTGTGCCACAAGGGGGGCGGGGGAGGGCAGGAGCTGAGGCTCTCTCGACCTACACAGCAAGTCCCCGAGTACCTTTGTCCATTTCTGCGCTGCAAGGGGGTGGGGGAAGGCAGGAGCTAAGGCCATCTTGACCTACACAGCGAGTCCCCAAGTACCTTTGTCCCTTTCATTTCTGTGCCTCAACAGCAGCACCAGAAATGGATGTCCTCCGTGAGAGATCCATTAGGATCCATTTTTACTACGAAAACAGATATTTTGCATTAAGTCGATGAGCGTATATGCTCACTTTTTCATGTTCAGGAATTGCCAAATGAGAGCTGTCTGACATGGTTAGGCGGCTGTCATTTGCCTCAACTCGTCTTCTGACAAGAAGGTGTTGCTGTTGCCTCTTACTCAGTCTGAATTATTGACTACATTGGCACAAGTAAAGGTGGTTCTGCCCCTGGAAAAGATGGGATTCCCTATGAACTTTATAATATTATATTACAATTCTTGTTGCCAGAATTTCTGGAATTGTTTCAGGATATTTTATCATCGGGTGTTGACTCCGACTATTGCAGATGGTTTGGTGGTTTTTATGTATAAAACTGGGGACAGGGCAGATCTACACAATTGGAGGCCTATTACTTTTCTCAATACTGATTTTAAACTTCTTACAAAATTATTGAATACTAGACTTCTGTTATGTGCATTTTCTCTCATTCATCCCTCTCAAACTTGCACTATTCCTGGAAGAAAAATTACTGATAGTTTACTTTTAGTACGAGAAATTCTACAACAGGGGAATTCTGTGGAACTAGCAGGGTTTATTTTTATTTTTAGTTTAGATCAAGCCGAAGCCTTTGACAGGGTTTGTCACACTTACATTTGAGAGTGTTTGAAACGGTATGGGATTCCTCTCAGGTTTCTCTCCTGGATACAAACCTGTTACGCCTCTGCTCAGGTCCAAGCCTATTGTAATGGATGGCTGGGAAAGCAATATAGAGTGAAATGAGGGGTATGGCAGGGATGTCCTCTCAGTCCTTTGCTGTATTTGTTTACATTGGATCCATTACTACGAAGTATTAAAAATAACCAGGCTATTCAAGGGGTTTCTTTCTCTAGCCTACTAGAGAAATTAAGAGTATAGCTTATGCAGATGATATTTGTTTTATTGTTGGGATTTGACCTCAGCTACTTTAATGGTTACTACCCTTTCTGATTTCACCACTGCCACTGGGGCTTTAGTGAATTTTTCAATAAGTAAATGTCTCCCATTTGGCTCTATACACTTTTTGGAACCCACACTCCTTGGAATTCCAATAGTCTCGGACACTTGTATTATTTTGGGGTTGATTTTTGGTAAGGGAGATTTAGCTTGGTTAGACTGGACTTCTAAACTTGAGATAACACAGGGGAAGGTTGCTTTTTGGAATAAGTGGAGATTTTCAAAATTAAAAAGAGTATTTTTGATTAAATCCTTTTACTTCCCATTTTTCTTTATCTTAGTGTGATTTTTTGTTTGCCCTCCCAATTGGAACTAAATTATACAGTTGTTTTTTCTCTTGTATCTGGGGTAGTAGATTGAATCCCATAAAAACAGCATGGGGGTTTAAATATGATTAACCCTATTGTGTTTTTTTTTTTTTTAGGATGTTTGCAGCTTCCAATCTTAAACCTGTCTTGGCAGGTTTGTGTAATATCTGGATTCCTTGGGTACAGGATTCTTTCACTGAGATACTTCCTTTTTGGACAATGCATTCCCCTATTCCTAAGCAAAGATCTTTACAACACCTTTCGGACAATTTTAAAGTGTGTTTTGGAAAATTAAAACTCTGGGGCCTTGCTAAGGAACATGTAGTAACCTATGTTGGGAAAGAGCTTTATGTGCACCTTATTGAGACCTACTTCTGTGACACGGTCTATTTTGATTCCAAATTACCCTCAGAAAAGCAGGTTGATTGGTAAAATGTTGACATCCCCCGATATTCCATCCTATATGTGGGATGTTATGTGGCTTTCCTTACATGGAAAACTAAATGTAAAGGGAAACTTGAAGCGTAAAAGCATTGAGCATCATTATTACCCTAGGGCTACATTTCCTGTAATTGTTGAAATGATGGATCATTTATTTTTGTTTGTCCATTTGTTCGAAATTCTGGAATTTGTTACGAACCAAATGGCCTATGTCACCCTTTAACAATTTGACTTTAGACATTTTGAATTTGGAATTTTGCCTTCTTATGGACCAAGCATGACAGAGTTACACTCTGGTTGTTTTTAGTTTGTTTCAAATTTTACATTTGGCATGTGAGATGCCGGTTAGCAATACAACAATTAAGTTACATTGAAAAACAATTGTTTCATATGATTGATACTGCAGTCCAGAAACACAGAGCTTCAGAGCTAAGATCTGTGATGCCTCAGCTTTTTCAGTCCTGGTGGTGCAGTACTGAGTGGCTATAACTGTTCTTGGATGTTCCAGGATATGTTTATTATTTAATCCATTATGTTTAGGTTTTTTTACCTAGGTATAAAATTGATGTTTAATTTGATTTCTTTTATGATTTGTATATTTGTGTGTGAGCTCACACTGTCCTGTATTATTTTTTGGTTTGTAGTTATTATTGACATTTCCCTACTCTTTGAGTTGTGAGGGGGAAAGGGGGAGGGTACTGGTGTATATGAAAGAATTGAATATGGGGAGTAGGTACAGTGCGACATGTTTGCTGCTTCTTTTCTGTTAGTTATTTTTTCATGAATGTATTTTTCAGGTATTTCCTTTTGATGTAATTTCAGTTTTGTTTTTTCTCCTGTATGATTTTTCATGTGATGTTAACATGTCTTATGTTTTCACCTTATTTTTATGTTCTTTTGTATATTATAATAAAAATTCCCCTACTCTTTTTTCGATAAGTGCCATGGGATCTTTAACATCCACCTGAACTACTACCAATCCAGGCAGATGGGACCTCGGTTTAACGTCTCATCCGAAAGATGGCACCTCAGAAGTGCAGCACTCCCCTCATGCTGCAGTACAGTGTCAGTACTGGGATATTAACCCAAGTTCCAGGTGTGGGAACTGAATCCACAGCTCTCTGATCTCCCAGCTTCAGAGGCGAGTGTGCTACCTACTGAGCCACTGACACTGTGAACACATTAGGAAACTGAAACAGCTTGTTAAATATTTGTTAAATATTGGTTGCCTATTAAACTGGAGATTTGTTTACCCCCTTAGTTTCACTTGGGAATGTATTGTCTTTCAAGAAAGATTCATACCTCATAAATGTCATCCCTTTCCCAGCAAATCTATAATTGACACTGTTTTGTAACCTCTCTACCCAGACTAAATATGTAGCAATTAGCAGGAATTTTCTATAGTGCTTTTGAGGAAAAAATATATTGAGCTACAACACACACACGCGTGCGTACACACACACACACACATCCTCATGGCCACAACGTTCAAAATAAATGTTGTAAAATAATAAAGAAACTGTTTGTGTATGCCAGTGAACACAGTGAAGTTCAGTTTAGAATAGATTTCCTTTAAATATTTCTTATCCTATAGTTTGCATCCTGCATAGCACTGGGGAGATGCTACATCTGATTGCCATAGGGATCATCATTTACACATTTTTGCACCGTATTTACTAAGGCTGCCCCAGATTAGATGAATATCTTGTTTTCAGTGGGGTCATGATTTTACCATTTTGATAATGTATAGCATTTCTTCAGGGTTGCCTAGTCCAGGGCCCCATATTCAAAAGAGATTCACAGTGCATCCTGACTGAAGGGGACGTGTGCTGCAGAACTCCAGCAATGTGCCACAGCATGATATTCAAATGTGTGGGATGTGCCTGACACAAGGGAATGGGCTAGGATGCATACATATAGTATGCCATGCAAGTTGAGGTGCATTCAATGCACATGCTGCGTTGCAGTATACTCAATAGGAATGTACCCCTTGTAGCCCAGAGCAGCCCGCCCACAGTTAGCCATGGCATGAATAGCTGGCCTTGCCCAGCAGCCATCCTCAGGTGGGCTGCAGAAGTGCACCCAGTTGCACAGCAGCCTGGCAGCCCTGGCGGACTAGAGGCACCTCCTCCCATCCCTGATCGATCAATTCCGTCCCCGAAGAGCTCCATGGTGTAGGGCCCCCCTTGACCCAATTGCACCAGAGGAAACCATGGTCCATATCCATAACATAGAGGACCCCCACCCACCACCTTGGTATGTAGGCACCTCTGCTCCCCTCATACCCGACCTGTTGTAGAGACTGGCACTGCCCTCTGTGACATAGACAGCAAGCTCTGAGTGCTGTATCATTATTATTTCTTAAAAATAACAGATATGTGATATTGAATGTGTCTAATGGAACTGTCAGTACACTTGGAGTGACCTCCCTCACTCACACATCCCTCCCCCAGATCTCAGTATGTGAGATGACCACACACACAGGAACTTAGATAAAAAAAATCTAACACCTGCAAGGCCAAGATAACTGCAGGGCTAAAGGTACCTAAAATTAGGGACATCCTGTTTAGCTAGTTCTATTATCAGTAGCTGAGTTGGCAGGAAAGAACATATCCATTTACAATATTTACAGGAAAGGAAAGCAGGGTATGACATTTGACATCAAGCCTTTAGAAGATAAGTATTTTGTGTGGATAGGAAATATAGTTGCATTTTACACTTTTTGTTTAATGACCTGTATTTTTTTTGTGATAAGAGTTCTGTATATTCCTGTTTACTATTTTACCTTTTGTTTAGTAAAGATATATTTTAAAAACAGAAACTGCCTGGTGTGCCTTGAAACATTTTTGGGTTTTAAGTGAAGTTAGATGGTTTTAAAGCTGACATGGTGCATGAGTTTATGGGTGTACCAAACTGGGAAACTGTTTAAGAGTTTCTCTGGGTCTTGTACAGAGTCCTAAAGGGTTCATTCTGTAATACCTGGTTAGGTGCCCATAGGCAAAGATATCTGGCCTCCAAAGACAGAATTATCTGAACCTGACAATTGGGTATGCTACCAAGAGGTTAACAAGTTTGAAACCCTCCAGAACTTGGGACTAAGGTGACTTGAATCCACAAAACAGATAAGAGGACTACCTTGTTCTGTTCACTGTTCTAAGACTACACTCAGAAGTTGACACTTTGAAAGTGAGAGGCTGACCTGCTGAGTGGGTTTGTGACAGATTTGGTGGCAGAGGTGGGATAAAGTTTGGTATAATAAGCTTCATTGTACAGTGTGTCAGCTTGAGACTGTTAAGCTCACTTGAAAGAAAAAAGGCAGTGATTTAATTTAAAAAAGGAAACAGAACTTTATCACTTGGCGTACAGTCAAGTTCTTACCTATTTTTTTTTTAAAGTGAAAGTCAGAGTAGCCATAGTCAAAGAAGAAAATGGCTTCTGACTACAGCAGGCACACTGTAGATTTCTTAAAGCAGTTTTACAGGGACAGGGGAGTCCCATTTTGGGTGAAAGCCAGTAAGCAGAACCTCATAGAAGCCCTGACGGTAGCAGATGCCCAAAGCAGGGAGTCACAGACCATGACTGAAAGGGACCAGACCTCGAGTGTGGCTGAACTAGTGGCCAGTGAGGGGTTCCAAGCCAATAAAGAGGACAGCAGGGCCACTGTCAGTGAAGGGCCACAGCTGCAGGGGATGGTCACCAGTATCTTGAATCCAGAGGTACTCAAACTGCAAATAGAGTTGTGCAGAATAAAACTGGAGGTAGATCAACAACAGAAGGAGGTGAACCATGAGGCAGAGTGACAACAGAGAAGCGGATCATGAGGCAGAGCAACAACAGAGGGAGCAGACCGTGAGAAGCGTGAGCACCAGCAAGCTGCAGAGGAGAAGAGAGAGTGAGAATGCAGAGAGGCAGAGGAGAGAGAGAGAGAGAGAGGAGTGCCAGTGGCAACGTGAACTGGAAAAGCTATGACTCCTACCAGCGGCACCAGGGCAGGGAAGTGGCTTGGGTTTAACTGGGACTGCAGGACTGGGTTACAAATTGAACTCCAAATTAATAGCCAAGTTTAAGGAAGGGGAGGACATGGACACCTTTTTAAATTCTTTTGAAAAAGTTTGTATTCAAGCTAAAATTCCTAGAGAGTCCTGGAGCTTTCTGCTATCCCGCTACTGGGGAAAGCTCAGGATGCATTGGGTCAAATGAACAATGAAGACAGTGATGATTACAGCAAGCTAAAAGCTGCACTGTTAAAAAAGTTTGAATTAACTGCTGAATCATACAGAGCTGAATTCCGTAAGCTCAGGAGAAGCCCTGATATGAGCTATGAGGAATTAGCCACGAAACAACGTCAGTTTTTTAAAGCGTTAGTGGGAAGGAATTGAGGAAAACTCTGTTGATAAAATTGAAAATGTGATTTTATTAGAACAGTTTTATTGGGCATGCCCAGCAGAGCTAAAAACCTGGCTAGAGGACCGAGATCCAAAAACAGTGCAAGAGGCTGCTGAACTCTCGGACTGCTATGCCAAGGAGCAGACCTGCTCTGAGAATGAATGGGGCAGGCGTGGCAGTGCAGAAAGGGAAAAGCGTGCCTTCAGGGCAGCTAAAACCCTCACTGCCTCCACCAAAACCAGTTAGCCCCAGGTTTCAATGAAAAGATTGATCTGAAATAAGAAATGCCTGTTGGTTATAAGGAAACTGGGCATCTTGCTAGACAGTGCCCCAAAAAGGTGAGCCATAATACTCAACAGAGTGCTAGAAAAGAGGTGGGTTGTTTGTGTGTCCCTGGAAGCATGCCAGTGAACATGAGGGAACACATGCACCCAGTCATAGTAAGTGGTGTACAGATGCAGGGGTTAAGGGACACAGGGGCATCCCTGACATTGGTAAAGGGGGATCTGGTATAGCCTGGTCAGCTTATACCCAATAGATACATAACTGTACAAGGGTTTACTGGTGAACAGAAAACATTGCCACTCGCTAGTGTTCTCCTTGACTGGGGTGAAACAGGGGGAACTGTGCAGCAGGTAGCTATAGACAACACATTAGCAGTGGATGTGATCCTGGGTAACGATCTCCAGCAGGGGATGGTATGTGCAGTTACCCATAGCCAAGCAGCAAGGGAAGATAGTAGTTCTCTGAACCACCCAGAAGCCATTGGGGAGGATACTGAGAAGCTGGTTCCCCAGCCTGTGTCTCCAGAGGGGGAGACTGATAAAAAGGGGTATAAATTTCCCCAGGAGCAAGTAACCACCCAGCTACAGAGGGTTACTCTGAAGAGGGGGGTGACCCCTTGTCAGATGGTTGGAATTGACAGTGATCCTGAGAGCCCTGATGCTAGTGCTAGGGATCCTAGTTTAGCGACTGAAGGGGACTTGTCCCATGCCTTGGGAAGATGTGAGGGTCTCGCAACTGCTCAGAGAAGTGACCCTAGTTTAGAGAAGCTGAGAGCTTGGGCAGACTCAGATGGTGCACAGGGAGGTGATGGCAGACATAAGGTTTATTGGGAAAATAGACTTATGTATACACAGGCAGTACAGACAGAGGGAGGGATGCTAGGCAGGCAGCTTGTCATTCCCCAGGGATATCGTGAGCAGTTGCTCAAGGTTGCTCATAATATTCCCTTGTCTGGTCATCTGGGAATCATGCACACAATGCAGCGGTTGGCCCCAATTTCTGCTGGCCTAATTCACACCGCAGGTGAAGGAGTACTGCAGGTCTTGTCACCACTGCCAAGAAATAGGGAAGGCGGGCAAGAAACCCAAGCCACCCTAATTCCCTTGCCCGTGGTGGAGGAGCCATTCCAGAGGGTGGGAATGGATATTGTGGGCATTTAAATACCCCCAGCTCCTTAGGGAAGAGATTCATTCTGACTGTGGTGGATTATGCCACCTGGTACCCAGAGGCAGTCGCCCTATACTCGCTGAGGATGGACAATGTAGCAGATGCCTTACTTGGGATTTTCTCCTGTGTTGGGTTTCTGCATCAGGTAATCACCAATCGAGGGGGTTCCTTTATGTCGGACCTAATGAAATGTCTATGGAAGAAGTGTGGGGTGGTGCAGAGATGCACGACACTGTATCACCCACAAGCCAATGGACTTGTGGAAAGATTCAATGGTACCCTGAAGGCAATGCTCAGGGCATTTGCTGAACAGCATGGGAGGGACTGGGAGAAATACCTTCCCCACCTGTTGTTCACATACAGAGAGGTGCCCCAAGAGTCGACAGGATTTTCCTCCTTGAACTCTTGTATGGATGCAGGTACATGGGCTCCTAGACTTGATCTGGGAGGACTGGGAAGGCAAACACATCATTCAAGGAACTCCCATTGTTGATTATGTCCTTAGGTTTAGGGAGAGGCTGAAGGAACTTATGGGGACAGCCCAGAGCAACCTGGCAGCTGCCCAACAGAAACAAAAAGTATGGTACAACCGTGGAGCCAGAGCTCGCTTGTACATGGTGGGTCAGGAAGTCATGGTCCTTCTTCCAGTCCGGAAAGACAAGCTACAGACTGAGTGGGCAGGACCATACAAAGTGGTTAGGAAGATAAATGATGTAAACTACATTGTGGAGTTACCTGACCATAGACAGACAGAAAGGATGTACCATGTCAACATGATGAAGCCATATGCCAATAGGGCTGACATGGTGTTTGCAGTGTGTAGTCATGGGGAGGAACGGATGAAGGAGACCCTCTTCTGGACTTGCTGGAAGAGAGTAAGCAGGAGTCCTCTGTGGAGTAGTAAAATTGTCTCCCCAGCTGGCCCCGGACCAGATCCAGAAAGTGAGGAGGTTTTAGCAGACTTTGCCCCTTGTTTAGCACAAGCCTGGACTAACCTCTTAGCAACACATGATGTGGAGACAGGGACACAGATGCCCATACGCAGACAGCATATCAGGTGTCAGAGGCTGTACAAAAGGACATTAGGAGGGAAGTGGAGGAGATGCTGGATTTAGGGTAATCCAGAGATCCCACAGCCCTGGGCCTCACCTAGTCCTTGTGCCCAAGCCAGATGGCTCAACACATTTCTGTGTGGACTATCATGGACTGAATGCAGTCATGAAGTCTGACACCCACCCGATGCCCCTGGATGGGCGAACTCCTGGACAAGTTGGGAGGGCGACCTACCCCGCGACTATTGACCTGACCAAGGTATTGGCAGGTAAAATTGACAGATAGAGCTAGGAGAGGTCAGCCTTCATCACTCCGATAAGCTTACTTGAGTTCAAAGTAATGACTTTGGAATGAAGAACGCCCTGGCCACTTTCCAAAGGTTGGTGAATCAGGTGTTAAATGGTGCTGAGGATTACGCCGTAGCATACCTGAATGACATTGCCATTTTTAGTACCAGCTGGGAGGAACACCTATCCCACCTTAGGGAAGTGCTGGACAGGATACAGAGGGCCAGGCTCACTGTCAAAGCCGAAAAGTGTCAGGTGGCCATGGGAGAAGTGGCATACCTCTGACATTTGGTAGGCCGGGGACAGCTCCATCTTAACCAAATAAAGATAGAGGTGATCCAGGCGTGGCCCAGACCAGAAACCCAGAAGCAGGTCAGGAGCTTTCTAGGGACAGCAGGGTACTACAGAAAGTTTGTACCTAATTACAGTGCCCTGGCTGCACCCCTATCTGATCTAACAAAGAAAAGGATGCCCCAAAAAAATGACCTGGGACTCAGCCTGTGAAGAAGCCTTTTCCAAACTGAAGGAGGCAGTGGCGCAGTGCTCCTGTTTTGACAAGTCCTGACTATAGCAAAACTTTTATAGCTCAGACAGATGCCTCAGACATGGGTATTGGGGCAGTACTGAGTCAGACTTCCAGCCAGGGGACAGATCACCCAGTAGCATACCTGAGTCAGAAGCTGCTTCTCAGGGAGCAAGCATACTCCACAGTGGAAAAGGAGTGTCTTGCCATAATGTGGGCCCTAAAGAAGTTAGAGCCATACTTGTGTGGGCAGCATTTTGTGGTGCAGACTGACCACAGCTTCCTGGTTTGGCTGACGCAGATGGGGAAGAACAATTGGAGACTGTTAAGATGGAGCCTTGCTTTACAAGGGTATGATATACAAATTGTACATAGGGCTGGAGCGAATAATAAAAACTCAGATGGGCTGTCTAGGGTCTATGAGGAGTGAACTGATTTGGGAAGCTCATCCCATGCAGGGGATGAGCCCCCAAATTCAGTCTAGATGGGGAGGAATTGTGACATAGACAGCCAGCTCTGAGTGCTGTATCATTTTTTATTTCTTAAAAATAACAGAAATGTGGTATTGAATGTGTCTGTTGGACATGCCAGTGCACTTGGAGTGACCTCCTTCACTCCACCCCCCAAATCTCAGTATGTGAGATGATCACGCACATAGGAACTTAGATTTAAAAAAATCTAACACCTGCAAGGCCAAGATAATTGCAGGACTAAAAGGTACCTAAAATCAGGGACATCCTGTTTAGCTAGTTCTAGTATAAGTAGCCGAGTTGGCAGGAAAGAACATATCCATTTTACAAAGTTTACAGGAAAGGAAAGCAGTGTATGACATTTCTATGTGAAATTAAAAAGGCTTTGATATCTGTGAAGATCAGGAAGACCTTTCTTCATCAAAGAGGTGTCATTTGAGAATTGATGTTAGGCTGAGAAAAACAGGATCTTACTGCTTATAAGGATCCTGTTTCCTGTAGAGATATATGTTTAATAATAATATCCTGATAGGGAGGAAGTACAGTGACCTCATCCCGGGGGCTGGAGAAAGCAGCTTTTAAAAACCTATGATTCTGGTTTCATAGACTGACTTCTTTACCTGACTTTGAGGCAGCAACATCAAGTCTTTAGAAGATAAGTATTTTGTGTGGATAGGAAATATAGTAGCACATTTACACCTTTTTGTTTAATGACCTGCATGTTTGTTTTTGTGATAAGAGTTCTGTATATTACTGTTTTCTATTTTACCTTTTGTTTAGTAAAGATATATCTTAAAAAGAAAAACTGCCTGGTGTGACTTTAAACATTTTTTTTGGTTTTAAGTGAAGTTAGATGGTTTTAAAGCTGACATGGTGCATGAGTGTATGGGTGTACCAAACTGGGAAACAGTTTAAGAGTTTCTCTGGGTCTTGTATAGAGTTCTAAAAGGGTTCATTTTGTAATACCTGGTTAGGTGCCTGTAGGCAAAGATATCTGGCCCCCCTAAAGACAGAATTATCTGAGCCTGACAATTGGGTATGCTAACAAGAGGTTAACAAGTTTGAATCCCTCCAGAACTTGGGACTAAGGTGACTCAAATCCACAAAACAGACAAGAGGGCTGCCTTGTTCTGTTCACTGTTCATAAGACTACGCTCAGAGGTTGGCACTTTGGGAGTAGAGGGCTGACCTGCTGAATGGGTTTGTGACACCCTCCACACACTGCCACAGCCAGCTGCAGACTGCACTGGACCCTGTCCAGGGACCTACACTACAGAATGACCCAAGTGACTGTGTCATGCATTGGGGCATTATGCAAGCTGCGGATCCACCAGTGTATGCAGCCGTGGGTATGTCCCTGGCAAACCATAAGAGGGAATTAACATACCTCTGATGCATGCTTTGTTGATGATGTGTCTTCATGCTGTCATACACCTCTGCAGGCCCACCTTCTCTCCCGTTCTGTGTAACATGCCACCTCTAGATTGCTGAGGTATCCTGGGTGCCATGGGGTGCAGTATCTTGCAATACCATTTGCAATGTATGCTACAGGCTATGGATAATGCGTCTGCAGTTCCCTGTTTGTGCAAATGAATGGGAGGTCAGCTATAACATGCCTGTTCCAAGACCTGTGTGAGTGGTACAGCAATAGCTGTCACCACATTGAGCAGCGCAATAGCACCGGGATGATGGCTCTGCATGTGAGTGACTGAGGTATATGGCCACTGGCATTATCACCCGTATACAGCTCATGCCTATGTATGGCACATTCCAGTGTCCTACTGCCAGCGCTCTGCCATCTGTAAGTAAGATGTTGTTTCTTCTGTGAGCTATCCAGGCTAAATATATAGCAATCAGCAGGCATATTCTAGGAAAATACATGTGTAAAAGGAAGACCACATTGAAACTGCCTCTCAGCAGATCTGCATTGTGCAAATTCGTTTGAAATAATGGACAAAAGCATCCCAAAAGCCATCCACAGGCCTGTTTATCATTGGCGTGATAAGTTGTGGGACAGCACCAATGTGTGAAGCTGCAAGAGCTTCAGCACTAAAAGAATGTTGTAGTGGGTGGTGGAGTGAGGGACTGGTATGCCTGATAATATGAGTGGCTGTTGCAGGCTTTTGCTTGTTGATGGTGTTGTGGGCACTGGTGTGAGGATTGTGGGTGTTTTTGTGTAGGGTTGGTTGGCAGCAGTGCCATTCATGTAAATGGTCATACTGCAGTTTCTGAGCATTTTATTTTCCATGTTTTTTTTATTTTTATATTTAACAGGAGCACTCTGCAGGACTGATTCGCTCTGGATCGCAGGACCTGAGCAACATAGCGGCGCTTGGAGGAATTTGTTGCCAGTGTCACAGTAAGGAGGCTAGTGGCCAGAGGTTTTTTGAAGCCATGAGTATGTAGATGGATATCACCATGGCTTCAAAGAGCTCTGGACCAATCAGCTTCCTCCATTTTTGCGAGCCAGTTCATAATTCCTGATCATACCTGATGTATATTTTTAACGTTCTATGTTTTTATACACTGTATTTATATTTAATATATGGATCATCAATTTAATACCCTAGTAAAGCATACAAAAAAAAATGGTAATACCATCGCAGCTCCAGTGTTAATACTACTGTCAATCAATGTTAATAGTAGTGTCAATCAGAGTTAATACTATTGTTCCACAAATGAACAATAGTATTAACACAAAACCTATACAGTGCAACTGCATAAATCAGTGATGGTCCCAAATGTCAATCAGGCATACAAACTCAAACTGCACCTCGTCATTGGCTGCCTTCTGTCTGTGGGCATTCTAAACACTTTCGAAAACATGGCGGCAGACGTGTACAGCGTCCACAACACTTTCCCATTTGTTTTTATTAAAAAAAGGATTTATCTGGCTGATCCTGCAATTCCTCCCCTCAAAAAAAAAAACAAAAGTAAGACAAACCAAAAGAAACCGTTTTCTCATACCGTATGTGTGTGCTAGAGGCGGTGTGAGTGAGGGAGCAAGAGAGAGAGCAAGACAGTCTCACTGCAGAAAGTGCGGCAGTTGGCTACGGCCAAAGACAGAGTCCTCCACAAAATCATGCAGAAAAGATCCCAAACTTGCATCCACATATTAAAAAAAAAAAAAGATAGGTCACTGTGCATTAACGGTGTAATGCCATCTCGCGGTTCTGGACACAGGAACCTCTCGAGCTTTGCTCTCGAGGTTCTTATGTGTCCAGAACCTCTCAATGGTATTACTCACCAGTAATATCCAGTGACCTATTCATTATTCTGTTTTTCTTGTATAATGTATTATATTGCTGTTTTTGCATTTGCTGCTAACTTGTCCCCCTTTCCCTCCCGTAAGGCCATATCTTTAAATTAGATTGTTATATATCTTTGTATGACTACATTGGGAAACATTTTAAAATAATAATTTAATTAATTAATTGATTAATTAATTAACTAAATAGAATCTAAAGGCTAGACTACCCTGGAAAGCGGGTGAGATGGACTCATTTTTGCTGACCAGTCTAGGAAGACTGTGATATGAAGTAGAACAATATGCATTCTAGTGATTAGCAAAGGTGGAGTGGGGGAATGACCGGTCAGATGGTGATCCTGCAGTGCACTACTGGATACATTTCAAGTTCGGGAAACACAGTCAGTAGATAGGATACTTAGGTAAGAGGGAGGAGTCTGAGCTTTAATCAGTTATCTTGTTTCTAGTTTTTTGGGGGATGAGTGGGAGGAAGTCTAGGAGTACAGGATTCTAATGGATTTTACTGCAGTCTAATATGGAATAGGAATCTGTTTCCTTTTCTGTGTCTGACCTGGGTTTCAAAATTCTGATTTTTGGCCTTAAGTAATGAAGATTTGAACTCTGAAAAAAGTGTCTGGAATCTGATCTATCCAATTGCATCAGAATCATATCCCAAGGAACCGTAATTTGAAACCACTTAATGTGTGTTTTTTTTTTAGACAGCTTGGGTTGCAGCTTTGAAAACAAGTGTCCTCAATTCATCCAGTTTTTTTATATTAACCATGGTGGGAATCAAAACAATTCTCAAGGAAACATATTCAGTACTTGAAATTTATACGCTGGTGGTTTGAGGAGCAGGAAGATAAGACTTTTTATATTTGCTGCTGGCCTGCCAGTGTAGCAGTTGGGCTTCTGCTCACAACACCAACGTCCTGGGTTTGGGAATGGACCTGGGAATCAGAAGGCCAGCCAAGGGGAGGAGGATTGAATGTCCTAGGGACTGCTCTCCTCCTCTGAGGGGGAGTGTGGGCAAGTGTCTGGTACACAACTGATCTCTGGCAGAGGGCAGGGAAGCAGTTGCCAGACCCTTCTCTGAGGAAAGGCATGCCAGTTGTTGGCTCTTCAGTGCCACCATGTTATTGCATGTGATACCTCCCATTGGGACTGTTAGCAGTCAAAAATACCAGTCCCCACAAATGACACCCTGTTCCTCTGGTACCATTCTGCATGCCATGTCATTTGGCGGGTCATCGAGTGTTGTTTTCAATTGGAACTTGGAAAAAGCAACAATCCTGAACTAATATTTTTGTTTAATATTCATAGAAGAGGAGGAAGGTGAGGGATCACAATTAAGAGGCAGGAGCACTAATAGGAGGGAGGTGGACACTAGTCCATTTACCGAGGAGAGAGTTCTGAAGGAACTCACACAACTGAAAGTGAACAAGGCAATGAGAACAGATGGGCTACATCCAGGAATACTAAAGGAGCTTAGCAAGGTGCTGGCTGCATCACTGGCAGCCCTGTTCAATGAATCACAGAAAATGGGTGTGGTTCCAGAGGACCGGAGGAGAGCAGATGTAGTTCCTCTACACAAAAGTGGGAGCAGGGGAGGAGGTTGGAAACTATAGACCAGTCAGTCTGACCTCGATAGTGGGGAAAATGGAATCACTGCTAAAAGAAAGGACTGTGGAACATCTTGAAATCAGTAGACAGAGGATCCGAGGCAGCATGGATTAATAGCAGGAAGGTTGTCGTAGCAATAGGTTATAATATCAATCTTTATAATATAGCACTTGGTTTTACATCAGGCCTTACCCCCAAATTTTCATATAGTCCCAAAAATAATTATAAAATTCAAATATGATATTATCCCTATTTTCGCAGTTCTAGATAATGGTGAAAATGTTTCTCCCACACTCAGACATATAAAAAATCAACTTTATTAACACCTACATACAAATTCTAAATATCCCTAATTTTCATAAATATCAATAATAAAAATATAAATGACAAGCAGCTACGATTTCAGAAAATCAAATAAGCAAACAAAGAAATAAAACAAACAAAACAAATATTTCAGCAAATAACATATCAAATGAATAAGCAATATTCAACACAATAAATTATATTGGCTATATACTATGCTTTCAGCATACTTCATCTTTATCATAACCTCGAGTATGAGAATTGCAAACTCATTACATTAGGATCGTGGATTATTTCTGTTCAAAACTTATTCCAGTATTTTATGGCATGCAAACATTTTGATCTTTTATTTAAACTCAAGATTAAACTACATACCAACATGTTATCATTAAAAGTTAACTCTGTTACTGCCCAAGATAAGCCAAATCAATTATTAAAATTTAAATAATTTAAATACTACTTACATTTCTGGTTATCTGTAGGCTTGGTCTTCTTTCCTTTTAGCTTTCAAAATCGTGGACAGAATTTCTTACAGTGCATAACAAAAAGTCTTTTAGGGCTGACTTGGCTGTAGTGCTTGCTTTCTTTCTCTTGACTCTGTGGCTCCAGAATCCTCTGACATCAACTCAGCAGTGCAGACTGGATCCTCCTTGCTTGAGACATCATGAATTGTTAAAAGTCACTTATCAAGTTTCGTGGAAGCTCAAGCAGTAAGGTACTAACAGTCCAAGGCACGATAATAAGCTTCTTCCCGACCACAGTTGTTTGCAGAAAAGGTTTTCCTTGTGGAAGGCAAAGTCCTTGGTTGGTAACTGGATTTATAACTTTTTCTGTTTTAATTTATTTCCTTTTGGGCCTCAGGATCTTGGTTTGTGCAGAATTTCAAAGCATTACTTCAGTCAGGATATCCAGTATTTAAACCACACTCTTTGCTCCATCCAGTACTGGCAAAAGTCCCTTTTTGTAACAAGCAGTTTTGCAGCTGGACCTCATGACAATGTTGTCAGTTTGCAGGACTGACCTTGGCACTATTGATGGATACAGCAAGGCTTAACCCCAAACTGGTTTCAGACCACCAAGCAGGTATGGCCGTAGTTTTCCACCTATTAAAATACTTCAAATCCCAGAATTGCTCAGTTCAACTGACATAGGTCCATCTTGGTCCAAACTGTCAGAGATTTTTGGTTGGAACAGAAATTGTAAGCTGATTTGTTTGGACAGAATACTGTTTCAACATTATTTCCTGCAATTTTTTCTCAACTCTGATTGGATATTGTAAATGAATTTGGTGTGAGTCTCCACACCTCCGGAAGGACAACTTCCTTGCTCAGAGTCCACTTTTATACATGAAATGATTTCTCCGTGAGGTGTGTGAAAAAATTGCTGCAGGTGGAATTTCAATGAAAGTATTTATTAGCTTCTCGCAAAAGTTCAGAAATCATTTTCACAACTTTTGCGGAAATTCCACCTTAAAACTATGGAATAACTACTGTATACAAACTGTGGGTTAATTTACTAAACTGCAGCGGAAAAAAAATCTACAGAATGGATCACTGCCAGTGGTCAGTTCTGAGACTTTTTTAACTGCAGTTTAATTTATTAATCCCCCCTCCCCGCTGATCAGTGCTACCCGGTAAATAAATAAATAAACTCAAATCCGTCCTTTGGGCCATCCTGGTTTCTAGTGGTCCCCACCCACTGATTGTGGGTCCCAGGTAAAAATCACTGATCCCTGATGTCTAGTGGTTCCTACCTCCTGCCTGGGGATCACGGCTCGTGGGTCCTGGTAAAGAAGAAACAGAAACTCCAAACCTCCCTGGTGTCTAGTGCCCCCCACCCACCAATCACAGCCCCCTAAAACATTTTATTTCCCTGGTGTCTAGCGGACCCTCCTCCCTATCTGGAGTCTGTTAATCCACAAAAAAAACCCAGCATGCAGCCCACCATCTCATCCCTCTCTATTCCCAGTATTTCCTGGTGTCTAGAGGACCCCCATCCCCAATTCCTTATAAAAAAAGTCATCCCAATTCCCTGGTGTCTAGTGGCCCCCACCCCAACAGTTAATCCACCACCACCCCACTTCCCCTCACCCTGCCCCTCAGTGGGCCACCAGTACAGCCCTTCCCTCTCCTCCACTACTGGTGGCCCGCTGAACTGTCAGTGAATGACCATGTGGTTGTACAAGCATGCATTCATTCACTGACAGTTCATTAAACTGTGGCTAGAATAAATTCCACAATTTATGTGCATTTTCCTGCAGTTCACAAAAAAGTCAGCGGAACTCAATGAAAATCAGCTAAAAATCTCAGTCTCACAACTTTCGCCTACCCCTACTCTTCTGTAACTTTGAATACAAAATAATATAATTTTCAAACAAGCATATTTAGACTTCTTTCATTGAATGGAGTTTTTCAAAACATGTCTCAATTTTCTGGGACCACTATTTTTTGAATTAGGCTAATAAGGTCTATAACTTTATTTTCTTAACAAAGTTTCATAAAAAATTGTGATACTCTTGCTGCACATTTTCTAGGCTTTAGAATAATGTAAGACTTGTCCATGAAATTTTTCAGGAAAATCTTTAAAACTTTACATTTCTTCAAAAGCACATGGTTTCTTTGTTCTCTGGAGTCTAAATTAAACTGTCAAAGATGTCTTTCATACTTTTTCAGACAATGTATTTCCTTATGGTATCACACTGCATACACAGAAGTTATGTCTTTATACTTGTCACAGTGTTAATTTCCATTTGAAACTAGAGCTGTCTGTTTATTCATGACAGTTTTGGTGCCACAATGTTTTGTAAATGGCAAGGTTTACAAATCTTCTGCATTTACCAAACATGGCTAAATGTGCAGCTATAATTTCCTCTGCAAACTCTGAAAATTCCAGATTAGCATCATGTTGTGTTTTTATATTACAGATAAATGTCTTCTCATTTTTTTCAGAGGCTGTTCAAAGCATGGCTTGTATCAGGCTGTGAAGCCATTAAGGCACCTTTGTCTCCGATTGTTATGGAGATACTGGCACCTTTAAACTCTTAGGTATGTAAGTCCTCCTTCTTTTAGACTGACAAATTGCAAAGTGTCCTTTAGTATTATGGCTTAAGTTTAATGCATCATCACCTTTTTCCAGTGCTCACTTAAACAGTTTTTTCCTTGAATCTCATGTAAACAAGGAAACTAGCTCCCTGAAGGAGGCAGTGGTAACACCCCTCCTGAAGAAAACTTCTTTGGACCCAAACTGCCATGCGAACTACAGACCAATCTCCAACCTCCCCTTTCTAGGGAAGGTGGTTGAGAAGGTAGTGGCCATACAACTGGAGAACCATTTGACTGTCCATGACATCTATGAACCTCTCCAGTCTGGTTTTTGAAACAGGCATAGTACTGAGACGGCACTGGTTCAGGTGCTCAATGATCTCCTGATAGCTAAAGATCAGAAGAATCGTTCCATCTTGGTTCTTCTAGATCTCTCATCAGCAGTTGACACTGTGGACCATGGGGTTCTGCTCGGTTGTCTGAGGTTCATCTGTGGCCTGTCAGGTGCAATCCTCAGGTGGTTTACATCTTTTCTCACCAGAAGAACTCAGAGGATGGTGTCCGGGGTTTATTCCTCGGATCCAATCCCTCTGTCATGTGGGGTTCCTCGGGGATCAGTGTTGTCCCCATGTTGTTCGCAGTGTACATGCTGCTTCTCGGAGATGTTGTAAGAAGTTATGGGCTGAAGTTTCACTGCTATGCTGATGATACCCAGCTCTATCTTTCTTTTGCACCTGACCAGGATGGATATCTCTCAGTCTTTAACAATTGTCTCACAGAAATCCAGCTGTGGATGGACTTGAGTTGGCTGAATTTGAACTTGGATTGAATATTCAGGATCAGATTCAGCCAATCAACTTGCTCTTAGGTTTACCCCAATGGAAATAAAAGATGCAAACAAATTATATCTCTGGGCATAATGTTAGGTTCAGCTTATAAATCTATTACTAAAAATGGTTGCAACCAATAGTTCCAGAGATTGAGTGGAAGCAAATAATGCTAAATATCCAAAGAAATGAGCATATTTCCCACAATTACAAGACCAAGAGAGACCTACATATTAGGTGGACTAGATGGGAACAATACCAAGATCAGCTCCTCTAAAGCCTTAAGATTAGGGATAAGATAATAGGAATAGAAACTAAATCAGGAGGGTCAATTTCTCCTTCTTTGATAGACCTCAGATCTATAGAACAAGGTTTTTATATCCTTTAGCTAGGGAATATAACCATCATCTTTTGCAAATGAAACGTAATAAAGTAAGGGATATTTTAACTGGTAGAATACCTTGTCCCATGGTAGATGCCAACGTTCATAGTGTTAATTTTATCTTTGATGTTCAGTGTTATATCAGTGATGAAAAATGCTATAACATTTGATATCTATGGATGTGTAACTGTCCACTGAAGCATCTTGTGACAAATAAAGTCAAGTATAAAAAAAAGAATAAAGCTAGCAGTTTATTTTGAATTGTGCCCAATCCTGCCCTCTCATGTCTACCCCTGGTGTCCAGTGGGTCCCTCCCACGCTAAAAGTAACTCCCCTGGCTGCACCAGAACTTTATATTTGAGATGGTGTTAAACTGCAAGAGGACCCTGAGTTTAGCAGCCATGTTTAGAAACATAGACTTTGATGGCAGATAAGGACCACTTGGCCCACCCAGGCTGCCCATTTTCCTACCTACTGGATAAGCTGCAGATTCTAGTTAACCAACAGCCTACTTCCTGCAACCCCCCACTATAATTGCCTTATGTCTGTCCCATGCATGTTTGAATTCCCCTACTGTGTAAGATCCCACAGCCTCTCCAGGAAGGCGGTTCCATGCTTCCACCACTCTCTCCGTGAAAAAAAAAATGTCCTCACCTTACCCCTGAGCCGTCCCCCCTCTATCTTTAAATTGTGCCCCCATGTGCTTACACATCTCTTTTTCTGAAATATGCTACCCTCCTGGACTTTGTTGATTCCCTTGAGGTACTTAAAAGTTTCTATCATGTCCCTCCTGTCCCTCCTTTCATCAAGGTATACATATTAAGCTCTCTTAGTATCTCTTCATATGGTTTCTGATGTAGACCCTGCACCATTTTAGTTGCCCTCCTCTGGTCTGCTTCCATCCTGTCTATGTCCTTGCGTAGATGAGGTCTCCAAAACTGCATGCAGTACTCCAGATGGGGTCTCACCAACTGTCTGTAGAGAGGGATAACCACTTCCCTTTTTCTCCTTGTGATGCCCCTCCCTATGCATCCCAGTATCCCGCTGGCTCTCCTTACTGACTTCTCACATTGCTTACCCACCTTTAGGTCATCTAATATGACTAGCCCAGGTCCCTTTCCATTATTGTTGTTGCTAGTATCTCCCTGCTATTGTGTAATCTTCTCCTGGATTTTTATTTCCCAGATGCATTACTTTGCACTTCTTTGCATTGAATCTAAGTTGCCATATGTCTGACCATTCCTCCAACCTTGTCAAGTCCCTTCTCATCCTTTCTACCCCCCCTTGTGTATCAACTGTGTTACAGATCTTTGTGTCATCTGCAAAGAGGCATACCTTTTCTTCCAGACCCTCTGCAATGTCACCTATAAAGATGTTAAAGAGGACCGGACCCAGTACTGAGCCCTGAGGTACTCCACTAGTAACCCCCCTTTCTTCGGAATGTGTTCCATTCACTGTTACCTTCTGTGTCCTGTTGTGCAGCCAGTTTGCTACCCAGGCTACCACCCTGGGACCCACTCCCAGGCTGGCTAACTCGATTATTAATCTTTTGTGTGGGACTGTGTCAAATGCCTTGCTAAAGTCTAGGTAGGCCATATCCACAGCCCCTCCCTGGTCTATTACTTTGGTCACCCAGTCAAAGAAATCAATTAGATTAGTCTGACATGATCTTCCTGCTGTGAATCCATGCTGCTTTTGGGTCCTGTGCCCCGCTGGCCTCTAGGTACTCAACAATTCTTTCTTTCGAAGTGATTCCATCATTTTCCCCACCACTGAGGTCAAACTAACAGGTCTGTAGTTTCCTGCTTCTGCCTTGCTCTCCCACTTTTGTGAAGAGGAATCAATCTGCCCTCCTCCAGTCCTCAGGTACCACCCCATCATCCCATGATTTGTTAAAAAGTGTGGTCAGTGGTGTCACTAGGTCCTCCCTTAGCTATTTTAGGATTCTAGGTGAATCCTTCAGGCCCCATTGCTTTGTCCACCTTGAGTTTTAGGAGTTCTTTCAGGACTCTTTCTCTGTAAATGACTGGCATCAACCCCACTACCCAGAGTGCTTCTATTGTTTGGTTTAGTACGCCTCCTTTCTTCTTTTTGTGAATACTGAGCAAAAGTATTCATTCAGTATCTCTGCTTTTTCACTGTCTCCTCAGCCCACCCTCCCTCTCCTTTATTAATCTTTACTATCCTCCCTTAACCTTTCTATGGTCCCTAATGTACCTATAAAAGGTTTTATCCTCTTCTAACTGAGTTGGCTGTCTTTTCCTTTGATTTGGAGCTTTGCTTTTCTGACTGCCTTCCCACTTCTTTCTGCTTTAATTGATACAGTTCCCTGTCATTGCTCCTTCTGTGATTCCTTATACTTTTGAATGCAGCCTTTTTCTCCTTAATCTTCCCTGACACCTCTTTAAGAACCATAGTGTTTTTTTATTCCGCTATGTTTTCTTTATTTGTTTACATAGAAACATAGAATTTGACGCAGATAAGGACCACTTGGCCCACCCAGTCTGCCCATTTCCTGCCTACTGGATACAAGCTGCAGTCCTAGTTAACCAGCAGCCTACTTCTTCCTACCCCTCATCCCTAGAATTGCCTTATGACTGTACCCATGCATGCTTTTAATTCCACCACTGTTTTTTGACTCCACGACTTCCTCCGCAAGGCCATTCCATGCATCCACAACCCTCTCTGTGAAAAAAATACTTCCTTAAATTACCCTGAGCCCCATCTTCAAATTGTGCCGCCTTTGTTCTGCACACCTCTTTTTTGAAGATGCTACCTCTTGGACTTTGTTGATTCCTTGAGGTACTTGAAAGTTTCCACCATGTCCTCCCTCTCCCTCCTTTCCTCAAGGCTGGTCACACAAAGGCTTGTTGTCTCCATAATGGTAGTTTTGATTTTTCTCATTGTTTTTCACCTCTCCTTTCTGGCCATTTGCTAATGCATTCCTCAGGTATTCACCCATTATGCCAAAGTCAGCCCTTCTAAAGTCCAGTATCCTTGTCTTTGTATTGCTTGTCTCCATGGTTGTGTTTATTGTGAAGCACACTGTGCAGTGGTCGCTTGTTCCCAGATGTCTACTGACTTCTAAATTTGTGATCATCTCTCCATTTGAGAGTACCAGGTCTAATATTGTTTGCTCCCAAGTGGGTTCCAACACTAGCTATCTAAGGCATGCCCTCTGTAGGGCATTGAGAATTACCCTACTCTTGGATGTGGCTGCAGTCCATGTTGTCCAGTTAACATCTGGCATATTCAGGTCCCCCACCAACAGTATCTCCCCTGTTTCAGCCATTTTGAGAATGTCCTCTATCATTTTCTTGTCCATTTCCTCCCCTTGAGACGGGGGTCTGTATACAACCCCTGTGCGGATTGTGATGCCATTCCCTGTCTCCAAGGTGACCCAGAGTGCCTCTTGTCCTCACGCTTTACTTTTTAGTTCTGTAGCTTTGATCCCTTCCCTTATGTAGAGAGCTACTCCACCTCCTCTTTTACCCTTCCTGTCCCTTCTGTATATTGTGTACCCTGGTATGTTGACATCCCAGTCATGGTTATCCATGTACCATGTTTCTGTGACTGCCACAATATCCAAGTGTTCCTCTTCCATCAGGGCTACTAGCTCTGGAAGCTTGTTTCCCAGACTACAGGCATTAGTACTCATTGCCCTCCATTTAATGTTGGCTTTATCCTTTTTTCCCCCATCCCTGCTCTTATTGACCTTGTCTATTTTTCCATTTACCCCTGTCCTGCCCTCTGTCAAGCTCTGTACCTCAGTGTTTACCCTACTACCTGTCCTACCTGCCATGTTTTGTGGGGAGGATGCTTGAACTTTCCTGCTTCCCATCAGCACCTCCCCCCTTGGCTAGTTTAAAAGCTTGCCAAGGAAGCATTTAAACCTGTCACTTAGGGCTTGTTTTCCTTCCTGGACAGATGCAGACCATCATGCCAGTATAGACCTTCATCTCTCCATGTGGACCCCCAGTCCCCAATGAAGCCAAAGCCCTGTGCTCTGCACCAGTTTTGCAACCATTCATTAAACTGCATGGTGTGCAGTACCCTAGCCTTACCCCTGCCATAGACTGGCAGCATCTCTGAGAAGGTAGCCGTGCTTGCTCCCTGTCTGAGGCCCCTCCCCAACTCCACAAATTCATCCTGCACTGCACTGATCTCATGACTAGCTAGGTCATTTGTCCCAAGGTGGACAATGATATCTAGTTCCCTCTCCTGTGATGCTGCTTCTGCAATCCTTAAGATTCGCTTCTAGCCCCTTCAAGCCATGGCACCAGGCAGGCACCTGACTTCCCTCTCCTCTCTCTTCCCCAGGTCTACCCCTCTAGCAAGGCACTGTGGCACTGTGTTCATGTAATCTGTGCTTGAGAGAAGCTGCAATGATTGTTTGTTAAAGAATAGGAAGTCATGCTTCAAGCTCCATTGAGTTCAAGTGTTTCAAATGGTAGTGAACCATGCTTCAAGCTCAGTCTAGTGCATTAAAGAAAAGTTATTTCTTACACTCCTGCTTCAGTTACTGGAAAAGATAAGAGCTGTTTAAGAGACTTAGTCCTGTGATCCATTTGAAAGCCATGACCTGGGTTCTGGTTGTGCACCCTGTGCAGGAATGTGGGTGCTTGTCTCTAAAATCATTGGGAGTTTGCTATGGTTCTGAGGTTCCAGTCGACTGGCAAAGATTTTATGTTTGCCACGTGGGGCACATGGAAAAGGAACTGTGACTACCTAATGCAACCACTGAAATGTATGAATGTGCTTGATTTGATAAATATGCTGAATGCAATACATCCATCAGATTAGGCTTGGGACACAGGCCTGTTGGTGTCACTAGGGTGCTGCCATATGCGTTTCCCAGAGTATAGCCTAAGTGTGGTGTTGAGCGTGGTCATCCAGTTAACTGGTTTCAGCTCAGAGAGGGGCACTGCCTGCAGAAGTTAAAATGTAGTCTTCCACCTGCAAAACTGTAAGATCCCTGCAGTCAATCAATCAATCAGCCAATCAAATCTTTATTTATTCAGGCGAGCATCATAGAGCAAGGCTCATTTACAAGATGGACCTGAAGTCAGTTTAGGATCAGTCTGGCTGTATGCCTTTGCCAGCATTTTAACCTCTGGGAACAGATCCCGCCTGCTGAAAGCACCCAATCCTGCTATATACAGTCCAATATGACTACCGAATGAAGCGTCTAATTTGTGAAACTACAGGGTTTCGTCATGTACCAAAAAGGAGGGTTGTAAATAGCTAAAGAGTTCCAAGGTTTTGTAGTCTACAATAATGTGTGTGTTTAGAACTGAAATGCAAGTTAAATCTGTTTTCTCCTTTTAAGGGCCCCACCTAGCCAGCCTACGTACAGCTGCACTGAACAACAGGCCTGCACCTTGAAAACTTTAGTTACTAGGTACCCAGGTTAATGTTTGTGACTGCTGGGTCTTATACAGTTTGGAGACTGGTACCAGTGGTGGGCATTGATGGTAACTGTGTGACCTGATTTATGCCATTAAATAGATGGCCAGGGCTCTGAGTGTCTGAGAGGTTGGTGGAAAGCTATTGTAAGTGATATTCAGAGGTAAAATGCTAATGATTATGTGATTTATGCCAATTTACCAATCTTGATCCAGACCAGATGTGAATATTGTAAACAGCGAAACCACAACTCAATTCACCTATCCTGACCCTTTCCCCAGTAAATAAACTTGTTATTTTTGCATAATCCTGTCTTGAGAGCATATCATTAGTGAAACATAGAAATTATAGGCAGATAAGGACTGCCTGGCCCATCAAGATTGCCCGTAAGCCCTTGTACTGGATTACTGCTTCAACCCCACCCGCTGCTGTACCTCTGCGGTTTCCCCTATGCCTGTTCCAAGCATGCTGGAATCCATCCACAGTGCTCGCTCCCACCACCTCCTGAGGCAGACCATTCCATGCAACCACCACCCTCTCTGTAAAGAAGAACTTCCTCACATTCCCTCTTAACCTTCCAATTTCATGCCATGCCTCCCTCATTCTTGTGTTCCTCCTGTAGTGGAAAATGTCTCCCCTCTGCACCTTGTTTATACCCTTGAGGTACTTGAATGTTGCTATCATGTCCCTCTTCCTCCACTCTTCCAGTGAGTTCATATTGAGGTCTCTTATTCTCTCCTCCTAAGTGTTGTGCTGCAAGCTCTGTACCATCTTAGTCACCCTTCTCTGGACCATCTCCAACCTGTTAATATCCTTATTAAGAGAGACCTCCAGAGCTGCACACAGTACAGTACTCCACGTGAGGTCTGACCTTTTGTTTTATATAACAGCATTGCTACCTCCCTTCTTCTGTTGGTGATACCTCTGCCTATGTACCCCAACATGCCACTGGCCCTCCCAGCTGCCTTAGCACTCTGCTTTGACATTTTCAGGTCATCTGGAATAATAACCCCAGGTCCCTTTCCTCCTTTGTGACTGTCAGCAATCCCTCCCCCCATCCTGTAGCTTTCCCCAGGGTTTCTATGTAACAGGTGCATAATTTTGTACTTTTTCGAATAAAATTTCAGTTGCCAGTCCTCAAACTATTTTTCAAGCTTCCCCAGGCCTCTTCTCATTTTTTCCACTCCCTCCGGGGTATCCACTCTGGTATAGATTTTGGTGTCATCTGCAAACAGGCAGACCTTTCCGTCCAGCCCTTCTGCAATGTCGCTAATGAAGACATTGGACAGGACTGGCAAAGAACCGATCTCTGAGGCAATCCACTTGTTACCCCCCTCCCTAGACTGCACCCCATTTACCACCACCCTCTGCTCCTGTCTGTTAGCCAGTTTCTAACCCAGTTTACCACCCTGTCCCCATTCCCTGCCTACCCAATAGGGCTGGGAGAACTCAGTGAAGTTCTGACCCTTATTACATAAGAACCGGAACACGGTGAAGTTCTGATTTGTCCTGGTTAGTTCTGATTTACTGACCAATATTTGAAAAAATGTGAAAAAATTGCATAAAAGTGGAAAAAGTCACTCACATTTCACTCAAAGGAAATAATTTAATTGACTATTTGTATAACAATTAAAGTAAAACTGCTAAATACAAAAAGAATCTGTCACTACTAGGCCCTTCATGGCTGGCCTATAATGGTGGCACATCCTGCTTGGGCCCATGACATGAGTGTGCTAGGAGAGACGGAGAGAGAGCGAGACAGTCAGATGCAAATACCGATATCATAGCACCACCAAACACTGCAGGCACTGCCAGGCAGCTAAGATTTCTTTTTTATTAATGGCTGTGTGGGTATTATTTTGATGGATGTTCCAGTCAGAGTCAATAAGCCAAAGAAATGGACATGAATGATCACATGAGCAGCACTAAGACAGCCCACTCACCCTACTATGTGAATGATGCAACTGCTTTGTATGCCCCAGTGTACCGTGGTATATGGTACACTACTTGATCCAAGAGGTGGTAATGATTTCTAGTACCACGACTACTCCTACTGAATCTGATCAACATGCTGAGGATGCTGAAGCCTTAATGAAGAGAAATGAAAGGCAGTGAACCCCACCCGGCAGGCAGCCAGTCACACATCGCATTGGTCAAGTGCAGTGCAGTCATATAAATGTTTGCCACTGTCACCTGACGACCTGGTGACACACACAACACAACACAATGACATCCTTCCTAGTTCCACAATTGCTGCTAGCCACTGCCAAGTACTGTAAGTATCACAAATAAAATATAGTAATATAATTAATGGGTCTTCATTTTTCCCATAGAAAAACTGTGGCGTTATTTGCCATAATAAAGGAGTGTTTATTATGGCAAACACGTGCACAGTTTTCCTCTTTTTGCGCATGTGCTCACTGTCACTCTTCCTTCTGAACTGCTCGCTCCTCATCTTTCCCGCAGACATGAAACCACCATTCTGACTAGGCGGTAAGTCACCACAGAAGCAACAAGTGAAAATGTTATAGAAGAAACAAAATATTTCAGCTTAGGGCACAAAAAAAGTGTATGGACGTTTAAATAAATCCAACTGCGGTCCGCATACTCAAACCCAAGTGGACTGCGGACACAAGGGGATGTCTTTTTTATTTTATATAATTGCTGGGTGAAAAATGAAAATCCAGCAATTATAAATAGAATAAAGTATGGGGTTTATAACTCAAAGTTTACATACACTGCATGTTAGATGTTTGCACAAATCCCTCGAGCTTCACTCTCGATGTTTATGTAGCATCTAACCCCACCGGGGGGGGGGGGGTGTAAACTTCTTGTTACACACACAACCCCATACTTTATTCTATTTATAATTACTGGGTCTTTATTTTTTCCACAAAAAAACTGTGGCATTATTTGCCTTAATAAATGAGTGTTTATTACAACAAACACGTGCACAGTTTTCCTCTTTCTGCGCATGTGCCTACTGTGGTTCTGCCCAGTTACTGTAAGTGAGATGTACCCAGGCTAGCATACCACACATGCACGCAGACAAAGAAATTATATGAAATTTCAATTTAGTAGCATTTTGTTCTGTGAAGTATTTGCAGCCTAATATTAAGGACATGAGAAATAAACAAAGAGGATTCAGTTTCTGAAATTTCAGGCGTCTGCTAAGCCATGACTGTATGAAAATTAAAACAGTACAGTCAGGACACATGATCAGTTGCTGAGGGGAAAAAGTGACAAGCAGTAGTAGTGGTAAGGAGTAGGACTGGAGTAAGGACAAACAGTGATAAATAAGTAGTAGTCGTGACTCGTGAGGGCAAACACTGAGAGTAATAGTAGTAGTAGTAGACAGAAGTACCCTATCTTTCAGATCAGATAATGATACCACGTACCACCAAGTAAGTTTGTGACATGAAATGCAGTTGCTTGCTGTGTTTGGACTCCGAACCCACTGATGTTATTTGTTTTCTATTCTGCGCTGTTCATTTGATCATTGTGGCCTGGCTTATTCCATCCTGACCTGACTTGTTGCAATTAATTGCTGCCTCATGCAGTAAACCCTATTCACAAAAGATTTTCACCACAGGCACAAATTTGAAAGTGTTTTATGCATAGGGCCTGCTCGAGCAGCTCAGTGTATGTTTTATTCAGGTGTCATATTTGAAATTAAAGTGAGGAATGTTGACTTTCAGAAGCATGAAGTGCTCAGCATTTATGGTGTCAAACAGGATCGTGCACCAGTAATGATGTTACCAGCTTGTGACAGGGTAGAATAGGACCCTGTCCCATTTGTTATGGGGAAAGTGTTTAAATGCAAGGATCTATTTTTTCCTTTTCTGTTTCTTGTCTGTTTGGTTGCAGAACCAAATTTTCCTGTGAGACTTCAGACCTGATCAACCCAAACGGTCTTGTAATTCCTTGCCTTTCTCTGTCTTTCAGTTCTCTCTTGCTATCTTATTTTCTTTCTTGCATATCTATATCAGCTTTATTTAATTCTAGAACTGCTCCTGGTTTTCCTTATGTTTCCTGACCTGTGCCTCGACGACACACTTGAACTGACCAATCGTTCTGAACAGATGCTAGTCAGAGGGCAATTCATGTACTTTATTGCAATGTTTACTAAAGCAGGCCGCATATTTTGTTTGGATTTCCAGTATTTCAAAGGTTCAGCATTTCAGCCGATATTAGGCTCTGCCAGGTACATTTCAACAAGTGATCTGTACTGAGCCTGCGTTACAAGAGGCAGATGAAGAAGATGTTACAATAACATCTTCTAAGTGACTCCAGAGACATGAAGCTGAACCAAGTGACTGTGGGACAGTGCTATGCTTGACTGGTGGTAAAGAAGAATGTTTGGTTGCAGTGGCTGAGGAGAAAGAGGGAGAAAATGAGCAAGAGTAGAGGATGGGCCACCTGATGCTGTCCTGCTGTGTCGTGAAGATGATTCTGAATGTAGTGCCAATGTTGTACTCTGTTCCATGACAGCACACACCTCATAGAAACATATAATTTGATGGCAGATAAGGACTGCTTGGCCCACCTAGTCTGCCATTTCCCTATTTAACGGATAAGTTGCAAATCCTAGTTAACCAACAGCCTACTTCCTCCTACCCCCACTAGAATTGCCTTATGTCTGTCCCATGCATACTTGAATTCCCCTCTGTTTTGACTCCACAACCTCCTCAGGAAGGCTGTTCCATGCATCTACAACCCTCTCTGTGAAGAAACACTTCCTCACATTACCTCTGAGCCGTCCCACCTCTATCTTCAAATTGTGCCCCCTTGTTCTTGCACATCTCTTTTCTGAAATATGCTACCCTATAGAAACATAGAAGTTGAAGTCAGATAAGGAATGCAAGGTCCATCCAGTCTGCCCATTTCTTTTTCCACCTTATGAATGTGCTGTAGACCTTTACTGTTAATGGCCTATCTATTCATACTCATCTGTATTGCTCCCTTATGCCAATCCCATGCCTGTTTGAAGCCGTGCACTGTATTCATATCCACCACTTCCTGAGGTAGGCCGTTCCATGCATCCACCACCCTTTCTGTGAAAAAGAACTTCCTCACATTACCCCTTAATCTGCCTCCCTTTAATCTCATGCTGTGTCCTCTTGTCCGTCTATTTTTCTTATATTGAAACATGTTAGACTCTTTCTCCTTGTTAATGCCCTTAAGGTGTTTGAATGTTTGATTATATCACCTCTCTTCCTCCTTTGCTCTAGAGTATACTTTGTTGATTCCCTTGAGGTATTTGAAAGTTTCTATCATGTTCCCCCCTCTCCCTTCTTTCCTCAAGGCTATACATCTTAAGCTCCTTTAGTCTTTCTTCATATGTCTTCTGGGCAGACCCTGCACCATTTTGGTTGCCCTCCTCTGGACAGCCTCCACTCTGTCTATGTCTTACGGAGATGGGGTCTCCAGAACTGTACACAGTACTTCAGATGTGGTCCTATCAACTGTACAGAGGGCCTACAACTTCCTGTTTTCTACTGGCGATGCCTCTCCCTTTGCATCCCAATATCCCCCCAGCCCTCCTTATTGCCTTCTCACATTGCTGGCCCACCTTTAGGTCATCTGATATGACTACCCCCTTGTCCCTTTTCATTTTTGTTGTTGTCAGTATCTCACCCTCCCATTGTATACTCTTCCCCAAGGTTTTTGTTTCCCATGTGCATTACTTTGCACTTCTTTGCATGGAATCTAAGTTGCCATATATTTGACCATTCCTCTAACCTTGCCAAGTCCCTTTTCATCCTTTCCACCCCACCTTGCGTATCAACTCTGTTGCAGATCTTTGTGTCATCTGCAGAGCCATACTTTCCCTTCCAGTTCCTCTGCAATGTCACTTATAAAGACATTAAAAAGGACCAGCCCCAGTACTGAACCCTGCGGTACCCTACTAGTAACCCTCCTTTCTTCACTGTGAACGCCATTTACTATTACCCGCTGTGTCCTGTTGTCCAGCCAGTGTTTTACCCAAGCTACCACCCTGTGACCCACTCTCAGGCTGGCTAATTTGTTTATTAATCTTTTGTGTGGGACTGTGTCAAATGCCTTGCTAAAGTCTAGGTAGGCCAGGGGCATGGCCTGACTGAGGAAAGAGATGGCTGCTTAGTTCAGTGGCTCAGGGACCATCCAACCTATTTCAAGACTCTGGTCACTTTATACTTCATTGCAATCTCAAAATTCTGCATAAGCCAGTATTACTACATGGCCTCCTCAAAAACATCGGCAAAGCAGCAAGGTTCGCTAAGTTTCTTAGCCGCGAAAATGAAGCAAGCAGCAAGCCAAATTCAGAAGCTTATTGCTATCCGGCATCTACTCCCAGCAAGAGCCTTGATAAAATTCAAGCAAGTACATCTGATTGTCCAGCTCACCAAACACCGGTGATCTATGTAAACTCTGCTGAATAGCCTAATTTGATATAACCAGCCAAATGCTTGCTGGTTTCGAGAATATTGGCTCCCAATTAATGCAGCTACAACAAACCATGAATGGTCTGAGCGACACGATGGAGTCTCACTCGACTCAGCTGGGAGACCTGGAACAAAGGGTAAGTGACTGGGAGGATGCCTACCAGAGAACGGAACATAATTTAAGCCAAGCCATGACAGAGATAGAAACCCTAAAGGCCACCCTAGATGACCAGGAGAATAGAGAAGGTAGGTGCAACGTTTGTATAGTTGGCATGCCGGAGGAGTCTGAGCAGAAGGACTGTGTGTAATTCGTTATGACCTGGCTTAAAAACAAATTGAACCTACCGGCCGACACCCTGCTTGAAATTCAGAGAGCTCATCATTACCCGGGTCGAAGGCCTAATCCCAATGAGTGCCCGAGACACTTGATTGTTACATTTCTCAGGTTTCCAGATTGGCAAAGGGTGCTGGAGAAGGCCAGAGAGACGGGTCGTATTCAGGAACAAGGTCATGTTGTGAGTATTTTTCCAGACATTTCAAGATGGTTACAGGGGGAGCGGCTGGCCTTCACACCGGTCAGGCGCAAACTGCAAGAGTTGAATTGCCAATTTTCCCTTCTATACCCTGCTTGAATGATAATAAGACCCTAAAACAGAAAAGTAGATCTTTTACTGATCCAGATGCAGCCATGCGTTACGAGGAGCAGGAACTGGTCCATCACCAGGGAAATCCGGAGGATGCCCAAAGAGCAGGAAGATGAAGAACTAATTGAATTGAATGGACTAAATATATGCTTTGATGTTTACTTGGGTATAAGTAAGATGTTGAAAGCTTGGGCTTTTTACGCAGAGTGAGGTTTATCTCTGTTACTAATTTGTGAGTTACGAGTGATAGAAGGGCCTGGGGTGTTATTTGGTGGGGTGTTGCATTACTCATCGGACAGAAGGTTGTAAATGAGTTCCAAAATTGATTATTTTCCAGTCTACAAGAACTGGGCCTCTGATTCCTTGTTCCCGACTATCTGAAGTGCGTGTTAGGCCAATTGCTGAACTCCTCGCTCTATTACAAGGTTTCTCCAGAAGTGGGCAATACATGTCTATGTTCTGTTTGCCTTCACAGTTATTTTCTGCATGAAAATATTTCTATGCAATTGCAATGAATAAGTACATTGTGAGGTGGGTCAAGGACGGGATTCAGAATTTTTTTTAGTGATATTTTCTTAATTTTGTGATTCATTATAAGAAGGGACCATAGGAGGTTTTATGGTTGGGGCCCTTGATTATATGGGGAGTAAGTGCTATTTTGTTTTAGTCTGTACCAGCATAGCAGGGGATTAGGGGAAAAGCTGGACCCCCCCTCTGGGGGGCTCATGCCTCCTGCCTACCTCCAAGGGTTTCTGTATATTACAATTTATATTTTCTTACAGTGTTCCTTCTGAAAATGTTAGAAAAGGAAGGTGTTGTTGTAGAAGGAATTATCCCCACCTCAGAGGAAGAGTTTTCCTCTGGCCTCCCTCAGGGACCAAGGTAATACGGGGAAATTTTTTTTTCATTTAGAATTTGTATACAGAAGGTTGGATGGCTCCACCCCAGTGCATCCACGAAAGGTAGCGGATTTTAGTGAGTGATAAGTTAAGATGGGGTGAATTCAGGGAGGGGTTGGGAGTAGAGAGTAGCTTTAGCTGGTTTGTTGGGTTTGTTGGGAACAGGGGAGGTTGGGGTGGGGGAAAAGTTTAAATGTTGGGGAAAAAGGGGTAAAATCAAGGTTGGTGCACTGGCTCAGGAGTGTGGGGCAAAAATACTGTATAACATAATTGTTAAATGTATAAAATGTCATCATTAACGTTTATGACATGGAATGTGCGGGGAGTAAAGATGGTGATCAAGAGGAAAAAGATATGGCACTATTTTAAAAAAACAACAGGGGGATGTATTGTTTCTGCAAGAGATCCATTTGTGCAAGGAGGAGGTTCAGAGTTTGCAGAGGGCTTGGGGGTATATTGCTGACTCCCTTTACATCCAAGGCCCGAGGAGAAGCAATATGGTTTCGCCCCCATTTAAGAATAGATCTTCATGACATGAAATCTGACTCAGGAGATATATGTCCTGGTTGATGTAAGTATTAAGGGTTCCAGATATACTTTGATGTCAATTTATGGCCCAAATATAGATGACCCGAGTTTTTCAATCATTTAGTGATAACCTTAGCTACCTACCCAGACAATTTGATTGTGGGGGAGACTTTAATATATATTGGGATCAGATGTTAGACACCCCACATATTCATAGTAAATATCCGCTTTAAAGTTTGTAGTCCTTAAGAGCTTTGGCAAAGGACAGGCATTAACAGAGATGTGGAGACATTTTAGTCCTGTTAAAAGAGAATATTCTACTCTGCACCACATCAATGTTTTACTAGGCTGGACTATTTTTTTGTTTCACCTAATCTGTTAAGAGGCCTGACATCTCCACAATATGGTCCCATCTGTGTGTCGGATCATGCACCTTTGTTTTTTGGCCTCCCTAAACTAGGTAACAATCGGCCATTTAACCAGTGGAGGTTGGACCCTACTTTATTAAATTGCCTAGACTACAAAGCCCACATTCAACAGGTAACAGAAGATTTTAGGTCCCATAATAAAATTAGTGATACATCAGTGGCTACAACTTGGGAAGCCCTTAAGGCTGTAATTAGGGGAGAGTCAATTGCCTTTGCTGCAAATTTAAATAGAGTAGCTCTGGAAAAAGAAAGGGAACTTGAGGACTGTATATTACAACTACAATGTGAAATTATGCAAACGAATACCCTCCATAAAATGCCAGAACTCAATAGATTAAAGGGCAATGGGCTCAAATGGTGAACAAAAAGATAGAAAAGATATCATGAAGGCAGGGCTAGAACTTATTTCGAGGGGATTCTGCTGGAAATGGTTAGCCTGGAGAATTAAAACGAAGCTGGCTGATAGAGCTATAATTCCATTGAATCTAGGGATGGAACAAGTATGTCGGATCCACAACAGATAAATAAGGAGTTCCAACTTTTTATAAAAAGATGCGTGTCCAAATCGTGAATATACTTCGGAATCCTCGGCTGGGGCTGACCCCACAATATTTATGCAAAATATACAGTTACTCTTGATTGATGATACATCAGGGGAACATCTTAACAGACCCCTCTCAACTCAGGAAATAAAGGATGCCATATGGGATTCAAACTTAGGGAAGGCCCCTGGCCCTGACGGGTTGCCCATGGAATTTTTTAAGTTGTTTTGGGAAGACCTTCACCAGCTGTTTAGTGATATGGTTGGAGAGGCTATGAACAAAGGTGTGCTGCCTCCTTCTCTCCAGATGGCCACTATCATTGTCCTTCCTAAACGGGGTAAGGATCCAACAAAGTGTGGGTCCTACAGACTGATTTCCTTATTAAATGCAGATATAAAATCATATCAAAAATTTTTGCTACCCGTATAGAAAAGGTTTTACCTTTATTGATACATCAAGACCAATGTGGCTTTGTGAAGGGCGTGGCAAAGCACAATTTGAGACAAACTTTAAATATAATTCAAAAGTGGTCATGAGGGGAGGAGGATCCAGGTAGAGGCCTTTTGGATCTTGATGCTGAAAAGGCATTCGATAGGGTGGAATGGAAGTTTATCTTTGCAACCTTAAACAAATTCCGTGTGGGTCCAGTAATTATGAATTGGATTAAAATGCTCTATTCTTCCCTGAAAGCCCAAATATGCACCAATGAAACTATGTCCTCATCCTTCCCACTCACTAGGGGAACTAGGCAGGGTTGTCCCTTATCCCCATTGCTATATGTTTTGACTATGGAGGTACTGGCTTCGGCCATTAGGCAGCACTCTGATCTCCGGGGGTGTGAGGTGGGAGGCGAGGATCATAGAATCTCCCTTTTGTGGATGATGTCTTGTTATTCATAAAAGATCCAAGGATGTATATTCCAGCATTGACTGGATTATTCGTAGAGTATGGCCTCTCATGACACACAAAATAAATTGGTCCAAATGCTAATGGCTTCCACTGGGAAAAACAAATATACAGATTCAGAACTATAAGATAAACCCAACCCCAGAGTTAAATTATCTCAGGGTAGTCATCCCTAGTAAATTAACATCTTTATTTCATTTAAATTATCTCCCATTATTAAAAAGATCAAAGATTAATGTGACAGGTGGAAGGTTTCCCGGAATAGATAAGAGGTAATCATGTTAAAATGTTTATCTTACCTCAGTGTCTTTACCTTCTTCAATCTTTCCCAATTTGGATTCCTAAGTACTATTTTAAATCTTTAAAGGGAGCAATAGGTACTCTTCTCTGGGGCATAAGGAGACCTCAAATTCGACAAGAATTCCTTTGGAAACCGGTATCAGAAGGTGGTCTAGGCCTTCCAAATATGTCCTTATATTATTTTTCAGCTCAAATTTCAGCTTTACAGGATGTTTTTGTCAATGGAGGGGGAGTACGGACCTGGGTGAAGGTGAAGAATGAGAGTGCTTCCCCGAGTCTCACTTCAGTTACATTTGCCTCTATGTTAAGTGGTAAGCTCCACAAAAGAGTAAAAATCCATTCTCCAGAACCTCAATGAGGATTTGGCAGGCAGCCCATGAGATCATGAACTATCTTCCTGCCCTCTCCTGGAATCGAGTATCAGGGTTGCCTGTGGGATGAGGATAAGCTTCAGGAGGTAGCGAGGCGGGTTTTGACAAATGGGAAGGAAAGGCCTTGAATGTATGGTGCAACTATATGAGGGGCGTAATTTACTTTCATACTTAGATTTGGTGAAGAGATTTGGTTTGCCCCCTCAAAGTTTTTTCATTTACCTCCAGATTTGTAATTGATTGCAGTCCTGGGACCCAGGTAGAATTTTACACTGGTCTCCTTTGGAGGAACTTTTACAGCAAGCAGTGTCTACAATAAAGTTGAGGGTCATGAAAATGTGTTATAGTTCCCTCCTTAATGCCCTACCTGATGTGGGGATGAGCTTGAAATATAATTGGGACAAGAACCTGGGAGAAGAAGCACTATCACTGGGAGACTGGAAGATGGTTCTAAAAAGGGGCATGAAGTATTCTATTAGTAATAGAATATGGGCTATCCACTTTAATATACTACATAGAACATACTTTACCTGGGTTTTAGCCAATAAAATTGACCCATAACGTTCAGAGATATGCACAAAATGTAAAGTGGGAAAAGGTAACTTTATTCATTTAATTTGAGATTGTCCAGTAATACAGAACTTTTGGAGAGGAGTGATAAATATAATGCAAAGTACCATTCAAGATTCACAATTGGTGGGTATTCATGAAGTAATTTTGGGTCTTCCTGGAATATCCCGGAATGGCAAGGGTCTGGATCACCCCCTATGGGCTTTCGGTATGGCAATAGGAAAACAGATAATTGCTTCATTGGTGCCAAGATGTATCCCCTATAATAACGGAATGGGTTAATAGCCTTCTACAATGTATGAAATTAGAACATACCCAATACAGGGTGACAGGCAGAGAGGGAAAGTATAATAAAATATGGGAACCTTTAGAACATGCCATCTCCCAGAGTTGGTTTCCTGTAATTTAAGATGGGGAAGCCAGGGCATCCCAAGATAGTACACCTGAATACTTGATAGCTGACCATTTTTAGCTGTCTATGTGTTTACTATATGTTTGTTCTCTTGTCATGCCAAATCTATGTTACTCTGTCTTTAACTACCAATAATTTTAAATCCTAGGAGGGATAAAAATCTGCTGGGATATGCACACATTCCTGTATTTAGAATGTAATATTTTAGACTCTTGTTTTACTCTCTTTCATTGTATTGGAATGATGACATGAAGTCTTATTTTATACTTTGTAATAAGCAAGCACAGATGTGTTTTCTACCTCTATGAGGTTTTCCAGTGTACCGCCTACAATAAAATAAAGTTTGAAAAAAAATCTAGGTAGGCCATGTCCACAGCCCCTCCCTGGTCTACTTCTTTGGTCACCCAGTCAAAGAAATCAATTAGATTTGTCTGACATGACCTTCCTGATGTGAATCCATGCTGCGTTAGGTCCTGTACCCCACTGGCCTCTAGGTACTCAACAATTCTTTCCTTCAGAAGTGATTCCATCATTTTCCCTACCACTGAGTTCAAACTGACAGGTCTGTAGTTTCCTGTCTCTGTCTTGCTCCCAGTTTTGTGAAGGGGAATCACATCTGCCCTCCTCCTGTCCTCAGGTACCACACCATCCTCCCAAGATTTATTAAAAAGGGTAGTCAGTGGTGTTACTAGTTCTTCCCTTAGTTCTATTAGAATTCTGGGGCGAATCCCATCAGGCCATCCCATCATTGCTTTATCCACCTTCAGTTTTAAGAGTTCTTTCAGAACCCTTTCTTCGGTGAAAGGACTAATATCAACCCCCCCCCCATCCAGAGTGCTTCTATTGACTGGATTAGGTATCGCCCCCTGCTTTTCCATTGTGAATACTAAGCAGAAGTATTCATTCAGTATCATTACTTTTTCACTGTCGCTCTCTGCCCAACCACCGTCCTCTTTATTCAGCCTCAGTATCCCTGCCTTAGTCTTTCTTTGTTCCCTAATGAACCTATAAAAGTTTTTATCCCCCTTCTTAACTGAGTTAGCTATCTTTTCCTCGGTCTGGGCCTTTGCTATTCTGACTGCCTTCCCCGTTTCCTTCTAATTTAACTGGTACAGTTCTCTGTCCTGCTCCTTCTGTGTTTCCTTATACTTCCTGAATGCTGTCTTTTTCTCCCTTATCTTCCCTGCCACTTCTTTTGAGAACCATAGTGTTTTTTTCTTTCATTTTGATTTGCTTCACACAAAGGCTTGTTGCCTCTGTGATGGCGGTTTTGATGTTTCCCCAATGTTACCCCACCTTCTTGCCTGTTTACTGGTGCTTTTCTGAGGCACACTCCCATTTTGACAAAATAAGCCCTCCTGAAGTCCAGTATCTTCACTTTTGTGTGGCTTGACTCTACATCCAGGGTCCTGAGTTTTCCACAATCCCACGGCCGTGGCAAACTGCGGAATTATCCATGGAATTTGCCGGCACCCACAGGTGCCAGCAACCTGTGGAATTTGCAGCCACCCATAAAACATTTGTCCTTTGCCAATGGGGGTGCTGAATCCCAACAGCTCTACTCAGTCTCCAAAAAATTGTCTGTATGCCATGCTGGAAGCCCACCCAGTGTGGCAAAAAGTGTCATTTTACGATGGGGTTCCCAACTCTGTCGGTATTTCACTGACCCTACAATGTTCTGAGTATGGCATGCTGGGAGCCCAGCCCAGCATAGCAAAAGAGTCATTTTCCAACAGGGGTGCCCAATCCCCATCAGCCTCACTGGCCTCCCTAAGCTGCCAGGTGCCACGCTGGGAGCACACACCAGGATGGCAAAAGGCCCTGTTGTCTGAAAAATAAAAAGACCTGGAAAAAAACTTCCCTCATTGATTCTTGCCCCTCCCTCAACCCGCCCACCCTTCATGCACCCCACCTCCCACACCCCACCTCTACCCATACTTACCTCAGGAGCCCAGCGCAATGATCTTCAGCGGACTGGGAACATGTCTGCACTCTTCAAAGCCAACCACGAACTGAAGAAATGCCTGTAAGCTGTATAATGGCATAAAAGGACTCTTTTCAACTTTAGTGCATATCTCAGCCATTTTTTAGAATTTTTTCACCAAATTTTCAACATGGGGTTTTTGGGGCCCCACTTCATGAACTGAAACACTGTAATTTTGTTATTCAGTCCTGAAAGGTGATTTCATGGTCACTATGTGGAACCACCTTTCAGGACCGATTAATCAAATGTCAGTGTCACAGTTCATGGTGAAGCCCAAAACCCCAGGTTAATTTGGTGAAAAATTCCCCAAAATGACTGTTTATGAGCATCGTTGTGCAATTCTCATGCCTTTCGTAACTTCGACATTTTAATATTTTTACTCCAGATTTTAAGCATTGCCATTTTACCACACCTCCTTATGAACAGTAGAAATGTCATTTTCATCATCTCACCTGAAATGTGTTTTGCAAATATAGCACACAATGGCACGAGTCGGTTTTAGAAAATGTTCAGGACAGATTAAGAAAAATAACAGTAACACTGTTCATGAGCAGAGGTCTTAAACTGGCTATGTTGAAAATCTGGCGACAAAAACCCATAAAATGACTGTGTTATGAGTGTGCATTATGTCAGATACAGCAAAAAAAGGGGTAAAATTATGGGTAAAATGTGCATAGAAATTGGTGCCAAGCGCTACAGAAATTCTGCAGCAAATGAGACTCCTGCTGCAGAATTTTACAGATGTGCTGCAGAAAATCAGGGCCCTGTCTACAACTAAGTTTATCATGAACCACACTGTTTGGTGGTCGCTTGTTCCCAGATGGCTACCCACTTCAAGATCAGAGATCCTCTCTCTGTCCCCATTTGAGAGTACGAGGTCCAAGATTGCTCCCTCCCTAGTGGGTTCCAAAACTTGCTGTCTGAGGCATGCCCCCTGTAGGGCATCGAGAATGGCCCTGCTCTTGGATGTGGCTGCAGCAAACGTGCTCCAGTTTACATCTGGCATATTCAGATCCCCCATCAGCAATATCTCCCCTTTCTCTGCCATCCCAAGGATGCCTTCTATCATTTCCCTGTCTATTTCCTCCCCCTGAGATGGGGGTCTGTATACAACCCCTATGTGGATTGTGGAGCCATTTCCAGTCTCCAAGGTGACCCATAGTGCCTCTTCTTCCCCCCCCATTTACCCTTTAGTTCTGTTGCTTTGATCCCTTTCCTTACATAGAAAGCTACTCCTCCTCTTCTTCCTTCCCTGTCCCTCCTGTAGATTGTGCACCTTGGTATGTTGACATCCCCAGTCATGGCTTTCTGTGTACCATGTTTCTGTGACTGTCAGCATATCCAGGCATTGCTCTTCCATCAAAGCCACCATTTTGGGGAGCTTTTTACCTAGACTACTGGCATTCGTACTCATTACCCTCCATTTGTAATGGGTTTATTTCTTTACCCCATCTCTGTCCTTACTGCCTTTTTCATTTTCTCCATTTACCCTGCCCTTCTTCCTATTGACTGCTCTATCTTGGTGTTTTACCTCACTAACTACCCTGATTTTTTATGGGGCTAGAGTTTCCCTTCTCCTTTTCAGTGCCTCCCCACCTTGGCTGGTATAAATGCTTGCCAATAAAGCATTTAAACCTATCACCTAGGATCTCTGGTTCCCCTTCTGGAGTATGCAGACCATCTCACCTGTATAGGCCTGCATCCCTCCAGGTGGAGCCAGTCCCCAGTGAAGCCAAATCCTGATCTCTGCACCACTTTTCAACCAGTCATTGAATCCCACGGTGCGGGGTACCCTAGCCTCATCCATGCCATAGACAGGTAGCACTTCCAAGAAACTTACCATGTGTGCTTCTTGTCTAAGCCCCTCCCAACTCCACAAACTCCTGTTGCAATGCTCTGATCCCATTCTCAGCCAGGTCATTCATCCCTAGGTGTATAACAACATCCAGCTCCCACCCTTGCAGCTGCTCCCATGATCCTGAGGATTCATTTACTGTCCCTCAGAGTCACAGCACTGGGCAGGCATCTTACCTCCCTTTCCCTCCCTCCCCAGTTCTACCCCCCCAATAATTGAGTCCCCCACCAGGAGTTGTTTCCTACCCCTGTGGGGTCCTGTGCTATCCTCATGTGGGTCTCCACTGTGGAGGTTCTAAGCATCCTCCTTAGTCTCCACTGTGGGTGCCTCCATAGAGGAACCATGCTCCACCAGAATGGAGATTGAATTGTGGAGAGCCACGACTGGAGGGATGCACCTGTGTTCCACCATCCTCACCATCCCTGAGCCCACCATAGTCCAACCACTCCTCTTTCTTGGCAACCTCTGAGGTAGTGGCAGTGGCCTGGGTGGTCCCTGGGTGGGGAAGCAGGTTTCCTGAATCATTGCCAGGTCAGCATGTCGATGAACAACCTCCTCCCTCAGATCAGAGAGGTGCATGCAAATAGGGCAGCAATGCAGTCTCTAGAACATCTCCCAGAAGACTGCTGCTCCACAGCAAGTGCATTGCACCACTCCCCACATGTCTGTATCCCTTTCTGTTGTTATTTTGTTGTTCTTGTTTTAGTGTGTGCAAGCTTGTGAGTGTCTCTAGCCCCTATTCAGTGTGCTTTGCCTTTAAGGATATGAATAGGTGTCAATATTCAGGTTTGGGGAAGAGTGTCAGAACCCCTGCTATAAAGTTATGCACTTGGGGTGGGTGGTGCAGGGGGAGGGGAAGAAATATGCCATCCAGAACAATCGACAACTCCTGCTTCACCAAGAGTTCTGCCACGGACCTATTTCACGGGTTAAAGTCGATCTAGTCACAAATGACAGCAAATATCTCAGCTACAGTTCCTTCCGGACAGTCAAAGTTAAAACTAGAAAAATCAACACCAAAAAGAATCAAAACTAGTTACTTACACAGGTCCAAAAAGTAATAATTCAGTTCAGTGTAGTCTAGAAAATATCCTCCTTGCGTCAAGGAAGCTGTGGCTGCTTTCACACTCCTGTCTCAGCAGACAAAGACCACAAACAACTCCTGTCATAAATTCACAGTTGAACTAGGCCCTTTTCAGCTCTCCCCTTAACAGACACTTATTTCACAGAGGTTAAGTAACAGGTCTAGTCACAAATGACTGCACATATCTCCCAGCTACAGTTCCTCCCTGGAAAATTAAAGTTAAAACTAAGAAAAGTCAACCCACAACACAGAATCAATATTAATTCATCAATTATTTTTTGCTTGTTTCTCTCGAAACAAGTGTCATCATCACTCATTAGTTGCTTTGATTTGTATCGTGGGTCCAAGATTGTTTGCTTTAATGTAGTACTCAGAATAAAGCATTTTACATAGTTTGTCATCTTTTGCAACTTTTTAGATCATATGTCTCATTAGATCTTGTATTCTGGAGGGCACCCTGCATATGTCAGCACCACTGGCAGTCTGTGTGATCATGGAACTGACCTGCTTCTCTAACAATTCCTAATCAGACTCAATCTGAATTTTAACATTTTTATTAGGGTATCACTTGGCTGAAATTGCTGTGTTTGCACTAACCTCCCTAGGTGATTTCTTCAAATGGCTGGAGTAGGAAAATTAGAAACTCCAGCATGACCCTGTGGTGAAGTAATATAGACATCTGCATTATCAATTTGATTTTCTAAGGTTGTTTCTTGATAGCTTTCTTTTGTTCCAGCAGCATTTGGAACACATAAAAGGTCAAATTCCATTGAGTAGAAATGTCTTGGATTGGTCTTTGCAAAGGTAAACTGTGCTCCTGCTGTATTTTTTCAAACAAGTGGCGGGATTTGCTCAAGTTACTGAAATGAGTCCATATTCTTTTACCAGTGCTAATGAGAACCTTAATCTCCCTATCATCATTGAGAAAACTGTGAACTATTAAATTTAAGCAATGCACAAAGCAGTGGATGTGAACAAAGACCCCCTCCTTCAAGGCCTTTCTTATGTTGGGCCCATTGGCCTACATATTCAGAGGAGTTGTGCACTGCGCAACCGACTTGTACTATCACAACTACAGAAATGTGCCACGGAGCCATATTCAACCAGTGTGAATGTGCAGCACAAAATGCATTGTACTGCTGCACAACAGTAATGTATGCAGTGCATGTACATGGGGGCATGCCCATGAATATTCTGTGTAATGGCATATTCAGCCAAAAAAAGCACGGCACAACTGAGGAGCAACTCAGGCAATGCACCACACAGAGTTCAGCACATAAAAGGAGGCTCAAACACACAGACAGCAGATGTGCAAGCCAGAGCTGCAGAGGCCATGGATGCAGGTCCATTCATAATGGAAGCAGTGATGAGGGGTGTGAGGAGGAGGGAGGAAGAACAACATGGCCAGGGAAAGGGTCCATTGGTGGTATGCCCAGCACAGACAGCACCAGGCCTGGGTCACGTTTGAGGACTACAGGGACATGGAGATAGAGGCAGATGGTCTGAACAGGGCAACCTGAGGCAGCTATGTGAGCTGTGCCATGATGAGCTGCAGGCACCAACAAGAAAGAGTCATGCCATGATGATGGAGACAAAGGTAACAGCTGTAACTTGCCTTCTCACCACAGGCATCTGCCATACACCAGTGGGGTGACCGCTGGCATGTCCCAGTCAGCCAATTCCCACCTCCTCCCATAATTCCTCAATGCTTTGCTGCCACATGTTTCGGAGTACATCAGATTCCCAAGCACACAGGCAGAGTGCACAGCAAACTTGCAAGAATTCCAGAGGGTGGCACTCATGCCAGGAGTGCTTGGGGCCATTGACTGCACCCATGTGGTCATGCACACACCTCCTGGTCCTGAAGGGGTGGTATATTGCAACAGGAAGGGATACTCCTCCATCAACTGCTAGGTAGTGTGCAATTCTACTGGGTGGGTCATCAATGTGTGTGCCCCATACCCTAGGAGTACACACCATGCATTCATGTGGCATAACTCTGCCCTGTGCCAGTGATTTGAGAGTGGGGTGATCCACACAGGGCACCTACTAGGTGGGCAGAACATGGGACGAGGTGACTGACAGGCCTATCATAAGTGCAGAGGGTCAAGGCACACCTGGGTATGGGGGCCACCGCATGCAGCATAGGGGGTGGCCATGTGGTCATGCAATGCAAGGTGGTAACTGGCATATGTTCTCTCCCTGCAGGTGACAGTGCATACCCCCTCCGAACATGGCTGTTCTCCCCCATCTGGCGACCAACCAACACTGCAGAGGAGTGCTATAACGAGGCACACAGTGCAACATGCAGCATCATAGAGTGGGTCTTTGGCATGCTCAAGATGTGATTCTGTTGCTTAAACAGATCCAGAGGTGCCCAACAGCACAACTCTGCCAAAGCCTGTGGCATATTTATGGCCTGCTACATGCTGCACAACATAGCCATTGACCATGGAATACCTGTTCTGGTGGATGAGGGCAACAGCCTTGAGTAGGATGCTGAGGACGAGCCGGACGGGGTATGCAGCCACACATGGAGGAGAGAGCCAGGCTGGCAGCCTCTACCAAGAGGTGCGAGACACCATCATGACAGAGCACTATGGAACCAAGGGTACCATACATGGTAGCTGTGCAAGCACAGGACACCACACACACACACACAGACACACACACACATACACACATGCATGGCCACATAGGGATGCATGCAGGGATGTGGGCACATACACAGCATGCGATGGGATCACACAAGCACACAGGCACATGGCCACAACACAGCAGAGCAACACACAGGTGGCTCCACAAACACATGTCCCATGATGGACACACATGTTGCCATACCATGTCCATCACACGCACCCCCACCCCCACAAGATGCACAGTGGGGCACATTGCAGCTTTTGGGACACACAGACTTGTGCGATGTGTGATGTGGAGACACACATAGCAGTACATCAGATTGTGGCATGGATCAGAGTGTATGCATTGGCACACAGGCAAGGCCAGTATGGTGCTGCACTCATCACACCCATGCCACAAGACCCAGCAGCACTGCCAGCACACGTGAGATGCATCACAGACCACATGTATACAACAGCACACACACAGATATGCACCAGCCAAGTGCGATGCAGCACACAGCACCGGGTACAGACTAGGGCAGCACACCAAGTGGGCCTAGTATGCAGTGCCACGACCGCCACGGCAATGCCCGGACTGTGTAGCACACACTGGCCACTCAACAGTCACAGGAGGTGTCACTAACACACTGATAAGGGTAGAGGTCTGAGAATGCAACCAGGTCCTCATGGGTGTGTCAAGACCAGCAAAGAGACTACACGAGGAGTGTCAGGATGGGCATGTTGGTGCTGGGCATCAGCCATGCCAAGGTTGCCAGTCACTGTGACCGTGGTCTTGACATTGCACTATGGGAGTCCTGCTCACCCTGCCATACCCACTGGATACCAGCAATGCAAATTGGGCTGCAGTGGTACCAACAATGCTGCCAGCGATGTGATCGTGGCCTCCTGCAGTTGCTGGAGCTCACCAATTGGCTAAGTGCATCTGATGTCACTCTGCTCAGCATGATGACGCACCTCAACTCTCAGTGCATGTATTTCTGGCTCAGGCATTGACTGGTTGTCCACAGATTCCCGCATCAGCCTGGTGAGCTCATCCAGCCTGTCAGCAGCTGGCACATCGTGGGGCTGCTGCTGACCTGCTGGGTGTGACAGCATGCCGTGCAACATACCTCACCTGTGAATGCTGCACAGGTGACCACGCAGGTGGTGGGGACTAGGCAGGTGCCTCGATGGTGGCCCCTGTTTTGTGCTGCATGGTAGGCCTTGCATCTGGCTACTGCACACCAGCATCCCACGGGACCTGCCCATGACAATGGCACACATGCCTGTGCCTCATCCATGTCCAGCAACAGCAGTGGTGCCATATGGCACTGTGCGGACGATGGGCTGGTGGTGCCTGAACTGGTGCCGTGCCATGTGTGCTGGACTCTTCTGCATGTGAATGACACTGTTCCCTGGTTGGCGTGTCTAGGCCTGCACCACCCAGGATCAGGGTTACATCATCATCACTATCTGTGGTGGCCCCCTCCATTGTGGCAGGTGCAAGCACTGGGAGGTCATCTGTCTGCAGGAGGTTGGCCAGTGGGTCAACATCATCCAGCTCCAGGAACTCCAGCAGCCCCATGCTGCCATGTCTAGGGAAGTATGTGTCCCTAATGCCAGTTGACATGGACAGCACAGCATTCTCTGGTCCATCACCATCGGTCACATCCTGAACTGCACCCCAGAGGCATGATAGAGACAGACAGAGTGATATCAGCATTGCCAGTGGCACAATACATGCTGGTCTGTGTACAGTGCAAAGGTTGAATGTGCGGCAACAACTTACCAGACTGCACAGCAGGACAGAAGTGCAGCAACACACTTCTGTCTAGCCATGCCACAGGTACTGCTCAGAGCATGCAACCATGGTGTGGAGCTGTGGTTTGTGTGGTTGCTGTGGCAAATGTCTGGCAGCATGCCCCTGCCCCCCCAGGAATGATCAGGGACAGTGTTATGCACCACTGCATGTGACCACATTGTCCCTGCTCAGCCGGTGACCACCGCTACACCGGCACCTACGGTCATGTGTGAGCAGAGCACACCTTGGACAGTGTCCATGGCCACTGCATGATGCCCATTCAGCATGCAAGATGCACACAGGTGTCCATGTCCATGCACGATGTGGCCATGTGCAGCATGTGCCACAGCACTGCACACCGTGTGGAGATATGCAGCACCCCTGCAGTCATGCTAGTATGCTGTTGCCATGCACACACCCCCACCCCATACCGGACTACACCATACTTACAGTGCTGTGACAGGCTGCCTTCCATGTGGAATCCACCACGTGGGACACCGTGCATGGCGACACAGCTGATGGTCGCTACCACAAGCTCCTCTCCTGATGACAGGACAGGTGCCGTTTCCAGTCCACCGCCCATCCTATTGCATGATACCCTGATGGCTGCAACCTTCTCCTTGATGCACCTCCTATCTGCGCCCATTTTCTTCTTCTACTCCTGTGCACTGTGGTTGTGCTGGCCATGGGCATTCATGTATGTCGCCACCTCTCCCCATCCGGAGGCATGCTGCTGCATGGTCCTAGTGGCACCACTCTGCAGTGCTTCTCTGTCAAGGAATGCCTCAATGAAGGCCTGCTGCTCATCCTTAGTGAAGTTGGACCTACGCTTCCATGCATGCCCCTGCTCTCCCACTCCCTCAGTCTCAGACATGTTGCTACCTGTGTAGAGTCAGACGTAGCCCTGATGAGTAGCATAGAATCACACCATGGTGTAGTACATCAATGCCAACATGCATAGTGTTTACATTAAACAGCACAATGTTGGGATACATACCTGAATGGTTGCAATACCTGTCAGTGTCCTGTGCTGCTTTTATGGCACAACACATGCAAATGAGCACCTGCACAAGCTGTAATGATATGCTAATGTGATGTGACTGCACTTGTCATAGACTAATGAGGCTATTTACATATGGCGCTGAATATTGTGAAATTGTACTCTGCACAATGGTCCATGAACGGTGAAATACATGCGCTGGAGCATTCCGGTGGCTCACTTGGAGCATGTGATGCGATATGCGCATGTGCCATGCATGGACGATGGCAGCACAATGTCCTTTGTCTCATATCGCAACACAGTGCAATGCACTGGCCATCCTATGGGGCATGTGTCCAAGTATGTGGGCTGTATGCTGCACGATTGTGCTGTCATGCTGGATTGTGCAGCAGCATGCTGCGCCATGTTGGTGACTGCACATGTGCCTGCAGTGCACCATTGACCTGACCACAGTGTGGTTCTTCTTAATGCTGTGCACATATGCAGGTCATGGATGTGACCCCGAACTCCCACCTGCACTTCCAGCATTGCGCAAGTGCAGTACTGTGTGATAGGTCATGGTTGTGCATGGGTATCATGCACCTACCTGCTGTGCAATTGCGGCCTGCGTGTTCCTATCACGCATGTGGGGCAGCACCACCCCACATGGCTCCATAGCATGCAATGTTGCCCAGCAGTACATAGTCCTTGTGCAGCTACCATGGCGCATGCAGCAGAAAACATCTGACATACGAGGAACTGGTCAGACATGGAGCTGGCTAACCTTGTTGCCATGCTGGAACCCCTTGTGGACCAGCTATATGGGGCAGGAGTTCTGGCAGAGGTCCGCTCACATGTGTGGGACCATGATGAAGAAAGCCTTGTGAGGTAGACTGGGGTTGCCCATACTGTGGAGCAGTGACTCCACCGCTACGGTGACCCTAGGCGGAGGGACCCAGAGAGGCTGCATAGACTGCAGGACCATTCCAGGTGGGGATCTGTTCCACAGCCAGGTAGGTGTCAACAAGCATTGTGCATGGTGCCAGTATCCAGTTACTGTGTTCTTGGATGTACTGCCTGTGTTGGTACCTGGGGATGGGGAGGCATGGCTGTGGTGTCTGTGGTGTCGCAACGTGTGCTTATGTAGTGCATGGCATCTGGGACCCACCAACATACTCTGCATGTGGGACATGTCCCTGCCAGTGCACTGGCAGCACTGCACGCTGTGCCCAGCTGGGGGGGTGCTGGTCATAGCTTGGCACTCATGTATCTTTCTGTTTCTCTGTCATCCACAGGGCCGGCACTGTGCAGGAGGGCCATGGCAGATGCTGCACCAGTGAACCAGTGCTGTGATGGTGATGCTGCTGCAGGGCAGGTGCCAGGATGTGCAGATGAGTGTGTGCAGTATGGTACACACAGCACTGCAGGGGTGGGATGGGTGGTGTTAGTATGACTCCAGGGCATTGCTGCCATGCGGGGCCCTGACATGTGGTTGTGCACTGACTCCAGTGCCTGTGTGGGGTTGAGGTGTGTGTTGCTGGGACTTGCGCAGGGCCCCTGTGTGGTGGCATCCAGTCGCCATCACTGGTGGTGTGTGTGTTTGTGTCCCACAGTGTGCTACTGCTGCTGCTGTTGCTGCTGCTGGGTGGCCCCTGTTCTGCCTGTTGGGGCACTTCTCCAGCACTCTGTGACCTGCTGCACAGGGATAGGTGCATGTCGGTCACAGGCGCACCTTCCAGGTTGTCTGTGGGGCATGGCTGGGTCTGCTGCGGCTGTCTGCTGTGTGTGTGTTGTTAGTGGCCCCGTCCATGGGGGTGCACCACAGCAGTCCCATGCACACACACTGGGGTGGGAATTCTGCTGTTGGTGGCCTGTCACTTAGTGGCTATTCTGTGTTCCCCTTTCATAAATCATCCTGGGCCATGTGGTGGGCAGAGAAGAATAGGTGACCTGGGTGGAGGCCTTCTACAGTTTCAGATTATCATGTTCAGGATACTCAACTATACAGCTGTGCACATACATTGGAGCAGGCAGCATCTGGTAGCCATGCAACAGCTGGTGCTGGAGGTGCGGCGGATGCACCTGGCAATCCATGAGCTACAGCAGTAGCCTTATGACTGTTTCTCCCTTCACTCTCCTCCATCCCCTGCCCCCCTCCCTTCTGGACTGCTGCCTGTGTTCTCTGGTTCACCCTGCATTGTCACCTGCCCATTCCCCCTGTTGAGGCCCATTCCTTACTGTCCTGTTTACCCCTTCCTGTTTGTTTTATTGGCCTGTTGGCACCACTCCTACTTTTCTTGTTGTACTGTTCTTTTGTTTATCGCACTGCTATGCCAACTGCACATCTGTATCTGTGTTCCTTCTCTTGCATGCTGCTGCACTGTGCTGCTGTTGTTACATGCTGTTGTTAGCGGGTCCTGTCCATCCCATGCTGTCTCCCCGAGCACCTCTGTTGTGTGCATGATGGCCTGTGTGCCACATCACTCTGTGTCACAGGTACCTGGGTGTTGGCTGTGTGCCTCCCCTGTGCATGGTGTAGTGCCATGTGTCGCTGTATGCCTGTGCTGGGCTGCACAAAACAAGACATGGTTGCCTTCCCAGTGGTGGTGTGCCATGCTGTGCTATGTCCTGTTACCATGTGTGTCAGTGTGGGTTTTGTCTCATGCTGCCTTGTGCCTGTGTGGTGCTGTGGCTGTGGCACACTGTACATGCCTGGTGCCTTCCCACTGTGACTGCAGCATTGTCCCATACAGCACTGGCTGTGCGGACGGTGGTCAGGGGGTGGCCGGGCATTGCTGCCATCTGTGTCATGTGGTTGTGTTGCTTTGTCATATTGGTCACTGGGGTCTCTGTGGGGTGCCACATGCTGTCCATGGTGCTCTGGCCATGTACCTGTCCCATGCCTCTTGGCCACTGTCACCTTGTAGTTCACCCCTGGCACCCCTGCCTTGCCCATGTGCTGTTGTGCACCCTTGTCTCTGTTCACTGCTGCATGTCGCCTTTGCTCAACCTGCTAGTTTTAGCATGCTGTCTTGCTCCTGTGCAGTCCAGGTTGCTTGTTGTGCAATGGCACATTTGTGCTATATTCAGTGTTTGTTGCACTTGCATGTCTGTGGCACATCCACTGAATATGGCATTGTTTTCCTATGGTGCACCTGGGTTGTGCTCTGTGGTGCATTGTACACATTCGGGTGCATTTCTGAATATCTAGGCCATTATCCACAAATATGAAGCCAACTGACAGTCCCTGTGCAGCGAGGCATTGCTGTATTGGGTTTGGAGCTCTTCATTGATGTTGTATGAGGTATGTTCAGGTGAAAAATAAAACATTCTTAGAACAGCAAACTGTGATGCTTCACTGTCCCCAGTCCCACGTGAATTATCAAAACATACCCAATGGGCCATGACAGACATGAAGGGTTCAGGTTAACAACTTGTCCAGAAATCTGTTGTGAGATGCACCACCTTCCCAACAGCACTGCACAACATGCGTCTTAATTTTTTATACACAACATCATAATGATCTGGAATCCCTGTTGTCAAGAAGTGTTTCTGCGATGGTATACTATATTGAGGTTCAAGGTACTCAAACAGCCACCTGAATCCTATATGCAAACTTGAACATATGAAAATGCCAGCAGAAACAGGCCTCATGGCCTATCGAGTCTCCTCTGGTGTGCAGCTCGCACTCTAAATCGCCACTGCCCCTCCCCCACTCCATTGCCCCTTACCCTTACCCTATCCCACCCCCTCTTGAAGTTACATAGAAACATAGAATTTGATGGCAGATAAGGACTGCTTGGCCCACCTAGTCTGCTCATTTCCCTACCTAATGGATAAGCTGCAGATCCTAGTTAACCAAATGCCTACTTCCTCCTACCCCCCACTAGAATTGCCTTATGTCTGTCCCATGCATTCTTGAATTCCCCCACTGTTTTTGACTCCAAAAATCTCCTCAGGAAGGCTGTTCCATGCATCCACAACCCTCTCAAGAAAAAAATACCTCACATTACCTCTGAGCTGCACCCTTGTTCTTGCAAGCTCTTTTCTGAAAGATGCTACCTTCTTGGACTTTGTTGATTCCCTTGTGGTACTTGAAAGTTTCTGTTATATCCCCCTCTTTCCTTGAGGGTATACATATTTAGCTACTTTAGTCTCTCTTCGTATGTCTTCTGGTGCAGACCCTGCACCATTTTGGTTGCCTTCCTCTGGACAGCCTCCACCCTGTCTCTGTCTTTGTGGAGATGGGGTCTCCAGAACTACATGCAGTACTCCAGATGGGTCTCACCAACTGCCTGTACAGAGGAATAACAGCCTCCTGTTTTCTACTGGTGATACCTCTCCCTGTGCATCCCAGTATCCACCCAGCCCTCCTTACTGCCTCCCCACATTGCTTGCCCATCTTTAGGTCATCTGATATAACTACCCCCAGGTCCCTTTCCATTTTTGTTGTTGTCAGTATCTCACCCTCCCATTGTGTACTCTTCCCCTCAGTTTTTGTTTCCCAGGTGCATTACGTTGCACTTCTTTGCACTGAATCTGAGCTGCCACTCATTTTGGCTATTCCTCCAACCTTGCCAAGTCCCTTCTCATCCTTTCTATGCGTCCTTGTGTATCCACCCTGTTGCAGATCTTTGTGTCATCTTCAAAGAGACATACTTTTCCTTCCAGTCCCTCTGCAGTGTCACTTATAAAGACATTAAAAGGATCAGACCAGTATTGAACCCTGCGTACCCACTAGTAACCCCCTTTTCTTCACTGTGGATTTAATTTACTATTACCCTGTGTCCTGTTGTCCAGCCAATGTTTTACCTAGGCTACCACCCTGGAACCCACTCCCAGGCTGGCTAATTTGTTTATTAATCTTTTGTGTGGGACTGTGTCAAATGCCTTGCTAAAGTCTAGGTATGCCATGTCCACAGCCCCTCCCCGGTCTACTACTTTGGTCACCCAGTCAAAAAAATCAATTAGATTCATCTGACATGACCTTTCTGCTGTGAATTCATGCTGCCTCTGGTCCTGGTCCCCACCGACTGCTTGGTACTGAACAATTATTTCCTTCAGAAGTGATTCCATCATTTGCTGTACCACTGAGGTCAAACTGACAAGTCTGTAGTTTCCCGCCTCTGTCTTGCTCCCACTTTTGTGAAGAGGAATCACATCTGCCCTCCTCCAGTTGTCTTCCATTTTGCTGGCCACTACATCACCCAGTAAGGTGTTCCACTTGCCCACCACCCTTTACATGAAGAAATTACTCCTCATTTCTCTCCTGAACCTACCTCCTTCCAATCTCAGTTGATGACCTCTCGTATCCCTCCCCTTCCTCCTCTGGAAAATCCCCTTTGTTTTCATCTTATTTATTCCGTTCAGGTACTTAAAGTTCTCAGTTATGTCTTCCCTGTCACTTCTTTCCTCCAGAGAGTACATATTAAGCTCACTTAGCCTTTCCTTGTAAGTCTTACTCTCCATTCCCTGGATCATTTTTGTAGCTCTGTGCTATACTCTCCAACTATCTGATGTCCTTCTTCGGAACAGGCGCCAGTACTGCATGCAGTATTCCAGGTGGGCCTGACCAGAGACTTATAAAGCAGCAGGATAACCTCCTTCCTTCTGAGAAGATCCCTTGAGCTATACACCTCAACATTTTGTTGGCTTTTGCTGCCGCCCTTCTGCATTGAGCAGAGTTGTTCATGCTCCCTGTTATGATCACTTTAGGTCTTTCTCTTCTGTGGAACAGCCAACTGTACTTCATTTAAGTAATAATCCTCCCGTGGTTCCTGGCTCCAAAGTACAGAACATTGCACTTCTTGGCATTGAACCCCAGCTGCCATTTATCCACCCACTCCTGTAGTTTATTCGGGTCCTCCTGCAACACCATTCCACCCCTCTCTGTGCCATCTACCAGTGCTCCCATCTTGGTATCATCTGCAAACAGACTGTTTTTTCTTCAGATCCTGTTTGAGATATCTGCAATGAAAATCCCAATCAGTACTGGCCCTAGTATTGATCCCTGCGGTACTCGACTTATCACTGCTTTTGGTGATGAGAGTTCCCCCACCACCACCTTTTGCCGTCTTCCCCTAAGCCAGTTTTTGATTCATGTCACCATTTTTGGTCCCACCCACACATTCTCCAGCTTCACCCCTATTCTCCCATGTGGCACTTAAATCAAAGTCCTTACTGAAGTCCAAGTACAGGACATCCACAGCATGGCCCTTGTCCAGTTCCGGCATCACCCAGTCATAGAACTCCACCAGGTTGAGCTGGCATGACCTACCCATGACAAATCCATGTTGCCAGTCATCCTGAATACCATTTGCCTCCAGAAAGCTCACAAGCCTCTCCTTTAGGATGGTCTCCATGAGTTTGTCCATGATAGAGGAGAGACACACTGACTTGTAGTTCCCTGGTTCATCCTTTGGCCCATTCTTATGGATAGGCACCACGTGGGCCATTTCTAGTCCTGTGGTACACACCTTTTATCCAGGGAGGTATTGAACAGGTCTGCCAGTGGTCCTGCCAGGACCTCCACTAGCTCCCTCAGCCATCTCGAGTGGATGCCATCCTGTCCAGACACTTTGTCTACCCTTATTGCCTTCAGCTCTTCCAGCACCCTGCCCTCTGTAATCCCTACATCTGTCATCCTCTCCCCCACCTACCTGTGGTAATTGTCTCCTTATCCTGTGTGAACACACAGGAGTAATCATTCAGTGCTTCTGCCTGCTCCATCCCCTTCTCCAACCACCCCTATCCTTCCTGATCCTCACTAGCTGGTCCTTGCTTCTCTTTTCTCCCCTATGTAATGGAAGGAAGTATTTTTTCACAGAGAGGGTTGTGGATGCATAGAATGGCCTTCCGGAGGAGGCTGTGGAGTCAAAAACAGTGGTGGAATTCAAGCATGCATGGGACAGTCATAAGGCAATTCTAGGGGGTGGGGGTAGGAATAAGTAGGCTGCTGGTTAACTAGGATCTGCAGCTTATCAATAGGTAGGGAAATGGGCAGACTGGTGGGCCAAGTGGTCCTTATCTGCCGTCAAAATCTATGTTTCTATGTTTCTATGTAAGTCTTCTTCTCCATTTTAGATCCCCTGTACCAGTCATCTCTGTAGCTGCTTTGGCCCCCTGACTAGTCTGGTGACCTCTCTAGACTTCTCTTTGAATATGTCTTTATCTTCTCCCCTTCCCATTTTCCTGTACTTCTGAAATGCTGTCCTCTTGGCTCTCACCCCTTCCCTGACCCCTGATGTCAGCCAACTTGGTTTCTTTGCCCTGCCCTTCTTGGTTTTTGTCCTAGTACAGGTCCCAGTTGCCTCTGCCAACCCTCTTCTTATAATACTCCATTTCTGGTCTGCATCCATGTGCTGTTGGATGTCTGCCAGGTGCTTTCTCAGAATTTCACCCATCAACCTAAAGTCCACTCCCCTAAACTCAACTACCCTTGTACCTGTGCCCCCTGTATCCCTCCCCATGTTCAGTGTGAACTAAACCAAGTAGTGGTCACTCTCAGCAACTAGTTCCTTCACTTCTAGGTTCTTTACAGCTTCCCTGTTATCCAGTACAAGGTTCAAAGTCCTTTCTAACCAAGTCAGCCACTGTACTAGCTGAGTTAGGAAGTTGTCTTGAAAAGCGTCCAACAGGACCACTTCCCTTCCATGCGCGGTGGTGGGTGTACTTCAATCCACCCCTGTCAAGTTTAAACCCCCCACCACCACTGTGCTTCTCTTCCTGCTTACCTTTCAAATTTGATCTGCTAATTCCCAGTCCAGGTCACCCCCCCCCATGATAGCAGCCAGTACCATGCCAGGATTAATATGTATGCACATGATGCCATGGCGTATGGCCTCAAGGGGTTCAGGAAAGCCCCTGTCCCCATCAGGCATTCAACTAGTTTCTGCCATTTCTGCTTTTTTTTTCCTAATCCTGTGCCCTCCCTAGCGCTAGTGGTCTGCACAGATCCCTCCCCCCTACTCCCACTCCAAGTCAGCAAGTGAGCCTAGTTTCTCAGCTCTGCCTCTGCACTGAAGTGAGTGAAAGGACCACACACCAATCAAAATGTTTGGCAAGGTCCTCGGGAGGTGTGGTTACTGAGTTAAGGCGGGAATTGTGGGGTAGACTGGTGGCAGTGTGTGCATTGCGTGAGGGTCTCACTGGATCAGGGCCGTGAGGCTGTCTGTATCCTTCTGTCAGCGACTCACCATGGACTAGTCTGACTCATTGCATCAATCAGTCATTGCTGGTGTGAGGAGCACTGTTGAGCTGCAGTGTGTGGTGGCGGGTCTCCATCACCGGTGATCTGTTGGTCTTGTTTGCCTCCTGGTCGGCCCTCCTCGCTCCCAGGCTGTGACACTGATGGGTCAGAACTCGTGTGTCACTGTGTCTATGTTGCTTTGGGCCTGCTGTGCAGGTGTGGCACACAGTGAATGAAGGGACAGACAAAGTGGTGAGTGGTGTCTTGATTGAGTAGTCGTGCCGGACTCGTCTGACACACTGAGGAGGCTGAGGTATGTAGTAAAAAATGCCAAGAAATTTAGTGTGATGCCCATTCCAGCACTGTGTAATCAATTCTGGACTGTAGTAGTCAAGTTCTTCTTCCCTAGTTACAGCTGAAGGTTTCAGGGGTTGTCAGGAGCAGTCAATACAGGTTTCTTTCAGGACTGAGCAAAGACTTGAATTTACACAGAATGATGATGGTAATCTCAATTTAAGATATACCTGCACATGTTATTGATTATTCTTTCTAAAGGGATAAAATTTCCTTGACCCAGGGCCATATCTGAATCATATGGTATGTAGTAAAAAAAATGACAAGAAATTTTGTGATGTCCATTCCACCACTGTGTAATTAATTCTGTCAGTCACTCACACAGAGTTCTTCTTCCCTACAGCAGAAGGTTTCAGGGGTTGTCAGGGACAAATACAAGCTGGGAGGAGAGGATTGAGAGTCCAAAGGACTACTGTCCTCCCCTGAGGGGGAGGACTGTGTGCTCCACTGAATTACTGCCTCTAGGCGGAGGCCTTGTGGTAGAGTGTATGGGGATAGCAGAAGTAGGGGGGTGCTGCAGCATGCATGTGTGAGCGTGCCCCAGTGTGAGGAAGGGACGAAACGGAGGAAAATGAGTGGCCAGACAGATGTCTATGATGCCAGCCAGCTGATTCCTCACTTGCCGCATCGTCGGGACCCAGAGGCTGGAAGATTGGGTTTGTCCTTTGATGAGGGGGGGGGATGGCCACTCTCCCCCCGACCCCACCATGAGGAGAATCTTTGGGGGTAATCTGGTCCTCAGGTATTTTCTGGGGAGATCTAGGACAGTTGGGATCGGTGGGGTAGAGCAAAAGGAAGCCCAGCCTGTCCTGGCCATAAAGAGCTTAAACACTTGTATGGGGGGATGATGCAATAAAATTTCATTGCGGAATAAACCAACAGAGACTATTTTCTATATATATAACCAAGAATAAAGCTCTATCTACATATAGCTTTAACATCTCAACAGTTAGTATGAGTGAAAGAAAACATTACATCAGTTGTAGTAAACCATTCTTGTGGAGAGTATATCTCCTCACCACTAAACTACCAGAGATAGAAAATTAGTTAGAAGTGTGCATTGGAGGAGGCATGGAGCACAGCAGGGCAGTAATTACTTTCTTCTTGTGTGGACTGTTGTAGAAGGCTGTTTACCAGCCTGGGGAGTGGATTGATGTCTTAAAAATAGTTTTGTGCTGGGGAAAGGGCCGGGAGGAGGAAGGATGTCTGATGAAGGAGGGACTTGCTGAGAGAAAGGAACATCATCACGTGACTTGGCCAAGCCAATCGCGTGTCCAGAGTCCATATATATTTCCTGGGGGGCCAAGCGACCATAACGCGTGAGTGCCACGAAGCAGGAGTGTGGCGTCTGACTAGGTGGCATCTGCAGGGAGGACCACAGGCCACGCTGGGGACATTAGACACGGTCCCAGGAATCAGGTGATGGGATAGGATACTGAAGGGAGGCATCTGTTGAGCTGATAATGGGAGGACTACAGGTGGGAGTAAATCTGACTGGGAAAACAAGGAAGCTGGAGAGGCATGAGGATGGGCAAGCAGCAGGCAGGGAAGAGGCAAGGTGTTAGGGATTAGGTGGGGAAAGCAGGCCAGAAGAGGAGCCAGGATGAGTGGCGAGCTGCAGTGGATGTGGGGCTGCCATCTTCTTGGGGATTTGTTGGAGGGTAGGAGGATGTATGGTGTGTAGGCAGATGGGGCAACTTAGGAAGGAGGTTGTAAGACTGAGAAATGAGCTGAGTTGGTGGGGAGGGTGGAGCGGGGGTACAGCATGGGCCTAGGGGACAGATGGTGGACTACCCAGTAGTGGCAAAATGCAAACAAAGGAGAATGGAAGGGGAGAGAACTGGGGGGGAGGGGTTACCATGCTGCCACTAAGGAGATGTTGAAACCTGAAGCTGAAGGGTGGAGGGTAGTCAAGAAAAGGGGAAGGGTGGGAGCAGGAGCAGAATATGCTTTGAGGTCACACTGACGGGAAATGGGGAAGCTTGGAATAAAGGGAGGAGGGATAAGAATAGGTTCTCGGCGCTAGCATACCTAGAGCAGTGAGAGGGGGTGGGTCAGTAGCAAAGATGGCAGGAGAGCTGGATAGAAGTGATGGCGGGGGAGCTAGTAGAGAGAGAGAAAAGAAACAGGGTCAATTCAGGACAGGGCAACAGGGATAGGGGAGGAGGTGGGATAGAAAGGTGGGGCAGGAGATGCAGGAACATGCGGGGGTCACAGGATGGGGATGGAAAGGTGGGAGGGGCAGACAGTCTGAGCAGGAGTAGTAGGAAGATGGGGGGTGTCGATTGTAGGGAAGGAATACAGGGTTTTAAATAATTGATTAGTTTTTTCTTGGGACAATACTAACTGTACAGAAAGTATTTATATAGGTTTTCTAGAAGTGTTATGTTTGTTAAACACATTGAGGCAAGTGTTATTCATTTCACAATGTTTTAACACTTTTATGAACAAAATGCTAAACAATTTTAGAGTTAAATAAAACCCTGGAATAGATCACAACAGGAGGCACTGGTGGCCAGTGGAAGGGAGGGGCTAATTCAGTGCAAAGGGGACTGAATTGGATAAGGGTGGGGACTGCAGGTGGTGAATGGTAGGTCATGAAGGCAGCCTGCATGGCAGCAGTAAGTCTAGGACAGGGGTTCTTCAGGGAACAAGTGGGAAAAGGGCCTTCAGGTTTGGAACAAGGGTGGGGACCAAGAACATGTGCAGAGGAATGGGATGCATCAGGGAGGTAAGCAAGTAACAGAGGGGAGGGTTGTCATCCGAGGGAACTCCATATTAAAAGGTGTAAGCTATGCTAGCCCAGTGTCACAGAGGGTTGAGGCACTGGATACCACACCTCGAACCACGCCGGCAACCCGGGTTCAGGAACGGACTTCAATCACTGGGAGCTGGTTGGGAAGGGAGGATTGAACGTCTGGAGGACTGCTCTCCTCACCCGGGGTGGGTTCAGGGAATGCGTCGCCTTGCAGTGGCCCCCCCCCAGTGGAGACCAGGAGCACTGCAAGAGGACCACAATACCTATGGGACCTGAAAACTGGAAAAAAATCTGCACTGAGCTCAGCCGGATGACGGCTGCTAACCTGCCTGCCCCTCTGATCTCCCATGGAGCCATGTCCGCCTCAGCAGTGTGGGGCCAATTTGTATGTGCTGGCTTGCCTCCCCCGGTGCCTTCCCCCTTGGAAGAGAGGGACCCGTCCAGTGAAGGGAGATGCAGGATTACCCCAGCGGCTGCGATATGAGTTAAGGAGGCTCGAGGGAGAAACTGAGGAGTGTGGGTGCCATTCGCAACCTGAAGGAGTGGGTGTACTCTGGGCATGTAGGGGGTTAAAAAAAAAGTGTCAAATGGAAAGACAGAGGTGCAAGGAAGAGCCACATATGGGTGGAGTAAATGCCAGGCATGACAGCGGGGAAAGTGGGGCAGTATATTAAGAGGTGTGTGGGGAGGCTAGGGGGGAACCTCATATCGTGGTGCACATGGGTACTAATGATTTGAGAGGGAATAGGATGGAGGAGTTGCAAGAGAGATTCAAGAATGTAGGAAGTTTGTGCAGTAGGGAGTGGAGGATGGTGGTGTTCTCTTAGATTCTCCAGTAACTAGGGCTAGCATGGCCAGAAAACTAAGAATCTCAGAGTTCAACAAATGCCTGGGGATCTGGTGTGAGTACATGGGATACGGACTGGTGGGGGATGGGGTAGAACATGGGAGAACAAAGACCTGTATGCACCAGATACTATAGGCTGCATTTGAGTAGAGAAGGCTCGGGGGTCCTAAACAGAAAGCTGAGGCAAGTCATTGCAGATAGGTCTAATTTAAACTAGGCGGGGGGGGGTGAGGGAGTGGGCAGTACACAGTGCCAGCATGCGAGGGAGTCCACCAGGCTTCCCCCAATAGATAGGCAGAAGGAGGAGGAGAAGCAAAAGTTCAAAAGAGGAGGTGTTAGGGGTGAGGGTATGGGCAAGGATTGTAAGAGTTCACAGTGGAGGGTGGTCTCGTTAAATACAAGAAGCCTATGCAATACGATAGTAGAACTGTAAGCTATGTTGGCAGAAGAGGAGGTGGATAGCCGCCATAACTGAAATGTGGGCTACCCAGTACCAGGACTGGAGTCTAGCGATCCCTGTGTAAAAACTATACCGTAGAGAGACAAAGGGAAAGGGGGAGGTGGCTATCTATGTGAAGGAGGGGATATTGTGTAACAGGGAGGAAGGTGAGGAGAGCAAGGCCGAAGCCTTATGGGTTCACCTACAGAACTCAGAGGGTAAGAAGGTGAGATTGGGGGTGGTATAGGCCTCCCTCCCAAAGTAAGGAGATGGACAAGGAACTGGGGAGCAAATAAGGAGGCTTCATGGAAAAGAGACAAACAGAGGTGGTCGGTGGCTTCAGTCTGCCAGGAGTGGATTGGAACACCCCAGCTACCTCAAGTGCTAAAGAGCAGGTCCTCTTGGAGGTCTTAGGACAGTTTCCTCACATACAAATGAAAGAGCCAACCAGGGAAGGGAACATTCTGGACCTGGTGCTGATGGACAGAGGTTGGAACACGTTGCTGGAGGAGGTGACATCACTGTGGATGGAGGGCAGCATCAAGAGGGGTGGAATAGGCCAAGGAGGGTCAAAACAGAGTGGAAGATGGGGCGTGAGCTGGAGGTTGGGGCACTGAATCAGAACCAAGGGGAAGGGGGCAGCTATAGTTTAATTAACAGCATGCTGCACACTCAAGCAGACTAGATAGAGCAAAAGGCCTGGGTCTGCTGAGAATTTCATATAATCATATGTTCGTATCTGTAACGATAAATCATGTTCATTCTTGAAACTTAATATTCAGCTCCTACAAATGCCTACATGCCTTAAATCTCTTAAAACATAACAGAAAGTACATGCAAGTATATTGCTAACTGCAGAGTTGCATTGTTTGTTTTGCATGAGTTAATGTTTTCATCAAATTTTGTTAACCAGGTAGACTCACTGAGACACATGCGTCCCTTTCTTAGGGATGACCTGGGATTAATTACATACAGTACAGTAGAGAGCCATTATTGCTAAGTGAAACAAGCATTTGTCAATGCCTAATGTTTGCTTGCTGGCATAGGCATTGGTAGTGTAGGAGTTACAGAGCTGCATAATAGGAATGGCAGTGAAGTATTGAACTGAAGCCAACCCCATCACCACCCTGCAGATAGTGACAGGCATTGGGGTGTGCCTTTGGGTCATCAGGCATAACGGCCACGCCATTTCACCACACCCTACCGTGCAGACACCGACAAGTGTCACGGTGTGCCTTGGGGTCTTTGGCCCTTATGCGCACCCCATTCCATCAGGAAATATTGTGAGATGGGTGCGGTATAGGAGAATAGGGGTGAACTTTGGGGCCGAAGAGTCCAAGGCACACCTCGATGCCTCTCAGTGGCTGTAGGGTGTGGATGGGGTGGAATGGTATGAGCATTGCAGGTGACAATCCCTAGTCACAGCCCTGATACCTGTCATTCTCTACAGGGTGGGGTGTTATGGTCGGAAACCATAACCTCAGGCATTCATTGGTATTTTCACTCCAAATTTTCAACTTGGGTTTTTTGTGACCCCCACCTCATGAACAGTGGCAATATCAGTTTGTTAGCTGAAAGCTGCTTTTGCACAGCGACTATGGCATTTGTCACCACAGGTGCAAAAACACATTCCAAACAGGATGTGAAAAATAAGAGCTGTACTGTTCATGGGGAGGTGTAAAAAAATGACAATGTTGAAAATCTGCAGTGAAAATATTAAAAAAACTGGTGAAGTCATGAGCATGCGTGGAAACTGTGCAATGTGCACCGGTAATGTAATTAGTCTGGGAATTGTTTACAGCAGATTGTCAACACAAGCATTTTGGGACCTCCAGTCATGAACATTGTCACTGTGATTTTCTTTATCTGTTCCAAACAATGATTTCTCACAGCAACCATGCATTTCTGTGCTGAAAGTGTGAAAACACATTTCGGCCATGTTGTGAAAAATGATAGCTGTACTGTTCATAAGGAAGTGTGGAAAATGCCACTGGTGAAAATCTGGACTGAAAATATTACAAATTCATGAACTTATGAGGGTGCGTGAAACCGCGCAATGCTCACCTGTAATACAGTCATTTTAGGAATTTTTCACCACATTTTCAAAATAGCCATTTTAAGACCTCTGCTCAAGAACAGTGTCACTGTGATTTTCTTAATGTGTCCCACACATTGATTTCACACACCGACTGCGCCATTGTGCGCTACATGGGCAGAAACATGTTTTGGTCGAGATGTGAAAAATGACAGCTGCACTACTCATAAGGAGGTGTGGTAAAATGGCAATGTTGAAAATCTGGAGTGAAAATATTGCAAATTTGCGAACTTATGAGCGTGCGTAGGATCAGTGCAACAAACACTCGTAAAACAGTCATTTTTGAGATTTTTTTCACCAAATATTTAACATAGCCATTTTAACACTTCTGCTCATGAACAATGTGACTGTGATTTTCTTAATGTGTCCCATACATTGAGTTCGCACACTGACTGCACTATTGTGCGCTACATGCGCAGAAACACATTTTGGGTGAGAAGTGAGAAATGACAGCTGTACTGCTTATAAGGAGTGTGACAAAATGGCAATGTTGAAAATCTGGAGTGAAAATATTGAAAATTCGCGAACTTACGAGTGTGCATAGGAACAGCGCAACGCATGCTCGAAAAACAGTCATTTTTGGGAATTTTTTCACCAAATTTTTAACATAACCATTTTCACACCTCTGCTCATGAACAGTGTCACTGTGATTTTCTTAATGTGTCCCGAACATTGATTTCGCACACCGACTGCGCCATTGTGCGCTACATGCACGGAAACACATTTTGGATGAGATGTGTAAAATGACAGCTGTACTACCCATAAGGAAGTGTGGTCAAATGGCAATGTTGAAAATCTAGAGTGAAAATATCAAAAATTCGCGAACCTATGAGCATGCATAGGAACAGCGTAACGCTCGCTCATAAAACAATACATTTTAGAATTGTTACTAAATTTTCAAATACAGGCTTTTCTAGAGCCTGCCTCATGAATATTGGCACTGTCGTTACCATTAATCAGTCCTGAAAGGTGATTTCACACAGTGACCGCGAAATCACCCTTCGGGCCTGAGTAACGCCATGACAGTGACAGAATTCATGAGGAGGGGTCCCAAAAACCCCATGTTGAAAATTTGGTGCCAAAATTCCAAAAAATGCCTGAGATATGCAGCAAAGTTGAAAAAACCCTATTCATTACATCATACAGCTTACCGGCATTTCCTCAGTTCGCGGTCAGCTTTGAAGAGTGCAGACGTGTTCCTGGTCCTCCAAGATTGTCACGCCGAGTCTGGAGGTAAGTATGGGGTGAGGTGGGGTGTGGGAGGCAGGTGCGAGGGTGGTGGCGCGGTGGGAGAGGGGTGAAGAGAGCAGCAAGGGAAGGTTTTTTTTCAGTTTTTTATTTGACTACGTAGGATGTTTGCCACACTGGTGTGGGCTCCCAGTGTGGAAGCTGGAAGGCTGTTGGGGGGCAGTGGAGCAGATGGGGGATTGGGCACCCCGGCGGCCATAGGACCTGTTGCCATGCTGGGGTGGGTTCCCAGCGTGGCACCCAATAGTCTGGGGGGAAACAGTAGAGCCGATGGGGGATTGGGCACCCCCATCAGCCATACAGACTGCAGGGGGAACAGTAGAGCTGACGGGGGATTGGGCACCCCCATCAGCCATACAGAGTGTGCGTGGGGAGGTAGCGATATACAGCACACAATGCATCGCGCATGTGTGTGAGGAGGGGGAGCGCTGCTCACTCAAGCGGTGCTCTCCCTTTCAACTGTACAGCACTGCATTTTGGATCGTCGCACTATGTTTCTTGCACATGCGTGCAAGCAAACATAAAAAGCATTACAGAGGTACCATTCAAGGCAATATAATAATGGTAGTAACTGTTTGTAAGTTCAAGTCAAAAAGACGAAGTGCAATGTATATATTTAATTGTGCAGTACATCTCCTTCAGACAAAAGTGAAGCAGAGCTCACCAATCACATACAGTAATGTGGATAGGCATGCAGAACACATTTATAATCAAGTTCCAGGGATAAGATTGCTCAGTCTGGTGTTGAAATATATCTTATTGCTGCTAACACACAGCAGGCAAAAATCTTAGCTGTACCACTGTGGAAGTATTGAAAGCCTATCGCATAATGTTCAGCCTAGATGAACATTAGCAGCTGCCTGGAGAAGTTCTGTTAATGGAGGAACAGGTGCAGGAATACACTATTTTTAAGCAAAAAAGATGTTCCAGGACTAGAGGGCATGGGATGAAGTTGGAGGGAGGATGATTCAGAGGAAACATGAGGAAGAATTTCTTCACAGAACGGATGGTGGACAAGTGGAACACCCTGCCAGAGGAAGTGGTGGGGGCTGAAACAATCACGGATTTAAGTATGCATGGGATAGACATAAAGGAATTCTGGAGGTCGGGGTAAGGGGCAACAGACTTCTAGGAAAACATAAACTGAACTTACAAGCTCAAATGGGTAGACTGGGTGGGCCATAGGCCCTTATCTGCCGACACTGTCTATGTATCTATGTAATGCAGAGTGGAGGGCAACCCGGGGTTCATTGCTTGCATAGTAGAAGCAGCTGTGCAATAATGCACAGTGGAGTGAGTGGTATAAGATCATGCAGAGTTTGTAAAGTAACTGTCACCTCCCAGCATGGAAGACAAAATAGTGGAATTTCTAAAATGTTGAGCAGATTAGAGCTACAGGGCAAACATTTACAAAACGTAAAGCAGTCAGGCCTTTTATTAATACACAGGGAGTAAGTTCAGATATCTCTGACTCCCTCTAGTGCCCCCCACTGTCAAATGTTAAAGAGATAATATTGGATCTGAAACTGTAGTATCTGATGAGTACTTCAGCCATTACTTACCTCAGAGCAACATTGCTCCAGTGGAATCATTGCACCTAGGGATACATAGATACATAGACAGTGTTGGCAGATAAGGGCCTATGGCCCACCCAGTCTGCCCATTTAAGTTTGTAAATTCAGTTTATGTTTTCCAGGAAGTCTGTTGCCCCTTACCCCTGACCTCCAGAATTCCTTTATGTCTATCCCATGCATTCTTAAATCCCGTGATTGTTTCAGATCTCCCCTGTCTTGGTGAATTATGCAGTACAGAAAGTGAGCTGCAATATATTTTTAAGAGTGCTGGCTCATTGGGCTGTATAATCCAGACAAGTGCATTACTTGTTTGCACTAGGCTGACTCTGCAGCCAAGGAGCCTCTGCCCTTCCCTATAGGGTGGGCCCCCGCATTGTGTTCCCTGAGGCTCCTGCTGTTACCCCACCGGATCTAATAAGGGCCAGGTAAACAAATAAATTAAAATGAATTACCCACCAGAAGCTGTGGTTGCCTCACATCCTGCTGATTAAATGTGTAGAGAGCTCAGTCGGGGGAGCATCTGAGAGGCTGACAACCATCAAACCACCCTAGGCATCCATTATTAGGGAAACTGCAAATACATTAAGCTGTCTAATGATCCATCTTTGAGCTTCTGGCAATGTTTAGTTTTGCATTGTACCATTAAGAGGCTATAAGCTGAAGTGAGTGGTTTGCTTCAATTGGTTGGGAATTAAAGAATTCACTGGGACAGACATAAGGCAATTCTAGGGGTGGAGGTAGGAGGAAGTAGGTTGGTTAACTGACATCTCTGGAGTGATGATGTGAAAAGCTTTCTGCCTGTGTTGGAGACGGAGTCCAGTATGTGCTGTCCAAGTACGGACCTTTGAATTCTGACACACCCCTGTGGTGTGTGTAGTATGTTACGTGTAAAAAACATTTAGTACAACATGTACAGTTTTCTGCATTTTTAAGGTGTTTGTTACCAGATGAATGGTTGAGTATAAGCTTGGAAACAAAAGCTGGGATCCCCCCCCCATCTGGAGTAACCAGTTTACCTGTACAGGTTCAGAAAGGCTCCCATTTCCTTTTCATTCAGCTCAATTGGCCAATGCCTGAGAAAAGTGTTTACCCCTGTATGTTGGTTAGTTTTCTTCTAGTTTACCCCAGGATAGTGAGTTGTAGAAGTCCTAAGCCTATATGTGCTCTCTGTGGTCATGTGTACCACAGTTAATCCTGTGAAATGTGGGAAATGCCCAGTACCTGGCCACATGTGCCAGTTTTCCAGTTGGAACTACTGTGTTCTCCAGTATGTGTTTTTTTATCCTATGCTAAATGGGAAATCAGGAATGTCTGTACCTCAGTAATCCACATTACCAGTATGTGTATCCCCATGGGGCCCAGGGGTCCATCTTCACTTTGTGTTTAATCCTACTCTAATACATGAATAAAAGCCACAGCGTAGAATTCCAACCTGGTTTGGACAGTAATGTTATTGCTTCCTCATGTCTGGAGTTACTTGGGTGCCCCTGCCCAGGAGTGCAAATCTTGCAGTGCCCCAAGCAAATATTTTCTCCCAGGGACCAGGGTTGTTGAGTATTGTAATTGATCCCCACCAGATGTGTGCCAGGCATTTGTCGGCAGTCACACGTGTTTATTTATTTATTAAATTTTGGTGACCGGGTAGGCCCACTGAGTCTGAAGGTCCCTTTTCAGGGCGCGACCTGGGATAACAATACAAGTTATAAGAATGAACAAGGACATAAGGAACATTTGAGGCACTGTGAGTTACATCATGAGGTGGTTACAGTAAAGAAAAATAGTGGATACAGGCATGGTTACAGGCATGGTAAAGAAAAGCACTGGATACAGGCATGGCTTACACTTGGTTGTCTCATTTATAACAAACTTCTCCATCTGGCATATCCCACCTTGTCGATGTTGGCAATCAATTAAGTAACCCCACCCTTGTCTTTTCCTAGACGTTTGGTGAGAACTGTGCCTTCTGGTTAAGTAAGGGGCTGGTAGGAGGTTGCACAAACATTGATTTTCAAACAAAGATTCAGCTGTGTTTTGTTTAGAGGGCTTTAAGGTTTTTCTGCTTGTCATTTTGTTTCTTTGTGTGTGTGTTTGGGGGGGGGAACAGCACCTACCTGAATTTCAGCAATGGCTTGATCATTATCCCACAGTCCCAGTCCGACATAAAAAGACTGGTTAACAAAATGGGTAGTCCAGCCTGTACAGGAATGGGGCAGAAGGTAGTAAACTAGGTTAGGAACTGGCTAATGGACAGGAAGCAGAGGGTGGTGATGGTAAATGGGATCCAGTCCAAGGGGAGGAGAATGATGAGCACCAGGGTAACTTACGGATTAGTCCTTGGGCCTCTCCTGTTTAATGTCTTCATTAGTGACATTGTGGTATGATTGAAGGGAAGGTCTGCCTGTTTGCAGATGACACTAAGATCTGTAACAGGGTGGATACTCCAGACAGGATGGAGAGAATGCGGAGAGACCAGGGGGAAGCTAGGAGAGAAAAAAGGGTCTGCGAATGCGATATATCAAGTTTGCAAGGCAACTGAGGTTCAATTAAAACAAACTGCCATATAAAACACCTGGGATGAGAGAGTGAACCCTTCCTGAGGCATGGTAAAGAATGACGGAGGGGGACTGCTGATGATCACCAAGAAAAAGAGGGACCTGGCATTATCATTTTGGATGACCTAAAGGTGTCTAAGGTGACCAAGCAAAGTAAAAAGTCTGCACTGAGAGGACCAGTGGCAATGGCATTCTGGGATGCATTGGTTGGTAGGGGTATTAATAGCCAGGAGGGTTTCCAGTTTCTATAGCTAAGGATGTCAGTCAGATGTTGTTCCCTGTAACTACATGAGCTCTGTCCTGAGGCTGTAAACACCATTCTATCCTAGCATGGTAATAAATACAATAAAAATGAAACCACAAAGCAATCTCTTTAATATTTGTATTTTATTAGACTTAAAAAAAATTAACCTTGTTATAACTGCAATAAGCCATTTGGAGGATGTGAGTTATGGATATTTACTATGGCTGGCGGGATTTACCCACTTGGCTGCGCCTCTGGGCAAACCACTCTAGCCATGGTAAATCCTCGATAATCCACACCCTCTTGTGGCTTATTACTTAAATAACACTGGCATTCCATTTTGTAAACACACTGCTATGACATAGATGATATAGGTTTATAAGTTTCTGACATCACAATAGTGGGATTACAAGGTTGTAATCTGCTTGAATTTCAATGGGTAATAAGGGCTACCTATACATTATTTATAGTTTCCTGAGACAGTTCTGTGACTGCCTCCTAGTGAACTACATACACCCTGTTGCCCAGTGTGCACCACATGGTGACATGGGTTTATGTATTTTTCAGGAGACAGAACCATCATCTGGAGGACAGTGACATTGGTAGTTTGTTACTATGAATCTGAATTCCAATTGCAGGACGTATTCTATGGTTCTTTATATCTACCACCACCAGCTTAATTTGGTTCAAGGTCAGTTGGCATTAATCTGTGTAGGGAATGATTGTGAATGGGGGGAGCTGCAAAAAAGTGGGGGTGGTAGGCTAGCTGCACACTAGAGCAGACTTGCTAGAGCATGTTGCCTGTGTCTGTTGGTAAGTAGTAAGGTGCTCACTGATTGAAATTAAGTTTTGCAGCTGCTAGCCAGCAGTGAGCTAGTGGCTGAGTGGGGGTAGACACACACACCTTTCCACTGGCACAGAAGCTGGTGTATTTATAGAAATGTGGGCTTCCCCCGTACAAGCCTTCAGCCAGGGCTAGTGAAATGAAAATGTGACTAACCACAGCCATGCCCTTCCCAGTTCAGAGCTGATGCCTTGCAAAACATCTGTTGTGGCCACAGACGATGGCAGGCACACCATACCAGCTGTTGTGCAATGCAGAAGGTAAGGCGTCATCGTCATCAGGAGTCTACAGGGATGGGAAAGTTACATTTTGATTCAGAGTATTACTTAGTTCCCCTTACAATATTTGCTTTTCCATCATTTTTGTACGCAGGCTGGCTCTCAATTAACATGTGTCGGCGAAAATATATCAGTGGTGCTGAAAAGAGGAAGCACCAACAGCTGTGGGATGAGGCAAAGCAAGCTATTGTGGACAGAACACCAAAGTTGGAAACTTTCTTTAGAAATGCACCAGTGAGGACAGTGAGTAATGATGACAACTCAACCGTACAGTGTGATCAACTATCTATACCTTCTTTGGACACAGAGCAGTTATCTTCTTTCCGACCTGATGCCCAACAAATTCCTGCCACCTCTAGTATCGTCTAGGTCTTGCCTCCTTCACAGACTGCCACACAGGTCAATTCTAGCTCTGGATATACTGCGACGCCAAGTCCTGCCACCTCTGGTATCATCCACGTCTTCCCTCCTTCACAGTCTGCCACACAGGTCAATTCTGGTTCTGGATAAAAAGGCGGCACCAAGTCCTGCCACCTCTGGTATCGTTCAGGTCTTCCCCGACCTCACAGACTGCCACACAGGTCAATTCTGGTTCTGGATATACTGCGGTGCCAAATCCTGCCACCTCTGGTATCATCCAGGTCTTCCAACCTTCACAGACTGCTACGCAGGTCAAGTCTGGTTGTGTGTCTGACTGTAGTGCTGCACCTAAAACACTGAAAATGTCTTCTGGTCCTGGATTGTGGGGCAGTTTATCAAAGGGGCACATTGAATACTGGGTTTCAAATGGCCCTTCTTGTCAGAACCAGCAAGGACCCTTGAACAATTCCAGCGGAACCTTTCAAACAGAGTACAATACTTTTTCAAGAGTCTCTTCTGTGGAAAGAAAGCGAAAGGTGAACAGTAACATAGAAACATAGAGGTTGACAGCAGATAAGAACCCAAGGCCCATCCATTCTGCCCATTTCTTTTCTACCTTATAAATGTGCCATCGGCCTTTGCTTTGTCAGTGGCCTATCTATTCATACTCATCTGTATTGCTCCTTATGCCTATCCCATGCATGTTTGAACAGTACAATTGTGAATGGCTTTTATACGCTTAGTGCAGCTGGGAACATTTATTGTTTTGTAGCAGTTATTGTCCACAAGCTCTCACAGTTTGCCACTGATGGATTCAGTGACTGGAGTAATGTGACTAAGCTAATCAAATGGCATGACAACAGTGAAGCACATCAGACAGCAATGCTTGCCTGGCTAAAGAGAGCTTCTGCCAGGGGGATGCATAGATGCTGAACTGCAGAAACAGCAGGAAAGTGAGAAGAACTACCGGTGATCAGTGCTCCTTAGAGTTGTTGAGGAGATCAAATTTCTAGTTGAGCGTTGGCTGGCATTTAGAGGAGATGACAAGCTAATAGGCTCACAAAACAATGGAAATTTTCTTGGCATGCTTGAAGTGATAGCAAAGTTGGATCTATTTCTTGCTGCCCATATTTTACATTATGGCAATTCTGGGTGAGGGAAATCCAAGCTATTTATCATCTACAATTTGTGATGAACTTATACAACTAATGGGAACTGAAGTTCTGACAGCTGTGTGCAATGAGGTTCGAACTGCTAAATATTTCTCTATTTCTGTTGATTCAGCCCGGATGTGAGTCACACGGATCAGCTGACTTTTGTTGTTCGATTTCTCAAAGAAAGTAGTGAGCCCAAGAAGCGTTTCTTGAAATTTGTGCCTACAGACAGCCACACTGGAGAAAACTTGCAGGATAATGTGTTGGACACGCTGAAAGAGCTTGGCCTCAGTGTTGAAGACTGTAGAGGTCAAAGCTATGATAATGCAGCAAACATGTCTGGACAGTATGTGGGCCTGCAGGCATGACTAAAAGAGATCAACTCGCTTGCTGACTATGTACCATGTGCAACACATTCATTGAATCTTGTTGGTACTGCAAGTGTCAACTGTTGCATAGAATCAGTTAAATTCTTCAGCACAGTACAGCAGATATATGCTTCTGCAGCTGGTTCCATGAGGCAGTGGAAATCTCTGACAGAAGGTCTGACTCCCAGTGAGAATGGGAGAATCCTGACACTCAAGACCCTATTATCCACACGGAGGCATTGACATGCAGAGTCTGTCTTTGAACTTTCACCACTTACATAACATACTGATTAAACTGGAAGATGATGAACATGAACCAGCAGAAATGAGGCTCACTTGCAAGTCATTGGCCAATGCATTATGACGACTGGAAACAGCCTTCATGTGTGAACTGTGAGAAAGAATCTGCAAAGATTCCAGAAATGCAATACCTTCTCTAAAGTACACGAGTGGATTGGACAGCTGTTGCTGCTGTGTTCTTGTCTTTAGAGGAGTTCACTAATCAGTGGAGAGATCAATTTGAAGATATTGAAAGGGCAGCAAAGAACATAATGCCAGATGTGTCCCAGGCCTATTCAAGTGAGTGCACCAAAATCAGACGATCAAAATGCCATGCTGATGATTCGACCACACCTCACTTCATCCGTACAGGTTCCCAGGATTTTCAGGTGGAGTCATTCCTGGTGATAATCAACCAGGGTGCATGCTTCATTACAGCAGAGTTGAGCAGTTTACCAACAATTGTCAGATGATTTTGTATTTCTGCTTCCTATTGTTGATAATGATGCAACACAGCTCCATATCAACGCATCATGCATCGTTAGTAAATATGCAAAAATGTTGATGCAAACTGTGTTGATGAGTTTCTGCATTTTCTTGACTTCATATCGCATGTCAATATCGAGCGAAGCACACAAGAGATGATGAAATATATGCAGCAAAATAATCTGGTCGAATTTACATTTCCTAATGAAGCAGTCGCTCTCAGATTATTCCTAACTCTGCAGATAAAAGTCTGTGAAGGAGAACGTTCCTTTTCAAAACTGGCCTTGATAAAGAACTGCCTGAGATCAACAACAACACAGGGCAAGCTGAATTCACTTGCAATACTTTCTATTGAGAGTGATGTAACAAGAGCACTCAGTTTTGAGACTATAATCAACACATTCTCTACGCAGAAATCACGCAGGAAGCAGTTCCAACTACTTGTCTTAGGTTGCCTTTGGTAGGACTGTCAGACTGAAGGCATACTTTTTTCTCTTTCTACGTCTTGCAACTATTTCATATTATTCATCTGCCGCCTGGGCAGAAATACAGAAGTTATTTCAAAGAAGCATATTTGCACCATTTGGTGTTCTGTTCTGCCATTATAAAGAAATTATATTTGATTACAGATATATTCCACATGTCTGCTTCAGACTGTGAAGCTATAGTAGTACTGCATTTCACTTCTGTGTGCACAGTTTCATAATTCTCTATATCCGGGGGAATAGAGTTATTTCTAAGCAGCATATTTGCACCATTTGGTGTTCTGTTCTGCCGTCACAAAGAAATGATATTTGATTACAGATATCTTCCACATGTCTGCCTCAAACTGTAAAGGTCTAGTAGTACTGCATTTCACTTCTTTGTGCACGGTTTCATAATCTTCAATATCCTGGGGAATAGAGTTATTTCTAAGATGCATTCATATTTGCATCATTTGGTGTTCTGTTCTACTGTCACAAAGAAAAATTTTATTACACATCTTCCACTTGTCTGGCACAGACTGTGAAGGTCTAGTAGTACTGAATTTCATTGCACAGTTTCATATTCCTCTACATCGTGGGGAATAGAGTTATTTCTAAGAAGCATATTTGCACCATTTGGTGTTCTGTTCTACAGTCACAAAGAAATTATATTTGGTTACAGATATCTTCCACATGTCTGCCTCAGATTGTGAAACTATAGTAGTACTGTATTTCACTTCTGTGTGCATGGCTTCATATTCCTTTACATTGTGGGGGAATAGAGTTATTTCTAAGAAGCATGTTTGTACCATTTGGTTTTCTATTTTACAGTGTCGCAAAGAAATGATATTTGATTGCAGATATCTTCCACATGTCTGCCTCAGACTGTAGTTGTACTGCATTTCACTTCTGTGTGCACGGTTTCATAATTCTCTATATCCTGGGGAACAGAATGATTTCTAAGAGGCATTCATATTTGCACTATTTGGTGTTCTGTTCTACAGTCACAAAGAAACATTTGATTACACGTCTTCCACATGTCTGCCTCAGATTGTGAAGGTCTAGTAGTACTGCATTTCACTTCTGTGTACGCACCATTTCATAATTCTCTATATCCAGGGGTAATAGAGTTATTTCTAAGATGCATTCATATTTGCACCATTTGGTGTTCTGTTCTACCGTCACAAAGAAATATTTGATTACACACCTTCCACATGTCTGCCTCAGACTGTGGAGGACTAGTAGTACTACATTTCACTTCTGTGTGCACGGTTTCATATTCCCCACATCGTGGATTAGATATATTTCTAAGAAGCATATTTGCACCATTTGGTGTTCTGTTCTATGGTCACAAAGAAATATTTGATTACATGTCTTCCACGTGTCTGTTCAGATTGTGAAGGTCTAGTAGTACTGCATTTCACTTCTGAGTGCACGGTTTCGTATTCCTCTAGATCTTAGGGAATAGAGTTATTTCTAAGATACATCCATAATTTTGCCATTTGGAGTTCTGTCCTACAGTGTCACAAAGAAATATTTAATTATACACCTTCCACATGTCTGCCTCTAGATTGTGAAGGTCTAGTATTACTGCATTTCACTTCTGTGTGCACTATTTTATATTCCTCTACATCCTGTGGAATACAGATATTTCAAGAAGCATATTTGTACCATTTGGAGCTCTGTTCTGTTGTCACAAAGAAGTGATATTTAATTACTGATATCTTCCTCATGTCTGCTTCAGACTGTGAAGCTATAGCAGTACTGCATTTCACTTCTGTGTGCATGGTTTCTTAATTCTCTATATCCTGGGGAAAAGAGTTATTTCTAAGAAACATATTTGCACCATTTTGTGTTCTGCTCTGTCGTCAGAAAGAAATGATATTTGATTACAAATTTTGTCCACATGTCTGTCTCAGACTGTGAAATAGTAGTAGTACTGCATTTCACTTCTGTGTGCACAGTTTCATATTTCTCTACATTGTGGTGAATAGCGTTATTACTGAGAAACATATTTGCACCATTTGGTGTTCTGTGCTACAGTCACAAAGAAATATTTGATTATACACCTTCCACATGTCTGCCTCACATTGTGAAGGTCTAGTAGTACTGCATTTCACTTCTGTGTGCATGGTTTCATAATTCTCTCTATCCTGTGGAATAGAGTTATTTTTAAGAAGCATATTTGCACCATTTGGTGTTCTGTGTTACAGTGTAAAAAGAAATGATTACAGATACCTTCCACATGTCTATCTCAGACTGTGAAGCAACAATAGTACTGCATTTCACTTCTGTGTGCACTGTGTCATAATTATCTGTATCCCATAGAATAGAGGTATTTTTAAGAAGCATATTTGTACCATTTGATGCTATGTTCTGCCGTCACCAAGAAATGATATTTGATCACAGATATATTCCACATGTGTGCCTCAGACTGTGAAGCTATAGTAGTACTGTATTTCACTTCTGTGTGCACAGTTTCATAATTCTCTGTATCTTGGGGAGCAGAGTTATTTCTAAGAAGCATATTTGCACCATTTGGTGTTATGTTCTGCTGTCACAAAGAAATGATATTTGATTACAGATACATTCCACGGGCTGGATTCTCAAACTGTACCATTCTGTGGCACAAGCCCTTCGCTGCTCAAAAAAGTTGCGCTGGGGTGTGGCCGGGGTGATAATAAACGGAGTTGCACTATTGAGCAACTCCTTTGAAAATCACCCCCTGGCCACAGCCACTGTGCATGGCACAGTGGAACTTGCCTCACCGCAAGTGGTCAGAGTGGATCATTCAGATGCGGTGGCACAAGTTCCATTGCGCCATGCACAAATTTCCGATATTCAAAAGGTGACATGCAAATGGGGTCATAATTCATGCAAGGCACATGAGGGACCTTTTGCATCTAATTACAGCCCCATTTGCATGCTATTAGCATGCAGGTGCACCGATCCTCGAAGACTTGCACTGGCACCCTGCCAGGCAGCAGCCATTGGGACCTAAGCCACCTGCAGCCCGATCGCAGGCATGATGAAAATCTCCCCGACTGGCCCGATCACTCGATCACTTGCATAATGTAAAAGAACCCCCGACTGGCCGATCATGGGCATGATGTTAAAGAACCCCCGACTAGCCCGATCGTGGGCATAGTAGCAAAGAACCCCCCGACTAGCCCATTCATGGGAAGAACAGAGTTCACCCCCTGACTAGCCCGATCGTGGGCAGAGCGGAGTTCAAACCCCAAAGACCAATATCCCTGGTGGTCCAGTGGACCGCGAAGCCCGTTCACAGGCATAAGAGTCAAACCCACCTCCCCAAAGTCCAATTTCCCTGGTGGTCCAGTGTCCCCCACCCACCCACGGAGCCCCACCACCGCCTCCCCCATCAGCCGGTGGGCGGCAGCACCCAGCCTCCCGCCGCCCACTGACTGACAGTTAGTAGGGCTGCACGCCCATTGGTTCAGAGCAAGAGCCAATGGGCATGCAGCCCATACCGTACAAGGCAGTCCAGATGTGTGAATGAATGAATTCTCTCAATCTTGGGGAATACAGTTATTTCTAAGAAGCATATTTGCACCATTTGGTGTTCTGTTCTGCCCTCACAAAGAAATGATATTTGATTACAGATATCTTCCCCATGTCTGCCTCAGACTGTGAAGCTATAGTAGTACTACATTTCACTTCTGTGCACATGTTTTCATAATACTGTATATCCTGTGGTATAGAGTTATTTCTAAGAAGCATATTTGCACCATTTGGTGTTCTGTTCTACTGTCACAAAGAAATATTTGATTACACGTCTTCCACATGTCTGCCTCAGACTGTGAAGGTTTAGTACTTCTGCATTTCATATCATTGCACAGTTTTATTCTCTACATTGTGGGGAATAGAGTTATTTCTAAGAAGCATGTTTGTACCCTTTGGTGTTCTGTTGTACAGTGTGTTTCAAAGAAATGATATTTGATTACAGATATCTTCCACATGTCTGCCTCAGACTGTGAAGCTATTGTAGTACTGCATTTCACTTCTGTGTGCACGTTTCATAATTCTATATATCCGAGGAATAGAGTTATTTCTAAGATGCATTCATATTTGCACCATTTGGTGTTCTGTTCTACTGTCACAAAGAAATATTTGATTACACGTCTTCCACATGTCTGCCTCAGACTGTGAAGGTTTAGTACTTCTGCATTTCACTTCTTTGTGCATGGTTTCATAATTCTCTATCTCCTGGGGAATAGAGTTATTTCTAAGAAGCATATTTGCACCATTTGGTGTTCTGTTCTGCCGTCACAAAGAAATTATATTTGATTACAGATATCTTCCACATGACTGCCTCAGACTGTGAAGCTATTGTAGTACTGCATTTCACTTCAGTGTGCACTGTTTCATATTGCTCTACATCACAGGGAATAGAGTTATTTCTAAGATGCTTTCACATTTGCACAATTTGGTGTTCTGTCCTACTGTTTCACAAAGAAATGATATTTGATTGCACATATCTTCCACATGTCTGCCTCAGACTGTGAAACTATTGTAGTACTGGAGTTTACTTCTGTGTGCACAGTTCCATGTTCTCTATATTGTGGGGAATAGAGTTATTTCTAAGAAGCATGTTTGCACCATTTGGTGTTCTGTGCTACAGTCACAAAGAAATATTTGATTACACACCTTCCACATGTTTGCCTCAGATTGTGAAGGTCTAGTAGTACTGCATTTCACTTATATTTGTGCACTGTTTTATATTCCACTATATCCTGGGAATAGAGTTAATTCAAGAAACATATTTGGACCATTTAGTGTTCTGTTTTGTTGTCACAAGAAATGATATTTGATTACAGATATCTTCCACAGTCTGCCTCAGACTAAGAAGCTAAAGTAGTACTGCATTTCACTTCTGTGCACAGTTTCACAATTCTCATATCCTGGGAATAGAGTTATTTCTAAGAATCATGTTTGCACCATTTGGTGTTCTGTTCTGTCATCACGAAGAAATTATACTTGATTACAGATATCCACATGTCTGCCTCAGACTGTGAAACTATAGTAGTACTGCAATTCACTTCTGTGTACACGGTTTCATAATTCTCTATATCCTGAGGAATTTAGTTATTTCTAAGATGCATTCATATTTGCACCATTTGGTGTTCTGTTCTACCATCACAAAGAAATATTTCATTACATCTCTTGCACATGTCTACCTCAGACCGTGGAGGACTAGTAGTGCTACATTTCACTTCTGTGTGCATGGTTTCATATTCTTCTACATTGTGGGGATTAGAGTTATTTCTAAGAAGCATATTAGCACCATTTGGAGTTCTGTTCTACAGTCACAAAGAAATATTTGATTACACGTCTTCCACATGTCTGCCTCAAATTGTGAAGGTCTAGTAGTACTGCATTTCACTTCTGTGTGCACGTTTCATATTCCTGCACATCATAGGAATAGAGATATTTCTAAGATGCATTCATATTTTGCCATTTGGTGTTCTGTTCCATAGTGTCACAAATAAATATTTGTTTACAGATATCTTCCACATGTCGACTCAGACTGTGAAATTACAGTAGTACTGCACCACTTCTTGTGTGCACAGTTTCATATTCCCACATTTTGGGAATAGAGTTATTTTATGAAGCATATTTTCACCATTTGGTGTTCTGTTTTACCATTACAAAGAAACAATTTTGATTAACGATATCTTCCACGTGTCTGCCTCAGACTGTAAAACTATAGTAGTACTGCATTTCACTTTTGTGTGCACTGATTCATATTCCTCTATATCGTGGGAAATAGAGTTATTTCTAAGAAGCATATTTGCACCATTTGGTGTTCTCTTCTAGCTTCACAAAGAAATTATAATTGATTACAAATATCTTATACATGTCTGCCTCAGACAGTGAAACTATAGGAGTACTGTTCTTCTCTTCTGTGTGCACGGTTTCATATTCCTCTGCATTGTGGGGAATAGAATTATTTCTAAGGAGCATGTTTGTACCATTTAGTGTTCCGTTCTACAGTGTCGCAAAGAAATTATATTTGATTACAGATATCGTCCTCATGTCTGCCTCAGACTGTGAAGGTGAAGTAGTACTGCATTTCACTTCTGTGTGCACTGTTTCATAATTCTCTATATCTTGGGGACTGGAGTTATTTCTACGAAGCATATTTGTACCATTTGGTGTACTATTCTGCCGTCACAAAGAGATGATATTTGTTTACAGATATATTCCACAGGTGTGCCTCAGACTGTGAAGCTATAGTAGTACTGCATTTCACTTCTGTGTGCACAGTTTCATAATTCTCTATATCCTGGGGAATAGAGTTGTTTCTAAGAAGCATATTTGCACCATTTGGTGTTTTGTTCTGCCATCACAAAGAAATGATATTTGATTACAAATATATTCCACATGTCTGCCTCAGACTGTGAAATTATAGTAGTACTGCATTTCACTTCTGTGTGCACTGTTTCATATTTCTCTACATTGTGGTGAACAGAGTTATTACTGAGAAGCATATTTGCACCATTTGGTCTTCTGTGTGCTACAGTCACAAAGAAATATTTGGTAATACAACTTCCACATGTCTGCCTCACTTTGTGAAGGTCTAGTAGTACTGCATTTCACTTCTCTGTGCATAGTTTCATAATTCTCTCTATCCTGTGGAATAGAGTTATTTTTAAGAAGCTTATTTGCACCATTTAGTGTTCTGTGCTACAGTGTCACAAAGAAATTATATTTGATTATGGATACCTTTCCACATGTCTGCCTCAGACTGCAAAGCAACAGTAGTACTGCATTTCACTTCTTGTGCATGGTTTCTTAATTATCTATATACCATAGAATAGAAGTATTTTTAAGAAGCATGTTTTTACCATTTGGTGATCTGTTCTGTTGTCACAAAGAACTGATATTTGATTTCAGATATCTACCACATGTCTGCCTCGGACTGTGAAGCTATTGTAGTTCTGCATTTCACTTCTGTGTGCACATTTTCATAATTCTCCATATCCTAGGGAATAGAGTTATTTGTCCCAGATTTCCCCCTCTCCCTCCACAAAAGACAGACACCATTGTTTGTTGTTGTGCTCAGATTGGCAATTAATTTATTTAGATTCATAATTCCATATTCCATTCCAATTCCTTTATTATCATATTTCCAACATTTTGTTTATTCATTCCATATTTCAATCTCTGATTATTCTTCACCCAGGTGAAAACCTGCATGCCTTCCTCTTCTCCTTTTCCATTAGGTAACAGTGAAACCGAGACTGCTTTTTCCTTCATCTTCCTTCTCTTCTTGTGTTATTCCTCTTTCCTTCCCCCCCCTCCTCCCCCTTTTCCCTTTTCTCCTGCCATCCACCTTTGACAGTTCTTAACCATATTCTCACCTGCCATCCACCTTTGGCAGTCCGTAACTATATCATTACCTGCCATCCACCTTCGGCAGTCCAATTTTGTCCACCCGGACGTGCTTGCCTTACACCTTCACAGACCCACATACAGTCCCATCTTGACTGTCTTCCTTACTTGCTGTGCCAGACAGGGTGGGTGGGAGGAATCAAAAACTCCAGCAAAAGTGGCTGAGACCCCTTTGTGCTGTCCCTTAAGTACCTCCCTAGTTCCCTCTCCTTCCTGTTTGTCTGCCCATTGTTCTGGCCCTTTAGCTCCTCCCCTTTCTCCCCCCCTTCCCTTCTGAGCACAAACCATCTTAAGCATGAGGGAAGGGGTGCACCAGGACAACCTGGTCTGCTCTTAAAGGGGCAAACTCCATTGTCCCGGATTCCCCCCTCTTCCTCCACAAAAGACAGACACCATTGTTTGTTGTTGTACTCAGATTGGCAATTCATTTTAGATTCATAATTCCATATTCCATTCCATTCCTTTATTATCATATTTCCAACATTTTGTTTATTCCTCCATATTTCAATCTCTGATTATTTTTCCCCCAGGTGAAAACCTGGGTGCTTTCTTCTTCTCCTTTTCCATTAGGCAATGGTGAAAACCGAGACCACTTTTTCCTTCATCTTCCTTCTCTTCTTGTGTTATTCCTTTTTCCTTCCCCCCTCCCCTTCTTCCCCCCTTTTCCCCACTAGCCAGTCTCCAGCTTGCATTGGATGACTGGCTTCCCCTCTCCAGAGTAGCCATCACCCATCCTTAAGGGAGCTCCGTTTCCATTGATGTCTCCTATTCTTCACTCTATATTATTATTATTTTTAACCCATTGTTTGTCTGTCTCCTCTATTCTTCTATAAATCCCATAATTTCTGCATTGAACATGTCTATAGCTATATCTGACAGGTGTACTCCATCTGACCTGTAAAATTCATCCACCCATTCTTCTACCCTCTCAGTATCACCTGTCCTTCCATCTACCTTACCGTGTTCCAACCTCCTATTCATCTTCCTCCTGGCCCTTTCTACTGCTCTGTAGGACTGTTGCTTCGGAGATGTGTTCTGGACAATTAGTTAGCACCCAGTCTTGAAGTGTACAGGTCCCTGTTCTGTAGTTTACTCTAGTAGGTGATTTGACCATTTGTGAGAAGTTAGCAGCAGCTAGGGCATCCTTATAACTATTCGAGCTGTAGGCCAGCCAGCTGTTATCCCTCTGTACAGACAGTTGGTGAGACCCCATCTGGAGTACTGTGTGCAGTTCTGGAGACCCCATCTCCGCAAAGACATAGACAGAGTGGAGGGTGTCCAGAAGAGGGCAACCAAAATGGTGCAGGGTCTGCACCAGAAGACATACGAAGAAAGACTAAAGGAGCTTAATATGTATACCCTTGAGGAAAGAAGGAGAGAGGGACATGATAGAAACTTTCAAGTACCTCAAGGGAATAAACAAAGTCCAAGAGGGTAGCATCTTCCAGAAAAGAGATGTGCAAGAACAAGAGGTACAATTTGAAGATTGAGGAGGACGGCTCAGAGGTAATGTGAGGAAGTATTTTTTCACTGAGAGGGTTGTGGATGCATGGAACAGCCTCCTGAGGAGGCGTGGAGTCAAGAACAGTGGGGAACTTCAAGAATGCATGGGACAGGCATAAGGCAGTCCTAGTGGGGGGTAGGAGGAAGTAAGCTGTTTGTTAACTAGGATCTGCAGCTTATCTGTTAGGTAGAAAAATGGGCAGACTAGGTGGGCCAAGCGGTCCTTATCTGCAGTCAAATTCTATGTTTCTATGTTGATGTTTAAATCGCCAAGTAGGATAACTTCTGTATTCTGATCCAGGGAGTTGATACAGTCAAGGAGGGAGTGAAAGCCCAGATTGCTCAACTTGGGTGGTATATAGACAAAGACAACAGTTAGGATCTTGTTATGAGTTCCAAGAAGTACTTTGGCAGCAAGGATTTGGATGTCATTTCTGGGGTGGGCATGGGTATGACATGACCCATGAGCATGGATTTCTTGCTCTGCTCCTCTTACTCTGTGCCTTGGTGCAGGCTTCTGTTGCCTGTGTAACCCCCCATTTCATAATATCCCATGTCTGCTCTACGTCCCTCAGTCTCTCATCGTATGGTTTCTGGTGGAACCCCTGAACCATTTTCTCTGCCCTTCCCTGGACTGCCTCCACCATATCAATGTCCTTTTGGTGATGAGGTCTCTATAACCGCACACAGTACTCCAAATGAGGCCTCACCTCCTGCTTTCTATTGGTGATACCGCTCCCTATGCACCCCAGCATTCCACTTTTCCTCACTGCCTTCTCACATTGGCTACTTACAGATCATTTGTTATGACTACCCCAGGTCCATTACCAGTTTGATTGTTGTTAGTACAATCATACCATTGTGTATTCCTCCCCGGTATTGTTCCTAAGTGTATGATTTTGCACTTCTTGACATTGAAACTGAGCTGCCACACTTCTGACCACTCCTCCAACTTGCCCAAGTCTCCTCTCATTTGCTTCACCCTCCTGGGGTGTCTACCCTATTGCAGATCTTGGTGTCATCTGCAAAGAAGCACAAGCATACCTTTCCCTCGAGTTCCTCTGCAATGTCACATATATAGATATTAAAGAGGACTGGCCCCAGCACTGAATCATGTGACACCCTGCTGGTTATCCCTCTTTCTTCAGACTGAACTCCATTTACAACCACCCTCTGTATCCTGTCGCTAAGCCAATTTCTGACCCACTTCACCGCTTTGGGACCTACTCCCAGACTGGCCAACTTGTTAGTATCTCCTCTGTGGAATTGTGTCGAATGCCTTGCTAAAATCTCGGTAGACCATGTCCTCTCCCCTCCCTGATATACTACCATCAACAGCAAGTCAAAGAAATCTATCAGATTCATTTATTTTATTTATTTATTTGTACAAATCGAATTACAATCCTTTGAGTCGAGGACTTATTTCCAAAGGCTCCTCGTCAGACAAAGTACAGATTACATACAAACAGAACACCATATGGTTACAGAGAATATAATAACATAGTTTCATATGGTTACATAGGTACATGAGTAGGCAATTACAGAGGAATATAATAACATAGCTTCATACAGTTACATAGGTACATGAGTAGGCAATTACAGAGGAACAAACAACATAGCTTCCATACGGTTGTTAGGTACATGAGCAGGCAATGTATAGAAAGGGTATGGGCAGATTGCCATTGAGAGTGACTGAGGCATAGTCCAGAGGGGAAGCAACAGAGACAGACAGGTAGGGTATTTGGTACAACAGTGGGATTTCTGCTGGTGGGGGACAGAGGGTAGAAATAGATGCTCTGCAGGATGATGGTTAGCTGTCCAAGGGACATTGTCGGGGGGGGCTGTGGATGGCTGGAGAAAGAGTGGGGGGGAGCCTTGGTCTATCAACAGTTGCAGCAGCAAGAGGCAAAGAGATGGTTTCTGAGGGCAATTTTGAACAGGCCTATTCTAGCAAGGCTGGTAATAGTAGCCGGGAGGGAGTTGTACCATAGTAGGGTCCTATAGTGGAAGGACTGCTGTGCAAGTGAGGTCTTGACTCTGGGTACCGTGAGGGTAGGTTTGCAGGTACTGCAGGTAGATACTATGGGGCAGGCAACACAGAGGGAGGAGGCCACCCTGAGACAGAGAGACCCAGGAGGATTTTCTTCGCCAACAGGCAAGATCGGTAGAGGAGCCTCTTATTGAAGTTGAGGATGTTTGCGCAATGAGAAAGTAGGTGGGGGCGCACCTGTCTGCACCTAACAGGAGCCTGCAGACTTTGTTAATGGACAGTTGCACTTTGTTGGGGGCAGTTTTGTCAGCAGCAGCATAAATTGAGAGGCCATAGTCTACCAGGGATAGAACTGATGAGGTGACTGCAATACGAAGCACATCGGGGGCAAGCAGTCCCTGTGGCAGTAGAGGAGGCCGATCTGTATGTTTGTGGTGGACAAGTGGGCAGCGATATGGTGGTGGAAGGTGACAGCAGGGTCAAAGGTGACATCCAGGTATTTGTACATAGTCTCTTGTTCGAGGGGGACCTGGGTGCTGGGGATGATCTGGAGGGTATCTCTGGTCTTACTCTGATGGTGGGTAAAAGCATAGATTTAGTTTTCTCAGGTTGATGACCAATTTGTGGTCAATGAACCATTGCTTGCCTTGGTGAAGGAGTGCTGGAGGATGTTCTGTAGGGCGGTGGGGTGGGGGTGCAAGGCATGGAGGACAGCATCATCCTCATGAGAAGTTTTTCCACTCAAACATTGGGAAGCATGTTTAAGTAGAGGCTAAAGATAAGTTGGCCTAATATGGAGCCTTGGGAACTCCGGAGGGGACAGGCTGGGTGTTAGATAGGGTGTCATTGATTTTCATGTGCAGGGACCTGGAGGACAGGTAGCTGTCAAACCAGAAGAGGGGCCCTCAGGAGAGTCTGATATTTAGCAGGGAGTTCAGCAGGAGGGGGTGAGAGACTGTATCAAAGGCCTTGGAGAGGTCAATAAAGACAGCTCCGGCCAGGTTCCCAGTGTCCAGGGCTGTATGCAGGAAGTTGGAGAACCCTAGCAGGGCTGTGGTACTGCTGTGTCCTTCGCGGAAGCCATGTTGCTCCCTGCATATGATGCTGTGCTTGGAAAGATAGTCAGATAGCTGGTCAGCCACAATTTTTTCCAGCGCCTTGGAAAGCGGGAGGAGGATGGAAATTGGTCGGTAATTATAGGAGGCTGTGTGGTCCCTACCTTTATGAATAGGGGTGACGATCACCATTTTCCAGGCAAGAGGGAACTGACCTAGGCATAGGGAGTGATTAAGCAGGTGGGTGAAGGGGATGAGCACTGCATCCAATACTCGTTGAAGTAGCCTAATGTCCAGGAGGTCACTGCTGAGACTGGTGCTGTTGAGGGCTTTGAGTAGGTACTGCCTGACTTCTTGCGGGCTTATGGTCCAGAGGTAGAAGGGGTGGTGATGAAGATTGGGTGACAGGGATAGAGGGACTGGGTTGAAGAAGTTGTTGGGTAGGACTGAGCTGAGATCGGGGAAGGTGATGTTGAGGCTGTTTGTGACGGTTTGGGGGTCTGTGGTAATAAGCCATTGCCAACAAGTTGGGATGGTGGGGACTGTGTCTTCCTGCAGTTCCTTTAAATTGCCCCAGAAGTTTTAGGGCACTACCCCATGAGGAGGCAAGGGTGGATTGTAATGCTCAGCCTTAACCTTGTGGATGGCCCAAGGTGCACTTGTACGTGCTCAGCATTATAAGCCTGCCTATCAGCCTGTTTACCAGATTCCATGGCTCTATGCCAAAGGTTGTCCCTTAATTGCATTTGGTGGGACGAGCACTGGGATAACCCATGGGGCATTCCATTTCTTAGTTAAGGTCTTGGTGAGGGTGGAAAAATATCACAGGCCTTGTTGAAAGAGCTAATTGAAATAGTCAAGCCCCTGGGTCTAAACTTGGGCGTGGGTAATGGGGGCCCAGTCCCATTGGGCTAAGTACAGCCTGAGTTACTGAGGTTGCGGGTGTAGGCACCATCAGTGGACTGTCCTAGGGCAGGTTTCTGAACTTGGGTGGGCCATGTGATTGAGACTGAGGAGTGGTCACTGAGTGTGATTGGGAGGACGAGTAGGTCAGTGATCTTATGAGGTCGGTTAGTGAGCACGTCTAGGAGGGTGCCGGTGCCAGAGGTGGGGTTGTACCTAGTAGGTTGAGAGACAAGTTGTGTCATATCAAGGGCTGAGAACGAATCTTTGATGTGTGAGTTTGAGGTGGCAAGCCAGTTAGAGTTCAGATCCCCTAGGAGAATCTGCTCAAGCTTATGAGGTAGTTTGGTGAGGTAGTTGGAGAGTAAGTGTATGGCTGGGGTTTGGTTCCAAAGGGGGATATATGCCACAGTGAGGATCAGTGGGGCCCTTGCTGGGTCCAGGGTGATTTTTAGGGACAGGGCTTGGGTGCCATAGTCCAGCCTGGGTGCGGGGAAGGTATGACCTGACAGGATGTTCTGCATATAGAGGGCGCAGAGCACAGGGTAATAATGTCGCAAGACAGTATGCTGCATGGCAAAACCGCGCTGCCAATACAGCGCAATATTGCCATGCGGCATATCTCTTTTTACTGTTGGGGGGCACTGCCCCCATACCCCAGTTATGGGGCTGCACCCCCAGATCCCCACCACCAAAGACTCTCAACTCCGGAGGGGGGGGTCCAACTCGGAAGCGCACAATCCGTGTAAAAAATAAAATGTCTGGGACCGGGAATCAAACCCAGTCCCAGATGCAGCACCTGGGTTCGTGCTACTGTGGCTCTATCCAGTGAGCCTGGCGGCTGCTGGTGGAACCCACTCCCAGCAGAGGGTCTTATCCTGCAGCAGGATGTGAGTAGTGCAATACACCGCCTGCAGTATACACGGTACTGCACTATTGCTGTTATGGACTGCCGCTGTGTCGGGTTAGCTATAATGTCATGTGCTATTAAGCGTACGACATTATGACCCAGTAAGAGGGCACAGCTGCCACCGCGTTTGCTGACTCAGTCTTCCCTGAAGAGAGTGTAGCCAGGGAGGGAGATGAAGGAGTCAGGAGTTGTCTTTGAGAGTCAGGTTTCAACTAGGGCTAGGATATTGGGATTGTGCCGAGTGGTCCAGCACTGGAGGGCAGCAGATTTCTTCAGAAGGCTGCAGATGTTCATTGAGGCAATGCGAAACCCTGACACAGGTGGCAGCCTGAGTTGGCCAGTGGACAAGGGGCCGGGATTGGGGTGGATTTTACTCACCAGTATGAGGAGTAGAGAAGATTCTAGGAAGTGCAAGATAGCACTTTACGCTAGTTTTGGTGCATGAGGAGGTTGACCTTGAGGAGGGTATACAGGAAATGGGTAGGGTCCGGAGGTGGGTGCACTGTGAGGAGGGGGACCAGGAGGGTGGGGAAGGGATGAGGGAGGGGATGTGTGTTGGCAGGGGTGGAGCAGGGCAGGAAGTAGGTTCAGGGTGGAGGGTGGGCGTGGGTGGATGAGGATGGTAAGGTGCACGGGTGTGTTGCTGCAGGAGTGGGGGTGTCATCGGTGAGGGAGATGGCAATTGCCAGTAGTAGTAGAGTGGTCAGCTTATATGGGAGGGTAGAGGTACCCATGGCTATGTGGGCTGGGGCCTTGGGAGGGATAAGGTTGGTAGAGAGTCTCCTATGGGTAGGCCAGCCTCAATAGTACAGTGGCAGGACTTTGGCACTGATAATTTCACTTCAAATCCCAGGGGGATACTTGGTATTTAGTCTGAGAGCCCAAGGGGCTATGTGGGAGCTAAGGGGTAAAGGCTGAGAGTAGGCAAGAAAGCAATGACTCCAGGCTAAAGGGGTGTAATACAGAGTGTGGAGAGGAGGATGTGAAGGCAGGTGCTGGTGGCTTGGTAAAGAAGGACTGGAGTGTGTTGGAGAGGCAGGGTGGGAGAGACAGTGAGTGAGGAGACTAGACAGTATGCAGGAAAAAGAGTTGCTCAATTCTGTGGACATAGTAGGTGGGGAGTGCTCCTATAGAGGGCAGTGAGTATAAGCTGCAAATGGGAAAGTGGGGGCTTAGGACAGAACAGGAAGTCATGTGACTAGGGTAGTCCTTAAGGGCTGGCTTTGGGTGGCTGGGCAGGCTAACACCCCTCACAGAGTTCACCTGCAGGAAGTGTAGTTACCTTTAGGGCTCTGGTGAACCTCACTGCCCCTGCTGTGTGCAGGCAAGACCATGAATCCATGTTGCCTTGGGTCCTGTGCCCAGCTGGCTTCTAGATATTCTACACTTCTTTCATTTAACAGTGATTCCATCATTTTCCCTACAAATGAGTTCAAACTGACCGGTCTATGGCTTCCTGCTTCAACCTTGCTCCCACTGTAACAGAAGGGTATTACATACGCCCTCCTCCAGTCCTCAGGTACTACTACCTCCTCCAACGATTTGTTGAATAGAGTTGTCTGTGGTGTCAGAATCACCTCTCTGAGGCCGTTTAGTATTTTGGGATGTATCCCATCCAGCCCTATTGCCTTGTCCACCTTCAGAGTTCCTTTAGGACTCTTTCTTCTGTGAATGGACTGGTATCCACCCCTCCTCCTTGTGTGTCTCTACTGATTAATGCCAGTCCTCCTCCTCCCCTCCCCTTTTCTGTGAATTCTGAGCAAAAGTATTCATTCAGTATCTCAGTCTTTTCAGGTCCCCTCCACCCCCCCCACTCCTTTACTTAACCTCACTATCCCTCCCTTGGCCTTTCTTCTTTCCCTTATGTACCTGAAAAATGTGTTGTCCCCCTCCTTCACTGTCTGGGCTATCTGTTCCTCTGTTTGTGTCTTTGCCATTCTTCCTGCTTTTCCCACTTCCCTCTGCTTTGATTGATACAGTTCCTTGTCTTGCTCCCTTTGAGTTGCATTTTACTGCCAGAATGCCAGATTTTTTCTTTCTAACCTAGCCTGCTACTACTTTTGAAAACCATAATGGTTTTGTTTTTCTTCTTGTTTTCTTCCCTAGCTTCACACAAAGGATTGTAGCCTCTGTTTTGGCTCTCTTGAGATTTCCCACTGTAGCTCTACTCCCCTCACTGTACCTCACTCCCTCCCAATGTAGCCCCACTTACCGTCCCACTCCAGCTCTACTCCCTCTCCACTCTAGCTCTAGTCTCCTCTCACTGTAGCTGTACCCCTCCCTCTGTAGCTCTACTCCCCTCCCACTGTAGTTCTATTCCCTCCCACTGTGGCTCTGCCCCCTCCATCTGTAGCTGTACTCCCTCCCACTGTAGCTCTACTTCCCTCCCTCTGTAGCTGTACTCTCCCTCCACTGTAGCTCTACTCCCCATCCCTCCGTGGCTGTACTCCCCTTCCACTTGGCTCTATTCCCCTCCCTCTGCAACTCTACTCCTCTCTCCAATGTAGCTCTACTCTCTCCCCTCCCACTGTAGCTCTCTCCCCTCCAGCTGTAGCTCTACACCCTCCAGCTGTAGCTCTACTCCCTCCAGCTGTAGCTCTACACTCCCTCCTGCTGTAGCTCCACTCCCTCCTGCTGTAGCTCTACTCCTCCTGCTGTAGCTCTACTCCTCCTCCTCCTCCTGCTGTAGCTCTACTCCCTCTCACTGTTGCTGAACTCCCCGGGCCCCCCCATTGTAGCTCTACTCCCCCTCCTCTGTAGTTCTACTCCCCCTCCACTGTAGCTCTACTCCCCTCCCAGCTGTAGCTCTACTCCCCCTCCGCTGTAGCTCTACTCCCTCTCCGCTGTAGCTTTATTCCCTCCTACTGTAGCTCTACTCCTCCTCCTCCCGCTGTAGCTCTACTCCCTTCCCACTGTTGCTGAACTCCCTCCCATTGTAGCTCTACTCCCCTTCTCTGTAGTTCTACTCCCCTCCCTCGATAGTTCTACTCCTCCTCCTGCTGTAGCTACTCCCCTCCCACTGTAGCTCTACTCCCTCCCTCAGCAGTTCTACTCCCCCTCCCGCTGTAGCTCTACCCTCCTCCCACAGTATCTCTACTCTCCCTGATGCTGTAGCTCTCTCCCTCCCACTGTAGCTCCACTCCTCTCCCTCTGTAGCTCTCACTCCTCCCGCTGTAGCTCTACTCCCTCCCTCTGTAGCTCTACTCCCTCCCACTGTAGCTCTACTCCTCCTGCCATGTAGCTCCACCCTCCCGCTTGTAGCTCTCTACTCCCTCCCACTGTAGCTCTACTCCCTCCCGCTGTAGCTCCACTCCCTCTCCTGCTGTAGCTCTACCCCTCCTGCTGTAGCTCTACTCCCCCTCCTGCTGTAGCTCTACTCCTCCTCCTGCTGTAGCTCTACTCCCCCTCCCACTGTAGCTGAACTCCCTCCCACTGTAGTTCTACTCCCCTTCCACTGTAACTCTACTCCCCCTTTGATAGTGTTTTCTTGAGGTATTCTCCCATTTTATCACACTGTATGGTGGTCACTATACCCTAGATGGCTTCCCACTGAGACATCCGTTATTCTGCCTCCATTTGTGAGCACCAGGTCCAGCATCGCCCCCTCACAGGTGGGTTCCCCCAGTAGCTGTGTGAGGCATGTCCCCTGCAGGACATCTAGGATGACTCTGCTCCTGGATATTGCTGCAGTGTAGGTGTTCCAGTTAACATCAGGTACTTAAAAATGTAAATGCTGAGAAAAAAGTTTCAATACAAAACTGATTTAAAACTAATTTGTGTAAAATTAAGTTGTATAAGTGTGACCCCTAGGCAGCACTATCCACAAGGTTACTACTCCTGCCTGTATGTCAGAGCACAGGTTAAGGGGCCTGGATTCAGTATTAAGATGCCTCCACACAGAGCAATGGCATTGGGGGTGCCTGCCTATCCTGCTATAGCCCTCTGGGAAGCTATAATCACACACCAACCCACCTAGTGGCTCAGTGCCTGGCCTAGCAATAAATTCACAGTCAGTATAAAGCAACAATAATATGCACACACCCCTCACACTTGCCACAAGGGTTGGACCTTCAGCAGTTTCCCTTGAGACCCCCTGTGAAACAAAGTTAGCAATACAGATGCACACTTTCAATACTGTAACCCAACTAATAATATGCACACTAGCCAGGATAAACGTGAAAAAGACAATCAGGTTTATTTAGGGATCGTGAACAAGGAAGAGGAGTGAACTTAGGCAAATGATTTGTACTCTGATTTAAAATCAGGGTTTGGCATGCACTTCTAAGTCCTAAAACTGATAGTCCTACAACACTGGGTTCCCAGGATGGAAACTGGCTAGCCAGAGGCATTGCTCAGGGGTGGCCGGGGGTTTCAGCTGATGTTGGGGCCCTTGATGGAAAGAAAAGCAGTTAGCATACACAACAACCACATGATTATTTGTAATCCAAGCTTGTTTCCTCAGTCTCTTGTAAACCCAGAAAATTAATGAAATCAGATGGTACCACAGACTATTTAAATACCCGTTGCAGGGAGCTACTCTGAGTGTACTCATGCTGCCAGATTTCTGCAGGAAGGCAGGTGATATGGAAACTTCATGGTGTTCACCGATGAGCATGGAGAAGCAGGGCCGACATGATGCACCTCCTCTTCATGGACTTTCCCTACAGGTGGCCACAACCTGCGAGTTGTTGTTCTGCAGGGGCTGGGTCCCCAAAGCTGGTCTGTTGCAGATGACAGTCTCTGGTGCAGAGCAGTTGGTCTGGGCCGGATTGGCAAAGGCCCAGGCAGGATGAGCAAATTGGCAAAGTTTGTTTATTTCCTGCTGGTGAAACCTCCAGCTGGCACAACAGGTTGGGTCATAGGCAAGCAGGTCTCGACCGATGAGAAACATTCGGCACATTCACATAAAGCAGCACTAACTTTGTACAGTTCAGATACAGACTGGTTGCTGATACAGTAGATTCACTGAGCAAACCTCTTAATCCAAAATTTGTCTTGCACACTAGCTCGGCCAATCGCTTCATAGGAGCAAATCTTTGGTCCAAAATGCAAGTGGTACTGGTAAACTTCTTCCTTCATTCTGCCGCAGTTCCAGGCTTAAATCAGAACATGTCTGAATTCTGCTATCAGGCAGGGCAGTTCCAGGCAGGAGAAACGTGGCAGGGAGACAAGTTAGGGCTCTTCCACTGATTCACTAACGCTCCGTTCAGGAGCAGCTACTCAAAAGCTCAATCTAGTCCACTTCAAGCTCCAAATCTAGCTGATCCACTGTCTCATATAGTTCTGGGAATTCCTTGGATTCCAGATTTGGGTTGGTTGGGAAGCTGTCAGCCACAGTTAGGGCTCCTGCTCCAGGTTAGTTTTGGCACCAACCTAAAATGACAGTTTTCCTTCCCATGAGACACTTGGGCCAGGATCCATTTTAGGCCCCCTGAGTCCTATTGGTCCAATTACTAGAAGTCCCAGACCTAAGATGGTGGCTTCCATTCAAAGCGATAAGCTGCAAGGAAAGCAGGTTAGACAAACTCCTCTATTTCAAATATAACAGCGTGTAAGCAGTAAATAAGTACAGTTCCCATACAGGCTCCCTCTGCACTACTATCGACTGCAGAGTGGAGCAAAACAAGTGGTGTCCAGCCAGTCGCATTCCCTAAATTACCTGGACCCAGCTCAGACCATTCACTAGACCCATATTAGCTAAGCTCTAAGGACAGGCGTGGAGGTGCAGCATGGCACTCTCACATAGATGAACAGGATCACACAAGACAGGACACCAGCCTGGTAGTGAGCATTGATGGAGCAGAAAAACATTAAGGTAAACACCAAATTTGTGTGTATGAGTGTGTGTGTGTGAAGTCCGCGTAAACCAGGCTTAGTTGGTTGATATTGGCAGTCATAGTTTTACCTTTGAGCTTTCATTTACAGAAAATAAAAATAAAATCACTCTACATATAGAAAGGAAACTGCGACTATCTCACCTATCAGAAATAGCATCAAAATCTACTGTGACATAAAAGAAAATCTTCTTTCTTGACATTTTAATCTTCAGTATTGGAAACATAAAACAAACTATCATCAGACCTAAAAAATATCTTAAAGGAAATGTCTAAGATTTTGGTAATGGCATTTTTAAACTACCGCAGCTCATTGCCTTCTTCTGGGGATAGCCATTTGAGCACAGAAAGGAACGTTTTCTTAAGTCAATTATTGGATGGAGGTGACCAAAATGTGTGCTGAACAGATGGCCAGGCAACTCCCTTCAGTTCCTGATCTGCCAGCCCCACCCCCATGCTCAGGCAGTTTGTGATGTCTACCAGGCAGAACACAGGAGTGTGCCACAGAGAAATCAGTGGAGGACATTTTTGAAACAGTTTTATATGTGCTAAAGCAACCTTTGTTATAAGTAAAAGTCATTGCTTGACTAATAGGGCCTCTGTTAGTTGGGCAGTGACTTTCATTTATATAAAGGTTACTTTATTATATACAGCGTCCTGGGACAGCATTAAACAGTCCAGAAAATGTCCTCCTTTACTTTTATGTGGCACACCCCCTCCCTCTATCTTGTTACACATCACAAAACATCTGAGTGAGAGGGTAGGGTAGGCTGACCAGGAAGTGGAAGAGTTCAACTGGCCATCTGCTCAGCACAATTTTCAACTTCTTCCCTTCTGTACTGGACTAAATGAAAAAAAAAATCATTTTTGGGTTCAAATAAAAGTCGCTAGCACAAGGTAATGGACTAATGTATTTTAAAAGCCATTACTGAAATCTTAGGTATTCTCCTTAAATGGCTATAGGAAAAAAGTTTCTGAAAAGAAGACAGTAATAATACACAAAAAAACTTAAATGCAAAAATAAGCTAAAACCAATCCAAAAATGGATTTCTTTTTTTGTATGGGAACATTTTCAATTACACAGTTTTCTTTTGTAAAACTTAAATCATTGCATGAAAAAATATGTCAGACCCCACTTCTGCTTTCTTACATCGGCTTTCTTACCTCTAGTTTCATGATCCACTGGTTTAGTTTCCGCACCACCGGCTTATGATTCAGAACCACACTTATTAGAACCCAGAGCAGCTATTCAGAGTTTGGGACTAGGAGTTCAGTGGATATTTCCTTTCCATAACACAAGTTCCCTGTGCAGCTCGTGTGCTCCTGTTTCCTCTGCAGTTCTCTCAGAAACAAAAATGTACTTCCTGTCTGCCTCCAGTAATGTGTTCCTAAATTATTTAAATCAGCTGATTAATATTCAAAGTATGCTGCAGCAGGGGGAGGGGTTCCAAAACATAGTAATCCCTTAAAGAAGCAGGGGCATATCCAGCTGTGATGTCTCATGACTGAGTCAAAGCTAAACACCGTTTCAGTCTGGGTGGAAACACACAGGGCTATTCCTGCACTACAAAAGGTTTGTGGGAACCCAAATTCCCAGTATCAGGTCCCCACCATTTATTTTATTATTTAGCTGTTTAACCAGTTATAGCACGCTAAGCTGAAAGCTTATTTACAGGAAGCGACCTGGGAGCACAAGGAGGTTAAGTGACTTGCTTAGGGTCACACAGTATGCAAGTGGAAGCTATGGGATTCAAACCCAAGTCTGGGCTGCTGGATGTCACCAGATTTGCAGCTCAGAGCCTTAGACCAGTGCGCTATACTGCCTCCATGTACAAGCATACTTGCAGTACAACAAACAGCTGTCCCAGAATGATTAACGAAACCGCCACCACCTTTCTTTTTACTTTAAAGGTTTTATCGAATTTTCAGACAATGTAAAACATAACATATAGTACAAAGTATTCATTTAAATCCAACAGTAAGGATTTCAATTCAAGAGTCTCATTTGCAAAGGTTAGAAAGAGCAACAAAGGGAAGAAATATATGATACACTCGAAGTTTGACTATGTTTCTATATCTATAACTAAAGGTTATTACAGTTGCATTCAGTAAAGCTACTGTATCTGAATTGATATCAAGCGTGGACAATTCTTTTCCAAAATATATTTTAGGTAGCACATTTGTGCATATTTTAAAAACATACATCTGATAAATTCTTAACTCTAAGAATATCTTTTACAGATTATAACAAAACTAAACTTAACAAGCTGTCCCGCCACCTTTTACATAAGTCACCACCACCAGTCTCTGAAGTAGCCCTTGACTCTTGAGCATACCTCTCAACCTTCCGTCACTGAAATGAGGGACACAGACACAAAACAAGGGACAATGAGGGGCATCAACCCTCATAGTGATGAACACATCCTCAGACGTGGAGATACAAGCACAAAACACTGTGGAAACCATTGTATTTATTTGTACAAAGTTTACTTTTGATTTAGCATCTGAGAATATTATGAATTTGTGCTGTAAAGTCTGCCGTTACTGTGCATTCTCTGTGTGGGCAGAACTTTTCCATGAGGGATAGATGAGGGACCAAGCAGTTTCGAAGTAAAATGATAGATGTCACCTCATCAACAGTGACAGTTGAGAAATTTGATCCGGAGGTCAATTCTAAAAGGGCACTGTTTAAAGCTAACAAATGTCCCCATTTAACCGGTACAGTCCCAGAATCACTATCATGGTGTCCAGAGGCATTTCTGAAAATCTGGATTTTATCACAGTTTGAATATTTTCATCCTGGATGAGAACTACTAAACTGGTGATCTACCCCATTGTCCCGCCCCATCAGCTGCTGTGTACCAGAAGACGATCCTCCCCATTACTGCCATGCATGCCTGCTGCCTGTGGGCTTTGAAATGAGCAACCAATGGCAAGCAAGGACCGTAAAATGTTCAATCCAGACTCAGTGCTGCACTTTAAAGGACCAATCGGAAAGACTTTGAGTGATTTAGTACCCTTGGTTCAAGTAAGCATTAAGCCATGACGGAGGTGGACTCTAATGCTGGATTGATGCATGGGGGGCGGTCGTGCCGAGCCCAGGGCCAGGGCGACCACCGACCCCCATGCATCATCGCATTAGAGCCCACCGATTTGAGTGGGTTTAATGCGGCCAGTAACATGGGGTCAGTGGAGGATGTCAAGGGGCCCACTGTCACAGGTACACAATAACAGGCGGAGGCGGTCAGAACTTTTGACAACTGTAATGCACTTCAGAGAATGGTGTAAACATTAGATACATACTGATGTGGTCAACACAGAGTGTCCATAGAGTGGCACGGAGGGGCCAGCTAACAGTACTGTCCTCTTGTGCAGAGTTCCACGGGTATTGTTGTTATACCTGCAGTGGAGGTCTACTGCAGGGTTCCGCCGCTTGGAGCAGCGCTGGACTCGCGCTGTGCATCTCGGTTGCTCTCCCTTCCTGCTGCCTCCATGATAGTCATCCGCAGCGTTGTCCTCCAGGTGCCTCTGCATTATGCTCCCGGGGTGCTCTGCGCCTGTGCTGCTGTGACCGGGCGCTTGTCCTTTCCATCACCGTGGACGGTCCCATAAAGGAGGTTCATCGCGCTATGGACGGTGACTATGTGGCAATGGCATCCTGGTGGGTCGGTGCTGCGCTCCCGAATGATCGTGTCTCGTCGCAGTGTGCGACTCGGTTCCCGCCGCCCCGCTCTGCTTCCCACCTCAGATTCCTAGTAGGGCTGCAGAAGCGCCGATCGTTCCGCTCCTCCTCTCACTTCCCCAGAGGACCCAGTGCTGCTAGGCTGAGGGTCTGGCTGCTGACAGTACTGCTGAAGCAGGCACGGCATATAAGCTGGGTTAATGCCGCCCTGCTGCCGTCTCGTGACCCTCTTCCACCTATGGCTGATCCGATTCTCTAACACTATTAATGCCATGTTACAATCCAGCTTGAACCACCAATGACAGGTGAGTATCAGGTAAAAGGTCACGGCTTGGCTGCTCTTGGTGCAATTGTATTGCAAGTCAGTGCAGTGCTTGCCTTTAGAGGATCTGATCACATACTGCCAGTGCAATAGAACATGCTGCCATCGTGTGATGGGAAGAAGACTTTTGTCAATGTCTGGGTCTGGCTCTTCATTAAGTTTCTTTTTTTGTGGCCTGTGTGTAACTGAACTTGAACTCTGTTGTCTGCCTGGGAGGGAATCAATGGGATGAGGCTGGCTGTGAGATGGTCTGGATGGGAAGCCATGATGGGGCGGCAGCGGATATTCTGATGGCAATGGCGCTCTTGGCCTTGAGTGTGGCTTATCTGATGGATATCGGACAGATCATAGAAGAACAAACAAGGATGGGTCTTTTGTTGCCAAGTTTTAGGATCATGATCAGCAACTTTGCATTCCAAACAGTTTGTTGTAGGTTCAGCTCCTGCTATCTGACCAGACACATACAGTTCAGTGTAATAGAACAACCAACCATAAAAAGATTATACTTTTTTATTTTCGCTGCTTAGGTTTGCTTCAGCAAATTATAATATTTCATCATTCTGTGAAAACATGGGTCTGGGTTGAAATCCCTGCACTAGGCTAGTCTCCAGTGTGGTGTATTTATAGCACTTAAAATGCAAACCTGTTTTTGCCCTTTCAGTATAATGAGAAATGACAGTCTTGTAATCAGCAGAATGCAGTTCAATTCTGTGAGGAGGCAGCAGTATTTTCCAAATAAAGGCATAACGCAGCTTGGTACTAGAGTACCTGACCAGTGAGAATGCAAGATATTTGCAAGATATTCTTTTGCCACTACATTGCTATGGTGGCAAAGGCCGACTCCTTTGACACAAGTATATTCACTTGGAGTATTATGTAATGGTAACATAACAGACTTAGACTCTGAGACTGTACGTTCAACCTCAACTACCCCTTGCAAAACAGCTTTATGAATGTTGTTAAAGCACAATATAATAGCACTATAAGAAAACCAACATCATCCTATAATATGACATCAGCATGTATACGAACAAGGGTGAGTCCTCTCTGAAAACTTTAGTTTTGCAGGTTGGCAGGTCAGGAGGAGATAAAATCAGCTCAGAGATAGTCTTGGCAGTGATACTTTGCTGGCTTTGTGTTTTGCTGAAGCCTTCAAGGTTGTGGTTGTTTCTTGGGCCCTAGCTCGGCAAGCAGGTAGGGTTTGCAATAGCCTGGGGTGAAAGATTTTTATATACCGCCTGGGGGCTGCTAGGGCCTTGCAGCCTCCAGACCACCAACCCTTTTATAAAAAATCTTTTGCAGTACATTACAATAATAGCTAGTTACAGCAGCAGACTTTAAGGCTAGCCAGAGTGTCCCACACCTGTGACTCCAGGAGGAAAAATCATTTTTTGCCCTGGAGTCAGGGGTAGGGAAGATGTAACAAAAGTGTGTTTTATCTTAAATAAAAGCCTCCAAACTCACCACAGAGCATTTAAACCCCCAAAGTTTCTGGGGAACTGCTAGACCCCACATCCCCACCATAATGTGTTCCCCTTGAGCCTCCCAGAAATTTGGTAGCCTTAGCACTGTTAGACTTTAACACTACCAGTTTCACACAACTGATCATGACAGACATAAAAATTATGATCTCCTCAAGCTGATCCAGTGAAGTGGAGGGCTAGCATTTAATGCCATACCTCCTGTCACACCATCAATCCACGTTCGGAATGAGCAGGGTTGGCAGGGTAGGAGAGGATTGAGTGTCCCCCAGTACAGCTCTCCTCTCCAGGAGAAGGGGTGGCAGCCATATCAGCCTTTAACTGCCCCTGAGTGGAGGCCTGGGGCAGTGCAGGCAATGAGCGGCTATGGGGCGGGCCCACAGATCTGGGTCACACTGGGAGCCCAACCCAGTGTGCCCTCAATTTTTTTTTTAATTCACCTGTAAAGAAAGAAAACCGTCCTTCGATGTCCGTTTTTTGGTTTTCCCCTGTAAAAAAGAAAATGGTCCTCTGTAGTCCCCGGTACCCCTTCCTCAATTCACACCCACCCTCCACACACCCCATCTCCCCGCAACCCCCTCACCTTATACTTTCCTTTTGCGGTCCGGCACTGCAATCGTTTGTGGAGTGGGACGCGTCTGGAGTCTTCAAAGCCGAACTGCAAAATGAAGAACTGCTGGTAAGCTATATAATGGCATCAATGGGGAGGGTGTCATCTCAGGTAGACATCTCAGCCATTTTTTTGAATTTTGGCTCCTAATTTCAACATGGGGTTATTGGGACTCTACCTCATGAACACATGCTCTGTCATCTCGCTATTAAGTCCTAAAACGTGGTTTCACGGTCACTGCACAGAATCACCTTTTGGGACTGATTAGCAACGACAGTGCCACTGTTTATAAGTGGGATCCAAAAGCCTATGTTGCACATTTGGTGAAAAATTCTTAAACTGACTATCGTTACAAGCGAGCGTTGCATAGTTTCCACACGCCGGTAACTTCGACAATTTTTAATATTGTCACCCAGATTTTCAGCATTACCATTTTTAACACCTCCTCATGAACAGTACAGCTGTCATTTTTACATCCTGCCTGAAATGTGTTTTTGCCTGTGGCACCAAATAGCACAGTCACTGTGCAAAATCAACTTTGGCTAACGAGCTGATAATGTCACTGTTCATGAGGTGGGGTCACAAAAAGCCCATGTTGAAAATTTGGATTGACACAAAATTAACAAATTATCAATATAAATGGCTGCGCATCCTATTTATGCAGGTAAAAAGGTTGATACTAATGAGGTGGAAATCTCAATCAATACCTACTATGACAGATATTTTGAACAGCCTAACCCATATTGCCTCTCTGGAAAGGATATCATACTTGATACAAGGCCGTCTCAATGAATTTTATTTATGTTGGCAAGATTATTTGAACTTTCTTCAGAAATAGTGAAATTACCTTACTAGACCCTCTTTCTTGATATCATACGACATTTATTGCCTAATATATATATCCTTCTATGCAACTCCTATGAATAGTTATATAATTACAGGATTAACTGTATTGTTTAACAGTACCGGCATCTCACTTCATTAATTGTAACACCTTATATATTTTCTCATACCCGTCAAATAGACTATTTAGCTCAAGATGTTATGATTATATAAGGTGTTAACAGGCTTTCTTATTAATATTACTACAGTTACAAAATGTATACACATTATAGTATGTTACGTGATGTACTGTACTTTATAAACGAAACTTAATAAATAAATTAACTACAAAAAAGAAAATTTGGATTGAAAATACCAACAAATGCCTTGGACGTTAGGGTTTCCAACCATAACGTCCCACCCTGTAGAGATTGACAAGTATCAGGGTGTAACTTGGGATCATCAGCTGTAAAGCTCACACCATTCCACCCCACCACCCCTGCAGCCAGTGACAGGCATCATTGTGTGCCTTGGAGTCTATGGCCCCAAAGTTCACCCCATTCTCCCTACACTGCACCCATCTCAGTGTATTTCCTTATGGAATGGGGTGAGCATAAGGCCCAAAGACCCCTAAGCACATTGCAACACTCTGTCAGTGTCTTCAAGGTTGGGTGAGGTCAAATGGCATGAGCGTTATGGCCGACAACCCAAAGGTACACCCCAATGCCTGTCAGTTTCTGTAGGGTGAGGGTGGGGTTGGCGTCAGTAAAGTTCTTCACTGCAATTCCTATTATGCATCTCTCTAACTCCTGCACTACCAATGCCAATGTCAGCAAGACAACATTTGGCATTGAAAAATGCTTGTTTTTTTTTAAATTTCAGATCCTCTGATGATGTGAGTAAGCCACTTGAAGTACAGGCAACAAAGAAACATAGAATGTGTTGGCAGAAAGGCATTGGTAGACCCATTCAGTCTGCCTTTTTTACTTCCCTAATACCACATCCTGTTCTCTGTTTGGTCACAGGTGTCCCTGCCTCCTCCTTTATCTCTATTTATTATACCCATGTGCTTATACTACACATGTTTGAAGCTCCACACTGTCTTCAGCCCCACCATATCTTCTTGCAGTCTGTTCCAGGCATACATGAGTCATTCTATGAAGAGTATTCCTCATATCACCCCCACCAAGCTTCATAGCATGCCACCTGTTCTGGTGCCTCCCTCATGTGAAAGAGACTCCTTCCAGTGCCTTCTTCACCCATGTAAGGTACTTCTAGGTCTCAACCCTGTCCCTCCTCACTCTTCTTTCCTCCACGCAGTATATGTTAAGTTCCCAATCCTTCTCCTCATATGGTTTCTCGTGCAACCTCTACACCACTTTAGTAACTAGAAACATAGAAGCAAAGAATTTTCCAGCAGATAACTGCTTGGCTCACTTAGTCTGACCATTTTTCCATGCCTACAGTATTACTGCAGATCCTACTTAATCTCTGACCCATTCACCCACCCACTCCTTCCCTTTTCCAAAGATTCCCTTATGCCAATCCATGCTTTAAACCCCACCACTGTTTTACCCTCCCCCACCTCCACTGGAAGACTGTAGCAGGAATCCACCACTTTTCCTGTGAAGAATATTTCCTCATATTCCCTCAATCCCCATCCCCCACCCTCCAGATTCATAGCATGCCACCACGTTCTGGTGCCCAAGCTTCATAGCATGCCATCACGTTCTGGTGCTCTTCCTCATGTGAAAGAGACCCCTCATTCACCTTACTCACCCCTGTGAGATGCTTATAGATCTCAACCATGTCCTCCTCTCTCTCTTCTTCTTGGAGTACATGTTAAGTTCCCACTGCCTCATCTCATATAGTTTCTTGTACATCTCTGCACCACTTTAGTAACCTGTAAACACAGAAGAAAATACTTTTCTAGCAGATAAGAACTGCTTGGCCCACCTAGTCTGACCATTTTTTCCCTGCCTACAGTATTACCGCAGATCCTACTTGATCTCTCTGCCCCATTCACCCACCCGCTCCTTCCCTTTCTCTAAGATTCCCTTATGCCTATCCCATGCATTCTTGAACCCCTCCGCCCCCACCTCTGCTGGAAGTCTGTAGCAGGAATCCACCACTCTTCCTGTGAAGTACTTCCTCACATCTCTCCTGAATCTACCCACCTCCAGTTTCTTGTCAAGTCCCTTTATCAATGAGCACCTTTTTTATGAAAATACTTCCCTCCTGTACATTATTATCTCCATGAGGTATGTAAAGTCTCCTCCTCTCTTCCAGGATGTACACATTTAGGTCCTTAAGTCCCTCCACATGGGGCTTCTGTTGCAGGCACTATCACCATTTTAGTTGCCTGCTCTGGACTGCAGTAGTCTCCAGAATTGGACACAGCACTCTAGGTGGGGTCTTACTAGTGATCTACTGTATACAGAGGCTATTCCACCTCCCACTTTTAACTGGTGATACCCTTCCTGTGTACCCCAGTGTCCCACTAGCCTCTGCTTGTCCACCTTTAGGTCATCCATATAATTACCCCTAGGTTTCTTTCCTGCTTGGTGTTTGTCAGTACCACTCTCATTGTGTGCTCAGCACTGGGTTTCTGTGCCCCAGGTGCCCTTGATCACTCCTTGAGTTTTCACATGTCTCATCCTTTCACACTATCTGCTGTATCCAACCTGTTACAGATTTTGGTGTCATCCACAAAAGAGACCTTTCCATACAGCTCCTCTGCAGTGTCACTTATAAGAGACTTTAAAGAGGACCAGTCCCAGCACTGATCCCTGCGGCACCCTGCACTGCATTACTGTTCACTAAGTGAAACACAGATTGATAGTCCTAATAAATAAGTTTGAAAAATGGAGCACAGATTTTGCAGACAGAAACACAGAAATTGATGGCAGATAAAGACCACTAGGCCCACCAAGTCTGCCCATTTTCTCTACTTGCTGCAAAAAACAGACCCTACTTGGTCTCTGGTTTCATTCTCTTTCCTACTACTAGGGTTCCTCTGTGCCTACCTCATGCATTTTTTATTCCCATTCCAAATGTTCCCCCCACCACCTCCGCTGGGAGACTGTTCCATGCAGCCACCACCCTTTCTAAGAAGAGATACATCCTCATGTTACTCCTTAGTCTTCCCCCTTCCAACCTCATGTCATGACCCCTTGTTCTAGAACATCTCTTTTTCTGAAAAATGCTACCCCTCCTGTACCTTATTTATGCCCTTGAGATATCTGAAGATCTCTATCATACTCACCCCTTTCTCCTCACCTCCAGGTATACATATTGACGTCATCCAGTCTCTCCTCATCTGTCTTTTGGTTCAGGCTCTGTACCATTTTTGTTGGCCTTCTCTGAACTGCCTTTATTCTGTCTGTCTCCGTCCAGAATGCGGCCTCAGAACTGGGCCGCAGTACTTCAGATATGGTCTCACTAATGATTTGTACAGAGGGCATCACCACCTACTTTCTTCTGCTGGTGAAACCAGTCTCTATGCACCCCACTTGGTACCTCACTGTCTCTTTCACAGCCGTGGCACATTGGGGCCTATGCATGACTGTGCAAAGTGGCTACACAATGTGCATCCATGGTACAGAGCCATTGAGCACCCATTGTGATCTCCAGGCAGGAAGTGCAAATGGGTGCACACAGCTTCTATGCACCGATTCTCGGCTGCATGGACCGCAATGCACTGAGGCAGGTGGGGGCATGCCAGCACTACGCACCATGCACTGAGGTGAGGAGGGTGCAGGGATACACCAAGGAGAACCATGCCATAAGTCACCAACATGCCCTGCACCGACAATGAATTGGTGCCCAGACCAGGCAGATAGCCCACTCCCCCACCGAGACCACAGCAGCCGTACCCCGATGGTCGCTCAGTGCCACCTGCCCCAGCACACATTCATCACACCCTTCCAGGTACCCCAACACTCAGTCCACACAGGGCACCAGCCCTAGGATGCTGACACCCCTATGCCAAATGGCACCACCATCCACCCCCAACATCAGCCCCAGCCCCTCTGGGCATGTGTTGGGGTTCGAAGTCCCCTGCACTGAAAGAACCCCACTCCATACCTGTACTTGGTCTGGTGCCTTCATGGGAGAACCAGCAGCTTTGCCATTCTCACATTTCCATGGCGCTGGCCCTCAGACATCCGCGGGGCCTGCAGCCAACACATGCCCTGCCACCTAGGGGATCCACTGAGGAACCAGGTACAGGCATCTGATTGGATGCTGGCTGAGTCTTAGACTCCAGTCTGGCACCCTGCAGAGTCCTGTGTGCCGGGGGCCAGAGCTGAGGACAGATCCTGAGCTAAGGTGGGATATGCACCTCTGGCACTTTATTCACACCTAGTAGTGCATAGGCCCCATTGTTTGGCCACCTTTATGTCATCTGATATGATTATCCCCAGATCCCTTTCCTGTTTGATGGCCATCAGTGTCTTCCCCTCATCATGTAAACCACCCTTGGGTTCGTAAGCCCCAAATGCATGATTTTGCACTTCTTTGCATTGAATCTTAGCTGCCACACTCTTGACCATTCTTCTAATATACCTAGCTCCCTCCTAATTTTTTCACCCCTCTCAGAGTGTCTACCCCTGTTGCAGATCTTTGTATCTTCTGCAAAGAGTCATACTTTTCCTTCCAGCCCCTACACAATGTCACTTGTGAAGACACTGGTAGGAATGGCCCCAGAACTGATCTTTGTGGCACCCCACTGGTCACTCTCCTTTCCTTGGATTGAGCTCAGTTTACCACGACCCTCTGTTCTATCCCTCAACCAATTTGTAACCCAGTTTACCATGTTGGAACCCATACCCAGGTTACCTAGCTTGTTTACAAAGCCTCTTATATGGAACAGTGTCAAATGCCTTGCTGAAATCCAGGTAGGCCACATCAACTGCTCCCCGATCCACTTCTCTGTCACCCAGTTGAAGAAATCTATCAGATTTGTTTGACATGACCTTCCTGCTGTGAATCCATGCTGCCTCAGATCCTGTGCGCTGCTGGATCCAGGATGTACCAATCTTTCTTTTAGCAGTGATTCCATTTTTTGCCCACCACCAAGGTCAGACTAACTGGTCTATAGTTTCCAACCTCCTCCATGCTCCCACTTTTGTGTAGATGTAGAGGGACTACATCTGCTCTCCTCCAGTCCTCTGGAACCACTCCTGTTTTCAGTGATTCATTGAACAGGGCTGCCAGTGGTGTGGCCAGCACCTCTCTAACCTCCTTTAGTATTCTTGGGTGTATCCATCTATTCCCATTTCCTTGTCCACTTTCAGGTTTGAAGTTTCTTCAAAATCTCTCCTGCGCAAATGAACTAGTGTCCACCTTCATCCCATTAGTGCTCCTGCCACTTAATTGTGATCCCTCACCTTCCTCCTCTTCTGTGAATATTGAACAAAAATATTTGTTCAGGAGTGTTGCTTTTTCTAAGTCCTGTTGGAAAACAACACTTAGTCTCCCACTGAGTGCCATGGCATGCCGAGTGGGACCAGAGGAGCAGGGCATCATTTGTGGGGGCCCTTTTTGTACTGCTAACAGTCCCAATGGGAGGCACGGTATGCAGAGTGGGACCAGAGGAGCAGGGCATCATTTGTGGGTTCTATGTACTGCTAACAGTCCAATGGGAGGCATGGTATGCAGAGTGGGACCAGAGGAGCAGGGCATCATTTGTGGGGACCCCTTTTTGTACTGCTAACAGTCCCAATGGGAGGCACGGTATGCAGAGTGGGACCAGAGGAGCAGGGCATCATTTGTGGGGCCCCTTTTTGTACTGCTAACAGTCCCAATGGGAGGCATGGTATGCAGAGTGGGACCAGAGGAGCAGGGCATCATTTGTGGGGCCCCTTTATGTACTGCTAACAGTCCCAATGGGAGGCACGGTATGCAGAGTGGGACCAGAGGAGCAGGGCGTCATTTGTGGGGGCCCCTTTTTGCACTGCTAACAGTCCCAATGGGAGGCATGGTATGCAGAGTGGGACCAGAGGAGAAGGGCATCATTTGTGGGGCCCTTTTGTACTGCTAACAGTCCCAGTGGGAGGCATGGTATGCAGAGTGGGACCAGAGGAGCAGGGCATCATTTGTGGGGACCCTTGTTGTACTGCTAACAGTCCCAATGGGAGGCATGGTATGCAGAGTGGGACCAGAGGAGCAGGGCATCATTTGTAGGGCCCCTTTTGTACTGCTAACAGTCCCAATGGGAGGCATGGTATGCAGAGTGGGACCAGAGGAGCAGGGCATCATTTGTAGGGACCCCTTTTGTGCATCTAACAGTCCCAATGGGAGGCATGGTATGCAGAGTGGGACCAGAGGAGCAGGGCATCATTTGTGGGGACCCTTTTGTACTGCTAACAGTCCCAATGGGAGGCATGGTATGCAGAGTGGGACCAGAGGAGCAGGGCATCATTTGTGGGGCCCCTTTGTACAATGCTAACAGTCCCAATGGGAGGCATGGTATGCAGAGTGGGACCAGAGGAGCAGGGCATCATTTGTGGGACCCTTTTGTACTGCTAACAGTCCCAGTGGGAGGCATGGTATGCAGAGTGGGACCAGAGGAGCAGGGCATCATTTGTGGGGACCCCTTTTTGTACTGCTAACAGTCCCAATGGGAGGCATGGTATGCAGAGTGGGACCAGAGGAGCAGGGCATCATTTGTGGGGCCCTTTGTACTGCTAACAGTCCCAATGGGAGGCATGGTATGCAGAGTGGGACCAGAGGAGCAGGGCATCATTTGTGGGGCCCCTTTTGTACTGCTAACAGTCCCAGTGGGAGGCATGGTATGCAGAGTGGGACCAGAGGAGCAGGGCATCATTGTGGGGGCCCTTTTTGTACTGCTAACAGTCCCAATGGGAGGCATGGTATGCGAGTGGGACCAGAGAGCAGGGCATCATTTGTGGGGCCCTTTTTGTACTGCTAACAGTCCCAATGGGAGGCACGGTATGCAGAGTGGAATCAGAGGAGCAGGGCATCATTTGTGGGGCCCTTTTGTACTGCTAACAGTCCCAATGGGAGGCATGGTATGCAGAGTGGGACCAGAGGAGCAGGGCATCATTTGTGGGCCCCTTTATGTACTGCTAACAGTCCCAATGGGAGGCGGTATGCAGAGTGGGACCAGAGGAGCAGGGCATCCTTTGTGGGGCCCCTTTATGTACTGCTGACAGTCCCGAATGGGAGGCATGGTATGCAGAGTGGGACCAGAGGAGCAAGGCATCATTTGTGGGGCCTTTTGTACTGCTAACAGTCCCAATGGGAGGCACGGTATGCAGAGTGGGACCAGAGGAGCAGGGCATCATTTGTGGGGGCCCTTTGTACTGCTAACAGTCCCAATGGGAGGCATGGTATGCAGAGTGGGATCAGAGGAGCAGGGCATCATTTGTGGGGCCCTTTTTGTACTGCTAACAGTCCCAATGGGAGGCATGGTATGCAGAGTGGGACCAGAGGAGCAGGCGTCATTTTTGGGGCCCTTTTGTACTCTAACAGTCCCAATGGGAGGCATGGTATGCAGAGGGGACCAGAGGAGCAAGGCATCATTTGTGGGGCCCTTTTGTACTGCTAACAGTCCCAATGGGAGGCACGGTATGCAGAGTGGGACCAGAGGAGCAGGGCATCATTTGTGGGGCCCTTTTGCACTGCTAACAGTCCCAATGGGAGGCGTGGTATGCAGAGTGGGACCAGGGAGCAGGGCATCATTTTGGGGCCCTTTTGTACTGCTAACAGTCCCGATGGGAGGCACGGTATGCAGAGTGGGACCAGAGGAGCAGGGCATCATTGTGGGGCCCTTTTGTACTGCTAACAGTCCCAATGGGAGGCACGGTATGCAGAGTGGGACCAGAGGAGCAGGGCATCATTTGTGGGGCCCTTTTGTACTGCTAACAGTCCCAATGGGAGGCACGGTGATGCAGAGTGGGACCAGAGGAGCAGGGCATCATTTGAGGGCCCTTTGTACTGCTGACAGTCCCGATGGGAGGCACGGTATGCAGAGTGGGACCAGAGGAGCAGGGCATCATTTGTGGGGCCCCTTTTGTACTGCTGACAGTCCCGATGGGAGGCACGGTATGCAGAGTGGGACCAGAGGAGCAGGGCATCATTTGTGGGGCCCCTTTATGTACTGCTAACAGTCCCGATGGGAGGCACGGTATGCAGAGTGGGACCAGAGGAGCAGGGCATCATTTGTGGGGACCCTTTTTGTACTGCTAACAGTCCCAATGAGAGGCGTGGTATGCAGAGTGGGACCAGAGGAGCAGGGCGTCATTTTTGGGGGCCCCTTTTTGTACTTCTAACAGTCCCAATGGGAGGCATGGTATGCAGAGTGGGACCAGAGAAGCAAGGCATCATTTGTGGGGCCCCTTTATGTACTGCTAACAGTCCCAATGGGAGGCGGTATGCAGAGTGGGACCAGGGAGCAGGGCATCATTTGTGGGGCCTTTGCACTGCTAACAGTCCCAATGGGAGGCATGGTATGCAGAGTGGGACCAAGGAGCAGGGCATCATTTGAGGGCCCTTTTTGTACTGCTAACAGTCCCAATGGGAGGCATGGTATGCAGAGTGGGACCAGAGGAGCAGGGCATCATTTGTGGGGCCTTTATGTACTGCTGACAGTCCCGATGGGAGGCACGGTATGTAGAGTGGGTCCAGAGGAGCAGGGCATCATTTGTGGGGCCCCTTTATGTACTGCTGACAGTCCCGATGGGAGGCACGGTATGCAGAGTGGGACCAGAGGAGCAAGGCATCATTTGTGGGGCCCCTTTTTGTACTGCTGACAGTCCCGATGGGAGGCACGGTATGCAGAGTGGGACCAGAGGAGCAGGGCATCATTTGTGGGGCCACTTTATGTACTGCTAACAGTCCTGATGGGAGGCACGGTATGCAGAATGGGACCAGAGGAGCAGGGCATCATTTGTGGGGACCCTTTTTGTACTGCTAACAGTCCCAATGAGAGGCGTGGTATGCAGAGTGGGACCAGAGGAGCAGGGCGTCATTTTTGGGGGCCCCTTTTTGTACTTCTAACAGTCCCAATGGGAGGCATGGTATGCAGAGTGGGACCAGAGAAGCAAGGCATCATTTGTGGGGCCCCTTTATGTACTGCTAACAGTCCCAATGGGAGGCACGGTATGCAGAGTGGGACCAGAGGAGCAGGGCATCATTTGTGGGGCCCCTTTTTGCACTGCTAACAGTCCCAATGGGAGGCGTGGTATGCAGAGTGGGACCAGGGGAGCAGGGCATCATTTGTGGGGGCCCCTTTTTGTACTGCTAACAGTCCCGATGGGAGGCACGGTATGCAGAGTGGGACCAGAGGAGCAGGGCATCATTTGTGGGGGCCCCTTTTTGTACTGCTAACAGTCCCAATGGGAGGCACGGTATGCAGAGTGGGACCAGAGGAGCAGGGCATCATTTGTGGGGGCCCTTTTTGTACTGCTAACAGTCCCAATGGGAGGCATGATATGCAATGACATGGTGGTGCTGAAGCACCAACATCTAGCATGCCTTCCCACAGTGAAGGATTTGGCAGCTGCCCCCCCCCCCAGCCTCTGCCAGAGGTCAGTTGTGTGCTGGACACTTGCCCACACTCCCTCTTGGAGGAGGAGGAGGAGAGAGGTCCCCAGGACACTCAATCCTCCTACCCTCAGCCAGCCTTCTAATTCCCTGGTCCATTCCCGAACCCAGGATGTCGGTGTTGTGAGCAGAAGCTCAACTGTTGCACCGGCAGGCCAGCAGCAAATTTGTAAAGTCTCATCTTCCTGCTCCTCAAACCACCAGCACATACATTTCATGTACTGAAGATATTTCCTTGGGAATTGTTCACATTCCCACCACAGCAAACATAAAAAACTGGATGAATTTAGGACACTTGTTTTCAAAGTTGCAACCCAAGTTGACTAAAAAAAAGTGCACATTAATCAGTTTCAAATTAGGGTTGCTTGGGATCTGATTCTGATGGAATTGGATAAGTTGGATTCCAGGCATTTTTTCAGAGTTCAGATTTTCAGTATTGATAGTCAAAATCTGAATTCTGAAACCGTAGGTCAGACACAGAATAGGAAACAGATTCCAATTCCATATTAGATGGCAGTAGATTCCATTAGGATCCTGTACTACCAAACTCCTTCTCCACTCATCTCCCCTCCCCAAAAAACCTGGCAGCAAGGTAACTGATTAAAGCTCTGACTCCATTGCTCTTACTTAAGTATCATATCTGCTGACTGTGCTTCCCAAACTCAAAATATGTCCAGCAGTGCACTGCAGGGGTCACTGTCTGACCAGTCATCCCCCCTGCTCCACCCGCGCCAACTCTCTAGAACGTATGTTGTTCCACTTCATATCAAAGTCCTTCCCAGGCTGGTCAACAAAAATGAGTCCATCTCATCTCCTTTCCAGGGCAGTCTAGCCCTCAAATTCGATTTATCTGTTTAATTAATTTAAAATGTTTCACCAGGTAGACATACAGAGGTATATAAAAATCTTATTTACAGATGTGACCTGGGAGAAGGGAAAGGGGGACAAGTCAAGAGCAAATACGAAAATGGCAATATAATACATGCAGATCACCACACAATATTATGCTGGTTGCGTAATATTCTGCATATACAGCCCATGATGCTTTGCATTATGGGGTATGTCTTCGATTTTGTATTTCTTTGAAACTTGGCTTCCGCCATTGCCCTTTGGGGTAACCCTTGCCTCAGTGCTTACGCACTAAGGTTCTTTGTCTTTAGCAGTATAATAGATTACACAAGAAATATAAGCACAGTATACAACAACATAGAAGGTAAGAATATACATCAAATATGGTCAGAAATTAGAAGATACGTATATAACAACAGCTTTACCAGCACAGTCAGGTGCAGTCACAACAGGACACAGCTGTATTTTTAAGAAGCAGTTCAGCCGTGGCAATAATGGTGGGTTAACTGTTATCCAAAGTAAGATTGCTGCATACTTGAGGGAGTCTGTGACTAAAGCAAGCTGCCCAGAATGTAGTTTGTGCCGTGGAACAATGAATCTGTTACCAGAGTGGGAGCATAGATGGTATGCCAGCAAAGCAGCAGAGGTGAGCAGGGTGCACAAGTAATTTGAGAGCTTGCTGAGCCAGTATTTAAGAACCAGTATTACAGGACCTGGATGCAACTGTATGTATTATGTTTGTATTGTTTTGTGTTGCTGTGTATTGTGTAATCTGTACTGGACACAGTTGTTAAAGAGAGTTTGACTCTCAATCTCGCCTTCAATAAATGAAATGAAAGAGCAAGGTGTTCCACACATTTACCAGACAGTGAAGCCAGCCCAGATGGTCATATAGTAACCAATGAAACCTCCAGGCAGGGACTCATAGGATAAACCTACAGAAGGCATTAAATAGGATATCCAGTTTTCCTAATTGGCAGTTACGGTAGACAGCATAAACCGCATCATTACAATTGATAACAGGAAGGATACAGCGCTCAGCCAGGCATTTGTACATTCTCAGTGAAAGGCAATCACTCACCCGGTAGAAGCACCAAGCTTCCTGTAGGATTTGGAATTGAATTTCTGGATATGCAAAGAAAAGTCAAATGAATTATTCAGAATGACTCTTTGATACTTATGTTGTGACACAGAGGATAAGGAGGCACCATCCGAGGTATTAGTGGTCAAGATAGGAGCAACAGCCGGTCATTTCTTGCTGCCAGACTGGATGGAGACAGTTTCAGACTGATCGTAAGCTAGACAATTTGTAGTAAACTAACCTGATGGTGCACTGAAGTTATATTTCAGGGATAGAGAGATATCAACAAGACATCACCCAGATGAAGATTACAGGATTTTAAGGAATATGGGAGATTATTTACAAACAAGTATTTGTCATTGCCGAACGTTTGCTTGCAGGTATTTGCAGTGGTGTTTGGCACTTATGTACTTATGTTCAGCAGTTTTCATTGCAATGCTAGATAAAATAATGGCCTGCAGTTCATAAGACTGCATAGGGCGGCCAAAGGAAACAACTGTATTTAGACCAGGCATGTGAAAACAGCCCCCCCCCCAAATTCAGCAGAGCAACATTTATAAATAACACACTGAAAAGGCTGCAGGGCAGGGCCAAAAGAAACAACAGTTATTTAGACGGGGGGCAGGCATGTGAAAACAGCAAATTGCCAAAGCACTATTGACTTTCATTCCCAGCAGCAGTGCATTCATTGACAGCCCAGTTAAATAAGTGTCCTAGTAGAAAACTAGCAAAACAACATCACTCTCCACTCAGGCCAAATTAGAAGCAGCAACATACAGTACAGATGAGACAGCAATTCGTTATATTTTTTTAAACTGCTGAGTAGCTCCTCTGTAAAATCGAGCTCATAAGTAGTCGACTGATTCACAACTCCTACAGGTTACTGCTCCCATTTGTTATGGCAGTCTTGCATAAATCACATTCCACTGGGGGGCCGGGAGTTTTGCCTTGAATTTCAAAAGGATATCAACCTTAAAACAGTTAATAAAGGTTATGCCCCTGGAGGTTTCCAGCCCAATACGTGTAAAAAACAACAACACAAGGACTATCCCTGTTCATGTTTTATTAAGCTATCAACTTGAACTGAAAAATGCCACACTGTACTCTCAGCACATGACAAACAGAGAACGCCACATTTCAGACTGAGCTATGACTGGATACTACCAGCGAACATATTTAAAGGTCTCCCATCAACTGTGCTTACTTGCAGATCACATCACATGCTAGACAGGAAATGCTCTGGAACATCACAGCGTTGGATAACATGCTACAGTCTGTTAACTTCATTCTTGGGAACCCCGTGGGAACCCCCCAAAAAATCTTATGTTGTAGAGAAAGGGGAAACTGTTTAACCAGGAAAGGCACAGTAAGCTGAAACTTGTTTCTAGGTGCGACCTGGCAGCATAAGGAAGTTAACTGACTTGCTTGGGGTGGGGGATGGGGTCACAGAGTAAGCAAGTGGGGGCTTGTGGGCTGTGGGATTCAAATCATTCAAGTCTACAGGTTTTCTGCTCAAGGGACTAAGTCAGTGACACCATTGGATGCACTGCACCCTAGTGTAAGAGAACTGGGTTTGTTCCAAGCAGGATTTTCTTACTCTGCTCCAGTGGAGTCAGGCAGCACTGCTGAGGCTCTAGGGCAAGGGAAGCTATCTAAATTAGAGCACAAACACCTACTACGGGATCTGGAAAAGCATCATGGACATTAGGAGTGAAGTTGCACTATTCACCCCCTCCCCAGGCCACTTCCGAGTGAATGGATTCTAGAGATGAGCCAGAAGGCAATATATTGCAGTGTTTTAAGGCTCTGAGCTGCAAACCTGGAGATCTGGGTTTGAATCCTACAGCCCCCACTTGCATACTGTGTGACTCTGAGCAAGTCACTTAACTTCCTTGTGTTTCCAGATTGCACCTGTAAACAAGCTTCAGCGTAGTGTGTATCTCCTGTTAAAAAAAGTTGAGTGATGGAGAGGCCATGTGCTGGGGGGGGTGTCTGATTAGCAACTAACTGTCACCGTCTACCCTCACATCACTACTTCAAGGAGCACTAACTACATCAGGCTCCCCACTGTGCAGACCACAGAGCTGCAGTCTGTTGAGACATTTCAGAACAGCTGCGCTTCTATGCCCACAGCATTGGGGTAGCCCCATGGGGTTGCAGTTTGGCCTGTGTGGATGCCAAGCAGGCTCAGAAGAAAGGCAAATTGTTTATTGTTTATTGATAAATATCGGATAACACCTTTGAGTCAAAGACTGTTTTACAAAGGTTCCACATCATAGATAAGAAGAGACAACAGTGTACAGAGTAACAAGTAACATAGTATTTAAACACAGTGGTTACAGAATGGTTGCAGATGATTGCAGAAAATATAAAAAATAGCAGCTGGGAATAAAGGATGCAGGTATATGCATAGCATTTCAGGACGATGCCCACGAGTTATTCATTAGCCAAGGCTGGACAGAGATGTCCATCGTCATGGTATAGGCACGCTCAGGGGCAGCAGACCAGAGTTAGGTCCATAGACATGGGGAGATGGGATGTGGTAGAAAAAATGGAGGGTCAGGTTTAGGGGCAATCACATACTGATCCTTGGGTAATAAGATCACTTAGTTGGTACTTGAACTGTTCAAGTTTGGGTACAGTGAGAAGGGAGTTTGGGAGTGAGTTGAGCCAGGTTGGGGCCAGGTATCGAAACGTTCTTTGGCCAGAGGTGGTTTTGTAGCAAGGTAGTTGCTGACTGCGGCATGAGGCGGCTGGACAGTGGGGCCTGAAGCAATGGGGAGAAGGCTGGAGGGAGTAATCCTGAGGTGATTTTCTTTGCGAAGAGGCAGGCCTGGTACTTTAGCTTTCCATCAAAATTTAGCCATGCATGTATGAGTGAGTCTAGGACAGCCTGTAGCAAGTCTGCAGGCCTTATTGAGGGCCAGTCTAATCTTGTGTAGGTGGGTGGTGTTGGCAGCACCATAGATGATGATACCATAGCCAATTAGGGATAGAATAGATGTAGAGATGATTAGGCGGAGAGATTCAGGAGGAAGGCAGTGCTTATAGTGGTGAAGAAGACCAATACGTACGTTGACGGCGGTGCTTAGTAATCGGATATGGTCATGGAAAGTGAATGGGTAATCAGGTGAAGTCTGTGCAAGAGGGCAAGAAGGAGTTACAGCTCAAAAGTAAAAAAAAAAAAAAATACTGTGAAGGTCCCATTCTGGAACTTGTGAAACTTGCGCGTGTCTCCAGGTCAATCAGGAAGGACTCGCCCTAAAAGAGTTCTAAATATGCACTTTTGCACCACTTGTTATCATTCTCATGGGACTAATGACTGCAACTCACACTCTACCCCTCCCCAGTTATTCACCAGTAAAACCTACAACTCCCTAGTTAAAAAGAAGAAAGCAGAAAAATGAAGTTCGCAAAATAATGCGTCTGACTCTGAAGACTGGAATCTAACTGCATACCTTTCAAGTATCCCCATTTTCAGGGTGTCTCTGATTTTCCCATGTTCCTCCCAGCCCAAGTGAATAAAAGCACAAACTGTTCTTCTTGCTTTTAATGACTTAAGCAGTGCATTTTTAACCCATACATGACTAGATGCATACTATCCAACTCAATGATTTTTACTGGACAAAGCAGGCGCTCTCCTTCATTTGCGAGATTGTGACCTGGAAGCTTTACAACTGCATACAACACCCTTCGTAGTTTCCCAACAGCCACACAACTATTTCAGCTACACAAGTGTCCCTTTTCAAATGACTGTTCTCACAGTCACACTGTAACAGCCCACTGCCCTCTCCCAATTCACTTAAATGCATGGTGCAAGCACCCCCTTCCCCCACCTTACTGGCCCAGACTGCCCACAGGCACAGCCTCGTACTCAGGAGTGTGAGGGTATTCAGTCCAGCCTCCACTGACCCCGGACCTGCTCCTCCCCCTCCAATGCTTCTCTTTATGCCTTTCACCCTACTCACCTCCGAGGACATCATCTGTCTGGACTCTCCCCTGCTGCCTCTCTGTCCTCTCCAGTGGCTCTTTCTTTGTGTGTCTGCTGCTATTCCTACTCTCGCTCAGTCTCTCAATCTCTCTCTCTTCCCTCCCTCCCTCTCCAAACAAAGCAAACCTCTGGAACCAACAGTCGGCTCCTAGCCCTGCACACTGATGAGCCCCATTGATTGCAGTCCACCCGAGGATCATCCGGGACGATCTGCCACATGATCATTTGGACAGCAGTCAGTCACTGGCCCAAAGGCCTGACAGATATGTTTGCTGAGATGCAGTGCTGTCTAAAAACGTCAGCTAATATTAAAAACAAATAAATAAAAAATCTCCACATAGTCCACAGTTAAAAGTTCCGATTGTGAAATAAATGATTTATAAGAAAAAAATTTCAAGCACTAGGAAATGATGGTGGTGCATAAAACACAATATCAAAGGAAAGAAAATTAAATGTACCTATTAAATAAATTATTAACTTATAACAGTGGCTTTTATGTGTCTTTTTATGATTTAAATGTCCAAAACCACACTTGTGTACTACCTTCATTCTGTATAACTGCCTACCAGTTTCACAGCATCTATTTTCTGTATCGGGAGTCAGAGCATGCCAAGCCTGAAATGTTCACATCACAGACTCCTGATACAGCATGCAGGTGGCTATAACTGTTACAGGAACTTTAGGAAAGAATGATGCCACACCCTACCAATGTAAAGGGTAAGGCTGGCTGACTCAAACATTCTACTTGAAAGACGACCGGCTCACCATTTTCATCCTTCTTCTTCGGGTCAGTCGCATCTCAAATGCTCCTAACTGAAACTGAGTCTGCTCTTGAATAAAGGTAGAAACTGAATCAGCTCTTGAATAAAGCTAGCAGTTTATTTTTGAATCGTGCCCAATCATGCCCTCTCATGTCTACCCTGGTGTCCAGTGGGTCCTCCCATGCTAAAGTAACCTCCCTGGCTGCACCAGAACTTTATATTTGGGATGGTGTTAAACTGCAGAGGACTCTGAGTTTAGCAGCCATGTTGGTACAGCAGCAGCTAATCAGAAAGCCATGTTTTCAGCCAGGATTTGTGGGACTTTTGTCTGAGCCTTATAGGACATTACCAAGTGCTTATGGGGAAAAGGCATGGACCTATTTCAGGTGCCAAAACAGGGAGCCTATTGTGCATTAAGTGAGGATAATAAATATTCACTTTATGGATTGACAAGCAACTGCAGCCAATTATTGTTGGAGCGGCAAGTTGTTTCAGCCAATTGGAAGCCACAATAGGACTCCATAAATGGCAGTGTTTTCAAGCTGAACCAGGAGTTTGAGTGGGGCCCCCACAGGATTGGGGCTCAGGACCCCAGCAAGCAGTGTGAGTCTAGCAATCCAGTGCAAGCAACTCCACAGGGAGAGGGCCTTTCCTCTGCCAAGAGAAACAAGTGGCTGCCAGAAACAGAAGTGGCTAGCCTGGGGGCTGCCAGTAATTGTCCTCCATGTCTGACCAGCACCTTTCCATGTCTATAGAAAAATGTGGGAGAACTTGAACCTTCAGCTGTGAGAGAGCTGCACACTTGTTCTACCTCAGCCGTGAGAGTGCTGAAGAAAACCTGAAACCTCAGAGAAAAGAAAGCCATTTCTACAAGTGACCTGAGTGCGTAAACTGCTACAGACACGTGCAAGTGTAAGAGCATCTGCAAGGGGCAGCGAAGCCCAAAAGTTTAGTTTATGACTGTGTGTCTGTGCCCTTCATTTAACCAAAACCACAGAAAGAGTGGACATCTACCAAGTGATTAAAGAAAGGTGCTGCTTAAGTGTGTAAATATGACTGATCTGAAAAGTGCCTACAGAACTAGATAGGGATTACTCAGGGTCAGAGCTATTCCTGACTTTGCCTGAGAGTCCAGTATTTGTCCGTGGAAGCTGCAAACCACTATCAAATGCTGCAAGGGACTGTGTTCATGTAATCTGTGCTTGAGAGAAGCTGCAGTGATTGTTAAAGAATAGGAAGTCATGCTTCAAGCTCCATTGAGTTCAAGTGTTTCGGAATGGTAGTGAACCATGCTTCAAGCTCAGTCTAGTGCAGTAAAGAAAAGTTATTTGTTACACTCCTGCTTCAGTTACTGGAAAAGATAAGAGCTGTTTAAGAGACTTAGTCCTGAGATCCATTTGAAAGCCATGACCTGGGTTCTGGTTGTGCACCCTGTGCAGGAATGTGGGTGCTTGTCCCTAAAATTATTAGGAATTTGCTATGGTTCTGAAGTTCCAGTCGAGTGGCAAAGATTTTATATCTGCCACGTGGGGCACACGGAAAAGGAACTGTGACTACCGAATGCAACTACTGAAATGTATGAATATGCTGATTTGATAAATGTGCTGAATACAATACATCCATCAGATTAGACTTGGGACACAGCCTGGTACTGTGCCACCTAGGGCACTCACATATGTGTTTCCCCGGGGGTATAGCCTAAGCGTGGTGTTAAGACATGCCAGCCCAGGTCCCAGCCTAGTCATCCAGTTAACTGGTTTCAGCTCAGAGAGAGACACTGCCTGCAGAAGTTAAAATGTAGTCTTCCACCTGCAAAGTTGTAAGATCCCTGCAGTCAGTTTTGGGTCAGTCTGGCTGTATGTCGTTGCCAGCATGTTAACCTCTGGGAACAGAACCCATCTGCTGAAAGCATCCAACCCTGCTATATACAGTCCAAATATGACTACCGAATGAAGATGTCTAATTTGTGAGAATACAGGGTTTCACCATGTACCAAAAGGAAGGGCTTGTAAATAGCTAAAGTGTTCCAAAGTTTTGTAGTCTACAATAATGTGTGTGTTTAAAAGTGAAATCCAAGTTAAACCTGTTTTTCCTTTTAAGGGCCCCACCTAGCCAGCCTACTTACAGCTGCTCTGAACAACAGGCCTGCACCTTGAAAACTTAGTTACTGGGTACCCAGGTTAATGTATGAGATTGCAGGGTCTTATACAGTTGGGAGACTGGTACCAGTGTGGGCATTGATGGTAACTGTGTGACCTGATTTACGCAGTTAGATAGATGGCCAGAGCTCTGAGTGACTGAGAGGTTGGTGGGAAGCTAATGTAAGTGATATAATCAGAGGTAAAATGCTAATGATTATGTGATTTATGCCAATTGACCAATCTTGATCAAAACTATACCAAATGTGAAGACTGTAAACAGCTTAACCTCTACTCCAATTCACCCATCCTGACCCTTCCCCCTCTAAATAAACTTGTTATTTTTGCATAATCCTGTCTTGTGAGCATATTATTAGTGAAACATAGAAATTGTCAACAGATAAGGACCGCCTAGCCCATCAAGTCTGCCCGTAAGCCCTTGTACTGGATTACTGCTTCAAACCCACCCGCTGCTGTACCTCTACGGTTCCCCGATGCCTGTCCCAAGCATGCTGGAATCCATCCACAGTGCTCACTCCCACCACCTCCTGAGGCAGACCATTCCATGCATCCACCACCCTCTCTGTAAAGAAGAACTTCCTCACATTCCCTCTTAACCCTCCAATTTCATGTCATCCCCCCCTCGTTCTTGTGCTCCTCCTGTATTGGAAAATGTCTTCCCCCTGAACCTAGTTTATACCCTTGAGGTACTGGAATGCTTCTATCACATCTCCTCTTTACCTCCTCTCTTCCAGCGAGTTCATATAGAGGTCTGTTAATCTCTCCTCCTAAGTGTTGTGTTGCAAGCCCTATACCATCTAAGCCGCCCTTCTCTGGACCATCTCCAACCTGTTACTATCCTTATGAAGGTGAGGCCTCCAGAACTGCACACAATACAGTACTCCATGTGAGGCCTGACCATGGTCTTATATAACGGCATCACTACCTCCCTCCTTCCTTCTGCTGGTGATACCTCTACCTATGCACCCCAGCATGCCACTGGCCCTCCCAGCTGCCTTAGCACTCTGCTTTGACATTTTAGGCCATCTGAAATAATAACCACAGGTCCCTTTCCTCCTTTGTGACTGTCAGCAATCCCTCCCCCCATCCTGTAGCTTTCCCCAGGGTTTCTGTATCACAGGTGCATACGTTTGTACTTTTTTGAATTAAATTTCAGTTGCCAGTCCTCAGACCATTTTTCAAGCTTCTCCAGGTCCCTTCTCATTTTTTCCACTCTCTCTGTGGTATCCACTCTGTTACAGATCTTGGTGTCACCTGCAAACAGGCAGACCTTTCCTCAGCCCTTCTGCAATGTTGCTAATGAAGACATTGGACAGGGACAGGCCCCAGGACCGATCTCTAAGGCACTCCACTGGTCACCCCCTCTGCCTAGACTGCACCCCATTTACCACCAGCTTCTGCCTCCTGTCTGTTAGCCAGTTTCTAACCCAGTTTACCTCCCTGTCCCCGTTCCCAGACTACCCTGTAGGACTGGGAGAACTCAGTGAAGTTCTGACCCTTATTAAATAAGAACCGGAACACGGTGACGCTCTGATTTACCCAGATTAGTTCTGACTTATTCACCAATATTTGAAAAAATGTGAAAAAAAATGCATAAACGTGGACAAAGTCACTCACATTTCACACAGAGGTCCAAAGGAAATAATTTAATCGATTATTTGTATAAACACTAAAGTAAAACTGCTAAATAAAAAAAGAATCTGTCACTACTAGCCCCTCCATGGCTGGCCTGTAATGGTGGCATATCCTGCTCGGGCCCATGACAAGGGTGTGCTAGGAGAGACGGAGACAGAGAGAGAGAGAGACAGATGCAAATACCGATATCATAGCACCACCAAACGCTGCAGGCACTGCCAGGCAGCTAAGATTTCTTTTTTTACTAATGGTGCTGTGTGGGTATTATTTAGATGGATGTTCCGGTCAGAGCCGAACAAGCCAAAGAAATGGACATGAGTGATCACATGAGCAGCTCTGAGATAGCCCACTCACCCTACTCACGTGACTGATGCAGCTGCTTTGCATGCCCCAGTGTACTGTGGTATATGGTACACTACCTGGTCCAAGAGGCGGTAATGATTTCTAGCACCACGACTACTTCTACGGAATCTGATCAACATGCTGAGGCTGCTGAAGCCTTAACGAAGAGAAATGAAAGGCAGCGATCCCCACCAGGCAGGCAACCAGTCACACATCGCATTGGTCAAGTGCAGTACAGTCATAAAAACGTTTGCCACTGTCACCCGAAGACCTGAATGTGGTAGGGCGCAGGTTTATGTGGGCAGTTAGATAGAAAAGAAATGTCTCACCAGTCCTTGTAGATATTTTGAATTCAATTTATTCTTTTTCAGATGTTATTACAACAGGAGAATTTCAGATTGGCAGTGTTTTTGTTCCTTTAAATATTTTCCAGCTCACACTTCCATTTAAACAGTAGATACCAGAGTAGACAAAATCTTCTGACAATTCTAAATCTTCACTTCAAAGCAGTAAGTACCACAGTTCATCATAACTCCATAGAGCACTTTTCAGCAGTTTCCAGAGCATACCTCCAGTCCCACAGCAAAACAGAATCTCATCTCTCATCCCACACAATCTAAATTTATACCCCAAAGGAGTCATGTGATTATTTAGCTCCACCTCAGCAAAACATTTTCAAATTAATTTCATTAAACACTGCATCATTATTTAGTTTACATAACCTGAACACATCTTTGTTACTCTAACTACTTTCATGCTATCACCAGAATGAATTATAATAGTTTTAGATGTTTTTGTATTCATTTTCTAGCATGAAAAGGAACCACCCTTTAACAATAGTATAAAGGAATTCAGGAGCGCCGCCAACTCTCAAAACAGCACCAAATGCCAAAGAGTTTGGACACCAGGAACTCCCAAAACACCAACTACAAAAACTATCCTCACTCCCCAAAACAAGAAAATGCCTCACCTCAACTAAGGAGGGTATGTAAAATTCCATCTAAATCTTTACATCTAAAGTAAATTAACAAGCTAAATACCCTACAACGGTGAGCTTATCCAATTGGAAAATGGGTTAACAGCACTACATTGTAAACTAAAGAAAATTGTCTACCTGAGAAATGCCACTTTGCAACACACCAGCCCTTGTACTAAATGGCTGGATTATTAGCAAGCAAAAGTTTAGAATTCGTATCTGGAGCCCACAAACAGAAACACAGACCGAGGGGGTTTCTAAATAAAATAAAACCTTTTATTTAAGCGCAAAACGAACCCCCGGTTCTGTCCTGAATACACAAAAATCCACTCTCCAATCCCTTTGGGGGGGGGGAGATTAACACAAAAGCTAACTAAATAATTCAAGTAACACAGAAAGGAAACAAAGCACATACATTTTACCTGAGGCTCCAGACTCTACAGTACTACTCAACAACATGGGGGAGAACCTCCTCAGCAACCAGGAACAACAAAGCCAGAACAGAAATCCCTCACTAAGGTGCACACAGCGTCCTGCGCTGGCCCCACATAGCCCCTCACCAAGAACAACATTCAGTCCATCCAAACCTGCGATTTTAGGGGGATATTTACTTTTATAATCCAAATGACAAGCTACTGCTTGCAAACCGAAAAACCGGAATGTTATTTTAAACTGCACGAACGTGCGCACGATTGCACGGACGTGCCGTTTTACCGATCGTTCAAACCATGAACATGAGCATCTACTCACAAGGTCCAAACAACATAAATTCTTTTCCTGACAACCCTAAGGACCCCACCAAGGGAATAAAAGAAATCAATTCTATCAATTCCAAACTTACCTGGGGGGGGGTTCTGCCTGATTACCCTTCAAATATGATTTTTCTCTCTCTTAAAGGGGAAACTTCCCAACAATCAAATACCCAAAAGAAAATATCTAACACAAATTCTAAAGCCCCCTTTTTATCACAGAGGCACTCTGTGACACTGATGACACACAACACAACACAATGACATCCTTCCTAGTTCCACAATTGCTGCTAGCCACTGCCAAGTAATGTAAGTATCACAAATAAAATATAATAATATAATTAATGGGTCTTCATTTTTCCCATAGAAAAACTGTGGCGTTATTTGCCATATTAAAGGAGTGTTTATTATGGCAAACACATGCACAGTTTTCCTCTTTCTGCGCATGTGCTCACTGTGACTCTTCATTCTGAACTGCTGGCTCCTCATCTTTCCCGCAGACATGGAACCACCATTCTGACTCGGCAGTAAGTCACCACAGAAGCAACAAGTGAAAATTTTATAGAAGAAACAAAATACTTCAGCTTGGGGCATAAAAAGTGTATGGACGTTTAAATAAATACAACTGCGGTCCATACTCAAACCCAAGTGGACACGGCCCACCGCGAGGATGTTTTTGTTTTATATAATTGCTGTGGTGAAAAATGAAAACCCAGCAATTGTAAATAGAATAAAGTATGGGGTCACGTGTAAACTCGAAGTTTACATACACCCTCGGGGTTAGATGCTTGCACAAAACCCTCGAGCTTCACTCTCTCTGGTTTTATATAGTATCTAACCCCTCAGGTGTGTGTAAACTTCTTGTTACACACACAACCCCATACTTTATTCTAGTTATAATTAATGGGTCTTCATTTTTCTCACAAAAAAATGTGGCATTATTTGGCGTAATAAATGAGTATTTATTACAGCAAAAAGGTGCACAATTTTCCTCTTTCTGCACATGTGCCCACTGTGGGTCTGCCAAGTTGCTCTAAGTGAGATGTAACCTGGCTAGCATACCACGCATGCGTGCAGACAAGAAAGAAATTATATGAATTTTCAATTTAGTAGCATTTTGTTCTGTGAAGTATTTGCAGCCAAATATTAGCGACATGAGAAATAAACAAAGAGGATTCAGTTTCTGAAATTTGAGGCATCTGCTAAGCCATGACTGTATGAAAATTATAACAGTACAGTCAGGACTCAGGATCAGTTGCTGAGGGGAAAAAGTGACAAGCAGTAGTAGTAAGGAGTAGGACTGGAGTAAGGACAAACAGTGATAAATAAGTAGTAGTCGTGACTCGTGAGGGCAAACACTGAGAGTAACAGTAGTAGTAGTAGTAGTAGACAGCAGTACCATACAGTAACTTCCAGATCAGATAATGATACCAGGTACCACCAAGTAGGTTTGTGACATGAAATGCAGTTGCTTGCTGTATTTGGACTCTGAACCCACTGATGTTATTCATTTTCTATTCTGTGCTGCTCATTTGATCATAGTGTCCTGGCTTATTCCATCCTGACCTGACTTGTTGCAATTAATTGCTACCTCATGTAGTAAACCCTATTCACAAAAGATTTTCGCCACAGGCACAAATTCTTGAAAGTGTTTTGCACATAGGGTCTGCTTGGAACAGTCAGTGTATATTTTATTCAGGTATCATATTTGAAATTAAAGTGAGGAATGTTGACTTTAAGAAGCATGAAGTGTTCAGCATTTTCAGGTGTCAAACAGGATCGTGTGCGAATAATGACGTTACCAGCTTGTGACAGGGTAGAATAGGACCCTGTCCCATTTGTTATGAAGAAAGTGTTTAAATGCAAGGATCTATTTTTTCCGTTTCTGTTTCTTGTCTGTTTGGTTGCACAACCAAATTTTCCTGTGAGACTTCAGACTTGATCAACTCAAAGCAGTCTCCACAATTCCTTGCCTCTCTGTCTTTCAGTTTTCTCTTGCTATCTGTTTTCTTCCTTGCATATCTATATCAGCTTTGTTGAATTCCTACAACTGCTCCTGGTTTTCCTTATGCTTCCTGACCTGTGCCTCGACGCATTTAGTTGAACTGACCAATCGCTCTGAACAGATGCTAGTCAGAGGGCAATTCATGTACTTTATTGCAATGTTTACTAAAGCAGGCAACATATTTTGTTTTGGATTTCCAGTATTTCAAAGGATCAGCATTTCAGCTGATATTAGGCTCTGCCAGGTACATTTCAACAAGTGATCTGTACTGAGGCTGTGTTACAAGAAGCAGATGAAGAAGATGTTATAATAACATCTTCTAAGTGACTCCAGAGACACGAAGCTGAACCAAGCGACTGTGGGACAGTGCTATGCTTGACTGTTGGTAAAGAAGAATGTTTGGTTGCAGTGGCTGAGGAGAAAGAGGGAGAAAATTAGCAACAGTAGGAGATAGGCCACCGGATGCTGTCCTGCTGTGTCGTGAAGAAGATTCTGAATGTAGTGCTGATGTTGTACTCTGTTCCATGACAGCACACACCTCATAGAAACATAGAATTTGATGGCAGATAAGGACCACTTGGTCCACCTAGTCTACTCATTTTCCTACCTAACAGATAAGCTGCAAATCCTAGTTAACCAACAGCCTACTTCCTCCTACCCCCCCCACTAGAACTGCTTTATGTCTGTCCCATGCATTCTTGAATTTCCCCACTGTCTTTGACTGTACAACCTCCTCAGGAAGGCTGTTCCATGCATCTACAACCCTCCTTGTGAAGAAATGCTTCTTCACATTACCTCTGAGCCATCCTCCCTCTATCTTCAAATTGTGTCCCCTTGTTCTTGCACATCTCTTTTTCTGAAAGATGCTACCCTCTTGGACTTTGTTGATTCCCTTGAGTTATTTGAAAGTTTCTATCATGACCCCCCTCTCCCTTCTTTCCTCAAGGCTATACATCTTAAGCTCCTTTAGTCTTTCTTCATATGTCTTCTGGTGAAGACCCTGCACCATTTTAGTTGCCCTCCTCTGGACAGCCTCCACTCTGTCTATGTCTTTGCGGAGATGGGGTCTCCAGAACTGTACACAGTACTCCAGATGTGGTCTTATCAACTGTACAGAGGACCTACAACTTCCTGTTTTCTGCTGGTGATGCCTCTCCATGTGCATCCCAGTATCCCTCCAGCCCTCCTTACTGCCTTCTCACATTGCTGGCCCACCTTTAGGTCATCTGATATGACTACCCCCAGGTCCCTTTCCATTTTTGGTGTTGTCAGTATCTCACCCCCAATTGTGTACTCTTCCCCAGGGTTTTTGATTCCCAGGTGCATTACTTTGCACTTCTTTGTGTGGAATCTAAGCTGCCATACATTTGGCCATTCCTTCAGCCTTGCCAAATCCCTTTTCCTCCTTTCCATCCCACCTTGCATATCAACTCTGTTGCAGATCTTTGTGTCATCTGCCAAGAGACATACTTTCCCTTCCAGTCCCTCTGCAATGTCACTTATAAAGACATTAAAAAGGACCGGCCCCAGTACTGAACCCTACAGTACCCCACTAGTAACCCTCCTTTCTTCACTGTGAACTCCATTTACTATTACCTTCTGTGTCCTGTTGTCCAGCCAGTGTTTTATCCAGGCTACCACCCTGGGACCCACTCCCAGGCTGGCTAATTTGTTTATTAATCTTTTGTACAGGACTGTGTCAAATGCTTTGCTAAAGTCTAGGTGGGCCATGTCCACAGCCCCTCCCTCGTCTACTACTTTGGTCACCCAGTCAAAGAAATCAATTAGATTTGTCTGACTGACATGACCGGCCCTGCTGTGAATCCATGCTGCCTTAGGTCCTGCACTTCTCTGACCTCTAGGTACTCAACAGTTCTTTCCTTCAGAAGTGATTCCATCATTTTCCCTACCACTGAGGTCAAACTGACAGGTCTGTAGTTTCCTGCCTCTGTCTTACTCCTACCTTTGTGAAGGAGAATCACATACGTCCTCCTCCAGTCCTCAGGTACCACACCATCATCCCATGATTTATTAAAAAGGATAGTCAGTGGTGCTACTAGTTCTTCCCTTAGTTTTTTTAGAATTCTGCGGTGAATCCCATCAGTCCCCATTACTTTATCCACCTTCAGTTTTAAGAGTTCTTTCAGAACTCTTTCTGTGAAAGGGCTAATATCAATCCCCTATCTAGACTTGCTTTGACTGGATTAGATATCTCCCCCCTGCTTTTCCATTGTGAATACTGAGCAGAAGTATTCATTCAGTATCACTGCTTTTTTACTGTTGCTCTCTGCCCAACCACCATCCTCTTTATTCAGCCTCATTATCCCTGCCTTAATCTTTCTTTGCTCCCTAATGTACCTAAAAAAAGGTTTTATCCCCCTTCTTAACTGAGTTGGCTATCTTTTCCTCTGTTTGGGCCTCTGCTATTCTGACTGACTGACTTCCTTCTAATTTAACTGGTACAGTTCTCTGTCCTGCTCCTTCTGTGTTTCCTTATACTTCCTGAATGCTGTCTTTTTCTCCCTTACCTTCCCTGCCACTTCTTTAGAGAACCATAGTGTTTTTTCTTTCGTTTTGATTTGTTTATTTGCTTCACACAAAGGCTTGTTGCCTCTGTGATGGCAGTTTTGATGTTTCCCCATTGCTGCTCCACCCCACCTTCTTGCCTGTTTGTTAGTGCTTTTCTGAAGCATTCTCCCATTTTGATAAAATCAGCCCTCCTGAAGTCTACTATCTTCACTTTTGTGTGGCCTGACTCTAAATCCTGGGCCCCAGGTTTTCCGCGATTCCGAGGCAAACCACAAAATTATCCGTGGAATTTACTGGCACCCGCGGAACATATGTCATTTGCCGATGGGGTGCTGAATCCCCCGTTGGCTTCACTGGCCCCCCAAAAAAGAATGTCTGTATGCCATGCTGGGAGCCCACCCCAGTGTGGAAAAAGTGTCATTTTCTGACAGGGGTTCCCAATCTCCATCAGCTTCACTGCCCCTTCCCAAATGTCTGTAAGCCACGTTGGGAGCTCACCCCAGGGAATGTGCCCAGAGTTGAGCACATAAAAGGAAGTTCAAACACACACACAGCAGATGCACAAGCCACAGCTGCATAGGCCATGGATGCAGGTCCATTCATAATGGAAGCAATGATGAGGGGTGTGAGGAGGAGGGAGGAAGAACAATGGGGCCAGAGAAGGGCCCATTGGTGATATGATCAACACAGACAACACCAGGTCTGGGTCACGTTTGAGGACTACAGGGACACGGTGCAGAAGTGACTGTGCAGGTGGTTGGGACTGGGCAGGTACTTCGACAGTGGCCCCCACTGTGTGCTGCATGGTAGGCCCTGCATCTGGCTACTGCACACCAGCATCCTACTGGACCTGCCCCATGGCAATGGCACACACGCCTGTGCCCTATCCATGTCCAGCAACAGCAGCAGTGCCACACTCCACTGTGCAGACATGGGCTGGTGGTGCCTGCACTGGTGCCGTACCATGTGTGCTGGCATCCTCTGCATGTGAACGACACTGTTCCCTGGGTGGCGTTTCTAGGCCTGCACCACCCTGGATCAGGAATACGTCATCATCACTGTCTTTGGTGGCCCCCTCCTCTGCGGCAGGTGCAAGCACTGGAGGTCATCTGTCTGCAGGAGTTCGGCCAGTGGGTCAACATCACCCAGCCCCAAGAACTCCAGCAGCCCCATGCTACTGTGTCTAGGGAGGTCTGTGTCCCTAATGCTGGTTGACATGGACAGCACACCTCCTCTGTCCGTCCATCACCTCACATAATGCACTGCACCCCAGAGGCATGATGGAGACAGGTAGAGTGATATCAGCATTGCCAGTGGCACAATACATGCTGGTCTGTGTACAGTGCAAAGGATGAATGTGCAGCAACAACTTATCAGACTGCACAGCAGGACAGAAGTGCAGCAACACACGTCTGTCCAACCATACCATGGGCACTGCTCAGGGCATGCAACCATGGTCTGGAGTCATGGTTTGCATGGTTGTTGTTGGGAAAGGCCAGGGGCACTGTTATGCACCACTGTATGTGACCGCATTGCCTCTGCCTGAACCAGTGACCACAGCCACACCGGCAGCACCTGCGGTCATGTGTGGAACAGAGCACATCACAAACAGCATCACATGGCCACTGCACGATGTCCAGGCAGCATGCAACTGCACACAGATGGCCATAGCCATGCACGATGTGGCCAAGTGCAGCATGTGCCACAGCACTGCACACAGTGCAGAAGCACACAGCACCCCTACCAGTCACGCTAGCACGCTGCGCCATGCACACACACCCTACCCTAACCGGACTACACCATACTCACAGTGCTGTGACAGGCTGCCTTCTGTGTGGAATCCACCACCTGGGACACCCTTAATGGCCACACAGCTAATGGACACCACCACAAGCTCCTGATGACAGGACAGGTGCCGTGTCCAGTCCACCATCAATCCTACTGCGTGACGCCCTGTTGGCTGCAACCTTCTCCTTGATGCACCTCATGTCTGTGCCCATTTTCTTCTTGCACTCCTGTGCACTGCAGTTTTGCTGACAGTGGGCATTCATGTATGTCGCCACCTCTCCCCATCCGGTGGCATGCTCCTGTATGGTCCCAGTGGCACCACTCAGCAGTGCCTCCCTGTCAAGGTATGCCTCAATGAGGGCCTGCTGCTCATCCTTAGTGAAGTTGGGCCTGCTCTTCCATGCATGCCCCTGCTCTCCCACTCCCTCAGTCTCAGACATGTTGCTACCTGTGTAGAGTCAGACGTAGCCCTGATGAGTAGCACAGCATTACACAATGGTGTAGTGCATCTGTGCCAACATGCACAGCATTTACTTTAAACAGCACAATGTTGGGATACATACCTGAATGGTTGCAATACTTGTCAGTGTCCTGTGCTGTACTGTGGTGCTTTTAGCACAACACATGCAAATGAGCACCTGTGCAAGCGGTAATGATATGCTAATGTGTGCGACTGCACTTGTCAAAGACTAATGAGGCTATTTACATATGGTGGCTGAATATTGTGAAATTGTACCTTGCACAAAGGTCCATGAACGGTGAAATACAGCTGTGCCAGAGCATTCCAGATGCCCACTTCTGGTGCATGTGTGATGCGCATTTGTGCATGTGCCATGCATGACAATGGCAGCAGAATGTCCTTTGTCTTGTATTGTGCAACACAGTGCAATGCACATGGCCATCCTATGGTGCATACATCCAGGTATGCGGGCCGCGCATGCTGCACAATTGTGCTGTCATGCCAGACTGTACAACTGTGCATGCTGTGCCATGTTGGCAACTGCACATGTGCCTCCAGTGCACCATTGACCTGATGACAGTGTGGTTCCGCTTGATGCTGTGCATGTATGCAGGTCATGGATGTGACCCCGAATTCTCACCTGCACTTCCGGCATTGCGCATGTGCAGTACTGTGTGATTGGTCATGGTTGTGCATGGGTATCATGCACCTACATGCTGTACAATTATGGCCTGTGTGTTCCTATCACACATGTGGTGCAGCACCACCCCACATGGCTCCATATCATGCCACATTGCCCAGTGGTACATAGTCCTTGCGCAGCTACTGTAGTGCATGCAGCAGGAAACATCCAATGTGCAATGAACTGGTCAGACATGGAGTTGGCCAACCTTGTTGCTGTGGTGGACCAGCTATATGTGGCATGGGATCTGGCAGAAGCCCACTCACGTGTATTGGACCATGATGAAGAAAGCCTTGTGAGGCAGACAGGCATTGCCCATACTGTGGAGCAGTGACTCCACCGCTATAGTGACCTTAGGCGGAGGGACCAAGAATGGCTGCATATACTGCAGGACCGTGCCAGGTGGAGATCTGTTCCACAGCCAGGTAGGTGTCAACATGCTTGTGCATGGTGCTAATATCCAGTTTCTGTGCCCTTGGATGCACTGCCTGTGTGCTGGTGCATAGGGGATGGGGTTAGGCATGGCTGTGGTGGCTGTGGTGTGTTCACAATGTGTGCTTATGTAGTGCATGGCACCTGGGACCCATCAACACACTCTGCACGTGGAACATGTCCCTGCCAGTGCACTGGCAGCACTGCACGCTGTGTCCAGCCGGGGGGGGGGTGCTGTTCATAGCTTGGCACTCATGTACCTTTCTGTTTCTCTGTCATCCATAGGGCAGGCAGTGTGCAGGAGGGCCACAGCAGATGCTGCACCAGTGAACCAGCGCTGTGATGGCGGTGCTGCTGCAGGGCAGGTGCCAGGATGTGCAGGTGAGTGTGTGCGGTATAGTACACACAGCATTGCAGGAGTGGGATGGTTGGTGCCAGTACAACTCCAGGGCACTGCTGCCATGCGGGGCCCTGATGTGTGATTGTGCACTGGCTCTAGTGCCTGTGTGGGGTTGAGGTGTGTGTTGCTGGGACTTGCGCAGGGCCCCTGTGTGATGGCATCAAGTCACCATCACTGGTGGTGTGTGTGTTTGTGTCCCACAGTGTACTACTGCTGCTGCTGCTGGGTGGCCCCTATCCTGCCCGTTGGGGGACTTCTTCAGCACTCTGTGGTCTGCTGCACAGAGGTAGGTGCATGTTAGTCACAGGCGTGCCTTCCAGGTTGTTAGTGGGGCACGGCCAGGTCTGCTGTGGCTGTCCGCTGTGTGTGTTGTTAGTGGCCCCGTCCAATGGGATGCACCACAGTGGTCCAATGCACACACACCGGGGTGGGAATTCTGCAGTTGGTGTCCTGTCACTTAGTGGCTATTCTGTGTTCCCCTTTCATAGGTCATCTTGGGCCACATGGTGGGCAGAGGAGGATAGGTATCCTGGGTGGAGGCCTTCTACAGTTCCAGAGGATCATGTTCAGGATACTTGACTGTACAGCTGTGGACATACATCAGAGAAGGTGGCACTTGGCAGCCATGCAACAGCTGATGTTTGAGGTGCGATGGATGCACCTGGCAATCCGTCAGCTACAGAGGTAGTCTTATGACTGTTTCTCCCTTCACTCTCCTCCATCCCCTGCCCCCCTCCCTTCTGGACTGCTGCCTGTGTTACCCAGTTCACCCTGCATTGTCCACTGCCCATTCCCCCTGTTGAGGCCTATTCCTTACTGTCCTGTGTTTACCCCTTCCTGTTTGTTTTATTGGCCTGTTGGCACCTCTCCTACTTTTCTGGTTGGACTGTTCTGTTGATTATCAAACTGTTATGCCAACTGCATGTCTGTGTCTGTGTCTCCTTCACTTGCATGCTGCACTGCTGCTGTACTGCTGTTGTTGGGTGGGTCCCTGTCCATTCCCATGCTGTCCCCAGGCACCTCTGTTGTGTGCATGATGGCCTGTGTGCCACATCACTCTGTGTCACAGGTACCTGGGTGTTGGCTGTGTGACTCCCCTGTGCATGGTGCAGTGCCATGTATCACTGTATGCTTGTGCTGGGCTACACAAAACAAGACATGGTTGCCTTCCCAGTGGTGGTGTGCCATGCTGTGCTGTGTCCTGTTGCCACGTGTGTCTGTGGGTTTGCCTCAAGCTGCCTTGCACCTGTGTGGTGCATGGCTGTGGAACACTGTACATGCCTGGTGCTTTCCCACTGGCAGCTGCATCACGTTCCCATACAGTGTTGGCTGTCCGGATGGGGGGGTGGCGGGCATTGCTGCCATCTGTGTCATGTGGTTGTGTTGCTTTGTCATATTAGTCACTGGGGTCTGTGTGGGGCACCACATGCTGTCCATGGTGCTCTGGCCATGCACCTGTCCTATGCCTCTTGGGCACTGTCACCTTGTAGTTCACTTCTGGCACCCCTGCCTTGCCCATATGGTGTTGTACACCCTTGCTTCTGTTCACTGCTGCACGTCGCCTTTGCTCAACCTGCTAGTTCTAGCATGCTGTACACGCTCGGGGCGCATTTCTGAATATCCAGGCCATTATCTGCAACTATAAAGCCAACTGACAGTCCCTGTGCAGCAAGGCATTGCTGTATTGGTTTTTGGAGGTCTTCATTGATGTTGTATGAGGTATGTTCAAGTGGAACACAAAAACATTCTTAGAACAGCAAACTGTGATGCTTCACTGTCCCAAGTCCCACGTGAATTATCAAACGTGCCCAATGGACCATGACAGACATGAAGGGTTTCAGACTGACAGCGTTCAGAGGCTAACACATTTTGGGAGGGACTTCCGGTTTAACAAGGGGTGATTCTGATTGGTCCATTTTAGGCCACGCCCACCTGTCAAATGACGTGGCACGCGCTGATTGGCTGAAATTTAACATTTGATGAGATATATGAACTTATACTACTGTTGTTAGTTTCCTTTGCACCCAAAAGGTAGGGCACTGCAGTTTTGAAGCAGTGTTTATTCAAATGGTTGGCAAACTGCATTCTGTTTTATTTTTTTATCAGAAGTATAACAAACCCTGTCCAGCAGAAGGTAAAGGACACTCAACCAAAGCATGGCTGCATCCACTGCTTCTTTAAGAATGTCTCAGCTGTGGACATTTATGTGGCAGCTACTTGGAGATCTGTCCACACTTTTACTAAGGATTACAGTCTGGATATTGCTTCTAGATGCAAGGCAGGCTTTGGAAAAGCTATCCTTTGGGGCCTTCTGTCTTAACATTCCTGCCTGTTGCAGACATTTTCCTCTTTCGTGTGCTAAGTCTTTTCCTGACTTACACTGCTTGGGACTCAATCCTTATGGTTATAGCCTACTGCAAGAGCCCTCTCGAAGGAAGATAGTACAATTACACAAGAACTTTCTGTGACAGTAAATCTTCGAGAGGCACTCTTGCAGTAGGCAAGTTTTTTCTCTCCCTCCTCCTCCCTGCTGCTGCTCCTTTTCAGCCTTTCTATTGGCTCCAGGAGCCCACTTCTTCTCCTGTTGCTCTCTTTCTTAGGTCTCTGGTGGGAGAAATGGAGGGCGGTGTGGGGACCACCCACTATATAGTGTCAGGCCAACATCAGCTACGTGACACAGGGTGGGCAGTCCCCCCCAAATACTGCTAGCTAAAGTTTTCTGTGTGGTCCTAGCACCTGGCGGCTTAGTCCTCAAGGTTATTGCCTACTGCAAAAGCCTCTGTCTAAGATCTACTGTGACAGAAAGTTCTTATGTAACTGTAATATCAGCGATAGGGAGGGGGTCCACTAGTCCAAGAGGGAAAGTGATATTTTAATACAGGAAATCAAGGGGGGGTCTGCTAGAACCCCCCCGGGAAAGTGATATTTTTTTCTGTTTATATTCAGGGTAAGGTAATTGGGTAATAGAATTAATCCGGTAGTAACTATCTGACCCAAACCTGTTTATCATTAGGGTATTTATAGGGTATTTCAGAGGAACCTGAGGGTAGTCTTGAGGGTTAGGTATTTCACACCTGCCCAAGCTGAGTGATCACTGACCTTCACAAAACATAATTGATTATTTACCGATTTGTATGGGAATTTTGTGCAAGGAAGGTTGCTGAAAGGAACAAACACAAAGAGCTGATCTGGTTATCATAGGGGTGAGGGCAGCTTGGAAGCAAAAGAAAAGTCCTTCACCGAGTACAGAAGGAACAAAGTGAATGAAGTCTGGTAAGATTATCAGGCTAAACTCAGAGACAAGGGTGAAGGTCAGGAGTGCAAAGATAGACAAGGGGCTGTGCATTAATGAAGGAGTAAAAGGTCAGGATAATTTTTTTAGGTACGGAGGAGAAAATAGAGAAAATAGGGAGATAATTAGGCTAGCGGGGGAGGGTACATGGGTGTGCTCGAATGTTATTGCCTCTGCCCCAGGCTGACAGATTTTTTTTTTGTATATAAACATTTTTATTGAAAATTGAACTACAACACATAATACACATCATAAAATCATGGAAAATACAGCTAAGAACCACACATTTATTTATTTATTTATTTTTATTTATTTGATTTTGGAAGATAACCTTTGAGTCAGAGACTCATTTACAAAGGCTCCACGTCGAGCCACATATATAACATCATACTCGGAGAACACAGGAGCAATAACAACAGCTGAATAATGTCCACAGTAAAATAACAAATCCCCTTCCCTAAAAACACTGGATAGTCAAATGTATGGCAGCTTAGAGTCAATGCTAAGAAGTGCAAGGTAATGCACCTGGGAAACAAAATCCCAGGGGAAGAGTACACAATGGGGGGGGATACTAACGACAACAAAAATGGAAAGGGACCTGGGGGTAGTCATATCAGATGACTTAAAGGTGGGCAAGCAATGTGAGAGGGCAGCAAGGAGGGCTGGGGATACTGGGATGCATGGGAGGCATCACCAGTAGAAAACTGAAGTTGTTATCCCCTGTACAGACAGCTGGTGAGACCCCATCTGAGTACTGTGTGCAATTCTGGAGACCCAATCTCTGCAAGGACATAGACAAGATGGAAGTTGTCAGAGGAGGCAACTAAAATGGTGCAGGGTCTGCACCAGAAGACATATGAAGAGAGACTAAAGGAGCTTAATATGTATAGCCTCGAGGAAAGGAGGAGTTGGGGACATGATAGAAACTTTCAAGTATCTCAAGGAATCAACAAAGTCCAAGAGGGTATCTTTCAAAAAAAGAGGTGAGCAAGAACAAGGGGCACAATTTGAAGACAGAGGGCGGCTCAGAGGTAATATGAGGAAGTATTTTTCCACAGTGAGGGTTGTGGATGCATGGAACAGCCTTCAGAGGAGGTTGTGGAGTCAAAACAGTGGTTGAATTCAAGCATGCATGGGACAGTCATAAGGCAATTCTAGGGCCATTCAGCATTCTAGAGGGACAAAAGCTCTGACTTATCCCAATTGACCCGCCAACCTGAGATAACATCTAAAGGAGTTGATAACCCTCATGTCTTCAGGAGAGAGGTCTCTACCTTTGAAAGCATCAATAACAAATCGTCTGCATACAATAATGTGGAGAAGATTTCCCTACCATGTATACCAGAAATGTATTTATTTCACTCTTATTAGTCAGGTAAGCACACTAGACAAAATGCCTATCTTCAGGAGCAACTCTAGAGATTACAAGATAAAACTTACACACAGGAAAACAGCATAACAAATGAGTGTAGTACAGGCATTAATCAGTGAAACAAACAATAAACATATACCATAGTGGTAAAATCAGGAAAGCAGTAAATGGTTATATACATATTGTGGAAGAGTACAAAAGCATTAAGGTAGCACAGTATACATGTCATGAAATGGATACAAGACAATTAGGGCAGAACAGAATGTATGAGCCTGTGTTTAAGAGCAGGTGCTTTGGGGATATACATATTGTGGAAGAGTAGAAGAGCATTAAGGTAACACAGCATACATGTCATGAAATGGACACAAGAGCAATTAGGGCAGCACATGGTACATGAGCCTGTGTTTAAGACAAGCACTTTGGTGCCAGGAAAAAATGGAGCAAGGGTGATCTTTCACAGGTTAGAGGGTTAGTGGTCCAATGGGCAGGATGATGGGTAGAGTACACCAAGGTAGTAGAAGAGATACCAGGCAATTTAGGGACAGCTACAGGCAGAGGCAGATTTCAAGTGAGACCACAAGGAGTTCTTAAACAGGCAATGGGAGGTAGTACATCTGGTGGAAGTGGGAACAGAGTTCCAGAGACAGGGGCACAGTCAGCAAAGGTGTGATCACCTGACAAGGTACGAGTTTTGGGACAAGGAGGGGCAGCACCTCAGTAGACCTGAGCTAGTAAGATGGTTGTGCAGGGCAGGAGGGGTGGCATTGCGAACAATTTTGTCTGTGAAGCATCCTAGAACAAATGAATTATAGTTACTCGGAGACAACCAGTGAAGCTTCTCATATAGCTCATATAGCTCACAGTGATGGGTAAGTCAAGGGGCAGTGAGAGTAAAGTGGCACATATTGTTGTAAGCCACATCCCATTTTGCAAGGCTAGCTTAAGTGGCAAGAGGAAAGTTTGTCGGCACATAGCTAAGTGAGGGGAGAAATACTCCTTTGGCAAGGGCAAGACATGCAACTAATGTAAGGGACCCAAGAGCCCTACATGCAAGGCTGACTTTGATGTTTGTTGCCTTGCACACATTTTTAATGCAAAGGGAGAGGTCTAATTGAGGGTCAAGGGTGACCCCCAGGTATCTGAAGGATCCTGTTATACCAGCAGGGACCCTTTGAAGACTCAAGACCTTTGACATGGCAGAACACCGCTTAAGATTAGTCAAGGAGCCAAAGAGCACGAGTTGAGTTTTCTTTATGTTTAGCACAAGCTTATTTGACAGAAGCCAGTGTTGTAGTTCATTGAAGTTGGTTTGAAGATGGCAATTTATAGTATTGAATCGTCCAAGCTATGCAGGAGGATCGTGTCATCAGCATATAGTGTCATGTTGCTATGGGAGCGTACTGAAGAAAAAAATGAATGAAGAGAAAATAGGATAGGGCCTAAGATGGAACCCTGCGAGTCACCTACTGTGACAGGAACTGGTGCCCACATCCATCTTGCAGATGATCTTCTGCTCAACGATGAACGCTTGATTAAATAAAGACTTGACTGATGATTGATTGATTCTGAGAAGCTTAATTATACTTAATAAGCTGAAGCCTATCAGAGAGATAGTTTGAGAACCAGCTTAGGGCTAACCAGACACACTGAGGGGTGTAGCTTTGCATGTAGTAGGGTGTGATCAGCTAGATCAAAGGCCTGATAAAGGTCAATGAAGATTGCTCCTGATAACTTGCCTGATCCATGGAGGTTCTGATTTTGGATGTCACCTTAGCAAGGGCTGTGCCAGTACTGTGACCTGCGAAATCTGTGCTGCTCAGTGGACAGTATGGCATGCTAGACAAGTGATCTGTCAGCTGCACCTCCACCACTTTCTCTAGTAATTTGCTGACAGCAGACAGGATGGTGATAGAGCAGTAGTTTTCTGTACATTTCTGATCACCCTGCTTAAAGACAGGCACCACCATAGCTACTTTACAGATTGGCAGGACAACGTCAGTGGTGAGGGATAGATTAAGAATGTGGGAGATGGGTAACTCAAGTACGGGGGCCCCAATCTTTAGGAGTTTGGGCTCCAGACCGTCATGACCAGCACTCATATAAGGAGAAAGCCCAGTGAGAAGCTCGTGAGTGTCCCTCACAGTGACTGATTTTAGATTGAATGGGGCAAAGCGGGGATGCAGGGAGGGAGGTACAGCTGGGGGAAGGTGACCGAACATTGTTTGTGGCAAACATGGAAGAATAAGCTGAGATATAAGAGAATTGTTTGTTAAAGGCATTGGCTATAGTAGCAGCATTGTTGCAGTTATGCCCAGCAACAATCATGTCCACAGTGCCAAACCTACTATAGCCACAAACTATGGTTTTGATGGTGCGCCAAAAATTTCAGTGATCCCGGGTGGAGGAAAATAGTGCGGTCTTGCAGTACTCACTCGTGGCGATTCGTATAGCTTTTTTACAGTTGTTGCAGAACTGGCGGTATTCATGAAATCCAGATAAGTCACTTGAGGCTTTAAATATGCCCATTGCTTGTCTCCAGCTTTCATGAGAGACAGCATATCACCATGTAACCACTTTGTGATAGTACCTCTAACCCTCTTTCTGATACACGGGTGTGTTTATTCTGTAGAAAGGGGAAGATGTTAAAGAGGTTATCAAGAGCAACTGAGGCCACAGTAACAGAGAGAACTTGTGACCAAATGGTAAGTACAAGGTGATGAAGGAAGCGTTCAGGGTTAAAGCACAAGAAGTCCCTCACTTGCAGGATTCTTTGGGGACTTTAGGAGAAACTTTCCAAACACAGTAAGTGGGACAGTGGTCAGATATGCAGTCAAAAACAAAAAACAAGACACAGAAATCCATTCTGCCCAAAATTAGTCAGAATACAGTCCAAGAAGGAACTTCTGCTCCTGGAGGGAGGTATGTGTAGGACATTGATGAGTTGAGAAGGCCATGAACTGCCAGCAGAGGCTCATGTAGTTTGACAGTGTCACCGCACCAATTTAGGTAGAGGTCACCACATATAAGCATCTATTTGTGGAGGTCTTAGGGCTGATATTATCGAGCAGGTAGGTGAGCCCATTGATATCCTGCTTAGGAGGGTTATAAACGCAGATGATGTGGAGGTTTTGGAATTTCCTAGGAGAAAGTAGCCCATGAAGAATCTCAGAGGTCATGGATGGAGGAGCAACATCATATGGGACAAGAAATACGTTGATGTGACTCTTATAATACATCAAGACCACCACCGTGTTTTTTTTTTTTTACCAATACGATCACGATATAGTAGGCTGTATTTGGGGAGTCCGAAGGTTGAGTTAGGGTGGTAGATTTCAGCCAAGTTTTTGTGAGGCACAGAATATCAGGGCCATAGTGGAGACCCAAGCAGTGAGCTCAGCATGATTATGGATCAGACTGCTAATATTAAGATGGGCAGCCTTGAGGCCTTTGTAAGAGGACCAGTAATGAGGACTGAAAGCCTGTCGTATAACAGGCCCAGGATTCAGTTCAATGTCTCCACAAGGAGGATAAGGAGGACTGAGAGCCAGAGGAGGCAGCGTAGCCTGCCCCACTTATTAGATGGTTTGCCAGAGGGATAGTGCAAGTGTTTGAGTATGCAAAATGCAATTTTCAGGAATTTTGGTGGGAAGCATTTGAGGGGACTGAGATTAGTATACCTTGTAGCAATAAGATTAGAATAGGTATAGTCGTAGAAGTTGTTTGACACCCAGGGCTCCACCATGAGCAGAAGGTAGACGGTAATGGGATGCAATGTCCATAGGGAACAAAGTAGACAGGCAAGGGCATACATCACACAGACCTGAGATAACAGACGTCAGCAAAGAGAGAGGTCAAGGATGCTGGCCCTGGTGAGAAATTGTGTGTTGGTTCAAAAGTACAAAAAGAGCTTGGATTGGAGACAGAGAGAACAGGAAAGTCATTTTCCATAAGTAGTGACACACAAGGTTGACAATCTGACTGAAACAGAAAGGTTGCCACCCTTTAGTGGTGGCACAATATAATCTGCAAACGGTAAGATAGGGACATTGTATCTAGACCAATCATCATCATGTGCTATGAAAGAAGAGGTGGAGTTTTTACCTATATAGCAAAGGACTGACAAGGGTGGGGGTGGTGTAGGAGGCGGGTGAGAAGCAGCAGAGAGGCTGTAAAATCCCTATGGTATTGTGTAAAAGCCACGGACTGTGCTCCAGGAAAAATTGCAAGATGAGCAGGAATGCTGAGTGCACTCCGGGGGTCCCCTTGAGTTCCTAACCTGGATTATTGGTAGGTTAAGCAGGTCAGGGCTCCTCCTGCCACCCTGGGGTAGGCAGGAATGCAGAGCTAGCGGAAAGCCTGGAAGGAAAAATAAGAGGTAATGGGGGTTAGGTGAAATCGGGTAGGAGGAGGGAAGAAGATAGCTCAGATTACAGGCTAACAGTCATTCTGAGGACTTGGTCTAAAAAGGCAGTTTAGCATCAAGTCCCAAGCCTTTGTTAAATTTCAGTGTTCTAAGCCCTAGGATAAGAACAGGCTGAGCTAAAGGAAATAGTGAGGCAAAATTCAGTGGATTAAGCCCTTAGTTAAATTCAGTGGGTTAAGCCCTTAGTTACACAGGTGGAGCGCCATAGAATAGCAAGGTAAATTATACAGAGATAAGTTGTAAAATAGAGTCTGTGTAAAATATCTGAAATTAAATAAGTCCCTTACTAAAGCACAAGCAGAACTCTCTAAATTAAATCCCTGACTAAGACACCTGCAGAGGGGCTGTAAAATCCCTATGGTATTGTGAAAAAGCCAGGGACTGTGCTCCGGGATTGTCGGTGGGTCAAGTGGGTCGGGGCTCTGTCTACCACTGAGGGGCAGACAGGAATGCAGAGCTAGTGGGGAGCCTGACTTGTCAGTGGGTCAAACGGGTCAGGGCTCTGTCTGCCGCCATGGAGTGGGCAGGAATGTAGAGCTAGTGGGAAGCCTAGATTGTCAGTGGGTCAAGTGGGTCGGGGCTCCATCTGCCGCCGTGGGGATGTTGAGACAAAGCCAGGTTCAAAGGCTCTATAGCTGATAAAAACAACAATTGACTCAATGGGCATCCTTGTCTCATGCTATGAGACAAGGAAAAGAGATCTGAGAGTACCCCATTGGCCAAAACCCATGCCCAAGGTTCCAAATAGAGGCAACCGATCCAGCATCAGAACTTAGGGCCTATACCTAACTTAGCCAATGTGAACTGCAGGTAGCACCATTTAACAGAGTTGAACACTTTTTCAGCATCCAGCCCCATGAGCGCCGCTGAGTCTGGACAGCTCATCACCACTTGCATTAGGTCAATTAGCGCTCATAAATTATCTCTGCCCTGCGTCCCTTTCATAAAACTGGATTGGGATTCACCCACCAGAAAAGATAAGACCGTTCCAATCGCATGGCCAAAATTTTTGCAAATACCTTGAAATCTACACTCAACGAAATAGGCCAGTAACTGACACATGCCATAGGGTCTTTACCAGGTTTAGGCAGGACAGTTATAATAGCCTACTTCATAGTGTTCAGTATGGAGCCCACCTCACCAATAGCACTAATTACCTTGAAAATCCACTGGGCAACCTGCAGTTCAAAAGCTTGATAGAAATCCACACTAAGCCCATTCAAAACGTGTTCTTTCCCAAGGAAAAGTACCTAATAGCCTTTGTACATCCACCAAAGTGATGACTGCTCTCAAAGGGCAGTCACCTCCTTTAGAGGCAAGGCACCACAAGGGAGAGAAAAAAATCCTCATACTCCTTCAAAGTGGGTTACTGAGGATTGATAAAGGTTGAGTAAAATTCACAAAATTTCCCACAATTTGCCCCATCAGATACCAGACTACCGTCCTCTAGTCTAAATATGGGATTTGGACCTCCAGAGATTTTTTTTTTCATAGTCTGTAGGTCAAAAGCTTTCCGGCCTTGTCCCCTGATTCCCAGTAAGAAATATTTATGAAAAACATAGCCCGTAAGTCCTTCTGCTGAAATATGACATTAGACTGGTCTTTACACCCCATAAGGTCTTGGACCTTCCTCTCCTTAACAGGTGGTGATAAGTAAACTTCCCCTTTCTAACTGCCGTATACAAACTTCCAAAGCCACCTCCTCCTCCTTGCACCATTTAGTAACATGCGGCACGTAAGAAATAATTTGTCCCATAGTAAAATACTTGAGTGTTACAAAGAACAAAAAGACTAATCGGGAGAAATTCAATTTGAAATAACAATCAATCTCACCTACAACCACTGTTTAAACTTGTCACACACCCAGCCTAGGTTAAATCTCCATCTGGGGGTTCACATTACAAAGAGCTGACGCGCCCACACCCGACTCACTGGAACATGGTCTGACATTAATATAGATCTGTGAGAGACCCCTGCCACATCCGACAAAATGGAGGAGCTACACAAAAAGTAATGTAATCTACTATAGGAATTAAATCTTGTGTAGCAGAAAGCATAATTCCAGGTTATAGGGTCAAGTATCCCCCAGCAATCACTTAGCCCAAATTATGCACATATCTGTCCCAAAGCCCCCCGGCACTCCCTTCTCAATAGGGGATCTACCAATCAGGGATCCATAACAGTGAAGGCCTTCCTACTAACAGCACCACGGAGCTGGAGTACCAATCATAAATATGTTGTGCCATCTGAGAAATGTAATGCAGAGAATCATCAGTAGGGGCATACAGATTCACAAACAAAATCAAAACTGTATCCAACCTATCCAGCACCATAACCCACCGCCACTCTTTGTCCGAGTCCCATTTCTCTGCATATAGAGGACACCCCCATTTCACCAAAGTAGCAGCCCCTTTTCATGGAACTAAAAGAACTAAAGTACACTTTCCCCACCCAACCACGTTCCAAAATCCCTACATCCTTCTTCAGCATGTGTGTTTCCTATAAAAAAAAAAAAAAAGGATGTTACAGTTAAGACCTCATATATGAGAACACTTCTGTTTTGTGGGGATGTTTAAACCTTGAACATTCAACGTTATAACAGAAAAATAACCCATAATATTGAAGCAAAATCATTACACACTTTCCAAAACACCATAGAATCCAGACAGATTAGAAAGACTTTAAAAATAATGATGTTAGATGACCCCACCCAAACCCAGCTCTCTCATGCCCCTGTGTTCCCACAAACCCTTATCAACAATTCAGAGAAACCCCCAACTACTAAAACCCCACCCCATCCTATTTCTGGAATCGTCCCCACCCCTCCCTCTCCCTGAACCATCAAACAACAAAGCAAACAACCAACTGGAAAAATTACCTATGCAGACCTCCATGTTAACCTGTCCAGATGAACTCAGGAAATCCAAACCGACTATATTCCCTCTTCCTCCACACCCAACTCACCCCACACAGAAAAAACATTTAAGTAAGATCTCAGGGTATCATGTATTATGAGCAAGTGTTATTGAGTGGCTCAATTGAGAAACTCAATAAAACTGCTTAATGAGTAGTGTGAAATAACACCGCTTAGAAAATTAAAGTGAGAGTAGCAGTGAGCTGCGCTGTCTGGAACAAAATATTAGCATTGGTTTGGCCAAGCCTGGCCGAGCTGGCCATTTGATATAGTTACTAGAGCCACCACTGCTAGAACAGATGGATCTGGGTTCTGGTCTCAGGTCTGGCTACAGGATGACTTTTTTTATGTTTTTTATTTTTATTCCTCTAAGTCTGCCCTTATGGAAAAGAAATATATTTTGAATATATGTTGTAAAATATATTTTAAATAGTTTTTGAATTTCATCCATAAATAGGTGTTCATAGTAGTTTCCAAATGTATGCAGTATATCTGAAGTTGGGTAGTTCTGTAATATTTGAAATATATCTAGTGCATATATTTCATAGAAATATCTTGTGAATATTCTGTGAATATTTATTCTTCCATATGTAAAATAAATATTTTTAGATGCATTTATAAAGTATATTTCAAATATGTGTTTGATCATATGTCTGAAGTATATGTATATATCTCAGATTTGTTGCTTTTGAAATATCTGATTTGTAGAATATGGACGTATATTTAAGATATATCATAAATATATTTCCATGATATATTATAGGTGCATGACACATATATCTGCTTATATATTTGAATATTTAATAGATACACTTTTCATGTGGTTGTCATATATCTAACAATTTTTTTAATTATATGCATTGTAAAACTATGTTAAAATACCCAAACAATAGTTTAATCTTGATGTCACGTGTTTTCATCTGTATATTTGGAGTTCCTTTTATTAGCAACCATTTAAATAACTGTAGTACACTTATTTAATGATGCACCATTACATCAGATTTACAGACTGCACATTTATACTTATACATAGAAGTTAGCTCTTTAGAACTTACCTCTTGATCTCGTTATTTTGTGAGACTCAGATTGGTATTTATACCACCCCTGTTTGGTACCTTTTTATGTCATCATGAGTTCCAACATGTACTTACTTTTTACTCTTTACTTTTCTGTCTGGTCTATAAGCTAATGCTGTCAATTCAAAACTACTTTAAAAATATTACCATGCTTTTGGTTGATAAACTGTGTTTTGAAATATGCAAATTAGTTATGCAAATATGTACACAGTACCATAAGCATTTGCAAATATATATATTTAACATATATACCAAAATATATTTTATATATTTTATACATACCTAGATATCCAAAACTTTGCACCGGGCAAACAATCTTTGAGCATGTTTAGCGCGGGTCTGCTATATTCAAAAGGCCAAATAGCATCTCCATTTGAGAGGACCAGGTCTAAGATTGCTCCCTCTCGAGTGGGTTCCAATACTAGTTGTCTAAGGTCTGCCCCCTGTAGGGCATCTAGAATAACCCCACTCTTAGAAGTGGCTGCTGCAACTGCACTCCAGTTAACATCTGGCATATTCAGATCACCCATCAGCAATATCGCCCCTTTATCTACCATTCTAAGTATACTTTCTATCATTTCCTTGTCCATTTCCTCCCACTGAGAGGGGGGAGGTCTGTATAAAACCCCTAAGTGGGTTGTGGTGCCATTGCCTGTCTCCAAATTAAGCCACAGTGTTTCATCTCCTCCCTGTTTACCCTTTTGTTCTGTTGCTTTGATTCCTTCTCTAATATAGAGAGCTACTCCTCCTCCTCCTCTTTTACCCTCCCTGTCCTTCCTGTAGATAGTGTGTCCTGGTATGTTTATGTCCCAGTCATGGTTCTGTGTGTATCATGTTTCTGTGACTGCCATGATATCCAGATGTTCATCCTCCATCAAGGCCACTAATTCAGGAAGCTTGTTACCCAAACTACAGGCATTGGTACTCATTGCTTTCTATTTTTTGATGGCTTTACCTTCTGTAACAGCATCTCCCACTGACCTTTCTACCTTGGTCTTTTTCTCATTTAGTACCCTGTTTTGTAGGGGGAGGCTGGGATTTTCCTGTTGCTTATCAGTGCCTCCCCTTGACTAGTTTAAAAGCTTGCCAATGAAGCATTTAAACCGATTGCCCAAAAGACTTGTTCCCTTCCTGGACAGACGCAAACTATTCTGCCAGTATAGGCTGGTGTCCTTCCAGATGGAACCCCAGTCCCCAATGAAGCCAAACCCCTGTGCTCCACACCATTTTTTCAGCCATTCGTTAAACTGCATGGTGCAAAGTACCCTCACCTCACCCATGCCACTGACAGGCAGCACCTCTGAGAAGAATACTGTGTGTGCTACTTGTCTTAAGCCCCTCCCCAACTCTATAAAGTCCTTCTGCACTGCTCTAATCTCATGATGAGCCTAGTCATTTGTACCTAGGTGGACAATGATGTCCAGCACAGACTCCCGTGCAACTGTTCTCATGATCCTAAGGATGCGCTTCCTGTCCCTCCAAGCCATGGCACCAGGCAGGCACCTTACTTCACTTTTCCCTGCTCCCCCCAGTTCTATCCCCCTAATAACTGAGTCCTCCCAGGAGCTGCTTCCTTTCCACGTGGTGCCCTCTGCCTCCTTCCTGAGGGCCTTTCTTGTGACAGTCATCTGCACCCTCCTTAGTTTCCTCTGCAGGTGCATCCATAGGGGAACTATTGTATGCTCCCCCAGAATGGTGTATGGATTGTGGAGTGGAACAACTGACTGGGTGTGTCTCTGTTCCACCATCCTTACCCTCCCTGAGCCCACTGTGGTCCAACTGCTGTGCTTTCTTTGCAACCTCTGAGGTAGTGGTGGTGGCTCTGGTGCTCCCTGGATGGGGGAGGTTCTCTTGCTACTGTCCAGTGCGGCCTGAAGATGAGCAACTTCCTCCCTCAGGGCAGATAGTTGTCTGCAAACAGGGCAGCATCTCAGCCTCAGAAAGACACCTGAAACACTGCTACCCCACAGCCATTACATTGCACTACTCCCCACATAACTGTCTACCTTTAGTTTTTTTGTGTGTGAGTGATTGGTGTGTTATATAGAATATATGTATTTATATAATGTGTATGCTTATATTGTCAGTGCAGTGTGCTAGAGAGGATATGACAGTGATATGCACCTTGTTGTCTTGAGGAAATGATGTAAGAACCCCAGGTATAAAGGAACTATTTCCAGGGGTGGGTGGGGTGAGGGTGGGAAGGCTTTGGCCTAAACTGTGCCCTCCTGAAACAATCAGCTAAAAGCTCTAACCTACCATTGTGATGAGTGCCTTCCTGTGAGCAAGATGCCCTACATGACAATTTGACAGAGAAAATACCCCGCTAATCAAACAGAGAAAAATCCAAACATCCAAGTCAAACACAGGTAAACCTCCCCAGCTCCAAAACAGCCTGGCGACTTGTGCTCTAAAAGTAGTCAGTCCCAAAACACATCAGCTGTGCAGAAGGGCAGACACAGAAAACAGTATTAAGCCCCTGTGGGTTGAAACTCTTCCTGCACTGAAAATCTTAACAATTATAACAAAAGTAAAGCAAGCTCCACCTCCCTCTGTTGATTGAAAGACTGCCTTTTCTGATAATTCTAAGTTCCTTATTTCACCCTTCAGTTAGAAGTATCCTCCGCCTGAAGAATATTAACTTTGCTAAGGAATCTGCTTCAAACCAAAGACAATTGTAAACTGTAAGGTTCACCTCCCTCTGTTGTGAGCACAACTCGCTTTTTTGCAAATCTTAAGTCCAGTGTTGCAGCTTCCAGCCAGAGGTAGCTTCACCTGAAGACTATTAGGTTATCTTACAAGCAAGCAAGGTTCATATGCAACTTACAGCAGAAGTTAGGCACACACACACACACACACACACACACACACACGACAGGACCAGGAGCTCCAGAAGACATTTCTTGGATTCCATCACAAAATTTTTTTGTACAGTAAAGGAAAAATTGTGAAACTAAAGCCAAAAGAAGCAATACTGAAAAACAGATATGCCCACAGGACCAATAATTTGCACTGTTCTTGAAAAAGCACAAGAACAGTATGGAATGCCAGTCCTGTGGGAAGGTTTGACTTTTGCTATTGCTGCTTTTGGCTTTGGTTTAACAACATTTAATATATTTACAGAATGTACTCTATTTAGATTTTAAAAGGTATCTGGAATATACAGTCATCTTTATAAATAAAACATTTTTACTTGCCATGTAAAACATATATTTAAAATGTATTATCAATGTATAGATATATACCGTGTATGTATATATGTCTGTATATTATATATGGTAAATACATATATTACAGATACTTTCCAGATGTATATTAGGCCAAACCTATTTTAACATTTATGACACATGGCTCAAAATATACCTCTCTAATATATTGAAAATATGTGTTTGCTAACATACACTTACTGTAGAAATTACAGGGTAAACTTATGTTTGCATAAAACTATAATGATTTTTCATTAGCGAGTCCATAAAAATATTAAAAAGTAAACACATATTTTCTTTGATAGAACAACAAAACATATATATGATGTCAGTGTTAGTGGCTCAGTAGGTAGCACACTCGCCTCTCAGGCCGGGAGATCAGAGGGTTGTGGGTTCAGTTCCCATATCTGGCACTTGGATTAATATCCCAGTACTGACACTGTAGTGCAGCATGAGAGGGGTGCTGCACTTTTGAGGTGCCGTCTTTTGGATGAGACATTAAACCGAGGTCCCATCTGCCTGGATTGGTGGTAGTTCAGGTGGATGTTAAAGATCCCATGGTACTTATCGAAAAGAGTAGGGGAATTTCCCCGGTGTCCTGGCCAAATTTCCCTCATTTACTAAAAATACCACCAATAGCTTAATCTAGTTCAAGATCAGTTAGCATTCATCTGTTTCCCCCTTCCCCGGGTCGTGCCTGAAAATAGGCAGGATTTGTCTAGTGCACTTACCCGGTCAACAATAAATAAATAAATAAATAAATATTTAGTATATCAATGTCAAGTATAAGACATACCTCACTGAATTCTGCAAATGTCTAAAGTATATCTGGAAAAATGCACAGATATCGGAACTATGCGATGTATTTAGGCATATTCAAATACAGTCTTGATATTAAAATACAAAGAACCCCAAAATTAAAATGTATAAGTAACTCAGAATATATATGTTGGATAATTTCAAAATATACAGTATGTTCACCTAAAATGCAAAATTTGTAGAAATTGCAGTAATATGCACAAATAAGTATTTCTGATTTTATTTAGGGACATAACATTGAAAGAAAAAACTTTAATCTTGAAATAGTACAGCAAAAGTATATTTCATATATATGTATATATATATATATATATATATATATATATATATATATTGGATCATTCTGCGAATATCTAGAATATAACTTGAAATATATCTGAAAAGTGTAACTGTATCTGAAATACATTTTAAATGTATTTAAGGATTCAAGCATATATTTCAGATATTGAAAACATGTAGATCTTTTCCATATGGGCACTCCCCCTGGAGTTCATAATCCTTAAATATAGGGGTGCGTGGGTCTTCCCTCCACATAAAAAAACCGAAGTGTGTATGTGCCAAAGGAAAAGTTAGCGAGTCTCACCATTTGCAGCGGTTGCTGTTATGCCACTTGCCCTTGTGACATTGGGCGCTTTTCTACTCGTGGTTTGTGATCAGCGATATAGAGAAATCCACCCTAATCACATAAAACTGATCTCAGTAATCCTCACACTCGTAACCCTCCTAACTGGAGCGCAAGGAGAGAGAAATATCAGGCTAGCGGAACCCCCCCCGCTACTGCCTACTTCCTCCCCAGCAGGTGTACAGGTAGACCATGTTGTCCTGAACACAAATATCACTGCTGGACTACTCAGTACCATGCTTCACAGTCCACTGCCTCTGCAAAAGTTTAATCCCAAAACCCAAACCAAAAACCTATTCTCCAAGAACCTAACCCCCCATCTTAACAGTTATGGGCAGACTAGATGGACCAAGCAGTCCTTATCTGCCATCAAATTCTATATTTCTGTGTTAAACCCATATTAATAGGGCCATCTGAGTGAAGTCCAGACTAAACCTACAGTCTTAGTCGTGTAAAATCCAATACCTAAACACAAAATTGAAAAGAAAAAATAACCAGCTTGACTAATACAGGGCTGGAGTCTGGTTGGCTGCAAGACAAACCTTCTCCGCTCCCAATCCCTGCACTAGTCATTAACAGCCCCATTCATAATGCCCAGTAAACCTATACTCCCTCCTCCCAAGGACTCCCTCTGAATAGGCACCAAATTTCCACTCCTGCAAGGGACACCAGTCTCTGTTCTCCCCTCTAGCATCTTTCCCATGACTGCAATCCGGCTATTCCATAAGCCACGTAACCACCTCTCATAACAAGAAGTGCTGTAGGGTCCTTAGTACAAACCTTCACCACATAGGTAAAGTGGCTGAAATTCACTATGCAAAGTGATATGTGAAATAACATAGAATCCACAAAGCGGTCCGAAACGAAGTGGAGTATTTTCAATATCATGATGAGAGATGCAGAGTCCATTGAAACCAATAACTTTGCATTATTTTGCCTTCCTCAAACCACTTCAACAATTTTGAGGTGAAGTTCATTGAAATCAATGTACTTTGCATCACTTCACCTGTTATTGAGCTCCTAGGTGAATTTGCAGTGCTTCATGGGATTGCAGGTCACATGGGCTCTAGATCATTCTGCATAGCCTCAGTTTTGTGTAATGTGTGTAGTGGAAGATGGAGACAGTTTCCTCTGAGAGCTCTGCGATTCAAATCCTCTAAAAGCTGTTAATAAAGCCTTTTGAGCCATTTTTTCTCAAAATTTAGTACATCTGTTGGGAAACCCTCCTCTCCTCATACCGAGTGTTTGTGTGGATTTTGAATGTTTATTTAGAATGGTCAGTCTGTTTACTGTGAAGTGTGCTTGTGGGGGGGGGCGTATCTGTGCTGTAGGTAGATTAACTGGGAGAAAAAGGCAGTCTTTCAGTTTTGGTTATATTTTTCTTGTTTAACTCTGTTAATGTACACACAGTAATATTTTCAGTAATTCTTGACATTTTTATGCCGATTGTTGTGGTGCAACAGTATATCATTTCAGTTTGTTTAAAACATTTGGTTGTATTGCTAAAGGTTTTCAATTTACTACGCATTACTTGTAGTGTGTGTGTGTGTGTGTGTGTGTGTGTGTGTGTGTGTGTGTGCGCGCGATGCGTGCCATTAAATCAGACACTTTTTATTGTGCCTGAGTAATTGCAACAGTGTGAACCTGCTATCTATATACCACACCCGCATTAAATTTTTATACTGCTTTGTGGTGGTATCTTTACTGTAGTGGACTGTTACTGCCGTGCACTACCCCCAACCGGCAAAAGGTATTCTTTTCCAGATTTGGATTTGTGACTTGTGAGCACTGGTTAGGTGTTGTTGTGCCTTTGCGTCTGCATCTCTTGAGTGTGCAGCACAATCCTAATCTGTGTGTGCGTTTGCAGTACACCATTCATTCTGGGAGACTTTTCATTTTTGTTACCTCTCATGTCACTTCGCCAGCACTGGAGAATTTTCTGGACTCAGGACAGTAGCATTTTGGTGATGCACATTAATTCTGGTGTCTGTGTGAGATGTGACCATGTCCAGTGCGTGATGAGTGAGTGTGCCATTAATTCTGGGAGACGTATTTCTTGTTATTCTCTCATTTCACTTTGCCAGCACTGAGGAGATTTCTGGACACAAGGCAGTAGCATTTTGGGATGCACATTAATTCGGTGTGTGTGTTGTGTGTGTGTGTGTGTGTGTGCTGCCAAAATTGTTGTCCTCCGCCTTACTTCACATTAAGATAGAATGACAATGCAAAGTAATAATTACGAGGTGAAGTGAGCCTTTCCTATTGGCCACTCCACATAGCGGAGTGACAATGCAAAGTGGCCACTTCGCGTTCACTTCACTAGTGGAATTTAATTTCACTGCATCTCTACACATATCACTCATTCTATTTAAGATCAGCACCCTTTTCGAGAGGTGCGGTACCCCACCCAGTTACCTCCACCAACATTAAAAAAAAAAAAAGAAAACCCGAACATAGTTATATTTTGCCAACAATGATTAGCAGCTCTAATTGGGTTCGTTTAACACAGTCAAGGTTCAGACAGTCCTGGAGCAGACTTTATTTCAGATGCCCCTACCATCAGAGTGATTGTCAGTAACAGGTTACCCTGAGAAGTAGAATCCTGCTCCGATGAACGATGCTGCTCCAGTGCCAAAACCTTTCCTGAAACAGCTTGAGACACTGCCAGCAATTAGTCTTTTCCAAAGTCCACCCACTCCATCTCACCTAAACCAGAAGATCTGTCCTGGAACTTGGGGGACAGCTGAGGATATTTTGGCTCTGGGGTGGAGTAGCATTCCACAGCTGACGATGAAGGAGAAGAACGGGGGGGGGGCGATGATTTCCTCCTCCCCGTGGCTTGTTGTAATCCTGCCATGGTGTGCTTGGAGGGTGACAATCTGTTCCTTTGCCGTTTGTGTAACTGCCACCCCAGTACTGTTTCTCGCTGCTGCTCAGTCAATCCTGATCTGAGCCACAGAGGGCCGAAGATAAAAGGCCAACTGTTGGCTACCCTGTGGTTTCCTTCCTGTTCTGTGACTCTTGATGAGGCACCAACATTTAGGACTTGGGAGGGCTACTAGTGCATGCAGTGAGTACGTGGAGTGAGTGGAGAAAAGATTGTGCCACCAAAGAAGAGTCAAATATTTGCCAGCTGCCCTCCCACCATACATGAAAAGCTGCAGGATACCGCAAATTGGATTTTATGTGTTTTGCAGCCAATTCCTTCTTAATTGGCCCAAAAGCTTTCCTGCGGTCCGCAACTCCTTTGGAGTAATCTTAAAAAATATGTAGTAAGTGTCCATTCCATTTGAGTGCCCTCCTTTCCCAGGCCAACCTCAAAACTTGCTCCTTAACACTGAACCTGAGAAAATAAGCAATTATGGGGCACGGAGACAGTTCACTTGCTGGCCATGTGACAAGAGAACAATGTGCCAATTCAATTTCCAGTGGCAGAGCCCAGTTATAATTTAACAGCCATGGCAGAAATGACAAAAAAAAAAAATATGAGACATTGTCCCTCCATCCCCCTTGAAGTCCCAAAATATGAAGGTTCTTCATATGACCTTGATGGATAAGGTGTGCCTTACTTCTCAAGTGTGGCAATCCTGTCCTGCTGTTGGGGTTCCGTTGAATCGATTTGCATGCAAAACAGTTCAGTGCTGGTGAGCCTATTCTTAGCAGCATCAACCCATACTTCTAGTTGTGCTACCAAAGCTTTAATATTTGGAATATGTTGAACAAGAGCATGCAGCATTGATTTTATCTCCGAGATATCCTCCTTGTTAATGAGGGCCAAGGGCTCTGGGTTCTCAATCCTTTCACTGAACCAGGCCAAATGAGCTACAGTGATGCTGCAGGGCAATGAAAACTGATAACTGGGTTCCCAGGCTACAGAACCCCCATACTAATCAACAATACCTCCAGAGTTTAGGTTAGTGTCCCACATCACAAATATGAGCAAAATGTAGAAATAATTGAAGAAATGCAGCATTAGCAAATGAAGCCAAACTTTTAGGCTGCCATCTTGTTCCCCCACACTAGACATCTCTTGTTCCCTGCACACCTGAAGTCAGGCTGACAGATTCTGACTATACAGCCATAAGAGAACCCTATTAAATATAAATTTGTCTGTTTCTTACTCTTACTTCCTTTGTCATAAAGGAAACATTATTACGCTCCTGGCATGACTGAAAATGGGAAACAGGCCCAGCCCACATCCTGGTAAAACAAGGAAATAAAAGCTGACTGTCTAGTTCTGATCATAGATAATTGTTTTATTACCTGATTTCTGTTTTTGTAATAAATGTGCAGGGTACAATATCCCAAAGGCGCACTTGTTATTGCTGTTTGAGAGGGATGAGAAACTCCCCATCGACGATGTAAAGGAGGAAGAAACTCAGCAGCAGGAGGATCATCATGAAGATACCCCCAGCAGTAAGTAGATGGCATATATAGGGTTATACCATGAATGGCTGAAAGATAAGAAAGATAGAAAGAAGTCAAAATTGCGTGTTTCCCTTTGCAAACTGTAAAGCTTACAGCATTTACAAAGATACTATGTATAGTCCCGCTATTTCCAGATAAAGATTATGTAAAAACCAATAGCTTCATAGAGCATCAGTGAACTGTGATTTAATCACGTTTGCTCATGGGTGTGATACATTATATTGACCATAGCTGAGTTACCTTCACAGGGGCACAGCTTAAAACAATCCAGGAATTGTCTCAAGCTGATTTGTAGGATATTTACAAGAAACAGAAGAAAACTGACATTGAAACACTAGCTCTTCATGTACTTTAGGAGTGAGTCAAAACCAAACTTGACTTCGGTGTCAGTAATGAGCAATTTATTTTCCAGAAAGGGGATATTGAAGTTGTGGGCAGTAAAACAGTTCAATTGAATGCATTGTGCTATTATGGTGTCAGTGGGGGAGAGATAGAAGAGGATGGGCAAAAGGCTGTTTTCCTTAATGATCATTTTTACTCAGTTTTCATCAAGGAAGAAAGTGGGTGTTGCCAGACAGTGCTATCAAAGCAGACGATAAGAGGGTCTCGAAGATGAGCCAGCCAGTATTTACAAGTGACACATCAAGGAAGGGCTGGCAGCCCTCTAGATACATAATGCTCTTGGACCAGATGAGTTCTATCCAAGGATACCCAGGAAACTGGCAGCAGAACTGGCTGAACCCCTGTTAGGACTGTTTATCTGCTCACTAAGGATGGGGGTGGTTTCAAAAGACTGGAAGGTGGCAGACCTTGTTCTGCTCCACAAGGGGGAGAGGGACAAGGAATAAGAACTATACTATAGACCTGTTAGTCTGACCTCCATTACATAGAAACAAAGAAGTGGACAGCAGATAAGGACTGCAAGGCCCGTCCAGTCTGCCCATTTTTCTACCTTATGAATGTGCCATAGGCCTGTACTCTGTCAATGGCCTATCTATTCATACTCATCTGTATTGCTCCCTTATGCCTATCCCATGCCTGTTTGAAGCCCTGCACTGTATTCATATCCACCACTTCCTGAGGTAGGCTGTTCCATGCATCCACCACCCTTTCTGTGAAAAAGAACTTCCTCACATTACCCCTTACTCAGCCTCCCTCTAATCTCATGCTGTGTCCTTTTGTCCTGCTGTTTTTCTTATATTGAAACATGTTAGATTCTTTCACCTTGTTAATGCCCTTAAGATGTTTGAATGTTTCGATCATATCACCTCTCTCTCCCTCTGCTCTAGGGTATACATATTGAGCTCTGTTAATCTGTTCTCATATGTTTTCTGACGCAGTCCCTGCACCATTTTGGTTACCCTTCTCTGGACTGCCTCCATTTTGGTAATGTCCTTGTGCAGATGTAGCCTCCAGTACTACACACAGTACTCCAGATGGGGCCTAACCAATGTCTTGCAAATAGGGATTATTACCTCCCTCTTATGACTTGTGATACCCCTACTAATACACCCCAACATCCCTCTAGCCTTACCTACTGACTTAGTGGTCTGCTTGGATAATTTCAGGTCATCTGTGATGAGGATACCCAAGTCTCATTTTTCCCTTGTGATTGCCAGCTATTCTCTTCCCAACCTATAGGTGGCTTCAGGTTTCTCTTCCTGTGTACATAATCTTGAACTTCTTTGCATTAAACCCAGTTGCCACTCTTCTGACCATTTTGCCAGTTTATCCAGATCTCTTCTCATTCTGCCCACTCTGTCTGGATCATCTACTCTGTTGTAGATCTTGGTGTCATCTGCAAACAGATAAACCTTACCCTCCAGTCCATCTGCAATGCCACTGATTAAGATATTGAAGAGGACTAGCCCCAGGACTGATCCCTGAGGTACCCCACTTGTGACTTGCATCTCTTCTGACTGTATACCTGTAACCCCTAGATGGCGCTATCCCAGGGGCTACTACCCCTGCCTGATTTGCCACTAACAGGTTGAGGGGCCTGGATCCAATGGCGGGTGCCTCCACCCAGAGGTCAGGGTTTGCAATAGTTAAACTAACTTGGTCACAGCCCTCTGGGACACTGCAACCCCTTTCTTCCCACTAGTGGCCCACACAGTATATCAGAATTACCTTCACAGTATACACTTACCCCCAGGACTGGTTCAGCCACTGGGACCCCCTGTAAAATAAGAAGATACAGTGCAACAATCACAGTACAATACTTTAACATAGACAAATACCACAGGCAGTATAACTTTGCTGAAACAAGCAGCTCTGATTTATTTAGGGGGATATAACAAGGACAGGGGGAAATCAGGTTAATTAGCTTATCACTTTACTCATCTACCTATGGCTCTGTGCACAGACCTATCCGTACCAGTTACTGTCCCTGGGTACCCAAGCCCTAGTGGCTAGTCCAAACCGTGGCAGCTGGTAGGGGCCCTTTCACACAGAGAAAAGAAAAATTAGTTAAACAGTCAGCAGTACAGTAATTCCACTTGGAATTAATGTGGCAATTCAACAGGAGTGACCCTGAATTAGTACTCACGACCTCCAAACAAGATAGGGTCCTTCAACGTCAGCAGGGCTACTCTTGAGCTCCACGAGACTCACATTTATATGGTAAACAGTAACAGGCAAAGTCCTTTAATGGCAGCAGGATTCACTTGAGCTACACAAGCCTCCTCACACATTTATATGGTAAAAAGTACTATACCAGGCAGGCTGCTTCTCTATCCCGATCGCAATTACTGCACAATACCCGGGAGAACACACAGCAGATTCAATTCCCGACAGACCGAGCGCAATTCAGCAATTTCTCCAGTCTTCTACAGGGTGATCCTGGTTTCTACTCTTCAGATATCCTTTGATTCTCTTCACAGGACGGATTCAGTCTAACAAGCAGTTACACAAGCTGCAGACCATAACTCTTGGCCATACACACGTTCCCGACTAAAACTGCACACCAAAAGCACAGGTCTCCTTTCCTCTTCACTGCCAGAGCTCAACTGAAACTCCAGCAGACAAAACCAGGCACTTCCTTTGAGTTCCTCCCAGTTCTTGGCTGGATTGGCTGTCACTCACAATAGACTGCCCTGTTGGTCCAAAAGCGCGAAGTCTAAACTACATCTCCCAGAGTCACTGCCCATACAATCCTCTTGTGGCTGGCTCAGATTAAGAGTCCAAGTTCTGATTCGTCCAAGGCACCATTTTAGAGCTACCTTAACCCACACTGATTGGTCCAGTTCAGCAGTTCAAAACTAGAATGGGAACTAGGCAAATACAGTTCTGGCTGCAAGAAAGCAGGTTAGACAAACTGTATTTTCACTATTACTCTAAATGATTTCTGGCAAACAGTTACATCTTTCAGATAGGTTCCCTTTGCACTCCTAGTGACTGCAAAAATGGAGTGAATTGGCAGCAGCTCGAGTGGTACTCAAGCAGACAAGCACACAGTCCCCCCATACAAACTAATTATGTCTGCAAGCAGACAGCTCTTAAAGAGACAGTATCAGAGGCTCTAAAAACACTCACAGATAAATGGCTTAAACGCCAAACACCATTCAGGCTTGGAACATTCAAGCAAGCTCCTGGAAGCCTTTTGGGAACCCCCATTTGTGGGGGGGTTACATACCATTTACCACCACTCTCTGTTTTCTGCCTGCCAACCAGTTTGCCACCCAGTTGACCAACTTCTGACCCACCCCAAACCTACCCAGCTTATTAATCAATCTTCAGTGTGGAACAGTATTGAAAGCTTTGCTGAAGTCAAGGTAGGTGACGTCAACTGCTCCCCCTTGGTACACCACTCTGGTTACCCAGTCAAAGAAATCTATGAGATTAGTTTGACAGGACCTTCCTGTTGTAAACCCATGCTGTCTTGCATCCTTTGCTCCCGTAGATTCCAGGTGTTGCACTATCCTTTCTTTAAGGAGTGTCTCCATAATCTTGCCCACTACTGAGGTAAGACTGACTGGTCTGTAGTTCTCTGCCTCCTCCCTGCTACCACACTTGAGGATCAGGATCACATGAGCCCTTCTCCAGTCTTCTGTGACCTCTCATGTCCTCAGAGAATCACTAAACAGTTCTGATAATGGCTCTGCTAGTTCCACCCTTAGCTCCTTTAGTACCCTGGGATATATGCCATCAAGTCACATTGCCTTGTCCACCCTGAACTTGCTGAGGAAGATTGAGGATCTGGCAGCCACTGAGGCCATAGTTAATTGGGTAGGAAACTGGTGAAGAAGGTTGTGGTCGATGGGGTCAAATTAGAAGAGAGAGAGAGGTCACTGTTGGGGTGCCACAGAGAACTGTCCCAGGCCCGATCCTCTTCAGTATGTTCATCAGCAACAGAGGAGAAGTTATCTAGAGCATGTTGTGTCTCTTTGCAGATGACGCTAAGATCTGTGAGAGGGTGGATAGTGAAGAGGGACCACTGTACTGATGTTTTAAGAGAGGGGTGGTCTTAGGTTTGGCAGTTACAATTCCATGCCAAAAAAGTGTAGTGAAATTCAGTGCTAAAAAGTGCAAAGTGATGCAGCTAGGGAATAAGAGCTACAAGAGATAGTACAGAATGGGTGGGGTGAGACTAAGTACTATGGTTAAGGAATGTGACCTAGGAGTTATCATTAATGACACCCTCAAACAATTGAGCCAGTGCAACAAGGACTAGGTAAGGCAAGTAGGATGCGGGTAAAGGCAAGTAGTATTGGGATGGGTATTGATAGCAGGAGGGAGGAAGAAAGGCATACTACCCTGTGACAAGCTGTCCTGTGGTATATGGAAGGCAACACGCTGTGTTTCAGGTTCACAGAACAAAATGCACTGTTATTGCTTCAAATGTGAGGTGTTACTCCAGAAAATCATAATCAGTCAGTTCAACTTCTCCAGCCTGGTCTGGTAACGTAAAGATTAACATAAAACTGTTATTTCAGGCTGACTTGACAAAGGAATCTTTGCACCACTTATGTGCACCAGTAGTTTGTTCAAAATACAGTCTTAAATGAGGTACAAACAGGTTCCCCTTTAGCCTTCTTTTCAGGCAGCTCTCAGCAGAATATTCTACTCACTGTTATTGGCCCAGCTGGCCAAACTAGTCCTTTTCCCTCAGGACACTCTGCTCCAGGCATGGTCTGGCTGTTTTTCCCCAAAGACTCTCTCTATAACCTCAACATTCTCTTTGGTTTTTACCTCTGCTTCCTCTCACACAGGGTAGCAGTTTCCAGCTTCTCTCCCCTTGCTGCATTCCTCTGCCTTTTTGCAGTCTCTCTCTAATTGGCCACACCTGTGGAGGTACCCCCCCCTTTTGCCTGTTGCACTCTCTACATTTCCTCAGTCTTAACCCCTTGCTCCCCGGGGTTGTGTTTACCATGTCACATACCCTTAAAAGATCTTTAGATAGCCCATACCTGCAGTACTGTGTCCAGTTCTTGAGCCCCTCCTCAGAAAAGATGGGGACGGACTGGAGACAGTGCAGTGCTGAGTAACAAAAATGATTCAGAGCCTACATTACAGGGCTTATGAGAAGCCCCTCGAGGCACTAAACATGTACTGGCTGGAGATTCAGGGCAAATAGGGTAGATTTTATGAGGAGTGCCACAAGACATTGAACATGTACTTTTGGAGACCAGAAGGAAGAAGGATGAGATGATAGAGCTCTTCTTAAAGGATCAAACAATGTGAACTGCGAGGAACAATTTAGCTTACATGCTAGTTCAATGTCACGAAGGTATGAATGGAAACTGACAGGAGGAGATTCAGAAGGGACAAGAGGAAGTATTATTTTACAGAAAGAGTAGTGGAGCCATGGATCAGTCTACCAACCAAAGTGGTGTGCACAAAAACAGTTGATAGTTTCAAGCATGGCTGGGACAGATTGAAGTCTATAGTAGTCACTAGGGGCAACAGACTTGTGAAGGAGCAGGGGAGAGAAGGTGGAGGGCTAGGAACCTGGATAGACAGTAGGTCCCAGAGTTAGAGATGGAATTCAGGCAGACTGGATGGACTGCTGGTCTTTTCTGCCATGATTGTCAGTTTCTATGTTTCTAAAAACTCTCTATCTCCCAGGTGGCCAGGGAGTCTGTGATCAATGACATCCCACTCCAGTCATTTCTTGCCCATCACCCCTTTGCTGTCCTCCTAGACCCAATTTTTTTTTTAAAGAAACTACTTACTGCAGCATCTTGATGGTTATGATACCTGTCATCTCTTAAGAGAGTCACATGTTCATGTGTTTTCCTGCATCAACCGTTTGATGGCTCTCCCTTTGGTGGGAGAAAGTGGAGGTGTACACTCCAAAGTGTTCTAGTGGACAGTCATTTGTATAATAAATTACAAGACTGGAAAGTAGTAGAATGCACTGTCATATTTAATATTTGTTGTTGACACCGGGCCAATCTGCACCCCTGCTTAACATTATATGGGGTTTGCAGTTTTAGCTGTTGCAAGATCCAGGATATAAGAAATTGCAACAAAGATAATAATAAAACAATGCATGCTTCTGGCACAAGGCTAGCAGCTGATCGTATTTTTTAACATCCCACTTTCTAAGTTGCTCTCATACTTCAAAATACAGCGGAGCCAGTCACGATGCAATGCAGTAATTATAAGTAAGTGGCATGTCACATAATACAGCGGAACCAATCACAATGCAGTGCAACAATTATTAGTAAGTGACATGTCACAAAATACAGTGGCACTAACTGCGATGCAGTGCAGTAATTATTAGTAAGTAGCATGTCACAAAATACAGCGGAGCCAATCACGATGCAATGCAGTAATTATTAGTAAGTGACATGTCACAAAATACAGTGGCACTAACCGCGATGCAGTGCAGTAATTATTAGTAAGTAGCATGTCACAAAATACAGCGGAGCCAATCACGATGCAGTGCAGTAATTATTAGTAAGTGACATGTCACAAAATACAGTGGCACTAACCGCGATGCAGTGCAGTAATTATTAGTAAGTAGCATGTCACAAAATACAGCGGAGCCAATCACGATGCAATGCAGTAATTATTAGTAAGTAACATGTCACAAAATACAGCGGAGCCAATCACGATGCAATGCTGTAATTATTAGTAAGTGACATGGCACAAAATACAGTGGAACCAATCACAATGCAGTACAGTAATTGTTAGTAAGTGACATGTTACAAAATACAGCGGAGCCAATCGCGATGCAATGCAGTAATTATTAGTAAGTGACATGTCACAAAATACAGTGGCACTAACCATGCAGCGCAGTGATGATTAGTAAGTGACATGTCACAAAATACAGCGGAGCCAGTCATGATGCAATGCAGTAATTATTAGTAAGTGACATGTCACAAAATACAGCGGAGCCAGTCACGATGTAATGCAGTAATTATTAGTAAGTGACATGTCACAAAATACAGCGGAGCCAGTCACGATGCAATGCAGTAATTATTAGTAAGTGACATGTCACAAAATACAGCCGGAGCCAATCACGATGCAATGCAGTAATTATTAGTAAGTGACATGTCACAAAATAAAGGAGCCAATCACGATGCAATGCAGTAATTATTAGTAAGTGACATGTCACATAATACAGCGGAGCCAATCACGATGCAATGCAGTAATTATTAGTAAGTGACATGTCACAAAATACTGCGTGACAAAAGGGCTTAATTGCCATTGAATTACACTCCCCACTGCCGTGTACTGCAGCGTTTTGTGATATACTCCAGTATTACTGCATTATATCCTGGCTGGCACTGCTGTACATTTATAACATAGATGGGCTGCTTCAGTCAGGGAGCGTGTTTAATCCCTTAATTCATTCACTCTCGCATAGGAGCGAGCAGGCATGCAACCATTGGGGAGGGGCAGTCTGCCTACTGCCACAAGGATGCAGACTGCTGCACTCCCACCTTCTGGTTATGCACCTTGTTTGTATGGACTTAATGAAGCGTGGGCTAGGAGGGAGTCATTGTGTATGTTGTGGACTAGGTGTTGGGCTAGCTACTAGGGTACCAGATTGGGGGGGCAATCAGGAAATAAGAACATCAATAGAAGGGAGGGGTAGTATCAGTGGAGACTGAGTATGAAATCTGAGAGAGGAGAATATGTGAGGTATGTGAGTGAGTTTAGGGAAATCGCAGGGAAAGAAAAGGGGCAGGTAAAGGAGCAAACATGAAAAGTGTAGTCAGAGCAAGGATTTCTGAATGGAGGGATGACTTGAAGAAGGAACACATGGGGGAGGCTTGACCACAGAAAATGAATCCTATAAGAAACATAAGACCACTGTAGTGATGTTTTGAGAGAGGGTAGGAAGAAAGACTATGAGTCAGAAGACTGGAAGAAAGGGGACAGGAAACACCATCAGGTGCAGGAGATAAGGTATCTGAGAAAGCAGAGAATGGATCCATGCCAGAACTTGGAAATAAGGGAGGAGCTGTGAGACAGGTGCCTTTTACAGGAGATGGGTGGGACAGGGAGGAGTAATGAAAGCAGTCATAAGTTTGAGAAGGGGTAGGAGGGGAACTATATGCATTTTGGGGACTGGGGGTTGGCTAGCAATAGAGGTGTGAGGTTAGGGAGGAGGGTGCAAGCAGGAAGTAAGAGAATCAGTAGAATGGAGGGGTGGCATCACTGAAGGATGGAAATGAAATCTGTAGAGGAGGATATGTGAAACGTGTGAGTGAGTTGAGGATTTCACAGACAGATGGGGGTTAGGTACAGGAGCAGATATGAGATATGGAGTCACAAAACAGAGCCTTCTGAAATGGGGAGGACTTGGAGGAGAAAAAGACTATGGGGCCAATTCTGAAGCCACCTGCATCAGGTGCAACTTGCAGAACAAGCGAGGGCTGCATCCAATGCAGTTGCGGCAAACGCAAAAGGTGATATTCCAGAAAGTTTGCAGCAAACTATCTGGAATAGCCGTACATTGTGACCCCGAGCCAAAAGGAGAGGTGCAACAGGCAGCATCATTACAGGTCCATGAGGCAGCCAGGGACCTGGTGGCAGCAGGTAATGCGTGGTGCCCACTTAGGGCACTGTCCCAATTCTGCTGGGACACTCGTGTGCCCCCAGTGCGGATTGCTTCCTGTGGTAGGCTAGTGCCAACCCCTGTAGTCTCTAAAGACCAAGGTGGTACAATTGGGCTCCCCCCCACACAGCCACGGCCAGCCATGGAATGCATATGCGAGCACTGTATAACACTATACAATATGTACATATTGCATCCCATGGCTGATCGTGTTGTTGTGTGAAGGAAAGTGCCAGTTTTGGCAGCAGGTCGGGGGGGGTGCCACATCAGTGCCTGTCAGGTTGGAGAAGGTGGGAGGCCACTAGATCACCCGGGCATTAAGGCGAAATTATTGGCATGCGTGTTCACCTGGGAGATCGGGGACTGGGGGTGCATACTCCCACAGGAGTATGTTTTCCATTAATGCAGGTTGAGATCGGGGATTGTAGGGGGGCTGGTTCCACCATACCACCACCACTGCTACATGATCACGAGAGGGGGCTACAATACCTAGAGAAAGGGTCTCACAAGTACCCAGTGTGAGTGGTGCCATTGAAGGTGGGTGGGCAGAGAGGGACAGTGAAAAAGCAGGGATACTGAATGAATACTTCTGTTCAGTATTCACAAAAGAGGAGGTGGGGGAGGTGCCTAATCCAATTAACAGAAGCACTCTGGATAGGGGGGGTCGATCCCAGTTCTTTCAGAGAATAAAGGGCTCTGAAAGAACTCCTAAAACTGAAGGTGGACAAAGCAATGGGGCCAGATGCAATTCACCCGAGTTCTAAAAGAATTAAGCAGAGAACTAGTGACACCACTGACTACCCTTTTTAACAAATCATGGGAGGATGGTGTGGTACCTGAGGACTGGAGGAAGGTAGATGTGATTCCCCTTCACAAAAGTGGGACCAAGACAAAGGCAGGAAACTACAGATCTGTCAGTTTGACCTTTGTGGTAAGGAAAGTGATGGAGTCACTTCTGAAGGAAAGAATTGTTGAGTACCTAGAGGCCAGTGGGGCACAGGATCCAAGGCAGCATGGGTTCACAGCGGGAAGGTCATGTCAGATGAATCTAATTGATTTCTTTGACTGGGGGACCAATGTAGTAGACCAGGGAGGGGCTGTGGACATGGCCTACCTAGATTTTAGCAAGGCATTTGACACAGCTCCACACAAAAGATTAGCAGTCAAATTAACCAGCCTGGGAGTGGGTCCCAGGTTGGTAGCCTGGGTAAAACATTGGCTGGACAACAGAACACAGAAAGTAATTGTAAATGGAGTCCACTCTGAAGAAAGAGGGGATACCAATGGGGTACCACAGGGTTCAGTACTGGGTCCAGTCCTTTTTAATGTCTTTCTAAGTGACATTGTAGAGGTACTGGAAGGAAAAGTATGCCTCTGCAGATGACACAAAGATCTGCAACAGGGTTGATACACAAGGAGGCATGGAAGGAATGAGAAGGGACTTGGCAAGGTTGGAGGAATGGTCAGAAGTATGGCAGCTTGGATTCAATGCAAAGAAGTGCAAAATAATGCACCTGGGAAACAAAAACCCAGGGGAAGATTAAACAGTGTGGGGAGGGGGGAGTAACAGCAACAGAAATGGAAAGGGATTTGGGGTAATCATATCAGATGACCTTAAGGTTGGCAAGCAATGTGAGAAGGCAGTAGGGAGGGCTGGGGGGATACTGGGATGTACAGTGAGGGGCATCACCAGCAGAAAACAGGAAGTTGTTATCCCCCTGTACGGACAGTTAGTGAGACCCCATCCGGAGTACTGCGTCCAGTTCTGGAGACCCCATCTCCGCTAGGACATAGACAGGATGGAGGCTGTTCAGAGGAGGGCAACTAAAATGGTGCAGGGTTTGCAAGAGAAGCCATACGTGGAGAGACTGAAGGAGCTTAATATGTATACCCTTGAGGAAAGGAGGGAAAGGGGGGACACGATAAAAATGTTGAAGTACCTCAGTGGAATCAACAAAGTCCAAGAGGGTAGCATCTTTCAGAAAAAGAGACGTGCAAGAACAAGGGGACACAATTTGAAGATAGAGAGGGGACGGCTCAGGGGCAATGTGAGAAAGTATTTTTTCACAGTTTGTGGTGGATGCATGAACAGCCCTCCTGAGGAGGTTGTGGGGTCTAAAACTGTGGGAGAATTCAAGAATGCATGGGACAGACATAAGGCAGTTTTTGTGGGGGGTAGGAAGAAATAGGCCGTTGGTTAAATAGGATCTGCAGCTTATCCTATAGGTAGGGAAATGGGCAGACTAGGTGGGCCAAGCGGTCCTTATCTGCCGTTAAAGTCTATGTTTCTATAAGGAAAAGCTGTGCCCCAACACCTCCCATGGCTCCTCTCCTGCCCTTACTTCACCCAGTGGTCAGTAATCTCTCATGTCCCACTGTGTGCAACCACTTAGACCACCTCATGGCTGGTCTAAGTGGTGCTCTCTGCTGCATCCTTAGTGGGGCTTCCAGAATCCAAAGAAAAAGGATGTAGCAGCCCCACTATGGTGCAAGCCCCCTTGTGATCTGGCGCTCTGGGTTGCTGGTCACAACCCTGGTGCTAGGGGGCTGTGGTGCAGTGTGTCTGCGGTGGTCACAGGCTGACTACTGGAATCACAGGGTGCCGCAAGGTGTAACTCAAGTCACCACTTACGTCATACTTTTTTGACACAAATCCCTTGCACCATGCAGACCCCTTTTAGAATCAACCCTCGTGAGTCAGAAGAATATAACTAGGAGGCAGTAAATACTATCGAAGGCAGGAGAAAAGAGATGTGAGATAGCAGGAAGGGATCAATACCTGACTGTGAAAATAAGTGAGGCACTGTGAGAGAGAGAGAAGCTTTTGGTCAAGAGATGGGTGGAAGGGGGAGGAGAAATGGCAGCAGTGATCAGTCTGAGGAGGGGTGTTAAGAAACATAGAATTTGATGGCAGATAAGGGCCACTTGACCCACCTAGTCTGCCTATTTCCCTACATAATGGATAAGCTGCAGATCCTAGTTAACCAACAGCCTACTTCCTCCAACCCCCCACTAGAATTGCCTTATGCCTGTCCCATGCATTCCTGAATTCCCCACTGTTTTTGACCCATAACCTCCTCGAGAAGGTTTTTCCATGCATCTTCTCTGTGAAAAAATACTTCCTCACATTATCTCTGAACTGTCTCCCCTCTGTCTTCAGATTATGCCCCCTTGTTCTTGCACATCTCTTTTTCTGAAAGATGCTACCCTCTTGGACTTTGTTGATTCCCTTGATGTACTTGAAAGTTTCTACCATGTCCCCCCTCTCCCTGCTTTTATTGAGGGTATACATATTAAGCTCTTTCAGTCTCTCTTCAAATGTCTTCTGGTGCAGACTCTGCACCATTTGGTTGCCCTCCTCTGGACAGCCTCCACCTTGCCTATGTCTTTGCAGAGATGGGGTCTCCAGAACTGCATGCAGTACTCCAGATGGGGTCTCACCAACTGTCTGTACAGAGGGATAACAACTTTCTGTTTTCTACTGGTGATGTCTCTCCCTATGCATCCCAGTATCCCCCAGCCTTCCTTACTGCCTTCACACATTACTTGTCCACCTTTAGGTCATCTGACATAACTACCCTCAGGTCCCTTTCCAAACAAACAGCAGAAGGAGTTGAAGGCAGGCCCACTCTGGTGAGGGTGGATGTTGTGGTGGTACCATACACTATATCCTCATGTTAATGCAGGGAGGACCATTTTCACAGTCTCCCAGTGGGAAGGGACTGAGATACAGACTTTGTTACTCAATATATGTAATGATTTTTAATGATTTTGATTAATTTTATGTAGTTCATTTATGTGCTGTATTTGATATTTAAATTTCTGCCTGCTAATTACTGCTCATGGGTTTACGTAATGTGTCTTAACCTCTGGGGTGAGGTACTAGATAGTATGGGGTACTATATTAGTTAAAATATCAGTCTGTCTCTATCTATATATTCTGTTGAGTCGCTGAGCTTGGAGAGGAGCTGAAGGAAGAAATGAAGATGGCTGTCTAGCCAGACAGCCTGAAATCTGAAGGAGCAGACTTTCTAGTTGACAGCTATCTAGGATTGTGAAGACTGGTGAATCCTGGATTCTGGTCAGGTACTGCCAGGTGCTAAAATTCATAGATGCAGTCTTTTAGTCCCATGGGAATGGCCAGGTAATTTGAATACATTTCAACAAAAGGTGGATCAGTTGCATGTTGCAGGCTCATTCTCATGTTCCTTTCTGTAGGGCACAGGAATAAATTATTGCAGGAGCTAGGAGCTGGCAGGCTTCACAGATGACCTAGTCATTGACTTCCACAAAGTTGTGGCATTGAGGATTGCCTATGCCTGGGTTATTGGTGAGGCTGCAGTTTTTGGTCAACACTTCCTCCAGTTGATGACATCACTGAGCCTTGCACTGGCAGGTGTCTCTGGAACCCTTCCTCATGGCCACGCGTTGGACCTGCTCTTCTTATAGGGACACGACATTTGTAATGTCAGGGTTGATCTGGTTATTTGGTCATTATCAACTCCATGCATTCTTATGTCAGAGTCAATGCACTTTAAATCACCCTCGTGATAGAGATGGTTCGTTACCATCCTAGAGGTAATCTGAGCTCAGCAAGCTTTTGACAGTAATTAACATCTTGAACATGATGACAGTTTGTGTTGAGGATAAGAGAAGGCTGTGAAGAACTGCAATGTGGCCATTATGGATGTTCTGAACTCTGGTACAGTACTGGACTTGTCCCTTGATCTTCTCGTGCAGACTCACCATGATATTGCAATAAACTGAACTGGTTAAAGACTAACAGCAGAGGTTTAAATGTTCTCAGAGGAGGTTTGGGTCCCTGGAGGATAGACTGATGCTGAGGACTCATTATCACAACTTTTAAAAAAGAGTTCTAAGGATATGGATATTGTACACGTTTCCATACTTCTGTCAGTATCTCTTTAAGAGCTGATTTGCCAGACAGCCTTTGAGGGAAACTCTTCCCGCAACCTGGGTGATGTACCCCTTGACTCCACCATACGACATCAGATCTTCCTTTATGCTGTAAGAGTCAGGTCTCCTCCTTCGTAGCTCAGCATGCAGTGTAGGACTGAAATATTCATTGCGCTCCATTCAGCTAACTTTGTTCAAGCTTCTTTCCAGTTTGTATTTTGGACATATTCCTCAGTTTTGTTCTTGTCTTCCAATGCACATGATGGATGGTGTGGATTCTAAGCCTTCTCCTGCCTTCAAGCTCTTTATCCAGTGCAGCCAAATAATTTTGTGGACAGCTCCGTACATGTCATGCATTAACTGTTAAGGTGAACAACGTGACGTTGCAGCCTGTGGGATGTGTCAGGTTTGCTTCCTGCTTCCTTTCCAGACCACTGTGCTCATCTTCTCCTTGACTGTCCAAATGGAGTCTTCTGGTGAAATCTAAGGACGCTCACAAGACAGTCTCCACAGCTGCAGGGTCCATGGCCCATCTACCAGCCATGAAAGAGGTGGTGTCCAAAGCTGCTGCAGGCACCTCTGTGGTCTCTGTGCTTTTATGGGCTAGCATCAGCATAATATTCACAGGTAATTTCTGTGAAATGTGCAGGACCCTCCAGACCTTCAGGGAGAGACCTGTGCTCCACGATAAGGGGAAACAGTTGAAGAAGTCCCATTGTCAGGTGTGGCAACAGGAAAGGGCATGCTCTTCATGATCCCTGTACTCCTCCAACCATTCGACAGCTGTCGAGCGCTCGGCTTTAGATGAATCTGCTTTGGTCAAGGAACAGGTCACTAACCCCACGGCGCCTCTCTTAAACTTGTTGGCTTCAACACTATTTAAACTGGTGGTTGAGATTTTTCTTGACCCTGTCAACCCATTGCCAGAGGAGACTGATGATGATTTGAGCTCTAGGAGCCCCATCTTGCTGGGCTTCACCCAAGAAGGACCAGAAGCAGTTGAAGAACTTAGCTGTCTCCTCTCAGAAATTGTCTACCTCTAGTATCAAATGATTTATACTGCCACTCTGGCCATATCTCCTCATTGTCAGTGGCAATGTTGACGTTCAAGATTGAGGTCCAGGTCCAGGTCAAGGCTGAGGAATTTCACGTCCTCTCACTCGACTGGGAGGCATTGCCATCGACACTCTTCTTCCTCCTCATGCTTGGACAGTGAGAGACTCTGGTGTATGTGGTGGCACTACAAAGAACTCTTTTGGCAGCAGCTGACCATGGTTGGGCAGTGTAGGGCTTTACTCTCAACCACCGCAGTAACCTGGTTGTCACCAGCTCAGCCCGCATCAGTCCTACTGAGACAGCTGTCCCCGGCACAAATCTCACCACTGATTCAAGTGAAACCACCTCCATGACAACCCTCGCAGGGAGTTCTCTCTAAGGACTTCTGCCCATCTGCTGGCTTGCAAAACTGATTGTCTATGGAAATGATGTACTCAGATGAGTCGTGAGTGGTGCACGGAGGCAAACGGTCAAGGGTTGTTTGTAAAGATTTATCAATGACTCCATGAGTCAGTGAGTCTTGATACAATCCTTAAGTACTCATACTTTTAATTGTGATTTGGCTAAACAGTAAACTACCAATCACAGGATGCTCTCTTTCAGGTCTGTTCTCAGGCTCAGCATCATGTGAGTACAGTGAATCAATAACAGTGATTCAGCAACAGCAAAAGCAAGTTCGCGAACATGAGAAAGGAGACTGCAAATAAAGGGTGACATGGAGTTAATGGTGACTCTGAGGTGATAACTCCCCAATGTCAAAGAGCCTGTCAGAGTAAAATTCTTTAAGATATGGTGGTTTGGGAGGCATCTGGATAAAGTCCCCATCCACAGAAGACTGGGTGAAAGTCACTGTTTCTGATCAAAGCCATTTATCATGGCACCGTACTTCCTTTTGCTGTTGTTTGATCGCTGTTTGCCACTCTCCAATTAAAACTCACCATTGTCACATGGAACCCTAAGGCTCATGTCTGAGTCTGTGGAGATTTCTCGATCCAGTCCAGAAAATGACTAAACACCCTTCACTGAGATCCTGGTTGGGACTGAATTCTGAGATTGTCTTCCTGATGGAGAGGCCGTTCTGCAACCAGTACTGGAGCTTTAGGAGCACCCAGTGTCATGCATGGCACCCTCTGCCTGGATGGAACACAAGTATGCAGTCTCTACCAGCACCTTGTCTGAATTTTCAGACCATCCCTCATCCAAGGATCTGGATGTAGAATCAGTCTTCGATATATCTGACAACACTAGGAATGTGAACAAGCCCCCAGACAGGGAGTTCAAAAAGCTTGACCACACAGCAAGGAAGATTTAAGCTGCATCTTCCCTTGGTCTCTGTCAGAGTTATGCACAGATGGTGGCCCACTATGGTCACTTCCTGATAGGAGTCCTGGATCATGTCCTCCCATACTTCCCTCCTGACAAGCAGCTGTCTGTGATAGTGGCCTGAGACCAGGGTCATGCTGGCAAAACACCGACTTCAGACAACCTTGGATGTTAGTGATTTCTGCACCTGTGCCATGGCAATGGCCATCACGATGTGCTGCAATACCTGACTGTGGATTATGGTGGACCCCAGCACAAGTTGGCTGAAGACCCCTTCTTGGGTGTGTACCTCTTTGATCCTAGCATGAAAGGACACCTTTTCTGGACCAAGTTCTATGACCTCCTCTCAGAAGGACTCGAATAGACAGAAGCAGAGGAAAAAACCTTTTTAGTTTTGTCCCTTTCCCTCACAGAAGCCTAGGTAGCAGCAGCCCCAGCAGAGGCCATCTCAGGCTTGGCACCCCAAGACAAAGTTCCCTGGTCAGGACCCCAAAATGGGCATGAGGATGGTTGGTGGTACCCCTCCAGAAGCAGGCAGCAGTGCCCCATCCAAAGCTGCCAGTAATGGGTTGGGGGAATCCTACCTCCCACCTGTCCAGTCCCTGCCTCAGCTGTCCGTTGGGGGTTGGGTGCACCACAGTTTGCACACACGGTCTGTAATTATCTCAGACAAGTGGATTCTTGAAGTGGTGTGCAGGGGCTTGCCTCTTGGCTTTGATGCTCTCCAAATTTACTAACCTCACATGCCAAGTTAGTGGTGTCGCAGGGCTTTCTACCTGGAGATTTTTCAGTTTCTCGAAACAGGAGTCATAACCCAAGTCACACTCCATGGTTGGACAGGGCTTCATGTCCAGACATTTCCTGGTCAGGAAATGGATGGGGGGACAGCACCACATACTGGATCTCTACTATCTGAATTAGTTTCTCAAGAAAGCACATGTTTAGGATTGCCATGCTGATCTACATGATAATATCTTTGGAGCATGGCATTTTGTGCTCCATGGACCTTCAGGATGTGTTCTTCTACATTGCTGTCCATCCACTCCACTGGCGGTACCTTTGGTTCCACACAGAAGGTGTTCTCTACCAGTTCCAGGCATGCCATTCAGCCTCTGCTTGGCGCACAGGGTCTTCATCCACTGCATGATAGTGGTGGCAGCATTCCTACAGCACCAGAGGACAGGGTATACCCCTACTTGGAACACTGGCTGATTGCGGGCCATTCAAGAAGGCAGTGGAGTGTTACATTAGTTAGTGTCAGCACTAGTTAGTGGTATATCACCAATACTGTGAAAAGGAAAGGCTGGGCACACACCATTAAACATCACATAGAAATAGTTTATTAAACTTATAGCATGATAAAAATCTGTGGCTGTACCCCTACGTTTGACCCATTAACTTGGTCTTCCTCAGGGGGTGGAGCTTGTCTGCATTCACTGTTTACTATATACACATATACTCATAATTTAATAACATCATTTATCACAATGGTGCTGGCACTTGCAAGAAAATGTGCAAACTTACAAAATAAATAGCAAACATTAAGAGTGCATAATTAAAAACCATGATTGCTTACCAGTTCATTTCAATCCTGTCTTTTAGTAGGCCAATATATTTGCCATTTTTAAATCAACAATTCGACAAGAAGTTTTTTTTATAAAAAAAACTAACATTTCATTCTACGATGCAAATGAAATAAAAAAATAGACAGAAAGGGTGTCTATAGTTGCAGTAAATGTATATTTGTTATGCAGAAACGGGTGAAGGATTTAAACATCCCAGGATGGGGAAGGAATATACGCTTGATGAGTATGTTGTTTGCCATACTCCTTGTGTAGTGTATGAAGCACAGTGTAAGTTTTTTGTCATACTATCAGTTTAATAAACTATTTCTATGTGATGTTCAGTGGTGTGTGCCCAGTCTTTGCTTTTCACAGTATTGGTGATGTACTGGAGCACCTGTGGGAGAGCTGATGCGCACTTTCTTGTCTCTCTGTGTTAGTTAGTGGTATACAGAATGAGCCAGACTTAGTTGATGGATTTTTTTAAATTATTGTACTTTCTTCCTCCTATGGCCGACTGGCCCCCATTGGTCGAGACTCTTGTCCCCAGCACTGTCATCCACCTCCTGTCACTTACTTCAGCAGCCTTGGCACCCTGGCTTGCCCTCCAGGGTGGTGCTGCTGGGGGCTTCCCTTCCTCTGAAGGAGATTTGTCATTCCTGGGGGTAGTCATATCAGATGACCTAAAGGTGGGCAAGCAATGTGAGAGGGCAGTAAGGAAGGCTGGGGGATACTGGGATGCATAGAGAGAGGCATCACCAGTAGAAAACAGGAAGTTGTTATCCCTCTGTACAGACAGCTGGTGAGACCCCATCTGGAGTACTGTGTGCAGTTCTGGAGACCCAATCTCCGCAAAGACATAGACAGGATGGAAGCTGTCCAGAGGAGGGCAACTAAAATGGTGCAGGGTCTGCACTGGAAGGCATATGAAGAGAGACTTAAGGAGCTTAATACGTATAGCCTCGAGGAAAGGAGGGAGAGGGGGGACATGATAGAAACTTTCAAGTACCTCAAGGGAATCAACAAAGTCCAAAAGGGTAGCATCTTTCAGAAAAAGAGGTGTGCAAGAACAAGGGGCACAATTTGAAGAGGGGGGGCAGCTCAGAGGTAATGTAAAGAAGTATTTTTTCACAGAGAGGGTTGTGGATGCATGGAATGGCCTTCTGGATGAGGTTGTGGAGTCAAAAACAGTGGTGGAATTCAAGTATGCATGGGACAGTCATAAGGCAATTCTAGGGGGTGAGGGTAGGAAAAAGTAGGCTGCTGGTTAACTAGAATCTGCAGCTTATCCATTAGGTAGGGAAATGGGCAGACTGGGTGGGCCAAGCGGTCCTTATCTGCTGTCAAATTCTTATGTTTCTATGTTGGGAGCAATACCACAGTCAGTGGTGCAGGGCCTGAGAAGCAGGGTGGATGTCCTCTTTCTACATTCAGCCTTTTGTCCTTGATTTTCTCCCCCCAGGACATCCCACATGTGGAGACATGTACATGTGCTGGAAGAACTCTGGCATCCTCCCACCCTGACCCAATGGTGCTGGCTGCTCAGCCACACACAAGTGGTCACCCAGGAGGCGGTACTGCACTGGTAGCCATACAGCTTCCTCTTCGAGGTGGACAGTGTCTGCTCAGATGCTTCACTCACCTTTCCCTGCCTGGCTTTCTGACAACTCAGGCTTGTTGCTGAAGCTGAGTTGACAGTGTTGTGAGCTGTTACTCTACGAATGTGCTGGCAGGCCAGCCCAAGTGATGGATGTTTTTTACAGTTGGGTTCTGAAGGCATTAGTCGTGGACCATCCATTAGCTATAGCTAGACTTAAGCCAAACTTCTGATTCTGTGCCCCACAGAAGGATCTTAAAAAGGCTATGTGACTCGGGGGTGAAAGACACATGGACCAGGTAGCTGGGACATTAACGGCGGAGAAGGACTCAGGGGGTGGTCATAAATGGGGACTAGAGAGTCAAAGGATGTAGCCCTCCAGTTCATAAGGAAGAACACCTTACTCTGTGGGTAAATCTTTTATTCAATTTAAATTTCTAATTTAAGTGAAGTATAGGCACAGCAGCAAACAAAAGCAATGAAGGCCCACTGGAACCCCAACTTTTCACCTTTACACTCACATGCTGTTTTTTCAGGTGTGCGCCCCCCCCCCACCTCGGTTGGGTACCTCATATAGTTCAGATTTAAAGGAGCACCACAAACGGCTACAGGAAGAACTAACAGAGGAACTGTAAAACAAACAGAAGGAGCAGGATGCAGAAATCTTCACTAGCTCACCTCAATTTGGGAACTTAAAATGTAATGTGGAGTAAGAGCTAGAAACATTGAAAATAAAATAACATCAAGTATTGGGGAGGCAGTATAGTACAGTGGTTTAAGGCTTTGAGCTGCAAATCTAGAGACCTGGGTTTGAATCCCACAGTGCACACTTGCATACTGTGTGACCATGAGCAAGTCACTTAACTTCCCTGTGCTCCCAGGTTGCATCTGTAAACAAGCTTTCAGCTTAGCGTGCCACTCCTGGTTAAAAAATTGAAAAAAATAAAACAGAAGAAGTTTAGAAGAGATGAACAATGATCATTTAAATAATATACTGTTCAGATGGGCAAAAACAAAATCAGCTTTTAAGGAAATATAAACATACAGAGTAGACAGCAGATACAGACCTTAAGGTCAATCAAGTTTGTTCGATTGTGCAGCTCTCAGCATTGAGTACTGATGCTCCCCCCAACACCCTATACCTCTTTATCCCTGTTTACACCTTCTGAGTTACCTCATCCTCCCACCCTTCCCTATTCTGATTCTGCCCTTGACCCTGTCCAACCCCTCTTAAATCCCTGTACGATGTTTGCAAAATCAGTTCCTAAGGCAGTGCATTCCATGCCTTCACTGCTCTCTCTGTGAGAAAGTGACTCATCTCTTCTGAACCCTCCAATTTCAGACTGTGCACTCTTGTGATCCCTTTTTCTTAAACTTAAACAGGCCCTCAGAGCTAACCCTGTTTATGCTCTTCAAGTATTTGAAGGCTCTCATCATATCTCCCTGTCCTTCTGTCCTCAGGGTTTACGTATGCGATCCCACAACCTGTCTTTGTAGGGTTTTTCCCTCATCCCACTTAGCATCTTGGTCGCCCTTCTCTGTACCCCGTCCAAATGTTTGATGTACTTTTTTAAGACAGGGCACCAGAACTGCACACAGTATTCCAAGTTAGGCCTCACCAGTGACCTGTACAGTAGGAGGATCACCTTCTCACTCCTTGAGATGTTTCCCCTTGCTGTGCACCCAGCATCTTAATGGCCTTCATCACCGGCTTCCTACAGGGTGCAGAATGGTTCATAAGACCTGTGACCAGCACCCCCAGATCTTTCTCTTCGATGGATACCAATAATCCCTGTGCCCAACCCAAGCCAGGCATTGGGGATAGCTAGGAGGATTAAGAAATGGTGAGTGTCTGGGCCTGGGTCTGGTGGGGGTGTGGAGCAAAGTGGGCAGATTGGGGTGGTGGGAACAAGGAGGCACCCTGGGATGAAATTGGTGCAAGAGGGACCCACCTGTTTGGTCCCCATACCCAAGGGCTCCATGGTTAGTGGAAAAGTTGTCCAGTCTACTTCAATTTCCTATCCTACTCGAGTAGTGAATGCCAGGTCTATTAAAACAAGGCAGCAATAATTGCTGATCTTGTTGGTTCAGTTGACCTGGCTTCATGCTGCCAGACCCAGGCTGGATGATAATGTTGGCCCAGTACTGGAATCAGTAATTCTGTCTGGGTACTCAGTGATACACTGCCCAAGAGAGGATTGTGGGGGGAGGGGGGTTGCCATTTCTTTTAAATCTGATTTGGACCTTGTAGGTATCCCTGTGGGAACAACCAGATCCTTTGAGTGCATCATGGGTGCAGGTGCAGATTGCAGGAAACTTCTTATCTACTGCCCACTTGGTAATGAAAATGAGTTTCTGCAGGAAGTAGCGGACTTCATTGTCAACCTGATTTTGAAATCTCCTAGACGAATAGTTCTGGGTGACTTCAGTGCTTGGGTCGACGATAAACTCTCGCATTTTGGACAGAACTTCCTCCAATTGATGAGTTCATTCTGCCTGATGCAGGTAGTTACCTCTGCTACCCACAGTTGTAGACATTCATTGGACCAAGTCTTCCTTCTAGGGATGGAGATCTCTTATTTGGCGGTGGAGCCAGTTGGGTGGTCTAACCACCATACTGTAGGATTCAAATTTGAGGTCCCCAATAGACCTGCCACTATGGAGATAGTTCAGTACCACCATTTAAGGGGTTTGACCCCAGATAGTCTTATGGTGGTGCTAGACCTATCAGGTTTGTCGCGAGTAAGCGGGGATCTGGGGATCTTGTACTTGTCTCTAATAAGGCAGTGACAGGCACCCTTGACTCCCTGGCTCCAGTCCATGTTTGACTCCTCAGTCTTTGCCCAAAGTCCCCTTGGTTTGGTGGGACTTTGAAGGAGTTGAGATGTAGGGGTAGGGGTGGGAGCAGCACTGGCGGAAATCTTGCTTGGTTGTTGACAAGCTTAATATGATAGATTATTATAAGGACTATCAGTCAGCATTTTCTTGTAAGAAGGCAGAATTCCTGTCCAAAGAGATTGCTGCAGCAGGGAATTGACCTTCTCAGCTGTTCCAGACTGTAGACAGGTTGTGCAATCCAGCCTGTCTTCAGCCACGGGGTGTGTTTTCGCAAATAAAGTGCAATGAGTTTACTCAATGCTTTGTCAGTGAGATTGACATGATCCAGTTGGCGATTCACTTGGAACCCTCAAATGGGTATTGGGGTGATTGGCAAGAGGTTGCAGGCCCTTGGCCTGCCTGGATCAACTTTGGCTGATTGGAGATTGGGGGTATCATGCGGCTCATTCAGGGTATGCGTCCAACTAACTGTAGTTTGTATCCAGGCTCAATGTGCCTACTTGTGGGGTGCAGTGAGGCCATTGGACTGGTCCTTGCTGAGATTGTCTGGTGCTCGTTGGAGTCTGGGGTGTTTTCTGACACCCCTCTGGAGGAGGCAGTAGTTGCACCAAACCTGAAGAAATCTTCTCTCAAACCAGACTGCTTTGCTAACTACAGACCTGTCTTTAATCTGCCCTTTGTGGGTATGGTTATTGAGAAGGTAGTTGCACTGCAGCTGGATGCCCATTTAACCTCTCATGATGTCTACAATCCTCTCCAGTCTGGGTTTAGGGAGAGGCATAGTACCGAGTCTGCTCTGGTTCAGGTATTTAATGATCTCCTGAAAGCGAGAGATCGAAGAAGCTGTTCCATCTTGGTTCTCCTGGATCTCTCTTCGGCGTTTGACCCTATAGACCATGGGGTGCTGCTGGAGTGCCTGCAGATACTATGTGGACTATCTGGCACCATCCTCAGATACTGTAGTTCTAATCGTTCCTCACTGGCAAGACTCAGAGAGTGGTATCAGGAATTTATTCCTCGTCCCTTCTCCCCCTGTCTTGTGGGGTTCTGCAGGACTCAGTGCTGTCCCCCATGTAGTTTGCAGTGTATATGCTGCCATTGGGAGACATTATAAGGTGGTACAGGCAGAGCTTTCACTACTATGCAGATGGTACTCAGTTCTACATGTCCTTTGTACCTGAGCAGGGTGATAAGGTCTCAGTTTTTAGCAACTGCCTCTCCGAGATCCAGGATTGGATGAGTTCCAACTGGCTAAGGTTGAACCCGGGCAAAACTGAGGTGTTGGTGGTGGACTTAGGTCACCAAGGTGTAGAGAAGGTGGCACGGTTGCCCTCAGGGCTTTGACTCAGGGGCAACCAGCTGCTTACCTCCGATGGGGTGCGATATCTGGGCGTAGTGTTAAATAGCGACATGACTTTAAAAAGTCAGGTGTTGGCTGTCTTTAAAACCTCTTTCTTTCATCCGAGGAACATCACCCGGATTAAACACCTGATCCAACCTGGTGACCTTCCAAGGTTGGTCCATGCTTTTGTGACCTTGCGCCTTGATTACTGTAATGCCCTATACTTAGGGCTACCAGGGGTTGATATCTGTCCCCTGCAGGTAGTGCAAGATGTGGCAGCCAGGTTGTTGACCATTTTATCTAGATCTGGCCATGTCTCCCTGTGCTCCATGAACTGCAGTGGCTGCCTGTACAGTGGCAGATCACCTTCACGGTCAGGTTACTGATCTATAAAGCCCTTCATGAAAAGGGACTGCACTACTAGCAAGATCTTCTCTGTTCCTATCACTCCCTTCGCTCACTCCGCCAGTGAGAGATTGCTAGACATTGCCAGGGTCAGATTAAAGACCTCTAGGGCCTACTGTTTTGCTTTTGCGGCCCCGACCCTGTGGAACTCCCTACCTCATCGGATTAGAGAATATCTGACCATTGAGGGTTTTAAATCCGCATTAAAAATGCACCTGTTTGCCTTAGCATTCCCTGAGGTCAGTAATTAGTTAGCCTGATGTTTCTATTTGTTTAAGGGAAGTGTTATTAATGCTGTTTTTATGTTGTTATTGATTCATTCTGTACAGCGCTGTGATCTCCAGAATAGTGTTTAAGAAATAAAGTTAAATTTGACTTGATTTGGAACCTTTCTTCCCCAATTAGTAACTGTACCCATGAATCTTGTTTCTGAATTGCATAATCCTGTATTTCTTGGCACTGAAACCTAGCTGCCAAGTGCATGACCATCAATATAATGTTTCTAAATCCTTCTGCAGTACTCCCCTCTTCCTTATCCACCACTGCTCCCAGTTTGGTGTCATCAGCAAACAGGCTTATCTGACTCTGAATCCCAACTGCCATATCAGCTATGTAATAATAATAATAAACTTTATGTGATAGAGCGCCTTTCCAATATCAAGGCACTTCACAAACAAATAAACTCAAAAATTCAAAAAATACAGATAAAATCAGAGGAATTTGGGGTAGGCTTTACCCCATAAAAAAGTCTTCAGTGCCTGCTTAAAGTTCCCCACTGTCCTGTGCTCCCGTAGCTGACTGGACAGAGAATTCCAGAGGTAGGGCAACAAACCCAAAGCACAGGCCCCAGATGACTGTAGATAACCCTTGGAATCTCCAGCAACCCCTCGTCAGCTGAGCGGAGCTGTGCAAAAGGGTATAGGGAACCAGAAGCTCTTTCAAGTAGTCAGGACCCTGTCTGTATAGGGTTTTGTAGGTTAATAATCCTACCTTAAGGTGATCCACCACTGAACTGGCAGCCAGTGCAGATCACGCAGCACAGGGGTAATGTGAGATCTCCTAGATACCCCAGTCAACAAACGTGCTGCAGTGTTCTGCACTAGCTGCATGCAGTGGATATCAACCCCAGGAAGCCCAAAGCAAAGGGAGTTACAGTAGTCAAGGTGCGAGGTCACAAAAGCGTGGACCAAAACAGGTAGCTCATTGGACGGAACGAGATGCTTGATCCTAGCAATGTTCCTAAGATGATAAAAGGCAAGCTTGATGACTGCTGACACCTGATGATGAAGGGTCAGCCCGTCGTCCCATCACTCCCAGGTCACGCACCCACTCAGAGGTAAGGATCTGAGTGCCCCCCAGGAGTAAACCAGAGGGCAAATCAGTCCTCAACCCCTCTGTCCTGTGATACGGGTCTACCACCAAAACCTCAGCCTTTCCTGCGTTCAACTTTAACCCACTAGAACTCATCCAATCTTGGATTTCAATGAGGCAGCTGCTAAATACCAAGATAGCATTAACCTGGTCGGGGGCGAAAGACAGGTAGAGCTGGGTATCATCGGTATAGCAATGAAACCTCGGCCCATACTGTCTTACAATGTCTCCGAGGGGTAGCATGTACACTGCAACTAACATGGGAGACAGCACCGAGCCCTGAGGCACCCCGCAAGGCAGAGAGAAAGACTCAGAAGAAAATATTCCTGAGACAACTCTCTGAGTTCTACCGGTGAGGAAAGATGAAAACCATCTGAGTACTGTGCCCGACAGCCCACAGATGGACCTCAGGCACTCGAGCAGGACCCCATGATCCACAGTGTCAAAAGCTGAAGATAAATCAAGGAGTACCAAGATGGAGCAGTTTCTCCAATCTCTTGCCATCAGAAGATCATTGAGCACCCGGACCAGAGCAGTCTCAGTACTATGCCTCTTACGAAAACCCGATTGGAGAGGTTCGTTTAAATTATGGATGGTTAAATGGTTCTCCAGTTGAGCAGCCACAACTTTCTCAATAACCTTTCCCACAAAAGGAAGGTTAGAGATAGGTCTGTAGTTTGCTAGATTCTCCGGGTCCAAAGAAGCTTCTTCAGAGAGGTGTCACCACCGCCTCCTTCAGGGGCTAGGAAACTCACCCAATTCAAAGGAGCACCGTACAATCTGAGCTAGAACCGGGCCAATGATGTCACTACAACCCAAAATCAGGGAAGTAGGGCCCGGGTCTAAACTACAGCATGTGGGATGCATCCCCTGGACAATCCTCATAATATCAATGAACTCCAGCAGGTCAAAGGTACTCCAGCAAACACCGGACTCAGTGACCAAGCACCAACCAACAGCATCCCCCATAGCACGCTGCTGACACAATTCCTGCTTGATGTCGGTAACCTTATTCTCAAAGAATCAAGCAATCTCATCACACTCTATTTGTGAAAACACTTGACTGAGCTGCAGACAGGCTGCATTGCACAACCTGTCCACAGTTCGGAAGAGTTGAGTTGGTCGATTCCATGCAACAGCGATCTCCCTGGACAAGAATTCTGCCTTCTTACAAGAAATCGCTGATTGATAGAGTTTATAATGTTCTAACAAAATAAGGTGGTCGGCATCCAAGGCAGATTTCCACCAACGACGCTCTAACCTATGCCCCAACTTCTGCAACTCCCTCAGCGACCCATCAAACCATGGGGCCCTGGGGCGAAGCGGAATGGGGTGAACATGGACAGGAGCAATCAGGTCAAGAGCTGAAGAAAAAGCCCTATTATAGGCCATGACTAACAGCTCTGTATCTCTGCTGGTCTCGCCGAACACCAAGAGGACAATCACCATAGCAGGTCTTCAGGGACAACATCCTGCAATGGACGGCAACTGACTATCTTCACAGGGGTCGACCTACTGGGGGGGAAGAAAAATTTTACCCAATGGTGTAGTGATCAGACCAACTTATAGGCTCCACCACCAAATCGGAGGCCTCGATCCCCAGGAGGAGGACCAAATCAAGACCGTGACCACCATTATGAGTAACTGAGGAAACAACCTGTGGAAGCCCAGTGAAATCAACACCTGGAGGAAGTGTTGTCCAAACAGCGAGGATCTTATCAACCCAGGCATTGAAGTCACCCAGAACCATCAGTATGGGCGACTCCAGTGCCATTTCGGTGGCGAAGTCTGCTACTTCCTTCAGGAATAGCTTCTCATCACCTGGTGGATGGTAAATGAGCAGTATCCTGCACCCCACACCAGTTACCACAGTACACTCAAATGATGTGGCCTCCTACTGGCACCCAAGTTAGACCCAATTCAGTCTTCAAACAGACTGCTACCCCCCCCCACCCCCGTGATCCAGTCTCGGGCGATGTAAAACCAAGTACCCAGGAGGAATAGCTGCCTCCAGGATTGGGGCAGCATTTCCATCTAACCAGGTCTCGGTAATGTAAACCAGATCCGCTGTTCCAACAAAATCTGCAATAGGTGCAGTTTTGTTCCTAATGGATCTGGCATTGCATAACAGCGCCCGAATTGGACGATGTTCATAACCGTCCCAGCTACTTGCCCTCCCAAAAAGGAGGTGCTCTTGGGTATGGGGACCAGACATGGATCACCACGTTCCAGGCATCATTTCACCCCAGGGTGTCTTCTGGTCCTGACCACCCCTATGGGAGAGGGCTACTCACTCAAGCTTCAATGTCCATGCCCCCATGCCCACCCTGGGCCCCCCTCCCGAGCGAGCAATCCCCAACACCTGACATCTCTGATAAATATCAGCAGTCGGGGGGGAGAGAACGGGCTTAGGGCATGGAGAGTGGAGGCCGAATAGTACAGAACAGTGGGGGCCAGCAAGCACATTCCACCAATTACTACAAAAAACAGGGCAAAACACAAAACTCCAATTTCTTGACATAATCCTGAGCGAAGCTGCAATTTAAATTTAAAAACAAAACAAAAAATAATAAAAGAAGTAAAACTAACAAAACCAAAAAAAATACAAAATAAAAAGCAGTTTCAAACTATACATTATAAAGCCAGTAACTGAAAAAGTCTCTCAGATGGATACTTTAGTTCAAGGAGCTCACACCTCCATCGAATAAATGTCATAAAAAGTCTGTCTGCTCTATCTCTCACATAGGCAGGTAGAACCACAGACCTAATTATGAATAAAATAAATAGCCAGACACTCTCACTGCTTGAAAAAGGTACAGTGAGTCCAAAGGCATTCCATCTGCACTACCTCTCACGTAGTTAGAATAGGACCACAAGTTATTGAAAATTAGATAACCAGGTACTCTCACTACCTGATAAAATGTAGTATGTCCAAATGCAATTCTGTCTGCACTGCCTCTCACATAGGCAGGCAGAACCACAGCGTTATTATAAATAGAGTAAATAACCAAATACTCTCACTGCCTTCAAGAATATAATATAAGCATTAAATGATGAAAAAAGGAGAGGTATGACCATGTCCAGGATAAAACAAAGTCTTCGGATAAATCTTATTCATAAAATCCAAAGTCCCGGCCACCAAAAGGCTGGTAGGGCCCAAAACTCTACTCCGAAAAACCACTGCCAGAAATATTCCCCCACTGTAACTATGGCCCACAACTGGATTTTGCCCACCAGCTGACTCCTGAAGACCTGGGAGCACCCAGAGCACATCAGCCGACTCCCCGGCTGACTCAACCCCTGGCTCCCGCGACAGCGAGGATCTGGTAGTTTAGCTAACACAGCAGAGTTGGGCCTCTCCTCCATGCCAACAGCAGACCCCACAAACGGCCAGTCCTGAGCAAATGATACCTCCTATTCTCCACGGAGGAAAATTTATGAAATTCAGCACAATCCGGGCAGTAGGAGATAGTCAGGAACAGCCAACTCCAGGCACAACATCTGCAGTTCTTCAAGCAGAAAGCTCTTCGACTGACCCCACTCTGAGACATGTAGTACCTCCTCTAATTCCTCTCACCATTCCTCAAATCAAATTGGAATCATAGAAACATAGAAACATAGACTTTGACGGCAGATAAGGACCACTTGGCCCACCCAGTCTGCCCATTTCCCTACCTACTAGATAAGCTGCAGATTCTAGTTAACCAACAGCCTACTTCCTGCAACCCCCAACTATAATTGTTTTTTGTCTGTCCCATGCATGTTTGAATTCCCCCACTGTTTTAGACCCAATGACCTCCTCAGGAAGACTGTTCCATGTATCCACCACTCTCTCTGTGAAAAAAAATTTCCTCACATTACCCCTGAGCCGTCCCCTCTACCTTTACATTGTGCCCCCATGTTTTTACATATCTCTTTTTCTGAAAGATGCTACCCTCCTGGACTTTGTTGATTCCCTCGAGGTACTTGAACATTTTTATCATCATGTCCCCTGTCCTCCTTTCATCAAGAGTATACATATTAAGCTCTCTCAGTCTCTCTTCATATGGTTTCTGCTGCAGATCCTGCACCATTTTAGTTCCTCCTCGGGACTGCTTCCATCCTGTCTATGTCCTTATGTAGATGAGGTCTCCAAACTGCACGCAGTACTCCAGATGGGGTCTCATCAACTGTCTGTACAGAGGATAACCACTTCCTTTTCTACTTGTGATGCCCTTCCTATGCATCCCAGTATCCCCCTGGCTCTCCTTACTGACTTTTCACATTGCTTACCCACCTTTAAGTCATCTGATATGACTACCCCAGGTCCCTTTCCATTTTTGTTGTTGTTAGTACCTCCCCTGCTATTGTGTACTCTTCTCCTGGGTTTCTGTTTCCCAGGTGTATTACTTTGCACTTCTTTGTGTTGAATCTAAGTTGCCATATGTCTGACCATTCCTCCAACCTTGCCAAGTCCCTTCTCATCTTTTCTAACCCCCCTTGTGTATCAACTCTGTTACAGATCTTTGTGTCATCTACAAAGAGGCATTCTTTTCCCTCCAGACCCTCTGCAATGTCATCTATAAAGATGTTAAAGAGGACTGGACCCAGTACTGAGTCCTGAGGTACTCCACTAGTAACCCCCCTTTCTTCAGAATGTGTTCCATTCACTATTACCTTCTGTGTCCTGTTGTGCAGCCAGTTTGCTACCCAGGCTACCACCCTGGGACCCTCTCCCAGGCTGGCTAACTTGATTATTAATCTTTCATGTGGGACTGTGTCAAATGCCTTGCTAAAGTCTAGGTAGGCCATATCCACAGCCCCTCCTTGGTCTATTACTTTGGTCACCCAGTCAAAGAAATCAATTAGATTCGTCTGACATGACCTTCCTGCTGTAAATCCATGCTGCTTTGGGTCCTGTGCCCCGCTGACCTCTAGGTACTCAACAATTCTTTCTTTCAGAAGTGATTCCATCATTTTCCCTACCACTGAGGTCAAACTTACAGGTCTGTAGTTTCCCGCTTCTGCCTTGCTCCCACTTTTGTGAAGGGGAATCACATCTGCCCTCCTCCAGTCCTCAGGTACCGCCCCATCCTGCCATGATCTGTTAAAAAGCGTGGTCAGTGGTGTCAGTAGGTCCTCCCTTAGTTCTTTTAGGATTCTGGAGGGAATCAAAGTCAAAGAACCCCTGAATCCAGGTCTCTTTCGTGCATAGGTCCTACTCTGAATGATAATTAAAAATAGCGTTGCCCAGCTCCAAAAACCCACTCTAAAGGTGTTTTAACTAAATCCCGAAAAAAACCCTGCACAATATACTTACTACCTCATTTTATCAGCCCTAACTAACTACTCAGTACTCCAACAACATTTGTTCAGGATGCCACAAAATAACATTACTTGACTTAAATAAAACAAAATAAAATAAAACAAAACTTTAAAACAGAATACTATTAAAAAAGAAATGCTGCAAACATAAGCAAATGCAGAACATGCAGCTCATAGCTCACCCAGCCTGATGGCCATCTTCCAACATAGAGGGAAGGGAAGAAAGGTGGAGCTGTAAAGCAGGGGGGTGGAGGTTCATAGGAAATGTTGAATAGCTCTGGACCAGCACTGATCCCTGCAGGACCCCACTAATGACTACCCTTGGTGATGAGAGCTCTCCCCTTACCACTACACTTTGCTGCCTGTTATCCAGCCAGCTCTCAATCCATGTGACCACCCCCTCAGGTCCTTCAACTTACATATCAGCCTCCCGTGAGGCACAGAGTCAAAGGCCTTGCTGAAGTCCAGATGCAGGACATCAACCACCTTGTCTTCATCCAGAGACCTAGTCATCCAGTCACAACATTCCACCAGGTAGGTCTGACAAGACCTTCCGTGAACCCTGCATGCCCATCATCTAGAGACCATTCTGCTCTAAGAATGCCTTTATCCTTTCCTTTATGATAGACTTCATTAGTTTTCCCACAATTACTAACATACTAACATACTATTTGCCAGCAGATTAGGCCTTACGGTCTATCGAGTCTGCTCGAACCTCAGATCCCTAGTTGGGTGCCGAGACCCCTCCTTGTGTTCCAGAAACCCTATCATCCATCCCCACCCCTGGGACAGGCCATCATCTGATACATCCACTTTCTGTGTCTGTCCCACCATCTCTTGAAGCCCTCCACTGTGGCTCTCTGAACCAGCTCGCCAGGCAGTGCATTCCAAGGGTCCACCACCCTCAGTGAAAAATCTCCTCCTTTTCCCCTCACCCTTCCACCTTCCAACTTCAAACCATGCCCTGGTGATACCTCCTGCTTTAGTCTAAAGAGCCCTCCATGTTTACTCCTATTTATTCCCTTGAGGTACTGAAGACCTCAATCATGTCTCCTGCCTCTCTCCTCTCCTCCAGTGAAAACTGGCAGAGCTCCTAAGTCTGTCCTCATACGTCAAATCCCCAAGCCTCATATCATCTTAGTTGCCCTGCTCTGTACCCTCTCCAGGAGCTGTATGTCCCTCTTCAAGTATGGTCTCCAGGACTGTACACTGTACTCAAGGTGCAGTCTAACCAGTCCATTGTACAGCGGCAGAATCACTTCCTTGTTCCTAGAGGTGATTCCCCTTACAATGCATCCCAACATCCTGTTTGCCTTGCTGGCCGCTCTCCTGCACTGCTCAGAGTTATTCATATATGCATCCACCATGACTTCTAGGTCTTTTTCCCCTATTGAGGCCTCCAGCGCTTCCCCTCCCAGGGTGTACCTGTGTTTAGGGTTTCCCCGCCCAAGATGTCACACGTTGCACTTGGTGATATTGAAACTTAATTTCCATGTGTCAGCCCAGCTTTCCAGGGTGTCCAGGTCCCTGCAGGCCAACCTCCCTTCTTCCCCCTCAACTACTGCTCCCATCTTGGGTCATCAGCGAGAGATTCATTTCACACCTATACCCTCCCTGACATCCGATATGTATGCATTAAACAGGATCAGACCCAGGACTGAGCCCTGCGGTACCCCACTACCAATCTCTCTAGGGTTTGAGAGCTCCCCACAGACCACTACTGTCTGGGTGTGTCCAGCTAGCCAGTTTTCAATCCATCTGACCATCAAAGGGCCTACTCCCAACCCCATGAGTTTCTGCACCCGACCATTGTGGGGGACAGAGTCAAACACCTTGCTGAAGTCCAAGAATAATACATCCACAGGCTTTCCCCTGTCCAGTTCTGATGTTACCCATTCGTAGAACTCCACAAGATTGGTTTGATATGATCTACCTAGCACAAACCCATGTTGCCGACCATCCAGACCTCCCACCTCCTCCAAGTACACCCCAATCATTCCTTTAGTATACTCTCCATTAATTTTCCCAGCACCGAGGTCAAACTGATGGGTCTATAGTTACCTGTACTTCCTGACCCCTTTATGGATTGGCACCACATGTGCCTCTCGCCAATCCCTCAGGTACCTCCTGTCTCAAGTGACCTGTTGAAGAGCCCACCAGGTGCAGCCAGTATGTCCACCAATTCCCATAGTACTCGGATGAATGCCATCCGCCCAGGAGATTTGTCTTTTCTTTAGGGCCTGAGGGCTAACCACACCCTTTTGGCAGAGATAGCATCATCTGCCCTCCACCTTACGGTTTGTTTATCCTTATCCTGATGTGACACCCTGAGGTACCTCTCCTCCTCTTGCTCCATTTCTGTTGCTCCCTGATCCCACTCACTGCCGCTTCTATCCCCATCATGCCTTGCTTTATAGATATCCCATCCCCCTCCCTAGTGAACACAGAGGCAAAGTACTCATTAAATACCTCTGCCTGGTCCCTCACCTCTTCCACCCACCCTCCTTCTGATCTCAAAATGCTGAGATGGCCCTTAGTTTTTCTCCACTCCCCAATGTACCGGAAGAACCCCTTTTCCCCTCCATGTATCCCCTGTGCCAGCCTCTGCTCTTTACTGGACTTTGCCCCTCACCATCTGGGTGACTTTTCTAGATGCAAGACAGTACATTTCATCCCTATCCCCTCTTGTTGTTTTATATTTTTATAGGCCATCTTCTTTTCTCTGACCACAACCTGAACCTCACTGACCTCCAGCATGGTTTATGTGACCTTGCTCCCTTACGTTTCACCTTAGCGCAGGTCCTGACTGCCTCATGAAGTCCACGTTTTATGACCTCCCATCTCCTTTCCACATTTGTCATTGATGTAATCCCCTTCAAGTGATCCTTGAGAATATTTCCCATGCCCACAAATCTGCCCCCCTGAAGTCCACTGCCAGTGTCCTAGATCTCACCACCCCCATGCTTATTTGAAACCAGACAGTATTGTGGTCGCTCCCAGTCAGGGGATCCTCTACAACCAGGTCCCTTACCAGATCCCCATCTGCCAGAACCACATCCAGGACATGACCCTCCCTTGTGGGCTCCATCACATGCTGTGTTAAGAACACATCCTGGAAGCCGTCCAGCAGCCTCTGCTCCTTGGCCACCTTAGAGGACATGGTTCCCCAGTTTGTACCTGGCATATTAAGGTCCCTCATCAACACCACTCCTTCCCTTTTGTCCACACTGGCAATGATGTTGTCCAGCAAACCATCCTCCAGAACATCAACCATCCCGGGGGGCCTATATACTACACCCAGCTTGACCTTATCTCCTGCTGGGGATCGTAAGGTGACCCATAAGGCCTCCACGTTTCCCTCTGCCTCTTCTACCCTAGCAATTTCTATTTTTTCTCTAATGAACATAGCCACTCCATCCCCTCTGCCCTCCTTTCTATCCTTCCTATGCATAGTGTGCCCCCACGCTTAGGTCCCAGTCATGGTTTTTGTTGACCCACGTCTTCATGACCGCTGCCACATCCACCCCCACGAACAGCATGGCCTGTAACCTGGCAACTTGTTTCCCAAGCTCCTGGCATTTACCAACACCAACCCCCACCCTTATCCCTGATCCTTTGTGGAACCTCACCCAGGTTCCTTATACTTCCATCCTCCTCTGCTCCTCCTGAAACCTCCACCCCAAGTCTGTTTCCCTCCCCCTTGGGTTTGAAGGCTACTCCCCTAATCTGGTGGAGAGGCTTCTGTCAGCCCCTCCTTATCCCTTACCCCCTCACAAGTTTAAACCCCACCTTTCTTGAATGTAGTCAGCCATCCCCTGTTTAGGACTTCCTTCCCTAATGGGGCAAGATGAAGCCTGTCCTTGGCATACAGTCCCTTATCCTCCCAAACTCCTTTCCAGTTGCCTAACACCCCCAACCCACTCTCTTCACCCCACTTCCTCAGTCAGTCATTAACCTCTGTGATCTTCATTTCTTCTCCACTGAGGCCTTTGGTACTGGCAATATCTCCGAAAAGGAAATGTTGCATCCATTATCCCGACAGACTCTGGCAAGTTCTTTGAACCTTGCTTGGATTTCCAAAACACTATTTCCCTCTAGATCGTTAGTTCCCAAATGCACCAGGAAATCTGGTTTCTCTCCACAATCCCTAACCAGTTTGTACATCATGAACTTTGCTCTGTGCACTGTCAGCCCAGAGATACTCACTACCTTCACCTGGCTATGGCATCCACCCCCCTGTCCCTCCCACTGGATACCCCTAATCATCAAGTTTCCCAATAACAGAACCTTAACACCGCCACCATCCTTATGGTTACCACCACTATGTCCTCTCAGCCCCCCCATCTCCCGCTTATTCATGATCTCAATTCCATGGGAGTCTTCCTGCCTTATTAGAGACCCCCTTGTCACCCTCCCCTTTATGCCTCCCTCGTTATTTTGCCCACTTAACTCAGGCCCCCTCTGAATAGGTGTCCCCTTTAACCCTCTCTTATCCAAACCATTTATCCTGGCCCTGATGGTTTCCCCTTCCCCCACACCACCATCCTCCCCCCTTGTAATAGTACCCCAACCTCCAGAGGCTCTCTGTGGGTCCCGTTTAGCTAGGGTCCCATCTTTGATACTGACCCCTGCTGAAGGGGGCTCCTCCTCCACCTCCTTGTCTCCAATTTCTCTCCAGTCATGCTCTCCTCCTCATATCTGCAATATGTTTCATCTCCCCCATCTGCTTAACATTTATGTTTCCCCTTCTCCCTCTGGGACTATTTCTATCCTTTCCATTGCTGGTCTGTGACGCCCTATGGGTATCCGACTCCCTTCCCCCGGCCTCTGTATCAGTTTCCTCATTTCCACCAACCCCTTCCTCCCCCTCCAGGTTGCTTAGTAGCTCAAATTTATTGTGACATTCTATGTCAGCCTCCATCAAGTAACCCGAGTTTCCCCTGACTGCACCTCTAAACTGCCCCTCTTCCTCCCCTCTTGCTCTGTTCTCCTTAGGAGCTCCCTTCCCACAGTCTGCTGTTTTAGGCTTCCCCACAATAGCCCCTTCCTTCTCAATGTCTGCTCTACTAGGCTTCCCCACAACAGCCCCTCCAGACTCTTCCCCCTCCACTCTCTTTGTATTCAGAATGTTTACCCTGTACGCTTTCACCTTAGCGTCAACATCCCTATCTAAGGGTCCTCTGTCCCTAATATCCCCCCTCCTGCTTGCTGTAACATAACGTCCTGTAATTTCAGAGTGTTGCCCCAGCCTCCCCTCAGCCCCACCCTTCTGCAGCCCATATACACACCCCTTATCCTTGGACACCCCCCCAACTCCCCCAGATTACTCCTTAACCAATATACTTCACTCCTGATACAAGATAGCTGTCTACAGAGTGGGCAGCCTCCCTCTCTCCAGGCCCAATTGAGAATTATTGCTATCCCACAGCCTGTGCAGCCTACAACCCTTCTGAAGATGCCTGCCATGGTGGAATGTGGCCACCCAGTTTGTCCCCCTCTGTTTATAATGGCACACACCCCTTTTCTCAGTCCCTTCCCCTGGAATACAGTTACTCTCTATACTGACTGCAGTTATTTACAAACCCAATTTCAACCCCACCAATAAAGTTCCCAAGTCTCACAAACACATACAGACCAGCGTGTGTCCAGTCCCACTAACAGTGAGTGTATGCAGACATCAGGTACCGTATGATGTCACAGGCCCACCAGTTCCTCTGCTTCAAATTTCCATCCCAACAGAAATACACAGTCCTTCAATCCCAACTCCCAGTGGCTTTTCAGTATTTAAGAAAGCCTACAAAACAGGGTGGGAGGGAAGGCGCTTACCAACACCAGGCAAACATCACATTTAAATTTCACTCTAATTATCACTGCCAAACAAGTGTTCCCAAGCCTCAAAAGTTACAATATCACAGCCCAAGTAACAGTTCTAACTCAAAGTAGTAATTTTTAACACACAGAACTAATTTCATGTACAAAACTATTCAAATATTTTAGTTAAAACAGAATATAAACCCAGACCTCTGTCCTTACCAGCCTCCTGCTTATGTTCCCAAGTGAAAAATTGATGTGAATCTGTACTTCCCTTGCTCCTCCTAAGAGCTGCTTGTGTAGATGGGCACCACATGTGTCATCCTCCAATCCAGGGGCACACATCTTGATAGAAGTGATGTGTTTAATACATCTGTCAGAGGCTCCACCAGTACCTCCATGAGTTCCCTCAGCACCCTTTGGTGTGTCCCATCTGGTTCTGGTGCTTTATCTGTCTGCAGTGACTTTAGGCCCTCTAGCACTCTCCGCACAGGAATCACCTCATCTACCATCCTATCTCCCCCACCTTTTCCTACCCTGTCCTGTCCCTGTGGAATGGGTTCACCCCCTCCTTGTAAAAACTGAACAGAAGTATTCATTTAATGCCTCTGCCTGTTCAGCCCCATTTGCCAACCATCCTCCTCCTGTTTTAATTCTAGAGATTTGCCCCCTGTTCCTCTTCTCCTGATATATCTGAAGAACCTTTTAGCACCATCTTTAATCCCTTGGTCCTATTTAGACTTGGCTGCCCTTACCACCCTTGTCACCTCCTGGAACTCCTGATGTAATCCTCCTGCTATGCTGTTTTGCAGGACCTCTTAATGAAAGACTGCCCTTTTTTCCCCTCACCTTTGCTAGAACTTCCTTGGATCACCAACTCAGTTTCTTGTCCCTAGCCTTCTTATTCCTCCACTCAGTGCAGGAGTTTGAGGCCTCCGTCAGTCCCAGCTTTATGATATTGCATTTCTGGGTGGTGCCCATGTTTGGATTTATGGTGGCACATGCCTCTGCAGTACTTCAGCCATCCTACTGAAGTTGGCCCTATTAAAGTCTATGACCTTGGTGGTGGTACGTGTCTCCTCTCTGCCCAGCTCGAGGGATAACCATACTGTACTTTGGTCACTCCCCGCTATAGGGTCCTCTGCCGTCATCACCCGTACCTGATTACCATCCAACAAAACAAATTCTAAGATGTTGCCTTGTCTTGTTGGCTCTCTTACCTGCTGTGTTAGGAATGCATCCTGGAACATGTCCAGAATGCCTTGTTCTCTGCTGCTAGCTGAGGTCATGGTGGCCCAATCTATCCCTGGTAGGTTGAAGTCACTGACCACCCTTGTGCTACCCCTGTTGCAGTTCCACTGTATAAATCCACTATCTCCCTGTCCTTTTCCTCCATCTGGAAGGGTGGTCTATAAACCACCCACTGCCAGACCCTGCTCTTTTTTGCTTTCTTTATACTGACCTACAGGTATTCCGTATTCCCCTCACTACCATCCTCCCAATTATACTCTATCCCCTCCCTTATGTAAATAGCAGCCCCTCCTCCCATGTCATTTTTCTTATCCCACCTAAACAATCTAGACCCTGTTATTAAGTCCCATTCCCTATTTTGATTTGCTCTTGTTTCCGTGATGGTGGCAATGTCTACCCCCCTTCCACCAACAGTGCTTGGAGCTTTGGCATCTTGCTGCCCAGGCTCCTCGCATTCATGGAGACTACTGCCTACACTTTTCCTTGATCCACACCAGCTCTAACCCTCTCCCCAAACTGTCCTCCTCTAGGAACTGCCCAATGACCCATATTACCATCACGGTGGGGATGCAGAGGTCCACCAATAACCTGAGCCTCTAGCTTCATGATATGACTTGGCCCCTCCTCATTAGTTTAAATTGAAGCTTGACCCCACAAAATCCTCAAGCTTCTTCTTCACAATTTCTGTATCTTCCCTGCTGAGGTGTAGCCTATCATTGGTATGCAGATTATTGTTTGCCCATGTCTCTCCCTCAATTACCTAGCAACCGAAACCCAATAGATTCACACCACCTTCTCAACCATTTGTTAATTTCTTTTTTTTTTTGCTTTCTTTCTGTGCTAGCTTTAGGTACAGGCAGTACCTCGGAGAAGGCAATTGTCCATCCTTCTTTTCTATACATCCGAGCCAATTCCCTGAACTTGACCTGAACCTCCTGAAGACTATTCATTGGCTAGCATTAACAAGGTGAAAGAGTCTAACATGTTTCAATATAAGAATAATAGCAGAACAGGCGGACACAGCATGAGATTAGAGAGAGGCCAATTAAGGGGCAATGTGAGGAAGTTCTTTTTCACAGAAAGGGTGGTGGATGCATGGAATGGCCTACCTCAGGAAGTGGTGAATATAAATATAGCACAGAGCTTCAAACAGGCATGGGATAGGCATAAGAGAGCAATGCAGATGAGCATGAAGAGAGAGGCCATTGATAGTAGAGCCTATGTACCATAAGGTACATGTTCATAAGGTAGAAAATGGGCAGACTGAAAGGGCACTGTTGTCCTTATCTGCCATCAACTTCTGTGTTTCCCTTCTAAGTCATTGGTGTCAAGGTGCACTTTTCCTAATATGATAAAATATGATAATGCCCAACAAAGTAATATTGATGCTGGAGATTCGGTCAGTCAGCAGTTTTTAGAAGAGGATTTTTCCCCTTACCCATCCCCATAGAAGCCAAGATGCAGTCCAAGAAATCTGCGAGTATGAGGAGAACAAGAAGTGACCAGAAGGGGGATGAAAACAAAGGGGCACAGCTACACCAATGGGCAGCATAAGCAGGTGGAGTTCAACAAGACAGGATAACACCACTAACAACGGGAGGATTTATGAATGTGAAGCAGAGTGCAACAAATTGTGATACGTACAAGCCACTTCACTGGAACCCTCCTGTTTTCTCCTGGTTGAAATTGTGGATTTTGAAAAGCCTGTTTCTTGTGAGATTATGTAAGGCATGCAGCTGCTTACAGTCTGTCAAGGATTGAAAGTTTAGTGCATACAGCATATCTGGACTGTTTTGTGTTGGCTGTGATTAGGGTTCATCACTGTAAGCATTAGTGCCTAAAATGCACAGTTGGTTTAAACTGACAGCTAACAGCAGTGCGTGATTAATGTGAGAGACATCAGGAGTGTTCACAACAACTGAGGGATTGCTATGGTGAGATTTACTATGGAGAAAGAGTACTGTAAAAGGGGAAGGTTCAAGGAGGATGTAAGGAGGTTCTTCTTTATAGAAAGGGTGGTGAATGAATGGAAAATATTGACTAGTAAGCTAGCCCATACAGTCTGTGACTGGGTTCAAACATGGATGTGGCAGTCACAAGGGAAAACAATGAACTATGCAAAAAGGTGATGAGAGTATTCTAGGGAAATGGACTTTGAAACATCATTAGTGCTATTGCCTACTAAATCTGATCCAGCATAGGTGGGGCACAGCTTCAGGTGTGCCTATAGGCAAGCTAGATAGAACAGCCCTCTACATACTTAATTAAATGGTATAGGGCAGTGAGAGCGCCCTTAAGTTTACTTACGCCTGACAAAACTGTTTGGTCTACCCTGGAATCTATGTGAGAAGTAGTATCTAGAGAGAACCTTATAAATTAACTTTTTAAAGAAGTTCTGAATACAGCAGAGTTCTGTTTGAATACTTAAACATTAGCACCTTGGTTCCACATTCTAGGTGTCCACAGACTGATCACCTTAGACTTTCTGCTGATTACCTATTTTTTGTGATTATATAAATCATCCAGTACTTCTGGACTGGCAGTGAGAATGCCTATTCTAACTTACTAAATATCCTGGACAAATACTGATGGTTAGGGAGAGGTGAGAGCCCCCCCTACCAACATCAAACTTTTCAGTGGACTTGATCTTATGCTTATTGATTATTGAAATAGTTATTTATGTGATTATTCATATTTTAGTTTTTGGAGTGTATTGCTTGTTTTGTAGTTATTTTATTTATTTATTTGATATATTCATTTTTGTTTATTTTTATGTTTTAATAATTTGTACATTGAGATTTTGGTGGGGTAGCTAGTGTTAAACGTTAGGGGTGGTTCATGGAATATAAGGACTATTAAGTTGCTGCTTAATTTAATTTAAAGTTGGCTGTTGTTTTGAGGTTGTTTTTAGCAATACATGCTGGGAAGGAATAAAGATGGTCAGACGCTACTCCCCACTAGGCTCAGAGAAATGTGCCCCTTTGAGCATCCCCCATTGTTAGCAGCTGTTTATGTAAAGTGTCAAGCCTTGGGGATAGCTGGATGAAGGAGAAGGGGTGGAACTGGGCCTGATGGGGAAGGGGAAAGGGAGGAATGGATTGAGGTGGTGAGGACCAGGAGGCACTCTGGGGTAAAATGGAGACAAGACAGAGGTATCTCTTGTCTTGTTCCCATACCCAAGGGCTCCATAATAAATGGGCAGGAGCTGAGGTCTCACGCAACAGCCCATCCTACTCAGGCGGTGTTATGCAATGCCAGGTCCATTAAAAATAAAACAGTCATTATAGCTGATCTTGTTGAAATGGTGGATCTGACTTGCATCACTGAGACCTGGCTGGATGAGAATTCAGGCCCTATATTGGCCTCAGCAGTTCCAGCTGGGCAGTCAGTGATACACCACCTAAGGTTGGATCGTAGGGGCAGGGGTGTTGACATCATGTTTAAGACCGAACTGGGCCTTGTAGATGTGCCAGTGGGGCCCACCAGGTCCTTTGAGCGTATCCTGAGTAAGGGTGAGGGTTGCAGGATACTCCTTATCTACTGCCACTCAGTGATGGTGGAGAATTCCTGCAGGAGATAGCGGATTTCATTGTTGACATGACACTGGAGTCCCCCAGATGGTTAATTCTGGGTGACTTCAGTGCCTGAGTCAATGATGAAAATTCGCAATTTGATCAGAATCTCCTCCAGCTAATGACTAAACTGGGCCTTACACAGGTGGTTACCTCCTCAACTCATATAGGGTGTCACTCATTGGACCTGGTGTTCCTCCTGGGATTGGAGATAACCGAGTTGGTGGTGGAACCTGTTAGTTTGTCTGACCATCACACCATAGGGTTCAGTTTCATGGCCTCCGTGAATGGATCTGCCCCTATGGAGATGGTCTGGTACCGCCCTTTAAGAGATGTTACCCCAGAAGGTCTAGTGGCGGTTCTGGACTTATAGGGTTTGTCAAGTGAATGCATGAGTCCAGGGGACTCATACTGGCCTATCAGTGGAATAGGCCCTGGACAAAAAAGATTGCTCCAGTTTGTGTTCGACTGCTCATTCGTCGCCCAAGGACCCTGTGGTTTGATGGTTACTTGAAGGAGTCGAGGAGAGTTGGTTGAAGGCTAAAGAGAGCATGGTGAAAGTCTGGCCTGGATGCCAACAGGCTTAGATTGATAGATTATTATAAAGGCTATCAATCAGAAATCACCCATAAGAAGGCAGAATTCCTGTCCAGGGAGATTTCTGCGGCAAGGACTCAACTGACTCAGCTCTTCCAAACTGTTGACAGTCTGTCTCCAGCCCAAAGCAGCTTTTTCTCAGGCAAAATGCGAGGAGTTTTCTCGATTGTTTGCAAATAAGGTTGCCGGCATCCAGGCTAGTATCAGCCCTGCTGTCACAATGACAGATTACAGAGGTCGGCAGGAGATGATCAGCACCCAGTCTGTCTGGGAGTACTTTAGCCTGCCAGAACTCATGGACATTGTGCTGATCACCCAAACATTGTGCCCAACCAGTTGTAGTTTGGATCCGGGCCCTACACCCTTATTAATGGGCTGTGTAGATATTATCTGCCTGATCCTAGCTAAAATTGTTTGGGGGTCCCTGGAGAGGGGTGTCTTTCCAGATTCCCTTAAGGAGGCAGTCATACGACCACTCCTAAAAAAATCTTTTTGACCCAGACTCTCTAGCTAACTACAGACCTGTCTCTAACCTTCCTTTCACCGGGAAGATTATTGAGAAGGTGGTTGTGACACAATTGAATGATCACCTTGTGACCCACATTGTCTATGATGCTCTCCTGTCCAGATTTTGGAAGAGACAAAGTTTCGAGACTGCACTTGTTTGGGTACTGAATGACCTCCTAATAGTGAGAGCATGTACCACCTTGATCCTTCTCGATCTCTCTGTGGCATTTGACACTGTGGACCATGGGGTACTTCTGGAGCACCTGCAGTGTCTCTGTGGACTGTTGGAGACAGTCCTAGAGTGGTTTTGATATTTTCTCATGGGCAATTCTCAGGGTAGTCACTGGAATTTATTCCTCTGACTCCCTTCCCCTATCCTGTGGTGTCCTGCAGGACTCCATATTGACACCCATGTTGTTCGCAGTGCATATGCTGCCATTAGGAGATGTCATTAGGTGATACGGTTTGAGTGTTCACTGCTATGCAGATGATACTCTAATGTATCTGTCCTTTCTACCCAAACAGAGGAATGTGGCCTCTGTATTTAACAACTGTCTCGCTGAGATCAAGGACTGGCTGAGAATGAACCCGGACAAGACTGAAGTGATGGTCATGGATCCTGTTGTCCTGGAGTGGGTTTTGGGGCTGGGCACATGTCGGGCATATGGCTTGATAACTGGGTGCATAACCTCCGATTGGGTGCATAACTTGGGTGTTGTTTTTGATGATGGTTTGACCCTGAAATTTCAGGTGTCTGCCACTGTCAAATCCTCTTTTTACCATCTGAGGAACATCACCTGAGTGAAACACCTAGTTCCTCCAAATGACCTTCCAACATTGGTCCATGCCTTCGTCACCTCCTGCCTTGACTACTGCAATGCCCTCTATCTTGGGCTTAATGGAGTTGATAACTGCTGCTTGCAGCTAATGCAGAATGCGGTGGCCAGGCTTTTGACTGGGACTTCTAGGTCCAGTCATATCACACCTGCGCTGTGTGGACTGCACTGGCTGCCTGTTAAGTGGCGGATCACTTTTAAGGTCGGTCTTTTGACCTTTAAAGCACTACACCAACTGGGATCTCACTATCTGCAAGAACTTCTGACTCCCTACCACCCCCTCCACCCTCTCTGATCCACCGATGAGAGATTGCTAGAGGTTTCCAAGGTATGTTTGAAGACATCTGGTGCACATGCCTTTTCGTTTGCGCCCCCTACCCTGTGGAACTCTCTACCTCATCGGTTGAGAGAATGCCTGACCGTCGAGAGGTTTAAGTCAGCGTTTGAGACCTATCTCTTTCAAAAAGTTTTCCCAGATGATTTTAATTAATTTATAGTTATATATCTGTATTAACTGATGTATTTTTACTACTGTTTGTGAAGCACCTTGGTTTTAAGAAAGGCACTTTAGAACTAAAGATTGCTTTGCTTTGCTAACAGTGGTTCTATTTCTGCTGTCACTTGATATGTATCTACAGTATATTATTTCTTCTGTGTTTTAATGTTATAATGAATGTTATTGTTTATTTGGTACTTTAGATATATGTGAATAATGTGTTTTTGTGTTATATAATCATAAACAGCATTTTGTTAAGACCCTTGAGCACTGGAATGGTGCATTAGAAATGAAATATCTCCAGTATCTAATGAAAAAAAACATTCATGATTCCCATTTGCCTTTCTACAATGGTTTTTCATCTTACTGGCTGATCGTTGCCAGGGCAGTCCTTGTCTCCATTTTTTGGCAGGGTAACCACATTTGCAGTCCTTCAGTCTGCTGGTTCTTCCTTCGTGTATTGAATCTGTGAAAATATCTGCCAGAGGTGCCACCAGTGACCTGGCCAATTCTTTCAGCAGTCTTTTGTGTACCTTGTCTGGTTCTGGGGAATTATTCAAATTTAGTACATGAGGTGCTAACAGGACTATACCCTCATTAATATTTTTAGCAACTAATCTCTCCCAGACCCCACCAGTTCATTCCTTGGAAGCAATTTTTGCTCATGGGTAATGTACCAGTCTCTTTCCACTGTGAATACTGAACTGAAATACTGTAGCTATTCTGCATGTCATTTTTGGCCTCATTCTCTCTCTTGACTCTCAACCCTCTCAAAGGCAGTAGCCCTGATAGACTTGAACCAAAACTCCTACATCTCTTTGCCCCTGTCATTGCTCTCCCTTTCACCTCCTTTCTCAACCTTTCCTTTTCCCTTGCTTCTGTCCCTGACTCCTGGAAGCATGCCACTGTTGTACCCCTTTCTAAAGAAGGTGCCTCTTCCAGCTCTGGCAACTACTGCCCTATCTCCCTACTCCCCTCATTAGCTAAACTTCCAGAATGCACCATGCTGTCTCAGCTCTTCCCCTTCCTTGATTCATCCTCTTTTTTCACCCCCTTCCAGTCTGGCTGCTGTAAACACCACTCTGTCTCCTTCTCCCTCCAGCAGCTTACTGACTGCACACTCTCAGGTGTGGATCAGCCTTATCACCTCTACCATCTTTATTGACTTGCTCAAATCCTTCGACTCTTTTGCCCACCCAATCCTCTTGACCAGCTCAATGCTACAAGGCTCTCTCACTCTGCAGCAAGCCAGAGAGGATTGCCAAAGCACAGATTATGCCTGACACACTTAGTGATCACTCCCCAGACCTAGTTGAATGGACCTCCAAGACCAAGAGACTGCTGCCGAAGCTCATTGCATGCAGGGTAATGCATGACAATTTCTTAGAAGCCTTTAGGAAGAACTTAGCTCAAGTTGACTGGAACCACATGGATTGCACTAATGATGTTGACCAAGCTCTGGAAATTCTTATAAAGGAGATCACACTGACAGCGGAGAAACATGCCCACATCAAAAGGCATATGATCCAAGGTAGCACAGCAGAATAGCTCATCCCTGATCTGCTAGGACTAATGCACCTCCGAGACAATACATGGGCTACAGCCAGAGCATCTGGTAACGCCATGGATATACAGGCATACTACGCAGCCCACAATAAATGTACCGCTCAAGAAGGTAAGCTAAAACCAGTTACTACAGAGAGAAACAAAATAAGCCCTGGGGGATGGCAATGGGTTTTGGAGATCCCTAAAGGAACTCCTTGGGTGCTCCAACAAGTGTGCACCTGAACTGATCACACAAGGTAATTCCCACATCTCTGACCCCAAAAGAAACTGCAGACATCATGAGTACCACCTTCACTGACCTTCGCCTACCCCAACACTACTGACACCACCCCACTGCATGCCTCCTTAAGCACCCCGCCACTTGACACACTTAACACTCCACTTACCAAGACCACACACTCCTACCACTCCAAGTTTTACCTTAGAACATAACAGAGTCGGAAACTGCTAATTATATAAAACAGGTACTAAACAAAACCAGGGTAGGTAATGACACAATAGACATGAAGCTCCTCCCCTCTGCACTCAACAGCCTGGTAATCCCTATTACCAAGCTGCACAACCTCTCTGTCCACTAATACAAATTCCCTTCCCTCTAGAAATGTGCAGTAATAACTCCAGTAGACAAGGGAGGTGATAAAACGTGCATCACAAACTACTGTTCAATTTCCATATTCTCCCCCTCTCCAAGGCATTGGAATGAGTAGCCATGGACCAGCTGGTGGAATACTTCAATAGCTACAGCCTACTGTGCCCACATCAGCATGGCTTTAGACGTCATTACAACACCATCTCAGCTCTCCTTGAATTCACCAATTCACTACACAAATACTTGACAAAGTCAAAATGGTTGGGTCAGTCTTCATTGGCCTAATTAAGGCATTCGATCTCATGAACCATGCACTTCTAATGGAAAAACTCATGGGGACTAGCCTATCTAAGGAAACTGTAGGATGGTTTGGGAACTACCTAACAGACTACACCCTAAAAGTGAAAATCAGTGGAGTCCTGTCTGATTCCAAGGTAGTGTTGATAGGGTCCACCAGGGATCAATACTATGCTCCCTACTGTTTATCCTGTACATTAATGACCACTTGAATACTTGTGATTGAGCCCAAATCCTGCTTTACAGAGATGATGCAGTTATCTTCACCAGCATCACTAAGAATCAAGCTGACAACCATACCTTGCAGCACAAGTTCTGCTCCCTTCAGCACTGGTTCTTATAAAACAAGCAGCTCCTAAACCACAAAAAAAAAAAAAAAACCAATAATGATATTTTCCAGCCAACAGAGGAAGAATACATTTCTACCCCTTCCCATCCATAGCCAAAATGGTGAGGCATTAGAACAAGTAAATCCCTTCAAATATATTTATATACACCTTGATAGCACAATAACATACACCAGGCATATTGACCATGTTGTCAGTACAGGAAACAAAAAATTGGGGGTTCTTTATAGACACAAGAGGTTTATGACACCAGAGACTAGGGAACTTGACATAGCCTCCAAGGTTCTCTCTCTTCCTTGGGTTATGGATTGGTAATCTGTTGAGTTTCAACACACATAAACCTCAACAAAATGTGGGCCATCTTAAACAAGACCTGCTTCCCTCATCCTTGATGTGAACAGACTCACACACACATGCAACCTCTATCCGAGTACATATTAGCGTGCACTTGACCACAGAATAAAATACCAAACTTGCCTAATTGGGAAAAAGCCCTAGTAAGGCCCATCCCCTGCCACCAATTCCCACTACATACCTCCTTTAACTACCACACTACTAGGAGTGTTGCAAAAAATATATTGTACATACCACAGTGTAGGACTAGTCAATCCCTGAGAGCTTTCCATTACAGAGAGCAAACCTGGCTAGATGAACTCCCTACCTGACTGCTGAAGATACCAAAACTAAACCAGTTTAACTTGTCCTTGAGAAAACACCTCGCTCATCAATATTTATGACTATGTACTCGCTTGACTGATCCTTTTAACAGTGTCTGCCGTGGCAGTGGTACTTGGCATGCCTGTAATACTGTTGAGAAAGTTGCTTCTCTGCAGCTGCCCTAACTTTGAACAATGCATTGTCGGCTGCTGCTGCACCTTGTACAACTATTGAGCTTAGGAACTTGTGTCTGACTGATCTGCTGAATATTGCAGATATTGTAAATGTTCGTGGATCTTGTATGTTCCTTTCTTGCATGTTCCTTATTGAATGGTATCTGTGCGCTACCTGTATGTCTGACGTGGAACCTTTGTAAATGAACTCTGCTCAAAGGTGTATTCTGAATATGCCAATAAATAAATAAATAACTGGTTATGCTCCTGCCTTGAGGGCAGATCCCACTCTGTTAGAAATGGTGACTACTTATCCTGCCACTTCCTAGCAGTACTGGTGTTCCCCAAGGTTCTGTAATTGGACCATTACTCTTCTTTGTCTTCCTAAATAACCTTCCCTCTGTTTGCTCTTCTGCTTCCATCCATATGTACACAGCTAACTCAGTCCAATTTACCTCTGGTTCCTCCCCCACTGAGCTGATGACCAGGCTTCAAATGGACTTCAGCAACATTCAGCATTGGTTCTGGTTGAATCATCTATCTTTAAATGCCAGAAAAATGGGTTCTAAGGCCTTTGGCACTAAGCAGAAGCTCTCCAGGCTCACTTCCCTTCCTTCCATTTATTAGATAGAGTCTCATGTTGATGACATCCCCTCATTTAAGTACCATGAAGACTGGCACCTTGACTTTTCGGTACATGTGGAGGCCATTCACAAAAATCTCCACCTTAAGCTTGGTCCATTATACAGGAACAAAGCTTGCATCCTCATCCCTGCTCCCCGAGCTATTATTCAGAAATGATTCTCCCTACTTTCAACTATGGCAACATTGTCTGCAATGTTGCACCAAAGAACAACCTAGATAGACCGGACCCCCTCTTTCACTCTCTCTGTCATTTTGCTTAGACTGTCTGCCTCGCACTCACCACTGCTCCTTCACTCCTCCCTCTCCCTTCCCTACCTTGAAGCTGACAGTAGCTCATTGTGCCTCCTTTATCTCAAATTTCTGGCTTGCCTCCTTCCCTTCTTACCTTACTTCACTCTTCTTCCCTCCTCATACTCTCTATGTAACCCTAGCTATCACTTATTTGCACTCTCTTCTAGGTGATCCCTCACTAGCCAGGTTGCTTTTTCCTACTTCTTCCCTAAACTCTAGAACTTGCTCCCCATCCCTTCACTCCTTCTCTTCCAAACACACTCTCTTCTCTCTACTCCATGACTTCATCTGTCACTCCTGCAGCTGCCACTGATACTTGTCCCTGGTCCACTTCTTAATTCCCTCTTCCCTTTTCTCTCCTTTCATTTCCTGTGATCTTCACTTGTCCCTCCCTTTTTGTTTAATTTCCTTCACTACAGCTTTCTAGCCCTTCATGACCTCTGCACCTTAGAAATGTATTTCCTTGTAACTCAAATGGCAGGGCACATTTGTATAAATTGCACACTATGAATGCTTAATTCTGTCATATTGCATTACTTATAATGTTATGATTATTTTCATTGTACTGTATCATTTATTGTTCTGATTGTTTTTCTAACCCCACCCCACCCCCACCCCGGATGCATCTGGAAACCAGCTGTTATCAGCTCAGTATGTCTTTCCTAGTGAAACATTTGAAATAAATAAATTCTCCTGAAAGCATACCCCATATCTGTTGTGCTGATCTTTGCTGTACTTAGTATTTCTTTTCTCCCTTATGGATCTTTAGAAAATCTGTTCATTCCACTTAAATCCCTGTGCAATATTCTGTGCGGCTCTTTCTCTTGTCATGGTGTCTTAGCTAAAGGTTAGTTAGTCTTTTAGATGTGGCTCTTTTTTACCACATTTCTCCTTTTACATAGTCTTATGGAATTAAAAAACTAGCAGAGTGTATTATTAAAATAACGCATTTAAAAAAGAAATTGAGATGTTACAGAGAAAAGACAATTTAATCCAAATTGTTCATAAGAGTGTAAGAATAACAGATTGAAGCAGTCAGCCTCATCCCTAACAACATTCCATATTCTAGCAGTAATACCTGTTTAGATCAATATCTTTCTTGTGTCGACAATGGCCAGTGGTAAACACCTGCAAGTTGCAATTTTGTGGAAACAATATTTGAATAAACTGACATGCCTGATATTATGTACCAGCAGAGTCAAAACTACCACCAGGAAGATTCTGAAACAAAAACTTAAGAAGTTTTACCTCACCGTAAGTAAATACAATAAATATTTGTTTTTAGTCCACAGGAAAGCTGAGAACAGTAAGAGGCTGAGCAAGGAATTATCACTCAAGATGCATGAAATGTGCGACACAGCAGATAAAAAACATCTCTGTCCTCAGCATAAGAACACTTTCCGTGTCCTCATGTCTGAACTACAGCAGATTCATGTAGGAGAGAGGACATATAACTGTGCCACCGGTGACAAGAGTTTTACACAAAAAAGACCTAGTAACATCTAAGCAACTCCACACTGGAGAGAGATTATATAAATGTGCTGCATGTGACACAAGGTTTACACTCAAGAGTAGCTTGTTAATCCATCACAGAATTCATGCTAGAGAGAGCCCATATAAATGTGACAGTTGTGACAGGAATTTTACATTTCACAGTCAACTCATACGTCATCAGCAAATCCACACTGGTGAGAAACCATATAAATGTGCCACATGTGACAAGAGTTTTACACAGAAGGGTAATCTGGTAACACATCAGAAGATTCAAAAAGTGACAACCCATATAAATGTGACACATGTGACAAAAGCTTTGCATGGAAGAGTAATCTGATAACACATCAGCAAATCCACACTGTGAACATAAAAACTCCACCAGTAAAGAAAGAAATTGAGGAATTCTGGAGAAGTATTTATGAAGATCCAGTTGAACATAATAGGGATGCAAAGTGGATACAGGAAATAAAAGACAGCATTAGAAATGGTACTACTAGAGATATGGACTGGCCTGACGTAACAGCTAAGGAGATAGAAATGAAGATAAGGATGGCCTCCAACTGGAAAACCCCAGGTCCAGATGCAGTACCCAACTTCTGGTTGAAAGTACTAACATCTTTGCACCAAGATTTAGCTACCTCAAAAAACTATTTATACGCACATCCTGACTTAACACCTATCTGGTTAACGACAGGGAATACCACACTTCTTATTAAATCTGAACCTGCCAGTCTCCCCAAGAACTATCGCCCAATAACCTGTTTACCAACAGCATATAAACTATATACTGGAATCGATGCAGATAGAGTCTACAATCATTTAGACTGCAATAAACTCATGGAAATAGAACAAAAAGGTAATAAAAGAAAATCATATGGCATGAAGGACCATCTCTTGTTGAGCAAAGCCATTATGGAGAGCTGCAAAAAATGCCGAAATCTTAGTGTAGCATGGATCGACTACAAAAAAGCATTTGACAGTATCCCACACTCCTGGATCACTGAGTGCTTACGGACCTACAGATACACCCTACACTGATAAACTTCATCACAACAACAATGACAGAGTGGCAAACCACCCTGCAATTAAATCATGAGAAAGGTCAAATCACCATCTCAAATATAAGTATCCAACGAGGGATATTTCAGGGTGACTCTTTGTCACCACTTCTGTTTTGCCTTGCCCGCAATCCCTTGAGTAACCTAATCAACAACCTAGGCTATGGATACAGCTTGAACCCCAGAAACAAAAATAATCAACAGCTAACATCTCACCTTCTATTTGTAGATGACCGAAAACTTTACAGTTCATTTGACAAACATTTGAAAGAACAACTCACAAATTGTTAAGACCTTTTCTGATGACATACGGATGACGTTATTTGAGACAAATGTGCAAAGCAACATTTGTAGCAGGAAAGTTAACTCATAAAGAAAACTGAATCTGGCAGAGGTTTGTGACATAAAAGAACTTGAGCAAGAGGGAGTGTATAAATACCTGGGAATAGATGAAGGAGCAACAGCACAACATGAACCAATGAGAGTAAAAGTAAGCAAGGAATATTTTAGAAGGTTAAAGCTAATTTTGAAAACTGTTTTGACAACATGAAATAAAGTGCAAGCTATAAATCAACTCGCCCTTCCAGTGATATCATACAGCTTTGGTGTGATAGACTCACCACAGAAAGTGTTGAACCAGCTAGATATAAAAACAAGAAAAATGTTTCATGCTCACCAATTAATATACAAAAATCAGTGCATGCCAAGATTATACATCCCAGGGGCAGAGGGAGGTATGGGCCTCATTGAGATTGATTACACATATAGATCCACAATAGTGGCTACATACATACTTACTGACATCCTTGGACCCAAATATAGTCAAGGTCTTGCATCATGAAGAAAATAAGCTAAAATGACTTCACTCATCAAATTAGGAGAAGCCTTCAGAAGGATAGCAGAGATTGATGTCAATCCAAAAGTAGATAAGGAATTGTCAGCAACAGAAAATGCAAAGAATCAGAAAAGGAGTATAAGGATAAAGACCAACAGAAAAGAAAAATAATTGGAAAGTCCATAATTATAGTGGAAAATACAGGAGTTACTGAGCAACCACAGGTCAATCAAGCCCTGACCCATGAGTGGTTAAAAAGAGGTGAATTTAGGCCACGAGATGAGAGACTAATAATGGCAGCCCAAGATAGTGGGCTACGACAAGATGGTTCACAAATCCATAGAAAAACAGGAGAAACAGACAAGTGCAGGTTCTGTAGTATAGAATTAGAAACAGTATGCGCATCTCGTGGCTGGATGTGAAGTACTCATGGCAGAAGGCCTTATACCGAAAGACACAACAATGTAGCAAGATTGATCCACTGGAAACTGTGCAAACACTATAACATACAGGTAGCAGAGACACTGGAAACATGAACCACAAGAATCACAGAGAATGAAGAAGTAATGATCACATGGATCACCCAATACCAACAGCCAAGAAAGTGGAAGCAAGAAAACCTGATATTGTAATACAAGAAAAGAGAACAAAGGTAGCATTACTGTTTGAAATAGCCACCCCCTAGTGACTACAGTGTGCCGTGTACAGAGAGACACAAAATCATGAAATACCAAGATATGCAGTCAGAAACTAAACTGATGTGGAATAAGGACACACAGATTGTTCCAGTAGTGCTTGGAGCAATGGGACTAGTCAAAAGAACTTTCAGGCACATTTAAATATGCTACCAATACTTGTGACACTTATGAACTTCAAAAGGAAGCTATTTGGGATCGCTATGCAGTGAGAAGAGGCTCTCAGCAAACATCAAAGATTAATACAGTACTAATTTCTTGAGTTTTGACTATGCCCTGGCTAAAGAATGGGGTCCATTCTTGCCACGGTATTAGAAATCCCTAAACATTTGGAGACACTAACCCCAAGTGAGAAACTAATAATGGCAGCCTAAGATAGTGGGCTACACACAAGATGGTTCACAAAATCCACAGAAAAAAACAGGAGAAACAGACAACTGCAGGTTCTGTAGTACAGAATTAGAAACAGTTGCGCATCTCGTGGCTGGATGTGAAGTACTCATGGCAGAAGGCCTGTATACTGAAAGACACAACAATGTAGCAAGATTGATCCACTGAAACTGTGCAAACACTATAACATACAGGTAGCAGAGAGACACTGGAAACATGAACCACAAAGAATCACAGAAAATGAAGAAGTAATGATCACATGGGATCACCCAACAACAGCCAAGAAAGTGGAAGCAAGAAAACCTGATATTGTAATACAAGAAAAGAGAACAAAGGTAGCATTACTGATTGAAATAGCCACCCTAGTGATACAGTGTGCTGCATGAGAGACACAAAATCATGAAATACCAAGATATAGTCAGAAACTAAACTGATGTGGAATAGGACACACAGATTGTTCCATTAGTGCTTGGAGCAATGGGACTAATCAAAAAGAACTTTCAAGCACATTTAAATATGCTACCAATACTTGTGACACCTTATGAACTTCAAAAGGAAGCTATTTTGGGGATGTTGTGCTGCGAGAAGAGCTCTCAGCAAACATCAAAGATTAATACAGTACTAATTTCTTGAGTTTTGACTATGCCCTGGCTAAAGAATGGGGACCATTCTTGCCACGGTATTAGAAATCCCTAAACATTTGGAGACACTAACCCTGAGAGAAACCATGTAAATGTGCCAAATGTGACAAAATGTTTACACTCGAGTCACTTGATAAATCATCAGAGAATCCATACCAACTGCCAAGAAAATGGAAGCAAGAAAACAAGATGTTGTAATACAAGACAAAAGAACAAAGGCAGCATTACTGATTAAAATAGCCACTCCTAGTGACTACAGTGACCTGTGCACAGAGAGACACAAAAATCATGAAACACCAAGATATACAATCAGAAACCAAACTGATGTGGAATAAGGACACACAAATTGTTCCAGAAGTGCTTGGAGCAATGGGACTAATCAAAAATAACTTTTGGGCACATTTAAATATGCTACCAATACTTGTGACACATTCTGCACTTCAAAAGGAGGCCATCTTGAGGACATTGCGTATGCTGAGAGAAGCGCTCTCAGCAAACATCAAAGACTAATACAGTACTAAAGAATGGGGTTCATTCTTGTCACGGTATCAGAAATCCCTAAACATTTAGAGACACTAACTCTGGGAGAGACCATGTAAATGTGCCGAATGTGTCAAAAAGTGTACGCTCAAATCACTTGATAAATCCTCACAGAATCCGCACCAAATGCCAAGAAAATGGAAGCGAGAAAACCAGCTAATGTAATACAGCAAAAAAGAACAAAGGTAGCATTGCTGACTGAAATAGTCATGCCTAGTGACTACAGTGTCCTGTGTACAGACAGACATACTTTTATTTTATTTATTTATTTAGTTTTTGTTGACCAGGTAAGTGCACTAGACAAATTCTGCCTATTTTCAGGCATGACCCAGGGGAGGGGGATACAGATGAATGCCAACTGATTAAGCTGTTGGAGGTATTTTGTTTTTAGTGAATGAGGGAAATGTGGCCAGGACACCGGGGAAATTCCCCTACTGCACAGCCAGTAGGGGGACTTACTGTTGCTGACCGCAAGCTCAGTTGGTCGCCTGCACTGGAGGAGGATGGACGTTGGAGCTACTGGAGCAGCAGAGGGCTGCAAGGGAGAACGATAGTACACAAGACCGTGAGGAACACTTTAAGGAGATTCCTGATATGAAGGATGTGGAGTTATTTGTGTCAATGAACGATTTGGCGAGTTTGGGGACGGTGGAAATTAGTACAGCTTACACGCCAGTGTCCCCTGCCATGAGGAAATTGCAACTTAAGCTAAAAGCCTTACGGCAGGAACATATGACTGTGGCAGAGCAATTATCAGCTCTAAGTAGTGTGAAAGATGTGGAGCTTACCGGACAAGAAGGAGATAACCCAGAGGTAGTAGAAGTTATCCTCCCAGGGGAGATACCGATCTCAATGGCAGGCATTGACAACAGTGCTTCTGAGAGGGCCGGAGTTATTCGGAGAGAAGAGCATGAAGCGGCTGGCAGTACTATGGGAGAGAATTCCCAGTGCCGGAAGCTGACGGAGAGGACATCAAGCAGGGAGAGTGTACAACCCATTTCAGGGTTACACAATGAAGTAGTGGAGGAAAAGGAAGTGATGCAGGGGACCGTTTTTGTGGATGCACATCGGAACTCTCTATGGAAACAGGCAGGATTTGTTTTTTGATCTACTGCTGGGGCTGCTGGTTTGGGTTCTGGACCAAATAAAAAGTGTATTTTTCAAACGGATCCCAGGACACAGACAGGGGTGTCGGAGTTCTCCTTTTCCAAGATGCAACAGGACAAGGTAGGAGAGGAGGGTAAAGATGAAAGAGCGGTGGTAACATTTGCAAAACGACACTTGGAACTGCCTATAGAAGGGCTAGGGGGGAATCTACAGGATAAAGAAAAGATTGGGGGAGAGGAAGTCCAAACCAATGCTGTGTCTGAGCCTTTAACTGCGGAAAACTGGTCCCCTCAATGAGCTCTCAGTGAAGCTGGTTGGACTTTAGAGAGTGGGTCATGGAAGCTGACTCCTGAGTGGGACCCTAAATTAAACTTTTCCCAGAATGAACCAGCATGGTGACCAAAGCTGCAGGACACTGATATTGTAAATGGACTTAAGGAATTGGTGGGTGGAAAGGTGGAGTCTCCTTTAGTGGTCTCACCTCCTGGAGGGTTGGAAGTAACCACGCCTGTGGCCAGGGAACAGGTGGAGGCACAGGATTTAGAGAATTCTGTTGGAGAGAAACCCTTAATGTCAGAATTGTTTGCAAAAATTAAGAAAGATGCTGCACTTCGCAGGAATGTGGTGCGACTCCGTTATAAAGGAGGTTTAGAGTTCGCCTGATCGACAATATGTGGTAAATGTTTATTGAAAGATTCTTTGCACTTCTCTCCAAGGGAAGTGTTTGCATTTATTAATGTTTCTGGTGAAGACAATTTCGATGTTAGTTTTCGTTCAGCTCATGCTCTTGATCTCTTTTGGGAAAGATACACAGGTTAAATTTTCCCCCCTCTGGACACCCTTTTTTGTGATACCATTAACGAAACCTTTGATAAAATATGTCACAATCATGTTTAGGAACAAAGGAGTTCATATAGATGATATTTCTTACTGGTTAGGCCAAAAGTGTGAGATCTTGAGTTCCCCTGAAGCAATTTTGGATTCAGAGCAATTTTGGACTGAGGAATGGCATTTTAAGGTTAAACTATGACAAACGGAAGCAGGAATTGAACACATTCCAAATTCTTTTCTGTTAGGAAGGGATAGGGGTGTGTGTTTTTATGCTGGACAACCTCAAGCTTGTTATAAATGTGGTGCTAGAACACATTTGTCAAGTTCCTGTGACAAACCGAGGTGCGATAATTGTGGAGAAATAGGACATACTGTGTTTCAATGTGCTAATTTTACAAAATGTGATCTGTGTGAGGAGACGGGACATGTTTTTTCAGATTGTACCTGGGCAGCCAAAAATAAAGGGTCTTGTGGTAGCCCAGATTTATTGATACAAAAAGCCCAGGATTTGGTAACATGGGTCATTCAGGTGGGTCCCACACAGATTGTTGAGGAAATACCTTCTGTACCTGAGGTAGGAGGGGACAGTGTGGAGGTAGAAGAATTAGTGATTCTTGTCCATAGTCCTTCGGAACATGTTCCGGTAGGCAATTTAAAAGCAGCAGAGTTTAGACCACAGGAGACTTTTAGAGCATCAGGGGTGTCTGCAGTTAGACAGTCTTCCAGAAATGCTAAGAGCCTCCTCAGCATCCTGCTGTAGAAGTAGAAACAAGTAATTCCTTTGCCTTGTTATTCAGTCAGTGGGGGGAATCAGATATGGATTGCCAGGATAATGATTCCCAGCAGACGCTTGACAGTCCACCTTCCCCCTTACAAAATCAAGAAGGTTATAAAGGGAAAAAGAAGAAAAGACGTAAAAAAGATAGGTGATTCACTGACTTTGACTGTACCTAATGCATTTTCGGTTAGGTTCTATAAATGTTCATAGTATATTGAATTATAAGAGATGGCAGGTGGTTTATGAATTTTTACATCTTAATACGATTGATGTTTGTTTGTTACAAGAGACATGGATGTATACCATGGAGCAAGCCACGTGTTTTCAAAGAGAATGGTGCTGGGGCCTTCTTCTTGGTCCTTTGGCCAACAGTCAGCGGATGGGATAGGGTTTCTGTTCCATTCTTATGACTTGGTTGATGATTTTGGATGGATTGTGGAAATCAAGATTGTGTCGGTTTATTAATGTATATGGATCACAGCTAAAGGCAGAAAGGGTAGCACTGTTTCAAATGTTACAACCTTTTTACTAACCTCTTCTGAGGTGTTTTGTGCGGGGATTTTAACTGTGAATTAAAAGGTGGTGGCAATCGGACGGTGGGAGTGGGTAAGAAAATTTACTGTGATTCTCAGGCCTGACACAAAATGGTACAATCAGCGGGATTAATAAATGGGAGTAGTAAACAGCATACAGGGCTTAAATTTACTTATAAAAGAAATCGGTTTACTTCTACGATCGACTATATTTTTTTTCCGACAAAGTTCCCTTTATATCTCGAAACATGTCCAGTATCTTTTCTGACCATTTATTGCTACTTGTACTATTTCTCCTCCTGCCAGACAGTCAGGTAGGAGGGCACGATAAGTTGAATCCCTATTATTGAATTCTAATGATGTACTGGATAAAAATAAAGATTACTGATGGCAAGGCTTTCAGTAGCCTTTTATATGACACCATGGGTGAGTGGTAGAAAGATTCTAAGGATGATTTTTGTCATCTATTAAACAACAAGGAAGGCCTTGAAATAGTAATTTTTACACTATTTGAAATTGAGACAGCACTTATATTATTTGTTTTCATTAGCTAATACTTCTACTATGGATTATAGTTCACAGATTAGGTCTTTGAAAGGTCAATTTATGGAGGTGCAATATAATAGGGCTCTGACACTTAATGCTCTCCTTCAATATGGGGTTAAGAAACAGCCGACGGGGGATCCATATGAAGCTTTTAAAAATTATAAACAATCTACAAACTTAGAATCACTCCGAGATGAGGCTGGGAATATGGTACAGGATCAAAAGTCACTTCAACACATAATTAGGCAATTTTTTTTGGCATATAGGCTGGAAACACCACCGGATGAACATGCTATTTTGGACTTTTTGACTCAGATTGGGGTACCACAACATGGATTTGATACGTCGGTATTAATCCAGCCTATAACTATGCAGAAAATAATCACAGCCATTAAAAATCAAAACAAGGGAACTTCGCCTGGGATTGTTAGTTTAACATCAGACTTACATAAGTCTTTTCCAGTAGAATTTGCGGAATGTTTGGTGTTAGTGTTTAATGCTTTTCTTGGAAATCCAGTTTTTGCCAGTTGGTTTTCGGAAGGTCTGTTAATTTTTTTATATAAATCGGGACACATTTGGATTGAATAACTGGAGACCGATTACACTATTGAATTCGGATTATAAACTCTTTACGAGCATTCTGAATAACAGAGTGATGCAATTTGCTGCCAATGTTCTGTCCCCATTTTAGTTTTGTGGAATACCAGGTAAAAAAATACATCATGCTCATATGGTCCTGAGAGACATTATAGAGCTTGCCAGTTTGCAAAAGCTTTAAGGGTGCATTGTCTCTGTGGACCAAATGAAGGTCTTTGATAAGGTTTATCACCCTTTTTTGTTTGAAACCTTAAGACATCATGGGATACCGGAAGGTTTCTTACAAATCATTCAGTCAATTTATAATTCGGCTATTACCCACCCGGTAATTCAGCTGGAGATCTGTGACGGGTTCCACATTCCAACAGGGGTCCGTCAAGGTTGCCCATTAAGTCCCCTGTTATATGCCTTCACAATTGACACTTTAATTAGATCATTGTCACAGATCCCTCATTGGGTAGGGATAGGTTGGTCTCCCAGTTCGGGTGCGTTATATGTACAAACATATGCTGATGAGTTGTGCGTTTTTTTCTCTAATAGTACCCAGGTAGGCATATTTTTGGACTTTATGGAATATTATGCTTTGTTGTCACATTCTAATATTAACACGACTAAAAGTAAGGGTTTATTTGTAGGTACGGGTGGTCTAACGGAACTTATAATACAAGGCATACATATTTCCAGAGATCCGATAAAAATTCTAGGGTTATTTTATGGACCAAAAAATGTGCCAGACCTTAATTGGGAATTAGCATTAACTTCAATAGAAAGGAAAATCAATATATGAAAAAAATGGAAATTGGATAAAGTTAAACAGGTCTCGGTTATTAAAAAATTTGTTGTTCCAAAGTTGTTGAATAAAGCATTAATTTTTCCATTTCTTGAAACTTGGCTTCCCAGCCAAATGCCCTTTGGGGTAACCCTTGCCTCAGTGTTTGCGCACAGGGGTTCTTTGTCTTTTAAATAGTTTTTTATTTTAATGGGTTCACCACAATATATCCAAGGCACACTGCCTCTAGGATAGCTGGTCCATTCCACTGGGGTGTCAAACAGACGAGGCATACTGATGAGTCCGGGTAGGACTAAACACGTGTCTATGTCTTCTGTTAGCACCCTTCACTGTGTGATATGTTCTTCGGCACCATGCAATTCTGCTTAAGTTGGACCAGCATAACATTCTGTGTGATTTGCATATGTAGCCATGATGCTTTGCATTGTGGGGCATGTGTATTTTGTATTTTCTTGAAACTTGGCTTCCCAGCCAAATGCCCTTTGGGTAACCCTTGCCTCAGTGTTTGCGCACAGGGTTCTTTGTCTTTTAAATAGTTTTTATTTTTAATGGGTTCACCACAATATATCCAAGGCACACTGCCTCTAGGTAGCTGGTCCATTCCACTGGGGTGTCAAACAGACGGCATACTGATGAGTCCTGGTAGGACCCTTGCACACTGTGTGAGAGGCCTTCGGCACCATGCAATTCTGCTTAAAGTTGGACCAGCATAACATTCTGTGGTGATTTGCATATGCAGCCCATGATGCTTTGCATTGTGGGGGCATGTGTATTTTATTTTCTTGAAACTTGGCTTCCAGCCAAATGCCCTTTGGGGTAACCTCTGCCTCAGTGTTTGCGCACAGGGTTCTTTTGTCTTTAAATAGTTTTTATTTTAATGGGTTCACCACAATATATCCAAGGCACACTGCCTCTAGGATAGCTGGTCCATTCCACTGGGGTGTCAAACAGACGCAGGCATACTGATGAGTCCTGGTAGGACTAAACACGTGTCTATGTCTTCTGTTAGCACCCTTTGCACTGTGTGAGAGGCCTTTCGGCACCATGCAATTCTGCTTAAAGTTGGACCAGCATAACATTCTGTGGTGATTTGCATATGCAGCCCATGATGCTTTGCATTGTGGGGGCATGTGTGATTTTGTATTTTCTTGAAACTTGGCTTCCCAGCCAAATGCCCTTTGGGGTAACCCTTGCCTCAGTGTTTGCGCACAGGGGTTCTTTGTCTTTTAAATAGTTTTTTTTTTAATGGGTTCACCACAATATATCCAAGGCACACTGCCTCTAGGGTAGCTGGTCCATTCCACTGGGGTGTCAAACAGACGAGGCATACTGATGAGTCCTGGTAGGATGAAACACGTGTCTATGTCTTCTGTTAGCACCCTTTGCACACTGTGTGAGAGGCCTTTCGGCACCATGCAATTCTGCTTAAAGTTAGACCAGCATAACATTCTGTGGTGATTTGCATATGCAGCCCATGATGCTTTGCATTGTGGGGCATGTGTGATTTTGTATTTTCTTGAAACTTGGCTTCCCAGCCAAATGCCCTTTGGGGTAACCCTTGTCTCAGTGTTTGCGCACAGGGGTTCTTTGTCTTTTAAATAATTTTTCCATTACCGCCTAACTTGGAAACAAAGATATATAGTTTATTTTTCCAGATGTTGTGGGGTAGTAGACTCAATCCGATTAAAAGACAGTTTACATATCTAGACAAAAAGAACGGAGGTTTAGGGATGATAGATCAGGTTATTTTTTTTTCCACTTTATTTATTTCAACGAATGTGAAGACAGGCTGGGGGGAGCCCACAGGAAGATTTGGGATACTCCAGCGACAAGTGATAGGGCAGTATTATGATTCTTAGAACATGAGACCCCCGAAGCCAATTCCTACGTTGTTATTGCCAACATATTTTGTACCAATTGCAAAAAAAGTATTTAAATGGTGGTCATTGGCGCAGGTGGTGAAAGTTAGTACAGGATCTCAGTTATATAAATCAGTAATGCTACAATTATATCCTAGTGAGCCCGTTTTTAAGAACTGTCCTATAAGGTGTGTGGAAATTGTTTTAAGTAGACTGAACAACCCGAAGTTACCTACTTATATGTGGGAAACTCTATGGCTTATGGTGTAAGAATGAATTGGGGTCCGAGGCAATGCCAAACATAAACCTGTACAGGAAAGAAATTGACCATTTTTGGAGTGTGTGGCCCAGGAAGACATGGTCAACCATTTTCTTTTCACTTGCTCCTATGCTATGTCTCTGTGGAAATTCCTGGTGGTGAAATGGAATACGAAATAGTTAGAATATATGGACTATGATACATTACTATTGGGTCATTCACTGCAGTTTAGGTTACTATATCATGCAGACACATTACAAATCTTTTGTAGCACATTACTATATTACTTATGGCAAGCTAGGTGCCAATGGGTACTGTATCAAAAATTGATGCCCCATGAAACTGTACAGAGGTTGATCCATGGGGCTATGAATAGGATTTATATTCAAGACACTGCATTCTTCTCCCCAAGGAAGGTGAGAGAGTGGTGGAAACGGTTTCTGAAGTTTATTAAATACAAATAAGAAGTGAGAAAGACTGCTTATGTATACAGATGGATAGGTTGGGTGTAAATGGGGGAAGGTCGAAACTGATAGTTAGGAGTATAAATATGTTAGTTCAGTCTGGTAACCAACTTTGACTGAAAGTATGAATTGTTTAGATAGGATAGTATTGGAGGGTTCATTATTAATTTAGAGGTTGGTTAGAAATATAGGATTATTACTCTTTGGGTTAATTTTTATTTTGGTATTATTTGGTGGATTTCACACTGTTGGTATTTCTTGGTATTATTTACTTTCATGTGTATATTGTTTAAGTGATTATCGCTATTTGTATTTTTGTATTTGCTGTTATTATAATGAAAATAAAATTCCACTACTCTTAGTGGGGGTGATCTCCTTTTTTACTGTGCATTAATTTTGGTTTCCAAAATATATTAGGAGGTTAGTTAGAAAATGTATGACTGTAATACTCATTTGATTTTTTCTGGTTTATATATTTGTTGTGTGACTTAACACTGTTTGTATTTATTTGGATTTCTTTTACTTTATGATGGGTATATTGTTTGTGTCATTTAAACACTGTTTGTAAATTATTTGTTTTTGATGTAATATAATAAAATATTCCTCTACGCTTTTCAATAAGTGCCATGGGATCTTTAACATCCACCTGAACTACCACCAATCCAGGCAGATAGGACCTCAGTTTAACATCTCATCCGAAAGACGGCACTTCAGAAGTGCAGCACCCCTTTCATGCTGCACTACAGTGTCAGTACTGGGATATTAACCCATGTGCCAGATGTGGGAACTGAACCCACAGCCCTCTGATCTCCCAGCCTCAGAGGTGAGACAATCATGGAATACCAGGATATGCAATCAGAAACCAAACTGATGTGGAATAAGGACTCACAAATTATTCCAACCGTGTGTAGAGCAATGGGCTAATCAAAATAAACTTTCAGGCACATCTAAATATGCTAAAGAATCATCCAGCCCAACCAATCTCAAGTGAAAGAGCATGGAAGCATGCGCCTGATTTCCCAGCACAAAAAACAAAAAGGAGCATTGGGACGAAAGCACAGTTCCTCTGAGAGAAGGACCAGGCTGAGGAAATGCTCCATTATGCAACACTGAAAAGTACATGCAGATTTTTACCTAACAGACTGAACTCATTTAAAATGGAATCATACATGTTTATAAAGAATAATCTTAAAAAGAAATAAGTATGTATTGACCACTATAAACTTTGAAGGTTTTTCAATATTAAATAAAAGGGTTTAAAGAAATTAACATGTTTAATAAAAACAGAATCCAAACATGACAATGTATTAGCCACTTAACAGAGAAGTGTATGAATATTTGATAAAAACTGAAAGTATTATATGGAGCAGATTTTCATCACACTGTATATTCATTGGCTGAATGAACAAGACTTTATAACAGTCAAGTGGGAGAAACTTAATAAAAACAAACAGACAATACATTGCCACATAAATTAAAATAATGTGACACTTTACAGAGAGAGACACTGAAAAAGAAGCATAATAACCTTAATAGCACTGTGTTTGAAAGTTTAAATGTACTGATATATGGAACAATATACTGCATAACAGACAGTAATATATTTATTTATTGATAGGTTATAAAAAAGAAATACATATAACATTGAAAAGTGGTTTGAAAGCAGAAATTCATGCTACAATTAAGTGAGCGTAATGGTAGTTTACTCACCTGGTAAAGGTGACTGTGTTACTGTATATCCACGGCACTCCCACTTCCTCATCATAGGGTTATGTACAACTAATAGGCTGCTGATAAACATATGACCTAGCATCAAATTATGAAGCCTCCTCCAAGCCCCTTCTGTAACCTTCTCCTATTCAGTTTCGATACTTCCAGAGCTGAGAAAGAAATACGTTATTCTTCCTGCACAGTCTTTGAGGCTACCATGTGTTCAAACCATCTATTTTATTAACTTTAATGGTTTACAGTTCTCTACTTCTCAGTGTACTCTATACTTAGCATATGAGGCATTATATTATTCATAAGTATGTGTTGTCTGTACCTTGCTCCTCCGGGGGGGGCTGGAGTACCATTGAAATACAGTAACACAATCACCTTTACCAGGTGAGTAAACTACCATTGTGTTGTCTCTATATCCATTGGCACTCCCACTTCCTCACCATAGGGTCTGTAAGAAGCAGTGCCTCTCATTTAGGGTGGGGGCAGCTGCCCTAAGTGGGGGGTAACAGCACTTTGTGTCCAAAGGTATTGTTCTGAAGTCGTTCGGTGTCCAGTCTGTAATGTCTGGTGAAAGTATGTATCGTGGACCAGGTTGCGACTGCCCATATCTCCTGTGCTGTAGCCATATTTCAATCAGCCCAGGACATCGCTACTGCCCTTGTTGAGTGTGCCTTTATTCCCATGGGTAGTACTTTGTGTCTTGCTTTGTACACCTCTGTTATGGCCTTCTTTAGCCAAGTTGCGATTGTGCTTTGCCACTGCAAAACACTTCTGTGTCCTGGACGATATGACAAACAACCTCTCTGAGTGTCTGAGTGGTGCTGTCCTTTCTATGTATGTTTGGAGTGTTCTCCTGATGTCCAGTTTGTGAAGGGCTCTCCACACTCATTTGTGGGCTCCTCAAAGAAGGTCAGGAGCTCAATGATCTGATCTGTATGGAATGTTTTTGACCTTCGAATGAATGAAGGTACTGTTCTTAGTATGGTGCCTTGCTCCATGAATGTAGTGAATGGCTCTTTGCAGGACAGAGCTGTCGACTCCGACTCTGCAGGTGGAACACATTGCCATTAGTTAGAGCTGTTTTTAGACCTAACCAGTCCAGTTCTGTGCTTGAGATTGGTTCAAATAGTGTCTTTGTCAGAGCGTTTAGTACCAGAGTTAGGCCCCCTTCGGGGGTACGGTCACCCTGACTCTGGGACGCAGGTTGCCTGCTGCCTTGAGGAAATGAATAATGTCTGGGTGTTCTCCCAGGCAGATCCCCTCTATTGCACCAGTCACTACCCCAATTGCTGATACTTGTACTCTCAGTGTCAATGCTGCTAGACCTTTGCAAATACAGTAAGATGTCTGATACTGAGGGTGATTGGGGTTGAATGGCCCTCAAACTGTACCAAGATAAAATATTGACCATCGTCTGGCATAGGGTCAGTGGTGGAACTTCAACGTGATTGGATCATGGTGTCGATAACTGTTTCATGGTAACCCACCCTTAGCAGTCTCTCCTTTCAGGAGCCAGGCCATGAGCCTGAGGTTGTTTGGATTGGGGTGAATGACTGGTCCTTGAATCAGTTTGCCCAGGCGTGCTGGCAGGGTCATTTTGTCCATGGCCACAGCTATGACTGTTGCGAATCACGACCTCCTCAGCCAGCGAGGTGTTATGAGTATTGTGATTCTCCGTGACTGTCTGATCTTTGGTAACACCTGTGTTATCAGGGATAGTGGGGGAAACACGTATGCATAATCATGAGTCCATGGTGTTGATAGCACATCCACCCCCATCGACAGTGGTTCTTCGAATTTGGAGTAGAACTTGTGGGGAATGAGAGTTCTTGCTGGTCGCCATAAGGTCCATGGCTACTGTGTCCCATTTTCTTTGTATTGTTTAAAATACTTGTGGGTGAAGCTGCCACTCCCCTGGGTTTATCTGTTCACGATTTAGCCAATCTGCTGTCATGTTCAGCTTGCCTGCTAGGTGAATGGCTGTGATGTGTCTGAGGTTCTGTTATGTCCATGTCATAATGGAATTCATTTCCCATTGGAGTACCAAACTCTTGGTGCCCCCTTGTTTGGCAATATATGCTACTGTCACTCTGTTGTCCGACCATATCAGCACAGACTTCTGTGCAATTTGTGTCTGGAAGGCTATCAATGAATTGTATACTGCTCTCATCTCCAGCACGTTGATTGACATTTTCCTTTCTTTGATTGACCATTGACACTGGGCTGACCTGTAACCCATGGATGCTCCCCATCCTACCAAAGGCTGGCATCTGTTTTGATGGTGGCCTCATGTGATATCTCTAGGGGCTGTCCTTTGGACAGATGCTGTGAATTTGTCCACCAATGTAGTGAGGTCTTGACTATGTCTGTCATCTTTATGTTTTGTTGCATGTTTTCTTGGGTTGGGGACCCATACTGTAGTAGTAACATTTGAAGAGGCCTCATGTTCCATCTTGCCCAGGGGATTAGGTCTATGCATGAGGACATACATCCCAGCAGCTGGGAGACCAGGGCCATGTTTGTCGCAGTGGTGCTTAGTAATTGATATGTCAGTCTTGTGAGTTTGTCCATTTGTGTTGGCTAAACTAGACCTGCTCATGTGTCTATCCTTGCCCCTAGGTGCTCTATGCATTGAGATGGAGTTAGGCAGCTCTTCTCGGTATTTATCACCCAGCCGTGTTCTTCCAGTACCTGTACTGTTCTTGAAGTTGCTTTCTGTGATTCTTGGTAGGACCTTATCCTGATGAGCCAGTCGTCGAGATATGGAATGATGTGTACTCCCTGCTCTCTTAGCTTTGCTGCTAGGACCATTGAGACCTTTGTGAATACTTTTGGCACTGATGCTAGACCGAATGGAAGTGTCTTGTCTTGGTAATGGTGCCCCAGGTTTTGGAATCTGAGGTACTTTTTGTGTGATGGTCACATGGGTACACAGAGGTATGCGTCCTTGAGGTCTATAGAAGTCAGGAAGTCTCCCACCATGATTGACCTGATTGTTAATCTTATCCTCTCCATGTTGAACCTTTTTGTGGTTATATGAATTTGTTCACATATTTGTGGTCTAGAACTGCTTGGAAGTCCCTTGTTTTCTTTGGAACTAGGAAAAAGATTGAACAGCTAATATTTTTCAAGTCAAACTACCCCTGTCTGGGAGCTGCAATACTGCACATAGGATTTGCAAAAGCGAGTTGTGCTCACAACAGAGGAGGTGAACCTTACAATTGTCTTTGGTTTGTAGCAGATATTCTGCAGGTGGAGTTACTTCTAACTGAAAGGTGAAATAAGGAACTAAGAATTATCAGAAAAGACAGTCTTGTTACAATTCTTAAGATTTTCAGTGCAGGAAGAGTTTAAAGCACAGCTGACTTATTTTGGGGCTGACTGCTTTCAGAGCACAAACCACAAGGCTGTTTTGGGGCTGGGGAGGTTTACCTGTGTCTGACTTGGTTGTCTGGATTTTTCTCTGTTTGATTAGCAGGGGATTTTCTCTGTCAAATTGTTGTGTATGGTATCTTGCTGACAGGAAGGCACTCATCGCAGCGGTGGGTCAGAGCTCTTAGCTGATTGTTTTGTGAGGGCACAGTTTAGGCCCAACCCCTTCCCACCCTCACCCCACCCACCCCTGGAAATAGTTCTTTTATACCTGGGGTTCTAACATCATTTCCTCAAGAGTGCAAGGTGCATATCAATGTCCTATCCTCTCTAGCACACAGCATTGAAAATATAAGCATACACATTGTCTAATATATATATTTCTATATAACAAACCAATCACACACACAAACAAACACACACACACACACACAAAAGTACATAATCATGTGAGGAGTAGTGCAATGTAATGGCTGTGGGGCAGCAGTCTTCTGGGAGTCTTTCTGGAGGTTGAGATGCTGCCCTATTTGCAGACAACTCTCTGCCCTGAGGGAGGAATTTGCCCATCTTCAGGCCACACTGGACAGCAGTAAGGGAACCTTCCCCCAGGCCAGACTGGATGGTAGGAAGGGAACCTCCTCCATCCAGGGAGCACCAGAGCCACCACCACTACCTCAGAGGTTACAAAGAAAGCACAGCAGTTGGACCACAGTGGGCTCAGGGAGGGTGAGGATGGTGGAAAAGAGGCACACCCAGTCAGTTGTTCCACTCCACAATCCATACACCATTCTGGGGGAGCACAGCTCTCCTATGGATGCACCCACAGAGGAGATTAAGGAGGCTGAGGACACCTGTCACAAGGGAGGCTCACAGGAAGGAGGCAGAGGACAAAACAAGGAAAGGAAGCAGCTCCTGGTGGGGGACTCAATTATTAGGGGGATAGAACTGGGGGAGCAGGGAAAGCTGAGGTAAGGTTCCTGCCTGGTGCCATGGCTTGGAGGGACAGGAAGCACATCCTTAGGATCCCGAGAACAGCTGCACGGGAGTCTGAAATGGACATCATTGTCCACCTAGGGGCAAATGACTTGGCTCAACATGAGATTAGAGCAGTGCAGAAGGACTTTGTAGAACTGGGGAGGGCCTAAGACAAAGTAGCACACACAGTATCCTTCTCAGAGGTGCTGCCTGTCAATGGAATGAGTGAGGCAAGGTACTTTCACCATGCAGTTTAATGAATGGTTGAAAAAATGGTGTGGAGCACAGGGTTGGCTTCATTGGGGACTGGGGTTCCACCTGGAGGAACACCAGCCTATACTGGCAGGATGGTCTGCATCTGTCCAGAAGGAACAAATCTTTGAGCAATCAGTTTAAATGCTTCATTGGCAAGCTTTTAAACTAGTCAAGGGGTAGCCACTGATAAGCAACAGGAAAATCCCAGCCTCTCCCTACAAAACAGGGTACTAAATGAGAAAAAGACAGAGGTAGAAAGGTCAGTGGGGGATGCTGCAACAGAAGGTAAAGCCATCAAAAAATGGAAAGCAATGAGTACCAATGCCCGTAGTCTGAGTAACAAGCTTCCTGAATTAGTGGCCCTGATGGAGGAGGAACATCTGGATATCGTGGCAGTCACAGAAACATGGTTCACACAAAACCATGACTGGGATGTAAACATACCAGGATACACTATCTACAGGAGGGACAGAGAGGGTAAAAGAGGAGGAGGAGTAGCTCTTTACATAAGGGAAGGAATCAAAGCAACAGAACAAAAGGGAAAACAGGGAGGAAAAGAAGCACTGTGGGTAAATATGGAGACAGGCAATAGCACCACAATCCGCACAGGGGTTGTATACAGACCCCCTTCTCAGGGGGAGGAAATGGACAAGGAAATGATAGAAAGTATACTTAGTATGGAAGAAAAAGGGGAGATATTGCTGATGGGTGATCTGAATATGCCAGATGTTAACTGGAGTGCAGTTGCAGCAGCCACTTCGAAGAGTGGGGTTATTCTAGATGCCCTACAGGGGACATGCCTTAGACAACTAGTATTGGAGCCCACTTGAGAGGGAGCAATCTTAGACCTGGTTCTATCAAATGGAGATGAAGAGAGGATCACAGATGTAGAAGTAGGTAGCCATCTGGTAACTAGCGACCATCAAACAGTATGGTTCACAATAAACACTGCAATAGAGTCAAGCCATACAAAAGCAAAGGTACTGGACTTTAGGAGGGCTGATTTTGCCAAATGGGTCAGTGCCTAAGGAATGCACTAGCAAATAGGCAGGAAGGAGGTGGGAGAACAATGGGGAATAATAAAAACTGCCATCACAGAGGTAACAAGCCTTTGTGTGAAGCAAATAAACAAAACTAAACAATGTAAGAAACCACTATGGTTCTCAAAGGAAGTGGCAGTGAAGGTTCAAGAGAAAAAGAAAGCTTTCAGGAAGTACAAGGAATCACAGAAAGGAGCAGGACAGACAACTGTATCAGTTAAAGCAAAAGGAAGCTGAGAAGGCAGTCAGAACAGCAAAGGCCCAAACCGAGGAAAAGATAGCCAATTCAGTTAAGAAGGGGGATAAAACCTTTCATAGGTACATCAGGGAGCGCAGGAAGACCAAGGGAGGGATAGTGAAGCTTAATAAAGGGGGGAAGGGTGGGCAGATGGTGACTGTGAAAAGGCAGAGATACTAAACAAATATTTTTGCTCAGTATTTACAAAGGAAGAGGGGGAGGTACCTAAAACAAACAGTAGAAACACTCTGGATACAGAAGTTGATACCAGCCCATTTACAGAAGAAAGGGTTCTGAAAGAACTCTTAAAACTGAAGGTGGACGAAGCAATGGGGCCTGATGGGATTCATCCCAGAATTATAAAAGAACTAAGGGTAGAATTAGTGACACCAATGACTACCCTGTTTAACAAATCATGGGAGGATGGGGTGGCACCCGAGGACTGGAGGAGGGCAGATGTGATTCCCCTTCACAAAAGTGGGAGCAAGGCAGAAGCAGGAAACTATAGACCTGTTAGTTTAACCTCAGTGGTAGGGAAAATGATGGAATCACTTCTGAAAGAAAGAATTGTCTAGTATCTAGAGGCCAGAAGGGCACAGGACCCAAGGCAGCATGGATTCACAGCAGGAAGGTCATGCCAGACAAATCTGATAGATTTCTTTGACTGGGTGACCAAAGTAGTAGATCAGGAAGGGGCTGTGGACTTGGCCTACCTAGATTTAGCAAGGCATTTGACACAGTCCCACACAAAAGATTAATATACAAGTTAGCTAGCCTGGGAGTGGGACCCAAGATGACAGCCTGGGTAAAGAATTGGCTGGAGAATAGGACACAGAGAGTAATAGTAAATGGAGTCCACTCTGAAGAAAGGGGGTTACTAGTGGGGTACCGCAGGGTTCAGTATTAGGACCGGTCCTCTTCAATGTCTTTATAAGTGACATTGCAGAGGGACTGGAAGGAAAAGTATGTCTCTTTGCAGATGACACAAAGATCTGCAACAGAGTTGATGCACAAGGTGGGGTGCAAAGGATGAAAAGGGAGTTGGCAAGGTTAGAGGAATGGTCCTATGTATGGCAGCTTAGATTCAATGCTAAGAAGTGCAAGGTAATGCACCTGGGAAACATAAACCCAGGGGAAGAGTACACAGTGGGGGGTGAGATACTAACTACAACAAAAATGGAAAGGGACCTGGGGGTGGTCATATCAGATGAACTAAAGGTGGGCAAGCAATGTGAGAGGGCAGCAAGGAGGGCTGGGGGGATACTGGGATGCAAAGGGAGAGGCATCACCAGTAGAAAACAGGAAGTTATCCCTCTGTGCAGACAGCTGGTCAGACCCCATCTGGAGTACTGCGTGCAGTTCTGGAGACCCAGTCTTCGCAAAGACATAGACAGGATGGAAGCTGTCCAGAGGAGGGCAACTAAAATGGTGCAGGATCTGCACCGGAAGACATATGAAGAGAGTTAAGGAGCTTAATATGTATAGCCTTGAGGAAAGAAGGGAGGGAGGGACATGATAGAAACTTTCAAGTACCTCAAGGGAATCAACAAAGTCCAAGAGGGTAGCATCTTTCAAAAAAAGAGGTGTGCAAGAACAAGGGGGCACAATTTGAAGATAGAGGGGTGCAGCTCAGAGGTAATTTAAGGAAGTATTTTTTCACAGAGAGGGTTGTGGATCCATGGAACGGCCTTCTGGAGGAGGTCGTTAAGTCAAAAACAGTGGTGGAATTCAAGCATGCATGGGACAGTCATAAGGTAATTCTAGGGGGTGGGGGTAGGAAGAAGTAGGCTGCTGGTTAACTAGGATCTGCAGCTTATCCAGTAGGCAGGGAAATGGGCAGACTGGGTGGGCCAAGTGGTCCTTATCTGCCGTCACATTCTATGTTTCTATGAGTATATTCCCTTGCCAAGCTCATCCTGTGGTACTCTTTGTATGGCATTTGTTGCCAGCAGCATTTCCAAAATGTCCTGAATCTTCCATATTGGCATTTTTTCTTTAATACTGGTGATACTACTACTACTCTGTTTTCCTGTGGTGTGCACCAGAGTTCTGTTGCATACCCTTGGATCACCACCTCATCCACCCATCTGTCTGAAGTTGTTCTTTCCCAAATTTGACTTAACTGCTGAAGCCTCCCTCCTATTGGTGGGGTACGTGCTGGGGATGGCTGGGTGTGGTGGTCTTCCAGTTATGGTGTCCTGGGGTAGTCATTGACTGGATCTCCTGGTAGACCTTCCTCTCTGGTTAGTGAATATAAACATAGAAACATAGACTTTGATGGTAGATAAGGACCACTTGGCCCACCCAGTCTGCCCATTTCCCTACCTACTAGATAAGCTGCAGATTCTAGTTAACCAAGAGCCTACTTCCTGCAATCCCTCACAATAATTGCCTTATGTCTGTCCCATGCATGTTTGAATTCCCCCACTGTTTTTGACCCAATACCCTCCCCAGGAAGTCAGTTCCATGTATCCACCACTCTCGCCATGAAGAAACATTTCCTCACATTACCTCTGAGCCGTCCCCCCTCTATCTTTAAATTGTACCCCCTTGTTCTTACACATCTCTTTTTCTGAAAGATGCTACCCTCCTGGACTTTGTTGATTCCCTTGAGGTACTTGAAAGTTTCTATCATGTCCCCCTGTCCTTTCTTTCATCAAGGGTATACATATTAAGCTCTCTCAGTCTCTCTTCACATGGTTTCTGATGCAGACCCTGCACCATTTTAGTTTCCCTCCTCTGGACTGCTTCCATCCTGTCTATGTCCTTGCATAGATGAGGTCTCCAAAACTGCGCACGTACTCCAGATGGGGTCTCACCAACTGTCTGTACAAAGGGATAACCACTTCCCTTTTTCTACTTGTGATGCCCCTTCTATGCATCCCAGTATTCCCTGGCTCTCCTTACCGACTTCTCACATTGCTTACTCACCTTTAGATCATCTGATATGACTACCCCAGGTTCCTTTCCATTTTTGTTGTTGTTAGTACCTCCCCGGATTGTGTACTCTTCTCCTGGGTTTTGTTTTCCAGGTGCATTACTTTGCACTTCTTTGCATTGAACCTAAGTTACCATATGTCTGACCATTCCTCCAACCTTGCCAAGTCCCTTTCATTCTTTCTACCCCACCTTGTGTATTAACTCTGTTATAGATCTTTGTGTCATCTGCAAAGAGGCATACCTTTCCTTCCAGACTCTCTGCAATGTCACCTATAAAGATGTTAAAGAGGACTGGACCCAGTACTGAGCCCTGAGGTACTCCACTAGTAAACCCCCTTTCTTCAGAATGTGTTCCATTCACTATTACCTTCTGTGTCCTGTTGTGCAGCCAGTTTGCTACCCAGGCTACCACCCTGGGACCCTCTCCCAGGCTGGTTAACTTGATTATTAATCTTTTGTGCGGGACTGTGTCAAATGCCTTCCTAAAGTCTAGGTAGGCCATATCCACAGCCCCTCCCTGGTCTATTACTTTGGTCACCCAGTCAAAGAAATCGATTAGATTCATCTGACATGACCTTCCTGCTGTAAATCCATGCTGCTTTGGGTCCTGTGCCCCACTGGCCTCTAGGTACTCAACAATTCTTTCTTTCAAAGTGATTCCATAATTTTCCCTACCACTGAGGTCAAACTTACAGTCTGTAGTTTCCTGCTTCCGCCTTGCTCCCACTTTTGTGAAGGGGAATCACATATGCCCTCCTCCAGTCCTCAGGTACCATCCCATCCTTCCATGATTTGTTAAAACATGTGGTCAGTGGTGTCACTAGGTCTTCCCTTAGTTCTTTCAGGATTCTGGGGTGAATCCCGTCAGGCCCCATTGCTTTGTCCACCTTGAGTTTTAGGAGTTCTTTCAAGACTCTTTCTTCTGTAAATGGACTGATATCAACACCCCTACCCGGAGTGCTTCTATTGCCTGGTTTAGGTAACTCTTCCTTATCCTCTTTTGTGAATACTGAGCAAAAGTATTCATTCAGTATCTCTGCCTTTTCACTGTCTCCCTCTGCCCACTTCCCATCACCTTTATTAATCTTCACTCTCCCTCCCTTAACCTTTTTATGCTCCTTAATATATCTATAAAAGGTTTTATCCTCCTTCTTAACTGAGTTGGCTATTTTTTCCTCAGTTTGGGCCTTTGCTATTCTCACTGCCTTCCCCACTTCTTTCTGCTTTAATTGATATAGTTCCCTGTCTTGCTCCTTCTGCGATTCCTTATATTTTTTGAATGCAGCCTTTTTCTCCTTAACCTTCCATGCCACCGCTTTTGAGAACCACAGTGTTTTTTTTTACTTCACTTTGTTTTCTTTATTTGTTTCAGACAAAGGTTTGTTGCCTCTATGATGGCAGTTTTGATTTTTCTCCATTGTTCTTCCACCCCCCCCCCTTCTGGGCATTTGCTAGTGCATTCCTCAGGTATTCACCCATTTTGCCAAAGTCAGCTCTTCTAAAATCCAGTATCCTTGTTTTTGTATGGCTTGTCACCATGGTTGTGCTTATTGTGAAGCATACTGTGCAGTGGTCGCTTGTTCCCAGATGTCTACTGACTTCAAAATTTGTGATCCTCTCCCCATTTGAGAGTACCAGGTCTAGTATTGTTCCCTCCCAAGTGGGTTCTAACACTAGCTGTCTAAGGCTTGCCCCCTACAGGGCATCAAGAATGACCCTGCTCTTGGATGTGGCTGCAGTACATGTCATCCAGTTAACAATCTCCCCCGAAAGGTGGTCCCTCTTCCTCTGTAAGAGGTGTGCCCTTTGTTTTTCTAATTGTACCTATTTTGGGGCATGCTCTTTCAGTCACAGAAGGAGGTGTGATGCCTTTTGTGTGAGTGGGGTCGAAAGGATTGGGTTCTTCCTCTGTGGGATGGTAGGTACCCTGTGCTCTTATCACTCTCCATGTCTGTCCCTTGATTTCTACATCTCAGGAATTCTTGGAGGCTGTCGCCGAGAATTCTGTCACCTTTAAAGGGTGACTTAAGTAGTCTAGCCTTTGAGCCATTGTCTGAGTTCCACAGTTTCAGCCACAAGTTCTGTCTTGCTTTATTTGCCACGGCTGCCATCCTGGTGCTCATCTTAAGTGCGTCCACAGACATGTCCCCTATGTATCTGGCCACTTGTAAAAGCCTGTTCTAGCAGTAGAGCTTCCTGTGACTTGGTGTGAGGGCTTTGGCAATTTAGGTCCAGCCCCTAATCTGGGCTCTTGCCGTATATTAAGTGTTGTGGCTGTTCTGTCCAATTGACTGTCATTTTGTGCATTTTTCTTTAGTAGATCTTCTACTCTTTTATCTACTGGATCCTTCAGAGCAGCTGTACCCTCTGCTGGTAGGACTGTTCTCTTGTTGAGCTCCACTATCTTTGGGTCAATCTTTGGTGCCATGCACCATGTCCTCAGGCTATCCTCCTTCAAGGGGTATAGCCTCTCCAGAGACCTCTTTCCTGCAATTCTGCCTGGTCTGATGCCTCCCACTCTTTCATGATAATGTTCTGTATTGTGGGACATACTGGGAAGAAGTGGCCTACCTTGGGTGGTGGATGGAGCATTGGGTCCAGTTCATTGTCTGGTGGCAGTGGCAGTTGTTTGAACCCCAAGGTGTTGCGTATTGAGAGAACTAAGTCTGTGATTTTCTGTGATGTGAATATCCTTGAAGCATTTGATGGGGCTTCACAGGGATCGGGATTCCTAGTACTGTAGCCCCCTCTGTATCTGAGTCGTGCTCTGAGTCTTGTTTGTTGTAATGATGAGAATGAGCATCCTCATCAAGCCCCTCCATGGAGTTGTCATCGCTTTCCCCTGTCTCTCTTGTGGGGGATAAGCCCCTTGGTTGATTGGTTTTTGGGTCTCCTTGTAGGAACTGGGGAACTGCTGTAGACATCCCTGGGAGTGGCTTTGGATTACTGAAACTGGACATTCACTCTGGTACTTGGAGCATAAAATTTTGTTGGCTTTCCATCATGGCTGCTGTGGCCTTTTGGAGTATCACCATCGCTGGGTCAGTGTGCCAGGGGTTACTAGTGCCCATCTTGCTGGATTGATGGGCATCCATTGGATTGTCATGGTTGTCCAGTTTGCAAGCGGGCACAATGGGCCCTTCTGTTGGGGCAGTAGAGGCACCTCACTTGATGAGCATTCCCTTACTGCTGACATCTGCAAGACAGCAATTGAAGGGATTGTTAGTGTTGAATAGCCCTTCATTTTTTTTTAAATAGCTCATTTAAGATACATATAGATAGATAGATAGATAGATAGATAGATAGATAGATAGATATATTTATAAAATGGGTAGGGAAATTGTTGCTCTTTTATTGGACCACCACCACCACATGACCATGCGTATATCAGAGCATGACTACACACCTGCACTTTTACCGCCTCCAATTTTGACATTTTATAATATAGATAAACCACTCTGAGGTGTGCGGTCGCACTCTGATATATGCACGCCTTGGGCGGTTGATGCACTCGACCTGCGGCCTAGTGTGTAAGACGCACACCAAGGCGTGCATATATAAGAGCGTGACCACACACCTCAGAGTGGTATATCTATTACATATATATCTATATATGTATATGTATGTGTGTGTGCGTGTGTGTGTGTGTGTGTGTGAGTGTGTGTATATATATAATATATATATTATACATACATACATATAGCAATATAGCTGTTCTTTATCCTAGCCATGTGGGACCTGCATTGGCTTGGCCCCCCCGGGCAGTCAGATCACTCTTGTCCCTCATATAGGTCTTTCAGCTGTTGTTTAGCTGCTTGCCCTTTAATGTGCCCATTTGTTTTGTGTTGCTGCTTATGCAGTACAAGAATGAGTGCTTGTTCCCTTATTTATAGCCCTTTCTTGCTAGAGGCTCAGGAAAAACAGCTGGTGCCCCTCTGCTTTATTAATTTTCACAGCACTAGCAGGGGGTCGCGATCGTTCCCGCACATGCATGAGTATCTCTAGCACATCTGCTCCATCTGTCTCTCAGCAGTATGGTACTGAGGGGCATCGCGCATGCACAGTATGATCATTCGTACCGTGCATGCGTGAGGGCATTATGGAGCAAGCTCAGCATTGAGAACGAGAAGGATGGCTGCGATAGAGCAAGGAGAGAGAGAAACCAGACCCTACTTTATATTTGTTCGTCTCCCCTGTGTCTGCCTCATGGTCCCTGCAGTCAGAGACCATGTTTTGCTGATAGCAGGTCAGATTTCAAGTGAAACTGTACTGAATTAAGAGTGAGAGCCAGTGCCATGCAAACAGACTGGGGGAGGGGGATGTAGACGAGCTTCCAGTTCAATTAAGCTCATGTAGGCAATTTGTTTGGAGGGTGATTTTGTGATATGAGCACCTCCTAAACAGTGTGGCCAGAAACAGCGGGTGACGTGCAGCTGACATACAAGGGCGACCTGCCCGGAATGCAGAACACTGCAATGAGCGACTGCAGCAGGAGGCAGTCAGAAGGGCAGAGAGAGCAACAGGGGAGAGAGTGCACAGCACCGCAGCAAGGGTGACAAGGGAAGGGTGCCACAGACAGGGCCAGTGGCAGGAGAGGTGGACAACGGGAAGGGCACAGCACCAGGTGTGGTGCGGTGGTGGTGGTACAGGACAGCAGTACCACAGGGATGCACACCTAAGTGGTCTGCACACCAGGCATGGGTGGACGGGTGGCACATGAGAGCGCATAGATAAGAGTAGAACACCATGGGGCAGCAGTGGCTGACAGTGCAGAGCCAGCAGGTTGAAGGGAGGGTGGCAGGTGTGGGCAGACAGGCCCGATGGATGGGGTCAGGCCATGGCATGTGAGCCTGGGTCAAAAGGGTGACTTCCAGGAAGCGGTGGATAGGTGGGCGCCCATGGCAGGGCAGAACTGCAAAGGGTAGGGAAGAAGGCATACACCACACACAACGTGGCTGACAAGCGGTGGTGCAGGCCCACAGGGGTGGTGCATTTCAGAAGCCACTAAGTAGATGGTCACACATGGAATGCGAAGTTGTGTGCCAGTCCACGTAGATAGGCATAGTGGCTCCTGATGCTGTACTCTGCCACTATTGCACAGATCCAGGCATTCAGGTCATGGTACCAACACTGGGGCTGTGGTGCTCTGCCCCTGACACCAACATATCTCCGCACGGATGGCATTCAGACGCCCTCCTCCAGAAGGTGCCAGATGCTGGGGTGGCATGCCCCGACCCGGTGTTAAAGGCCATGTGCCACCCTCCACCGCATTGTTGGTGTGTTCCAGGCCCTGCATGGTCACCTCATAACAGTGCCACTGCTTGATGGGGAAACTGGCATGGTGGCGCCCCGAGCGGCCGGTAGGGCGATCAATCCAGTTGTCCTCCAAGTAGTCCAGCATGGGCTGCAGGTCCTCTGCATTAGTGGCCACAGACTCCAACTCCCTCAACTCGTTGAGTACTGCTGGCACATCTGCTGGTGGGAGGAATGCCAGTGCCAGCAACATCCGCACATGCAGGGCGAAGTAGGGTCAGTGGAGTACCGTGCAAGGAAATCGGGCAGCTGTTGCACCTACGCCACAGGGCCTGTGAGTAGTGGAAGAAACAGCCCCTGATACATGCCTCTGGGAAGATGGTGCCTACTCCGCGCCAGCTGGCATGCTCAAAGTTCATCAGGACTGTGGTAGGTGCAAGGCCCGGCTTGTGCAGCTTGAGCCGGCCAAACAGCCGGACATAGGTCTGTGCCCATCTAGAACATGTGAGGGCATAGACAGCTGGCAGTACCGTACCAGACTGAATGGTGTGGTCAGTGTAGAGCTGTCTGAACAGTGTGGGGCATGCCCTGAATGTGCCGTCCATGAACCAGTCTTTACTGGTTGCCAGCTGCTGCAGACATCGGTCCATGGCATAGACCATGATGTGGTCCCTTTCCCTCCCGCTGTCATACAGTAGGAAGCGTGCCCCAACGGAGGCAAGGGTGTACTCCTCCGAGATGGTGAGGTCCTCTACCAATTGTGGGGTGGTAGGCCAGCTCCATGTCACATGCTGAACCTGTTGCACAGTCCGCTGCAGTAGCCGCACTCCCGAAAGCTGCAGGGATGCCCGACGTGCTCGCTATGATGACATGGGATGCACTGTCCATCGTCTGCCGTGTCCTGTCCTGTAGCATCCCGAGGACCCATCGCATGCCCACGTCAGCTGCATCAGGAGCATGATTGTGCTCCCTGATGGTGGCTACCATCGTATCCTCTACTGTGTGCAGGCGGGCTAGGCAATGGTACCTGCATGCCTCTGCACACCTCCAGTAGACCTTCTCAGGTCCCTCCTTGTCTCGACTACTAGACAAAACTGTTGTGGACAGCCATTGGCCTGCCCTTCTGGCTTTGGACATAGTGCACCTCTATAGCTATCGATGGAGTCCAAACTGACAGGGAGACTGGGACTGGCTGTTGTATAGGTGCTGTATGCCCCACACTGTTTGCACCCAGCCACACCCCCTTCCTGTTTGAGGCCTATAACATGCACCATGGTACTGCGCCCCTCCCCTTTGTGTCCCTGTGTCCTGTGGGCCTTGCAGTCCAACGTCAGTGGTCATGGTGTGTCGTCCACCTGTGTGCTTGCCAGCAGCCCCTGCCAGTTCCTGCCAGTTGTGTGCCTCTGGGGTGAGTGATTGGTGCTTCTGTGGGCGTTATGGGGTGGTACACCACCAGTGCCATGGGTATCATCATCTGTGCGCCCAGGGCTCCGGCTGTATGTAGTGGAGGTGGAGTGGTCTCCATATCCCTGTCTGTGCCTTCACACCCTGTGGTCCCCAGCACGGCCACCCTTGCTGGCCCCCACCCTTGCTGTTGTCTCTGCATGCAGCGGCTTCCCTGTTTGGGCTGTCCCTCTCGCCTACTGTGTGGACTGTTTGTGTCCATGCTCCCCTGGCTGCAGGCCTGCTGCTTGGGTCTTGCCGGGTTTTCTTGGAGGCGCCTTGTTGTGTGTGAGCTTTTGCTCATGTACTATGTGTTTGCCTTCTGAGTGGTCACTCATTTGGCTGTGGAGCTTTAGGGATCACCCCTGAGACTGTGCCCTTTAGTAGGCGCTCTTCTCGGCTGCTGCTGGAGAGGCATTATGCACCATCACCTTGCTACATAAGGGAGGCGGTGGGCTGGATTCTCCCAGTCTACTTTTCCAGGGGAGATCTCATCTTTTCAAAATTTTGTATGCTGTGCCTCCCTCATATGCAGACACTGAATTAGGAACTGCATAGAGGTAAGAGCCAGATATACTCGCTTCCATCAGGGAGGGGTCTGACTAGCGGTCCTTTTAAATGTGACTGGCTCATGCTTTCTGGGCTGAACTAGCAATTTCTGTGTTAAGCATCTCTTTTAAATGAAAACATGATGCCATTGACACAAGGCCTGGTAACATAACATTCTAGAAAAAACATCTGTTCTCTAACTCTGCTATACTACATTTCCCTTATTTTTCTTTCTTTTTTTAAAACACATTCACTAACATTAGTTTTACCTTCTAAATATTATTCCATAATGTCTGTGCCGTATAGTTGATTTCTAAGCAATTACCTTGTGTTCATAGTTGCACTGGAGCTTGGGATAGTGCTGCAGCCTGGATCAGATGCACAAGTTAAACTGAATAGGAGAAGGCTACAGAAGGGGCTTGGAGGAGGGTTTGTAATTTGACCCTAGGTCACGTGTGCATCATCAGCCTATCAGGCATACATAACCCTATGGTGAGGAAGTGGGAGTGTCATGGAGATACAGACAACACAATTAGCTATTTGCTGCCTTGTAAGTCTTCTGTGTATCCTATACTGCATAACAGTTAGTTACTCACAATTTATAATGTTTACTTTCTAGATTGCCTGGAAGTTTATAATTTAAAGCTCACTACTGGAAATATGTGCACTACAGATTAAAACATATTATGCAGACGTGAGTATGAATTCATCAACTTTAGTTAATGAACAAAAAAATGGATTTATAATTAACATAATATCTGTATGTGATATAAGTAAATAGGGAATTTATTTATTTTATAGAATAAACTGTGCATATCCTGAAAGCAGGAAAGTATCCAAATGTAGGAATATAAGACAGTGCTGATTCTGACTTAATGAATAAAGTTTTTACTTGTATTGAGAATAAAGCATTATACTTTAATTACCTATGGGTGAGTGGGCCTATTATATCCCAATCTGTTACACTGTATTCAGTTACCCTGTGTAGCGAGCTAGCCAACTGCCAACCATTATTTGCAGCATATATTAGCATGGTTCCACTAAGCATGTTAATAGCTGCTACCCTAGTGCCTCTAGTTACTCTCCCACCCTCACTATACCCTGCACAGAAGTCCTACTGCCTACTCTTTAGTAACCCAGCCACTTGCTTGGCCATCTCTACCACTTCTACAGAATGTATGCCACCTGGGACCCCCCTCCTCATTTGTGTGGTTGGACCCTCCATTCTTCCACTCTCATTCCATACGGGGTTGCTTGCTCTAAAAATAAATATCCACCACTCCTCCTTGAGGACATGCACGTTGCATGCTGACCACAGAAAGCTCCTGTCATATCTAGCAAAAGCTAAAATAGGGCTCACACTGCTGCTCCTAATAGCCTGGGGATATGGAATCTAACCCCGGTCCTACCCCAACCCTCGGCCCAATCCACAATCCTCCACCAGGCTCAGCCCCCTCAAAAAATTCCTAGTGGCTACTGCTAGCCCATCTAAATATCTGCAGCCTTCTGTCCAGAATTACCTTACTCCAACCAGCAGTTATATCACTACAACCTGAGATCATGGTTATCTCGGAAACCTGGTTAAAACCCCACAACCTTGATGAGGAAGCCTCAATACCTGGCTATACTGCAATTTGTTGGGATCAAACTGGTAACAAAAGGGGAAGTGGAATAGCCATGTACATTAAATCTTCTCTCCAGTTTACCCCTATCATGCTCTCATTACCCACGCAATCCATCAATGCCGTGATAATCAAACTTTCTCTCCCCGACTCAAGGCCCATCTATATTGCTGGCTCCTATTGCTCCCCTGCCTCCGCCCCGCCTGCTACCATGGAACACCTGCGTGCCCTCACATTGCATGCCATGGGGGGGCATTCCACATCCTCAGAGACTTTAACATAAACTGGCTCTCCAGTAGTAGCAGGACTGTTCAGAACCAAGTGGCTGCGCTAAACCTCACTCAGCTGATAACCGAACCTACACGCTTGAACACTAAATCTCAAAACCATACTCTCCTGGACTGGGCCCTTACCTCTCACCCACACCGGACACTCTCAGCAGGCTTATTACCTGACTCCCTGAGTGATCACCACATGATCTTCTTGGTGAGAAAAATATTTAGACCAAAGGCCCCACCCCCCAAAACCCTCCTGTCTAGAGCCTATAAATCTCTGGATATCGCGTCCTTGCACAATATATTGCAACTACCGACTGGTCCTTTATCCCCAGTGCTACCTCTATCAACTCCTCCTTAGAATACTTCACTGACAAGTTCTTTGCAATCTGGAACAGACATGCCCCAATCAGATGGGCTCGGTTGAGGGGAGCACACCTGCCCTGGATCTCTGCTGACATATTGGCTCATCTCAGAGCCAGGGACCTGGCATGGAAATCCTTTAAAATCACAGTCTCCCCCGTTGACCACCTAAAGTACCGCTCACTCCGTAACACATGTACAAAACAAATATACCAGGCCAAAGCAAGTTACTTCAAAACCTCTTTCCACACTATTATAAACCACCCAACAAAATTCTGGAAAGTGGTGAGATCGCTTTTCTCGCTCCCTTCCCAACCTCCCACCCCTGACATTAGCTCTGGTGGCACCACTATCTCCAAACCTCTCACAGCAGCCTCAGAATTCAGCTCCTTCTTTATCAAATGCACCTCAGCTCTCCTGGCCACCTTTCCACCCTCTCCGTCAACTGCTTTCCCTCCCCATGTTCAAGCCCCTACTGCTAATGCCATTTTCTGCTTCAGACAGGTTACTCTGCCTGAAGTACTCAAAGCCCTGCTTGCCCTAAATCCCTCCAAGGAAAGTGCCCTCCGGACTTGATGCAAAATGTTCTACCTGTCGGCACCCTGCCACCCCTCGCCTCTGGCCTAACCTCCTTAATGCATGCTTCAGTCCCATCAGATTGGAAGCACACCACTGTCATCCCCCTCCCAAAAGGCAGTCACCCTTCCTCCCCATGCAACTATTACCTAATTTCTCTCCTCCCCATTCTTGCCAAACTCCAAGAACATCTTGTTCTCTCCCAGATCTCTTCCTTCCTTGACTCCTGTTCATTTTTCTCACCTTTCCATTCTGGTTTTAAGACATCACATTCCACCACAACTTCCCTCCTGAGGCTTACAAATTTTATCCTTATCCAAATGGACTCAGGTCTCATCACCTCTGCCATTTTTATAGATTTGGCTAAGGCATTTGACGCTGTATCTCACCCACTCCTTCTGTCCAAGCTCACTCAGGCTGGGCTCTCCAGCGAGGCTACTAGTTGGTTCTGCTCCTACCTCATAGGTAGGTCCCAATCCATCAAAATTGGTACTACGACCTCTGCTCCCTTCCAAGTCTCCACAGATGTACTCCAAGGCTCAGTCCTCGGCCCTCTTTTGTTCTCCAGCTTCTTAAATGACGTGCCCTCTGCCTGGCCACACACATCCATTCATATGTATGCGGACGACACAGTCCTGTATACATCAAGCTCTTCCACCACTGAGGTGGAGTCCAGACTCCAGCAGGACTTCATGAACATCCAGCTCTGGTTCCACTCAAACGAAACTGTTCCTCAATGCCAAGAAGACTGTCTCCTTCACCTTCGGCACCAGATAGAGACTGTCGCGGCTCCCCTCCACTCCCACTTTTCACACTCTAGACAGGAACCCCATGGAGGTCTGCACCTCCTTTAGATGTCTTGGGGTCTGGCTTGGCCAGCACATTCACGTTTCTGCAGATATTGATGCTGTACACAAAAAGCTACACCCCAGACTGGGTGTTCTGTATCGTAACCATATGTATCACGCTGCCAGCTCACCGAGCAATTGTGCAAAAATTGATTCTCCCTATCTTTGACTATAGCAACATGGTCTACAGTGCCACTTCCAAGTCCACCCTTGCCAGACTGGACCCTCTGTTCGACTCTTTCTGTTGTTTTGCCCTTGAATGTCTACCCACCACTGCGACCTCTACCAGTTGCTTTGCCTTCCACCCCTCCAAGACCGGAGACACTCACACTGTGCTAAGATGGCCTCCAAGTTCCAGGACCAGTCCCTGCTCCCATGTATTGCACCAGACCTGACTACTTCCAATCCCCCAGCCTACACATTCAGGTATCATGACTCCTGCCAACTGACCGTTCAATACAAGTTCTCTGCTGCAGGCCAAACAGCCTTTAAAGGTGCACTGTCAGAGTTTCTATAGTGTTTTGGTTTGGTCATTGTGTCAATTAAATTGTGTAAGTGTCAGAACATGCTGTCCATTTAGTCTGTTAGTACATGTTTATTTTTTTTTTTTAAGTTTTTGACTTGTCAGTATTTCCCCTATTTTAGTAGTTATCCTTGGTCCTCTAGCAAACCTCCCTCACTGTTGTTCCAACCCACCCATAGTTGCGGCACACTCTCATGCTGTGTCAATGTGGGAGCATGCACATAAATTCTCTGCACACCTGTGCTCGAGCATTACCAGTTCCTTAAATGTGCCGGTGTTGAATCAATCGCTGTACTCCTATGGTTCCTGCTGAGATTGTCTGGAGGTGCGTTCCTATGACTGAAGGCACCTGGTCGCCTAGAAATTTCACTTGTTGCTTCTTTTTCTATCTCATGCATTGGACTGTGTTTTTTGTTGGCGCTTGTGATGTGGCATCTATGATCTATGACATTTTGTGCAATTTAGGTGGTTTTCAGCACACTGCATTAGTGGTACAACTGCAAGAATGCAGTAAGCAGCTACATAATGGCTTCACTGGTGCCACGGATGATAAAATGACCAGTTGCAAACAGTTGGGCAACATTATATGTAAAGGCTGAAAAAAGAGCTCCATGCTTTGTCTGGTTTAAAATTACTTTATTTAATGTTGATAAAAGCTAATCATGCATCAGCCTTGCACCGTGGCTTACTGTAACCTAACTTTTTACTAACACATTGCACGTCTATGACATTTTGGGCTATTTATGAGGTTTACAGCACACTGCATTAGTGGTAGCACGGCAAGAATGCGGGAAGCGACTACATAATGTTTCACTGGTTCCACGGATGTGAAAATGACTATTATCATACAGTTGGGCTACATTATGTGGATAGGCTAAAAAAGAGCTTTATTTAATGTTAATAAAAGCTACCCATGCATCACCGTTGCACCGAGACTGATTGTTATCTGATTTTTTACAAATACATTGCATTATGAATGTTTATGACATTGTGTGCTATTTAAGTGCACACTGCACAAGCGTTCTGACTGCAATAATGCAGGAAGTGGCTACATAAGGACTTCACTAGTGTGACGATGCGAACATGACTGTTAGCAGAAAGTTGGGCTACATTATGTGTACAGGCTAAAAAAACCGATCTCCATGCTAGATTTGTTTTACAAAGACTTTATTTAATGTCGACAAAAGCAACTCATGTATCACCCTTGCACAGTGACTGATTGTAACCTGACTTTTTGCTAATACATGACATTATCAGCATCTATGCATCATCACATTGAAAGTGATCTCACTACAGTGTTCTTACAGCATTTTGTCTCAATTGCCTTTTGTGGTCTGATACTAGCGCTATCGCTTACATTAGTTTTAGTCAAGTGAGGGAAGTGAGGGGTCATCGTTCACAGCGACTGTGGCATTGAGGTCACGAAATACCACCATCAGTTATTAATTAATTTCTATAAAGTACATGTAATCACTTTGAGAGCCAGAGAATGACTCAATATTTAATTATTTTTACAAAACACAACCAAGTTCCAAGTGAGAACCAGCAGCCGATGTATTGTCAGCAGTCACAATAGAAATTTAAAAACACAATATGTGAGGTAGAGGTCGGCATTAATATATGCGGTGGTAAAATAGCTTGACAGTACAGATGTAAGGACACTGACAGAGGCTTGTTGCAAGGTGGTGTGAGCTAAAACAAGGGATATGAGAATATGCTACACTGAATTTGCCAGTCGCTGTTTTAGACGACTACAGAGGAACAGCACAATTTATTCCCTGACCAGCAGTACAGTGACCCAGCCCTTGTCAATCAATAATCGACGCCCTGACGCTTTTACTGTATTGTTTGTCAGGGAGGCAGTACTTCAACATTATGGTACCAACGATGATATTCAGCAGTGAGTGGGTGAGTGTGAGAGGAAGGGCAGAGAGAGAGAAAGTGCACGAGAGAGAGAGTGTGTGTGTGTGTGTGGGTTGTGGGGGGGGTTTGAGTACAGGGAGACCACCTACCCACCTGGTGTACTGTGTCCAGTTCTTCAAAACCAAAATTGATGAAGGAGATCCACATGGCATAGGCATTCCATAGAATGTCCATAAAAGTGGTGCAGGTGCTGCATCAGAAGCACTATGATGCAATACTCAGGCAACTCGATTAGTACACCCTTGAAGAGAGTGTGATGGGGGACGTGACAGAGACCTCTGACTACCACACCGAGTATCTTCTGAGAATGCTACTTTTAAATTACCAACAAGAATTTTGTTTTGTAGTTGTTACATTGATCTGCTTTTATTCCTTTGTTTTCTTCTGATTGATGCTGCTTGGTGACACTCAAAGAGAGATGCAAAAAAACAGTCTTCTGTCAAGTGGGGGGTACAGTGGTGTGCTTCCAGCTTGCATGGGAAATCCACAACTGAATGCTGTGTGAAAAGCAGGAGGTGTTGCCAGCGATCTAGCAGGTTGAGTGGTCTTTGTATATAAAGTGAAAAAATGGGCAGACCAGGTTTGCTACCCAAGCCTTAGTTGGAAACTACATCCTATGTGTTCTTTTTCCTTCCAAATCCCAGGACACATCATTGTTTTTTTTTTATTTTAGTGTTTGTTAACCAGGTAAGGCCCACTAGGCACAAGTCCCTGTTTTCAGGGGTGACCTGGGAGCACTGGGCAGTTAAGTGACTTGCTCAGAGTCACACAGTATAAAAGTGGAGGTTTTGAGAATCAAACTCGGGTCTAGTCTGCTGCATGTACCAAGCTCGTTCACATCTCATTTCATTAACTTCTAGGCTATACTGCCAGCCCGAAGCTTGGAAAGAGTCATCTTGTTAAGGGAAACAATGGAAAGACAAAGCTTCTCAGACACTGCAGAAACTCTCAATTAGTGCTTTCAGACAGTAACAACTTTATTTAATGATTTAGAACAGCTACCAACATCTTCCACTTCCTGTTGCTGGCAGCAGCCATTTCATGAGCAGCAGTGAGCTTCCTGAGCTCACTGTATGCTAATATGCCTATTGGACCTCAGCTATTGGTTGGCAGGACATATTAGCATAAAGTGAGCTCAGGAAGCACTCTGCTACTCATGAAATGGTGGCTGCCAGCAATAAAAAGTGAAAGTTGAAGGCCACTGTTTAAATCACTAAAAAATCAGAATTATTTGTTAAAAATGTTACCTCTGAAAGCACTAATCAGGCATTTTGTAGTGCCTGGCTAAAGCTGTGTTTTTCCACTGTTTCCCTTTAAAATACATTACCTACTGTAAGTGGGTATTTTCCTTATTTGTAAAGGCTGAAACACATATGAAATCCACTAATACTAAAGCTATAACATTGTTGTGCATAGTATTTCAAGATCACAGAAAGCACAGTCCAGATACCAGCACTTCAAGTGTGTGCACAAGCATAACTGTCGTGCAATGCAATGTTCACAGGTACAACTCCCTCCCACTATTGTTAGCAGTGCAGTCCCAAGGTTGATACATATTGTTCCTCCTTTGTTTTGTTTTGCAGCTTCCAAATGGATCATCTCAATTTTCACACATAATATCATTCCAAGGGTGTATCTGAAAATATGAAGCACGTCTATGTCAAACATAATGATCACACTAAGATTGAGTACTACAGTGCTGAAACAGTGCAAATGAATGGCCAGGCTAATATTAAACCAGATGAATCTGTCTTGCCCACTGAACTATGAACTTCATTTGTAGCAAACTTTATATTTTTCCAATAAAGTGCCCATTTGATGTTCTTTGTGTTTTTTGCAGACTTTGACATCCAAGCCCTTGTTACCATACAGCTCGGAACTTTGTTAGCACAGCTTCAGGACTTTATTACTTGCCGCATTTTTTGTGTAAGTCTATGTGTCATATACAGGATGTGCTTCAAATTTTAAAATTCATTGTTGGAATGCCACTATGCATTACATGATAGATTATCCAGTTGGATGCTCCAAAATAAAAGAGATTACATTGTTTCTCCAAGCTTGGTGCACCGTTACTAACAGGAGAAGGAGAGTTGTGCATAATATTTGTTTCTGTTTTCAGTGCACCAAGAAACTCAATCATCAGCAATAAAGAGTGAGTGTAATGTGATGTGGTTGTGGTCGCACCGTATGCATTGTAATGCTTTCCACTGCGGTGGTGCTCTAACCAGATTTGTAGTTAGCCACCATTGAGTTTTCCTCGATGTATTGATTTTCATGCACATGATTATATGAACATATGAAGATATGAAAGTGCCATCAGAACAGACCTATGGTCTATCAAAGTCTTCAATTGTGCAGTAGCTAACTCCCTAGCAGGCAGCTGCCCATCTCCCTTGACCCTTTTATTGTCCTCAATGTCCACCCTGTACTCTGTCCTAAGGCTTCTAAAAGCAATCAACATTTTGCTTGCTATTTCCTTTCTAGTAGTGCATTCCACCTCGCCACCACTCTCTGTGAAGTAATGCCTCTCATCTCCTCCTCTATTCTTAGCCTGTGCCCCTAGTTTCCTCCGCCCTTAGTTTAAACACCTCTCTGCCTCCCCTTTGTTGATACCCTTCAGATACTTGAAGGTCTTGACCATGTCCCCCATCCCACCTCCCTTCCAGCGTGTACATATTCATTTCCTTTAGCCTTATCTCATAGTCCATTCCCTCCAACCTCTGAATCATCTTTGTCACCCTCTGCTGCACTCACTCCATTAGATTGACATTCCGTCTCATGTACAGCCTCCAGAATTGCACACAGTACTACAAGTGTGGCCTGACCAGTGACCTGTAGAAGGGCAAGATCACCTTCCTACACCGGGATGTGATTCCCCGTGCTATGCACCCCATCATCTTTTTTCCCTTCACTGCTGCTGTCCTGTATTGTGTATTATTGTTCGTGCTCCCTGTTACCAATACCCCCATGTCCCTTTCCTCCTTGGTGATCCCCAGCTTGCTCCCCCCCCAGTATTCTCTCCTTGGGTTCCTTGCCCCAGAATGCAACACCTTACATTTTTCCACATTGAACCTCAGCTGCCACTTCCCTGACCATTCCTCCAGCTTGCTTAAGTCCCTCTGTAGTTGCATCCATTCCTCTGCATGGTCCACTACTGCACCAATTTTGGTGTCATCGGACAACAGACTAATCCTACTCACCACCCCCTGTACAATATCTGAGATGAATAACATAACCAGCGCAGAACCCTGCATTGAGTTCTGTGGCACCCCACTCATCACAGTTCTAGGCTCCATTCCCCCCCCACCACCCATTTTCTCTTACCCCAAGCCAGTTTGAGATCCAACATGCCATCTTTGTCTTCACTCCCACCACAGACAACTTCACTGTTAGTCACCCATGGGGCACTGAATCGAAGGCTTATATTTCCCTGTCTCATCCCTTGAACTGCACATATGTAATGGTACCACATGGGCCATCCTCCAGTCCTGCCATACTTCTCTCATTTCCAGGGAGGTGCTGAACAGGCCTGCTAGTGGTTCTGCTAGAACCTTGGCCATCTCCCGCAGCACCCTGTGGTGGATGCCATCGCCCCAGTGTGATTTTGTGATTTTTTTTTTTCAGTGCCAGCAGCACCTTCAAAAACTCTACTCCTCTCTATGCTGCGGTCCATTACCTCACCCCGCCCCACTCCTCCTCCTCCTAGACCAGGGTGGTAATGGACCCCCCCCTTCTCCTTTGTGCACACTAAGGATAAGTATTTGTTCAGTGCTTCCACTTGTTCCTTCCCCTATTCCACTCACTCCTCACACCTTTCTTATCCTCACTATACTGTCCCTGCACTTCCTTATCTGCCTGACATATTTAAAAAAAGTCTTTCTCACCCTCTTTCATTCCCTGAGCTAATCTGAGTTCCCTGTGACCTTCACTCCCTCCCCTCGGTTACTTCCTTAGACCATTTGGTGTACTCCTCCCTGTCCTCCTTCCTCCATCATTATAAGCTTCTTTTATGTCACTCTTTGCCCTCACCCCTCTATCACCTCCTGTTCAGTCAACATGGTTTCTTTATTCTAATCTCCTTAATCTGTAGTCTGGTACATGTTTACTAATAATAAAGCTTTATTTATTGAGTGCCTTTCAAGTGCCAGTGTGCTTTACAGTATTTAAAACAAGTTCCCTAAAGTAACCCCTCATCAGCCAAATGGAGCTGTCGCACAGGGTTGTAGGGAGTCAGAAGCTCTTTCAAGTAGTTGGTACCAAGTCCGTGTATGGCTTTGTAGGTCAATAAACCTACCTTAAAGGTGATCCCCCACTGTCTCTGCAGCCAGTGCAGATCGCACAACACAGGGTGACATGCAATCTTCTAGACACCCCTGTCAACAGTCGAGCAGCAGTGTTATGCATTAGCTGCAAACAGTGGATACCAAACCCAGGAAGCCCTAAGTAAATGGAGTTGCAGTAGTCAAGGCGAGAGGTCACTAAAGCGTGGACCAACACAGGCAATTCGCTAGTCGGAACCAGGTGTTTGAGTCTGGCAATGTTCCTACGGTGATAAAAGGCTAACTTAATGACTGCCGACACCTAACAATGGAGGCTCAGCCCATCGTCAAGTACCACTCCAAGGTCGCGCACCCCTTCTGAGGTAAGGATTGGAGAGCACCCCCATAAATAATCCAGAGGGCTGCTCGGTCCACAGCCCTCTATCATGCGGCCTGGGTCCACAACCATAACCTCAATTTTTCCTGCATTCAACTTTAAGCAGCTTGAATTCCTCCAGTCCTGAATTTCAATAATGCAGTTATGAAATACTGAGAGAGGCTAACATGGTGGCTGTCAAAAGACAAGTCGAACTGGGTATCACCATCGTAACAGTGAAAACTCAGACCATACCGTCTAGCAATGTCTCAGATGGGCAGCATATACACTGCAAACATCATGGAGGACAACACTGAGCCCTGAGGGACCCCAAAAGACAGAGAAACAGGGTCAGAGGAAAAATTCCCTGACACTTCTCTCTGTGTTCTACCGGTTAGGAAAGATGTAAACCATCTGAGCACTGTACTTGACAGGCCACAGATGTACCTCAGGCCTTCGAGCAGGACCCCATGGTCTACAGTGTCAAAGGCTGAGGAGAGATCAATGAGTACCGGAATGTAACGATTTCTCCGATCTCTTGCCATCAGGAGATCATTGAGCTTTCGAGCCAGAGCCATCTCAGTTCTGTGCCTCTTATGAAAACCCAACTGGAGAGGTTCGTAGATATTATGGATGGTCAAATGCTGGATGCTAGTACATAAATGGTGACATCACAACCACCCCTGCAAGCATGGTCTTGCCTTAGCAGTGAGTGGTTAGGGATAGTGCTTTTTAGCCAACTTTATGATATGATTAGAATGTCTGGTTTTAGAGCGCACACCATTGTCTGAATCTGGTCTATTGTTTGCAACAAGCTGTGGGTGTTTAGATGTAGGATGTTTAAGCCCTTCAGTAGGGCTGAGAGGCGAGAGCGGGTGGAGGCAGTAGAGGAGGAAGCACCAGCAGAGCAATGGGTGATAGGGCCTGGGTTGTGGTGGATATCCCCAGTGGACAGCAAAAGGAGAACGAGTATGATAAAGTGGAGCTTAGGGGATTTTGAAGGGGCTACTGAGGAGGTTGGGATTTTGAAGCAAATGTAGTGGATGAGTGAGGAAGAAGAGGATGAAGAAGAAGAAGAAGAATCAGGATTTATATAGCGCTTTTCATACATCCAAAGCGCTTCACAAGCAATGCTAGACTGGTAGTGAAGTGACTGAATGTGTGGTGGCAGCCATATCGCATCATCACCACGCACAGCCTGGATAATTGCATGAACCAGGTTTATGGGAAGGGAATGTTGGCCAGGACACGGGAATGTTCCTACTCTTGCAAAAAGTGCCCTGGGTTCTTTTACTTCCACCTGGACACCACCAGAATGGGCAGAAGGGACCTCAGTTTTAACATCTCATCCGAAGACAGCACACCCCAGCAGTACAGCACCCCAATACTGCACTCAGATGCCAGCGATTTTAGGTGCAAGTCCAATCCTGTGTGGATGAGAACCCACGACCTTCTGGTCCAGAGGCGGATGTGCTACCAACTGAGCTACACTGATGCCCTGCAGTGAAAGTGGACACTGTTATCAAAGTGCAACAGTGGTACAGGCAAATAATATTTTTCAATGAATTTAGTACAAGGTGGGAGATTATTTTTTATACATCATTTTATACTGCGTAATTTTTTTACACAGCATCAGTTCACTGTGTGGTTCTGTAACTTTTGCATACTGCATAATTAAAAACATTCAGCTGTGAAGCATCTAGATTATTACTTGTCTTGCTTCTATTTGCCTTTCATGAGTTGTTCAGTACTTTGACACTAATAGAACTTACCATGACTGTCTTCAGCTGGTGGCATTGAGGAAACTGGCAACTTCTAAATTCTCACTATCCTTGCACCTTGTAATACAAATCCCATAAAGATTATTATACATCACTACCACTGTTTCCATCACACCATCATAGAACGCCCATGACTTAGCTGGGTGATTGTTTTGAGAACCGGGCCCCGATTTTAAAAAGTATAACTTTAGTGCAAGGTGCAAATTTTTTAACGCAAGGTACATTACAATTGGGATGTCAGTGAACCAAAACTGCCCTGTGCCACCCTTGAAGCATGTTGTCTCCTGTGCAAGGTCACAAGAGTGTTTGCACCATGGTGTGGCTTCCCCATCCCTTTTTTTGGCATTCCAGAAGTCCCACCATGGTTAGAACAGAGGGCTCAGTTTAGACTAGTGATGAGCTGTGGAGTGAGGTGATGGGGTGGTGGACAACCAGCAAGGAGGGGGACTGGGTGCTGTCACAGCACGCGGAGTGCCCTAGGGTGCAAAATGGGCATGGCATCAATGTCAGGGTTTTGAGGTGGTATACAACAGGGGTGCCATGCACAATTGCAGAGAGCCGATCAACATGGTTATACTGGTGGTTGTCAGTCATTGGATATTGCTTATCTGGATTTCACATAGCAATTTTACTCCATGCCCACAGAAGAGTGCTTAATAAAATGTCATCCGTGAGGCTAAGTCAGATGGTGGTTACCTGGTTTGGAAGCTGGCTGGGGGACATGAGTCTGAGGGTCATTATAAATTAGGTGGCATCCGAAGAGGACATGGTCACAAGTGGAGTCCCTCAGTGATTGGTCTTATTACTAACATACTGCTAACATACTAAAATACCAGCAGAATAGCCCTTACAGTGTTTCATGTCTGCTTTTTTGGTCAGCCTCCACCCTGGGAGCTGACCTTGCTGCCCCTCCTCTCCCACTCTGGCTTCTCCCTTCCCAGTCCTGGACAATCTCGCTGCACTGGATGTTACTTCCAGAACCCTTCCCCTGTACCTGTCCCACCCCCTCTTGAACCCCTCCACCATCTCTGCCTCCACCAGCCCCCTGGGCAGTGCATTCCATGGCTCCACCACCCTCTCAGTGAAGTAGCACCTCCTCCTTTCTCCCTGAATCTCCCCCTTCCAGCTTCCTCCCATGCCCTGTAGTTGCCCTCCCCTTCCTTTGGAGCACCCTGACTGCTCCTCCCCTATTTACCCCCTTCATGTACCAGAAGACCTCTATCATGTCCCCCTGGTCCCTTCTCTCTTCTAATGTGTACTTATTTAGCTCTTTGAGCCTCTCCCCATAGGTCCTTTCCCCCAAGTCCCAAATCATTTTGGTTGCCCTCCTCTGGATCCTCTCCAGGAATTCAATGTCCCTCTTTAAATGTGGAAATGTGGCCTCCAAAACTGCACGCAGTACTCAAGGTGCGGCCTCACCAAGCAGTTATACAGTGGGAGTATCACTTCCCTCCTTCTGGAGGTGATCCCCTAGCGATGCATCCAAGCATCCTGTTAGCCTTTGCCGCTGCCCTTCTACAAGTCTCCAAGTTGTTCATCTTGACATCCACCACTACCCCTAGGTCCCCTTTCAGTCATTGAGACTTGTAAGCATTTACCTTCCCCCAGGGTGTACATTTCGCCCGGGTTTCTGGCTCCCAGGTGCAGTACCTTGCATTTCCCTGCATTGAACCTCAGCTTCCACTTTCTAGACCACCTTTCCAGAGCCTCCAGGTCCCTCTATAGGGCCACCCTCCCCTCCTCCCCATCCACCACCACCCCCAGTTTTGAGTCATCCACAAAGAGACTCATCTCCTCCTGATACACTTCCTTATGTTAGAGACATAGGCGTTGAACAGGAGGGCCCAAGACTGATCCCTGAGGTACTCTCTAATCACCCTCCTTGGGGATGAGACTATTCCGCCAACCACAACCCTCTGGGTCCGGTCCTGGAGCCAATTGCCTATCCATCTGATCATCTGGTTCCCAACCCCCATTTCTCCCAGCTTATCCAACAGGCCTCTGTGAGGAACAGAGTTAAACTCCTTGCTGAAGTCAAGAAAGAGGACATCCACTGGTCTACCCAGGTCCAAGGCACTTGTCACCCAGTCATAGAACTCCACAAGGTTTGTCTGACATGATTTCCCTGGGATGAATCCATGCTGTCTATCATCCATGCACCCCAACTTTTCCAGGTCCCCCCAGTCTCTCCTTGACAATGCCTTCCATCACCTTTCCCACCACTGATTTCAGACTGATGGGCCTGTAGTTCCCAGTCACCTCCCTTGAGTCCCTCCCTTGTGGATAGGCACTCTATGCACCACCTTCCAGTTCTGGGGCACCCACCCTGTCCTCAGAGAGATGCTGAAGATCTCCGCCAGGGGTTTCGCCAGGACATCCGCCAGTTCCTTCAGCACTCTAGGATGTAATTTATCTGGCCCTGGTGCTTTCTCTGTCTTAAGGGACCTGAGGGCTTCCCTCACTCTCTCTGCCATGATTTCCACCTCCATTGTCTCGTCCCCTGCTTTGCCTTCTCCCACCTGCCAGTGATGCCCTCCTCTTCCTAGACCCGCTGATTGGTAAGGGTCCCCAGCCTCAGTTTCACTGCCTCCTCCCATGTATGATGCAGCACCCATTTCTGGTGAAAACTGAGGCAAGTACTCTTTAGTACCTCAGCCTGCTCCCCGGTCTTGTGCCATCCCTCCCTTGTTTTAATCCTGCTAATCTGCCCCTTCACCCTTTATTTCTCCCCAATGTATCTAAAGAACCCTTGTTCCCTCTCCTACTTCCTGGCAGATTCTGCTCCTTCCTTGCTTTAGCCACCTCACCACCCCAGTGGCCCTTCTGGGCATCAGCTCGTACTCTCTCTATCCCTTTCACTCCTTGAGCACTAGAATTGCTATAGGATGCCTTCTTTCCGTGCCACCACCTCCTGAACCTCCCTGGTCCACCAGCAAGGTTTTCAGGCCCCACCGCATTTTTGTCTTACTCTTGTGCTGGTGCTGTTAGCATCCTGCAACCTCTCCTGATGATTTACCACCTACTGTCAGCGTCCATGTCTTGCCCAATCCCAGCCAAGTGCTCCCTATGATTCTTTCCATTTCCTGAAATCCACCCCTGAAGTCAGTTACCTCCGTCTTTGTGCAGCCTTGTACCCTCCTAGGTTCAGACAGAACCAGACCGTGGCATGGTCGCTCCCCGCCAATGGGTCCCTTACCTCCAGGCCCCCAATCTGGTCACTGTCTGCCAGGACCACATCCAGTATCCATGCCTCCCTGGTCGGTTCCCCCACCTGCTGAGTTAGAAAAGTGTCCTGAAAGACATCCAACAACCTCAATTCCCTGGCCACTGAGGATGTCATAGTCTCCCAATCTGTTCCTGGCATGTTTAAGGCCTCCAACACCACCATCCTTCCACTGCCGAATCTGCAGTATCTCCTAACATCTGCCACCAGACTCTCCTCCAGCTCCTCCGCCAGCGCAGGGGGTCTATACACCACTCCTATTTTTACTCTCTTTCCCCACCTTGTTATCAAGGTGACCCAAATCGCCTCCACAGTTCCCTCCAGCTCCTCCACTCCTCCTATGGCAATGCAGTTTTTGACTATTATTGTTACCCTTCCTCCCTTCCCCCCTGTCCTTCCTGAACATAGTGTAACCCTCCTGGTTCCGGTCCCAGTCATGCCCTGTGGTGGCCCAGGTCTCAGTGACCGCTGCCACATCCACCTCTCCCTCAGTTAACATCGCCTGGAGTGCAGGTATTTTATTGCCCAAGCTCCGGGCATTTAGCATGACTACCTTCCACCCTTTCCCTGTACTTCCATTTCCCCTGCTCGCATTCCCGTGGGGATTCTGTCTTCCTCTGGTCTGCACCTTACCAGTCAGCCTTTTCCCTCATTCCTCCAGCTCCCCAGGGGGGTGGAGACAGACTCCGTCCTTTATCAGACCCCCCTGGACAACCTTTTTTCCCATCCCTCCCCCCTTCACAAGTTTAAACCCCACCTTTCACCAATGAACCCCTCTATTTTCAACTTAAGGATTTCCTTCCTCCAAATTGAGATGGAGCCTATCTCTAGCATACAGCCCTTATCCTCCCAGGTCTCCCCCAGTCCCCATTAACCCATACCCTCTGGCCCCACACCACCCCTGAGCCACTGGTTTATCTCCTAATCTTCCTTTTGTGTTCCCCACTAACCCTTGGCACTGGCAGGATTTCCGAGAAGGAAATCGCACATCCTATGTCATGACAGACCCTGGCAAGCTCCCTGAACCTTTTCTGTATCTTTAGCTGTCTATTTCACTCAATGTCATTTGTGCCCAGGTGGACCAGTATGTCCGGGGAACCTCCATAATCCTTTGCCAGCTGATATACCTCATGTTTGGCCCTGTGCACTGTTAGTCCAGGGAAGCATTTTGTTCTAACCAGGCAGGCTTCCCCCTCCCTATCTCATTTGATACCCATGGTCATGGAATCACCCAACAGGAGCACTCTGACCACTCCTTTTCCTCCATTTCCTCCCCTTCCATGTCCCTCATCCTTTTTACTGCCCCTCCCCCATCATGCTCTTTGCTACTCCCCCTATCTAGGTGCCGCCTGCCGCCCTCTCCATATGTACACTGACCACCTCCTCCCCTCCGATCCTATGCCTCTCCTCCTTCCAAGTATCCTTCTGTATCTCGCTACCCCCCATCACTGCTCGCGACTGGTCCTTCCCCCCATCTGCTAAATGAGCCTGGCACATCCTCCCTTCTTTCCTGTCTGTGTTCAGCACCTCCTTGCCAATCTGCTCCCCTGGCCTAAACCCTCAGCTCCCTTTACTGTATTCTCCTTGTACTTCTGGTCCTTCTCCTTGCCCTTTCCTCCCAACTGGTCCTTCTCCTTGTGCTTTCCTCCCTCTACCCCCTCCTCCTGCTCTGATCCCCCACTCCCCCCATTTTCCCACATTTCAAGTTCCCCTGTTCTTCCTGCTATCCGCCCCTGTCTCCTTCCCCTTCTCCCTTTCCATCTCTAACTGCCCCTGTCATGGCTACATCATTTCTCTCATCCTCAAGCAGAAGAACAGAATTGAAGCAGTTACTGAGCTTAGGTCCGATCCACCTCACCCCTGCTTCCTTCTGTCCAGCTCCAGCCATCTGCTTACTTCCTGATAATGTCCTTCCTTGGCCCCTCTGTGAGGGTCCACAGATACCTGCCTGCTTCCTTGGTAGTGTTCTCCTTGGGCCCCATCTGTCAGGGTCCCCATGCAACCCCAGAGTACTCTCCTGTACTCCTCTCCCTATGCTCCCACCCCTAATGCTTGGTGCAACCCCTGGAGAGATCCTGCCCTATTCCCCAACCATACCTCCCTCTTCCCTCCAGTTGTCTCCTAATCCCCTCAACCTCCTCCCTAAACTGTGCCAGCTGGTAGCACACTGGGCAACCATCCAACTTCCAAGCCCAGTCCAGTATCATGGCTGCCCCACACTCTGTGCACCCCACCACCCTACCAAAGATGCCTGCCCTAATGACATGTCATCCCATCCCCCCTCCAAGTAGGTTTCCTTGGGTGAACCACCAGGTTCCCCACTAGTCCAAGATACACCCTACCCACTAATCAGGTCACCCACTAATTTTAGATACAGTCCTACAGTAAACAAGTACCCTAGTTACTAGGTACAGTACTACACAGTAAACTTATAGGTGAAGTGTACAATGCCCTAAGCTCCTCTCTCCCAGCCTTTAAACCCAACCCCCAATGGCTAGAACTACATGAGCTGCACCTGAAGCCTTGTCCTCCAATTGTGGGGTAGGTGTTCCCCTATAAATGAGTCAAGCTCTAGGGAGGGAGGGTTGGGGGTGGGATTAGGGCCCACACCCGACTCTCATGCTCGTGTATCAGCCCTGTGCCTGCCTCTCACTGCACCTCCAAGCACTACCAGCTAAGAAAATGTTTCAAGTCTACTTATTCTCACAGCCTCCAGCTAGAAGCTTCTTCCCCCTTGTCCTCTAACTGAAAAAACAAGAAACAATGTAAAATCAGTAAGAAGAAGCTACTCTACTGGAACTGATCTGATCCCTTCTCCTTCTGGTTACTTCTGAGAAGCCAAAAGCAACTGACACCACAAACCTGATTTAGCTCCGCTCAGTCAGTCAGCTCAGTGAGACCAGGCCAGACCATTAGCACCCTTCCCCCACTATGCACTAAACTTTGCTGCTAGTGAATCCAACAAAAAGCAATCCCAATTCCACTCAAAGCACAAAAAATAGGTTTGCTACCAAAAGAAACAGGTCTCCAATTCAAACAGCCTCATCAACAACACATGAAAATAGGACTGAAATTAGAAGATATAGGTCTCCAATTCAAAGACACAGACCCAATAAATCACACCAGACAGGTTTTAAATTAGAAGAAATAGGCCTCCCCAACACAGCCTGCTACACAGTGAAACATCAAACAAATGAGCCCACTTATAAGCACCAAAATAGGTTTCAGAATTGCAACAGCCCCAAAACAATACCCTGCTAGCTCTTAGAATTAGTTAGGAAAAAAAGAAAATAACCTCCTACCAAGTAAAATCCACAACAAACAATGTAAAATCAGCAAGAAGAAGCTACTGTACTGGAACTGATCTGATCCCTTCTCCTGTCTGGTTACTTCTCTCCCTACTATTCAGTCTATTTGCTGTGGACATTGTGTATTTCTGAAGGGTGTGAGCCCATTCCCAGATGATATTAAGATATGCAATAGGGTACACACTCAGAAAGATGTTGAAAAAATGCTGAGATTTGTGGCATGGTCAAAGAGGTGTTATCTTCATTCTACACAGAAAAGTGTACAATCATGCATCTTGGTTATGGGAACCAGAGGTTGGATACTGTATGGTGGCAGAGATCTTGAGCTGACGGAGCGGGAAAGGGATTTCAGCATCACTATATCCTTGTACCTGAAGCTAGAAATGCACTGCATGAGAGCGGGGGCTAGGGAAAGCCAAATGCTGGGATGCATTTGAAGGAGGCTCTCCACTTGAAATAGGGAGATCATAGTACCTTGTATACCCATCTTGTTATACCATGTTTGGAATATGGAGTCCAGTTCTGGAGAACATACCTCGAAAAGGTTGTGGGGAGGCTAGAGCGAGTTCAGAGAAGAGAAACAAGATGGAGAAGGTGCTTAGCCACCTATCCTATCAATAAAGGTTGAGAGAGTTGATCATGGACTCTCTGGAGCTGACGAGCACGGGGGGACATCATTGAGGCTTTTTTAGTACCGCAAGGGTATAAACCTGTGTGACAGTGGGAAGCATCTTCCAGCTGAAAGTGAATCAGATGATGATGGGGCCGGCTCTGTAGGTGGAGGGAGCAGTTCAGGGGTAAAATTAGGAAGTACTATTTCACATAGAGGGTGGAGGATAAGTGGAATATGCTCCCGGGGGCAGTGGTTGGAGAGTTATCAGTGGACGGATTCAGTAAAGGCATGGGACAGCCACAGTAGAGTTCTGAGGTTGGGTGTAGCATGTCCTAGCAGGTAGCTGGTCACACAGGCAGACTTGGTGGGCCTGTCAGTCTGTTTCTGCTGTCACACTTCTGTGAATCTATGATTCTAGTTGTGGGTTTCAAAATGGGAGGTCTTGTCAAGAGGATACTCACAGATCATCCCTGTAACTGTGTCTATTTCATAACACAGTGTTACTTATTACCTTTGATCTGTATTCATCTGTTCTTGTTAACATACATGTGCACTTCATTGTTTAATGTGCTAACACTTGCTTCTGCATCATGCTTTTCTCAAAGTTTGCTTCCCAGAGCATGGTTGATGTACAGTTTTCACTGGCTTCAACAAAGAAATGTG